>CAMAPE010000011.1:942500-2325000 GCA_945859875.1 Cuscuta europaea | reverse complement strand
TTTCACATAATTTAGACAAATTTACTTTAATATTCAACATTAATATATTTTGGACAATGATTTTAGTTATTGTTATTATTGTTATTATTGTTATTATTGTTGTCATTGTTGTTATTGTTGTTATTGTTGTTATTGTTATTATTAGTATTATTACTATTACTATTACTATTACTGTTACTGTTACTGTTACTGTTACTATTACTATTACTATTACTATTACTATTACTATTACTATTACTATTACTATTAATATTATTACTATTACTACTATTATTACTACTACTATTATTACTACTATTACTACTATTACCATCATCATCATCATCATCATTATATTTGCACAAAACTCATAATTTGGAATAATTTGACATTATTAAATGTCATCAATCAAACTTGATTATGGAAAGTTTATAAAACTTCATTTTATGAGATGAGGGGAACATGATTTTTTTAATTTCTAAAGGCCGAGGTGTATATTTAGAAAATTTATTGCATACAGAATTTTTCACATTTTTAGATATTTTTTTGAAAGGACACGTTTTTTAATCATACTCGTTCTAAATACGAGTATTTATTGTTTATTACTTTCTTCGTTCTTTTTTAATTGCAACGATGTACGTTTTGCGTTTGCCAACACACAATTAACAATATATTTTTAGTAAAAAATTAGATTTTGAATATTAAAAATGAGAAAAATTTAACAATATATTGTTTAAATTTTATTTTCAATACATTAATGGAGACAGTACTCTATGAGGGTGTTTGTAATCGTTTCTTCTTTTTAAGCAGAAGCAGAGTTAGTTTTCACTTAAGTTGATCTCCTCCCGCTTCTAAAAAATTAATTCTAGAAATAAATTTGAGCATACAAGATATTTCTTCGGTCTAACCAAAACACTAGCTTCTTCAGTTTTTCTTTTGGGAGCACAAGCAATCACATCCAAACACCCACTCTATTTTTTTTTTTGGATTAACACCCACTCTATTATCATATGCATATATCCATTTCGAAAAATTACCCTGGGAGAGAAACTTTGCAATTCACCTTACTTTCACGAATCCAGGTACATCTTCTTCCACCGTTATATGGAACTCATACCTTGATCGTTGAATCGCTAATGAGTTTTTAGATCCATAATAAAAATTCTACATCTGATATACCACTCTATAGATCTAATTTTCATCTTTCAGATCGGCATTTTCTTTTTTAGTGATTCTTCAGCTTGTTTTGGCGGAAATATCGATAGCTCATTACAAAGATCGACTGATCAAGATGGTTATTTCTCTTCTCTTTTCTTTCTAATAAACGCTACTGCACTTTGGGTTACGCATTTACTGAATTATGCCATTTCTGAATTGCGGGATGTCTTTTCGTAGCTTTTACTTGTGATTTATCGCTCGATTTGTTATGTAGGTTGTCCTTGCAGCTTCTGTTATTACCAAACCTGGGAAAGGTAATTCTGTTTGTTCATTTTCAATTAGATATCACATTTGGGCATACTTAGTTTTCTATTATCTTTTTCTCTTCAACCATATATCACATCTGGGCACCCACTCCCACCCTCATTCTTCTTCTAATTATTATAATGTATTAGTTTTCAAAATTATTTCCATCATTTTCAATGGAGTCTAAGACTCACTGTTTTTTGGCTCGGGAATATGATGGAATAAAGCAAAATAGTTCACTAAATTGTTTGCCTTTCTATGTTATGAAGCAAAGGTCAGTTCATGCAATTTTCGACTCGATTTTCGCTACGGGTCATCCGGAAACAATCTCTCTGAGCTTTAGTATAGGGGTAAGACTGTGTACATCCGACCCCCTTACCCCACCGAAGGTGGGAGCCTTTGAGGCACTGGGGTAATGATGATGAATGATGATGATTAATATTCAAAATTATAGATTTAGAATGAATGATTCAGAAAGCTAGAAACATTTTTCATAAAGTCTGTTTTTGTATGCTGGGAATTGATTGTCCTAATAGGAAGATCCAAGATTGCAGAAGTTGGTGTGTTAATTTGGCCTTGTGACTATTTTCTAAAATCTTCTACTGTCATCATTTTTTCACCAGATGAAGAGATAAAGGGAGGGAGGGTGAGGAGAGGGAAGTGGACACACATTCACAATAGAAAATACTAAAAGTACAAACATATTGACAAACAAATGATGTGCTCATTAGCTCATATAATCACCCTTGGTGTAAGCGTGATATGATGTGTTAAAAACTATGATGCTGCCACTGTGCCAAGTGTCTCTTTCGTAACACTCTTCGTAAGTGTGTTTGTACATGTAATATAACCCATTCACAATAGGTGAGGAAGAATTTAATAGTGAGGAAATTTATTGGTGAAAAACTCCAACAAAATGGGAAAGGCCATCTCCCCTATTTACATAGTATATTTCGGTGGGGGGCATAACCAGGTGGGACCAATATGGTTCTGTTATAGGACAAGTTATAGATATAGATGTTGTTTTCGTCAGTACAGTTGACCATATTATTACATTTCTTGCAGTGCTGGTTTCAAGGCAGTTTGTGGACATGTCTCAAATAAGAATTGAGGGGTATCTTGCTGCATTTCCCAAATTAGTTGGATCTGGAAAACAGCACACTTATGTTGAGACTGAAAACGTGCGCTATGTTTATCAGCCGATAGAGTCTCTGTATTTGCTGCTTGTGACTAATAAACAGAGCAACATTCTTGATGATTTGGAGACACTCAGACTGCTCTCAAAACTTGTATCCTTTTCCTTTTTATTTGTATTATCTCATTCATCACTCTTCTTAATATTTAAATCAGCTGTATATTGTTATTTTTGTGATGCAGTAATTTTTTTTATAACAGTAGTAGTAATAATAATTAATAACATCCTTACACGTATATTACATGAGAGCTGTTATTTCCAGCCTGCTAACATCCTTCTCTAGTACAATGCTTCCTTGTAGGCTTCTTAATTTTTTTGCATTCAATTGCAAATTCCTTCATTTGTATTAGGTACCTGAATATTGTTATCCCCTAGATGAGGAGGGAATTTGTAAAACAGCATTTGAGCTCATTTTTGCCTTCGATGAACTCATATCGTTGGGTCATAAGGAGAATGTTACGGTTGCACAAGTTAAACAGTACTGTGAAATGGAGAGCCATGAAGAGAGATTGCACAAGCTGGTCTTGCAGAGCAAGATTAATGAAACTAAGGACGTCATGAAGCGCAAAGCTAGTGAGATTGACAAAAGCAAGGTAAGAATTAGAGTGCATGTGACCCCTCCCCCCCCTCAACACACTTTTTTGAGCACATGGAAGAGGTGAGGAGACTTTTTGGAAAGTTATTAGTTGCTGATATGTTGGGACTGTCATTTTATCTAATTTTGGATATATGTTATTGTCTGGTTGCTTTGTAGATTGAAAAGAACAGGGGTGATAAAAGTGCTTTTGTGTCTATTCAGTCAATGGGTTCAGGAAGAATTGATAGTGGCTTCAGCAGTGATACAAGCATAACTAGTGGCTTTGGATTGAATGCTGATATGGATCCTTTCTCCACCAAATCAAAGGGTTGACATTTTTAAGATTATGATTATTACTACTGTATAAAATTTTAATATAGTCATGAATATATTAGCATGTCAAATTTGTTTTGATGCAATTGTGGGAGTTAGAGCTGATCATGGATTCCTAACTGTACAATTAGGCCGCACTGCACCTACTACAGTTCCTCCTAAAAGCCTTGGTATGCAGCTAGGAAAATCACAAAAGACCAACCAATTTTTGGAATCTCTTAAAGCTGAGGGTGAAGTTATTGTTGAAGATGTTAAACCTAGTACTGGTCAGTCTAAGACAGCTGGCCTTCCACTGACTGATCCTGTCACCTTTAGTGTGGAAGAAAAGCTTAATGTGACACTAAAACGTGATGGAGGAGGTAGCCATTTTGACATGCAAGGCATCTTATATCTTCAAATTCTCAACCAAGAAGATGGATTTATCCAAGTCCAGGTTATCTTTTATCTAACATGTAGCTTACACTCTCCTCATATCATGTGTGTATTTATCTGTCATACTCGATATATTTGATCAAGTCCAATGAAAGCTTAAGTTGGGTAACATGTGCTGTTTCTGGGGAATTTCACTTTGTTGTCCTGCAGTAATAGGAGAGGAACATTCCCTCATCTTTCTCTCTCTAATGTAAACCTAAAAATGTACTCCATCTGTCCTCAAATAAATATACAATTTGACTGGGCACTTGGGCAGAGTGATTTTATGGAAAGAAAGAGTACAAGTTTCATGACATGAATCAAAAGAGTACAAGTTTAAAATTCCCAAAATAGGAGCTTTTATTCCTATTATAATGACAAATCTCTATTTTCTTTTTTCATAATACAAAACAAAAAATAAAACAAATGATACCACTATTAGGAAAGAGCTGCAACATTAAGTTGGGCGCAGAAATTAAGAAACACTCCTCCAGCTTGTGTTTTCCCTATTATATCCTTGGTTACGGGTAAATACTTAAACATCCAAAAGTGCTACATTGCCCCAAAAGTACACCATACAGTGCATCCAAGTGTCCATGGAATTTATACAAAATTAACATAATCAACGCCTTCAATGAGTTATGTTCATTAGAAATTACCACATAAACTAAAAATAAGAATCCAAAAACCAACAATTAGAAGCAAATAACGAGAAACAAATGAAATCTAGGTATAAAAAGCAGAACCAATAATAAATTAGCTAAATATCAAGTACATAAACATGTATATAAAATTAAGGGAAAAACTGTCGAATTGATCCTCATACTTTATCCAAAATGGAAATTAAGCCCTTATACTCTAAAAACTCCCAATTAAACCCTCAAACTTGCAAAAGATAACCAAATATAACATATAGCCATATAGGCAGCCACCTGCCGGTTTTTCGGTAATCTGATTACATGGCTGCCATGTCTCATTTGTTTTCATTCTAATTTTTAATGAAGTCCATCTCTTTTGTATCTTTCCACTTCATCCACTATTGTCTTCCTTTGCTCTTCTTCCTACTATCCCATCTGCCTCTTAGAAAGTCTCAAAAAACGGAAACATGAAACCAACAAAAAAGAAAACTAAAAATTGAAAAGTGAAGCCAAGAAGAGAGAGAGAGAGAACGAAGGAGAGAAGAGAGGAAGAAAGCAGAGATTCTTTACAGAAAGACCCTGTTGTTCAAACCGCCAGTCAGAAAGAAAAAGAAGACTGAGAAGATCAGAAGATGAAAATGGAGGAAAATTAGTTCTGACAGCAGACAAAGTCGCTGGCGTACAGGAAGCGACCAGAGAGCTACATTTCTATCTTTGGTGACTAGAGAGCTGCGAACGGGAGATGAAATCATTGGTTGTTGCTGCTTTTCATCAAAGAAGATGAAGAGGTGAGTAGCAGCAGAATTTTCCAGTAAACCATGAGAAGTAGCCGATTTTAAACCCAACTTCACTAATTCGGATTCAGGAATTTCAGTTATTCTACTACCTCTTGTGATTTCTTTGGGTTTTCGTTTCTTGGTTATTTCCTATTATGAGCACATATATTTGTTCATACTCTCCAATTTGAATTTTCGTGTCTCTTCCCAGGTATGACAAAGCAGAGGATAAAGGCTGATATCTGTTCAGTTGATAAGTTGATAAATAACAAAGAAAAGACAGTTACTTTTTTTCTTTTACCAAACAAGATGAATCCAACCCTCACTATTGCCCCCCTCCCCATTTGAGAAGATGAACAGCGATAAACAGTGACAAAACGAATGAATGAAGTCAGATAAGGCTCAATTGGCCAAAAAATAAAAAAATTAATGCCACGTGGCAATCCACTTCAGCAGCTACCAGCAAAACCAGTATCTAATCGGTAAAACCGTAAAAGCGAGATTTTTTGCTTTTAATACTTTGAGGGGTTGATTGGGTAATTTGATAGTACGAGGGCTCAATTGACATTTCTGTTATAGTACGGGGTCTATTTGACAGTTTTCTCAAAATTAAATTATCACCAAGTTAATTAGATACAAATCGGCTTGCTAAAAATTACATGCATAAAAATAGATCAATTAGTTACTTCTCGTGAAGTTCTCTTTGTCTTCAAATTGCTTTGACAAAAAATGTGATAAAATTCCATCACATAGACTCCTTCATAAGTAGTCGATATTACCCAAATTGACTACTTAGTACTGACTACTTGGAGAATTAGCTACACAGATTGTAAGGAGTTAATGTGTACTATTACCTAGCTTATTTAGTAGTTCGTTAAAGCAAAAAATGAAAAAATATGTTATTTACAAGAACAAATTTAGCATTTTCGTAAAAGTGAATTAGAAGAGATATCTCATAGATCTTATTATAGGGGGGAGCCGGTACATGAAATAGACAGTATGTATGGTAATTTTGAAATTGACGGAATTGGCTGAATCTGTTTAAATTAGTGAAAATTCTAAATGCATCAGTTTAATTAACTGAATCTGGTGAATCATGAAAAAATATTTAAAATATATTTTTATTAATAAAATATAAAAACCAGAGATAGCCAAAATAGGTATTTTCAGTAAATTCATTGGAAGAAAAGATTTTAATCATATATTTTGGTCAAAGGATAATCTTTTAACATGCATGTCACAGTTGTTCTCAATTTAAATTCTACAAAAATAAAATGAAAAATTGAGTTTTTTTTTTAAATTCTCATTGACAATCATGTTACACCATCTTTTAATCTAAAATTCTAAATTACAACCTACTTGTCATTGTAAATAAGATTTAAATTTGTGAAAAATTACTAATATTTTCATTTTATTTTATAGAACTATGATATATGATGCGTCTAGAATCTATGACATGGAAAATAGTTCTTCCCGTGCATCGCACGGGTACTACACTAGTCTTTCTTAACTCCGATTTCATATGTCGATTCATGTTAGCACTCCAAATGCTTTTGGGATTAAGACTTCAATGTTGTTATTGTAGACTCCTTGATTAATCATGAACGTCTGTCCTTGTAATCGTTGTTGAACGTCCAATGTTTTTTTTGCTAAGATAACATGTGAGGGAGTATCTAGAACTGTGTCTGGGACAATCATATATCGAGGGAGAACTAGCCTAGCCAAAAGATCTCTCTTCTCTGTTCAAATCTCAAATCTGACCTGCTGATCTCTGTTTTTCTCTAGAAGGAAATAAAAAAGTAGAGAAATGATGTAAAAGAAAGAAGATGGTGAGGGTAAAAAGAGAAAAGAGACTGTGGTAATAAATTGAAGAAGATAGATCATCGAGAGGTATGTAATGGGTGAGTATAAATGTCAACTGGGTAATTAAAGAAGAGAGAGAGGTGAGGTGGGGTAGGTTAAGTTAGGATATTGTCAACAGGGCGTCCTTAGAAGTTCTGGGGGCCTAGGCATAAAACCAGCCCTAAGAGTGGACGAAAAGGGCGACGGCATTAACCCAATAAAAAAGGGACAAAACAGAGGCAATAATTCTATGAATTATGTTTTGAGTGGATTGCATTTTTCTTCTTTTAATCTCAAATTCTCAATAGTTTTTCGTTTATAGTAAAATCTTTTGAAAGATAACCCCATAAAAAAAGTTTAAAAGGGATCGGAGAATAGAGAAGAAATGTCTATTGCAAAAATTCAGTAAAAAGATTTTGTTTCCATTTAAAGAATAGATGTAATTTTTTTGTTTTGTATTTTAATTAAAGGAGAGAGTTAATATGAACCCCATAATGCTTTTCTAAAAGAAAGTGTGGATGATTCTGGAACTACTCATGGACCACAAAGTAAAGTGGGGATTATTTACAGGGAGAGGGAGCATCCAGTTAGTTATTATGACCATTGTTGGCATATAGAATAATTTTAGTTTCATTTAAATGGAAGAAATATTTTTTATCAATCAATTTAGTACTCTGTGTAGTGTGTACTGTTTTACTTGTTTTAGTCCCAACTTATTATCAAAACCAGCGTTTCTTTCTTCACTTGCATTTTTTAGAATTTGGGTTTGTTCGTAATTTTCATGTACTTCCTAAATTCCTCTATCACATTAAGTTTGTAGTAGAGTAACGTGTCACACAATCAAGGTAAAGTAAGGCTGTGTGCTTGACATTGAGTTAGTGAAGTACGAATCAAATGGGCAAACATAGTTGTAACTTGCAAGGAGGGAATATTAGATAAAGTTTTTACAAAAATATGTTGTAAATAGCTTTAGATTTTCCTCCTAGTTGCACAAGAATGTCATGTAAAATATCATTGCAGTCTTTGAGTATTTCTCCTGTTGAGTAACATCTAATTTAATAAAACTTTGCTGTTATACATATAAGTTTAGATCTAACTGCATGCTGTATATATAAGACAAGTCAACAGTGATTTCAGTATTGCATATCTACTTAAGATTTCTCAGTGTGTTCTTTGTTGATGCATGATAGTTTTAATTCTTGCAAATGGTAACATATTGTATTGTTGTTGTTCTCACTATTATGCACAATTTTCAGATTGAGAAAGGTGGTAATTGTGATATAAATTACAAGACACACCCTAATGTCAACAAGGAGTTATATTTGAGAGAAAATATTCTAGGCCTCAAAGATCCAAATAGGGCTTTTCCCACTGCACAATCAGGTGGTGGTGTTGCTCTGTTGAAATGGAGAATGGAGTCAACGAATGAGTCTTTTTTTCCATTAACAAGTACGCTTCATTTGCTTGTCTTTGACCTCCAATAAGTCTTTTACTATAGTTGGCTAGTTGCTTGCTAGAGCGAACAAATAACTTCATATTATGATAACAGTTTAGTCCCAAATAATGTTAAATATCAGTCTATTTCTAAATTATTCTCGTCTTTATTTTATACTGTTACTGAATGAATCTACTGGTTCCTTTATAATTGGATTGCTCCCATTCGCCCATTACAGTTACCTGTTGGCCTTCAGTTTCCCCAAAGGAAACCTATATGACTATTGAATACGAAACTCCAGCAAACATTGATCTTCAGAATGTTATAATTTCTGTGCCCCTTCCAGCTCTCAGAGATGTCCCAAATGTAAAGCAGATTAATGGAGATTGGAGGTGAGCCTTTTTAGCGCTAGTTTACAGAATTAATTACACATGAAAGGTCTGTGAGCATATAGAAATACCCCCACCCAGTTTATCTGGGGATTTTTTTATCAAGTCAGAAGTAGCTCAGAAGAAATAGTTCATTTTTATAATTGGTATAATCTGGAAGGGAGATTATGTCCAGTTACTTGGAAAGTCTCCACATGCTGTTTCTCTACGACAGCAGAGGGAGTATACCCTATTATTGATGCATGATCCATGATGTCTCAGTAAATACTACTCGATGGTCTGTTAAAAAATGTCGTCTCCTAGACGTGATGTGTGTGTGTGGGGGGGTATGGATATGTTTGCAGGTATTGAGGTTAATATATAATTTTCAACTTAATATTGTTATTTTTAGTTATAAAATGGTAAAGTATTGTAAAATCAGTGCCCTGGTCATCAACATAAAATGTTTTCATCATTACCAACACTTAAATCCCAACTATTTCATGGCTTTCATGTCACCAATATCAATTAGTTGGGATTAAGGTTGGGGTGGTGGTGATGATATACTGCTTGTTTAGTGATTAATGGCCAGGATTTCTAGTTTTTTATAATTAACCACTTTCTTCTTTTTCTGAAAATATGTCAATTGCCAAAGCAACCATATTTTTTAGAATGAAAAATAACTACTCCCCACCCAAACCTACCCTAGAATTAAACACCTTGGCATGTTCGTAAGCTGTCCTCTAATGAACATATCCCCGTCTGTAATCAAAGTGAGATCATTCTGGAAAAATAAAACAGAATCTCAATAAATGGTTTATCATTCTGGAAAAATAAAACAAATAATTTTTCATTGCAGATACAACTCCAGGAACTCTGTTCTTGAATGGTCGATAGTTCTCATTGATAACTCAAACAGCAGGTAAGCTATACTGTATATAGTTTTTCGGGGTGGTAGGGGTGTCAGGCTTTGTTTGTTTAGTTTCTAATGTCTGTGCTGTCAATGTTTGCAGTGGGTCCCTAGAATTTACTGTGCCTCCAACGGATCCATCAACCTTCTTCCCAATATCTGCCCGCTTTACTTCTTCATCGACTTATAGCCACTTGAAGGTTCGCCCCCCTCCCACCCCGCCATTTTGTCATTTTTCTTGTCTTCTTATGGTTATATATGGTACCTGCCTTGGAACCATGTGCATGATCGGGTTAGATGTATTCCATGCAGGGTAGACACTGGGATGGGTAAGGGTATCCCCCGAATGTAAAAAGAGTTTGTGTGTCTATATCCAAAGCAGAATTATGATTAAAAAATGGATTTAGTCTTGAAATTAAATTTGGTTGGTTGAAAAACAAAAAATCCTAATAGAATTTGATTTAAGAAATTGGTTTTGCACTTTTATTGGCATGATGTGAAACAGGTGAAATTGTTTACACTCTATTGCAGGTGACCAACATATTGCCACTTCAAGGTGGGTCCGCCCCAAAATTTTCACAAAGAACTGTGCTGGTTACTGAGAATTACCAAGTGGTTTGAGACAGAGGGATATGGAAAATACTTTTGAATAATAGAGTTGTGTATCAATTAGAATTTGATTGGTTTTTAGGAACATCACATATCCTACTACTCTTCAACCAGTTCGGATTTTGGATTTTGGGAACAAAGTAAACTGAATACTTTGCGTTAAATGATTTGAATCTTTTATGGGATTTCATTACAGGTCCTCTAATAATTTCACTTTGCTGCGTTTGGTAATTGGTAGCCCTTTTTTCCATCATTTCCAATGGAGCCAAAGTGGCAAAGACCAGCTATTTTTTGGCTTGGAAATATGATGGAATAAAGCAAAATGGTTCACTAAAATGTCTTCGTTTCTTTGTTATGAAACAACAATCATTCCATGCAATTTTTTATGTCATTTTCGTTTTATGTCATCCGGAAATAGTCTCTTTGTGCTTTAGTACATCTGACCCACCTTTACCCCCACCGTAGGTGGAGTCTTTGTTGCACTGGGTAATGTTGTTGCGTTTGGTGGATTTGATCTTCTGAAATTAGTTCAAATGCGGAACATGTTAAGAATAAGAAAACAATAATGTTGTATCTTTTGTTATATACTAGTATAGTACTCGCATACGCATGAAAAAACAGTTGTTGGTCCATATATATTTTTGTTCACAAAAATGTTTTTTTGTTTTTTTAATTTACATCATTTCAAAAATGGAGTATAATAAGTGAATATAAAAAAGTATATATCCATACAACAAATATTCAAAATAAAATAAATTTAAAGTAAAAAAGACTGACACCATCCATTAGAATTTGCTATGTGATAATAATTAGTATTGTTGATAATGAGTAATGAATTATTGAATTTAATTGTTAGAGTTTTGAAAAACTATTTTAAAGAGAACTTTTAGTGGTAACGTCTAATGACTCCTTTTCTTATTAATTATTATGGATGCGAGAGCCCTACTTTGGCCTAGGATGCTATCTTACTCCTTCACACATATAGGAGTGGACTCGGGCCGGGCCAACCGGCCTGGAACTGGACCGGCCCGCTACTGTGCGGGCCCGGACCGGCCCGGTTTGGCGGTTAGGTCACGGTTCGGGCCACCCGGCCCGGTCATGTAGCGGTTCGGTCCCGGGCTCATATTTTGGTGAACCGGCCCGGCCGGGAACAAGAATTTAGTGCGGCCGGCAACGTCCTAACCGATTATAGAACGAGGTTGAGCCCGAGCTCTCTTGAGACACTAGTTTGCTTTCACGATTGGTTGAAGGCCCAACGAAGAACTCAAGAAATTACCATCACTCCCACCCGCCACTTTATGGAGGAAACAACCGAAGGCAGAGATTCCGATTGATTTTTTATTACAAAATGTATTACATTTTTTAAATTCATCCTAATTCTCAATCGTACTTCTTATTTGAAATAAATATACTTCAATTCGAATATAATATATTGTAATTGTAATAAGAATTATTCTAATTATATAATATATAAAAAAAAAAATTAAAAGGCCCGGCCCGACTCGTGAACCGGGCGGGTGACCCGAACCGAACCGGACCCGGGGTTATCCGGGCCGGTTCCGGGCCTGCCTTCCTTGAACCGAGGCCCGACCGGTTCTAGGCCCGAACCGAGTCCACCACTACACACATAAGCTCTCTGGCATGAAGGAGCGGGGGACTGGGGGACTCTGTCGGCCTCCAAATTTTTGGAAAAACTCCAAAAATAATAAAACTCAAAGGAAAGCAAAGATCACACTCCATCGTCCACAAAAATGACAGCAAGGGATATACATCAGCTTCGGAGGCAGAACGACCATCGACCGCCAAACAAATGCCAATGGCATCGTCCAAAGAAGCCAACAGACCACATTATGGTCAGACACAGGAAAAGAGCAACAAACGAAATATCAACTATAGATGGTTCCATGTCAGCCAAAGACATCAAAGCAAGAACATTCTACTCCCTTTCGCTTCGAGTACTCTCAACTCAGAGAGTGGGGGACTTCTGATAGAGTATATGAGCCCATACCCTATGACCCACGTACTCAGAGGACTAAATACAAAGACGGTTGGCACCCACGTGGTCTCTCATCGGCCAGATGACCCTCCATTGGTCGAACCCTATCATCTCAGAATACAGCCCAGAAGACCAGGAGCAGAACTTGGACCTCCATCAGCCAGGACCTCCATCGACCAACAAGCTCCACTAGACTAGACTTTATACTTAGATCTAGAAATCATGTACTCAGCCAATTAGAGGCCTTACATTGTATCTGACCTCCCAAGCCCAAATCGTGGGAGCCCAAACCCACATTTTCCCTATAAATAGCTTCCTAGGGGGAAGTTATAGGGGGTTGAGAAATATTAATTGTTCACTTTCTCTCTCTCTAGCTCTCACTTCTCCCTAGATTAATACTCTATCAAAAGGATTTGGTATTTAATAATAAATTTTTTCTAAATAACTGATATGCACTAGTTTATAGTGCATAAATGTATGTTTTTGTATTAACTTTGTGTGGATTTTCTTTCCTCTTTAGTTAGTTTGTAAAAATTTGTTTTATGTTGTTTGTAATTATTTTTTGCTTTCATTTATAGTTGTAGAATAGTAGTAGTGTTTTTAGCAAGGAAAAGGAGAAAAGCTGAAGATAAAAACGGACAGGAGCGCTAACCTGGTCGGGTCATGCACTACACCCGGTCGGGTCTGAGTTGAGAACCAGATCCCTGAGAAAATAGCTAGACCCGGTCAGGTCCCCTACTTGACCCGGTCGGGTCGGATGTGACCCGGAACACCAGAACGTGCCAAGGATCGCCCGAATAAAGAATATCTGATTTTTGAGTCAAACCCGGTCGGGTCCCCTACTTGACCCGGTCGGGTCTGACTTGACCCGGGACATTTTAACGTGCTGAAACACAAAAACGTGGGAGATAATCTGATTTTGACCGGTACCCGGTCGGGTAAGCACTAAACCAAGTCGGGTACCCGGCCAAAGGTGTTGAAAAACACCTATAAATAGCACACTTTTTCTTCACAAAAATTCATCCCTTCTTCCATACTCTTTAGCTCAGTTTAGAATAGCATTTCTTTATATTTTCTAGCTATGTTTAGTCTCCAAATGAGGAGCTAAACTTCCTTTCTTGATTTTGCTCTTGAAGCTTGTTGATTATTAAAGTTGTGAGTTATTTTCTTAACTTCTTCTCTTGATTATTAATTCTTCCCTTAATCTCATTCTATATTAATGTTGGAGGGTTGCTAAGTGACGATTAGTTAACGTTCCGACATTAATTACTACTAGAAACGATCAACGAACCGATGGTTAATCGTTGGTGGTTTCATAAGTAAGTAACTTCGGTTTATTAATGCACGGTCGTGGTTAATAAACTTAAGAGGGATCAATTTTGTTGGTTAAACCGAAACCGTTGTGTTAAGGTTATCAATTTCAATTGATTTCATCAAGGAGTTAAAAAGATTGAATGCTACTATTATATCGGTATATGGCGTTGTTCTATATTTGATTAATAGTAAGGGTTATTAATGAACGGTCGTTGTTAATAACTACCCTCGATGAATTGGAGATACTCATCGATTGAGTATTCGAGAGGGGATGAGTTATAGATATAACAAGGATCGACTAAAATATATCAACAAGTGGAAAGTAGCAAAGCCAAGTCCCTTTTTATTCTTGAATTAAACACATATAGGTTGTTCATCTTAGTTGCTTAATTGAATTAAATCACTCAAAACCAAAACCCCCCTTTTAATTACTAGTTTCATAAAAAGAAAATCATTCCTTTCCCTGTGGATACGAACTCTACTACGCTATACTACGTATAAGTGTTTAGTATTGAAATTATTTTGACGCACCGAGACAAAGTGCTCGTCAATAATCTTTCAAAATAATTTCATCTTTTCAATAATAATCTTCAAAAAGATCTTTCACGCATCAAGATGATCCCAAATAAACGCATGAATGAATGAGGATGTTCTTATATCATTATCTAAAACTTTTGTTTAAAGCAACTGTTAGTTTTCGTAAATTATACCGTGTGACCGGTATACTAGGGCGGAGGCATGTAGTGGGTTAAGGGGGCCATGCCCCCCACCTTTTGTTTTGAAATATTACTCTTAGGATTTATTTAATCCCCCTTCTCTCCCCAAAAAAAATTGTGAAGGCAATTAATTAGGCAAGTAGTAAATCTCTATATTTTAAATTTTTTCTTTTAAATTTCATGTTTAGGAGATTTGCAATTCTAGTCATGTAATTTTTTGTTATCCCATTATTAGTCTCGTAACTTTACTCACATGTTGATTAGGTTCCCTAAGGAATAGGTCTTTGCTGTTTACAGAATTTTTCATCGAAAAGTACATTTTTTGACAAAAAAAGAAATTGACATTGGTAGCATATTTTGTTGTGAATTATCTGTAAGAAAGTGTACTTTCCGGTGAGGAATAAGTACTTAAATTACAAAAAAAATAATATTAGTTACATGACCAAATTTACGAGCAAGTGGAGTATCACGACTAAAAACGGGCATAGAGTAAATTTATGGGACGGAAATTGCAAATTTTCATTTACATATATTATATTTCGGGGGCCCTTGTGTTGTAGTCCGGCTTAGCCCCAGCCGGTATACCATGCGCATGGTATACCGATCCCAAATATGGTACCGTTTTTCTCACTTGGCAACACTACAAATGTTTATTTCTTTTCTCTCCAGCCCTCTAGGTAGGTAGGTAGGTAGGTAAGTAGGTAGACAGGCAGACATGCAAGCAGACAAGCAAGGAAACAAACAAACAAGCTGAGGAGAAGATGTATGGGTAATCCGCACAGGTAGTATATATGCTTCATACTAATTATTATACTGCTTAAGTTTTACAGAAATGTTTCTTGTACACAAATGTACACAACTTGTATACAAATGTCGGTCACATACAATTGATGTGCTGGAAGCATATGGGAGCTGCTTGTGAGCTCAAACAAGTCTTTTTTGTGTCCACGAACATTAATTTTCATGTCAAAAAGTACACTCATAGCCGCTTGACACCGACACTGCCGTGCAAGCCAATTTCTGTGTATGCAATGCATGTGCACAACCAATTATTTTATATGACCAAAATGTGATTTTTAAAAATAGATTTTACCACACGGGCTATAGTTGTGGACTCACAAACATTAGTTGTCTGTAGCCTTGGACCGGGACCGGTCCGGTCTGGTCCGGTCTACCCACCCGGGTCGGGCCGAGTCCTTTCTTTTAATGTTGTTTAAAAATTAATTGAAGAAGTGCAAGATATAAAAAAGTAAAAGTATATTTACTTAAAATATGAACTACAATAGAGAATTGAGAAAAATTTAAAACATTAAATACATTTCCTAATAAGTAATAAACAGTCGGAATCTCCGGCACCGTCAGTTGTTGTTTCCTCCAGGAAGTGGCGGGTGGGGGCGATGCTAAGTTCTTGAATTCTACGTTGGGACTTCAACCAATCATGGAAGCAAACAAGCATCTCAAGAGAGTTTGCGCTCAATCTCGTTCTATAATCCGTCAGGACGTTGCCGGCCGCACTAAATTCTTGTTCCACGGCAACAGTTGATATCAACATTGCTAGGACTTGCTTAGCCATCTTTGATAAAACCGGGAACGCTCTTTCTTTTTCCTTCCACCACTTTAGAACGTCAAAGTCATCGCCCTCTTCATAATCAACAGGAAACGTTAGATATAAAGAAAGCTCATTAACTCAGCTTTGTGCAACAATGGGAGTTGTTTTACTTTTTTTCTGCCAAATGTAGATTTCAAAAATGATTTTCCTTTAGAAGAAGAAGATGTTCGTGTCGGGGGAGGGGGCGCGTTACCATATTGTTGAATATTTAGTTTTGTCGATGACTAAACTTCTCACAGGAACAAAGAATGGAACTACCCTATGGTCCAAACGGACTTATGTTTGTACAACTAAACCGTGCAGGTGGACCAGAGGATAGAACTCCCATATGTCCAAAAGATGGAAACTATGTTTAGATATATGAATATTATTAGCATGCTTGCATTCTTGATACTATGTGACTTAATTAAATATCTCTTTCTATGCACGGTTAATCACTCACGTTAATAAGGTGACCAATATGACTTGATTACTTATGGAAAGGATCATTGTTTTAACTACAAGAATCCTATGACCTTTAGCTTATTTTGAATTTGTTAAATGCTAAATAAATATCCTTTTAAAAGAATCTTAGAATAAGGAAAGGTTTCATTAACTCTACCTCATGGAGCGCACTATACTTCTCCGTTTTGACTCCATCTCTGAAACCCTCACTAACCTGGTTGGAAGGGTGGATCAACACTAGTGGCGGTAGTATGGGACGAAAAATTGTGTCCTCATCTGATGAGGAGTAACTAAAACACTGTTCAAACACTTAAACTGCTACTGAACTTAAACACATATCTGGGTAGGAGGGTACTTTGGGTTCCTTTGGCGCTGTTTTGGTTATTTTCCGTTTCCTTTTGGTTGATGCCAAAAGGGGGTAATAATCAGGTGCCTCTATTTTGCTACACTTGAACTGTTATTGCTATATTTTGTCTAATCAGCAGGATATTTTGGCACCTAAAAGTTTGCCATCAATAAAAAGGGGGAATTTGTTGAGTATTTAGTTTTGTTGATGACTAAACCTCTCACAGGAACAAAGAATGGAACTACCCTATGATCCAAATGGACTTATGTTTGTACAACTAAACCGTGCAGGTGGACAAGAGGATAGAACTCCCATCTGTCCAAAAGATGGAAACTATGTTTAGGTATATGAATATTATTAGCATGCGTGCATTCTTGATACTATGTGACTTAATTGAATATCTCTTTCTATGCACGGTTAATCACTCACGTTAATAAGGTGACCAATATGACTTGATTACCCATGGAAAGGATCATTGCTTTAACCACAAGAATCCTACTCACGTGGCAAATATTTGATTTTGACTGATACCCGGTCGGGTATGGCACTTTACCCGATCGGGTATCCGCCACAGGGTGTTGAAAACACTTATAAATAGCACACTTTTTCCTTCACTTTTAATCATCCCTTCTTCCATACTCCTAAGCTCAGTTTATAATAGCATTTCTTTCTATTTTTCTAGCTATGTTTAGTCTCCAAATGAGGAGCTAAACTTCCATTCTTGGTGTTGCTCTTGAAGCTTGATGATTATTAAAGTTGTGAGTTATTTTCTTAACTTCTTTCCTTGAATATTAATTAATAGTTCTTTCCTTAATACCATCTCTATTAATGTTGGGGAGTGTTGCTAAGATGACAATTAGTTAACATCTCGACATTAGTTAGAATATTATTTTCTTCCTCTATATTAATGTTGGGGAGTGTTGCTAAGATGACAATTAGTTAACATCTTGATATTAATTATAGTAGGATTCATCTTCTTTAATAATATTCTTCCTTGAATATTAATTAATTCCTATTCATATTTCATATTAATATTTTGAACATTACTTAAAGGATCAACTAGTTTTGTTTCATATATTAATTATTACTAGAAACGATCAACAAACCGATGGTTAATCGTTGATGGTTTCACAAGTAAGTAACTTCGGTTTATTAATGCACGGTCGTGGTTAATAAACTTAAGAGAGATTAATTTTGTTGGTTAAACCGAAACCGTTGTGTTGAGGTTATCAATCTCAATTGATTTCATCAAGGAGTTAGAAAGATTAAATGCTACTATTATATCGGTATAAGGGGTTGTTCTATATTTGATTAATAATAAGGTTTATTAATGAACGGTTGTTGTTAATAACTACCCTCGATGAAGTGGATATACTCCCCGATTGAGTATTCGAGAGGGAATAAGTTATAGATATAACAATGATTGACTAAAATATATCAACAAGTGGAAAGTAGCAATGCCAAGTCTTTTTTTATCTCTGAAATAAACACATATAGGTTGTCCATCTTAGTTTTTAAATTAAATCATTCAATCTCAAAACCCCCCCTTTATTTACTAGTTTTATAAAAAGAGAATTATTCCTTTCCCTGTGGATACGAACTTTACTTCACCTATACTACGTATAAGTGCTAGTATCGATTTATTTTGACGCACCGTGACAAAGTTCTCTTCAAATTTGGCGCCGTTGCCGGGGAAAGGCAATTATTTTTCTTTTTATTTTATCTTATAAAAATCAAAAACAAAAAAAATATAAAAAAAAATCTTGCTCTTCTATTTTCTGAGCTTACATGAGTTGTGAGTATATGGATACCAACACTTCATCCTTAGAGGGTCAAATTTTCTTCTTGACTTCTCTAATAAAGGAATTTACCTTAAACTCAAAAGCTCAAGATGTCAAGACATGCAACATTTGCATGTCTCACAGGCATCGTACGGATTTCTGCCCAAAGCTCCAAGATGAATACCTTGAACAAATTGATGATGTTGGTTACGAAAGGGATGTACCTCACATGAGGTATGATCCGTTCTCCAACTCTAACATGTCTACGGAGGATATGGTCCGGGCTATTGCTACCAACATGAGCACCATGCAAAACAACATGGTGCAATTCCAAAATGAGACCAAGTCTAGCATTTTAAACTTGGAAACTCAAATGAGTCAAATAGCCGGAGCCGTGAGTAGGCTTGAAGCAAGGGATTCAGAAAAACTTCCTTCTCAAATAGAATGTGATCCTAAACAGCAAACTTTTGCAATCACATTGACAAATGAAAAGGAAATGCAAAAAGAGATCCAAAATCCAGAAGAAGTAGAAGAAGAAAAAGACACAGAGCTCCATCTGGTCAAAGAAGAGGACGAACCGAGTTTCAAGGTCAAATACCTATCCTTATCATTCTTTGAGGTACCCCCATCAGTTCTAAAAACTTTGAGAGAAACTCATAAAATTGAAAAGGAAAGTGACATCTTTGAAATTCTAAGCAAAATTGAGGGATCCAAACATTTTCCATTGACCATGTTAAACGATAATTTCTTTCCTTCACTCCCACCACATGTATCAATGAAAATCTGGATATTTGATGCTGGAGGGATTTTCACAGTGAAGGGTCAGAAAATCGAGCATTCCTATGGAAGTCCTAGGAGTGAAAATGTGGCGAAGATAAACTATCACGATCCAAGTTTAAATGATTGAACACAACGATGGCGTCGTGCCGTGACGTTAAATAAGGCGCTTCTTGGGAGGCAACCCATGTAAGGTACGTTTACTTTTTATTCTAGTTTAAGTTTACGCTTAAAAAAACCTGGGGAGCATACCCGGCCGGGTACCACACTACATCCGGTCGGGTATAGAGTAAAAATACCCTACCCGCACAACTCACCCGGGCGAGGCAATGAACGAGCTCAAAATTAATATACTACCCGACCGGGTCTACTACACCACCCGGCCGGGTGTTTTTCCCAAAAACTCTTTGGATAGCTATAAGTTAAGCCTGACCGGGCCATATTACCCCACCCGGCCGGGTCATCGGTTTTTGACAGTAAAAGAGGCTGGGCAACCACCTTCTTCCCCATTTCCCCTCTCCTCCATACGAACCACAACTCTCAAGACCTCCATTTTCGCACCTCAAACCTTCGATTCTACCAAAAAAGAGAACCTCTCAAATAACCAAAAATCCAAACCCCCTTGCTCCACAAACAACAAAAGCCGTAATTTGCCCAACCAAAAAGAAAATAAATGACACCAAAAAGAGCAAAAGGGATTCATTCTTTTGGACATCTCGGACACAAGCACTAGGGACAATGCTTTGATTGGCTTGGGGGGAGAATTTCATGGAAAACTCACAGTCATACTCTATATTCTTGTATTTTTTCAAAAAAAAAAAAACTTGTTAAGTTGAAAACCCGGAAAGGCAACTTAAGCAAAAATAAGAGTGAGATGTGAGGATTAAAACAGAAAAATGTGGGAAGCTGGGATGAAAACCCGAAAGGGCACCTAGGCAAAATGAGAGAATGAGAGAAAGTATTTTCTTTTATTTCTGCAGGATCCCGAGGGTAACGAAAAAAAATGAGATTGATAAGAAATATAGAGTTGAAGACCCCTATTTACTCTTACATTTTTGGGGATATTTTTTTGTTTTACTCGAGACGAGTAAAGGTTCAAGTGTGGAGGTATTTGATATGCACTAATTAGTAGTGCTTAAATGTATATTTTTATGATTGATTTGTGTGTATTGTTTACCGTTTTATTTAGTTTGTAAACATTTGTGTGAATTTAGTTGTAATTGTATTTTAATCTTCATTTATTAGTTGTAAAGTAGAATTAGGAATTATGGTGTTGAAAAGGAGGACTTTGAAGTGAAGAAAAAGGAGATTGGACTATCCAGGAGCTGAAACCCGACCGGGTAGAAGACTTCACCCGGTCTGGTCTGATTTAACAGACGAAATTTCTTGGAAAATCACTAGACCCGGTCGGGCCCACTACCTCACCCGTTCGGGTGAGAAGTGACCGGGGACAATCCGGCGTGCAAAGATCACCAGAACGTGGCAAATATTTGATTTTGACTGATACCCGGTCGGGTATGGCACTTTACCCGGCCGGGTATCCGCTCCAGGGTGTTGAAAACACCTATAAATAGCACACTTTTCCTTCACTTTTAATCATCCCTTCTTCCATACTCCTAAGCTCAGTTTAGAATAGCATTTCTTTCTATTTTTCTAGCTATATTTAGTCTCCAAATGAGGAGCTAAACTTCCATTCTTGGTGTTGCTCTTGAAGCTTGTTGATTATTAAAGTTGTGAGTTATTTTCTTAACTTCTTTCCTTGAATATTAATTATTAGTTCTTTCCTTAATACCATCTCTATATTAATGTTGGGGAGTGTTGCTAAGATGACAATTAGTTAACATCTCGACATTAGTTAGAATAGTATTTTCTTCCTCTATATTAATGTTGGGGAGTGTTGCTAAGATGACAATTAGTTAACATCTTGATATTAATTATAGTAGGATTCATCTTCTTTAATAATATTCTTCCTTGAATATTAATTAATTCCTATTCATATTTCATATTAATATTTTGAACATTACTTAAAGGATCAACTAGTTTTATTTCATATATTAATTATTACTAGAAACGATCAACGAACCGATGGTTAATCGTTGATGGTTTCACAAGTAAGTAACTTCGGTTTATTAATGCACGGTCGTGGTTAATAAACTTAAGAGGGATTAATTTTGTTGGTTAAAACGAAACCGTTGTGTTGAGGTTATCAATCTCAATTGATTTCATCAAGGAGTTAGAAAGATTAAATGCTACTATTAAATCGGTATAAGGCGTTGTTCTATATTTGATTGATAATAAGGGTTATTAATGAACGGTTGTTGTTAATAACTACCCTCGATGAAGTGGATATACTCCCCGATTGAGTATTCGAGAGGGAATAAGTTATAGATATAACAATGATCGACTAAAATATATCAACAAGTAGAAAGTAGCAATGCCAAGTCCTTTTTTATATCTGAAATAAACACATATAGGTTGTTCATCCTAGTTTTTAAATTAAATCATTCAATCTCAAAACCCCCCTTTATTTACTAGTTTTATAAAAAGAGAATTATTCCTTTCCCTGTGGATACGAACTCTACTTCACCTGTACTACATATAAGTGCTAGTATCGATTTATTTTGACGTACCGTGACATATTGCTCGTCAGCCGAAGATCAAGAGAGAAAACGATGCTTGAAGGAGTAATAAAAAGGAGAAAGGCTTACGAAGAGTATTCGAGTCCAAGGCACCTGAAACTACGCACGAAGTTCTAGATAGAGTTTCTTTTCCCTTTTTTATCTAGTAACTTGGTTTTCGAGGAAAAGCTAAGTGTAGCTTCTGTTAGTATATATGTCCTAGCGACAATCACCTTTTAGAGATATATGTACTTGATCACATTCAGTTTTATATATTTGATATATACGGTATTACACATTGATGATTAAGTATTTCGATTGTCAATATCTTATTTATAATTGTGTTCCCTTGGACTTATGTTGTCAATAAGTAAGTGGGAGCTTATATGATATAACATAAAGTCCTAAAATAGCCCCAATCAATGATCATCAAGAATGGGATATTGGTGATATGCGATAAGATTGGTATGTGGACTGCATCATACTTTTAGAAAGTATAGTTGATCTCACAACTATGAGTTCATGTAATTCATGATGGTCACATAGATGTTTTAGAGAATATTGGCATACCCACCGAGAAACCATTTGATAAGTTCTATTCATGTGTCTATGGGATTATCGGCGTATAGAGTAGTGTAATAGTCCTCCGACTTGAGGTCAATACGTACTACATGT
This sequence comes from Cuscuta europaea, assembly GCA_945859875.1. Taxonomy (NCBI): domain Eukaryota; kingdom Viridiplantae; phylum Streptophyta; class Magnoliopsida; order Solanales; family Convolvulaceae; genus Cuscuta; species Cuscuta europaea. Next base: position 2,302,187 of record CAMAPE010000011.1, on the reverse strand, counting down.
GCGGAGTGATGTACTTTGACCATGACCAACGCTTGCACTCCAATCGGGGTAGATACTGCATGTGTTGGGTGCATCACGAAGCACATGGAGTAGTAGTTGAGCCAAGAAAGGATTCATTCCTCATAATAGATTAAGAGAGAACATTCTACTTCTCATATCTAGATGGATCATAAAGTCATTGGCCAATGCAAAGATATATTCGTTTTGGATATCGAATATGATCGTTATGGATCATCTAGAAAGATTGAGAGACAGAGACTTAGTTGAATGTTCGCTGAATGAAAGGACTGTATCACTATGAGCTCTATATTACAGGGAGTTTGAATAGTCCTCACAAACGTCCTTATATATTAAGTTTGTCTGGTAAATCGTCTAGGGATTCTACTAAGACCTTAATTTGATTAGTGCTTAATATATAAGGCCCTATGGGTCACACAACAAGTGATTATACCTTCCGAATGAATTGTTAGAAGGAATTAAATATTATTAATTGGATAAAATAATATTTAATTAGTAATACTGAAAATGGATTAAATATTAATTAGATTAAACATATTCAATTCATGAAGTTGAATGAGAGTTCTATTTGATAGAATTAATTAAGTGGAATAAATTCGATTTATTGTACTTAATTAAGATGTATTTTTAATTAAATAAAGTTGGTACTTTTCTTTTAAATTTAGAATTAAAAGAAAAGAGAAAATAAAAATAAATAATGATCATGAGTAAAAGTGGCGTGCAAGCCCACTTTACTCTTATTGTTGGTTATTTTTGTTTTGTTTAATTAATTGAATCATTAATAAGGAGTATTGGTCCTGTTAGGATTAAAACTCATTAATGAAGAACACTTTCATTGTGATTGAGAAACTAGTTTAGAACTAGTATAAATACACCCTCCTCCTTCATAATTTACAGACCAGTTTTCAGATTCAGTATTACCAGTTCATTTCCCTGCGAAGAGATTTCCTAGCCTTTCTCTTAGGGAGATCTAACCGTTTTTCGGAAAGGAGAAATCACGTGGATACCAAAGGTCGAGGATTATCACCGCTAGGCTGGAAGATCTGTAAGTTCTAACTCAGATCTGTTATTATTATCATATTCGTTATTTTGTCATAATCAGGGAAAATCTGTTTGGGAAAATTTTAAACTTCCGCTGCCGTACTTTCGAGGTACGTTACATCAATTTTCTAACAGTGGTATCAGAGCCAAACTGATTCTAATGACATTATACAAATTTTGGTTAATTTTTTGTGGATGAAAAATACGGAGTATGTGTTTACCACAAACACTATTTTTCTTCGATTTGGTTTTATATTTTACAATCGTTGTTTAAAATTTGAAGTTTCATCGTTTTCGATCTATCTGCCAATTCAGAGTAAACTAATACGTAGTAAGATTTTTATTCTTCTTCCGATCTGGAATATCTCTCTGAATAAAGTAGACTGGCGATCTCCCTTACATCTCTGTTCTTCCGTTTCCTGTTGATCGGCGTGTATAGCTGCTGCGACGAATTTCACATGGCTGCTATTTTTTTTGTCAATCATGAATCCTGGTTTAATTTTCGAAATTAATATGATTTTTATTGTAATTAAAATTTCATGTGAGAAGAGGAGGCCTTCGTACCTTCAGAGTTGGTGTTTGGATCAAATTTGGTTATTTGACCAAGTTTGGTACTCTTTTTGCAAATATTTAGATTTTTCAATTTTCAATTAATAGCTGGTTGCCTTATCCTACTGAAGCAGATTAATAATAGCCTAGTGTTTAGAGACACATTTAGTTGATACGGAGTGATTTAAAATCCGATTACTCCGGAAGTCCAACTTGATCGGGTTTAATATTTGCTTAGATCTAATTAGATTAGATTGTTTATCTTTGAGATTTAGAAGGACTAATTTTAACTGTTATTACATTATTATTTTTCAGCATGCTTAATTAATTGTTTGATTATTGTATTTGTTTATAAATTAGATTTATATTGCATGCTTTAATTTATCTATTAAGTTAGATCTCGTTAACATATTATTTGATAGTATGTTTTAGCATCTTGATTAAGCAATTTAATACCCCGCTAAATGTTCCCCATAAATTAAAATTTAAGTCTTATCTAGGATAACGACATCACCCATCATAATTAAATTAGTAGAAATATTTTTTCGTTAAAGAATATTTCACCCAAGTGTTTATTCCATTCGACAAAATATAGAACTAATTTATAGATACATATGTTTGTGATCGTGTGATGGTTTTGATTAGTAAATTGTTAAGCGTTTGATAGTAGTATATAAGATCTGTAAATTAGTAAATTGTTGCATTTGATGCAACATAGGTAAGCGTTTAGATACGTTTTTTCCTTAAAGTCATAGGGGTAGTTCCTAGCGACAGTTATCCAATAATTGTTATTGTGATTGTACCTGGTGCATTTGCACAAGCTAAGGAACCAAGATGCGAGGTAAGGAACTAGAAAATACCAGTATGCTATCATGTTTTGATAACAAATAGCAAGATGAGAAGTTGCAATAGAATGCCTTCCCGTAGAGGACAATTTGGCTCACCCATTCACCAAACCTTTGAGATGCGAGAAACATACTAGACTTTTAAGAGACTAGGTGTTAGACGCATCGGTGATTGGCACTAGGCCAAGTGGGAGATTGTTAGTATATATGTCCTAGCGACAATCACCTTTTAGAGATATATGTACTTGATCACATTCAGTTTTATATATTTGATATATACGGTATTACACATTGATGATTAAGTATTTCGATTGTCAATATCTTATTTATAATTGTGTTCCCTTGGACTTATGTTGTCAATAAGTAAGTGGGAGCTTATATGATATAACATAAAGTCCTAAAATAGCCCCAATCAATGATCATCAAGAATGGGATATTGGTGATATGCGATAAGATTGGTATGTGGACTGCATCATACTTTTAGAAAATGTAGTTGATCTCACAACTATGAGTTCATGTAATTCATGATGGTCACATAGATATTTTAGAGAATATTGGCATACCCACCGAGAAACCATTTGATAAGTTCTATTCATGTGTCTATGAGATTATCGGCATATAGAGTAGTGTAATAGTCCTCCGACTTGAGGTCAATACGTACTACATGTGCGGAGTGATGTACTTTGACCATGACCAACGCTTGCACTCCAATCGGGGTAGATACGGCATGTGTTGGGTGCATCACGAAGCACATGGAGTAGTAGTTGAGCCAAGAAAGGATTCATTCCTCATAATAGATTAAGAGAGAACATTCTACTTCTCATATCTAGATGGATCATAAAGTCATTGGCCAATGCAAAGATATATTCGTTTTGGATATCGAATATGATCGTTATGGATCATCTAGAAAGATTGAGAGACAGAGACTGAGTTATTGGGATAGACACTATATCATGTTCTAGACTTAGTTGAATGTTCGCTGAATGAAAGGACCGTATCACTATGAGCTCTATATTACAGGGAGTTTGAATAGTCCTCACAAACGTCCTTATATATTAAGTTTGTCTGGTAAATCGTCTAGGGATTCTACTAAGACCTTAATTTGATTAATGCTTAATATATAAGGTCCTATGGGTCACACAACAAGTGATTATACATTCCGATTGAATTGTTAGAAGGAATTAAATATTATTAATTGAATTAAATAATATTTAATTAGTAATACTGAAAATGGATTAAATATTAATTAGATTAAACATATTCAATTCATGAAGTTGAAGGAGAGTTCTATTTGATAGAATTAATTAAGTGGAATAAATTCGATTTATTGTACTTAATTAAGATGTTTTTTTAATTAAATAAAGTTGGTACTTTTCTTTATAATTTAGAATTAAAAGAAAAGAGAAAATAAAAATAAATAATGATCATGAGTAAAAGTGGCGTGCAAGCCCACTTTACTCTTATTGTTGGTTATTTTTGTTTTGTTTAATTAATTGAATCATTAATAAGGAGTATTGGTCCTGTTAGGATTAAAACTCATTAATGAAGAACACTTTCATTGTGATTGAGAAACTAGTTTAGAACTAGTATAAATACACCCTCCTCCTTCATAATTTACAGACCAGTTTTCAGATTCAGTATTACCAGTTCATTTCCCTGCGAAGAGATTTCCTAGTCTTTCTCTCAGGGAGATCTAACCGTTCTTTCGGAAAGGAGAAATCACGTGGATACCAAAGGTCGAGGATTATCACCGCTAGGCTGGAAGATCTGTAAGTTCTAACTCAGATCTGTTATTATTATCATATTCGTTATTTTGTCATAATCAGGGAAGATCCGTTTGGGAAAATTTTAAACTTCCGCTGCCGTACTTTCGAGGTACGTTACATCAATTTCCTAACAGCTTCCTCGGTTTGGGATCGTGTGTGAGAGAGCTTTGTTGTAAAGCTGAGAGGCTCTCTACCCGCAAGGTAGAGATGCATAACTCTTCCTAGAGAGGATAGAGTTGGGGTGGCTCAAGGGTAGCTTAGGAGAATTTATCTTGTAAACCCCTTTTTGGCTATTTAGTGAAGTTGTTCAAATTCCTCCAAGAGAGGTCGAGGTTTTTTTAATCCCTATGAGCCAAGAGATTTTTCCTTGTTAAATACCCGTGTCTTTGTTATTTCGCATTTCCCTACACCCACACTAGAACTGTGCAAGAAACTGCCACAGTTCCACAGAAACACAATTCAACCCCCTCTTGTGTTACTAACCGTTTCATCGATTGGTATCATAGCCGGTCTTCACCACATAAAGGGTAAAACCTTGGGAAGAGATCCGACAAATATGAATACGGTTGAACGATTGGAAGAAGGGTACTCGACTCAACGTCCACCGATGTTCAATGGGAAATTCTATCAATTCTGGAAGAGTCGAATGGAGAACTTCATCAAAGCTGAGAAATATGAGGTATGAAATGTAATTGAGGTTGGCGACTATGTCATCACTAAGACAGATAACGAAGGTAAAGTCATTCCTAAACCCAAATCTGAGTTTACTGTTGATGATTATCGTAAACTCGAGTATAATTCCCAAGCATTAAAATATTTGATTTGTGGACTTGGTCCGGCTGAACACAATCGGGTTCTAGGATGCAAATCCGCAAAACAAATGTGGGATTTACTCAAGGTTACGCATGAAGGTACCTCATGTGTAAAAAGATTCAAGATTGACATATTTATGCGTAATTACGAATTATTCGTGATGAAGCCTAAGGAGTCAATTAGGGATATGATTACACGTTTTACTAATATTATAAATGAGCTTTCAGCACTTGGAAAAGATATTTCTGTGGAGGATCAAGTAAGAAAAGTTATGAGAAGTTTACCCTCTACATGGAAGCAAAAAACAACGACAATTGAGGAAGCCAAAGATCTGACCATTATGACACTCGAAGACTTGACCGGCTCACTCATGACATACGAGTTAGGCCTACAAGAGGAACAAGATGCCGAGAATGTGAGGAAGGAGCGAGGAATAGCTCTCAAGGCTCGAGAGGAAGAAGAGGAATCCGAAAGTGAATCGGAAGACAAGATGAGCATGTTTGCCAAGCAATTCGGGAAGATGTATCGGAAATTCAAAGGCAACCGGAATAAGCAAGGTAAAAAGGGTTTTCAATCTTTTAATAACCAAGGTGATTTTGTTTGTGGGTCTTTTGAGCACAGGGCAAAAGGTTGTCCCCAAAAGAAAAAGGACAGAACCTACGACAAGAACAAGACCAGTTCCCACCGGAAGTCCAGTGAAGACAAAGGATTCAATAGAGACCTCAAGAAGGCAATGATGGCTGCTTGGGGAGACTCATCCGATGAGGATGAGGAAGAAGAAGAGAAGAGTTCTAATCATGCGGGTTTATGTCTTATGACTAGTTCCGATGAGGAATCCGACCAAGAAAACTTTGAGGTAAATTTAGAAAACTTTCTATCTAAGTTTGATTCCTTGCCTAAAACCAAAATTCGGATTTTTTTAAAAGGCTAACTATCGAGCTTAATCAAAACCTTTCTGAAAATGAGTACCTAAAATCATGAATCACTGAGCTTGAATCTAAACTCAAGGAAACCACACGAGCAAAGCTTAGACTTGAAACTAAAGTGGGAGAGTTAATCGATGAAAAGCATAAATATAGTGAAGATGTTTTAGAACAACATAATATTATTTGTTCTTTAAAGCTCGATAGCGTGAACCAACAAGTGAATCATTGTGAGAAACTACTTTCAAAAATTCCGAACATTGGTGTACTGATTTCAAAAATAAACCGGGATATCAGCCGTATAGTACCAAAAACAGAACAAGGTCTAGACCTCAATCTAGAATTGAACCCTCTCGGTACAAGAAAAAGGAAAACGAGACTGCTGGTCTCGGATATGTTCCAAGGGAAGCCCAGGTAAATAAAAAACCTAATTTTCAGAATCAATCATTTAATGATAACAGAACTAGAGGACAAACCAGTTCTAGGCCATTCCCAAGTCAATCTAGAATCGGACCAACCTGGTTCGATAAATTGGTTCAAAAGCACAAAACTGGTTATGAACAAACGTCTAACCGAGAATCTTATAAAAGGAACAAAAGTTTTTATAAAACTTGGAAAACCAAATACAATGATACGTATGATAGCCGGATTTGCGGGTACTATGGCAAAGTCGGTCATTTATGGTATCAATATCACTCTCGACAAAAGGCATTAGAAAGGAATTCTAATTATAGTAAATGTTCCTCAAACCAATACAAAATGGAACCCAAGCAGGTCTGGGTTCCACGCACTAAACCTTAATTCTGGAACAACGCCGAGTGAGGGGGAACAATCACGGGTTCCTTGACAGTGGTTGTTCTAAGCACATGACGAGAGATAAATCTTTATTTCTTTCACTGTGGCCATTTAGCGGTGGAAATGTGACATTTGGAGACAACGGTAAAGGTGAGATAATCGTCGTGGGAAAGGTTGGAAAGTCACCTAACCATGCAATAGACAATGTCTTTCTAGTCAAGGGCTTAAAGTTCAATTTGCTAAGTATTTCTCAATTTTGTGATCGAGGTAACAGTGTTGTTTTTTATCATAATGTATGTCAGATTGTAAATAACGAATCACAGCAAGTCATACTAGAAGGCAAGAGACTAGAAAATACCTATAAGGTTGATCTTGATTTGTTTCCAAGTATAAGTCTAACTTGCCTAAGTGTTATTGACAATGATCCCCTACTATGACATAAAAGCCTTGGACACGCTAGTTTTTCATTAATGAATAAACTCAAAAATAATGATTTGGTAGTTGGGCTACCTAAAAAAATATATTCACTGGATGATATTTGCTCCGCTTGTGCCACCGGAAAACAATCTCGATCATCTTTTAAAACAAAGAATCTTGTGAGCACAAGCAAACCCATAGAACTAATTCATATGGATTTGTGTGGTCCAATGTCAGTCCGAAGTCGGGGGAACAAAAAATATGTTTTAGTTATTGTTGATGACTTTACACGATATACTTGGACTATCTTTCTTGCAAGCAAGAAAGATACATTTAATGAGTTTGTTATTTTTGTAAGGAAAGTTGAGCATCAAACAAGACTACAATTGATTAAGATCCGATCGGATCATGGGACTGAGTTCGACAACTCTCTCTTTGATGCATTCTGCAAGGAACGAGGCATAGACCACAAATTCTCTGCCCCTAGAACTCCCCAACAAAACAAGGTTGTAGAACGCAAGAATAGAACATTGGAGGACATGACTAGAACAATGCTGATTTCTAGTGGCCTAGCCAGAAACTTTTGGGCAGAAGCTCTAAACACAGCATGCTACATCATCAATAGAGCCATGATCCGTCCACTCCTAGGGAAAACGCCATACGAACTACTCAAGGAGAGGAAGCCCAATATTAGCCATCTAAGAACATTTGGATGCAAATGTTTCGTTCACAACAATGGGAAGGATAATATTGGCAAATTCGATGCAAGAAGTGACGAGGCAATCTTCCTTGGTTACTCTACTCATAGCAAAGCCTACAAAGTTCTAAACAAACGCACGCAATGTGTGGAAGAAAGTATTCATGTAATCTTTGATGAAGCCCTTGCATTAAAACCAAGGCTAGATGATGATGGAGAAATCAGAATCTCTCGCAAAGAAAATCAGCCTCAAGAAAACAATAGAACAAATCCTAATCAATATAAGGGACTACCACTGGACAATGAACAAGCCGAGTCTAGAACTGAAGAAGAACCTGGAAGGTCTACAGCCAGTCAAATCGTAGAACCAGAATCTACAGTTCCAGATACCTTATACGTTTTGGTGGACCAACCAAACGCTCCAAGAGGATGGAGGTTTCATCGGTCACACCCCCTGGATAACCTCCTAACAGATCTAAATCAGGGAGTAACAACTAGATCTAAACTTATAAACTTTTGTGCCTTCTTTGCTTATTTATCACTCATAGAACCGGAGAACCATGAAGTGGCTCTCTCCGATGCTGACTGGGTTCTAGCTATGTAGGAAGAACTAAATCAGTTCGAGAGGAACAAGGTATGACATCTAGAACTGAGACCTAAAAACAAAACCGTGATAGGTCTTAAATGGGTATTTAAGAACAAGCTTGATGAACATGGGCAAATCACAAGGAACAAAGCAAGGCTGGTTGTAAAAGGCTATAACCAACAAGAAGGAATAGACTTCAACGAAACATTTGCACCAGTGGCAAGACTAGAGGTAATTCGAATGCTCATAGCATTTGCCGCTCACATGGGATTCACACTCCATCAAATGGATGTGAAGATAGCTTTCTTGAACGGTTATCTTAAGGAAGAGGTATATGTAGAACCACCACCGGGGTTTGAAAATCCAGATCTTCCTAATCACGTTTTAAAACTAGATAAAGCACTTTATGGTCTCAAACAAGCACCTCGTGCTTGGTATGAACGACTGTCTAAATTTCTTTTGGAAAATGATTTTGAAAGAGGAAAAATAGATAAAACTCTTTTTCTAAAAATATAATAAAGAATCAAGCCCTTTTGGTCGTTCAAATTTATGTTGATAATATTATATTTGGAGCTACTAATGATTCTCTTTGTGATGAATTTTCTTCTCTTATGAGCTCCGAGTTCGAAATGAGTATGATGGGGAACTAAATTTTTTCCTTGGTCTACAAATCAAACAAACAAGCACAAGAACCTAAATATCCCAACAAAAGTATCTTAAGGAACTACTCAAAAAGTATGGAGAAAGTGAAAGCAAGACAATGACAACGCCCATGGGGACAAATGATAGGCTGGATGCAGATGAAAAGGGAACAAGAATAGACCAAAAGATGTACCGAGGAATGATAGGGTCCCTACTATACCTAACTGCCAGTAGACCTGACATTGTTTTTAGTGTAGGTCTATGTGCTCGGTTCCAGGCCAATCCCAAGGAGTCACACCTCAAAGCAGACAAGAGGATCCTCAAATACCTCAAAGGAACAATGAATTTATGCTTATGGTATCCACGTAATGAGGATTTTAATCTTATTGCATATTCAGACTCTGACTTTGTAGGTGACTTACTAAATAGGAAAAGCACATCTGAAACAGCTCACTTCCTAGGTCCTTGCCTGGTCTCGTGGAGTTCTAAGAAACAAAATTCAGTTGCTCTTTCAACGACCGAGGCTGAATACGTAGCAGCCGCACATGCTGTTCCCAATCACTATGGATCATGCAACAAGTAAGCGACTATGGAATTGCCTTAAATTGCACGCCTATTCTATGTGACAATACTAGTGCAATTAGCATCTCAAAAGATCCAGTCATGCATTCTCGGACAAAACATATCCATATCCATCACCATTTTCTGAGAGATTGCCTGGAAAAAGGGCTAATCACAGTGGAATATTGTAATACCGACAAGCAAATCACAGACATCTTTACAAAGCCCCTGGGAAGAGAAAGGTTTGAATTAATTAGACTTGAACTTGGTCTAATTAATGCTTGAATCACTTGCCTTATTTTTTGCATAAAACCTTGTCAACTGATTACCTATTTTCTTTATTTCCTTACCGATTAATGCTCATGATTTTTTCCATTTATACTAATAAGTAAATTTATTGGGAAGGGAAATAAATCTTTTGAGTTAATGATCATATTTTTGAAAAGAGGAAAAATCTTATGGTACGACTTCCCATAATCGGCGCCCACTATTTCTACCTTCCAAATCTTCCACCTTCCATCTTCCTCCACCATGGTTAAAACGAGAGGAAGTGCTCCCCCAATCACACTCCGTCGCTCAAGTAGAAACCGCCACTCTCAGAAAAAACCCCCTTCCTCTCCAGTCCATATCAATTTGGAACCTACTTCACCTGTCATGGAGCCAATCCTCTCCAACTCCACTACAGCCGGTCTGTCTTCCCCAAAGTCGCCAATGACCGAAGAAAACAAATCCTCTTCATCTTAGGGGGAACGAGAAACAAGCCCACTCCCTCCTTCTAAACCATTAACACGTGAAGGGAAAGTCCTTCCACGGAAGTACACCCGGAAAAGGGCCATCGCTGAAGGCATCATCTCTGAAAAAGGTTCCACCAAAAAATATTCAAAAATGGGGAAAGTTGTAGATGAAGATGCTCTCCGCCTAAAATAGACCTACCTGGAACGTGGACTCGTTAAGGTAATTGCTATTCCCTTGGATGAATTTTCTTCCCTGACCACTGACTTTGTTGAGCTAATCACTTTTCAAAAATGGAGTTTTCTATTGATTTCTAAAATTGTTGTCAAGTTTCCTCCGAAATTCTTTCTGAATTCCTTGCTAACCTAATCATCATGAAGGGTGTCCTGGTGTCCCATGTCAATAACATCAAGTTACGCCTTGACAGTGAAGATTTAGGTAAGTGTATAGATGTTCCTTCTGCTGGGGTATGTCCCTATGACAAAAACGAATGGCCACTCTCTACAGTTTCCCAAACAAAAGCCTTAAAATTCTTTGACTCCTCAATTACTGGATCTTCCTTGCAAGTAGGCAGCCTGTCCCCCATCCACAAATTACTTTTCTACTTTGTTCACTCTAACCTGGTGCCCAGACTTGAAGGAAGACAGACTGCCTGATGGAGTATATGGCCCGGGAACCCCCGGTCCACGGACTCCTACTACGCCAATAAAGGCCCAATAGGCCCAGGAAGCACAACAGGCCCAGATCACGGCACCCAGAGTACCAAACAGCCCACAATGCGCACCAGGGATGCCTTCGGCCCCCTGGCCGAAGGCTCTGATTCTCACAGGAAGGTTAAAACAGGAAAACAAAGTTACTGGGAGAAAACGGCGAAGATCAGTAGCCCTCGGCACCTAGAGCCCTCGGCACTAAAGGGGTCCCCGGTACTCATAGCCCTCGGCTTATCACCTACAGCCGAGGGCACCTTTTCCGACATGATATCCGCTCCACATGCGTATAGATCACCGTACCAAGTACGACGTCACATCCAACAGCCGCATTTAATGCGGCCACATGCAGTTGCCAGCGCCAGCCAGTTGAGGTGACCCCTCGGCCAATGGATGCTTGACACGTGTCCCTGTCAGGCATTTATTGCTACTATAAATAGCACCCCATTTCCCCGTTGTAAACCACGCTGAAAACGGTGAATACATATCGAATATACACTCTCTCTCTTACTTATTTGCTCTGACTTCTCTCTAGTACTCTCCGCAATAACCCCTCGGATAAGATACCCCCGGGGTGCACTATCCATCATTTGGTGCTCTCGTTGAGAGCTCGAACAATCAAGTAAGAAACCCTCCCCCTCGACCAAACACAAAACACCCAGCTAGAATGGTGAGAACAACTCGTGCCAACTCCAACAATGTAGAGGACAGGAACCTGGCCCTCGGCGAGGTCGACATCCCCGAAGCCTCCAACAGGGCTCCCGGGGGCGGCGTCATCGTCGGGTTGGACCAGACGGCTGTCGACCTACGCCAGCAGATTCAACAAAATGCCCCCGATGCCCGCCTCGGAATCGAGGCCAAGAAAAAGGACCGGAGTGAGAATCAAATTAGCCCTCCGGTCATCACAATCGACGTGCAATCGGCGCTCTCCGCCTTCATCCAGACGCTCACCCAGAACCCGGGTGCCTTCGGCACTTTGGTTCCCCATCAACCTCAGGTCGGGGTGAATATTATGCCCCCCCTCATCCACGACCCCTCGGTAACTCGGTCCTCCGGATGGGGAACTCCGAGGGGGTCGTGGCCCAAGATACGGCCTCCCAGGAAGTCCAGTCCCGGGACCGCCACAACGTGAACAAAGAACAGCCCCAGACCTCCGCCCTCGAGAGACTCGGAGGGGTGCAAGACCGCCGAGGGGTCCAAGACCGCCTCGGGGGGAAGGCGTTCCAGAGGCCTCAGGAAAGTGGCGGGTCCGTCTCCAGGGCCAATGAAAGGAATCTCCCTCAGGACAAAGGCAAGGCACCTCTCCATGCCAACGACGCCCGCCACCAAATCAACCAGGTCCACTCGGCCCGGGTCCATTCGCAGGGGGCGGAGGCTCTCCCGAAGGACCCCCGAAACGAAATCATTGCGGCCCTCCAGTGCCGGCTTGACGAGATGGAGGCCACCAAAGCCCACGCCACCACTTCTGCCCCTCATACAGACCTCAAGTATGAGGCGATGATGGCCAAGATGGAAGAAATGCAGAAGAAGATAGCCGAGGGCTCCGGGGAACCCACGATACAGCTCCGGACCCGGACGCCAATCACCCCAAGGGTATTGGCGGCCTGGATCCCGGAAAAATACCGAGGGCAGCTCATCAAGCCCTATGATGGAAAGACTGACCCCCAAGAGCACTACAGCGGGTATCAAAACAGCATGATGATGGTGGGGGCATCAGATGAATACTTGTGCCGCTGGTTCCTCTCCACCTTAGAGGGACCGGCTTACGAATGGTTCAACCGATTGCCCGAGGGCTGCATTGACTCATGGCAAGAACTCGCCCAGCGATTCTTGACGCAATTTGCGGGAAGGCACCGCACAAGAAAACACTTCTCCCACTTGCTAACGGTGAGGCAGAGGAAGGAGGAGACCCTTCGGGACTTCCTGGAGCGCTGGAGGACGGAGGCTGATAAAGTTGATGGTGCTGACGACGGGACCCTCCTGGCCCTCCTCCAAACGGTACTCCGCCCCGGGAACTTCTCGAGGAGCCTCATCATCGAGCCTCCCCGCGATTATATAAGGGCCCTACAGCGGGGGGACCGGTACGCCGAAGCCGAGGAGGTGGAGAAATGCCACCACGTACCGGACCAGCAGCGCCCTCGGCCAGATGACAAAGGTAACCGGGGGCCGGGGGCTCCCCGCAATCATCCCAAGGAATCTGCCCCCTCCGGTGATCGCCCCCGGCATGGCCAAGCCAAGCCCAGGGGAGGCTACAAGGGGAACCCGAGGGCTTGGGCACAGCCTGTCCTCCTCGAACACCCTCGGACACCTTTGACGCACCCTGTCAGCGTCATTCTGGATTTTGCTGAGGAGAGGGGCCTAGTGGAGCGAGATTCACGTGCGCCCCCGGAAGTACTCGCCATCAATCCAAACTACCCCTACTGTCGTTTCCACCGACACCAGGGGCACAGGACCGATGACTGCCATCAGCTGAAGACGGCCATCGAAAGATTGATACAAGCGGGCCATCTGTCCCATTTTATCCAGGGCCCTCAGCAACAGGGCCCCCCTCACCAAGGGCCAACCCGAGGGCAAACTGCGAGAGCAAATGCATGGCTCAACCCCAACACCATCCCCCCTCGGCAAGAAGAGGGAGATTGGAAATCAGGAGGAAGAGGAGGAGGAGTAACCCCAGTACCAAGAAAAGAAACGCCACATCCTCATGATCACGGGGGGAAATAGCGGGGGTGATTCTACGAGTCAACGAAAGAAGTGGGCTCAATCACTTTACGTGGGGGAAGTCACTCATATGCCCCCGGTAAAGCGGCTGAGGGAGGAACCCATCATCTTCACTAACGCTGACCTCCCCCCAGTGTCCTCCCCACACAGGGATGCCCTCGTCATCCGCACAGAGATCAATGACACTATTATTCACAGAACTTACATTGACACGGGTAGCTCCGTCAATGTAATGTACCTCAGCACCTTCAGAGAGCTTCATCTGGAGAGGGGGTCCCTTCGGCCCATCAAAACCCCTCTTGCCGGCTTCACCGGCGACACCATTGATTCCGAGGGGGTTATAACCCTCCCGGTACTATTCGGCGACGGGCTCCATAAGGCCAAGCTCGAAGTGGAGTTCGTCGTCGTCAACATCGACTGCGCCCACAACATCATCCTCGGCCGGCCAGCCCTCGAGGATCTCGAAGCCGTCATCTCCATGAGGCACCTCTGTCTCAAGTTCCCAGCCGAGGGGGGAATCGGTTACTCAAGGGGGAACCAAAAACTTGCCCGCGCTTGTCACCTTCAAGTGACAAAGAAGGTTAGCAAGACGGAGTTCCGCGTTGACACCATCACCGGAACTGTGGAAGCGGAGGAACGAAGGCCGAGGGCTGAACCAGCCGAGGAGGTAAAAGACTTCGCGCTCGATCCGGCCATGCCGGAGAGAGTCGTGAAGATTGGAGCCAAGCTCCCCGAAGATTTGAAGACCGGCATCATCAGCGCCCTCCGCGCCTACTCCATTGTTTTTGCATGGGGGCCGGAGGACATGCCGGGGATCAGCCGAAGGGTCATCACCCACCGCCTCTCGGTGGACCCTTCGGCCAAACCAGTACATCAGCGAAGGAGACCCCTCTCGGCCGAGAGGAGTGAATTTGTGAAGAAGGAGGTTGCCATGCTCCTCTCTATCAAGCACATCAAGGAGGTAAATTACCCCTCATGGTTGGCAAACGTAGTCCTCACACAGAAACCGCCCTCATTCCGCATGTGCGTGGACTACACGGATCTCAACAAGGTGTGTCCCATGGACCCCTTTCCTTTGCCAAATATTGATCAGCTTGTGGATGAAACCGCGGGGTGTGAAATCATGTCATTCCTCGACGCATTCCGCGGATATCATCAAATATACATGCATGAGGAGGACGCTGAAAAAACAGCCTTCATGACTCCCGAGGGCATCTTCTGCTACCTTGTCATGGCCTTCGGCCTAAAGAACTCAGGTGCCACCTACACTCGGATGGTGTCCAGGGTATTCCAAGCTGTCCTAGGACGCACCATGGAGGCATATGTTGACGACATGATCGTCAAGAGCAAGCAATCAGCAAGCCATGCTGATGACCTGAGGGAGATCTTCGCCATCATGCAGAAGTTTAGCCTTCGGCTGAACCCGAAGAAGTGTACCTTCAGCGTTCAGGGGGGAAAATTCTTGGGCTACATGGTGAGCCGAAGGGGTATCGAGGCCAACCCCGAGAAGATCCAGGCCATCATCAACATGGAGCCCCCACGCAACGTAAAGGAGGTCCAACGGTTGACGGGCCGCCTGGCAGCCTTCAATCGCTTCTTATTAAAATCGGCGGAGAAGTCCTTACCTTTCTTCCAGATCATGAGGAAGACCGCCGGTTTCCAATGGACTTCAGAATGTCAGGAGGCCTTCGAGGAGCTGAAACAGTAATTATCTTCGCCCCCTGTGCTCTCTAAACCCAAGGTGGGGGAGACCCTGTACCTTTACTTGGGTGTTAGCCCGGCGGCCATCAGCTCAGTACTCATCCGGGAAGAGGATGGCATCCAACATGCCATCTTCTATGTTAGCAA
The DNA here is from genome assembly GCA_945859875.1 of Cuscuta europaea. Taxonomy (NCBI): domain Eukaryota; kingdom Viridiplantae; phylum Streptophyta; class Magnoliopsida; order Solanales; family Convolvulaceae; genus Cuscuta; species Cuscuta europaea. Next base: position 2,286,529 of record CAMAPE010000011.1, on the reverse strand, counting down.
GACCCTCAGGGAAGCGGAGCTCCGGTACTCCCCCGTGGAAAAAACGGTGTTGGCCATCGTGTGGACCATCAAGAAATTGGGCCATTACTTCCAAGCTCACCCGGTCCAGGTCCTCACTCACCAACCCCTCGGCGCCTTGATGAGGAGCCCCACCAGCTCCTCCCGAATGGTGAAATGGGCTGTCTTCTTGAGCCAATACAACATCGACATCCGTCCTAGGCCCGCCATAGAGGGCCAAGCCCTAGCGGACATCGTGACGGAATGTACGGCAAGATCAGCCACGGACGAGGAGCCCTCGGCCCCTTCAGATGATTGGTGGACCCTCTACACCGACGGCTCCTCCGCAGTCAAAGCATGTGGAGGAGGGGTGGTTCTCATCTCACCCGAGGGCTTCCGGGCCTATTATGCAGTCCGCTTCTCCTTCAAAGTCTCTAACAATGAAGCCGAATACGAGGCCCTCCTCTGTGGCCTTCGGCTGGCAGCTAACATGAAGGCCCGATAAATTCACGTCAAGTTCGACTCCAAGTTAGTCGTTGGCCAAATATCCGGGGAATACGAAGCCAAGGAAGGGAGAATGAAGCAATACAAGGAGGCGGCCAAGGAGTTGCTTAAGGTATTTGAGGCACACTCTCTTACTCAAATACCGAGGGCTCAAAACTCCTAGGCCGACATTTTATCCAAGCTCTCGGCCGAATCCCCTGAGCACATCTCAAAGATCGCCAAAGTGGAAGAACTCAGCCTCTCTAGCATACACGCTAGCCCCATCATGCACATACAACAAAGGCAAGGTGACTGGATCTCAGACATTGTCACCTTCATCACCACAGGGCAACTGCCCGAGGATGAGGCCCGCGCCAAGCTGGCAAAGCTGAGGGCTCCCAGCTACGCTATCGAGGACGGAAGGCTCTACAAAAGGTCCTACAATGGGACATTACTTCGGTGCCTTCATCAAGATGAAGCCGAAGTAGCGATGGAGGAGGTGCACAGTGGCACTTGCTCAGCTCACCAGGGGCCCTTCTCCATGTCCCGAAGGCTAATAATCCAGGGCTACTTCTGGCCTACGATGGCCCGGGATTGTGCAGATCTTGCCCGGAGGTGTCCCGCATGCCAACACTTCCAGAAAGCCCCCGGCAGGCCAGCGGTCAACTATGCCCCCATCAGCACATCCATACCCTTCGCTCGATGGGGCATAGACCTTGTGGGCCCTCTACCGAGGGGTACCTCCAACAAGAGGTACATCATCGTCGCCATCGATTACTTCACCAAATAGGTGGAAGCTGAGCCCCTCGCCAGCATTACTGAGGCCAGGTGCCGTCATTTTGTTCTCAAAAACATCCTCACCAGGTTTGGCGTCCCTCAACAGATCATCTCTGACAATGGGACTCAGTTTGAGGCAGCCCCCTTCTGTGCCCTCCTGGAGGCATGGGGCATCAAACACACCTTCTCATCCGTTGCCTACCCTCAGGGCAACGGTCAAGTGGAGAATGCCAACAGGACCTTGCTCGAAGGCCTAAAGAAGAAGCTGGAGGCCGAGGGGGGTGGTTGGGTAGAAGAGCTCCACAACATCTCATGGGCCTACCGTACCACCCCTCGGCGGGCAACTAGCGAGACACCCTTCTCCCTTTGTTACGGATTTGAAGTCAAGGCCCCCACTGAGGTAACTCTTCCAACCCGAAGGGTCACACAGTATGACCCAGAGGCCAACGACGCCAATATGGCCCTCGATCTCAACCTTATTTCGGAACGCCGAGAGCAAGCCTTCATGCACGCAGAGAACTACCGAAGGCAAGTGAAGAGTTACATTGACGCCAAGGTTCGCTCCCGGGAATTCCAAGTGGAGGACTATGTCCTTCGAAGAAGGGAAGCTAGCCAACCAACCGAGGGCGGAAAGATGGCACCAAAGTTCGAGTGCCCCTACATCGTGGCAGCCATCATCAAACCAGGAACTTACAAGCTAAAACGCCCTAATGGGACCGAAGTCCCTAGGCACTGGAATGTACATCACTTAGTTAAATTTTATCAATAACATCAGAGCGGCCAAGCCCTCATATTTAGTGAATGTATTATTTCACGGCCCAAGGCCTAAAAATTCTGAAGAACAAAGGCATTTTGAAGACACCAAGAACATGGAACATGATTCTTACGAAGGGCCAAGCCCTCATATCACCCCCTGGCCCAAGGCCTTACCACAAGGAAGAACCCTCAGCACCAAGTGCCGAGGGTAGACGATACTTTCACCTACAACAGCAAGAAAAACCCACTGTCCTCAAATAAAGACCCCTCGGCACCTGGTGCCGGGGGGACACACCACTAACAGCTTTCAACAAATGGGAAGAAACACCAAGTGTTTCCACAGAAGACCCCTCGGTACCAAGTACCGAGGGTAGACAACACAATCACCTTCAACAAATGGGAAGAAACACCAAGTATTTCCACAGAAGACCCCTCGGTACCAAGTACCGAGGGTAGACACCACAATCACCTACGACAAATGAAGAAAAAACACCAAGTGTTTTCACAGAAGACCCCTCGGTACAAAGTACCGGGGGCCGTACATCGGAACAAACACCAAGTGTTGTTTCTAAGCCGTACCCCCCGAGGACGCCTATACCGAAGGCGCCACCTAACGGTGCCGACAGCACGTAGTGCCCTCGGCCATTTGCATCCAGTGTGCAAATGAAAACCCTTCCCTGAAACGCTTTCCACATCATCACCCCAAGGGTATGACAGGCACGAGAAATGCCCAGGATTCGACTTTCAAAAACGGAACGCTTTCCGCGTCATCGCTCCAAGGGTATGACAGGCACGAGAAATGCCCAGGATTCGACTTCCAAACCGAAACGCTCCCCGCGCCACCACCCCAAGGGTGTGGCAGGCCACGGACTATGTCTAGTGCCGAGGGGATGACTTTCAAAACTGAGGCGCTTTCCGCGCCATCCCCCAAGGGGAGGCAGGCTACAGACCACCATATCTTGTACCCAGGAAACGACCCTCGATCCCCTCGGAACTCGGAAGGTTAACCCGAGGGGGGAGCTAATGATGTATTTTGTTACCTCCCGATAGGCCAAGCCTTACCAAGAAACCAAGTTTCTTGAAGCCTTCCCTTCACTACCTAAAAAAAATGGGGTGGTGAAGGGGAGTAGACTCGGCGAGAAATCAATGAGTACATCACTCCTACAGTTCACAGAAACATACCGAGGGCTCCCCAAGGGAACGCCTCCGATACCTGGACGCTCATGAGTACCAAGGATACCATTGACAACAGACATCATCAACAAATGGCTAAGTCCACTCAAGGATCGCCTCCGACTATACTTAAAACCGAAGGCTCAAGTACTACAAAACATGACAGGCTCAGCCAATAACAACTCAAAAACGTTACTGAAGGCTACTTTATGACAAAGCTATCAAATGTTGGCCAAATCAAAGCAAGATCACCTCCGGCACCTCACTAGAAGCCGAGGGGACACACCCAGACAGGGCCCGAGGGAGCCTGTCTTTTTATACTAGACTTGGATTACAAACTCTCCCATATCAACATCGGGGGACATAACAAGCAACCGAAGGCTTTTGTTACCACATGCCAACATTACAAGACAAAGGAAACTATCCTAAACCTACAACGTATACAGCCGAAGGGTCCCCTCCCGAAGGCCAGCAGCAGGAAATACTTAGAGAAAATAATCTAAGTCCTAAATGCTTTTCCCCCTGTGGAGCCACCAGTCAACCGAAGGCATATCTGAGACAAGGCCCTCACATTCACCCGAGGGCTCCTACTTCATACATACTACACTTAGAAAAATTTCTAAGTCCCAAAAGTTTTTGACCCTCGGTCAAATCTCCATGCAGCCCGAGGGGGCATACGGATGAGGACTTGGTAAAAGTATACTTAGGAAAATTGTCTAAGTCCTAACTATTTCTGGGCCCTCGGTCATATATCCAGCCAGCGAAGGGTACCCAACTACCGGAGGCTAGACTGTACTCAAACACTTAGAAAAATTTTCTAAGTCCTAAACACCTCGCCTCCGGTTATCTCATGAGGGCTACACAGAACCAGAGGGAAGGAACCGGCCGGGGGCCAACAGATGAACAAACACTTAGAAATATTTCTAAGTCCTGAACATTGTGCCCTCGGTGAAAGGTTCAATTGACTAAATAGGCCTAGTAGCCGAGGGCTACGAGAGGCACTATACTTGGAAGAATATTTTCTAAGTCCTAAACATACATTCAAAAAAACGAAGGCATGCATTCAGAAAGGGCGAGTGCATACATTCAAAGAAAACAATTAAAGGGAATGAATTATATACAAAAAGCCCGAAGGCACGTACTCATTCATCAAAGAAAGGAAATTCAAATGTACATTACAAATGGGCCGAGGCCGAGGGAATACAATATCCATTATGAAAAAGAGGAGTGTTCGAAAGCTACTAAGTACAAATATTTCCTTCAGCTGTTGCCTCCTCGGCGGGCTTCGAGGTGACCTCCTCCCCGATGGCAGCCTCGGCATCACCATCACCGGATCCCCCCATCATCATGGAGTCTTGGATCACAAGCCTCTCTTCGCCCGGGGGGAGGGGGTTTCTCACATCTGGCTGCAAAGGAGGAAGGCCATACGCCGAAGGGTCAAATTCCTCGAGGGAGACTTGGAAGTGCCTGGCAAGCCTCCGGTACACTAGATGCTGGGTGAAGAATTCACCCCCTTGGTAATAAGTGTCTCCCCTCTCCGCCATCCAGTCTCCCCCGGGGCCCTTCACCAGTCATCTACCGATGACTCCACGACCGAGGCCACCCACTGCTGCCTATCTTCGGCTTTCCAGCCCTCGGCCATGAATGCGGCAACAGCTTCCTCTCGGGCTTTGGCAACGGCCTCGTCCATGGCATGTTCTGCCTCCTCAGCAGCTTTCTTAGCAGCCCTCTCGGCCTCAAGCCTGGCCTCCTCCACGGCAGCCTTGGCCTTCAGCTCAGCGCCCTCGGCAACTTTCCGGAGATCTTCCTCCAGCAAGGCCATCTGCTTTACAGCATCAGAGTTCTTCAGGATCAGCTCCTTCATCTCCCGATCCTGCTCCGCTTTCTGGAGGCGCCATTGCTCGAGCCTCTGTGCGTGCTCCCCGAGGGCTACACAAGCCTGATAGACAACAGACGGAGGGGTTAGATTAGTATGGACAAAGCATTAAGGGTTAAAACACAAAGTGAAGGAGGAAACTTACAGCTAACGAAGATCGAAGGATCTTGTTCTCGAGGGCTGCATCATCGTAGGTCGAGAGGGCAGCCTTGTCCATCGCCGAGGTCATCCCCCTCAGGAAGGCCTTCGGCTCTGCTGAGCCGTGTAGCACAGAAGCCCCCGGGGCCAAGGAAAGCTGCAGAATCTCCCGGGGGAGGCTTCCCAAGGGAAGATCGGTTTGAGCTGTCGCCGCAGCACCGACCGGGCGATCCGGAGAAGGGCGATCCTCAATAATCACCAGCGGGGCATCCTGGCCGACAGTGCCCCCTGTACCCCTCTGCTTCTTAGCAGGGGGCTCAACCGCCTTGCTGCCTTTTTTCTTTTTGGTGGCCCCCTCGGCCACCCCGATAACTCCCTCCGCAGTAGAGGGCTCCGGAGTCTCCTTCTGAAAGAAGGCTTCCACAGGCTGCTGGACCGAGGGGTCCTTCTTCTGGGCTTGGGCCTTGCCCTTCTTTTTCTTCAAAGCGAAGAGCTTACCGGCGTCCATGTTCACACCTGCCAACAAGAAAAAAAGGGGGTTAGACCGAAGGGCAAAAAAAAAAGAGGGAAAAATCCTAACTACAAAACAGGAAGCCCTCGGCTACACCTGCCAACACAGGATATTTCTCGTCTGTGTCGCCGAGGAAGCGATATCTGCGGAAGCCGAGGGCGAAAAGCTCCTTGTCGGCAGTAAAGTCCTTAATGGACACTTGCTTCGTACGACCCTCCGGGATCTTGGCTATTATCAAGCCATTCTTCTCCCGAGCAGCATTCCCAACCTTCGGATGCCGACGGAAGTGATCCCGAAGTTCCATCGGAAAGGGGCTCTCGGCAATTCTAACATAGCACCACCGCTCCTTCCAGCCTTTGTTGGATGAGGGCGCTTCTGTGAATAATTTCCACCGGGCTACCTGTTGCAGATTGGCGAAGCCCTCGGCGTTCGCGTGACCCCCTCGGCAGAGGTTGAAGCTCTGAAAAAACAAGTCCAGGCTGGGGGTCACCCATCGGGCCCGGCAGAGATTCAGGAAGCCCACCACGTAGGAGTGGTTGTTAGGCGTCAACTGGCAGGGACCAAACCCACATACCGAATGTATTCCCGAAGGAATGGGTGCAGGGGGAACCGGAGCCCCATTGATACCGACAGGATGTGCACGGCGATGCAACCCTCGGGAGCCCGGGAAAGCACATCATCAGGGCCTGGCGCCACCACCACAGCCGAAGGCCCCACGTGCAGCTGAGTCACGTACAAATCTTCCCTGTCAGCCTTCGACCCTATCTCGAGGGCAGCAGTATTCAGCCAGGAGTACCCCTCGGGCACATCTATGGGCTTCCCTTGATCAGCAACAACGCACTTCTTCTTGGGAGCAGTTTTCTTCTTCTCCTGTTTGTTCCCGAGGGCTACTCTTATCGGCGTCGGAGGTTGAGGGGCCGAGAACTCCCTGCCTCACCAGCACCCCTAGGGGGAAGGACAGCCACTGTCACCCTCATCCTCTACTTCTCTTCCTCCTCCTCTGCAACTTGTACGGCGAGGGAAAGCTCTTCATCCTCCGCCTCTTGCTCAAAGCCCTCGGCTTCAACTTCAGCCACCAACTCCTTCTGCACCTCCATCGCCATCGCGACATCCTCCTGGGCCGAGGGTTTCTCGCTCGAGGACCCCGCATCCGAGAAGCTCTCCTCTTCCATTGAGGGATCCCTCGATATGTCTTGAGAGTCACTTTGGGAAGACATCTTTCCACTGGGTCGAGGGCTCGGAAACACTAAGTGTTCTAAGTTACAACTCCTAAATCTAAGGCCGCTAAGACAGCTAGCTAGGAAGGGAGAAGGACAAGTGGGGAACTGACCTTAAGACAGGAGTTAGATCGAGGGCAGTGTTTCTCTCTCTAGAAAAAATCCGGCAGAGCTTCGCTAACAAATGATCGCACAGGAGGAGTGGTGCCCGGCCATGGGGTATTTATAGGCGCATTAATCCGGGCTTGGGCCTGAATACCGGGCCTCTGGTACAAAATCATCATTACCTACCGACGTGTTGCCCAATCGGTGACACCCGCCCACGGGCAGCCAACGAGCACGCGCCACGTGGAAGCCCCCCCAACGGCTATATTTTGACGTTAGGTATTCCAGCGGCTATATTCACAACGACTATATTCTAGGAGCTCCCGGCTACACTTGACAGACCACTCCTTCATCAACCAAGAAACTAGCCCCCGGGCTTTTTACTTCACTCCACTTCATCAAGAAGAGCCCCCGGGTACACTTACCCAGAGACGCTCCCGGTTTGTGCCCCACACACTACATAATAAATGCCTTCGGGCCCACCCCCTCAGAAGCCCACGACTTCATAACAGTCACACCCTTCGGGGATCCCCCCACAGTACTTTAAGGGCCGGGTAGCCCCCGAGGAGTACACCTCATTGACAGATAGCCTACGACACACAGGTAATGGGAGCCCTCAGATACCCTCCTCACCAACTAATCAGCAAACAGGAGACACCCCGGTAACACTTCAACTACTACTCACATTCATCACGCTCTCGATCCCCAGATTGAGGGACTCCCCTTCGGCACCTGCCAGGATATCAACAGCACGCCTACGGCTAATCAACACATGCGCCCTCAGAACAACGATAGCCTTCGGCATCAGCATTGTACTCCATTTCGAACCAGGGCTTCACGTTTTCGATTCATCAATGGGGGAATTCAGTGCACTCTTTTTCCCTCATTAAGATTTTTTCCCACAGGGTTTTTCCTAATGAGGTTTTTAACGAGGCATCCCCCCAAAATGAAACGAAAAGCGTCAGCCTTCGGCCCAAAACAGCAACATGATTACTCTACTCCTTTTCACCACATTGCAAGTGTCTCAAGGAATGGGGGACTGGAGGACCCCCTCGGGAAAATCACAAAAATCACAAACATGCCCCCTCAAGTCCCGACATGTGGGTAACTGAGGGACTGCCCTCGGCAGAATAAACAGACAACAAATTACCCACAACTGGACAAACTACAACGGAACAACCGCAGAGGACAAACACAATTACTCCTTTTCCCTCAAGTACCTTTCGGCAAAAGGAGTGAGGGACTCCTGATGGAGTATATGGCCCGGGAACCCCCGGTCCACGGACTCCTACTACGCCAATAAAGGCCCAGTAGGCCCAGGAAGCACAACAGGCCCAGATCACAGCGCCCAAAGTACCAAACAACCCACAATGCGCACTAGGGATGCCTTCGCCCCCCTGGCCGAAGGCTCTGATTCTCACAGGAAGGTCAAAACAGGAAAACAAAGTTACTGGGAGAAAACGGCGAAGATCAGTAGCCCTCGGCACCTAGAGCCCTCGGCACTAAAGGGGTCCCCGGTACTCATAGCCCTCGGCTTATCACCTACAGCCGAGGGCACCTTTTCCGACATGATATCCGCTCCACATGCGTATAGATCACCGTACCAAGTACGACGTCACATCCAACAGCCGCATTTAATGCGGCCACATGCGGTTGCCAGCGCCAACCAGTTGAGGTGACCCTTCGGCCAATGGATGCTTGACACGTGTCCCTGTCTGGCATTTATTGCTACTATAAATAGCACCCCATTTCCCCGTTGTAAACCACGCTGAAAATGGTGAATACATATCGAATATACACTCTCTCTCTTACTTATTTGCTCTGACTTCTCTCTAGTTACTCTCCGCAATAACCCCTCGGATAAGCTACCCCCCGGGTGCATTATCCATCACTGCCTCTCGTCCAGAACTAGGCTACATATACCTTCTTGCCACAAAGACTCATATCAATCTCCCTGGTCTTATCATCGCACATTTGAAGTTTGTTATAGGTGACTTCAGTAGGAGAATAGGAATCCCCTTTGGTCCTATTCTTATGAAACTTTTTATCAAAAAGGGAATTTCTGTTGATAACCTGCCTTCCCAAATCATTCACAAATCTCTTGACAACCGAGGCCTATAGAACTATGGTATCACCATCCAAGACTCCAAACTGATTTACAGAGAAAATGTTGTTCCTACTCTTGCTAAACCTCCCAAAAACAATTCTAAACCTTGTCCCATTGCCTCAACAGATCCTATGCAGTATGTGCTCTTGGTCAAGGATCAACTCTACCTCATGGAGCGCACTATACTTCACCGTTTTGACTCCATCTCTGAAACCCTCACTAACCTGGCTGGAAGGTTGGATCAGCACTAGTGGCGGTAGTATGGGACGAAGAATTGTGTCCTCATCTGATGAGGAGTAACTAAAACATTGTTCAAACACTTAAACTGCTACTGAACTTAAACACATATCTGGGTAGGAGGGTGCTACTTTGGGTTCCTTTGGCGCTGTTTTGGTTATTTTCCGTTTCCTTTTGGTTGATGCCAAAAGGGGGAAATAATCAGGTGCCTCTATTTTGCTACACTTGAACTGTTATTGCTATATTTTGTCTAATCAGCAGGATATTTTGGCACCTAAAAGTTTGTCATCAACAAAAAGGGGGAATTTGTTGAATATTTAGTTTTGTTGATGACTAAACCTCTCACAGGAACAAAGAATGGAACTACCCTATGGTCCAAACGGACTTATGTTTGTACAACTAAACCGTGCAGGTGGACCAGAGGATAGAACTCCCATCTGTCCAAAAGATGGAAACTATGTTTAGGTATATGAATATTATTAGCATGCGTGCATTCTTGATACTATGTGACTTAATTGAATATCTCTTTCTATGCACGGTTAATCACTCACGTTAATAAGGTGACCAATATGACTTGATTACCTATGGAAAGGATCATTGCTTTAACTACAAGAATCCTACGGCCTTTAGCTTATTTTGAATTTGTTAAATGCTAAATAAATATCCTTTTAAAAGAATCTTAGAATAAGGAAAGGTTTCGTTACATGATTGAGAATGATTGCTAATTATATAAATGATCGTGCATAGTTAATATATGTGGTAATATGGTTGTCGCCTATGCATGATACTCTTCCCTGCTTTCACGAATATTTAATATTGAGAACATATCTTTGCACAAATCATCTATGCCGTGAAAGGAAAGTAATTCAAAAAATCAAGGCAAGACCCAAAATTAGAAGGACAACTATTCAAGGAAGGATGCTCAACGGTCTGCCTCAAGATAACTATATATAGGACCGAAGATCAAGAGAGAAAATGGTGCTTGAAGGAGTAATAAAAAGGAGAAAGGCTTACGAAGAGTATTCGAGTCCAAGGCACCTGAACCTACGCACGAAGTTCTAGATAGAGTTTCTTTTCCCTTCTTTATCTTGTAACTTGGTTTTCGAGGAAAAGCTAAGTGTAGCTTCCTCAGTTTGGGATCATGTGTGTGAGAGCTTTGTTGTAAAGCTGAGAGGCTCTCTACCCGCAAGGTAGAGATGCATAACTCTTCCTAGAGAGGATAGAGTTGGGGTGGCTCAAGGGTAGATTAGGAGAATTTATCTTGTAACCCCCTTTTTGGCTATTTAGTGAAGTTGTTCAAATTCCTCCAAGAGAGGTCGAGTTTTTTTTAATCCCTATGAGCCAAGTGATTTTTCCTCATTAAATACCTGTGTCTTTTTTATTTCGCATTTCGCTACACCCACACTAGAACTGTACAAGAAACTGTCACAGTTCCACAGAAACACAATTCACCCCCCCCCCCTCTTGTGTTACTAACCGTTTCATCACATATTGTGCATGAAAGTCACTATATAATTGATGAAATAAATTTCTAACCTCGCTGTATTCCTCTTTAGGATCTATGGGCTTGTCTTCATACATAGGAAATGGACCAAAAAAGAAGCATAATAGTACCCTAAACATTGTTGTAAAGCATTAAGTTTGAAACGAGGATCAAGAATAAATCCAATACCATATTGTTGAGGTTTATTCCTTCAATCCGTAGGCCCAACACGCAACCTAAAGATTTTGAGTGGATATTTTAGTGATTAGATGGTGACACTAGCAAGAAGAGGTCCAATAAGAAATCTCAATAAAACTGTTGTTACAAGGCGTGAGGCCATTCGTACAATCGCTAAGCTACGAGCTGATTGGAATGCTAGAATGCTAGGGTGCTAAGTTGCTAACCCTTTACAATGAAATAAATACTACTACTTATACCGCCAATGGGTAGTTTAGACATGCTGATGTGGCGTGTTGTGGATGGCTAGGGCTCCAACCACCAAATCTTCTACATTAAATGCGCTTCCCGCCAGAATCTAGGTTTCCCGCCAGTGAGTGACGATGAGCGTCCCTGGAAACTAGCAACCTGGTGCCCGATGGTGCCCCTTAGGGCTGATGTGTCGTTCCGTTGACCAACGACGTACGTCCCCCGACAGTTGTGCTTGGGATATGGTTATCTGTTTCCCCTGGCCTGGCATCATGGGGCCGAACGTCCCCACAAGGACGAACTTCCTCTACGCCTTGGGCTGTCTCCAGGGTTACAATCCCAGTTGGCTTGGGGCTTAGGGGACGAGCGTCCGGTAGGCCTTGAAGGGTTGATGGACCGCCCCCTGTTGGGCCACTAACCCAACACATATATATGCGGAATACCTGAATAATATTTCAAAAACTTTTCTTTCATGTAATCACAAAAATGATGAACGTAAGGGGCATCGGAAAATTCAGCAAAAGCACTGGCGAGATTAATAGCTTCAACTAAAAATTGGTTTGCGGTAGGTTTATAAACATGACTAAAAGTTAAGGTTGCATTATTAAAATATACCAAAGCATTGACAATTTTTTCCATATAGTGTCAATGTCAGCCGGATTTATAATATAGTTAGCGTATTCTTTTAGAAAAGTAGGAAAATGGTCTTTAAATTTAACAAGTACAACAATTAAGTTATAAGTACTATTCCAATGAATAGACAAATCTTTAGGAAATTAACAATATTTGACACTTCTATTCCTCAAATATTGATGTCATTGCATTTTTAATGGATTACTAGTCCAAATAAGTCTAATTCCCCCTTTCACTATCTCTATAGCATTTCCTAATGCGGCTAGTCCGTCTTTTACACATAAATTGTGAATATGACATGCACAACGCTGATTAAAAAAACCTACCCATCAAAGTAGAAGAACCACACAATTCACGCAGTTTAGGTAAAACAACAGTAATATTACCAGCATTATCAAAACTCATAGCAAACACCTTATCAATCAAATTATACTCAAAATACACTCAATGAGAATATAAATATTATCAGCGGTGTGTCGATCATTAAATTCACGAAAAGCAAGAACACGTTTATGCATTTCCCAATCATCATCAATATAATGTGCAGTCACACCCACATAATTCAAATGATGATGAGTATCCTCCCGTATATCACTACAAATACTAACACGGTCATCAAAGTTTGCGAAAAACATTTGTAATTTCTCATTTAATTTTCCAATCTATATTGCCTTACAATTTCTTTTTAATGGTTTTGCGACTATAATTTCAAAATTGAGGATTTAAAGAACCAGCCGCACAAGCTTTTAAAGCAAGACTTTCAGAAAAAATAAAAGACAAATTTTTTTCAACAATTAAGTGAGACATAGCAGTTAAATATTTGGAATCATCATACGAGAAATTACCATATGGTTGGCCAGTTGCAAATCTCGATATTTGAGTTTGCTTTCCCTTGCCTTTTAATTTTGCATACTCCACGGGGTGATGGGCCTTAATATGCGTATTGGCACCGCCGAATCCTTGTGAAATCCCCAAGCAAATATATTTCTTACAATGGTTGCAAGTTGTGTACCACTTCTCGGTTTCCGGGTCCTTCCACTTTTTAAAATTATTTTTCATAAGGAGAGAATCACCTTTGTTATCCGGTTGGGATGAACCAACCTCGTCTTCGTCGTTGGTGTCATCGTCTGGGGCTTGAGAGCCTCATTGTGCAACTACTTTACTAGTTTAATTAACTAATATTGCAACTACTTTAATAATTCAATATAACAAGTGTATAATTTTGAAACACTTGGATGGGGTTATGGTCTGTCAGCAAATGGATTATCTATCTCCATTATATTGCATGTTTGAAACATGCAATTCGGACAGCCATCAGCTTCGATCTTACATACCGTTGTTCCTTCCATGCATCATTAGTTAACCAACCTCTCCACAATTGGGCACTGTGCCTTCCTAAACCTCTTTGCTTGATACCTTCCAGCAGTGCATGTGGGGAGTATATGCTTGGCAGCAGTAGCAGTAGCAGTAGTGATGTAATCAACTGACAAATCGGTTACCTGGACGTCATCGTAGCTACGTCCACTGATTGATCTGAACAGCATCATCCCAGACGAAGCTAGGCTTCTCTTCCATTTTGCCTTCTCTATCACCCAACACAGTGTGGTTGCTGCTCAAGTGCTATAATAAATATGAGTACATATATTTAATATATGTGTTTATAAGTAGATAATAAATTTATGTTAAGTAGATATAATAATTAAAGTGTAACTAATATATAATATATAAGTATACTACTATAAGATGAGTAGTACACTTATATTTAATACTTTAATATATATACTTAATATATTAATTAGATATAATATGTAAATATAAGTAAATATAATAAGTATATGTTAAGTAGATAATAAATATAAGTAGATAGTATGTATTTATAAGTAGATAATAAATATATAAGTACATATAATAATTGTATAACTAATTTAAATAGATATGAATAATATGATATATATTAATAGGTGTAGAGATGATGAGAGAATTGGAGGAGATGAAGATGGAGAATTGGAGATTATTAAAGAGTATTAGAGAGGAGGAAGAATTGTAGGATATGTATCGAATTTTTTTTAGAAATTAGAAGTATTTATAATTTTTTTTACCCCCCACCCCACCCCCAACCCCCCGAAGCCTCCAACGGCTATAGAGCCGTTTGGAGTCCTCCAACGGCTATAAAGTATTTTAAAAATAAAATTAAATACATGACTGTTGGCCCGGACCGTTCCCGGACCAGTCGGGCCGGTCACCTATTCCGACAAACCGTAGCCTCCCCCCCCCCCCCCTACCCCAGTTCGGGCCCAAACGACCGGTACTGGACCCGGTTGGCCGGTCCAGGCCGGTACCGTACAGTGGTGGTCCGGTCCGGGTTCCGGGACGGTCCGAACCGGCCCAGTCCATTCTTAGTTGTCTGTGTAATCACTTTTAATTGTCTTGTTTCCACATAAATTTTATTACACGTACAGACAATAGTTGTATTGCTCACATACAATAGTTGTCTTTGTGATCTACTTTAGTTGTCAGTATGATTAATTTTAATTGTCAGGGCGAACAAAATATTTAATTGTCTATTTAAGTACAAATGAATGATGTAGTTGTATGTGTGATCAATTTATATGTAATTTGAAAAAAGTGAGAATAATAAAAATAGATGGAAATAGATAAATAAGTTGATTTTATGCAGGTAATGGAAAAAATTGGATATAAAAAAGTGGAGAAGAAGACAATGGAGAAGGAAAGAGGAGGATGATGAAGAGAAAATTGATTCAATCTTCTTTTGGTTACCCAAATGGGCTAGGTAGAGGGAAGGGGGGGGGGGGGGGGGGGGATGGGAAAATGAGAATGGTAATTTTTTAGACTTATAGTATGTACAAGTTGTGTACAACTTGTATAAAGGAAAAATTCATGAAATAGGAGTAAAAATGTTTGAAAATTCCAAAATAGGACCATCATCTTTTTATTTCCTAAATAGGAATAATTGCTGTCAAACTTGAAAAATAATGTAATGTTTAAAGTCTGAAACTACTACAACATTACGATAATTACTCTTATATAGGGAATGAATAAAAACATGATGGTCCTATTTTAGAATTTACAAACATTTTTATCTTATTTAGGATGGAAAATGCTTAGTGTACATGAGTTGTACACAAAATGTACACAAAACCCCCTTAGTTGCCTGTGTACACAGACAATTCATTTAGAAAATGACAGAATTTGATACCCAATTGTCTGTGTACACAGGCAATGTTAACATTTTGTGTACATCTTGTGTACACCAAGCATGATCTATTTAGGAGAGTTTCTCCTTGTATAATTAATCTTTTTTTCCTGACACCTTTCCTTTTCTAATCATGTTAGAATCAAATCCATGAACAAAATCACAGGGTCAAGTAATGATAAAGTAAAGATTGTAAACTACTCGGTAATAAGTAGAAGATATTTCCTTTTGTTCATCACACTGCCAGGTTCCCAGATGCTGACCTAACATCTTCCAATAAAAACTGCAAGCTGTGATCAACAAATATACAATACATCAAAGATTGGGAAATCTGACGCTTGGTTAAGGATGGCAATGGGGGCGGGGCCCGTGGGGGGGAGTTGGGGCGGGTGGTGGGGTGGGGCGGGTATGGGGATGGGGGAATTATTTCCCTCCCTGCTTAAATATGGGGCGGGTGATGGATTACGCACCCCCGCACCGTCCATGCCCCGTCCCCGTATATATATACACACATATTAATAATTAATAATAATAATCACAATAATAATACTAATAATAATAAGGGTATTTTACAAAAATATTACTAAAATAAAATCTATTTTACAGAAATATGACTATTAGTTAATACAATGTAGTGTCATAGTAATCTAAGTTTAAAAATTAAACATAAGTTACTATAATTTTATTACAACTCTAGTCACTTGTCACATTTTGTAAACAGTATTCATTTTAGTCATAAATATGTGATTACTATTATGAAGTAATTAAAATAGTACGGTGACCCGGTGGGTTTAGTTGTTTCTTATCTAATGGGTTGTGCCTAATGGGTCTATCTAATTCTTGTTTAATAACTCAATTATCTTATAAAATTGGTTATCGAAATTATATAAAGTAAATTGAATTTGGGAACGTTATAAAGTGATATTAGCTTAAACGCCTCAGGCACATTGTGAATGTTTTCTTCTTTTACTATTATAGTGCATTAATTCTTTTCTTATGAATGTCTTTATGATTGTATTTAGGGCTCTTAAAAAACTGGTGATCATAGGTCGTCCTACATGCTGTCAAATGACCATGATTGATTGAAGAAGGGCTTAAGAAAATATTAGAGCTAATCAATGCTAATAAAGTGTTTACTAAAATGACTAAATCAAAACGTGTATAATATGTTCTAGATTTGAAATGGGATGTAAGATTACATTGACACTTGAAATGTGAGAAAGCAAAATTAATTTCAATTCTTTTATTGATCCTTAATTTATGCAAAAGTATTCTAAAAACTTTTGAGTTATAATTGTTCACTCTTAGGGGAAAAAAATCAATATGGACAGAATGAAGTAGAAAAATCCTATAGAAATACAATAAACTGATTTCCCAGAAAAATTAAGGTTTGATCAATATGGACTATTTAAACTCATACACCTAAAATTTCTTATTCTAAAAAAATGCCTCGCAAAATGCAATTTTTTGGGACTTCATGAGCAAAAACGATGTCTAATATGGAGCATGATGTATTCCAGTATCCATTTGAATTTTTACCATGATTTTAAAGTTCTAATGAGCTCCATGTGTCATTATAGGTTACTATTCAAAAAAAGATTAACAACTTTTTTGCCTTCAACTGTTTATTTAATACAAGTGCGCTGTTTAATTTTTTCAAAGGAATAAATTTTTAATAAAGAATTAATAATAAGTCACTTTTAAACAAAATAATTTAATATGCTTTAAAAACAAAATAATTTAATAAAAGACAGAAAGATAATAGGAATGTGTTGAAGAAATTAAGAAGATAATTATTTCTGTGAAATCATTTTACAAGTCTCTCCTTCTTCTAGATTATCAAACAGGTTGGGGTAATCACATACAGTTAAACACTAATGATAATTATTAGTCACTTATAATATGGTTTTAGTTGTGGAATATTCTACTAACAAGAACTAATATGTCTTGGTCGTTTTTTTAAGGCTACAAGGTCAAATAGGCTCTTGTACCTTTTCAGATTGTTCAATTTGCCCCCCGAACTCAAAAAAGCTCCAATTGGCACCCTGAACTCCATAAAAAGATTCAAATTTTACTTTTTGCAGGTCACAAGCCGGTCACCTCCACATCACCCGGTAGGGTGCCAACTTAGGGGGTCAAATAAGCCCCTGAACCCGACTGAAATGTTCAATTTACCCCCTCAATCCTTAATTTTTTTTTGACATTTTTTAAGGTTGAGGGGGTAAATTGAATGATTCGATCGGGTTCAGGGGCTTATTTGACCCTCTAAGTTGCCACGTCACATGCACAGTTGGCACCCTACCGGGGTGACGTGGCGGTGACCGGATTGAAACCTGCAAAAAGTGAAATTTGAATATTTTTATCGAGTTCAGGGTGCCAATTGGAACTTTTTTGGGTTGAGGGGGCAAATTGAGTAATCCGAAAGGGTACAAGGACCTATTTGACCCTTTAGCCTTTTTTAAAATATAGTAAGTTTAGAAACTAAGTTAACAAGGGAAAAAATTTAATAACAAAAAATTCAATAAAATTTTTCAACACGAAAGGGTCTCTTTAGTAGGAATTCAGAAACAAGTATGATGAGTTTTAAAAATAAAAGAACAATTTATCAAGAACAGGATTTTGTCAAAAAGACTTTAAATTTATAATATGTCTATCACTCTAGGAAAAGCAATATCATGATGTAAGTTAAAATCAAAACTAGGCATACATTATTATCTAAACCGTGTTCAGAACGATTACATATAAAGTCTTTCAACAGATATATTTTACAAGAATATGATTAAATGAAAAACGTCTAGAAATGTTTACAAAACAATTCTATATTTCCAAACAATGAAGCTTAAAAAAAGAGTGAATTTGAATAGTATGGTGGCATGAATAATTACAAAAAAAAATATGACTGCAAGTTACTTTAAATTGAACAAAGACTTATCTTTACTAAATGACTGCAATTCATATGAGGAGGCATCCCACACTTTCCCATGCAAATAAACGTTTTAAAAAGCCCGAAGAAGATTGAACTAATTAATTTAGATACAGAAATGTTTTTTTTATTAAATCTAAAAATAAAAAAGGAGAAACTCTCATAACATTTGACTTTGCTATTCAAAAAGGCTTAATGCTCTTCAACACAATACTTTTTGATATGTATAACTCCCATCAAAACTAAGACACCCGCCTTTGCAGAAAATCAACTGTTTGATTTCTGCATATCATATGATCTAAAAGTAAAAAGTAAATGTAAAAAAATTAGACTGATCGAGGTGGAGAGTGTAGCGGGAGATTGAAATGATTTTCATCTATGAAAATCATGAATGAAAATAAAACTAAAGGAAATAAAACTAAAAATTACCATAACGAGACACTAGCGACGAGCTCCGTTGATTAAAATCGGAATTTTTTGTTAGACAAAGAACCTAGAGAATGGGACAATGGAGAAAGAGGGTGTGGAGACTCGAAGGTGGAAGTTGAAGTGTTGAACCGATTCATCTCGGTGAAACCATAAATGACATAATTATATATATGGCTTAGAACTTTAGAAGTGGACCGTGTGCTCATCAATGAAAAACAATTGGACTGGGTGGATTTGTTGATCAAGAAAAAACCTATGGGATGGGTGAGCTTATTGTTCAATATAAAAAAATGGGCTGGTGGACAGTGTATTGCGTTGAAATTAAGCACTTTTTTAGATAATTCTTTGTATTTTTTATTAAATGAAAATTGCATGATTTTAAAATATTTTTAATGTTATTGGTTTTTTCAGTCTTCTTTCATAGTATGGAAAATGTCATTTATCAAAATGAAAAACACCGTTGAATTGAAATTTGAACAAGTTAATTAAAATCTTCCAATTGTCATTACGTTCGGGTATTTAACTAAAAAAGATATTGAGGAATATAATACATTAGAAAGCATAGCAAAAAATCTTCAATTTAGTATTAGAAAAAGAAGCAGCATATGTTACAAAAGTAAATCATGTCACATTTATTTAAAAATATGCTACCGAAAATATTTAGCTCATACGTCGTATATATTTTTCAATTTACGTTCAATTCTTTTATTCCCAAATCACTCTCTAAAACTTTATAGTAAAAAGCACTACTTATTATAATTCGTGCCATTGTTAGTTTTATAAAACTTGGTATTTGAACAAGTTAAAACACACATATCTTACGTAGCACATACCGGGGTTGGGACATATTTGTAAATATTAAATATTATAAAATAAATTATCATAAAAGGAAGTGTAAAAAGTCGTGGATCAATCCTAATTTTATACCGCAATTATCATTCATTTTGAAATCAAACGTTTCATTTCATATTTATTTTATTATTGTTTAATTTGTATAGAATACTTCTGTCCCCCTATATTGTGGTATGATTATAAAGAAAAGTGAAATTGAGTTGTAGGTATTAAATAATCGGTAAAGTGTAAATAAAAGAAAATTAAATTGTAATCAATCAAACTTTACAAAATATGTTATGACACAAACTTATTTGAACGGATAAAACATTAAAACGGGGCAAAGATAATGTGACGGGGAGTAAAACATGTGATATTCTAATGCATAAAATTATTCATTTTGCTAAACTTTCACAATACATTGTGAGTCATGAGATCAACATACTACGTACTTAGTTGAGTGTAACTACTAACTACAAAACATTTAAATAAAATTCGGCTTTCTGGTGTGCCCAATTATGAGCTCACATTGAAAGTTGGTGCTCATGTGATGCTTTTGTGAAACGTAGACTTTTTTTTTAATCCGGAAGGCAAACCACCAAAATCAGTGGGGTAAATGTCGGATGTCATTTACCAGAGTTTTATTAGATGACAGGGTGAATGCACGAGAAGAGGACTAGACCAAAGCCTCTCATCAAGCACAAAATACATAGAAACGAAGGGAATAAAATTAATGAGAAAATCTAAGAGAAGGAACCCCAAATAAGTCCATGTAATAAGCATTTTTAGCTTGGGAAACATAGACCATTCTATGGGATTGTATAATGGTATTAGGCTCATATTAACAAAGCTCGGTGACCATATTTTAAAAGCCACAGACAGTTATCACTTGTAGAAGCACGGGTGAACACGTTCTCATTCCAAGATTATCACTAACTCTTTCAGATGGGAGACTTCCATTCAAATTTCAGGAGACAATTTCCAATAATGGTTGCTTATGCAAATACAATTAATAATAGTCAAGGCCAATCTCTCTCTAATGTGGGGTTGTTGAAGAAATCTGTTTTCTCTCATTGTCAGCTTTATGTTGCGGTTTTCAAAGTTACTAATTGAAAAAGGCTGAAAATTTTGTTAGTAGATGGTGACGCACAAAGCATAATGTTGTCTACAAAAAAATTTTTCAAAATTTGTAGATGTTTCTTATTGAACTTTAATTCTTTTAATTGATTTAACAATATGCTTTTTGAGAATATTTTTTTAATTATATGAATTTAAGCTTTTTGTCGTGCATCGGGTGAGCTACTAGTCTCCTTAGTCTCCTTAATACAAAAGGAAAATCAAACCATACACTGTACAAAAGAGAAGTTCTCCCAACCAGGCAATGGATTTTTTTACCCATTCCTTTGAGCATTTGTCACTGCACTATGCAAAATCTTCTTATCCAAACACTGCTGTGTATTGCTTTGCCTCACCGTCCTGTTGTCCCCACGTAATGCAGTAGAGATGCTGTTTGGTCATTGTATACTCTTGTTGGTTTGGTATTATTGAGACGAGCTTTGCGGACTGCATTTTGGATTTGTTTCTCGTGCTCCTTAAGGATTTCTTCTATGTTTCCTCCTGGTGTAAGCAAAGGGCCAGAGTAGTGCATTCGGGCACCCTTTGGACCAAAACCCTGTGGAGAATTATATGAATTTTAAATATGTAAAACGATTACCAAATTCGAATGCCACACATGTAAAGTTTTCTTTTATTTGGCATTACCGCGGGGAGAACAAGATATTATTATCATTATTTTTTAAATTTATGTGTATTTAGACTCATGTCTTTACATAACTTAGGACATAAATAAACATATATTGACTTTGAAGACACATCTAATATCAATTTATCAGAGTGAGAATTTCTTTTAATTTCCCCTAAATTTTTATTTCTTTCCAATTATATTATATAGTCTCTAATTTCATCTTTGTTTTCTTTCCCTCGTACTTTCATTGTTCCAAATGGACCTTGAACTCTGAAAATACTAGGGAAACAAAATAGGAAGAAAACAAAAAAGAAAATGGAAGAAAAGAAAATACAGTAGAGAATATAAATTATTGGCTAAAATTCAATAAATATATTTTACACACTTTTTCACCGTGTATATAAGTGCGTACATGTGTTACTTTCACTAATATAAATATATGTCAGATTTTTTTGTTTCCCCTAACATTTTCTGTGTTCCAAACACACACCAATGTGATGAATCTATAGGAAATCATATTAGATCCTTACCATTGTATACTCCTTTCTAGACGGATGCGTGTCCTTTTTGGAGCCGTGGTTTCCTCTTATCCCAAGCAAAGAATGAGAAGACTCTGGATCATTTAACGGGTTATATTTTGTTCCAAACTGCTTATTGGGCCAATGTGATTGGATGCCACCATCTTTGGTGAGATGAAATCTAGAACTACCACAACTAGCTGCCATTGAATTTGAAAATTGGGATAGCTCAGCTCCTCCTCCCCCTCCTCTCTGAGGTCTGTATGATCTCTGTGTTCTCAGCTCTGCACCATAGCCCAGAGAACCAACCTCGTCCCATCCCCCGTGGCCCGCAAAATGATCACCATGTAAAGAGCCTCTAGACGGCAGATCTGGAAAGACTGAACTACCCCTTTCTGCGGGATCATTCTGCTCGCTGACACACTTGGAGTTTGACTGCCCTTGGAAGTTCTAAATACCAAGCAAAGTGAAGAATAACATGTCCTGAGATCACTTCAAAATCTTATATGGTTGTTCTATATACAATATATGTATGTAGTTTTTTGACTTTTTCATACATTATAAATCAAGAAAGAATAAAGTAAAGATGATTTAGAACCACACAAATTTTATCAAATTTGGTATGAGACAATCTCAGTGGGATGAACCGAAAAGGAAAGATGGGACAATCATAGCGGGACAGAGGGAGTACTATTTATAACAATTCATGTGATATTTTATTTTCATCAAGAAAAAGTATATAGAAAACAACTCACAACAACAAACAACATCCAAGCCTCATTCCCAAGACAAAATTGGGTATATAGAAAACAACTTAAACTATAAAATTACAGAAAGATTATAAACAGTAACCCCGAAATAGTTTTTACTTTTAAAAATTGTAGATTGAATATTTTATGTGTTATTAATAATAATAATAATTACTATGTATTATATAAGGATATTTTGAGGTTTAATTTCCAAAACACACTGGTATTAAAAGTGCTTCTCCTATGTTTCGTTCTATGGCTGTTTTTTATCGAGACCGCTGACTCCCTGAGGCAAAAAAGTCACTTACCAAACACTTTTTTAGCAGTGATTGTTTTGGCCCATGATAAAACCAGTCAACATCACCAACTTCCAGTGAACCAATCATTTACAAAATACTCCCTTTTTCTAAGACAGAAAATTACCTGCAAGGATGATCTCAACTCAGGGTTGGCATCTGGTGCTGGCAAAGCTTTAGACACTTTGGCATCCTTATTACAGCCATGTGTTTGCCTAGCCATTAAGATAGACCATAAGGGTATTTTTGGATCCAGTAAAATGTTTGGGAAAGGAAAACAAATGTTAAGAAAATTAATTTATTGAAGTTGGCTTTGCCTTTAAAAATGAAAAAGGCAAATGAAATATTGGTTAAATTTTTTAACGTATACTCTCTCTGTATTCTATTGTTTGCTACGATAGGGTTTGGCATAATATTTAAGGGAAAAGTAGTAGGAGTAATGAATAGTGTAAAAAAAGTAGGAGAGAAGGTGGAAAAGTATGAAAGAGAAGATGAAAAAGTAGACAAAGTAAGTGTAATTGAGTATTTTTAAAGAAAAACTTATCAAAAACGGAAAGTGTAGCAGAAATTAAAATGCATCTCAAAAAGGAAAGTGTAGCAAACAAAAGAATACAAAGAGAATATTTAAATGTTTAACTAGTAGTGTTGTCAATCCCGGATAGCGGAGTGTAGCAGGCAACCCTGAAAACGCTATAGCAGTATAGCGATAGCGGGATGACCACTATTTAGAAAATATATATCTATATATATGTGTGTGTGTGTGTGTGTGTGTGCATGCATGTATGTATGTATTCACATACCATACTCCTGGAATAAGACATCCCTTATTGTGGAACTATTTAGACTTCTTATTCCCTTAACATGGGATGACTTCTCCAAAAACACCCAAAAGTAAAAAGTACTCCCAAATTCCCTCAAAACTAACACTGAAGTAGCTCTGTAAATTATAGCGGCTCTATAGCGCCAGCTACAGCCACTATTCTTCCCGCTATAGCGCCTGCTACAGCCGCTATTGCCAACTGCTCTGCTATAGACAGTCTCATAGCGCCTAGCCCCCGCTCCGCTATTCCGCTATAGCCGTTTAAGTGTTCTAACAATAGATATATAAAAGTAAAACTAAATTGAAGAAATGTCTAAAATAACAATGTATCATTTGTCCCCCAAAATTTTCATTCCTCCCAATGATACTCCCTATTTCCTTTCCCTATTATTTTACAGGTTCCAAATGGACCCTTAGGGAGTCAGTCACATACCATACTCCCGGATAAGGGAATAAGAAGTCTTGTAAACCATAACAGTGAAACAGTAACAAAAAGAAAAATATACTGTGATAGGATTATATGTTAGAACATAGAGTAGGAATAAAAAGAAAAAGTGTATTTACCGTCTCACTTCATCATCACGCATCTTGGAATCAAATTCCTTGCTTGGCGGATACTTTGGCAAAGAAGATGGATCACATGGAAGAGGTTGTGTTGTGAAGAACTGAAAAAGTTTATATAAAAAATATGACCTCCATGAATGTAGTTGTAGGAGTTGCATAATACCATGTTTCCGGACATAACTTCAATTCACATCTAAAATTCTAAGAGAAACTTTTCCACTTTTCATGCCCAACTTTCATTTCTTACCACTTTTGGTGAACGATTATGGTTTTCTTGCCACTTTTGGTCCGCTTTGATCATTAGCGGGCAAGATTGAACAGAAAGTTAAACAGAATTTGGCCGGGTGAGTGATGGAAGGACATATGATGACATGGAATCCATATTCTGGCAGCAAAAGTGCAAGAAATGAAAGCCGGGACCAAAATTGGGAATGTCCTAATAGATGTGGGGCCACAAGCGGAAAGTTTTCAATAGTAGAATCACAAGATAAATGGTTTAGATTGAAGCGTAAATAGCTAAAGTACTAAACACCAAATGATTGTCAAGCTGTCCTCTCATCTAAGGAATAAAATAAGTAAACAATGGTTCGGGGTGCACAGATAGAATATCCTTGTTTTGTGCTTAAGATATACCTCATTCAGTCCTAAAAAGACTACAAAGTATTTCATCCATCCCAAATAGAAAGACCCAAACATTATGGGTAAAAAGATTACGAAAGTATTTTAAATTTTTTAGATAACCCTTCTTTTACCTTCCCTAGGAAAATAGGGAAGGTAATTTTGAAGATTTAGAATAGAAAAAAATGAATTGGTATTTTATGTAAAATCTTTATCGAAAAAGGGAAATGGGCCTTCCACTTTGTACCAATGGAGCACTTAACAAATCTTCTATAGGAGTGAATGAGTTCTACTTTTCAGGAAAACAATGATGTGTTGTGTTTTAGTCCTATTTATGAAACTTTTGCAGGACAAAATAGCGATAAAGAAGGAGGAGTAAAATATTGATAGTTGGAGGGAAAAAGTTGACCTCACTTTGAAGAGCTGAGGATGCAGAACCCCTACACTCAGGTTCAAAAGCAAGAAGAGACTCCAGAATGGATAACGCCGAATGAGGGAAATCTTTGAATGTGTCTGCAAAACGACGTTTATAAGGTTGCTGAGGTTTGAAAATGGTTGTGTGTGGCAGTTTTGATTTTGTCCAGTATTCATCAGATGGTGAACCACAGAGTTTAAAGATTGTATGCAGTTGTTCAACCTGGAAGTTAATTTGACAAAACCAGCCATTAGTTTAAAACAATAAACACATTAGTCACATAAGTGAATAATCAGAAATTCAAAATTCTCAGCATCCATCAAATTTTCGATCTCGTTCGTGTGAACGATTGATCTTTTTTCTCTTTTCTCTCGCTCTTTTTCTTTTATCTTTTATCTTCTCTTTCTATATTCTTATGTTATTTTACTTTTATCTTTTTTATGTTCTTTCATCATTTTATCTTTTATCTTTCTTATGTTCTTATTTTATTTTTATCTTATCTTTATCTTATTCATTTTATCTTACTTTATCTTTTTCTTATCTTCCTTCTCTTTTTGGCTCTGATATCATGGATCGATTCATGTTAGCCGACCCCAAAATCTTTTGGGAATAAGGCTCGGATGTTGTTGTTCTAATCAAGCGTCCATCTTCACTGAACCAAAACCACCAACTCCCCAGTTCCCTTCTCAACCAATCAAAAACCCAATTTAGCTCTCTTCCCCACCGTAAGCATTAGCTGCCTATCTTCCTTTGTATATTTGAAAAGAGAGTTTTGTGTGGAAAGGGAGAGGAGAGGTTTATTTTTGTGTTTAACTTACAAATGTTATATACCATTTACGCAAATAGAAAAGTGAGTAGGAAATACAGCACAAGGGCATTGAATATATACAAAATTACCATTTTGAATCATTTGTTGTTGAAAAACTATTTAGTTAATACACTTTACCGTTATAATGAAAAATGACCCCTTCCGCTCCATAACCCCCCTTCCAAACATATCCTTAGGGTCTGCTGAGATATAGAGTTATGGAGGGGGGTAGGAGGACTTGCAGCCTATATGTTGATTTTTTTTATTCCCAATAATGAAGAAGTACAGAACGTGAAAGAAAGTAGAAATTAAAGAAATAAAGTTGAGCTAATGAACAAGTGAAGCTAATGAATAAAAAGGCCAATGAACGCTAAAAGAGCCGTCTCGAAGACATTCACCACTAACCCGGTAAGTAGCCTCCCAGAGACAAACCTAAAAAAAGGGTCTCCCCAAAACAGAACATCCCCTGAGAGCTTTAACTCGAATATCACCCCACATAATCAATCTTGGCTTGCAGAAGAGCAATTCTTCTAGGCATTAATTGAGATTGCAACTTCCAATTTGGATCACTTAAGCGATCGAGCAGTTCCTGATCTGAGTCTGAGTCATATATTCCGAAGACACATCATTGTCCGAATCATCAACAACTATAATTTGAGAATCGCCCTGTAATAATATAATATTCTTATTTTGACCTTGATCCGTGTCGCAACCTTGCTCCTCTACTTTACCATCTGATTCCACAACAGCCTCCTCAACGTTTCTCACATAGTCCTCCACATTCAACCCTAAGGCATTGTTACGGACCAATTCTATGGCCGTACATATGAACGAAGGAAACAGTGTGGGGCAGAGAAGATTAATGACCAACGTGGCTAAGAGAAAAAGAAGAGAAAAGAAATAAGAAGGCAGTTAGAGTCATATTAATATTAGTATTTAATTAGTCCTACTTTAATTAGTATTCCCTTATTTTAGTTGTATTAGAATAGAAACTTAGTTTCCTATTTGTTTTAGGAAACCCTTTATCTATTTAAGGGAATCCCAGCTACTTTAATAAACAGCTTTTTGGTTAATTAATCTTGAAATCTCTTGACTAGGTCGGGGATCGATAATTATCTATTAAGCCTCTAATTCAGTTCATCTATTCCTCGTCAATTAAAATAGCTCCAGGAACATCATCGTTTACCTGTGGTCAATCCCGTTCATGTCCTTGGACGAGGTCTCTGAGTCACGCACTTAACAACTTGGTATCAGCTTCTGGGACGATGGGGACCGACTCTACTGCTGCCGATTCCCTGAAAACCATGATCGAGAGTGTCAACCAACGACCACTGGCAGTTGAACAACAACTGGCAGATCTGCAGGCATCTATGGATAAACTGGTCGCTCTTCCGGCGGCCATGGAAGCCTTGTCCACCACCGTGCAAAGGTTAACAGGGGAACCGTCATCTGGTTCTCCCCAGTTCGCACACAGAAGAGAAGCCGACTCTTTTCGCCGTGATCATGAAGACTCCTTGGTTCCCAGATTCTCCAAGATGGAATTTCCGCAGTACGATGGGAAGAGTGACCCTCTGTCATGGCTAAAATGCTGTGAAAGCTTCTTTGTTCAGCAACGTACCCCAGCTCAAGCTCGGGTTGGCCTGGCGACATTCCATATGATCAGCACAGCGCAACTTTGGGCTAATCAGTTGGATACGAGCGCTTCACCAGTCTCTTGGACAGAGTTCTACACCAGATGTACGAAACATTTTGGCCCGCCTAGTAGCGCCAATCCCGAAGGAGAACTTGCCAAACTACGCCAGACGAGCGACCTTGAGTTGTATATTGAAACTTTTCAACAAATATTAGCTCGCACGGTGGGGATCTCTGCCCGTATGCAGGCTAAGATATTTACAGCCGGGCTCCGCGAGGTTGTCCGAATGGAGGTTGAGTATCAGGATCCATTAGACCTTGACTCGGCTATGATGCTGGCCCGCACTGTCGAACGCAAATGTCACCTGCCAAACTATTCACCTGAACTTCTGGTGCGCTCCCAATCCAACCTACGTTCAGCATCAGTACCTGCCACGCGGAATCCAACCTGAACCGACGCCAAACAAATCCAATCTTCAAAAAGATATCTCACGCAGAGGCTGCTATCCGCAGGAAAAAAGACCTTTGTTATAACTGTGACGATCCTTGGGTCCGTGGCCATCAATGCAAAAGGCTATTCTTTATTGAAATTATGGATGAAGAACATTCAAAAAATCAGTTTGAGCCAACTCTCTCCCTTCATGCTATGACTGGCCTCGGTTCCACTTCCACTATGCAATTGGCATCAACTCTTCACGATATACCCATTACAGTTCTGGTAGACTCGGTAGTACTCATAATTTTGTACATCAAAGGCTGGTTCCAGAAAATACTCATTCAATTCATCCTGAATCCCGTCTCCATGTTCAAGTGGCTAATGGGGACAGAGTACCTATCCTGGGCACATGCCCTCAACTTGACTTTGTGGTGGGAGGACGCACATTTATTGCGGACTTTTATGTGCTTCCATTGGCCGGGTTTACATGATATTGGGCATTCATTGGCTTCAACGCCTCGGCTCGATTGAATGGGATTTTCACGTCTTTTCATGCGCTTCATCTGGCAGGGCACTCCAGTGGAATGGCACGGTCATACTTGAGTCCCAACACTTCAGGCCCATATGATCACAACCACATCCCCTAGCATGGAGAGTCTCCTGGCCCAATTTGAGGACCTCTTCAGGTTGCCTGCTGGACTGCCACCTCCATGTGCTTGTGATCACAAGATCACTTTGCTTCCAGGAACTGGTCCAGTGGTTGTTTGTCCTTACCGTTACCCCTATTTCAAAAAGGACGAGATTGAGAGGCAGTGTACGGAGATGCTTCAGCAGGGTATCATCCGCCCCAGCTGCTCTCCTTTCTCATCACCCGTCCTTCTGGTTAAGAAAACTGAGGGCACATGGCGATTTTGTGTCGACTACAGGGAACTCAATTCCAAAACCATTAAAGACAAGTTTCCGATTCCTGTCATCGACGAGTTACTGGACGAACTTCATGGATCCAAATTCTTTACAAAACTTGACTTGCACTCGGGCTACCGTCAGATTCGCATGGCAGAAGAGGATATTGAAAAGACGGCTTTCTGAACTCATCACGGCCACTTTGAATTCTTAGTCATGCCATTTGGACTCACCAACGCACCGTCAACGTTTCAAAGCTTAATGAACGACATCTTTGCACCATACCTTCGCAAATTTGTCCTCTATTTCTTTGATGACATACTCATTTATAGTAAGTCATGGGTAGAACATGTTTATCATGTCCACGTGGTACTGGAGACCTTGCGCACTCATGGTCTGTCCATAAAAAAATCCAAATGCAGTTTTGGCGCACCGCAAGTCCAATATCTCGGGCATGTCATCCATAGCAAAGGCGTTGAGGCGGATCCAGCAAAAATCCAGGCTATCACGGGCTGGCAGGTTATTACCGCAAATTTATTCACCATTATGGTGACATTGCCGGACCAGTCACACAATTGCTGAAGAAGAGTGCCTTTTCCTGGACAGCTGCAGCCGAACAAGCGTTCCACGAGTTGAAATTGCGTCCTTCTTCGGCCCCAGTTCTCCAATTACCTAATTTTGACAAAGAATTTGTCGTAGAATGTGATGCATCGGGATCTGGTTTTGGGGCAGTATTACAACAAGAAAGCCATCCCATCGCATATTTTAGTCGCAAGATTGCTACCCGCCATGTTAAGCTCGCAGCTTATGAAAGAGAGCTGATCGGGTTAGCCAAGGCAGTCACACATTGGTGACCCTATTTATGGGGATCTGAATTTCTTATTCGCACTGATCATTCGAGTTTGAAACATTTACTGGATCAAAGACTTACTACGTCCCCGCAGCAACATTGGTTAAGTATGTTGATGAGCTTTAATTTCCGAGTAGAATACAAACCGGGACGCTTCAACACTGTAGCGGATGCTTTGTCTCGATAACATGAAGAAGTTATGCAGATGGCAGCACTCACAGTTCCTTTCAATACTCTCCTCAGTGAAATCCGGTCTGAACAGGCTGTTTCCCGATTATGAATGCTATCCGTCAGGAAATCCGGGAGGGAAAATGCGGGCCAGATTGGGAACTCCGAGACGGCTTAATTTATTACCGCTTCAAACTCTATCTGTTAGATACATTTGAAGTAGTTCAGACATTGCTCTCGGTATTTCATAACATGGCTCATGAAGGTGTTGAAAAAACTCTTCAGCGACTACGACGGGAGTTTTATTGGACTGGCATGAAGACCACGGTGACCAACTTTGTTCGGGATTGCCAGACATGTCAAAAGCAAAAATGGTTAACATTACAACCGGCCGGCTTATTGCAACCTCTGCCCATTCCGCATCACATTTGGGCAGGTATTTCCATGGATTTCATTGAGAGCTTACCCAAGGTCCGAAGTAAATCTGTCATTCTGGTTGCTGTTGACAGACTCTCTAAAGCCGCTCATTTTATTCCTTTAGCTCACCCATATACGGAAGTTTCCGTGGCTAGTATATTCTTTTCTGAAATTTTCCGTCTTCATGGGCTACCGGAATCCATTGTCTCTGATCGTGACAAAATCTTTTTGGCGAGAGTTATTTCGGCTATCCGGTACCAAACTTGTTTATTCTTCCGCCTATCACCCGCAAACAGATGGTAAAACAGAGGTGGTTAACCGCACGGTAGGGTTGTTTTTGCGTGGTATCACGAGTGATTATCCTAAAGAATGGGGGTTCATTGGCTACCTTGGGTGGAGTATTGTTACAATACGTCCTACCATTCGTCTCTGGGGGACACGCCATTTCGCATGGTTTATGGCAGGGAACCACCGCGGATACTCTCCTATATCTCTGGGATAGCCAAAGTGGAAGGAGTTGATCGGGAGTTAATTGATCGGTACGATCTTCTCAAACATGCTCGTGACAGATTGGCTCAAGCACAACAGCGAATGAAAAGTCAGTTTGATAAAGGCCACCGCGACCTCTCTTTTGAACCCGAGGATTGGGTTTGGCTCCGTTTACAGCCATATCGTCAACTCACAATAGGCCGGGGCAATTCCAAACTGTTGCAAAAATATTTTGGTCCATTTCAGGTCCTGGAACGCATTGGCCAGACTGCTTACAAGCTCCAATTGCCCGCAGACGCTCGAATACACAATGTTTTTCACTTATCCCTTCTCAAGCCACATCAAGGACCTTCTCCCGCATCAATGGGTAGTCTTTCTCCAGCACCTGGCATTCTGGGAGCCGCAATTCCCCAGGCAGTTCTTCGCAGCAGGTTTTTAAATGGCAGCTGGGAGCTTTTAGTTCAATGGCAGGGGCAGCAAGTAGATGAGGCCACATGGGAACCACTCGATTCATTCCAGCAGAGATACCCTGCTTTCAAGCTTGAGGACAAGCTCTTGGTCCAGGGGGGGAGTGATGATACGGACCAATTCTATGGCCGTACATATGAACGAAGGAAGCAGTGTGGGGCAGAGAAGATTAATGACCAACGTGGCTAAGAGAAAAAGAAGAGAAAAGAAATAAGAAGGCAGTTAGAGTCATATTAATATTAGTATTTAATTAGTCCTACTTTAATTAGTATTCCTTTATTTTAGTTGTATTAGAATAGAAACTTAGTTTCCTATTTGTTTTAGGAAACCCTTTATCTATTTAAGGGGGTCCCAGCTACTTTAATAAACAGCTTTTTGGTTAATTAATCTTGAAATCTCTTGACTAGGTCGGGGATCGATAATTATCTATTAAGCCTCTAATTCAGTTCATCTATTCCTCGTCAATTAAAATAGCTCCAGGAACATCATCGTTTACCTGTGGTCAACCCCGTTCACGTCCTTGGATGAGGTCTCTGACTCACGCACTTAACAGGCATCCCCTAAATTGTTCAGGTTTTCTTGGAATAAAAGAGATCAAATAGACTCGAAATTTTCTGTAGCAGAGTCAGCTGAACCAAACATACAACCCAAGAATCTTCAAAATATTTGAAAAAATTAACATAATATGTGATCCTAACACAACTAATAAGCTCTTATTTGTTACTAGAATCATTCTATTTATTAAGAAGTAAACTAAGCCTCCTCCTCCAGAACAATTCACCCAAACAGAACTTCAAAGAATGGTGTAGTTCATCAGCTTCTGATCTATCTTTAATTGCAATGAGCCAATGACAACATTCAAAACGATTCTTCTGCCTCCTATTCCCTTAAACATTCACTATTTCACCACTGGTCAAGGTTTTCATTTCAGTGTTATTATTTTACGTGTGAGCAGGCCAGGCTTAGAGAAAAGGCTTGGGTCCAAAATTGATATGTTCCAAATGACCATACGATTTAAGCAATCTCACCAGGCTATAATCAATCTCACCAGATGTTATATTAAAACGATCAAACATATTTGTCAAAATAGTGAATAGGGTTCAAATTGAGCATTCAACCCCAAATATTTCCTAGAGAAAAAACATAATTGACTTTATTCCATAGTCCTTGACTATTCTGTTGATTCCACATCTAATCTTCAACTTTCAATTTGACCAATATTTTATCTTAATTTCATGTTATTTCCTGATTTAGCCTCCATGAGAAAAATCCCTATATTCTCCTTAAAGAACAATGATATAAAAAATACTATGGAATGGTTGCAGATTGCGATGCCACAGATGAAACTTTTCAGTTTTTTACTCTCTTTTTGTACAGCATTCAGATTTGATCACGTGAAACTAAACCAGGTAGCTATGTGGTCAAAGCATAAGTTACATAAAATGTGGAATTGATTGCATGGTGCTAGAACAACTCCAGGTATATAAAAGATTTACAGAAAAGATGAAAAGTATTCAAGAAACAACTCAAACTTCATTAATGGTGAAAACCAGCACAACGAAGCCCCAAAGAAAGAGAGTGTATCTCTATTCTCCCAGTCCAACAATCTAACTGTCAAACAGCCTCCTCTTTTCCACCCCTCCCCTTCTATTTATACTACATGTACACTTTATTATTATTATTGTTGTTGTTGTTGTTATTATTATTATTATTTCTATTATTAACCTAATAGGCCTGATTCCTATCACATGGTTGAGGACCAAGACCCCATTTGGTAAGAACAATACCGCATTTATTACACCATAATAAGCAGAAACTTTTTATACCAAATGCTTTCACTTGAGAAAATTCAGCAACTTCAACGAAAATAATCCTTACCATACGGGCCCAAAATCTGGTATTAAATCAAGAAAAATTATTGATACCATAATCCTTGCAACCCCAGAACTACACAAGTACCTCAGTTCTTCCACGCATAATAGGTTTTCCAGCAAATAATTCAGCAAGGATGCAACCCGAGCTCCACAAATCAACTGCTACTCCATAGTCAGTGGCACCAAGCAAGAGTTCTGGTGGCCGATACCACAAAGTGACAACACGACTTGTCAGTGGCTGATTGGTACTAACAAATGTTGCAAGTCCGAAATCGCCAATCTTGAGATTACCATTGTTGTCAATCAAAAGATTTGAACCCTTTATGTCACGATGCAAAACCCCACGGCTATGGCAGTGTTTAAGCCCATGAAACAGTTGTTGCATATAGCACTTTATCTACACCAAATCACACAGCCTGTTAATTTATGGTGAAGAACAAAAAAAACATGAAATGATGATGATATTGGATTAATGGAAGCAAGGTAGAAACAATCCCCGCCCCCCAAAGGGTATATTTGTATCTAGTAAATGCTAGGGAAAGGCAAAAAAATGCCAGAGAAAAGTTGCTTTTGTGTTTGGTTTAGCCTCGGAAGCATGCAAAAGAAAAATTTGGTGTGATAAATTACAACAACATCCTAGCCTTAGTCCCAAAAGAGTTTGGTGTGACAAATTACTTACAAAATTCTATATTACATATATATTTAGTGTTTGTATTTTTTATAATACGAACAAAGTAAATAAAATGAGTTTGAACAAACATTTAATACTACGTATTAATATATTCTGTTTGTGACTTTGTGCGTATCTTTTATCTCCCTCCCTCCAAATCCAGTATTACTCCCTATCTTCCTCCTATTTTCTTTCCCCTAGTATTTTTCAGTTCCAAATGGAACCCAAAAAAGGGCATGTTTGGATCTCAGAAAATGTTTAGTTGTTACTTAGAAAATGCAAACAAAAATCAAATATGATTTTTTAAAGGGCATATACTTATATTTCTTACATCTTAGTCATTATATGATCAACATTAGCAAATGAAAGGATTCAAAACACATATCTAAAATAAATATATTGAGCTAAACAGCCAATCCTTTATTTTCTCCACCATGTTCTTTCTTACAAATATTCCTCTATGTGATCCTTCCTTATTTATTTCCTAGTAATTTCTGCATTTCAAAGAGACCATTTACTTGTGTTGGAAATTACTTAACAAAAATGCAACAGAAAATGAAATTTAATTAACATTCCAAACATACATGTATTTAGATTTCTTAGTCTTTAAATAATAGACATGAATGAATAAAATGAGGATCAACATATGCATTAAATAAATTAATTGGGTTTTAGCTAATATACCACATTTTACTTGCCTTCAAATCTTCCTTTATGTTTCCCTTCCTATTTTCTTCCCCTAGTAGTTTCCGGATCCCAAACAGACCCTTAGCCCTTGCTCTTTTTGGGATTTTAGATGGGAGAGGTGAAAGTGCTCTTACTAATTTATCAATATTAATTCATGCTGTACCAGAAAAAAACTTGTAATTATGTATCACTTCTCACCTTTAATTTCCTACTGATCAACCAATGCAAGAGCATATTAACAAAAATAAGTATCACAAAATAAATACCACCCCATAAGGTATCCTTTCTACATCATTTCGCTAACTTCATTGATGGGAAAAGAATGCATACCTGTGATTCTGTAAACCCGATTCCTGGAGAAGACACTAGACCTGCAAGATCATGCTCCATGTATTCAAACACAAGATACAAATGTCCCGAAACTCGGGAAGTCACTAGACCTTCAAGCTTCATCACATTCGGGTGGTCCAGCCTACGTAGAATAATAATCTCTCTTGCCATAAAACGAACACTCTCTGGATCCATGTTCACAAACCGTACTTTCTTTAAGGCAACTACTTTTTTAGCTTCGAGGTCATGAGCTCTATACACACTGCTATATGTCCCTTGACCAATCTGCATCACATGTTCATATAATAGAAAGCAACATGGACTATTATCAAAACCAAAACACAAGTCATAGGCAACAAAAACATCCACGCCTATTCCTAAAAGAGTTTGGGATCGAGCGATCGGCTAACATGAATCGACATATTATATTGGAGTTAAAAACAAATAGATAGAGAAAAGGGGAGACCAACAATATAAGATCAATCTTCTCACATATGCACTCCCTCTACTTCACCCTCTCCAAAGTCATACTCTCAGTCTCTCACCTATCCCAAGTAGTATCAAATTATTCTTGACCACTATAATCCACGATTCCACGTCTGCATCGGTCAGTCTACTTTAAAACATGAGTCACGGGCAAAGGATTAATATTAACTAATGTGGAACACTATATACACTCTCATGGTCCCACAATAGATATCTTCTTTGACCAAACCACATCTTTTATTTCCTTATTTTGTGATACCAAATATATATTCAGACCATCAAGAGAGAAAAAAAGCACCATCGCCAAAATAGTAGAAACTTTAAAAAAAAAATCAATCATTATTTCCTTATAGACCAATGTCAAATGTTTATCAATGTGGAACACGAAATACATGCTCCCTCCATGCTCTTTTAACTATCGTTTCAAGCGTTTGCATATTTATACAAAAGTAATGAACTTTTCTAAAATTTAGGTAAGAATGCTATAATATGACTAAAATACCTCTAACAATAGTTTAAAGTACTACACCCTCTGTACTTGCTTTCGGCACAGGAATTAAGAAAGTAAAATTGTGTGGTTGAAACAAATTTATTTTGGGACAACCTGAAAAAATAGTTGATAATTTTATTTTGGACAGAGGAAGTCAATATCATTTACGGATTAAGATAGAGTAATCGTACAAATTATTAATTAATGCCTTCTTGTTATTCAGTTATTCTCAAGATACAGTTATTTGTGAACAAAATTATCAAAGAACGAATAGAGACGGAGTAACAAATCCCTAAAGACATTCAAGTCCATTTGAACTTATGAAGTGTATTCTATGTTCTATGACTCTATCACTACACACACAATCACATCCTAACAATCAAGTCCAGTTGCTTATCAATGTGGAAAAGTAAATGCAGATAACTTTCAAATCCCAAAAAACGTCCATATATTAAATAAAAGTATATTCAGTTATATAACTATGTTTTCTCAAGAGTTTTTTAGTTTCAAATGGTCCGTAATTTCAGACCACTAGATAGCACTATATGGCATGCCACTGAAGCAAAGAAGTTAGGGGTTAGGTGCTGCTCATGATGGTGATGCTTGTTCAAGGCAAACCAAGAAGAAGACAACCATACACTCGGTACGAAAGAATAATAACAATAACAACAAAAGTTGGGAAAGTGTGAGATCAATCAAAACACATATAAGAGTGAGTGTAGGAAATAGAGAAGACCTTATCTAATTTCTCAAATGAATCCGCTTTTCTAGGGACCCACCCGTTGATAGCTTCCCCTGCCACAGCAGTTAACCACGAAGGCCATCCCGCAGCAACTTGTGCACCCTCAACTCCATTCCTCATGCCAAACACACAGTCCGTCAACTGATGTGACAGTTCCACCCCATCCGCCCCTCCATCATCCATAATGGGCCCGCTCATTTGAGTATATGTTCCAACAAGCTTCAGCTCATCCAAACTAGCATGTGGTGATATTAATGGGGTAGTGACCTCATTAGTGCCATCATCAACCTCCATAACTACTTTCTCCTTTCTATAAGATGAATTGGACAGTTTTGAAGACAGTATTTTGGGTTCTCTCTCCTTCCCCATACCACGTTTCCCTGGTAGCTTATGTCCTGATACTACCCCCTTTGCGCACATACAGCCCATGATTCCAACCCTCAAAACCTACCTAACTTCCACAAACCCAAATGCCGCCTCCAAAAGACCAAAACTAGCCCTATCTGAATCCTCAGAAGAGAAAAGAATGAATCTTTTTCTCTTTTCCCTGTCAATGTAACTAACAATCTGCATATATTTATCACTATATCCAAACGTCAAGCAATCCCAAGTCGGTCAAATTCAAATCAGTGCCACCCAGGTTTAACTCGTAATGTGACAAAATCTTGGATCAAGCCCAGATTACACGACCCACATTAGCAGAAAATCAAGAATACCGAAATCTGGAGAGGTAGAAGATTCCAAGGATAAAGTTAAAAAATTATTGGTATGAGAGGAGGAAACGGTTGAGAGAAGTTTTGGTCACACGTTTGCAATTGTTCACCTGTTCATATTTTCGGTAATTGATAAAATAATATTCCGTAATACTCAGTAGTAATGATAAGGAATGAATATGCAGATACATAAAAATTGGATCTTTGGGGAATTGGGGGAAAGGAGAATAAAATAGCATCGCTTCGTCAGTTTGTAGATAAAGACTGATGAGTGATTCTCGGCCGGTAAATGCTACTGACCTTTCAAGACATCTCAGTTTCAACCACAGGGTAAATGCATAAATACAGGCAATCTTTATCTAAACCAAACTGATTTTTTTAAAATGAAAGTGACATCATTATTCCCTCTCAAGTCTCAAACGAGTACTACAAGAATTTACGCATGTAGTATTGAATTGAATGGGTGTAATTGCAATCGCAACTTACCTGATCGCCACGCTTGACTACTTGAGTTTTTCCACTGGAATTCTTATGAATCTTGATGATTTTTCTGCAACGCCAATATCTAGCCTCTCGAGTGACCGTTTAATAACTGTTTCATATGGCTCCAAGCTAAATTACCTAGTAGTAGCATTTTATTCAGGACCCGATTAAATATGAAAAAGTGTCACATAGCCCGGTACTTTTATGAACTTAAATAGGAAAATATATTGTTTTTGTTTTAGTTGCGTAAGAAAAATGTGAATGAATATGAATTTGGACGGTCTAAAAAAGAAAATCAGAAGAAATGACACAATTAAATGACAAAGTTAAACGACCACATATAAAAAAAACGTGACATCATTTTTTGTTTCTCCCCCTCTTTCTTTATTTTCTTTCTTCCTCTCTTTCTTCCCCAATCCTTTTCTTCTCCCGACTCCCCCATCTTCCCCCTCCTGCGACCTGCGCCTTTCTTTATTACCCTTTCTTTCATTCCTTATTTATTTTACAATCACCACCACGATGCCGCTTCCTGAACGCCACCGCCGTTGTTCCATGGTTCATCCGCCTGGGAACTGAGCGCCGGTCGTCTTCTCCGGCCAACTTCCGTCAAAGAGAGCGCCGGTCGTCTTCTCCGGCCAAATTCCGACAAACAGAGCACCAGTTGTCTTCACTGAACGTTGTCATCCTTTCATTTCTCACCAATGTTCCGTCTCATGAAGTCTCGATCTTCTCCATCTATTCTCACCAATTTGCTGTTTTATTTATTGTTCTTATTTGTCTTCATTTCTTGTGTTAGTTGTGTATCCAAAATGAAAGTAAAGTGCGAAACGGGGGAGCTTGGGGTTGTAATTAAATCAATGCCGAAGAGACCCAAATGAAAGCAAAAGAAAATACTCTGTAACCGGGCGAAGAAGGAGTCAACGGGAAGAGAGAGGAGGGAACAAGGAAAGAAGAAAGAAAATGTCAATGTGTCGTCACGTGTCACCACTTGTCGTCACGTGTCGCCACGTGTCATTTACCCGATGACTAGTTGATTACCCGTTAGAAAACTGATTTGAATGTTTTTTACAAGTTCACATGCTTAATTGGGTGATATTTGAGTTGGTGGGCTCAATTGACATTTTCATAGTACTCCCTCCGTTCCCAAAAATATTTTCCACTTTCCTTTTTGGGTTGTTCCCAAAAATACTTCTCACTTTCCCATTTTGGACAATTTATGTGGCTCACATTCATTTTACTTTTTTCTTACACAACCACAATCATACATTTCCACTTTCTTAATAAGCGTGCCAAGTCAAATCGGGAAGAATTTTTAGGAACGGAGGGAGTAGTAAGGAGGCTTATTTGACACTTTTCTCAAAAAAGTCAATCGGTTGGCGTAGCTCAACTGGTAGCAAGGGAGTGACACAAGGGTTAGGTCTCGGGTTCGAATCCCGGCAACTACGATGAGGGGTTACGATGCTAAAAATGCATAGGGCCTCTGCAAGTACGGGGATAGAGCTCCACTCTCTATCTGTCAGATTGAGATTATAGTCCAATTTACATCCTCCCAACATACCGTCCGGTCGGGGTTGGGGGCCCCTCATGGATGGGGTGTCATCCTTTATTTGACACTTTTCTCGATTAAATATGATGTTTTCATTGGACTCTTTTGAGTCCGTGATCGGACAGGATCAGAATAGATCAGATCAAATTCAAACATGTTAGACCTGACTTAAACAGACCTGTTCAGATTCAAACAGATTAAATCAGACTAGACTTTGACTGTTATAAAATACATAGAACCAGACTTTTATCAAACTAAATTAGACCAGTTCGGATCGAAACAGACTTAATCAGACCAATTAAAAACATCCCTAGTGACAATTCTCTCAACATTAACTATGAGAACCCGTGGATGCCCTTAATCAATTGAAGGTGATTACATATGTGCTTGGATGTGTGGGAACTTCAAGAATTGCTCGAAACACTCGCGGTTTACTCTCTCAAGAGTCCGAGTGAGTTCTTTGGGACCCAATATTAGTCTGGCGAAATGGAATCATGTGATGCTAGCAAAAAATATGTAAGATTGAATCAATAACTAAACATAAACAATAAGGATGTTTTTACTTGAACTGAAATTTTGTGGTATAGTCTAGTCTGGTCTGATATGAATCGGTCTCGTCTGGTCTGATGAACGTCTGATCTATGTGTATTTTTTAACTATCCAAGTCTAGTCTGATATGGTGTGATCTGATCTGATTTGGGACTGAAGACAATCAAAGTAAAAGCATCCTAAAGATAATGGGGCACATATAAGTATAAAATTATTTTTTGGCATGGATTCATCAATCTTCTCCATATATGTCTCAAAAACTCTATCATACATTTTTTGTTATGAAAAAAATAGCGTGAAGTCATGACAAAAATGTGTCAATTCGTGACAAAATTGTGTCAAAACCCTTTATTTTTTGCATTGGTATGTGATGGTAGCTTGATATATAAAAACATATTGTCCATGTTTTTATTAAGAGAGAATTTCCCAAATGGGACTAAAATTTGGTTAAAACTCCAAAGTAGGACATTAAGTTTTTTATTACCTAAATAGGACTTTTAATTACCGATCAGACAGAATTGCCCTTAATGAATTTAGCGCATGATCTTTAGACTTCCGGCTACTCTGTTGCGATGCCCTGCACCGATACCTTCATATTGCCGACACCACCACCCTCTGCGCAAGGCCTTCAGTGCACAGACCTCCACTGTCGTTGGCTGATTGCGCCGCCTGGGTGACTGCTGCCACCTAGGTGAACGCTGTAGCTGCCTGGCATGAGTTGCGAGATAAGACCGCCATTGTATATCTCTTGTAGGATGGATTCCACTGCCCTCTTTTGTAAAAAAATGTCACCTTTGTTCCCAAAATGTCATGGAGATGACATTTCCATATATAAAAACATGGCAGTCGTGGAGAATGTCAAGTTGGTGCCATTTTTACTCTTTATAAATGTCAAATAAAAACTGTCATCTTGGTAAATGTAATGTCAAAACAGTGACATTTTTTTCAAATAAGTGTTCAATAACATAGCAATTATGCCATTTTCAGGTCCAATTAGTGAGAAAAATAGTATGAACGATTTAAAGTGAATTAGATGGAATTTATAAAAAATGAATAGAGAAATGACTTTCACAATTCAAAATTTTATTTAAAATTTGATTGATAAAAAACTAAAAATAATGTTAAAATAATGTTGGTATTTTGGAATAGAAAGATGACATTTACAGAAGGAGAAGAAGAAGAGCAAGAAGAAGAAGAACAAGAAGGAGAATGAGACGGAGGAGAAGAAGAAAAAAGAAGAAGAAGAAGAAGAAGAAGAAGGAGGAGGAGGAGGAGGAGGAGGAGGAGGAGGAGGAGGAGGAGGAGGAGGAGGAGGAGGAGGAGGAGAAGGAGAAGAATACGTGATTTTGCTGGAGATGGCGCCCGGCGCCGAGCAGGCAGCTGCGATGATAGGCCAGCGTCGAGTTGCGAACTTGCGATCGATGGAGGTTGAGCTGCGTCCATGGCAGTTGAGCTGCGTCCTCTGGCGATTGATGCAGAGGGATTTGGGGAAAAGGTGATTTAGGGATTAGGGGCAAAAAGGTAATCTGGAGTCCCATTTAGGAAATTTAAAACTTGAAGTCCTATTTTGAAGTTTTAACCATGTTTTAGTCCCATTTAATATAATTTATTTTTTATTAATTGTAACATGCTTAATTTTAAACTACTTAACAAACTCTACTTTAATTATATCTTATGGTTAATGTTACAGGAAACTAAATTGTGAAATGTTTTTAAATTTATCACAATGAGAACTTTTTAATTTATATTTTCTTAAATTTTCACTAATAACTATTGAGATATACTAATAATCAAAGTAGTGTTTTGGCAAGCTTGAAAACCAAACTTATTGAATGCAAAAAAGTATATCACTTTACTGTCCATCTAATTCTACTCCCAAAAAGCTCAATATATAAGTTTTAGTAATTTTACGCGGGACGTAATAAGATATATGAGTTTAGATCACAGCTGTAACGACCTCTCAGGGTTAAAAGAAACGTTACACTAACATACTATTTTAGAAAAACTACAATATAAAGACCGTTTATTTAAGAAAAAATCTTACTAAATTCTCAGAAAGTAACGAAAGATAATTCTGAACAAAAACATAATAAAATTTAGTTATCGCCAACAAATGTGATAATCACCCAAATCCAAGAATTTACTCAAACTTGAAAGAATCAAAATAAATACTCCAAATCAATTTAGTGAATTTACTAGAGCTAGATTTGTAAATTAAATTTGATATAATGGCAAGAGTAACAAATGTTAAAAAGACAAAATTATGATTTGTTAATTTGTTATCAAAGTCAATTTTACATCATCTCATTTAACTATTCGATAGGTCTGAACCATTTAGAATGGGATCCATCTTTTCCTATTTTACACTGTTCCATTTGTGACAGAAACGTTTAAGAGAATGTAAACAATTAATTCAGTAAATTCAATGGTTATAGACTTGTATCTGCCCACCAGAGATCGGCACCCCAAAGCTGTAACCTCTCGGAGAGCATATTTCAATCCTTTGCTCAATGTGCTATGTTTTCCGCTTGGTCCAAAAAGTGGAATCTCCCACCCCAGGAGCCCCCACCTCGCCCCGACAGGATGGTGGGGAGGTTAATCACGGTGACTCAGTCAGCAAAGCGGCGGTAGGCCCTATACACGTGCGCACCAGAGGTCCAGCCTTATTTCAGGTTTTGTAACCTCCATACGATCGTTGCGGGTTTCGAACCTTGGTCACTTGATCCAAATTTCACACCATTCAACCAACTCAGCTCTCAGCTCCCGTGCGGGTATGCTATGTTTTCTGCCACTCAACTAACTTATGCGGGTTCTTAAAAAATTGAAAAATGCTAGAAGTACAAACACACTTACAAAAAAACTTACAAACAACTGACATGGCTATTCTAATTACCATCGATGTAAAAGTATTGTAAATGTGATGTGATGATACAAAATACCTCTTTTGTAAGACTTTTTGTAAAAGTTTTTGTACCTATGCATAACTCTAAAAAATTGTATGTCTAAAAAATTGTATGTCTAGGTGCTTTAAAAGTTAAACCTCTCTTGCGTCAGGTTTGGGGGCTTGGGTTGTTATCAGGTTGTGAAGTGTGAACAACTAAATTGTGTGTGAATGTGTGATCTTCACTAGCATCTCCCCTTTCCATATTATCACTGTGTTATCTGAGCCTTCCCCCAGAACTCCACCATCTCTCTCTGTGATGAATCTTGGCGATTCTTGTTCTGTACATTGGGATTGGCGCAGAAAGATATGGCTTTGAGGGCTGTGCCAACCTGGTTATGTTGTTCGAATCAGCAACATTCTTCTCTGTACCCCAGACCCAGCTTTCAATTGTGTGCTTCTGAGTTCGGGTCTAGGAGTCCGCTGTCTGGATTCTCGAATTCGGGACTGGTTAGAAAATGGGGTTGCTCCTCGGCTCTCTTGGTCCAGACGGCCGAGCAGAAGCCATTGATGCATTCTGGTGTGAACGCTGGTGAAGATGAGCCTCATATTACTAAATCAAGTGGGTTTCACAGAGATCTGCACTCTCTTCCAAGTTAGTTGTTTCAATGTCCACACAAAGTTGTCTTTCTTCAGAATGATTTTGGGTTTCTGCGAAATGTTACATGACCTTAGCTTTAAGATTTTCAATTTTTCCAAAATTTAGAGAAAAATGAATGCGCTTTGCTCGTTCTCTTTATTACTACGTACTTTACATTGATTGTAGAAGAGTAGCCATTCAATGGCGAGATGCTTTGTTTTTTAGTGTCAGGACTGAATTAGGAGTTTTATTAACTAGGGTGACCGAGTGAGTATGAATGACGTATTGTATTAGACTATACACTTGTTGTACAAAAGAAGTGAATGAATGAAGTAAAAAACGAATCAACATTTGAGTTCAACATTTCGCTGAAACCCAAAATTTTAAAGAATACCTTAATTTTTATAAAAAAAATGACTAGAAATAAATAGGGATTATGGATTTTTCCTATTAAATCCATGAACCCCATGATATTTCATACACAACATTCCATGAAACTTCATAATGACGACCTCACGAC
The DNA here is from genome assembly GCA_945859875.1 of Cuscuta europaea. NCBI lineage: Eukaryota > Viridiplantae > Streptophyta > Magnoliopsida > Solanales > Convolvulaceae > Cuscuta > Cuscuta europaea. The sequence continues at coordinate 2,242,707 of CAMAPE010000011.1, read as the reverse complement.
CCCCTTCTTAGATTGTGAGAGTACAATTTCCATGTGACGCCATGTCATTGTGCTAACTTTTTTTCTTCGTTCTTTTTTCTTTCTCCCTTTTTGAGTTTTCTTACTTTTGCTCAGGGATTCCTTTTGTTGTTCTTTATCTGTGTGAAATCTATGTTTTTTTGGTGTCATATTTCCAATGCTTAAAAATTGCAGAACCATTGACAGCTGTTGATCTTTATTCTTATCCTAATGATGCCTCAAAAGTTAGGGTTGCCTACCAGGTAAATTGTTATTACTCTGTATATTTAAAAGGTATTGTGGATATTGGATTTTCAGTAGAAAGAATAAAAATAATTTGATTTGTCAAGGCCAATACAAAATTATGACCTAGATTTGACTTTCTAAATGGCGACCGTCTGAAAATTTTCATAAATTCAAACTGCAGATTTATTTTAATACATTAAAGTGCAATTTTGATGCGTAAAGGAGCACACAGTAGAGGAATCTATGTCTTGTTTCATATTTTGTTTAATATGAACTTGAATTTATATTTTGGTTCAATATGAACTTGAATTATGACCTAGATTTAACTGCATATTGGTTCAATGTCTTGTTTTTATTTTGTTTAATATGAACTTGAATTTATGGACGATTGATGTCTTGTGTACCTTTCCTCTCTTTTTTTCTTTTATCGTTTATCTTCCTTATCTTTTTATATTCTTATGTTATTTTTATCTTCTAGCTTTTTTGTACTCTTTTATTTTTTATCTTTTATCTTTCTTATATTCTTGTGTTATTGTTATCTTATATTTATTTATCTTTATTTTATTCATTTTATCTTACTTTTTTTTCCCTTTCTTGTCCGTCTTCTCTTTTTGGCATCGATATCATAGATTGATTCATGTTAGCCGACCCCAAATTCTTTTGGGATTAAGGCTTGGATGTTGTTGTTGTTTTATGAACTTGAATTTAATCCTATATAGATTTAAATATAAATATATCATGCCCTTCCTAATTAATGGGGATGGAGGGGGTTTCATATTGATAACTTTATACATTTTTCATAATCTCATTCCATATTCCTGATATATACATACATACATATAGGGTATTCCTGGCGCATATGGCGAGGCAGCTGCGCTTAAAGCATACCCAATGTGTGAGACTGTCCCATGTGACCAATACGAAGCTGCATTTAAGGTTTGATTGCTCTTGAGTAACATGTTGGTGTGTAAATTAAATTGAGATTCGCTATAACATAAAATGTTATGGTTTTATAAACTCAGGCTGTAGAACTTTGGTTAGTGGAAAAAGCAGTACTTCCCATTGAGAACTCTGTTGGCGGTAGCATTCACCGTAATTATGATTTACTCCTTCGCCACAGGCTGCACATAGTTGGTGAAGTTCAGTTGGCTGTTAACCACTGCCTTTTAGGTCTTCCTGGCGTTAGGAAGGAGGAACTAAAACGTGTTTTGAGTCATCCCCAGGTACCTGTGACGAATCATGTCATTTTTGCTACAAATTTAGTTGAATTATAAGCTGAATGGCCTAAATCACAAGAATAGCTGGATATCATTCTGGTTGAGCAGAGAAAAAACATGTTTTGTATTAAGTAATCACATACAATACCCATCTAAAAAGCTCAACAATTTTGTAACTGAAAACCCCTTTCCAGAAAACAGTGTCGGTCAGATTGGACCCAATGATACGTAGTACTTGATTACATGATAATTAGTGTCAGGTTGTCAAATTTAATGTCTTGCACTCTTGCACCGTCTATGATCTCATTTTGTCTTTTAGTTATTTATTATTGAAATTATTGAATTTATTCTTAATGTGGTGGGTCTTTTTCCTACTGTTTTATTTATTTAACCCGAGTAGATATTAGATGTTCATTTCTGCGTAAGATTTCAAATTTGCAGCAAGCTTGTGATGATGGATGAATAACTGTTGTATATCTTAGGCACTGGATCAATGTGAGACGACTCTGAATAAGTTGAGTGTTGTTAGAGCAAGTGTCAATGATAGTGCAGGTGCTGCCCAGGTAATCTGTTTTTTTGAATGTTTACTGCATCAGTCATTCCTAGTTTCCTACTTATGTTAACAATAGTTTATTTTAACACGGTTGAATAGATGGTTGCATCTGGAGGAATGAGAGACACGGGAGCAATAGCAAGTACTCGAGCTGCAAAAATATATGGCCTTCATATCCTCGCTGAATATATTCAGGTACTTGTAAGTTATTTTTTGCTGAAAGTTTTTTTTTGTAACGGTGGCTTGCTCTTGCATATTAGAATGCACATTTACTGAATTCTAAAACTCTGGTAGTTACAACTCCGAAAAAGTTACTCCATATTCTGAAATCCTTCCTGTATTTCTGAACTGTAATTTTTGTGTTTAGCTAAATTTATCATATTGATCTCGTTTTTAGTTTTTTCTATTAAAGAGTAGTTCCATTTTTATGAAAAAAGAGTCATTTTTCTGGCAAAAAATGCTTTAGAGATTTGACTCTAATCTGGGACCTAGGGGGAGGGGGATCGGATGATTAGAATAGAAAAAACACTGTTATGCTTTTGTTAGAGACTCAACAAAAGCATAAAAAATCAGCAGTATATTATGTAAGAATTCTGATAGAAAACAGAATTCTGGAAGCGACAGTAATGGCAGAAAATGAAAAGAGGTACTAGCAGACAAATTAGAGTGCCTCGCTCTCCCAGCCCACTCACAGAATATCTGCCTGCTTTCTCACTCCCCACTCCCTTTCTATTAATAATCCTCCTATCCCAAATGCCCACTAGGCTAGTCGGTTACACCCCTGACCCCCCCCCCCCCCCCCCCGTTCCCTTATTTTACACTATCAAAGTATTCTATATTATTGGGCTGATTCTTTCCATTGCTTCCGGTCCCCTTGTCCGTGTCTCTATCACCCTGACAAGCTTCATATAGAGTTTTGATTTTGCTCTATAAAACCCCTTCTATCAGGATTACTCGAGCAATATTACCCGTTATTTGATTCTTGCAAGAGAACCAATATTATCAGGCACTGAGAGACAATATAAGGTAAGATTCCTGTATTCATTCAAGTTTCTTATTTCTTTTCCTCTTAAGATGATTGAAAGTAAACGGTTGTTTGGTTAGACTAGCATTGTTTTCGCCTTAGAAGAAGGACCTGGAGTTCTATTCAAAGCTTTAGCATGTTTTTCACTGAGAGACATAAATTTATCAAAGGTAATAATACTTTTGGCATGTACTTTTGCTAAAAAACTGTCTTTGAAAGCTGTGATTTTAAAAATATTTCTTATTCACCAATTCCCAACAAAGATTGAAAGCAGGCCGCAGAGGAAAAATCCATTAAGAGTAGTTGATGCTTCAAATAAAGGAAGTGCCAAGTGAGTGTCAGTATATACTTTTGGGCATATTTTACCCATTTCTGGGACAGTCTTATAACTTCTCACAATATGCAGATACTTTGATTACTTGTTTTACATAGACTTTGAAGCATCTATGGCTGAACCACGTGCACAGAATGCTTTGGGACATTTACAGGTCACCTTTTTTTCTATTTGATTGCAGTTTTGCAGAAACCTTTGACTTTGAGCACATAATAATTTCATGTTTTCATAATTTGAGTTTGCACCCCATTTTAATGTCCAAATTGGACTTTGCACCCCGTTTTTAAAAATCTTTGTTTATGCACCCCACCCCCTTATGAAAAGACAAAAATGCCCCTCCACTAACAATTTTGTTGACCTTCAACATATTTCTGATCGAGGGGCATTTTTGTCTTTCCATACGGGGTTGGGGTGCAAAAACAAATATTTTTAAAAATGGGGTGCAAAGTCCAATTTGGACAGTAAAATGGGGGGCAAACTCAAATTACCCCTTTCACTTTTGTCCACTCTGCCATATTATTTCTTCATCAGAGAGAACTTGAGTTTTCTTCTGATGTAGCCCAAAGAAATAAGGGGGAAAGCCCAAATAAGCCCTTCTACTATTTCATACATATCTCCTAAACCTAGGATAACTAAAAAAAGTTATCATATACTTCCTCCGTTCTTTTTTAATTGCAACAGTCCACTTTTCACGTTTGCCAAGACACAAGTTTGACCATTAATATCTTTCATTCCTTTTTTTGAAAGAAAAAAAAGAATGAAAGATATTAATGTTTACGTTTGACAAGACATAAGTTTGACCATTAAGATCTTTCATTCCTTATTAGTAATAAAATTAAAAAAAAAAGATTTTGAAAATTTATAATGAGAGGAAGTTAACATTATATTTCTTAAATTTTATTTTATATGGAGTAATACATTAATAAATAAATAGAGTCAAAGTAGAATATGTGAATCGTGCAAAAAGTTCAATGTTGCATTTAAAAGAAAACAGAGGTAGTATTAAATACACCTAAAATACAATCAATTCGGTCAAATGACCTGAAAGCAACCTTCCCTAGCAGGTAACATGCTATTGTAGCATTTTTCATTTTATATTTTTATTTCTATTTACATTTTCTTTCTTTCCTGCTTATTCTTCCTTATTATTTATTGGCCTTCTTCCTGCTTGCACCCTTCGAAGCCATTTTTTTTTGTTTTTCTGTTTGATAGATTTCTTTTTTCTTTTCTCTTTCTTTTCATCTCTCTTTCTCTTCTCGCTGCACCCCTCCCCCTCCCTAGTCAGGATTTTTTGCCGTTCATTCCTCTGATTTTTCTCCTTTATCCCTTTTCTTTTTCTTCTTCTTTTACTTTCTCGGCCTCTCTTCTGATAGAAAATCTTTGAACTTTATTTTTAATTCTCAACCTCTTCAGGCACAATGATCCAAATCCATTGATTTGAAGTTTGAACAGTGTTTTTACTAGAATATCTAAAGCCGTGTGAATTTTAACACCAAAAAGAAGAAGATATTCACACAAATTTGTAACCCCAAATTCAACTATGATTATGTAACAGGAGCCTAACTCAACTGTTAATTGCGGTAGCGTAGGTAATCAACGAACGTCATGGAAATGGCTTAAGGAAAGATAAAGATGATCGGAAATGAATAACAAGCAAAAACTAAACTTTATTGATGCGATCACCTTCTTTATATACGTAAAGAAGGTATAGTTTTTACAGATATAACAACCAAGTAACAGCTGTATTAACTAACTAACTAACAGCACTTAACGGTAGCTAAGACTACCGTTACATTCCTCTCTCCTTTGAACAATTGACTTGTCCTCAAGTCATGCTGTATTTCTGCTCACATCAAACTCAGGATATTGCTTCCTGATATGGTCAGCTGATTCCCAAGTTGCTTCTTCCACAGTAAAGCCCTTCCATTGTATCAACAATTGCACTTGCACCTTATCTTGAAACTTGACACTTCTTCTTTCCAAGATCTTTTCAGGCTGAGGTACAAGTTCTGCATCTTGTCCACTGAACCATGCTGGAATATGGGCAGCATTAGGTAACCCCCCCTGAATTTCTTAAATTGTGAAACATGAAAAACATCATGCATTTGAGAATCACTTGGTAGCCTGAGCTTATAAGCAACCTTCCCAATAACTTCTTTGATTTGAAATGGTCCAAAGAATCTTGCAGCCAACTTCTGATTACTCCTTGTCTGCACAGATTGTTGCCTATAATGTTGTAGCTTTAACCAGACCCAATCCCCTATCGAAAACTCTCTTTCACTTCTTCTTTTATATTTCATCCTGGATTGAGCTTTAACCATATTTTCCTTGAGTCTTTTTAACATTTCATCCCTCCTTTGCATAGACCTGTCTACAACTTCAACATTGGACTCTCCAGGCAGATATGGAAGATGAAGAGGAGGTGGTTGATTGTACATGATCTCATATGGAGTAGTACCAGCTGACGTTTGAAAATGGGTATTAAACCACCATTCTGCTAGTGGAAGCCAAAAACTCCACTTCTTTGGTCTTTCATTACACATGCACCTCAAATAAGACTCCAAACATTTATTCACTATCTCAGTTTGACCATCAGTTTGTGGATGATAGGCTGATGATAGTTTAAACTGAGTGCCTTGAATAGAAAACAACCCCTTCCAAAACTGACTTAAGAATATAGCATCCCTGTCACTTACTATACTCTTAGGCCACCCATGCAATTTGAATATGTTATCCAAGTATGCCTGAGTCACTTCTATTGCAGTGACTGGATGTGCCAAAGCCACAAAATGAGCTGCTTTACTCAACCTGTCCACTACTACCAAGATTACCTCCTTCCCCCCAGATTTTGGTAATCCTGTAATGAAATCTAAAGAAATGTCTACCCAAACTTCCTCTGGAATGGGTAAAGGTTGTAACAGCCCTGGGTAAGTCACATTCTCATATTTGTTTGTTTGACAAACTACACAATTTCTAACAAAATTGCTCACCTCCTTATTAAGCCCTTTCCAATAGAAAATTGTTTTAATTCTTCTTAATGTTGCATCCCTGCCTGAATGCCCAGCTTCACCTGAAGCATGATGCCACACCTGAGAAATGTCATCACCTATCACAATCTTCCCCTTTCTTCTGATTAGACCATTCTGCACAGAATACTTGTCCACCACTTGATTCTGCTGCAGCAATTGCAAAATGGTATTTAGATGATCACCCCCTTTGTAGCTTTCCTTAATCAAATGCTCTAAATCAGAATCCACCAGAGAAATAGCTAAACAACATAATTCAGCCCCTTGAACTCTTGATAAAGCATCTGCAACCACATTCTCCCTTCCTGACCTGTATTGTATTTCATAATCAAAACCCATTAGTTTGGATAACCAAAACTGTTGAAATGGAGTGGAGACTTTTTGTTCCAATAACCACTTAAGACTCTTCTGATCTGTTTTGATAACAAAGTGTTGAGAGCTCAAATATTGCTCCCATTTTTGTACAGCAAATACAATGGCTAGCAATTCTTTTTCATAAACTGACAGTTTCTGCCATTTGGCCCCTAGTGATCTGCTGATATAGGCAAGGGAGTGGTTCTCTTGCATCAATATTGCTCCTATACCCTCATTTGAAGCATCAGTTTCAACCACAAAATGTTTTAGAAAAGTCTGGAAGTGCCAGCACTGGAGCAGTAATGAGTGCCCTTTTCAACTCCTCAAATGCCTTTTGAGCCTCATTGTTCTATTGAAATGCTCCCTTCTTCAATAGATTTGTGAGAGGCTTGCTTATGACACCATATAACCTGACAAATTTCCTGTAATAACCAGCTAGTCCCAAAAAACTCCTCAGATGCTTCACAGATTTAGGAACAGGCCATTTAGCTACTGCATCAATTTTTCTAGAATCCGTCTCAACTCCTGATCCTGAAATAAAATGTCCCAAGTATTCCACCTTAGACATAGCAAAGGCATATCTAGAAGCTTTAGCATACATCTGATTGTCCCTCATAATCTGAAACACCATCTGTAAATGCCCCCAATGGTCTTCCAAATTTCTGCTATAAACAAGAATGTCATCAAAAAAGACCAGCACACACTTTCTCAACAAAGGCTTGAATACTTCATTCATCCAATTTTGAAAAGAAGCTGGTGCGTTTGTCAAACCAAAAGACATAACTAAAAACTCATAGTGGCCTTCATGAGTTTTGAATGCTGTCTTGTGAACATCCTCCTTATTCATCCTCAATTGATGGTACCCAGCCCTGAGGTCTAACTTGCTGAAAACAGTAGAGCCAGCAAATTCATCAATTAGTTCATCAATAATAGGTATAGGAAATTTATTCTTGATAGTTTTCTTGTTTAACTCTCTGTAGTCCGCACATAGTCGCCATGTACCATCCTTCTTACCAATTAAAACCACAGGAGAAGCAAATGGACTAGAACTTTTCTGAATTGTTCCATTGGCATTCATTTCTTTCACCAATCATTCTATGATATCTCTTTGATTTAGAGAATATCTATAGGGTCTGATATTAACTGGATTAGTACCCTGTTCCAATGGAATTTTGTGATCATATATGCCTCTGGATGGGGGGGTAAAGACTTAGGCTCTTCAAAGATATCCTGAAACTGTTTTAACAATTTCTGCAACTCCTCTGAATATGGATCTTCTGTCATATCCACTGCATTGCAAATTGTGTCTGACTCCTCCTCCTCATCAGATACCAGCTGTATGAAGAAAATTTGAGAGGCCTGCTCTAAAAATTTCGGAGCTCCATGAAGTGTAATTGATTTGCCCTGCCATTGAAACTTCATCATCAATTGCTTAAAGTCCCATTGGACTGGTCCTAACTCACATAACCATTGTACTCCTAATACCATATCACATCCCTCAAAGGTATTAAAAGTACATCAGTTTTGAATTCTTGCTGCATCATTGTCCAAGAGAAATCCTTGCAGATGTTCTGACAATCTAAATGATTTCCATTGGCTATTGTCACCGTCTGTAATCTCATGTGTTCAATTGGAAGTCCACATTTCCGAGCTACCTTCATATCCATAAAGTTATGAGTGCTTCCTGAATCAATAAGGATGTGTAGTGGCTTTTTCCCAAAATAACCTACCACTCTCATTGTTTGAAATCCTGAACAACCAGATAGAGCATTTATAGAAATGCAAGGATCCTGTAATAACAACTGCTCACTTTCTACTTTCAGTTTACAGTCCTCTTCAGTTACTTCCTCATCTTCCCATCCTTGTACTTCCACAGTAAACAACTGAGTCTTTTTGAACTGACACTTATGATTTCTATCATAAGGTTGGTCACAGTAATAACACAACCCTTTTGCCAACTTTTCAGCTCTCACAGATGCAGGAATATATGTTCTTGAGCTACTTGCACTACTGCTATGATCATTTGATAAAGCAGCCTTTGAAGGAAAAGGTTTGTGACTAATACTTACCGGATTAGGAGTGATTCTCTGCAAAGTATTAATGCCTTTAGAAGTAGCAGCTAACGTCTCTTCCTGCGATCTAGCAAAATCAATTGCCTCAGTCATAGTAGAAGGTTTAAGAATCCTGACAAAAGCTTTCAAAGAAGCTTTTAATCCCCCAATAAAGCAGTCCAAGAAATACTTCTCTGGCAACGGATGAGTTCTCTTAATGATGCTCTTAAGTTCCTCAAATTCATCGAGATAATCATCAATAGAAGTCTTTTGTTGGCACCTATTAAATCTTTCCACCACATCTTTTTCAGAATCATCTCTAAATCTTGCAGCTATATCAATCTCAAATTCATGCCAATCAACTCCACTCTTATCAACCAAGTAATTAGTCACCCATACCTCTGCTTTTCCCGTCATATTTAAGGCCGCGATATCTACTTGTTGATCTTCCGGTGTTTGACACAATGTAAAATATCTTTTACATTTTTTTAACCACATGCTACTGTTACTACCATCAAAGTGAGGAAAGTCAAGTTTAGGAGTATACCCCAACGACTTGGAATAATTTCCCCCTTTTTCTCTGTAGTTGAACGTTGGAGAAATGGCGGTAGGTTCCTTTTCAACCTTCTTCTGTAACTCCACAACTATTCCAAACAATCGTTGAAATTGCTGTTGAATGTCTTGTTGAAATTGCTGTTGAGACTGAACCAGATTTTGTATTTGATCCTCCATAGCTTCAATGGCGGATTTTGAGTGCGAACGAGGCGCCAGAGTGAACTGCGGAAATTGATGCAAGTAGACACCAGCTTAACACGATCGCTTCTCTGATACCAATGTAACAGGAGCCTAACTCAACTGTTAATTGCGGTAGCGTAGGTCATCAACGAACGCCATGGAAATGGCTTAAGGAAAAGAAAGATAAGGATGATCGGAAATGAATAACAAGCAAAAACTAGTATTAACAACCAAGTAACAACTGTATTAACTAACTAACTAACTAACAGCATTTAACGGTAGCTAAGAGTTACAGATTAAAAGGGGAAAATGAAGAAAATTACTTCAGTCGAAGTGGCACAGTGAGGTTGGGAAGATTAAATGAAGAAAAAGAAAGGAATAAAGAAATAAAGGAGAAAGATGTAAAAAAGAAAAGGAAAAAAAGAAAAAAAACACTGACCTGCTGTATAAGAAAAAAAAGATTAATAGAGTAAACGAATATGTGACACTTTTTTTTAGAAGAATGGCTTAGGTGATCTATGTGGTATTAGTTTCCCAAAATAATAGAGAACTTGAGTTTGCTGTGAAATGGGAATGACGTTTACTTTAATTTATTCTAGTATTTAATTTCATAATGGTGTTATTACATAGACGCCCTAGATTGATTTATTTATAGTAATTTTGTCATCTTCCCAATCAATGTGTACCATCTTTGTAAAAACCCTAGCGCGGCAGGCATTTTGAGTTCAATTATTTTCTTTTTTAGTTTAAAATGCATTTGAGAAATGATTGTTAAATTAAAAGTAGACTTGGTTCAATTTGGATCAGTTTGGGGTTTTGAATTTTTATTGTGATCTTTTGTCAATTCAGCTCAGATTAAAATGGTTTTGAGAAAATTACTAAATATATGCTGAAGTTTTCACGTTGGGTTTTGCTTTGGGTTAATTCGGGTTGGTCAACCGAACTGTTGAACCCTAAACCCAGCAGTGGAGTTGCTCAAGAGAACACGTTTCCTTCTCACTGAGCACTCTTTCCTGCAATGTGACGGTTAAGATAATTGTGAGTTTATGTTCTGCAGGAAATTGCGAGATTCATTCGTGTCCTCGGATGCTACCCGATAGATGCTCCATGAACGGGCCGCTCAGTTCAAAGGGATGAACCTAAAAGGCTGTTGAATGGGATATGCAACCCCGCCTCCGGTGTTGAAGAAGTTTTCAACTCTTTTGTACAGACATTCCAACCAGAATCAGAAACTGCTGGGGGTTTTATTTCTTTATTGTACAGACATTCCAACCCATTTTGCTATATACACACTTATATATACACACACATACATACTCGAAATATATCTCTTTTTTATTTATGATATAACAGGGGCAGCTTTTGAATGTAATATGTCTATTTACATTGGAATTTTAGTCATACTAAAAGTTTTCAATTTTACTCGCAAAAGATTTAGGCAATTTACAAAAAACACAAATACATTGTATCCATTCGAATTTTAGTCATACTAAAACTTGTCAATTTTATTCCTATTAAAATTAGGCATGATTTGAATCACAAACACATATTTCAATCTATTTGAGTTATAGTCAAACTAAAATTTATGGATTTTATTCACTTCAATGATTTTGGTGGTTGACCTTCCGAGTTAAAAAAAACTAATTAATTTTATTCCCAATAAATTTTGGCAATTTTTGAATTATATGTGTGCCTGTGTGTTTATTCAAATTCTTGTACCATTACAACTTGTCAATTTTATTCTTTATAAAATCAGGCAATATTCAAAATAGACACATCTAATTGAATTATAGGAGGGGTTCTTGCTCCCTATATATATAGATAGAGGGAGAGAATAATTCATGTACAGTCGGTTTGATGAGAACCGCAGTCTGATCGAGGCTGTTTAGGGCCTTTCCCGTTGGAACTTTATGTTCACCATATGTATGTGGTGTGTGTGCACGCGCGTGCGTCATGGATGCATGCATGCATGTACACAATTATTGGATGTCTTGTTTTAGTTCGACACTATTACTAATAAAGTGGTTGAAAAGTAAAAGTTGTGGTTTAGATTTGGGTAGAATAAAGTGAAATGATAAGGATCATATATTTCTTGTTAAAAGGAGAAAAATGACATTCATTTTGGGACAATCCAATAAGAAAGGAGACAACCAAAAATCCAAAATGAGACGGGAGGAATAGTTATTAGCTAGTCCACTTATGCACATACTGGTATATGGATATTATGCTTATAAGAATATGTAGCATTCCACAATTAAGTGACACACTTAAGTAGCAGGTAATGGTATTATTCAGCGACTAATCTATCTTCTATTATTACTATATAATAGCAAGAGGAAACTTGGTTGCGTAAAATGATGTGGAAAGTTTGACAAGAATATTGCATTAGTAATATCTAAAAAGCTTAACATTTAATATAAAGTTGAGGATTCCAATGCAAATTTGTTGTAATACATGGAGCCTTATGCACATGGTAGGAATTCACATTACGATGCCTAATGAAAGCATGTGATTTGATGTATTAATGAATTACAAAATACGGCTGATGTATTGTTTCCCAATACCATATTGAATGGCTCTCTCCTCTATATATACACAACACCCTGTGTCATGTATTCATGTTAGGGATGGACTCGGGTCCGGCCCGGGTCCGGGCCGGCGGGTCAGAAATGGTGGACCCGGGACCGGCCCGGGTAACCACCGGGTCCGGTCCGGGCCGGGCCGGGCCCGTTATATTTTTTTTGTTTTCCTCTTCCTAATTAACCCCCTCCCACCCCCAACCCCCCAAACCACCCCAAATGGCCCAAAATACCCAGCCCAACCCGAAAATTTAAAAAAAAATGAAAAAAAAAGGAAAAAAAAAATAGTTTTTGGCCCGAACCGGGCCCGGGCCCGGCCAGGTCGGGCCTTGTTTTGGGTGACCCGAGCCCGGACCGGGCCTACCCGGACCGGTCACTGACCAGGCCACCGGTCGGGCCGGGCCGGAACAGTACCGGTCCCGGGCCGGCCCACCCGGCCCGAGTCCATCCCTAATTCATGTATATAAGCAACAGTCAATAAACTTCAAGTGTATGTATTGTTTGTGGAGTTAAATTTAATCACTCCAAATTTACTCCAACTTATGTTGTTTCTGAATATGAAGTCTAACCTCAAGGTACCTATTCATAAGCCTTACCTTATTGCTTATATCCCAGCCGGCCTCCAAGATAATGGACTTGTTGAACTGCAGTATTACGGAGTATATATGATTGTCTAAGTAAAGTCCACTGTAAGAATAAATGATTTAGGTTCTAATTTTTTAATTATTGTTAAGAGCCCCCCCGCAGTCGTACCGGGCGGGGACCGGACGTTAAGTCTGGAGCGAAAATCATCAAATAAAATCTGAGGTAAACCTTTGGTGAAAATATCGGCATATTGATGACGAGATGGAACATGTAAAACCCTAAGTTCACCCCGAGCCACTTTCCCGAGCAAAATGGATGTCTAATTCAATATGTTTTGTCCGTTGATGATTAATGGGATTGCCGGTCATGTAAACAAAACTAATATTATCACAATAGACAATGGAAGCCTTGTCAAGTGAACAATGAACCTCAAGTAAAAGATTACGTAACCAACATGTTTCGGCCACAACATTAGCATTTAATTTAAAAAACTTTGTTGGGTTAACATATTGACGAAACTGGATTGCAGTGAAAACTGATTTGATAGAGTGAATACGTATAAAAAGATGGGGATTTTGATTTATTGACGGAGCTGGATTGCGGTTAGCCTAGAAGGCTACACCTCCAATTCTATCAAATGGAAGACCATGACATAAACTCTCATGAAAATATTAGTGTAGTTACATTTTTCATTAATATTAGTTACACTTTAATTGTACTCACAAATATTAATTTCTTACAAATTACTTACATTTTGAGATACATTAAAGTAATATTTTATTACATAAAGTCATATTTTAGTTACATTTTAGTAACAAATTACTTATATTTTAGTTACTCAAAGTTAAAATTAATATTTGTTACATTTTAAGATGGAACGAGGTAGATATTCTGTATTTATGAGTAACCTTCAACGCAACCAAAAGAAGAAGATTGCAAAGAACCATCCTAATTCGCAAGGCAAAGGTAAAATACATGTTGGGTCTTCTTCTCAAAGCCCAAATGATTTTGACACAAATTATGATCTAGTTGTGATGTACGACGTGGAAAAGGAGGAGCCTGCGACAACTGAAGAGGTACAAGGCGATCAGCAAACCCCCGACGAGAAAACACCCGACGAGAACGAACCTGATTCATCTCAACTCGGTAAGAAAGGTGAATCTCTTCTTATGTAAAATAATTACGCAAAATGGAAGGAAACGACAAGTGAGAATTAGTGGGCAACATGCTACCATTGTAACAAAAAAACTTAGCTTGGAAATTTCGCAATGATACAGCAACACTCATAGGCATTTGAAGGCAAAAAAATTATATGCCTGGCCCAGCCCAAACCCGATCTGAAGCCCGTCCGGGTAGCCCGAATCGGACCAGCCCCGATACATAACCGGGTTGGTACCAAGACTGGTTTTACTGGACTCGGAGCCCGTTCATACCCGGCTTGGAGCCCGGTCAGAACCTGCCCAGTCCACCACTAACTAGGCATGGAGCCAACCGGCCCGGAACCGGACCGGCCCGCTACGATGCGGGCCCGGACCGGACCGAGCCCGGATGGCCGGTTCCGGGATTTAGCCCGGTTTGGGCGGTTCTGGCGGGCCGGTTCTGGGCCATGAATTTCATGAACCGGCCGCGGTTCAGGCCGGGCCTGGTTCAATTTTTTTTTCAATTTTTTCTCTTTTCGTTGGGTAGGGGAGGGTGTTTTGGGGGGGGGGGGGGGTTTGGGGGTGGGAGTGAGGGAGGGGGGTCGGGGGTTAATTAGAGAGCCAAAAAAAATTCATAGAACCGGGCCTAGCCCGGCCCGGCCCGGTTTGGCCCGGACCCGGTATCAACCCGGGCCGGTTCCAGGCCCAACATTCCGAAAAAAGCCCGGAACTGGGCCGGCCCAGGTCCACCCCTACCACTAACCACAATACCACCAACCTCTGTTCTAAAAATCATTCTAGGCGTCTGACTAGTCCCTGTCTAGGCGTTAAGCGGTGGCCGAGCGCCCCAATTTTTGTCTAGGCGCTCCGACTAATTGATTTGCCGTCTAGGTGAATCAATCGAATGCTTATGGCGCCTAGTTGCCCGCCCAGAACGCCTAATCGGCCGCCTAGATTCGCCGAACACTACATTACTTTTCATTTTATTTTTCTAAGCGATATAATTATATAAGTACTTTAACTTTAACCACTAATATAAAGAAATGAAGTTGTAAATTAAGCTAAAAACTTTGTTTGTATATATACTAGTAAACTCACCCGTGCGATGCACGGTCGGAGAATTTTTCTTTCAAATTTATTTGTGCTCACTAATTCAAATTACACTATCAATTGATGACAACATCTGTCTCCATGGAATATTGATATAGATCAAAACAACGAACGAAACACACTTATAATATTATGGTCAAAATTAGAGTACTAAGCATTACTTAAAAGATCAAAAACATCCAACAAATACGTTGAAACCATCACATTGTCAATGTGCATTTAATGTAAATCTAAACATTGTTGACAACTTCTTTGAATACAACATTCTGAGTCTTGTCAGTGGTTCCTTCATCTTTATCAACAATTAGAATTTTTAAATTTACATGAATTGCATTTTTTAGACGAATTGTCTATCTAAATAGGTAAAATAAGGGAGTAAAATATGTGAAAGTGTGTTATGTCATTCTTGAATTACTTGAATCTAAATTTGTGGGAAAATGTTCAAATATGTGCTTATACTATTTCTAATATTCAAGTATGGTCTGATTTGTTTAAGTCTGGTTTGATTTGAGACTGAAATAAGTCTAAGTAAGTAAGTATAAACATCTCAAGTAATATGGTGACTATGCATTTATACGAATTGCATTTTTTACATGAATTGCCCGGGTAAATTGGCAAATCAGGGGGTGTGCAAATATGTGAAAGTGTGTTAGGACATTATTAAACAATACTCAAATATAGTAATTTTTCAATCGGGCCTTAAGCGGCTCTATTCGATCCTAGACTGATCCCGTGTGATGCACGATTCGACCCGATTGTATTGGGCGTCTGGGCCAATCGAGCCTTAACCGGCTCTATTCAATCCTCGTAGAGCACCCGTGCAATGCATGATTTGAAAATTTTCACGATGCAATTAATTTTAATCAAATTTAAAGTTAAAATACTTCTAATTTTACTTGAATCATTTACAATAATTCCGCGTACAATAATAAAATTTGACGTAAAAATGAAACATATTCAGTATGATCTATCAATGATTACTAAGTAGTTCACACATTTTATAGATCCACAATATTCTCTGTTTCAAGTTTTGTTCCACTGTCATTGTATGTAATGTGATTGTTTAACGCTCGACAAATTGATTGCTCCTGACAAAACCACGTAAAATTGACAATAACTACAAATAAGTGTTTTCAACAACAAACCATGCAACACGGGACACCAACTATTTTTGATTTTATTTACATTCATGACACAATAAATCATGCTTAGGTATTCTAGTATCCGGAATTGCAATGGCTAACGTTTTAAGATCATAAGAAATGCTTCGAAATTAACATCTTCTGTCCCGCACTAACTCGTGTTAAAATGAAAATCCTCCCTTCTAGTAAATTCACCCTCACAATGCACAAATGATTTAGCAAATATTTTTTCATTTTCTAAATGATTGCCCGGGTAAACATGCAAAATAGGAGGTGTGCAATAATGTAAAAGTGTGTTATGTTATTTTTAAACTATACTTGAATATAAATTTATGAGAAATGTTTAAAAAGATCCTTATATATTTTTCACACGTGTGTGTTGACCATATACGAAAAAAGTAATGATGTCATTAAGTACATTTACTTTTAAAACACATTCAATCCAGGCATTTTGAGCCACAATGGTAGTTCATTTTCTAAATAACTTCACATAATTGAATGTTTTTTTTATAAAAGCACATATGCATTTTCTAGTATGGCAACATGTGTACTTACAAATTCTTCTCTACATTTTTAAATTAGGGAAAATGGCCAAAAATGACACTGACGTTGTTTAGCAATCTCAGATAGGACACTGAAGTTTAAAGTGGACCATTTAAACACATAAGCCACCTGTTTGGGTTACATTTGGCCACTCCCTAACCGAGCCGTCATATGTCGTTAACTCCTTCTTCTCCCCCCTAATTAAACGCTACCCAACAACTCCCCAGCAACCCTAATAAAAACGATCAACGACTTCGAGGTGGACTGGTGAAGAGAAATCACGTTCGAGCTGGGTGATTTCACGTTCGTATAACAACAACAGAGAGATGGGTGATGGAGGTTCACGTTCGAGGTGGACTGGTGAAGAGAAATCAAGTTGTTTCTCCGTTGAATCGGTGAAGAAGCGAAGCAATATAGAATCTGGAACTCCTACTCGTTTCACCTATTGTAAATGCAGAAACATGAATGGAATGGTTACAGAAGCTAGACTTTGGACCTCATGGACTGATAAGAATCATGGGAGACGATTCTATGGATGCCCATATTATAAGGTAAGTTTGTAAATTGGTGGTCTTGTTTATATAGATGACTGGAATTAATATATGTGTTTTGTACTGTAGAAGGAGGGGTGCGGTTTCTTTCAATGGCATGATGAGCAATTCACAAATAGAGCGAAAGATGTGATAAATCAGCTGAAATGGGAGAACAAAAAGTTTAGGGGTGCACTATGTCACCCAAATGGCAAAGGGGCGATGTTAGATGACACTGCAGGGCTAGAATTTGATACTGGAAGTTGTCAATTTGAAAGTTCAGATCAAAGGCTGCAATATGATAGTACCAACAATGCTGAGGTTATGAATTTGGAAAGGGAAAGAAAGACAATGAGGAACTACTTAGTTGTACTGTTTTTGTGTGTCCTAGTTGCACTGATTTGTATGTTAACTTAGGTAGAAGAATATAGTAGGTTATGGTGTTGTAATTTTGTTTAATGTATGCATTCTGCTATTGTAAACAGATGACAGATCCAATTTGGAGATTTCATATGTATGAATGGGAATGGTATGAAGATATATGTCATTGTGTATGTCATTCTGCTATTCTGTCATTGTAAAATTTACCAGGAACTGGTTGCAAATAATTCTGATATGCTGCCTTGTATGTTGATCTGTGATACCACTTTGAAATGAATGACATAGGATCTAACTTCTTATGGTACAAAGCACATATGGCATGTAAACATGGTATTCCTGTAAGTTCCCATGCCCTGCAAGTACATACCATCTTATCCAAAACAACTGAGTGTTTGTCAGCTCCCTCACCTATCTCAAACCCCATATCACCATTGAATATTATAGTACAACCTGTTGCAGCCTCCTTATTGTCTTGATAGTATTCCATGCATGTAGGAGACCATTCATTTATCCATTTCTCTGGAATGTCCTGAAACTCAGCAATCCTCTTCATTGCCTTCAACCTGATGTCTTCTAGCATGCTAACAATTGGTTTTCTTCTTGCTTCCCGGATCCATGAGTTGAATGACTCAGTTATATTATTATCAACCATCCAACACTGACTTTTGTTACTAAAATATGCACGACACCATGTTTGGATTGGATACTTCAACACATCAGAGGCTGCTTCTTGGCTAAGCTTTCCTAATTTTTTCAAATTCATTTCCAACTCTTCTTCATATGTGTTCCAGCACAAATCTAGAATCTCTTACAAAATTGATCGTCTCTCCATTTCTTGGACTAGTTAGCATAAACATGCCTAGCACAATACCTGTGCTCTGCATCCGGTATAATCTCTTGAGCAGCAATTATTAAACCCTTCTGCATGTCAGATATAAGGGTTAACTCAGCACCGGTGTGAAGCTCTAGTTCCTGAACTAGCCAAGTGAGAAACCATCTCCAGTTAGACTTGTTTTCTTTGTCTATTACAGCCCAAGCAATTGGAACCATTTTCCCATCTCCATCCACACCTACTGCACTAAACAAGTTTCCCCTACAAACTTCCTTTAAAAAGCAACCATCAACCCCAATTATTCTTCTACAACCACCCATCCAGTTTCTCCTCAAAGCATCAAAGCAAATAAACATTCTTTTGAAGACTCTCCTCCCATCTTTCAAGGATTGACTGCACAGTTCAATTTCAGCTTTTGATCCAGGATTGCTTCTCTTTATACAAGCAGCATATGCCTCCAGGTAACCAAACTCTGCTTTATAACTAACATCCAACTCTTGAAGAATAAGTCTTTTGGCCCTCTTGCACTTGTACAAGCTGACATTAATCTTAAGAACTTTCTCAGCCTCCTCTTTCATTTCAGCAACCCTAAAGTTTGGATTTTTTTGTAGGTGACCTTTGAAGTAATTTGCTAGCCATTTCTGAGAAGCACTGGGGGATGGAAAAGTGTCTGAAACACTTGTGCTCTAGATTGCATACTTTAACTCCCAAGCCAGAATTCTTCCCATCTTTAGATATCCATAATCTGAATGGGCACCCTTCCTCGTTCGGACATTTTACAGCCAATCTGTTCTTCTCATTGGGTTTGATTTTAAGCTTGTAGCCAAACTTGACACCATAGTCTGCAATGGCAGTTCTAGCCTCATTGACATCTTCAAAAGTCATCCCATAATAAAGCAAGTAGATCCATCTGTGGTAGTGTAGTTAACCCTCACATCTTCATCACTATCTTCTGCTTCCTCTTCTTCATTGCTACTATCAGAATCTAGTGGTTCCTCTTCAGCTTCCCCATCACTTACATAACCATTTGGCACCCCTCTAGTTTCTTGGGGAAGTACCCCCTCATTGACTGTTTCAGGGCTTTGGTTACTCACATTCTCACTCTGGTTATTTTGAACAGAAGACCACTCTATTTGGGGAATGAGAAGGGGCTCGTCCAGTTGATGATCAACATACAACTCTATATCATCAATCAGAGAAAAATTCCTAATCCTATTCAAAACCTTCCTAATTGTGTCATCATCTTCAACTAAAAATAGTCCATTGTCCAAATCTTTTCCGGGTACCAAGACATAAATGTTTTTTAGTGTTATGAAACCCAATTCCTCTTTGTAAGTTCTTTGTATGTCATGAAAGCACAGAAAGTCAGGATCAAACCTATATATTGTATGGACATCCCCATCAACATATTTCATTTGCGAGTGCAAAATCCATCTCCCACTGTGATTAAACCGCAGGTTCACGAACTCACTCATCCTTTAAGAGGAAAACGAAATAAGTACACTGAATACCTTTAAGCGTGATTGTGGATTCCAAAATCAGAAGCTAAGCACTCCCAGTCATTCACGTGCGTACGGAAGTAATCGCTCTTCTTCTAAGCGCACTTACTTTCAGGCTAAGGATCTTCATGGCAGATGAATTAGCTTCATGGCAGATGAATTATGGAGAAGGAGTTAACGACAGATGACAGCTCGGTTAGGGAGTGGCCAAATGTAACCTAAACAGGTGGCTTATGTGTTTAAATGGTCCACTTTAAACTTCAGTGTCCTATCTGAGATTGCTAAACAACGTCAGTGTCATTTTTTGCCCTTTTCCCTTTAAATTAATTTAAAAAGCGTGAGGACAACGCGTATTCGACACTTTTATAATTTTAGAAAATATATGAAACGGGACTAAAAAATGTTTGATAAATTGTAAATAAGACTTTCTCATTTTCATTACCTAAATTGGAGTAACTACGTTTTGAAAATACTGGCATTTGAAAAATACTGGCATATTTTAAATTTATGAAAGTCCTATTCAGAAATATATAAAGTTATCTACTCCCACCTGGGGCAATCCCAATAAAAAGAACAAAATATTGCTAAGATGATAAATCAGCCCAAAAGAAGAATGTTGGTAACATCCCAAAAATTAAAATGGGCTGGTCCAGAGATTTGTAGCATCGATGAACCACACAACCCACCCCATATATACTTAGCCAAATAGCCAACGGTTCATTCCCAAAAACCCTCCCACAAAATCAACCGACACTACCCTCTCTCACCCTCTCCCTAATCAACTCCACAACAGGCTACTGGAAGTCCATCGCAGCAACGGCCAAAGCATTCGACGGAACCGACCTATCATGCTACCGTCCGACCACACATATCGCCTCGAACCACAACCAAAACCGACAGAACCGATTTATTCCGCCGTTCTAACACGCTTTTTACTTATAAAACAGAAGACCTTCTTTTAAAGAAAATTAAACAGAAGACCTTTATATGTCCTTTTAAACTGGATTTTCTGACTTATTAAAAAATTAATGGTATTTTTTATGAACAATAAGTGAAATGATGCGATTAACCTTTCACATGTAATTTAAAATAAATGTAGGATGGACCGATTCCGGTTTGGGCCCAAATATATACCTATATTTTATTATTATTTATAACATAATGAAGTTAAGTTAGGGATGGACCGGTTCTGGTTCGGGCCTGGGCCCGTCCGGGCCTCAGTTCATGAAGGGAGGCCCGGAACCGGCCCGGGTAACCCCCGGGTCCGGGCCGGGCCTCGGTTCTATTTTTATTTTTGGCTTTTCCTAGTTAATCCCCAACCCTCCCCCTCACCCCAAACCAACCCAAACCACCTCGAATGGCCCAAAATACCCAACCCAACCCAAAAACTTAAAAAAAATCAAAACAAAAAAATAAATTGGCTCGGCCCGGGCCCGAACCGGCCGGGCCTAGGGGTGGACTCGGGCGGGGCCAACTAGCCCGGAACCGGACCGGCCCGCTACTGTGCGGGCCCGGACCGGACCGGTGAACCGGTTCCGGGCCCGGTTCAGGCCAACCAGCCCGGTGAGATGACGGTTCGGGCTCGGGCCCTCCAAAAGGTGAACCGGCCCGGCCAGTTCGGGCCCGGGCCGGGTCTTTTTTATTTTTTGAATTTTTTTAAAGTTTTTGGGTTGGGCTGGATATTTTGGGCCATTTGAGGTGGTTAGGGTTGGTTTGGGGGTGAGGGGGAGGGTTGGGGGTTAACTAGGAAAAGCCCAAAAAAAAAAATAGAACCGAGGCCCGGCCCGGCCCGGACCCGGGGGTTACCCGGGCCTCCATTTCTTGAACCGAGGCCCGAACCAGGCCCGAACTGGAACCGGTCCACCCCTAGCCGGGCCGATTCACCTTTTCAAGGGCCCGAGCCCGAACCGCCATCCCACCGGGCCAGGTGGCCCGAACCGGCAAAGTGGGCAAACCAACCAATTCAGCGGGCCGGTCCGGTTTGCCCGGCCTGAGTCCATCTCTAAGTTAAGTGATTAGTTATCATATACTCCCTCCGTCCCCCTAATATTGGTAATTTGGTACGGAAGGGAGTGGTGTGGTTTTTAAGAAAAGTGGAACTATGTGATTGGTAATGAGTTGATAAAGTGGAAATAATGTAAGAATGAATTAGAGCCACACAAATGTTACTAAATATGGTATGGGACAATAATAAAGGGACACCCAAAAATTGAAAAATGAGACAATTATAGGGGACGGAGGGAGTACTACATATGTTTGTTAATGTATGTGTGTGTGTCTATATATATATATATATATATATATATATATATATATATATATATATATATATATATATATATATATATATATATATTATACACACAAAAATACAATATTACTTAACATATTTATGTAAATATATAGATAAAATGCAATTGTTATGTCTCCGACTAGTCCCCACTAGGCACCCGCCTAACCAAATAGGCGCCAGTCTGGCGCCCGACTAGCGCCTAACGCCTTTTAGAACATTGCCATCAACCTATTTGCATAAAGTCAAGTTCCTCACTATTAGGAACACAGTTGGTTGTGAGAGATTGTATTCTTTAGAATACAACTTTTGCATGCTTAACATAAGAGAGTATATATTATAAGATAATATAACATAGACCATGCTCTCAACGAGAACAACTTTAAAGGGACTGGAGTATTAGTTTGTAACTAAAACAGTTGAAAATTACATAGAATATGCAGACTACGGAAGGAGATAGGTAACTCATTGATTTTGAAAGATAAGTTTGAAACAAAGCATCAACACTGGTGGTGGTTACTGCAGCTCCTTCAGAAAATCTTCATTGTCAACCAGAACCTAATTAACACAATACCACCGGTTTAACAGTAATTGATGATTCTTAACCAATTTTTTTTACATATGACCTTAGCCTGCATTTTGCATGGCGATGCATGTAGACGGACGTTCCAAGTCAAGCAACAGAGAGTTCATTATTTAATTTCCTCCATAGGTAGAGAGATAATTGTATAGAGGTTCTATCTTGTATGTAAGTGTTTGCATCATGCGGTAGTACAATTAGGGTTTCCAACTGTTTTAGACAGTCTGTGGTGGGGGAAGGCTATAACCATCACTGATCTCATATCATGTTTCAGAAAATGAATAAAAGGTGAATGGAATATTTTAAAGAAAACTGTCAAATAGGCCCCCGTGGTATAGCAAAAATGGCAATTAAGTCCTCGTACTATATAAACACCTAATCATTCCCCCCAAACTTTCAAAGAACACCCAATAAAAAACAGTTTTATTTTATTTCTTTTCTTGGTCAACCTATCAATCTTAGCTTGAGTGAGCAATATTTTATTTTTTATTTCATTTTTTTGCCAGTAACCTTCGTGGTTTTTCCAAGGCTTCAGTCAATCTTCTTGTAAAAAGGACTCACCGATGAAGACGAGCTTCAGTCAATCTTCTTGTAAAAAGGACTCACCGATGAAGACGAGCTCAAAGGATGAAGCTCTGCCATGGCAGCAACATCAGCTGCAGCGGCTTGGAATCCTTGGATGTCGACGGGCAAGGCAGAAGCCAGGCGCAGGAGGGAGGCGACGAGATGCGGGAAGTTGGGCAGATGAATAGTGGAAACACTGAGCTATTCCACAAACCTGGGACGGCGACTATGATGAGGTGGACACCTAAGCGGAGAGTATCACTACCAATAGAACAATAGCTCTGACAATCAAACACACCTTCATCCTCCTTCTCGCGCTGGATTTACTCCGGACAGTGACACCGTGCCAGAGGAGGACACAGATTCTTCCATCTCCATTAATGGCGGATGACCTTCAACTGAATAGGATTCCAGCTCAAGAGAACAAGAGATCTCCAAGGATTCAAAGTTTAATGAAGCTTCCATCGATCTTGTATGACTCTTTGTACAGGAAATGGTTTCCCATACAAAGAGTTTCCCAGCAAGTAGAATAGGAAATGGTTTCCCAGCAAAAAAAATAAGCCACATGTGCAGCTTAATTGGGTGTTTAAATAGTACAAGAGTTTAATTTCTGTTTTTGCTATACTACAAGGGCCTATTTGATAGTTTTCCCATATACGAACACATAGTGTGCTAACCTTTCACTTTTTATAAAATCTCAAATGATATCAAGATATGCCATATTAGCCTTCACCCCCAAAAACCCTCTATCTAAACAAAACCCAAGTATAGTAAGAAAACTTACCGTCTTCCATCCATCAGGGTCGACGAAAGAAGTGATTTTGGTGTTGATCCCTGGAATGGGACCAGCTTGTCGAGTGATTTTCCCGCCAAGCTCTTGAGTCACAAGATTAACAACCTCTGCGCTTTTGTATACATCATCTGTGCTAATGGCAACCTAGATAGAGTATGAAATTTGTAGTAGGCCACACAAATAACAAGTAGTCCTAAAAAACCAATTAGGGAAACAAACCTGATAAGGTCATGTTCATTTATTTGCAAGTTGACTTTACAATATTGAATTATTGATCTTACAACGGATCATGATTATATCACAACTGTTATCACAAAAACATTCACATTTGTCTAATGTACAACTTTTGCATTTTTAAGGTACACTCGACACAAATCATGAATCATAATTAAGTTTTTTATCCTTATTCATTGGCTGGACTGAATTATCATATCTAACTTGTTTGTGATTTTTTGGCACATTACGTGACAAAGCAGCTTAATTTGAAACGGAAACGGAGATGTGGTGAAACGAGAATTTTTTGGGGGGTGGGGGGTCAAGTTTCAACTTACCAACAGACTTCTCTAATAATTTTCATAAAAAGGATATATCCATGATAATGCTTCAAATTTCATCTCACTAGTCCTTTGGGAGAAGATTGAGACAGAGAACATTCTGTGTAAACACACCTTTATGTTTATTACTTGACTAGAGAGTAGAGAAGAACACAAATAAGGATAACTTCATCAATGAACATTAGAGATGAAGGTGAAGAAGTGAAACGAACCTGTGCATAGGCATTTCCTTTGGTGTATTCAGTAACGCCGTAATTGTACGTCAATTCTAGAACTGTAGTCTCATATTCCGGAGCATATCCCATCATTGCTATGGTATACTGTGTAGTTCAAACCATGGATAACGTCATAGTGATACTCGTATGTTACTACACACAATCCACTTATAAATGAGGAAAACCAACTCTGTTACCTTCTGTTCTGGCCTATCTGTTTTCTTCAGAAGTTGCATTCCTAATGCCTGCACGGGAAAACCAAATAAATTTGCAATCACTATGTACATTTTAAGAGCAGGTATTATTTGAAAGATGAGCTAGCTCAACTACTACACATATACAGGATAGAATACTCACGTGAACAAATAAATTCTCAAATCTCTTAGGGTCTATTGATCAAGGAATACTACGGAAAGATAACAAGAAGAAGCACATTTGGGAAAATTGGAAGGAAAGAATGAGGGAAAATAAAAGATAGACATATGATCAATATGTTCATCTTAGATATTACTTGATCCTCATTTTTTAATATCAACTATATATAGATTAAGATGTCTAGATATATGTAACTTTGAATTAAAAAATAATATTTCATATTTTTTGCATTTCCCAAGGTAAAACCAAACATAAGAAAATGACCTGGAAATATCTGGGATCAAGCATACCCTTATGGAAGTGGGATGTATAATAGTACCTTTCTCATTGTTAGGAACGGGACAGTTTATGTATATTAAGTAGGGAATTCAGAGAAGGTTTCAGAATTCCTGAGGCAAATACAATGGCAGAAACCGTAATCCAGCGTACAAAGAAAGCTGCTAACCAGCGTGATAAGGAAGAAGAAGAAGAAACTAAAGAGAATTTTGAGAGTGCCTTTCTTTCCCAAGCCCAAGCCAAACAGAATTTCTGCCTAACTCTTATTCCTTACTCAGCTCCTATTTATACTATTATTATTATTAATTTATTATTATTAGCACTATTCTGGCCGGGTCATTATCATCACTCCCCATTTGACAACCACCTTATCCTCAAGGTGGGTGGTAGGAAACAGCTCTGACAATGAGTTTCATCCTTGTGCTTCTCCCTTCCCAGTACCTTACTGGTTGCTGGTTGCTGGACCATGAGGTTCATTACTTAAACCTTCATCATCACTTCCTCGGCCCAATATTTCTCTAAGATTTTCACAGCCTTTTCGTATATCTCATTGTTGTCATAAGTTTGGAGATTCTCAATCTTATCTAGTCCTTCATATTCGTCAATCATCTGAGCATATAAATGAATCCCACCATCCAAACCCATTTTTTTGTCCGCCTCACCTACCTTCAGAATGTTCTCCAGCCCATCAAGGCACACAGTAACAATTTTTGAATCTAGCAATGGTAAGAGTGCACCATGACCAAGAAGCAGCTCCCTACATTTTGGGGCATCACCAGCAATATTTCCCAAAGCCCGGACAGCCTGAAGTGGTAAAACCTTCCTATTTGGATCAAGAGCTTCAGCAATGAGACGGTCACCATGATATTAATCTTTATACTCCTCATTAGATTCTTTAACTTTTGCTATCAGTTCATAGCCAAGGACGGATAGTTTCCTTCTTTTTGGTACCCTCTCAATCTCTATGTCAACCACGGTGATCCTTTTTCCCAAGGTTTTTTTCTCCTCCAGTGCCCCATGTCTGATTTCTTACATCTCGAGAATACAAAATCAGCTTCATCATCACCAAGTGCATCAGCTATATTTCTGTGGGCCCATCCTTGCCTCTCAGATGAAGGAAGTTCGCTTTCTCCGAAAGAACTCCAATCTTGGCTGCTATTCCTCAGACTAGAGAGATCATTAAGCATAGATTCACAATTGATATAGCAGCATTTTTTGCGTGTTTTCCAAAGAGAACTTTTATGAAAAGAAAGGAATAACTCTTCATTTTCCTCAACATTCTAAAGACCAGAGTTGCAAGGAAAAGGACAATCCTCCCATATTCGTTCCAATCATTACAGATCCTCAGTAGCATGTGAATGATAGAATTATTTGTAATAGCAGAGTTTGTCTTATTCAACTTCAACAGCCAATACAATTGCTTGCAATTGCAGAAACTAAAGCAGACGCTACCAGGTCAACCTCCCACCGTTGAAGGGAATGCCCGACCAAAATGAAGCTTCAGAAGCTATTTCCTCAGGTTCAACACTTCAGCCACACAAGATTCATCACCTTTAACTCCGAATTTATAGAATGTTCGGTTTTGAATTTATCACCCCCTTCCAAGTGAGATTCATAGTCATTTCCGCTGAGTTTATTTTTCAGAATCATTTCATGCATTGCCTGAACAAAATTAATTTCTAGCCAGTATTCACTTCGTGATTTTGTAAGCATGGAAGTAAGACGTCGCCTTTACCTTTTATGAGCTTCCATTCGGGATCTGCTCTCAGCCTTCAAGGGAAATTGCCCCAAATAGGTATAAAAACGTTCTGGAATTCTAAATAGGACTGCTATGTTTTTCTTCTCGAAATAGGAATTGTTACTGTCACGATTACAAAATACTGTCATTAATGGCAGTAAATATTGTCATGTTGATGCCTAGTACTGCAACTATTTTGGCACTAATGACTCCAATAAAGTAGCACAGCTGCTATTATGGCCTCAAAAGTATATTTACACTTATGATGCGACTCACATTCTCACGCAGCCCTAGCAGTATGCCAGTATCTGGACAGCACCCTCTTGGCTCGGCTGATGAATCATTACAGGCTGAAGCCCAAGCGGTAGGGGTGGGCACAAAAGCCCGTAACCGTTTAACCATACCGAAAAACCGGAAAACCGTTATTTTTTTCGGTTAACCGTACCGATTTTAATTAAATCATGGTACGGTTAACCAACCGCAAGAAAAAACGGTACACGGTACGGTTATGGTTTTGAAAATAAGATATGGCCGGTTAACCGCTAACCGGTATTTCAAATAATACATGCTTCGTATGTAACCAGTAAGCTAATTTAAGGTCGTTGGTCGTATATTTCAAAAAACACTACCTGGAATCCTAGATACATATGAAACAACTCGCCTACTTTTTATTCTGTAATAATTAATAAGATTAGAATTTCATCAATTCTCAAATAACCTTGATACCGGAGTATTAAATAGAAAGTTCAATATTAATCTTATTAATCTAGCTTAAGTCGTACACAAATATAACGAAGTTTATATTTGCTGGAGTTTGTAATATATGTGACTCTGTCAACTTATTGAATTATATTTATAGTAGAATAGACATTGACTTGACTATGAATAAACTATAAAGTTTAGATAGAAGTGATTGATACCTAAATATGGATAAAGTTTTAAAGAAATGGCAGTATTTTAGATTTTAGATACGTCATTATTATAGTTTGTAGTATTATAATTATAGTTTGTTGGAGTTTGTATTATAGCATCTTGTTAAGTTTGCTGTATTATAATTATATACGTGGTGTATTATTTTAATTCCTGCATTTTTTGGGAAGTTTCTATTCATATTTGATTTTACTGTTAATATTTTGTGGTTTTATGGTTTTTGGTTAACCGCAAAGCGGTTAACCGAAGTTATGGTTAACCGAGTATCGGTTAACCGAAGTGATGGTTAACCGATACTCGGTTAAAAAATAGTAACCGGTTTCTCGGTTAACCGAAAGTTGGTTAACCAAAACCCGGTTAACCGACCATGCCCACCCCTACCAAGCGGTGGCTTTAACAGATTGCCATGTCAAGTCCAGAACCCTTACTTCCTCTCCCATCCATGCCAGAACCAATTAGCGTATGGACTACATCAATAAGAAGAATGATATTTCCTGACTTCTTAACCTCCTTAATTAATGTAGGCAAACGAGCCTCCAATTTACCCCTCTCCTTCACACCAGCTGTCAATAAACCAATGTCCACATACATAACACACATTTTTTCTTCCTCCAGCCCATTGATGAAGATCTCCTTCAACATTTCCCGGACGGTGTTGCGCATTGGAGCGACCACTAACTCGCAGCTCTCTCGGCGTTCCATGAGCTTGAACAGATTGGGTTTCAAGTCTGACTTGACAAAATCGTACTGGAAGGAAATATTACGAGTCAGAAATCAAGCAATTGCACGAGCTTCAGGTACCACGGCAACTGATGCTTGCTCCTCGTGTTCATCGTCACCATTGGTGAACTTATCTTCAGAGGAAGGTTGCTGCAGACTCCTGATGAAACGATAGAGCTTGCGCACAGTGAGAAGCGGTTTGCGATGAAACCGGCGAACTGGAAGAATCGGCTAGCGACGACTCCTGCGAAATGGTAAGATCTGCTCACGATGAGGATGAGCCCTGGCTTTCAGACAGTTGACGACGTCTAGCGTCCTCATCGTCCTCTAGATCACCAATGATTTTGGTCCCTCAGCCAGTTACGCTGTTCGACCATCCTCGATTGTGTCTCAGAAATCGTGTCAACCATCATTGATCGTGTCTCGGCAGTCGTCTGTTCCAAATTCTTCAAATGATTCTCCATCTTCACTTTGGAATGATCACCCAATGGTTTTTGAGACTCTTGTTCCTCTAGGATCGAGTGCTCTGATACCAACCTTAGGAACTAGACAGTTTACCTATATTAAGTACAGAATTTAGAGAAGATCTCAGAAATCCTAAGGCAGATATAATGGTGAAAACCATTATCCAGCGTACAAAGAAAGCTGCTAACCTGCGTAATAAGGGAGAAGAAGCAACTAGAGACAATTTTGATAGTGCCTCTCTCTCCCAAGCCCAAGGCTAACAGAGTTTTTCCCAACTCTTATTCCTCACAATTTATACTACTGTTAATCTGTTACTATTATTAGGACTATTCTGCCCGGGTCCCTATCATTCATCAAATAAAACAATTTTCCAAGAAATTATTAATAAATAAACAAAATTACCTTTTCATAGAACTTGATAGAACGTTCCAGGTCACCCACACGGAGCATTACTTGACAGAGTGGTTCTGGAGTAGAGCCTCGCTGAATAAGCTCAAAGAGGTATCCATCAGGATCTTTTGCGAAAGCAATAACAGTTGATCCACCTTTGACAGGTCCGGGTTCACGAGTTATGGTTCCACCCTTTGCCTTGATGTCTTCAACCAATTTATAAACCTTAAAATAAAATAAAAACATACATTAGAAAAAAGATTCATATAAGAAAATTAGTTCCCCCTAAACTTTAAAAAATAAGCACTTACATCTTCTGTTGCAATAGCAAAGTGCCCAAAGCCCGTTCCAATGTCATACTTGTCAACTCCATAATCTGATAAATAGTTGATGAAACTATTACATTTTATGATTTTGAGCACCCTACACATTTTGATATAATTAAAAGAGAGTGTGATCATAGTTACGTTGATATCTATCCTCTCAGGTAGGTTGGGACTTCGGACATGTAACATTGGTTTTGAGAGCATTCCCGCCAAACCATTTTACTCTCAAGTTTGCAAAAATCATATCATACAATTACAGTATAAGTGCCCAACCTCGTAATTCCTTATTGCTTACATGTTCCAACATAGGTACGAAGTAGGAGTGGTAATAGATGGCTTTTTTTAAAGATGGCTTTTGTAAAGATGATTAAGGCGCTCAGTAGCAGGCTTATTTTCTGTGTATGAAATAAACCGAATAAGTAGCTTTTGACTTACTAAAGGAGTGTTTGCAACAACTTAAATAAAGCACTTTTCAGCTTTTTTCCTAAAAAATATTAAATTAGTTTTTTAAAATATCTACTTCTAATTCAATTAAGCCCTTTAAAGCTAAAAGTTGGAGTTGGTGTTGGGGTGCTTCTAACTGTTTCTTGGTTCTGTAAATAATTCAAATTTTAGGGATAATTATAATGGTAATTTAGTCAGTTAGTTAGTTTACACCAAAAGTACCCACATCTCTATGTCTATACCCTCCCGCGTCAAACCTCTCTTGTGTCCGACCTCTCTGTGTCCTTTTGATCTAGTCCTTCCACACACACATATAATATACATATGTATGAGCACGGAAGGAATACACGGGATGGTGAGGTCTGCCGGCGGCGTGAACGGCACCGCCCACCGCCGCCACATGATGATGCACATACGGCTTTCGAATTGAACTCGCTATATAGTGATGCTCGCCGTGATGTCTTTCATCGACATCATATTTCTAGCGGCCGTTGCACAGCACACACTCGGGTTTTCCGAGATGGCGCCGTCTGCTTGGTATGCCTTCGAAGCTGCTATTTTCGAGACCAGAATTTCAGTTGGATTAGATGATGTAATTGCAGGAGAGATGTAGCCGCATCTCCCTGCTTCGAAAGACCAGATTAGCGTTAAAGCTTGCCATATGTAGATGCTCGAATATGATTTGTGCAAGGGCATTTTTGTAGTTTAACAAAATATTACATAAAAATAACTCTTTTCATCAAGCAGTCTGACTTAACTTTTTCAATTTCATCACTTCTATTCTAAGGCACTACCAACTTGCGCTTTTAAGCACTTTAAAAAATCAATTTTAAAAAACGGAAGCAATCGTATACACTCCTTTATTTGGTAAAAAACAGAAGTTACTAGAGACTTTTCCTTTCCAAAACTTCAGCAGATAGCCATTTCAGCCAAATAACACCAACAATTGGGCCTTAAGCTTGTGGTGAAAGTATGAAACTTATAAGGTTGAACAGTGTCCTGACATCAGTGAGAGCAAACAAACAATAAAAGCACATTCATCAGGAAACAAAAGCCAAAACGTACTGTATGTCAGTTCCACGACAAAGTGAGACTCTTCAGGGCCAAAACCAAGAAAAGCATTTGCATATTTCTCCTCTGGGACATCTCTCTTCCTCAATAACTTCATACCAAAGCACTCCGTGTAAAACCTAATGACACAATACAATTTCAATTAGCAACACATAGATAACAAAGCTGATTTAGAAGCCATACCGTTTCCCTCTAAAATGCATACTTGATAGTGCGATCAAGGTCACCAACGCGATATACAACGTGCAGAAACCTGCGCTTATCTTTCTTTGCCCACTCCAACAACTCATCACTTGGAACCACGGGTGCAACAGCTTCAGCCATGTCAGTGATATTGAATAAATTTCACCCTATAATGAGTAATTGTTATCTATTAATGCCATAGTAATTAAAACCATGCAGCAATATAATGAGTAATAGTTAAAACCATTCACAAAATTGTTTAAAGAGTTACGAGCATGCAGAATTGCAGATGTAAAAAGAAATTCAAACGCCACCACGCCAAAACCCAACCCTATTTAGATGTACTGTTAAATCAAGAATGCATGATCAGTAAGCCCATAAGAAAGAATTAGTCCTTTATCAGAGAAAAAAACTATTACGGCCAATTAAATATTTAAGAGTCTAAGAAATCTTCCAAAATTTTGAAATACTACATCATCAGGAACTAAATGCTTGACTTGCGAATGGCTGTAGAGAGAGTATAGAGAGAGAGAGGGGGTACCCGAGAGAGACTGTCGGCACTGATCAACAAAGAGCGAACAATCTAGATGAGTACATATACTCGGTAAGTTGAACGCTGAGCAAGAACAGTGGTAAATACTACTCCCTCTATTCCTAAATCAAAGTCATCCGGAATTTTCTTAAATTAAATTCTCACTTCTTTATTTGTTTTATTTAATAAATAAATCTATATCAACACAGTATCAAACACTGTAAAACAGTGTTAAAACAAAGTCAAACTGTATTAAAATAGTGTATTCTAAAGTAAAATTTATTCCTTAGTAAATTTGTTTCCTTAATATGTAACAAGACTATTTTTTGTCTGAAAATCCAATTCACAAACATGTTTTGTTTGTGAACAAAATAATAATTGTCTCCTCACAAAAATGTGCATAAAAAAGTGTGTACAAATAGAATTTTTACCTTAGGAATGCACGCTTTGGAGTATGTGAGACACTGGAGTCCATTAGGTGAACGACGACGACATCGAGGGAGTGTATGCAATTGCTTTTAACTTCCAAAAAAATATTTTTTTGTGATTTTTGAGAAAATGTTGTTGAGGTTAATTCGTATGGATCCAAAGACCCAACACAATCCTTTGATTATCGGTAATATGCTAATGAAGAAAAGGAAATGAGAAAGATGGACCACCAAAAAATGGTTCAATAGCCCAAATGTATTAGGATGGGAATATTGATTACAGGGAAATGGCCGAACGGAGATTCCGGACCAGTTGCTAATATAAGAGCTAATATGTAGTATATTGGTAGTGAGTTTTAAAATGCTAACTCTTTACATTGAAATAAATGCAGGTATTTATACTTAGAGTGAGTAGGTGGGGTGGATGATGTGACAAATTTTGAATGCATGTTCTCTTTGCCACTTGACCTCCCATACTTGTCACTTGAGCACCCATACCCCAAACATTAAATGTGCTTCCCGCTATCTTGCAAGGTCCCGCAGATGTCCTGAGCAGGCTCGTTCCTTCCGTAAGGCTCAAGAGGCTTGGGCCTCAGGGCCCCAAAAAATTGGAAAAATTAAGGGCCCAATTTTTTTCAAAAATCAATATTATACATATGGACTTTATATCTAATTAATCACCCCACCAAAGTAAAAATAACCAGCCCCTACGATTTGGGAAAGAGAAGGTACGAGCAATTAGCGGCTGAAGCAAAAGGCGAAGACGGAAGACTCCGGACTCTGAAGAGGTGAAGAGACTCACGAACGACTCAACGAAGGACTGAAGGAGGGGAGAAAATCCTTGCCGGTCGGCCCCTGGTTCTGGAGGAAGTCCTTGCCGACCTTCTCCTTTCTCTGCTTGACTGCTCAGTGCTCTGGGATTTGCTTCGCAGGTAACTTTTTTTTTCCTCTAGCTTTAACTTAGGGCTTGATTCTACCGACTATAGCTATGGATTCTTGCTTATTTGTATATATTAGTTCATTCTTTGCTTGTTTATTTTTATTTAGGGTTATCATTTATCAAAATTGCAATTATGGAATTCTCAATTTACAATTAATTAAATTATAATATTATATGCTTTGTATTTTTTAGCGAAAAATCACTAATGTGTATTGTTAAAGATACCACTAAATTATGTATTTTTTATTTTTTAGCACCATGGCTCCCAAACATTTGTCTGGATTTCAAAAGAGGAAAAGGAAATCACGTATTGAATCGTTAACTCAAAGTCAGGTTGGAAACATTAATAAGTACTTTTCGAATAAAAGAGCCACTTTGGAGAGTACATCTTCACAAAATGTAACAGGTGAAAAGGAGGGCGCATCAAATGAGAATGAAGAAAATGTAATAATTGATGTTGATGACACTGTTGATGCAAATGTGGTGGATGTTGATGAAGAAGTAATTGAGCTTAACAATTTACAAAAAGACAGTGATCCTGAAAATGTTCTTCAACCTACATTTGCTGCTGATGATGATCATGAGTTCGATCAATGTGACCCTCCAAGTCAGCTGATATTGTTCGATGATCCTGGGCAATGGAAGAACGTTGACCAGAAGTTTAGAGACTTTATTATAGAAAGAGGTCCCAAGAGAGATGGTCGTTGTTTGTTTCCTAAAGATGATGCAGGGAGACATTTTGCAGCATCACAACATAAAAGAATATTGCCGAATGGGGAACCAAATGACAGAAGATGGCTAATATACTCAAACTCTACAGACAGAATTTTCTGTTTTTGTTGCAAGCTTTTCAAGAAAAACACAAGACCCGATTTCAGTCCATTAGCTAATGGGGGCTTCAATGATTGGCATAATCTGGTTCGATGCTTGAAGAAACATGAAGTGATCAAGGAACATATGGAGTGTATGGTTGGTTGGCTCGAACTCGAAACTAGGTTAACCAATCATAAGGTCATTGATGCTTCCTTACAAACCCAACTCAACAAAGAAAAAGAACACTGGAAACAAGTGTTGCAAAGGATAATTGCTATTGTCCTAAGGCTGGCCAAAAATAACTTGGCATTCCGAGGAAGCTATGAGAAGCCATACATGGAAAATAATGGCATTTTCTTACAAATGATTGAAATGGTTGCCGAGTTTGATCCGATCATGAAAGAGCACCTACGTCGTATTAAGGATAATGAGACTTATGTTACATATCTTGGAGGTAGAATTCAAAATGAATTGATACAAATGCTCGCAAATGAGGTTAGAAAAAAAATACTTGCAAAAGTGAAGCATGCAAAGTATTTTTCTATTATCC
This sequence comes from Cuscuta europaea, assembly GCA_945859875.1. Classification (NCBI taxonomy): domain Eukaryota; kingdom Viridiplantae; phylum Streptophyta; class Magnoliopsida; order Solanales; family Convolvulaceae; genus Cuscuta; species Cuscuta europaea. The sequence goes on along the minus strand of CAMAPE010000011.1, from coordinate 2,207,653 downwards.
TTGATTGTACTCCAGATGTTAGTCACAAAGAACAAATGTCTCTGATCATACGATGTCTGGATGACTCGCGCAATGCTGCAATGATAGCAGAATACTGGTTGCAATTTCTTGAGGTGGGAGACACTACCGGGCTTGGACTCTTTACACACCTGCAAGATGCTTTGACGGATCTTGGACTTCATATTGATGATATAAGGGGTCAAGGATATGATAATGGATCTAATATGAAAGGGAGGCATAAAGGTGTGCAAAAAAGAGTACTTGAAGTCAATCCTAGGGCCTTTTACACTCCTTGTGGTTGTCATAGTCTTAATTTGACATTATGTGATATGGCTAACTCTTCGACTAAAGCTATGTCTTTTTTTGGAGTGATCCAACGCATATATACATTGTTCTCCTCATCTACAAAGCGATGGAAGATTTTTAAAGATCATGTTATAGGCTTGACAGTTAAACCATTGTCTCAAACACGTTGGGAGAGCCATGTTGAAAGTGTCAAAGCTATAAAAGAGCAAATTGTGCAAATCAGAGAAGCTTTAATCGATTTGACAAATGACACTGACGATCCGAAGACAAAAAGTGAGGCTGAATCATTGATAATATATGAACTCAAGAATTTCGAGTTTTTGCTAGGTGTGGTGATATGGTAGAAGTTGCTCAATGCTATCAACACAGTTGGTAAGTTTCTTCAATCTGAGAATATGGATATTGATGTTGCTCTAAATCTTATGCAAGGACTTGTGCTATTTGTTGAAGAATTTAGAAAGTCTGGTTTTGAAAAATCTGTGGATGAAGCCAAAGAAATGGCTTATATGCTCGGAATTGAAGCATCATTTCGTGAAAAACGAATTATTCGAAGAAAGAAGCAATTTGATGAAAGTAGCAGTGAAGAAGTCACACGGTCAGCTGAGGAGAGTTTTCGGCTTGAATATTTTCTTTTTATAATGGATAAAGCCCAGACGTCTATAGAAAGCCGCTTTGAAGAGTTTAAGAAGTACAGAGAAACGTTTGGGTTTTTATTTCATTTGAGGAAGTTACAAGGTGTTGATGATGAAAGTATACTCCAAGCTTGCAAGAATCTTCAGACTTCTTTAACACATTGTGAATGTTCTGATGTTGATGGTGATGAGTTGTTTTCAGAGTTGACACTGCTGAAATACTCTTTACCAGAGGAAACAAAATCTGCTATTGATGTGATGAATTATTTGAAAAGGATGAATGGATGTTTTCCTAATGCATACATTGCATATAAGATCTTGCTGACGATACTTGTGACAGTAGCAAGTGCAGAAAGAAGTTTCTCAAAGTTGAAGCTGATAAAAACATTTTTACGGTCAACCATGTCTCAAGAAAGGTTGAATGGATTAGCTATGTTATCAATTGAGAAGGAATTTGTTGATGACATAGATTATGCAGACGTGATAAATACTTTTGCATCTAAAACCGTTCGACGAGTTGTACTTAATTAGTTTTTAGTACATTCAGTGACGTTTTGTTATCATGTAAGACTTATTTAAGAATTGTGATTTTGTATATTTAATCATTGAATTTTAATGAATTATATGAGTATATGACAAACAAACACTATATATAGGGCCCATTTATGATGGTCGCCTCAGGCCCGAGTTTTGCTAGGATCGGCACTGGTCCTGAGCTGATCTTCTGTGGATGGCGTTCCCTATGGCCAAGCACCATATTCACTACGTTCGGGATAAGCCGAACGGCCATACCCGGACGAGGAACAATCGTACGAGGGTTCATCATTTTTGATTTATACTCGTTGGGCTCCATCACACTTGGACCTTTAGGGATATTTTGGAGTGTTTAGGCTCTGAACCGCCAAAATACAGACATGGCCATCGTCTTCATGGATATTTTACTTTGCCCATGCTTCAAGTAGATGAATTAAGAATAAAAAATTCAGAACTCCATTTCATACAAACCTTGACATGAGCGAATGAGCAACAAGCCAACACGGGATGTTCAATTTCAAACGGGGGCGGTCCTAGGGGTGCAAGGGGGGCGGGTGCCCTAGGCCCAAAAAATATGGGTAAAAACTAGGCCCAAGTTTAGTTCTTTTTTTGGATGAAAGGTAATTTTATTAGACACCCAAAAATAACATAATACAATGTATCAAAACTATCTAGCTAGCTAATCTAACTAAAAAAGGTATCCATCATTCAACCCCCGTCCACCCCTTGCAGGGTAGGCGGGGGAGAGAGTTTTTCAAAAGAGTCCAAAACGGCACAGCACAGGCCCCGGCTCGTATAAAAAACGTCAAAGTAAATCTGTCCACCATCCACAATGTCCAAGGGATCCGAAGCAATGAAGCCCAATCCTCCAAAAAGCTTTGCTCCAGCGGCCCAGTAACTGCTCCAGCAGTGTCAAATAATCCCATCAGCAAAAACCAGGCAGTGAGCTAATTAAAGCTCCGAAGCCCTTAAGATTCCCCAGCGGTCCACCTGCTTCTACCATGAAGCCCACAAATCCAGCAGCAGTAGTGAAACAAGCTGCAGCAGCGGCCCAAGCAAGAGTTACCCGGCGTCTAAGGCAACCTCACCCAGCGGCCCAAAGGCGTTAGGGTTCAGCCCAGATCTGAAGCCATCCATCTCTTTCTCTTCCGCGCCGCACAGCTTTGAAATTCAAATCCTCCCACGTGTTGCTACAGTAGCCGACAGGAGAGCTAGGCTGGCGGCCAATCAACTCCATCTGTCAGACGCCGTTGACTTGCATGTCGCCGTCGCCGGCAGAGCTCTGTCTGGTAACCAATAGCGAAAGAAACCAGACACCCGTCATGCTCGCTCATGACACCGTACTCCCTCCCCCACCCCACCAGGTTTCGGCGATCCCCCGGCGGTCAGGCTGGAAAGAAAGCAAAGCAAGTAACCTGCCGGAAATACAAAACCAACCCACCCCCACTAGGCTCCGGCAACATCCCAGCGGCAATGGTGAGTTGAAGAACCCAGCCGGAAAACGTAATAAAGCCAAAACGATGCTCCTGTTGAACTACGTACTAAAACTCATGCATACATACACAAAACACACAGATATGAAAGACTACACGCATGAAGTATAGAAATTATATATATTTATTTAAGATTGATTGAATGCAGTAATGAGAAGGAAAAACCGTATTAAACATCACCAATCCCCAAACCATTCATTTATTCATCAAAAATGAAGGGGGTGTCGGTTAGTTTAAGTGGATTAAAAAACCTCCCCACTAACTGGCCCATGTACACCACTAAACATGTTTAAACATGTACGAAAAACATAAAAACCAAAAACAAAAGAAAAACAAAACCATATTAACTAACAAGTTTAACAACATTCTCCCCCTTGATGTGTTGAATCCCTATCTTTGTCTTGAGCTCAGTAAACCTTTGCCTCCCAAGTGGCATTGTTAGTATATGAGCTAGCTGCCCTTCAGTTCTTACATGCTCTAGACCTATAGTTCCCTTCTCTATACACTCACGTATAAAGTGAAACTTTGTGTCAATGTGTTTGCTTCTTTCATGATGCACATGATTATTGGCCAATGCTATGGCTGATTTGTTATCAACTTTTAGCACTGGTTTAGCTTTGATTTCTGCTCTCAGGCTGTCTAATAACTTCATGAGCCAGATCCCTTGACAGGCCCCTCCTGTGACAGCAATATATTCTGCCTCACATGAAGAGAGTGCCACCACTTTCTGTTTTTGTGACACCCACGTTATAGGACTTTCTCCTAAGAAAAACAGGATTCTTGTGGTACTCTTTCTGTCATCAACGTCACCTGCCAAGTCACTATCACAGTATCCAACTAGCACATTGTCTTCTTCACCAAATTTGAATACACAACCCATATCATAAGTACCCTTAATGTACCTCAAAGTTTGTTTTACTGCATTCATATGATTTTTGGTTGGAACCTCCATATACCTACTCACAATTCCTACTGAGTAGGCTAGATCAGGACGTGTATTAACCAAATACCTCAAACTTCCTACTATACTTCTGTACAAAGTAGCATCAACTAGCATACCTTCATCAAATTTACTCAGCTTGCTCTTGGGCTCCATTGGTATGCTGCAGGGATTGCAATCTTTCATTCCCATTTGCTCAAGTATCCTTTTTGCATAACTTGACTGACTCAAGCTTGTAGCTCCTTTTTCTTGTTTGACTTCAAGTCACAGATAATAGCTGAGCAATCCTAAGTCACTCATTTCAAATATCTGCATCATCTTTAGTTTGAATTCTTGTATTGACCTGCAGTTTGACCCTGTAAGAAAAACATCATCAACATACACTCCAACAATGATTACATCCATGTCAGTGTGCTTCACATATACAGCATGTTCATATATGCATTTCTTGAAACCCAATGATTTTAAACACCCATCCAACTTCACATTCCAAGCTCTTGGAGCTTGTTTGAGCCCATATAGGACCTTATGTAGCTTCAACACTTTATCAGGACAGGTTTTGTTCACAAAACCTTCAGGTTGCTTGACATATACCTCTTCTTTTAGTTCACCATTCAAAAAAGCTGTTTTAACATCCATATGGTGAACTAACCATCCCTTTTGAGCTGAAAGTGCTAGTAGAGTTCTGACTGTCTCCATTCTTGCTACAGGTGCAAATACTTCCAGATAATCAATTCCATATTTTTGTATGTACCCCTTTGCCACAAGTCTTGCTTTGTATTTTGTAATATTCCCTTCACGATCCTTCTTGACTTTGTATACCCATTTCAGCCCTATAGCCTTATGATTTTCTGGAAGTTCTGAGAGCTCCCAAGTTCCATTTTTCTGTATGGACTCCAATTCCAATGCCATAGCCTGTCTCCACTCTTTCATAGTTGCTGCCTCATCAAAACTTTCAGGTTCATCAATAGAAATAAAACATAAACTGACCTCCTCTGTGATCTCTCTAGTTGAGTCATAGATCTCCTGCAGTGATCTACAGTGTTGAGGTTCTTCACTGGAACTGGAGTAAGTATGGGACCTTGGTGTGTTCATGTTGAAATCATTGTTCAAATGATCATCATAACCTTCATGATCTACTACTGTATTGTTTGTGCTTCTTTCTCCTCCTGCAGACTCAATATTGTTTACAGTTGCTATATAAGTATCTTGTCCTGCTTCTAGTTCTTCCTCTGGTTTTGAACTCCACTGCCAACTCTTGTCTTCTTCAAATCTCACATCTCTGCTGATTATCACTCTTTCAAGTGTGGGATCTACCAGCCTGTATGCTTTAGTTCCTTCCTCATATCCCAACATGACTCCCTGAACACTCCTATCTGCCAATTTCTGTAGATGAGGTGTTACTACTTTGATGTGAGCTAGACAACCAAACACCCTCAAATGATGGACTCTTGGAGCCTTATTATACCAGACTTGATATGGTGTCTTATCATTCACACCTTTTCTCACATACCTATTCAGGATGTACACTGCTGTATTTACTGCTTCTCCCCAATATCTGCCAGGTACATACATGCTTTTCATCATGCTTCTCACCATTCCCATAATGGTTTGATTCCTCCTTTCCATTACCCCATTTTGCTGAGGTGAGTAGGGTGTTGTAAGGTGCCTTTGAACTCCCTCTTGTTCACAGAATAAGTTGAATTCTTGGGAGGTAAATTCTCCTCCCCTGTCAGATCTCAGGCATTTGATTCTTATCCCATCTTTGCTTTCGAGTTTACGTTTAAGCCTTTTAAAACTTTCAAATGCTTCTCCTTTATGTTTGAGGAGTGTAACCCACATAAAATGAGAGTAATCATCCACCAAAAGCATAAAATAATTCATACCTCCTGATGTTAATGGATTTATAGGTCCACACAAGTCACAGTGAACTAACTCTAGCCTTCCTTGTGCTCTAAATGATGACTTCTGTGGAAAAGAAGTCACGTGTTGCTTGCCCAGCATACACCCTTCACAAGTGTGACTTACCTGACCTATCTTGGGCATTCCCTCCACCAATGAGTTGTTTGACATCTTATTTAGCGCCTGAAAACTCAAATGCCCATATCTAGTGTTGGTCCCGGTTGTACTGGATACAGTCTAGAGGGGGGGTGAATAGACTGTATTGGTTTTTAACTTTTTCAAGCTAAGTACCAGATTTAACAGAATAGCCTGTTCTGTTGGCAGAACAGACTGGCAGCGGATGGGGTTCTGGTAGGGAGTTCTGTTAGTAGCCTCAGAGAAGCAAAGGCAGTAGGCCTTCTGTTAACTCACAAGACAAGTTCTGCTGAACACAGATACCAAGTCTTTGGAGTTAAATAGTTCAAATAAAAACAATGAATGTAATGCAGTAAGTAAATGACACCAGGGCTTTTTATAGTGGTTCAAGGAACAACTTGTTCCTCTAGTCCACTGTTCCACTAAGCTTGTAAAAACGTCCGTTTACAATGCCTTAGCCCTATCACTTAAGAAGCTCTCCACGTCTTCTTCAAGTGTAGATGTCTTCTTGGATGCACTTCCGGCTTCCCTAAGACTGGTCCTTTCATTGAGCTTTCCCAGAAGTATCACCACTTCACTGCTCTAGGTACTTGGACGTCCTTCTTGTGAAAGAAGAGGTTCTATTTAGAACAGAGGTTCCTCCAACTTGCTTCGTTACAAAGAGTTTATATGTGATGAGCTTGAAGAGTTGAAGAACACTTAGAACTTTGCTTGAGTTGGAAATAAGGATTTTTCCAACTTCTGCCTTCTCTTGTAGAAGATGATGAAGTTTTAATCTCAAGGAGGCTTTTTGCGTTTTTAGCGTTTTTTTATCTTGTATGCAGAGTTGTAGCAAAAGTTATAGCAAAGTTATCTGGTTGTTCTTCATAGTGTATCTTTTATACTGAGGTTGTCTTCCCGTTAGAGGAGAAGGAGGACAACTGCATTAAATGAGCGAGCAGTTGACTTGACCAGTAGGACCTGGTAAAGTTGACGGGTTACTATTTTGGGATAAGGTAATCCTGACATTGCGGCCAATCATCTGCAATTACTCTACAAAGTACGGGAGACATTAAATGTGCATTTAATGCGCGTACTGTAGCTTTTCCGTTCAAGACTCCTAGCCGTTGAAGGAATCTTTCAATTGGTTTATCGACTTGGTGAAATTCTCCTAAGTGTCAGGCCTTCTGGTGTCTTTAGCAGAGAGTTGATCAGAGAAGGTCTTGAGCACTTCTGTTGAGAAGATATCCAACAGAGAACCAAGAGGGTTTCTGTCAGAGTAAAGGATAACAGAGACCCTGAGGTCTTCTGTTCTAAAGCAGAGAACGAAAAGTCCTCTGTTCAACCAACGCCTTATCAAGGGTCCTCTGTCAGGGGGTCTTCTGTCCTGGAGGCTTTCTGCTCTTGAGGCCTTCTGCCAGTCGATTATACTAAAGAAATTTACAAAGGAAAATTCTAATACATTAAGTCTAAAGAGGGGTACTCTAAAGTCCTAATTAATATAGCATCATCAAAATCTAATTAGAAATATTCCTTACAATTTCCCCCTTTTTGATGATGCCAAAACCCTTTAACTATTTCCAGAGAAGTGCCTTCACCATAAAGAATTCAAGTTTAAAACTTCCATTAAAAACTTGGTGGGCAACTTGGCATAGGAAAATAGTAAGAGTGGAGTACATTCAGATAGCAGATAATAATTCAAATATCAAACAAACACAGGCAGAAAGCAAAGAGACAGAAATTGAGAAAAAGCCTTACAAAGTGAAAGGCAGAGATGTGATTTTATTAGATACAGTTTACAGAGATTATTTCTTACACATTCTCCATAGTGGTTGCTTGCATAGCTTCTTCCTCCAATCTTTGAAGCCTTAGCAGCTCTTCATGGATTTCTGCTCTGATCTGAGATAGGTTACCAGAGCTTTGATAGGATGCCCGTATGGGAGATAGCTTGCAATCCAAATAGCTGAGAACTCCTTCATGAATTGTCTTGCCAGGAACAACATTCTTCTGGTACCAATCTTCAGCTTCTTCTAGGGATCCCCCATATCTGACTCGCACAACACCATCCTTATCTAGGAAGAGGTTCTGTTGTTGTGTGGGAGTCATTTTCATCTTCATTTCTTCAAATTGAACTCTATCAATTTTCTGGGATCCACCCAATCTCCAGTCAGTAAAACTAAGTATCTTCTTCTTCTTCTTGGTGCCTTTCTTTACTGGAGATGGGGGTCTAGGTATACCTGCTGCTCTCTTTTTCTGTATTGCAGCTTCAAAGTATGGTGCAAGGTCCACTATTGGTTCAGCAGAGGAGGATGCTCTAGTAGGAGTGTAACACCCTAAAATTTAAAGTAGAAGTATAATAATTAAATAAAATAAAAGTAAATCAGATATAATTAAAATGAAATTATTGAATATTTTAAATAACTTGAGGAAAACTGAAAAACGTCAAATGATATTTTAAAAGTACTCTTTGTAAGTCCCAGTCTAAAAAGTGGTGTACAATTTAAGATTGGAAAGTTAAAAATACATTTCGGTTACTATTCAAGAAAAGTATAAAGAATTATTATTAAAGTAATTCTAAGAGCTACGTAGTACTCAAAGTCCGGACATATACATATAGTACTACATACATATCATACATGATATATACATGTATTACATACATACATGAGGCATAAGCTCTACATGATACATCACATACATGCTATGCACATATCCAGTATACACTTACTACGTGTTTCATGCATAACACATGCATGCATATACTAATATACTACGTTACGAACTTTATACATATATATGAAGTACAAAATACTCATACATTATAATTAAGACATATACTAGTACACCATGATTACATACATATACACCGACGCATGCATACATACTAGAATCAGGCACACATAATACGTTAGTAATAAAAATATTAACAATACTACGTAATAAAGTATTAGTAATATACGTAGTAACGGACCATCATTGATCCATCATTATTAAGATAATAAAGAGCAATTATAACCATAACCCGAACTCAACGGACGTGTAACGTAACATGGGCATATATAACCATTGTCCGGCTGTTCTACGTAAGACCTGAGGGTGTTGTGATCAAAAGCTTGGCAGAAAACGAACATCATATAATTAAGAAAAGGGGTGAGGGAATGAGGGAGTTACGTGTGGGAAGGTAGGAACGGGGGAAACCACAGCGCCGCCGTAGAAGTAGAAGTGGTCGCCGCTGTCCTCGTCTACACCAGAGCTAAATCATCGTTGCCGGATCAAGCTGCTGCCGCCGAACACTGCTGTCGTGGCACTGCTGCTATCTGAAGGAATACCGCCTGGATTGGGGAGGTCGCCGTTGCTAATCCTCCTTCATCGTTGGTCCACGCTACGGGCTGCAGGACGGAGAAGAAAATGACGGCTACTGTATCGTACGTAATTCTTACTCCGTATTACCATTTTCATTGTTTTGTTTAACTCTTCTGGGCTGCTGAGATTTTATTAATTGGACCGGTATCCTTAAAAACTATATGCTGGGCCGTTTGAGCTAATAATCATAATAGTAATAATAAAATAAAAACAACAATTGGATGGTTAATTTGGAATTCTATAAATGGATTATAATACTGGGGGCTGACTAATAAAATAAAATTTGACTAATTTATTATATAAATATAAATTAATTAATTAATGAATTAAGTCAATATATCATTTGTTATTGATAACTACGGACTAATAAAGGGTAGAGTAAATATTTATAATTTGAATGGATAATGATTTTTAAATGTTGATAATAGAAGGTGATTTGAGTGAGGAGCAAAATAAGAGTCTTAATTAGGAGTACTTGGAGTTTGAGGTAAGTTTCTCTGCCAATCCAAAAATCGTTTCCTCGTATTATATATGTATTATGTGATACGTGATTTTAAGTGTGAAGTATGATTTTTATGCATGTGATTCTGAGATGATTCGTGAAACTAAGTGCTTTTGGGGGTAAATATTTTATCTAAATATTTTTAAAGCAGTTTGAGAAGTTGAGAAATATTTTGCAGTATATTAATTCAAGATAAAAGAATGATTTCATAAGAGGTGAGCATCACGGGAGAAATCCGTGGTGTCGGTTTTCCACGTCCGGATAAATGTGGAGGGTGATTAGGTCTGCTACTACTAAGAAGTACAGTTTGAGTTTAAAGTGATATTTGGATCGATGATCCCTTTTAAGAAGAAGTTATGGTAGTAGTAGTCTCTAGTCATTCAAAATATCTTATTCAGGGGTAGTTGGTAGACTGAGTCCCGACTACTCGTTACGACTTACTACTCGGGGGGCTTGGAATCCCTTTTAGGGGGTGTGCACACTTAAGGTAGTCGTTTCGTTTCCAACAGAGCAGTTGTGGTACCGACACTTGTTCGGGGTGGCCGTCCGTAACCACGGTCCACCGGGCTCTACCGAAAGGTTGAGCACCGCCCTTCTAAATTACTAGGAAGTTAGAGAAGAAGTGATTTTTGAGGAAATCAAAGAGAAGAGTTATTATGAAGTTTTATAGAGAAGTTGAGGATTTTTGTAAAGAAGTAGTCTTGAGATAAATCAAAGTGAAAAGAATTTCGATGGTGTGAGTATTTTTATATATTATTATATAAAAATTCTATTTTTGTCAAACATGAGTATTTTACGGGGTTGGGTAGTACTTACTTAGTTCTAAAGCTAATTTTTGTTATTTTTCTTGTCCCTATCTCCCCCATTAATTTTTAACAGGTGATGAGTTGGATGCTTATGATGATTGATGGATTGCATGCAATTGAGAGCGAATTAGAAGATGCCTTAGTCAAACCTAGTCAAGAAATAAACATTTATTTATTATGACATTAGTTTTATTGTTTTGTTTTGGTTTGCCTGTGCATTCGGTTAAGAGATGACCGGATGTGGCGGTAACACCCATTTCCCTTATTAAGACTTCCGCTGTATCTCTGATGTTTTCCAATAACGTTGATAATTCCTTTGAATAAATCATCATTTAAATGTATTTTTGGGCGGGAGATTTGGGGGTGTTACAAGGAGTTCTGGTGGACCGAGGCTTAGTCTGTTGAGGGTCCCCTTCCCCCTTTTTGGCATCATGGATGTCCTCTAGCATAAGGCTGATCTTCTGGAACTCTGAGGCCTGTGAGGAGGCTATCTGCTCAAGGGCCTCTGGTAGAGTCTGAGTGACAGAAGTGAGACCTTCTATCAGTCCTTACTGCTTCTGAATAGCAGAGAAGATGTCTTTGTTGTTGGCTTCCAGCAGGACCATCTTCTGGTATCTGTCTCTGTCCGCAGAGAGAAGATGTTGAGCTTGATCTTGGTGGGCTTTGCACATTTCCTCTATGGAAAGCAGTTGCTTCTTAGTTCTGTTGTCAGATCTTTGCAGTGCCTCAAGATTCTCAGATATTGTGTTGATGGCCTTTCCTTGATTCAGTAGAGTTTGATGAAAAACAGATAGGGTCTTGTGAATACCTACCACTTCTGTTGACAGTGCATCTGTTCTGGCAGAGGAGGAGGCCATGAAGTTGTGGAGGGATTCTGTGAGGTTTTCAAAGCAGTCTGAGATAAACTGCATCCCAGAGTTGAGGTTATCATTCACATGAGCAAGGTGCTCAAAGTGCTTGTCATTGATCTGGATCAGTTTGTCCATGCCTTCCAGGACTTGACCACCAAACACTTCTGCAGATTCAACAAACTTGTTGAAGGGGATTTGAGGTATAGATTCTTCATGCTCTGGCATTCCTAGTCCTCTGGACTTGTGCATGGGAGGCCTTCTGGTCTGTTGCAGAGAGGGTTTTTGGGGAGAGGGTTCTCTGGTAGGTGTAAGTTGGCGTTTAGAAGTGAGGTCTCCAGCAAGAGAGGATGACAGGAAGCCATCATTGTCACTATCAGATGAGAGAATGCGGTGAAGAGGCTGTCTCTTGGGTGTAGATGCAGCAGAGTGTAGAGATGTTCTAGGAGAATTTGCTGTAGGAGAGGGTGAGGGGTTATTTGGAGTAGAAGTGGATTTCTGTTAAGGGAGGGAATTCTAGTGTTGGAGTGAAGGTTGGGGAGAAGGGATGTTTTGTTGAGGGGAGGCATTCTGTTGAGGGGGAGATGGTGGAGGTGAGGGGAGCGGTTTTTGATTGGGATAAGTTCTTTGCAAGGTGATTTGGTTTTCTTATTTGAGGAGTGAGGATAGGTGGGGGTTTTCTGTTCTGGGGATTTGGGTTGAGGGTTTTATGTTGTAATAAGAAGGGAAGAGATTTGGGGTTCTGTTAAGATATGAACAGAAGGGGTTGGAGAGATTACCTCAATTACATTTTCTTCAAACAAGGAGGTCATCCATTCCTTGATGAGCTCCATCATAGCCTGCCCTTCTGTCTTAGGTACAGAAGGTTCTCCTGGGGTAAAGTGAGGTTGTACAGACTCTGTTGCCTTCTTGGCAAAAAGCCATTCTTCAAAGGCTTCTATCTCTCCTTCTTCCAGGGGTTTGACCGTCTCCTCCGAAGGTGAGGATATGAGAACAACCTTTCCCTTGTAACCTGCCTTCTTCTTCTCAAGGACAGAATGGAGGAAGTTGAGGGCAAAACACTTTGAGACATCATCAGTGCCTACCCACTTCAGTATGGCCTCTTCTTCAGGCTCATAATGGTCAAAGAATTGGATGATCTTGTGAAGGGGTCCTATCCTCCATCTTCTCCATTCTAGAACACGAGCAAACTGTCTATCTAGCAAAGACAGATACCCTTCTTTGCCTGTGCTGGGGTGCTCTGTTGAAGTTGGCACCCTATTCTGTTCTGGAGTGGCAACAGAAGTGGGGTTCTCTGGTTCCCCCTGAATGTCTGCCACCTTCTCAGACATGGTAATTAAAGGTTTAACAACCTTCTTCTTGGTGGTCCTCTTCCTTTTATGTCCAGCCTTCATGGGTGGAGGAGGAGCAACCAGTTCTGCTTTCTTCACCTTTTTCTTCTTCTTCTCCACAGAAGGTGCTTCAGAGAGAGGTTTCTGAACCTTGTCTCCTTGTTGTCTTTTGTTGTCAAGCTGAAGCTGTCTCTTCAGCTCTGCCTTGATAGCTATTTCCCTGTTTGGAGTAGCAGATAGGAAGATTACCTTTGTGTGATCCAGAGGTATGGCCTTCCTCAAGGTTACACCTTGATTAAGAAGCAGTTCTGAGATGAGCAGACCATGCCCTAACTTTCCAGAATAAAGGCCTGTCTTGGAGTTCTTCTTCTTGATGAACTCAATCAAGGACCGAACCATAACCTTTCCCCAGTTGACATTTACCCCATGATGTACTGCATAGAGGGCCTTGGCATTTGCAGTAGTAACATCATTAGTAGAGGTAAACTTGCACCATAAACATTTGTGGAAAATGTTGATGAGCAGCTCAAAGTCCTTCTTGAGCAGGTTTTTCTTGATGTTCACCTTCTCCACGTCTTCCCCTCTTCTGCAATAGTTCCTTTTGAATTCAGGAACAGTGATGTCAGCTTCCTCCAGATCAAATAGAGAGGCCCTGCCTTCCTTTAGTTGAATGTCAAACACTTTGTTGATGACGTCAACATCCACCAGTATCTCTTCTCCTTGGACCCTAGAGGTGACGGTTTCATCTTTGAAGGACGCGTTGAGGTAGAATTCAATGGTGTCAATGTTGGTGTAGACCTCATAAGCGTAGGAGATGACCTTGCTTAGTTGAGACTCTGTCAGCCCTTCAATGATGTTGGTCATCCTTTCTCTTTTCTCAGCAAATCTGGGTAGTACCTCCAGTTCGCACTTCATCCCTGTCAACACATTCTTGAGCAGGGTTGCTTTTTGTTCCATGGAAAGATCAGTGAAGTTCAAGAAAGCCATAGCCGGATTTAGCGGTTGAGAGTTTTGGAGAAATAAGAATTCGTAAGCTTGAGAATAATGGAAGCAGTAGCGGTTTAGGTTGAAATGAGGGGAATATATGGGTGTCCACTTTACTCAACAAACAATTCTTTTGAGCTACTTTGAGACATACCATGAATAATTTATTTTGTCTTCTGTCCACTTTGAAAATGAGTTTGTTGTCTTTGTCCAAGACCTTCAGAGTACCCCCTTTGATGATGACTTGCCCTCCCAGTTCATCCAACTATCCAAGGCTTATAATATTGCTTTTAAGCTTTGGAATGTAATACACATTTGGCAGTGTCGTGTGTTTACCTGATCTGCATTCAAACTCAATTGTGCCTTGACCTGTGATATCCACCATTGAATTATCTCCAAATCTTACTTTTCCTTGCACAAATGAGTCAAGGCTTGAAAAGTAAGATTTGTTTCCAGTCATGTGGTTACTTGCCCCTGTGTCTAGGTACCACCATACCTTGTGATCTTCATCCATTTCTCTGCTACTCTGTGATATATTTTGCACTGACACTTGTGATTGTGTCAGTTCACATGTCTCTATGTTCATCAGAGAGAGTGCTTCTTGAGGCTCTTCTTCCACAAAATTTATCTCCTCTTCTTTGGTCTCCTGTGTGCACTCAGATGCAAAGTGACCCATTTTGCTGCAGTTGTAACACTTTATCTTAGACTTGTCAAACTTTCTCTTTTGCTGAGGTTGTTGGTCTTCATTTCCAGTTCTCCCTTGACCCCTTCCTCTACCTCTGCCTCTACCCCTTCCTCTGGGAACATATGAGTCTCTACTTGTATTGTTTTGAGGCATGTTTTCTTCCTTTGCTCTCCACTCTGCCCTTGTGAGAAGGACAGTCTCCGGATTTGTGTTAGACTGTCCCACTAATCTTTCTTCATGAGCCTTTAGAGATCCAATTACTTCTTCTGAGGTCTTTACTTTTAAATCACAAAACTCCTCTATAGTTGATGCTATTTGCAACAATTTTGGTGATGCACCCCTCAATAGTTTTTAACTACCTGTTCCTCCTCTACCACATTACCTAGCCCTCGAAGCTTGGTCACAATGATCTGCAGTTTGCCTGAGAAGTCATCCACGCTTTCAGTATCACTCATTCTCATACCTTCAAAATCCATTAATAAAGCTTGAGTGCGTACTTCTTTTACTCTTTCAGCACCAAGGTTCATTGTGCTCAACATATTCCAAGCCTCCTTAGTAGTTCTTTTTTCTCCTAATTGAAGGAGAGTATCTTCTCCTATTCCTTGATAGATTGCAGCCAATGCCATCTTATCCTTCCTTCGATCAACTGGTCTTGTTGACTCCACAACATCCCATACACCTTGAGCTATCATGTAAACTTCCATTTTAATAGCCCATGCTGCGTAATTACTTCGGGTTAACATTGGATACTTCAATGTGACAGTACCCTCTTTACTTTGGCACTTCACTGCATCATCTTCATTTTGATCAAAGATACCATGTGTATCTCCAATTCCTTCACATGTTGATGAGGATGCGGACTGACTCATGATTGCAGGATCTCCTTAACCGTGAGCTCTGATACCAATTGTTGAACTACGTACTAAAACTCATGCATACATACACAAAACATACAGATATGAAAGACTACACGCATGAAGTATAGAAATTATATATATTCATTTAAAATTGATTGAATGCAGTAATGAGAAGGAAACACCGTCTTAAACATCACCAATCCCCAAACCATTCATTTATACATAAAAAATGAAGGGGGTGTCGGTTAGTTTAAGTGGATTAAAAAACCTCCTCACTAACTTGCCCATGTACACCACTAAACATGTTTAAACATGTACGAAAAACATAAAAACCAAAAACAAAAGAAAAACAAAACCATATTAACTAACAAGTTTAACAACAGCTCCGTCCTCCACCCCCTACCCCCATTGGACCCCGGCGACCCCCAATGGCGATGGTAGACAGCCTCAGAAGGTGCTTTGAGAGTAGCCAGAAAAGGTAGCCTCAGGCGGTATCAACCCCCACGGATGGTGGTCTTCTCCGACGCAACCTGAAACTTTCAAAAGGAAAGGACCACCCAATAACTCAAACGCCAAAGCTTCAAACCCAGAGGACCTTGTAGCGCATCAGTCCCTCCGGTCATCATCTCCGGCTAGAACCACCCAAACAAAACTTCCAATTTGTTCCCACGAACATTCCACAAAACTTCCAATTTGTTCCCACGAACATTCCACAAGATACGAAAACTCATCCCAGGTCAGAATAAATTTCATCCAAACAGGTTAACCAACAAAGAAGCTCTTACCAGAGTAAAATTTCTTGTTTTCATACGAAGAGGCCACCGGTGGCTGCGAACTCCAATTCCAAGGCTTTGGCCCAGCCAAGGAACCATAACGAAGCAGAAGAAAAGTGATGGCTGCATGACCGAACTGCATCGGGAACCCCCCACCCAGAGCTGCCACTGAGAACACCACAACCCGTGGAGGATGTCAGCTGCGAGTTCTCAAGTGCAGGTAAGAGAACACTGCAGGCTTCTTAACCAATCCAGGAAATTAAAACAAACCTTTGACAAGCACCCCCATCTATTTGTCCTCCAGCGAAATAATTTCCCCCAATCTTTCCGATAACAAGTCCGAAGATGATAACGCTGCACCACCGGAGGGTTTTCACCCTGGTTGTGAGTGAGAAAAGAAGAAAGATGAGCATGGACACAATGGTCGTCGACTGAAGCACAAACCGACAGTAGAACCACCGGACCCCATCTGGTAGAAGCTGTTTGTGACTGAGGACTTGCTTGCCTCCCTAAGCTTCCGACGAATAACAACCAGCCATGGATTCCGAGACCACTGGTGATGGAGTATATGGCCCGGGAACCCCCGGCCCACAGACTCCTACTACTCCAGCGAAGGCCCGACAGGCCCAGAAGGCCCAGCAGGCCCAAATCACAGCGCCCAGAGTACCAAGCAGCCCGCACTACGCGCCAGGGGTGCCTTCGGCCCCCTGGCCGAAGGCTCTAAATTCTCACAGAACGGGTTTCTCAAACAAATTAAGAAACTGGGAGAAAACGGCGAAAACAGTAGCCCTCGGCACTGTGAGCCCTCGGCACCAGGGTGCCATTGGGTGGAAGAGCCTCGGCTACTGCTCTATAGCCGAAGGCATCTCACTCGACAAGATATCCGCCTCACATGCGTACAGATCACCGTACCCCGCACAGACGTCCCATCCAACAGCCGCATTAAATGCGGCCACATGCGGCTGCCAGCGCCAACCAGTTGAGGTGACCCCTCGGCCAATGAGCGCTTGACACGTGTCCCTGCCCGACATTTATTGCTACTATAAATAGCACCCCATTTCCTCATTTGTAACCACGCTGAAAACGGCATTCATACTGAATACACTCTCTCTACATTTACTTACTTGCTCTGACTTCTCTCTAAGTTATTCCTCGTAATAACCCTTCGGATATATACCCCCGGGTAGACTATCCATCAACTGGCAAAAGCATCCACCGATGAATCAGATAGACTTAAGGCCCTTGAGGTAGACGCGGACTATCCTCTACGAAATATTCCAAATATTAATTTCAAGAACCAAGCCAACCGGATCCAAAAGGGCTTCGGCGGCGCACCACCGTGAATGGTGGCGCCGGACACCGGAAGGGGGAAGAGAGAGCAACCTAGGAGGAGCCTAGTGACAGACGCTCTCAACTCTCTCTAGAACCCTTCTCAGGCGCTTCCCAAGTTTAGTTCTTTGTAACAAGTGTGAGTTGGCTAATTTTTCGGCCCTAAACTAACAATTTTTTGTGTGGAATTTGTTGAAGTTCTTCTGAATGGATTTTTATAGCGAAACTTATGATCATGTTTTCTATGAAGTTTAGAGTATGTAAGAAAAGTCAGTTTAAAGTTTAATTTAGAAGTCAGCTAAATAAATTATTGAAAACACTGTGTTTTATACATATTTTGGTGCATTGTGTTTCAATAATTTTTTTAATTGACTTCACGATTGCATTTTAAGCTGAATTTTTATGGACATAATCTACACTTGATGAAAAACATTCTCTTAAAATTTCATAAAGAAATTCCACTCGAAAGCAAATTAGTCTGATATGATTATTTGATTAATTATTAATTGATTTCGTTCATGGTTGTTTGATTTCTTAATTGTTGATTGTTTTCTATTGAGTGTAGGTGTTATAACTTGTTGATTTTGTTAAACAACCATTTTCAATTATGATAAAATTTATAAACTTAATTAATTATAAAGCGTAATAAAAAGGATTGAATCTGAATACGATAAATACAAAAGAATAGAAGATTAGAGAAAGTGGCAATAAGTAAAACAAGTTCAATGAAAAAGTTTATTTGTGTAAAGAAGTCGAATTCTGAATGTCCTTCTCAAGAAGAGAATACATTGAAAAACAATAATTTAGCTACTGAAAATGAAATAATTTAGAATGATTACATCATTGGAGGGGGATTTAGGAGGTGATAATAATAGAGTTAATTCCTCAAATACATGGCTTAAACATTAGTAAAGTGTACAAATAGGATCATTGTTTCCTCCATAAATAAGGATCACCAATACTATAATACGATTGGTTTATACAGAATAGGGTTTTATAATTTTTTTAATAAATGTCTTGAAATATTATTATTATAATTATTGTGCATGTCATTTTAGATAGAAAAGAGTTCTACAATTTTTATAACATTAGGCCCATTTTAACTTTTCGCCCCTAGGCCTTCAAACTTGCAGGGCCGCCCCTGATTTCAAATGGCAACTTCCAATCTTGCTTAGCCGCCGCACACATTCAGGGAGAAGACATGGAGGATTGGGCTTTTATGAATGGGAAGAAACTTCTCGTCGTCGATGATTGATACAGAGTATATGGATGTGTGGATGAGTGATACGAGAGAGGGAAAGGACATTAACAGAATATACACTTGCATGTTGTAAATGATATGTTCCCCCAAATTGCGGGTTAAATGCACTAAACTCCCTCGTGAAATATAAATTCGGTGCATTAGCCCCATGTGATTTAAAAATGCGTCAAACCCCCCTGTGTTATCATTAATCATGCGCCAAACCCCCTCCAAGAACAAATTTAATTTCAAAAAAGGTGAAAAATGATTAGTTTTTTTGTATAATTTAGAAATTTTGACAAAGTTACTTGCATATTCAACCATATTACGGAGTATTAAAAAGTGATTTCAAAATTGTAAATTTTTTCTTGAAGGGGATTTTGCGCATGATTAATTAAAATACGTTGGGGGTTGACGCATTTTTTAAATCACAGGAGACTAATGCATCAAATTTATATTTTACGAGGGGGTTTGGTGCATTTAACCCCCCAAATTGCACTTATTTACCAAATTATCTACGTATAAGTGTTAGTATCGATTTATTTTGAGTGCACCTCACGAAAAGTGCCCGTCAGGTCCATATAAATTTGTATCAATATGATGTCACCTTTATGACGTCTGATGAAGAGAGTTGGATGTATCTTTCCTTTTGAGAAGCATGATTCAACAAAAAAAGCTGACAAGGCTTCATACCAAGCTCTTGGCACCTGTTTTAGTCCATACATGGCTTTCTTGCTCATGTCGTGATGTTCCTCCCATCTTCCTCTTCAAAGTTTCTACCGAGAAAGTGAGAGAATATATAGTTCTCGATGAAAGCACCAATGTTGATAGAAAATAATTTGAGTAGAGAAAGCCACAACACTTAAATATAGTAAGAATAGCGTAGTGATTACAAGAGATTGATAGCTTATTTACATGTGTTTACAAGAGGCTCGATAATTAAATGTCACATGGATTAATACTAACGCTAATGGACCAGTCGGTCCGATAAGTAATTAAATAACCGTGAACCAATATACATTAGTCAGGTTGTGTTCTAAGCTTTGTTCAGACCATGCTCGGGTGTAACGGGCTGATGGTACCGTACTTGGCCCATTATCCCAACAATATAAATATGAAGATGATAACAATTCTTTTAGGAAATGAAATAAAGATAACTCATAAATAAAACAATAAAAAAAGATATATATTAGTAAAAAAAATTAGTAATATGGAGTTTACATGGAGTTTAATACCCCATAATGTTTTCTGTAAAAGGAAAAATATTTAATAATATAATGGTGAGACATACTCAAAAAATGAAATACTTAACTTAATTATTAAAGGGTAGAGGGAGTACAATATTGTCTCATCGATAAAATGTTGGCTGTATAGTAATGGAGTATATAAAAACATTTGAAATAGAACAATGTGACATTCATCAACTCCATGTTATACTCGTGTGTGTGGTTCTTGTTTGTAGTACCTGGCTAGCAGACTAGCTAGCTATCGATCAGTTAGAAAAGGCGGTTGTCATTAGTTTGAACGCCATGTGTTATAGGGGCTTTTGCTCTCACTCTTCTTAGGTACCACACTCCTGCCCCTATCCCTACTGCCCCTGCTATTGACAACGCTGTTGATGCACCTGCATCCATGTAACCATAATTTTTGTTCATACAAAAAACAAAAATGATGTTTGTACACACTCTTATACACACTTTTGTACACACCTATGTCTGTGAAAGTTTTTTTTTGTCTGTGAACATCGATTCACAGACAATGTTTTGCACAAACAAAATATTGTCTGTGAACCGGATTCACAGACAAAAAAAAGCTTCACAAACATGGTGTGTATAAGGTGTGTGCAATGGTGTGTACATCAAGCATGGTTGTACAAAAAACGTCCTAATTAATGTGTAACTTAGGTGTCTTGCCAAATCCACAGACAAGTTTATTTGTAACTATAATACATACTAATATTTTTGAGAAGGATATTTTATATTCATTATTTAAAAATATTGCATCAAAATATATATATATATATATATATATATATATATATATATATATATATATATATATAATGCATGCTAATTTGTGACCATATTTTTACACTTCATGACAAATTCACCCTGCTAGAACATTAAATGGAGGCGGTTGTACGACGTATCATGTCAGGCCAGCTTCAAAGACCTCTCATATATACTTCGTATATGTATATATAACAAGATTAAATTACAAGGGTGACATGTATACTTTACCTGCCACTGCTTTTGAGACCTTTTTATGCTGAATATCTGCACATAATTGGTAGGATATCAATATATACGAAGGTCTATAGTTTTCTAAGATAGACAAGATGAACAAACATGTTTGGTCTTTGAAATAATAAGACAAGATGAACAAACATGTTCAATCGAGACAAATAGCGGGTTATCTGCCATATCAGTAGCTCACCCGCTGACGTGGGGCACACGTGGATCGCCACGTTTGCACCACGGCAGCAAAATTACTATTGTATGGAGTATGGACTGTCACATGTGTGCCATATCAGCAGATGGCTTGCTAACGTGGCGGGTAACCTGCAAATTGACTCAATTGAATGTTTTTTCAAAGTTCAGGAATTTGATTGATATTTTTTAATGTATGACGACATAATTAACTTTTTCATTATAGTAGGAGGATCAAATTTACAGTTTTCACATCAAAGATTTGTTTGATTGAAAGAGTTAAAATATAATCGTTTATTATTCCATATTTAGTCATTCACAACCACACATGCTAAAATTATTCCGTCTTTTCATTCTATTCTTACTATTGAAGGAGAGAGTCATAGCATTGAGATTTTTTTTTTTTGCATTTTCAACGAGGTGAAAATGGTAAAAGCGTTAACATGGAATATAACATTTGATCCTAAATTTATGCCCAACTCCACTTTGAATTTAATTTTTGTATTACGATTTCCATAAAAGTATAAATATGAGGATAATGTCATTTCGATCTCTCTTTTACACAAATTTCAATCACACAATTCTTACTTTATTATTTTACACGCAAATCAATTTTGACCAAATTTTATGGGACGGAGGAAGTATTAGGTAGTAATCATATTCAATCTTTTTAATTATAAATACATTTCAAGTAGATTCAATAATACTATATTAAATATTAATATGAAACACTCGTATATGATAATTAATTTTAGCTTAGAAAATATTAATTTTTCTTATAATTCCGAAAGAATGTAATACTAAATTATTGTAATAAAATATTAGTATAATAATTATACTATTTGATGTTCACATATGATATTTCTAATTTAATCATTGAAATATTCAAAAGATTTTGAAAATCAAACATCAACAATCCTAATTAAGTTTGAATAATTATAAATTTATAATCCCCTACCACATAATTAGTTTATTTATGATAAAAACTTGTCTATTTTCAGGTTAATTACCAACATAAGGAAAAGTTAAATCCACTAAATGACGGTGTGGACATAATCCTAAACCTTTCATTGTGAGGACAATGAAATTTAGTCAAAATCCGTGACTAAATTTGATTCTATTAAAAGTATCCAATGTTCCCTATTAAGAGTGAATAATTTTTATTTTGGAAAGAAAACAATGATGATGCTATATGTGTGTTTTGTTTATGTTTTAGTTCACATAAGTAAAGATTATTGTGCTGGGGTAAAAAAAGAAGTAAAGTACTACTTCAGTTCTTCTTCAGTTGCACCATTGGTGAATGTTACACTATTCATATACTCTACTTGGTAACTTGGACTACACATTTTATTTGTTAATGTACTACATTCGTTCTTAAATAAATGCAACATGTGAAATTTTACGCTATTCACGTATTCAACGTACTTTGGCGACATCTTATTTATTAATATATTAATAATTTATTTTTAAAATTATATTGTTAAATTTGTTTCGGTCTAAATTTTCGAAATCTGAATTTTTAATTTTTTTACTAAAAAGAACGAAATATAGTAGTGGTCAAAGGTATACATTAACAAACGTGAAAAATTGACTGTTGCATTTATTTAAGAACGAAGATAGTATTATATACGAAGTATTAATTTTTCAAAAAAAGAAATTATAAAATTTGCCTCATTATATTTTCAAAATTTAATAATAAGAGATGAAAAATATTACTCGGTAATAATGAAATGTGAAACGTAGATTGTTGTAACTAAAGGATAGAGTTAATTATTAAAATAGGACTAAAAGTCACTCAATTTGCCCAAATAGGACCAAAAAAACACTATGTTTTCATTGGATTAATTATGTTTGTCTTGGACAAATATACCCTTATAGCTATTGAAATGTTTTAATTCGTAATAAAATAATAAAAAATAATAAAAAATACTAAAAAATTAATAATAATATATTTTAAAAAAAATAAAAAAAATAAAAAAAATTAAAAACTCAAAAAAAAACACCGCCGCCTCAGAACCACCACCTCCAGTCACCAGGGGGAAAATGCCAAATTCATTACGAATGCCATATTTATGGCATAAAACAATGAAAAAGTTGGCATTCTCAAAGAGAAATATGCCATTTTTTGTCAATTTTCACAAAAAAATGGCAGTTTTTTTTAGGGAAAATGACATATTTTCCACCGGCCGGAGGTGATGGTGCAGGGAAGTAGTACAAGCGGTGGGAAATGCATCCATATTTTTTTAATTTTTTATGGAGTTTTACTATTTTTTTATTTTTAAAAAAAAATTAATATTTTTTTAATTTTTTATTTTATAAATATTATATAAATTTTTTAATTATTTTCTACGAAT
The DNA here is from genome assembly GCA_945859875.1 of Cuscuta europaea. Classification (NCBI taxonomy): domain Eukaryota; kingdom Viridiplantae; phylum Streptophyta; class Magnoliopsida; order Solanales; family Convolvulaceae; genus Cuscuta; species Cuscuta europaea. The sequence continues at coordinate 2,184,231 of CAMAPE010000011.1, read as the reverse complement.
TTTTTCGAATTTATTATGAATTAAACATTTAATTATGGCTTTTGATTATTTTTGAGAGAATATTACATGAAAGAGGACTAAAAACGTTTGAAAATTCAAAATAGAATTGTCATGTTTTTATTCCCAAAATAAGACTTATTACTGCTATGTTTTGGCAATACCAAACTTCAAACATGACAGTATTTTCTAACATTGACAGTAATTACTCCTATTTTGGGAATATAAAACATGAAAGTCCGTCCTATTTTGAAAATTTTCAAACTGTGTTAGTCTTATTTCGGGAACATTCCTTATTTTTATCTCATATTTAAAGGAAGGGAAAATGAAATGAAAAAATAGATATGTTTCCAATAGGACTAATATGGTCTTATTTTGATAAAAAAAAAACATAACAAATCATATTTTGAATTTTTTTGATAGTTTTAATCCGCTTTAATAATTTCTACGAAAGATATAAAGGAAGTAGTAGGCGCTTTCGTAGGTACCAACCATTGCAAGTAGTGGTGGTATTTCCTCGGTGACAAAGGCACCGGAAAGCCTGCGTGTGAGTATCAAAGCCACAAGTCCCTCCTCCACCCGCCTGCGCACACTCCACGCACTCCGCCGTCACCGGGATTTCGAAGTCCACCCTCACCCCGTACTCCGGCACCTGACTGAAAGCTGCAGCCTCCGCCGCGGCGCTGAGGTTCCTCCAGTAAACGCCGGTGTAAGATGCACAGTGGCGCAGCATCATCCTCAAGGACTCCGCCGCCTGGGGGAAGTAGGCGCAGCAAGAGGCTTGGCGCAACGCGGAGGGGCACTCCGGCAGGTTCCTGCAGAGGAAGCTGCCGGAGTCGCAGGCGGAGTCGCACTCCTCCGGAAAGCGGTCGCAGAAGTGAGGCTTGGAGTGGACCATGAGCACGTCCCGGGCGCTGCAGTTGAAGAAGAGGTAGTCGTTGTGGGGGGAGAGGGCGAAAGGGGTGCTGGTGTCGAGGCTGAAGGGGCGGGTGGGGCGGAAGCGCTCGCCGTCTTGGCAGTTCCACATGAGGGGATCGGTGAGCAGAATGTGCGGATCGTCGCCGGAGTAGCTGACCTTCTTGATGGGGTACCTGCCCGAAGGCGTGAGGAGTAGAAGCTCGCCGGCGGCTGTGCAGGTGATGATGCGCCGGTAGCGTGGGCTGCCGCACCCGTCGTCCACGCCCAAAGGGTATTCTATCGGAATTTCGCCGCATGATTTCCTGCACACTCCGCCTTGCGCCACCTCCACACCAAACAATAATAAAAACAAGACAATTCCTATACATTTTCTTACAGATAATAATGAGGAAGCCATTCCAAAACACAGTAATTGCTTGGTTTATGGCTACCTACCTACCTAGTTTAATTTATTTCTTGAGAATATATGAAACAAAAGCGGCATATCGCGTGAGAAGGGACCAACTAATCAAGAGCCAACCCCTATTTTATAAACTTTGAACCATAGAATCTTCCCAGTTTGACTCTTTTGAATCAAACTTTATACACTTTGATCATTAATTATTCAAAAATCACATTATGTTATGTTGATTAAAAATTTATTTCACGTACCTCATTGTAAAACTTACTATTTGAATGTTAATTTATTATGAATTTTATAAATATAGATATGTAGATATTTAGAGTCAATGTTTAACTTAGAAGACCGTGAAAAGTCAAAATGGGAAGATCTTTGTGTTACGGAGGTAGTATTCGTCCAAGTTTGGTCTGATCCGGTACGTGGCGGAGCCAGATAATTTTTTAGGCGGCATACCGAAGACTAAGAATTATCGTGTATTTGCTCAAAGTATAATAAAAACAATGAAATCTTAATATATATGTTAGCACAAGCTAGTTCGTTACATACTGCTTGACTCACATTAATAATATGAGTAGATCAATCATACGGGTTTTCATTTGTTCAAAATGTTGTATAATAACTTCATGTTAGGAAACACGACCTCCAACCTTTCCCAGGATCACGAGCTCAGACTCTTGTACACTTTTCCACACATTCATAATAAAAAAATATGCAATCTCACAATATCACTTTGTATTACGTACCCTTAGTCACTCTTTGTATCTAAAACTAATTCACTCTACCTATCTCGATCACACACACTATATCAAACGATATCTTTGAGCCTTCTTCTCTCACAAGAAGGCTTTCACTCTCCTCTCTCAAGGAGACTCTCACTTCCACTCACCGAAGACCCGAAGAGCTCTCCTCAAGGTTCTCATAGAAATGGGAAACCTCTCTATACTAATCTCATCAAAGTTTCTCTAGAATTTTTTATACACCACTATACATCTAGATTCTTTCAAAAAGTATCCACAAGCTTGTCTAATCTTCTCGAGTAATTTAAAGAACTTCACAATTCTTCAAAATGTTATAAAGACTTCCACACACTTCCACACAATTTTAGCGAGTTCCACACTTATCTAGAATACCTTAGATTATTATTTTAGAAACATGCAATACTTCTCTACACACATATAGAGAATATTAGACATCTCTGAAAATTCTAAAATTCTCATGAATTTCTCCATTAAGAAGGGAATCCAACACAGTCTCGAGAATGTTTTTTTTTGTGCAAGAAATGTGATAACATATTTGTCAATCTCAATACTTTCTTGCTCACTATAATCAAGAAAAGACAACACATGTGTCATTTAAGGTCTAAAACAATCCACACTTGCATTCAAATGAGTGTGGTATGGTGCAGTCAATACTTGTATTCCTAGAGATACATACGTTTCCTGAAAGACCTACATTGCATGTTATTTTAACACCTAATCTAAACTTATCCCTAATTTGTATTTATTTTTAAAAAAGGAGGGGCATTAAATATATTATAAGTAGTAATACTATTTTTTTTTGCCTGAAGCGGGGGCGCTTGCACCTCATGCCCCTCCCTAGCTCCTCCAGTGGTCTGATCTAATCAACTTAAGTCTGCTCTAATCTGATCAAATATTAAGAAGATACATTTCACCAACTGAGCTGAGCTGCTCATGCAGGATGACTCTAATTCTAATTGTACAACATATTGCCCCGTGAGTGTCGTGAAGTTTGATTAATTAACTCGTTTGTTAATAGACGTGTTCAGCCCTTTGTACTAATTAAAGTTAAAGTCGTCTCACATGGCCTACGTACTTTTGCTTTTTGTTTTTAAAATTGTGTGTACATCACAATGAAGTCCAATATTGAGGTAGCTAGGTTTGCTGCTGCTTTTACTTTTGCTTTCGTTGCTTTAGCTATGAAATGTGGATTTGGATCTAGTGTACTCCTTCCCACATTTGAAACTTTAATTTGTCAACTTTAATAATAAATTGAAAATTGTATGATTGATATTTGTGTAAATAAGAGAAAAATAATAAAAGTTAAAAATGAATTAATATTTGTGTAATTGGGAGACAAATAGTAAATACAGTGGCATTCGTGAGACAACGACGTCAAAAGAAATTGAAGGCAAAATGGGTCTAATCTTTTGTTTAAGGTTGATATAAACGAGAAAGACTAAAAACTTACAAAGTGTTCCCCATGAGGTGTCACACAAAATAACGATCTAATGAGTTGACCATTTCCTCATGAGAACAAATTATGAACCACAACAAGTGGTATATGTTGGATGTGTTTCGAAAAACAAAGAAAATAATTAATAAAAATTAATTAATTAAAATGACTAAAGAAAATAGAGAGTAGATGAAGCAGAATTTAGCCAAAACTCGTACTACGCAAGATGTCCTTAAAACGTATTCGTTGCCTCCCGGAGTGCTAGGAGCGTTGCAATGATTGTTTCCCAGGATACGATGACTACGAACAATTGTTTGAGCACTGAAACGAATTGTTTCGGCGAACGTGAACAAAGGCAGAATACGAAGGAATTTTTTAGAGAAAGCTGGAGAGTTTTGAGCTAGAGAAATGTGCAGTTCGTGTATGGATTGTGTGTTGTTGCAAACGATCTGCCAGCCTTTTATATATATGAAAGATTTGTTGTGTGTTAATGACGTTTTTAATGGACATGACCGTTGGACATCAATGTCCAGCACGTTGGCATTGATTCGTCCGTAACTGCCCATTTAATTGCATGAACGTTGGGCATTTATGACGTTGTAACAGCAGAAGCAGGCTTCTCCAGCGGGGAGAGCAGTAGCCTATTCGTAACTGTCCATTTAATTGCATGAACGTTGGGCATTTATGACATTGTAACGGCAGAAGCAGGCTGCAATTAAATGCCCAACGGTCTGCTTCCGGAGAAAAAAAAAGGAAAAAATGGGAAAAACAAAAATTTATTCTTATCTTTAGAAGATAGATTTTCAGATGGCATTCGTGTCCGCAGGTCGTACCGCGCACACGAATCACGGTTTTTCTTCTCCATTTTCGGGATTTGATCGGCACCCCCCTGCGCGCGAAGAGAGGCTTTCCACCTAAGAATCTTAACTCCTTCAAATGGGGTTCTCTTTATAAGGGGGTGAAAATCCATTGGTTTTTCCGGTGTGGGATAAAACACACCAGAACCCCATCATTTTCCTAGTTTTCTCCATTTCAATGAGTGAACTTCGAGAATCAATTTCTCATTCACCCGTTATCCGTTTTGAGTGTACCACATATCGAATTGTAGCCCTTAGCAAGGACAATCTGAAACCACTTTGACCCGACACAAATCGGAATTGGACCCCACTCAAATAATTGCCACAAATGACCATTTAATGCAATTTATTAACACATTTTCCAACAATCCCCCATATGAATGAAAATTGATTTTCGAGACTTAAAAGACACGAAGATAGGAGGGCACGTTGTGTTCACCAGATGATCCCTGCATACAGAGAGGTAGGTTTTATCCTTTGAACCTTCCGCTGTAAAGACATGTTTATTTACTGGATGTCTAGTAGACTCGATGTCCTTGAACTATATTGCCGTCGTGTAAACATTGACTTATCTTTACACAGGAATCTTCCAACTTTGTTCTATTCTCATGGGTGTGACCATTTTGGCCATGAGTCACCGTCCTGGTTCTGCAAGAGTTTCTAAAGAACTGAGCCTATATATTTCTCCTTTGAAGCGACTCTCTTCTCTCTCACATAGGTGATTCTTTCACGAGTATCCTGCATACTCTTCCAATTTTATCGAGTAGATCAACATTTTAGAATCATTAAGGCAAACATTTTTGCTAACCTCGTGCGGGAGTCACTGTTTCAACGAGGAGTGGGTAGGAGTCTGGGACCCCCACAATGACCATCCTTCACTCTATAATTTAGTTATCCCTTTTGAACCTAGGATGAACTAGCTTGGGTCCCATTCCTCGTCACAACGTCTCCAACAATTCTTTATCCAATGCCTTGATTAATGGATCCGCTATGTTATCCTTTAACTTCACGTGGTCAACAGTGATAACACCGGTTGTGAGGAATTGTTTAATGGTGTTATGTCTAAGACGAACGTGTCTGGACTTACCATTGTACATGTTTCTCTGTACCCTTCCAATTGTCGCTTGACAATCGCAATGTATGCATATTGGAGGGACAGACTTTTCCCAACTTGGAATATCCTCAAGAAAAAGGCGTAGCCATTCAGCCTCTTCAGTGCACTTATCCAAGGCTATTAGCTCAGACTCCATCGTGGATCTAGCTATTACCGTTTGTTTCAAAGATTTCCATGACACGGCTACACCTCCAAAAGTGAAAACATATCCACTTGTGGACTTTGAGTCCTTAATGTCGGATATCCAACTAGCGTCGCTATACCCTTCGAGTACAGCTGGATATCTTCCATAGTGCAGTCCAAGGTTTTGGGTTTTACGTAAATATCTCAAAACCCTTACTATTGCCTTCCAGTGTTCATCACCGGACTTACTAGTATATCTACTGAGCTTGCTAACCACAAATGCAATATCAGGCATGGTACAACTCATTAGATACATCAAACTTCCAATAATCCTAACGTATTATACTTGAGAAATACACTCTCCACGATTTTTGGTAAGGTGTACGTCTTTATCTAATGGAGTCGTTGCCTCTTGATAATCATCCTTATTAAGTTTCGTAAGGATTTTATCAACGTAATGTGATTGGCTTAGCGTAAGACCGTCCGGTCCCCTAATTATTTTAATCCGAAGGATTAAATCGGCCAGCCCCATATCCTTCATGTCAAATTTAGAATTTAACATGCTTTTGGTAGAATTAATCATTAGATTATTGCTACCCACGATGAGTATATCATCCACGTATAAACATAAAATGACATAGCTGCCTTCAACCGCGGAATGAGCAAAATTTCCCGTCCACACATTTTCATCATTTGATGGCTCAAAGGTTGTGAATAGCTCCCAGTTTGAGCAAATATGCCGGATTGCACCGGTGTCCACGAACCACTCCTTGGAATTGGATCCAACGAGGTTGACCTCGATCACCACGGCCGCAAGGATGATGTCTTCATCCTTTTGCCCACCTTGCACCAAGTTGACCCGGTCGGGTATCCTATATACCCGGTCAGGTATCAGACCATGCAACTCCCAAAAACCTATAAATACACCCCTTTCCCCGGCAACGACGCCAAATTTGACGTGCACTTTGTCGTGGTGTGCACTTCAAAATAATAATTACAATACCACACTTATACGTAGTATAGTGTAGTAAGGTTCTTATCCACAGGGAAAGGAATACTTTTCTTTTAAATTAAATTCTAGTAAAAGGGGGGGTTTTAGATTTGATTTGATTTAATTTAATTAACACTAAGATGAACGACTTATATAAATTTAATTAATAGAGATAAGTACTTGGTTTTGCTTTTATCCACTTAATGAAATGTTTGTCGATCCCGGTTATATCTTTAACTATCTTCCTCTTGAATACTCAACCGAGGAGTATATCCAATTCATCGAGGGTAGTTATTAATAACGAGACACGTTCATTAATAAGACTTACTACCGAATCAATATAGAACACGCGCCGTATATTAACCCGATAGTAGCAATAAACTTAAGATGAAAACGATTGAGATTGATAACCTCAACACAAACGGTTTATTGGTTTAATCAATATAACTAATTCCCCTTAGATTATTAACCATGAGACGCATGCATTAATAATCCAAGTTTACTACCGTTGAACGAACCGAATTAATAACAAGCGTATTAATCTGGTTCGTTCTAGTAATAATTAATATATGAAACAAAACTAGTTGATCATTTAAGTAATGCTCAAAATATTAATATGAAATATGAATAAGAATTAATTAATATTCAAGGAAGAATATTATTAAAGAAGATGAATCCTACTATAATTAATATCAAGATGTTAACTAATTATCATCTTAGCAACACTCCCCAACATTAATATAGAGGAAGAAAATACTACTATAACTAATGTCAAGATGTTAATTAATTGTCATCTTAGCAACACTCCCCAACATTAATATAGAAATAAGGGCAAGGAAAGAACTAATAATTAATATTCAAGGAAGAAGATTAAAGAAAATAACTCACAACTTACAATTCATTAAGCTTCAAAGTAGCAAAACCAAGATGGAAGAGTTTAGCTCCTCATTTGGAGACTAATCATGATAAAAATATAAAGAAAGAACTAATCTAGACTGAGCATAGAAGTATAAAGAAATTGGTGATTTTATTGTGAAGAAAAGGGGTGTATTTATAGGCTTTTGGAAGTTGAAGGGTCTGATATCCGACCGGGTATATAGGATACCCGATCGGGTATCTTAGGAAATTTCCCAGAAAGTCACTTTTCTGGGCATACCCGACCGGGTATGTCGGTATACCCGATCGGGTATGTGACAAATCTTTTACGAGATCATGCTCCCACGTTCATTTGTCCTCGGATTTGATTTGGACAATCGAATCAAGTAAATACCCGATCGGGTATTGCTTATACCCGACCGGATATAAGAGTATTTTATCCAAATCGAAATCTTTCTTGCCTCCTTGCACTTTCCTTGATCTGCTGAGGTCCAATCTTGATCCTTTGGATGATCTTTGACCTGTTTAGCTCAGAAAAGTCCTAATCTATACAATTTACAAATAAATATGAAAATAAAGTATTACACTAAAAGTGTGTATTTTCCACAACTAGAACTAATAAAAACTAGTTAAAAATACAAACATACAATCGGAAATTACATGAATAACAACTCCCCCACACTTAGCTTGTTTACTCGTCCTCGAGTAAAGTCAAATGCTTAATAGTTCTAAATCCTCAAAAGTTCAACAATTAACCAGAAAAAGCAAAAGACCATCAAGGATAACATATGAGTTTTACATTGAGTGTTTAGCTCAAAAAATAATATCTTCTTGGGTTTCATGGCCTTCTATGCTCATCTCCTCTTTTCATCTTCAAAAGATTAAATGATGTCCTGTAAAGACAAATGATAGTATATCTCTCATATCTCTCATTTTGCCTAGGAGTCTTTTCAGGTTTTCATCTTAGCATCTCTTTTTATTTTTCCACCTTTCCACTCACTCATCTTTTTTTGTAAGCCCTTTTTGCTTAGATTGCCCATTTTTGGGTTTTCAACGAATCGGCCGACTGACAACAAATTTCTTTGCACCGGCATCCTCGTTCTTATATTTGTGATCCAAAGTCTTCCAAAAGCTCCTTAGCCGTATCTAATTTGCTATAAACGTCGTACAAAGCATCATGCAGTCCGTTCAACACGTATGATAGAGTATATGGGCCCAGGCTCCACGGCCCACATACTCGGGAGATTAAACACAGAAGACCGACACCACGTGGCGTCGCATCGTCCAGATGGTATCCCATCGGCCGGAACCAAAAGTGCTCAGATCACGGTCCAAGAGCCCAAGGCAGAAGTTGGTCTCCCATCGTCCTGGTACCCCTTCGGCCTGGCACCCGCATCGGCCAGGTACCCACATCGGCCAAGAAGCTACGACAAATTATATTTTCATACTTAGTTACATAACTATGTACCCAGCCCATTAGTGGCCTTATTATGCCCAAAAGAGGCTTTGTTATGCCCAAAAGAGGCCTTATAATTGTATTGGGCTTCCTAAGCCCAAGACTAGGAGACCAAATCCACATTTACTCCTATAAATAGCCCCCTAGGAGTTAGTTATAGGGGTTAAGAAATATTAATTACTCACTTCTCTCTCTAGCTCTCACTTCTCTTTAGAATTAAATACTCTATCAACGTAGTTTCAGCAAAGGAAGTCAGAATGTTTCCATGCTTCAACCGCGTTGAAAGATTGCGCATCCACCTTACCTCCGATTACTACCGGCGCTTCTTCGATCAAGAACCTAGCAAGACTAGGAGTGGGAAAATATACTGAAACTTCGGTATATCGGCCATACCATACCGAAAAATACCGAATTTACCGAATTTTTTGGTATACCGAAAAGTTCGGTACGGTATGATACCATACCGGGTCACTTCGGTACGGTAAAGGTATGGCTTTTTTAGATTTTCGGTATTTCGGTATATACCGAAATACCGTTAATTTTCGGTATGGTACGGTATATACCGAAATACCGATATACCGAAATAGAATTAGTAAATTTTTAGGGTCAAACCCATTAAATGAAATTATTAAAATACCAAGGCCCAAAATTAAAATAACACATCTTATAATACTACGGCCCTTCTCTAGTTCTCCCAAGTAGAAGCCTAAATCCGTAATCAAATAAATGGGAGAATTTGAGTTTGCACCCCATGTTTTGGGTGATATTTGACTTTGCACCCCATTTTAAAAATAATGTATGCACCCCATTAGCCCAAAAATTGTGAAGGAGTGTGGTGCAAAGTAAAATAATTTTATAGTGAATTGAGGTGCATACATTAATGATTTTAAAAATAGGATGCAAACTCAAATATCACCCAAAACATGGGGTGCAATGTCAAATTCTCCCCAAATAAATCAACATAGAGTCAAGCAACTTCTCTTCTCTTCAACGAGTGACAAAGCTGTGGACTATTGAGCATTGACGATGGAGATGCGGACGAGTGACGAAGATGCCATTGACGAAGCACGGAGTAGCAGACAACCGTCATTATTTGCTAAAGCTTAACCATCCTGATAATATGAACAATCTGGTCTATGCTCATTCTATATTTATAAACAAATGATAAAGTATATTGATAAAATATTTATATTTATACGGCGAACGACCATCATATTACCAAAGTAGAAAAATCTCTTATTTATACGGAGCTGCAACAATGATTCAAAGATTTGTTATTACAAACATTAGTTATCATTGATTTATGTTAGATAAATATTCTAATTTTCATTATGGATTGTGTTGAGACTTGATATATTAGCACATAATTTTAGTATTTTCTACTTTGGATTAAATATTGTGTTTTAGTTTTGGTATCGATTTATGTATTGATGTCGTATGCTACTTTTGACTTGTTAAAATCAGTTTTTTTGGATGTTCGGTAGGCCCCTTAAGCTAATACTTTATATGGAATTGCCAAGAAATTTATTTCTTTTTTTGAATTTTCGGTATAAAACGGTATGGGTTACATACCGTACCGAATTTTCGGTATACCGAAATTCGGTATACCGAAAGTTTCGGTATGGTAACGGTATGACATTTACCAATACCGGATTTTCGGTACGGTATGCGGTATGGCGTTGAAATTTCGGTATACCGTACCGAACCAGCCCTAAGCAAGACTGAGAGTAGTAAGGTAAAATAGCATTTTTGCTGCCACCTATTGAAGTTTAACCCATTGAATTTTTTGGGTTTCTCCACAGAGTTGCTCAGCACGGTAATCATAGGGATTGCCCCTTGGTTTCCCAAAGTAGATGCTCCGCGTTGTGAACTATTGTTCACCGCAGCTCCACTTTTAGAGTGATTGTCGTTTGGCACGTTCTGCCCACCAACATTCCGGATTTCTTGTGAAGCCATTTTCCGTTCTTACATTTTCCGAAAACACAAAAAAATAAGTTTGTTCACCAAAGTGACAAACTACGTTTTAAGATTGTATCCGTATGATACAAGCTTAGCACAATACATTTTAAGTTTGTTGGGTGTGTTTCAAAAAATAAATAAAATAATTAATAAAAATTAATTAATTAAAATGACTAAAGAAAATAGAGACTAGATGAAGCAGAATTTAGCCAAAGCTCGTGCTACACACGATGTCCTTAAAACGTATTCGTTGCCTCCCTGGGTGCTAGGAGCGTTGCAACGATTGTTTCCCAGGATACGATGACTACGAACAATTGTTTGAGCACCGAAACGAATTGTTCTGGCGAACATGAACAAAGGCAGAACATGAAGGAATTTTTTAGAGAAAGCTGGAGGGTTTTGAGCTAGAGAAATGTGCAGTTCGTGTATGGATTATGTGTTGTTGCAAACCACCTGCCAGCCTTTTATATGGAATATTTCTTAATGGCACGTTAATGACGTTTTTAATGGACATGACCGTTGGACATCAATGTCTAGTACGTTGGCATTGATTCGTCCATAACTTTCCATTTAATTGCATGAACGTTGGGCATTTATGACGTTGTAACAACAGAAGCAGGCTTCTCCAGCGGGGAGAGCAATAGCTTGTTCGTAATTGTCCATTTAATTGCATGAACGTTGGGCATTTATGACGTTGTAACGGCAGAAGCAAGCTTCTCTAGCGGGGAGACCAGGAGCCTGTTGTGGGCCGTTCAACATGGAGCATCGATCTGCGCCCGTCTCCCTTGAATAAGGGTTCTAGTTTTTGCCGTCCTGTGTGCGGCGTTTAGATTAAGTCGTCATTTGGAGCGACGATTAGGTTTGCAGAGAAGGAATTGTTCGCAGGAATATCGCTAGGCGTGTTGTGGCGGCCGATGGAGAAGGAGTTGCGGGAGCCAAGGGAGGGAGAAAGGGAGGCGTCCAGAGGGGCAGAAATTGCGGGGCAGACGGAGGTTGCGCGTCAGGGTATCAATCGAGCGATGGGAGGGAGCTGTGCCTTGTTTGTGTCAACAATCATAGCGATGGTCCTGCCTCCTCCTGAACCGCTGCCAGGGGATGAACGAGGTGCTAGGGTTCAAGATACTTGTTTTGCTTATTGGGTATGTTTGGATCTATGGGAACAAATATGGTTGTGTGAAGCCCGCTGCATGGTTAGCGATTCGTGTTGCTCTTTCAGGGGTGACCATCTCTAAGTCTCACCATAGGGTTTACAGTCGTAGTTCTTGGAGTTTAGTTGGTGTCAGATTTGTTTTTCCTTTGATTGATGTAATGATCCTGAAACTTATGATATGAATAGAGGCAAGTTTTCGTTCAAAAAAATCTTATCTTTAGAAGATAGATTTTCGGACGGCATTCGTGTCCGCAGGTCACCCGCGCACACAAGTCGCGGTTTTTCTTCTCCGTTTTACGGGATTTGATCGGCATCCACCCTGCGCGCGAAGAGAGCCTTTCCACCTAAGAATCCTAACTCCTTCAACGAATGAACTTCGAGAATCAATTTCTCATTCACTCGTTATCCGTTTTGAGTGTACCACATATCGAATTGTAGCCCTTAGCAAGGACAATCCGAAACCACTTTGACCCGACCCAAATCAGAAGTGGGCCCCTACTCAAATAATCACCCCAAAATGACTATTTAATGCAATTTATTAACACATTTTCCAACAGCATATAAATGAATTAGGTTTATATTTTATATATTTCTGTGGTAACCTTTTCGTTTTATGCCTAACAATTCTTCAAATTCCAATCTCTGAGAACTGGACTCTGATGATGATTTGAAAATTTTAGGTGAGTCATCCATGATTGAATTGTTAGCTCGCTTTCTATACATGTTCATTTTTTGGCTTGCTATCTTGAATACACACTTGAATACAAACCATAAATTTGATGGTAGTGCGTATCATATTTACATAGAGCCAAGAATATTGACATCTTCATGGATAATTATGTAATTTATTATCCCGTGCAACGCACGGGTAAAAGACTAGTTTGAAGCTAAAGTACTTATATCTGAAAAATATTTAATCACAAAAAATATGATAATAATCAAACAAGACAAGACTATGAAACTCTGTTATGAACTTTCATTCATACACTTAGTTAGTACATCTAATATTCATATGTACACAATAAAAAGAAAATAATATCATCTTTTAGTAGTTGTGGGACAAATGATAGATAAAATACAATAAAAATATAATTAAAAATAAACTGAGCGGGTACGAGGCATGTAATGGGTCGGACATGTATAAAACTGTAACTGCCCGTTACCCGTAAATACAAAACTGGTATTCCCTACCTTGCACCCGTTACCCGGTCAATGCGATTTTCCTTATTTTGACCGGGCAGTTCAGTGCGGGTATCCATCAAATCGACCACAATTGTCATCCCTAGATCTAAGACACAAAACACCACAATTTCTTCTAATTTTAAAACTTTAAATACTATTCAATCCGATTAAACTAATTAACTTTTATGAAGAAAAAACCGTAACAAAATAAATAAAAATTAAATAAATCAACATCTTTGATATTTTAAATATATTCACAAAATTTCTTTGATATATGAAAGAATGACATAAATATTACTTATAGAGTTTGGATGGACAAATATATGACCATTTTAAGTTTGGACCAAAAAGTGACTAATCTAATTTCTCCCTGTTCGGCGTTCTAGGCTTCCCGTTAGTCTTCCAGCACGTTTCCCCTTTCTTTCATCCTCCATCTCTAGACTCCTTCTTGCAACATCCAGCCTCCACCATCTGCCACACGAACTGGCGAGGAGGATTCGATGAAGACGACGACGCTACAACAACGAGGGCGGATCTGGAGATGAGACGAGGCTACAATGACGAAATTACGCGATGGCGGCGTCATCTTCTTCGTCTATAGCAATTCGCGCCAGATTTGGAAATGACAGCCGATGCTGATCAAACTCTTCTTCCTCTCCTTTCTTCTTCTTCTTCTTCTACAAAAACTCGCCCCGGATTTGGAGCTCCAGTGCGCGTTTTCATTGATTTGGGCTTTGCCTCTACAATTGATTCAATTGCGACGTAGATGGCCCATTTAGGGCTTCAGATATGATATTGGCAGCTAGGGTTGTGTTGAGCTGAGTTACAGGATGAAGTGCGGCGGCGGGCGGGCGGCGGTGTGGTGGATGAATGCGGCAGTGACATGGCGCTGGTGGTGGAATGCGATGGTGACGGCGCATCTGACTGGAGGGAAGTGGCCGAAGTAATTTGTAAGTCACTGTGTAGTTGTCACTACGGAGATGTCATTGCGGAGTTGTCACTATGGTCGGCAGCGTTGGGCGGCGGCGGTGGCCGGACAACGGAGATGTCATTGTGGCGAGAGGTTGGGGCAGAAGCATCACTATGGAGTTGTCATTGTGGATGTGTACTATAGCCGACGACGGTGACTGGCGGCGACACAAGTGGGGGCACTCACACATGTGAGGGTGACAAAGATGTCACTACGGAAACACCACTATGGCTGGTGATGCGGAGATGTCACTATAGAGTTTATTTGCGGAAATGTCACTGCGAATATATAAGTGTGCTGATGGAGTATATGGCCCGGGAACCCCCGGCCCACAGACTCCTACTACTCCACCAAAGGCCCAACAGGCCCAACAGGCGAAAGTCACAGCGCCCAGAGTACCAAGCAGTCCGCACAACGCACAGGGGTGCCTTCGGCCCAACAGGCCCCCTGGCCGAAGGCTCCAAATTATCACAGAGCGGGTTTCTAAAGCAAACTAAGAAACTGGGAGAAAACGGCGAAAACAGTAGCCCTCGGCACTGTGAGCCCTCGGCACCAGGGGTGCCATCGGGAAGGAAGAGCCCTCGGCTACTACTCTATGGCCGAAGGCACCTTACTCGACAAGATATCTGCCTCACATGCGTACAGATCACCGTACCCCGTACAGACATCCCATCCAACAGCCGCATTAAATGCGGCCACATGCGGCTGCCAGCGCCAACCAGTTGAGGTGACCCCTCGGCCAATGAGCGCTTGACACGTGTCACTGTCCGGCATTTATTGCTACTATAAATAGCACCCCATTTCCCCATTTGTAACCACGCTGAAAACGCTCCACATTTATAATACGCTCTCTCTCTCTATATTCACCTGCTCTGACTTCTCTCTAAGTTACTCCCCGCAATAGCCCTTCGGATATATACCCCCGGGTAGACTATCCATCATTTGGTGCTCTCGTTGAGAGGTTGAACAATCGAGTAAGAAACCCTCCCCCTCGACCAAACACAAACACTAGCCCTCTATCAAAATGGTGAGGACAACACGTGCCAACTCAAAGAACGTAGAAGACAAGAACCTGCCCCTCGGCGACGTCAACGCCCCCGAAGCCTCTCACAGGGCTCCCGAGGGCGGTGTCCTCGCTGGGCTGGAACAGGCGGCTGTCGACCTACGCCTTCAGATCCAACAAAACGCCCCCGATGCCCGCCTCGGCATCGAGGCCAAGAAGAAAAACCGGAGCGATGACCAAGTCAGCCCTCCGGTTCTCACCATCAACGTACAATCGGCGCTCTCCGCCTTCATCCAAACGCTCACCCAGAACCCGGGTGCCTTCGGCACCCTGGCCCCAGCTCACCCTCAGATCGGGGAAAATATCATACTTCCCCCTCTGCCACACCCCTTCGGAAATCCCACCCCTCGGGTGAGAAACGACGAAGGGGTGGTGGCCCAAGATACATCCTCCCAGGAAGTTCAGTCCCGGGACCGCCATAATGACAACAGGGAGAGGCCCCGTACTTCCGCCCTCAACCGGCTCGGAGGAAGGCCAGACCGCCGAGGGGTCCAAGACCGCCTCGGGGGGAAAGCACTCCAAAGGCCCCAGGAAAGCGGGGGATCTGTTTCGAGGGCAGACGAGGAGCGTCCCCCTCGGGACAAAGGCAAGGCACCCCTTCATGCCGATGATACCCGGCACCAAATCAACCAGGCCCACTCGGCCCGGGTTCGTTCGCAGGGGGCGGAGACCCTCCCGAGGGATCCCCGGGACGAGATTATTGCGGCCCTCCAACGCCGGCTCGACGAGATGGAGTCCAACAAAGCTCACGCCACCACCTCCACCCCTCACTCAGACCTCAAATACGAGGCCATGATGGCCAAAATGGAGGAATTACAGAAGAAGGTGGCCGAGGGCTCCGGGGAACCCGTCATTCAGCTCCGGACTCGGACGCCATTTACCCCAAGGGTATTGGCGGCCCGGATCCCGGAAAAATACCGAGGGCAACACATACAGCCCTACAACGGGAAAACGGACCCCCAGGAACATTACAGCAAATACCAAAACAGCATGATGGTGGTGGGGGCGTCAGACGAGTATTTGTGTCGTTGGTTCCTCTCCACCTTAGAGGGGCCGGCGTACGAATGGTTCAACAGGCTGCCCGAGGGCTGCATTGATTCGTGGCAAGAACTCGCCCAGCGATTCTTGACACAATTTGCCGGGAGACGTCGCACAAGGAAGCACTTCTCCCACCTCCTAACAATACGACAAAAGAAGGATGAGACCCTTCGGGATTTCCTAGAGCGCTGGAGGACGGAGGCCGACAAGGTCGACGGTGCTGATGACGGGACCCTCCTGGCCCTCCTACAAACCGTCCTTCGCACCGACAACTTTTCCAGGAGCCTCATTATTGAACCTCCCCGCGACTACATAAGGGCCTTGCAGCGGGGGGACCGGTATGCTGAGGCCGAGGAGGTGGAGAAATATCACCAACATTCGGACCAGCAGCCCCCGAGGGCTGACAACAAGCATAACCGAGGGCCGGGGGCTCCTCCAAATCGCCCCAAGACTTCGGGACCCTCTGATGACCGCCCTCGGCAAGGCCAAGCCAAGCCCGGGGGAGGTTATAAGAGCAACCCTAAGACTTGGGCCCAGCCCATCCTCCTGGACCGCCCTCGGACACCATTGACGCACCCCGTCAGCATCATCCTCGATTTTGCCGAGGAGAGGGGCCTCGTTGAGCGCGACTCTCGCGCACCCCCGGAGGTACACGCTATCAACCCTCAGTTCCCCTACTGTCGCTTCCATCGGCACCAGGGGCACAGGACCGACGACTGCCATCAGCTGAAGACGGCCATCGAGAGATTAATACAGGCGGGGCACCTGTCCCAATTTGTCCAGAGCCCTCGGCAGGAGGGACCTTCTCATCAGGGGCCTCCCCGAGGGCATCACACGAAGGTAAACGCTTGGGTAAACCCGAATACCATCCCCCTCGGCAAGAAGAGGGAGATCGGAAACTTGGAAGAAGAGGAGGAGGAATACCCCCACTACCAGGAGAAGAAACGCCACATCCTCATGATCACCGGTGGCAACACAGGGGGTGATTCCACCAGCCAGCGAAAGAAGTGGGCTCAATCGCTTTATGTAAGGGAAGTCACTCATATGCCCCCGGTAAAGCGATTGAGGGAGGAACCCATCACCTTCACCAACGCAGATCTCCCTCCTACTGCCTCTCCTCACAGGGATGCCTTGGTAATTCGAACGGAGATCAACGACACCATTATTCACCGAACTTACATTGACACGGGCAGCTCCGTCAATGTAATGTACCTCAGCACCTTCAGAGAGCTGCATCTGGAGAGGGGGTCCCTTCGGCCCATTAAGACCCCTCTTGCCGGCTTCACCGACGATACTATTGATTCCGAGGGGGTAATAACCCTCCCGGTGATCTTCGGCGACGGGCTCCATAGAGCCCAACTCGAAGTGGAGTTCGTCGTCGTCAACATTGACTGCGCTCACAACATCATCCTCGGCCGGCCAGCCCTCGAGGACCTCGAAGCTATCATCTCCATGAGGCATCTCTGCCTCAAGTTTCCCGCCGAGGGGGGCATTGGCTACTGCCGGGGGAACCAGAAAATCGCCCGCGCCTGCTATCTTCAGGTCACTAAAAAGGTAAGCAAGACGGAATTCCGTGTTGACACCATCACCGGAGCCGTCGACCAGGAGGACAGAAGGCCGAGGGCTGAACCGGCCGAGGACGTAGAAGACTTTGCGCTCGATCCGGCCCAGCCGTAGAGAGTCGTGAAGATTGGAGCCCAGCTCCCTGAAGATCTAAAAACCGGTATCACCGACGCCCTCCGCGCCTACTCCACTGTCTTTGCATGGGGGCCGGAGGACATGCCGGGAATCAGCCGAAGGGTCATCACCCACCGCCTCTCGGTGGACCCTTCGGCAAAAGCAGTACAACAGCGAAGAAGACCCCTCTCCGCCGAGAGGAGGGAATTTGTGAAGAAGGAGGTCGCCATGCTCCTCTCTATTAAGCACATCAAGGAGGTAAAATACCCCTCATGGCTAGCAAATGTAGTCCTCGCACAGAAGCCCCCTACCTTCCGCATGTGCGTGGACTACACCGATCTCAACAAAGCATGCCCTATGGATCCATTCCCTCTACCAAACATTGATCAATTGGTGGATGAGACCGCAGGGTGTGAGATCATGTCCTTCCTCGATGCCTTCCGAGGGTACCATCAAATATTCATGCACGAGGAGGACGCCGAAAAAACTGCCTTCATGACTCCCGAGGGCATCTTCTGCTACCTAGTGATGGCCTTCGGCCTAAAGAACTCGGGGGCCACTTACACCCGGATGGTGGCCCGGGTCTTTCAAGCCGTCCTAGGGCGCACCATGGAGGCCTATGTCGACGACATGATCGTCAAGAGCAAGCAATCTTCCAGCCATGCTGACGACCTCCGGGAAATCTTCGCCATCATGCAAAAATTCAACCTTCGGCTAAACCCGAAGAAGTGCACCTTCGGCGTCCAAGGGGGCAAATTCTTAGGCTACATGGTGAGCCGAAGGGGTATTGAGGCCAATCCCGAGAAGATCCAGGCCATCATCAACATGGAGCCCCCACGCAACGTAAAGGAGGTTCAACGGTTGACGGGCCGCCTGGCAGCCCTCAACCGCTTCCTATCTAAATCAGCGGAGAAGTCTCTACCCTTCTTCCAGATCATGAGGAAGACGGCTGGCTTCCTATGGACTCCAGAATGCCAGGGGGCTTTCGACGAGCTCAAAAGATATCTATCTTCACCTCCTGTGCTCTCCAAACCCAAGGTAGGGGAGACCCTCTACCTCTACCTTGGGGTTAGCCCGGCGGCCATCAGCTCTGTGCTCATCCGGGAGGAAGACGACATCCAACATGCCATCTTCTACGTTAGCAAGACCCTAAGGGAGGCCGAGCTCAGGTACTCCCCTGTGGAAAAAACGGTGTTGGCCATCGTTTGGACTGTCAAGAAGTTGGGCCACTACTTTCAGGCTCACCCAGTTCAGGTCCTCACTCATCAACCCCTCGGCGCCCTCATGAGGAGCCCCACCAGCTCCTCCCGCATGGTTAAATGGGCTATCTTCTTGAGCCAGTACAACATTGACATCCGTCCAAGGCCTGCCATCAAGGGCCAAGCCCTAGCGGACTTTGTGACGGAATGTACCGCAAGGGCAGCCACGGACGGGGAGCCCTCGGCTGCCTCGGACGACTGGTGGACCCTCTACACTGATGGCTCCTCCGCGACCAAAGCATGCGGAGGAGGGGTAGTCCTCATTACGCCCGAGGGCTTCAGGGCCTACTATGCAATCCGCTTCTCCTTCAAGGTCTCCAACAACGAGGCCGAATATGAGGCCCTCCTATGTGGCCTTCGGCTGGCTGCCAACATGAGGGCTCGGCAGATCCACATCAAATGCGACTCCAAGTTGGTCGTTGGCCAAATCTCCGAAGAATATGAGGCCAAGGAGGGAAGAATGAAGCAGTACAAGGAGGCGGCCAAGGAGTTGCTTAAGGTATTTGAGGCACACTCTCACCCAAATACCGAGGGCTCAGAACTCCGAGGCCGACATATTATCTAAGCTCTCGGCAGACTCCCCCGAGCACATCTCCAAAATTGCCAAAATCGAGGAACTCAGCCTCTCAAGCATCCATGCAAGCCCCGTGATGAACATACAACAACGTCAGGAGGATTGGATCTCAGATATCACCGCCTTCATCTCCACAGGGCAGCTACCCGAGAATGAGGCCCGCGCTAAACTGGCAAAGCTGAGGGCTCCCAGCTATACCATCGAAGATGGGAGGCTCTACAAACGATCTTACAATGGCACGCTACTTCGGTGCCTTCATCCAGATGAAGCCGAGGTCGCAATGGAGGAAGTGCACAGTGGCACTTGCTCAGCTCACCAGGGACCCTTCTCCATGTCCCGAAGGCTCATTCTCCAGGGTTACTTCTGGCCAACCATGGCCAGGGATTGTGCTGATCTTGCCCGGAGGTGCACCGCGTGTCAACATTTCCAGAAAGCCCCCGGCAGGCCAGCGGTCAACTATGCCCCCATCAGCACATCTGTCCCTTTTTCTCGATGGGGGATAGACCTTGTGGGCCCTCTGCCGAGGGGTACCTCCAACAACAGGTACATCATTGTGGCCGTCGATTACTTCACCAAATGGGTGGAGGCTGAACCCCTCGCCAGCATCATGGAGGCAAAATGCCGTCACTTCGTCCTCAAGAACATCCTCACAAGGTTTGGCGTCCCCCAGCAGATCATCTCCGACAATGGGACACAATTTGAGGCAGCCCCCTTCTGTGCCCTTCTGGAGGCATGGGGCATCAAACACACCTTCTCCTCCGTTGCCTACCCTCAAGGCAACGGGCAAGTAGAGAACGCCAACCGGACCTTGCTCGAGGGCCTCAAAAAGAAGCTGGAGGCCGAGGGCGGTAGCTGGGTAGAAGAACTTCACAACATTCTTTGGGCCTACCGCACCACCCCTCGGCGAGCTACAGGTGAAACACCCTTCTCCCTCTGCTACGGTTTTGAAGCCAAAGCTCCTACGGAAGTCACCCTTCCTACCCGAAGGATGATCCAATATGACCCCGAGGTCAACGACAGCAACATGGCCCTCGACCTCCACCTCATTTCAGAACGCCGGGAGCAGGCCTTCATCCGGGCAGAAAACTACCGAAGGCAAGTTAAAAGCTACATCGACGCCAAGGTTCGCACCCGAGAATTTCAAGTGGGGGACTACGTCCTCCGGAGGAGGGAAGCCAGCCAACCAACCGAGGGAGGAAAAATGGCACCAAAAATCGAAGGCCCCTACATCATAGCAACCATCATCAAACCCGGGACCTACAAGCTCAAACGCCCCAATGGGAAAGAAGTCCCTAGGCACTGGAATGTACACCATTTAGTTAAATTTTATCAATAATGTAAGAGCGGCCAAGCCCTCATAACTAGTGAATGTACTATCCTATGGCCCGAGGCCTCCAATTTCGAAGAATGAAGATACATTCAAGACATCAAGCCCTCATACTGACTACAGGACCCAGGCCTCACCACGAGAAGAACCCCCTCCGGCACCAAGTGCCGAGGGCGGACACCATCAACACCTACAACAAACAGTGAAAACACCACGTGTTTTCAGTCAAGACCCCTCGGTACCAAGTACCGTGGGAGGGAACTCCTATCACCAACAACAAGGAACACCACGTATTTCATTTCCCTTCGGCACCCAGTGCCGAGGGTACATCCCCACCTTCACCATCGAAACAGAAAAGATGAGAACACCGAGTGTTCCTACAGAAGACCCTTCGGCACCCAGTGCCGAGGGTACATCCCCACCTTCAACATCAAAAAGAAAAGATTAGAACACCAAGTGTTCCTACAGAAGACCCTTCGGCACCCAGTGCCGAGGGTACATCCCCACCTTCAACATAAAAAAAAGAAAAGATTAGAACACCAAGTGTTCCTACAGAAGACCCTTCGGCACCCGGTGCCGAGGGTACACCTCCATCATCAAACATCGAAGCGAAGAAAAAACACCAAGTGTTTCAACGAAGACCCCTCGGCACCCAGTGCCAGGGATATGCTCTCCTAACAGCTTCCAGACATCTATTGGGAAACACCAAGTGTTTCATTTGAAGACCCTTCGGTACCAAGTACCGAGGGTAGACGCCTACATCAACTACAGCAAAAGAGAACACCAAGTGTTCCTACAGAAGACCCCTCGGTACCAAGTACCGGGGGCTACACATCGAAACTAACACCAAGTGTTGTTTCTAAAAGTCGTACCCCACGAGGACGCATATACCGAAGGCGCCACCATCGGTGCCGGCGGCACGTAGTGCCCCCGGCCATTTGCAACTAGTGTGCAAATGAAAACCCTTCCTTGAAACGCTTTCCGCGTCACTACCCCCAGGGTATGACAGACATGAGAAATGCCCAGGATTCGACTTTCAAAAACGGAACGCTATCCGCGTCATTACCCCCAGGGTATGACATGCATGAGAAATGCCCAGGATTCGACTTCCAAACCGAAACGCTCCCCGCGCCACCACCCCAAGGGCGTGGCAGGCCACGGACTATGTCTAGCGCCGAGGGGACGACTTTCAAAAATGAGGCGCTTTCCGCGCCATCCCCCAAGGGGAGGCAGGTTACGGACCACCATATCTTGTGCCCAGGAAACGTCCCTCGATCCCCTCGGCACTCGGAAGGTTAACCCGAGGGAGGAGAGCCATTGGTGTATTCTGATGGTCTCCTAATAGGCCCAGCCTTACCAAGAAACCAAGTTTCTTGATGCCTTCCCTTCACCACCAAAAAAAAAGGGGGTGAAGGGGAGTAGACTCGGCGAGAAGTCAAAGAGTACACTCCAACAAAATCACAACATGTCGAGGGCTCCCCACGGGAACACCTCCGGCAATTGAAGACTCCTATTTCCCGAAGGATACTACTCAAGGAAATATCATCAGGAAACACCGAGGGCTTCAACAATACAAAGGGACTGGACTATCCAAGGTCCACTAAACGGTACTTCAAACAAACACCGAAGGCATCTGTTACGCACAAATACCGAGGGCTCTTTCCCCATGACAAGGGTCAAATTCTGCAACTTTTAAAGAGTATGCCGAGGGCACACACTCCTCATTGGTTTTCTTCACAACAACAGGATTCAACACAGGGAAGCAGCACTTAAAAAAAAATTCTAAGTCCTAAAGATTGGGCCCCCGGCCCAATCAATATTACAGCCAAGGGAATATGGTGGCCGAAGGCTATGCAATACAAACAACACTTGCAAACAAAGAAAATTTCGATGTCCTAAAGATGGGCCCCCGGCTCAATTAGTATTGCAGCTAGAGGAATGTGACAGCCGAAGGCCATACATCAAGGAGGGATTCCATTTCCCGAAGGCTCCCAAGGGAGATTTTGTACTTAGAAGATTTTCTAAGCCCTGCATATTTCCCCCCGGTCAACTACTCATACATCATGAAGGGATGCCATCTCCCGAAGGCTCCCAAGGGAAACTCTACACTTAGAAGAAAGATTTTCTAAGTCCTGCATATTTCCCCCGGTCAACTACTCATACATCATGAAGGGATGCCATCTCCCGAAGGCTCCCAAGGGAAACTCTGCACTTAGAAGATTTTCTAAGTCCTACATATTTCGCCCTCATCTCGAGGGACCTAATTGCTGAAGGCTACCTATCAATCGAGGGCTACAGTTCACAAGGAATCAACACTCAAGAAAATCTTCTAAGTCCTAAAGAATTAGCCCCCGGCCTACTCAATATTGCGGTTGGGGCTCCACGGTAGCCGAAGGCCTACCCAACTACCGAAGGCTCCTAAGGGCTATCTACAATCAGATAGTATTCTAAATCCTAAGACATACATTCAAAGGAACAAACACATACATTCAAAAATGCCGAAGGCATACATCCAAGAATAAAGGAATCGAAGGGAACAAGTCATATATACAAAGCCCGAAGGCGATCATTCAATCATCAAAAAGAAAGCAAGTGTAATTGCGATGTTACTATTACAAACGGGCCGAAGCCGAAGGATCAATGTTGATTGTTACAAAAAATATTCAGACATTACAAATTATGAAGTCACTCTACAACTACAGCAGCATCATCCCCGGGGGCACCCTCCCCCGATGGCTTCGAGGTAACCTCCGTCCCGGTGGCGTCCTCGGCATCATCATCGGCGCCCATCATCATGGAATCATGAATCACCGGGCGCTCTTCTCCCTCGGGAAGGGGGACCCGAACATCTGGCTGCAACGGGGGGAGGCCGTACACCGAGGGATTGAACTCATCCAGGGAGGTGCCAAAATGCCGGGCGAGCCTCCGGTAAACCAGGTGCTGGGTGAAGAACTCGCCAGCTTGATAGTAGGTGTCGCCCCTCTCATTCATCCAGTCCAGCCCGGGGCCCCTCACCCACTCCTCAATCGAGGCCTTCACCACAGAGGCCACCCATTCGCTCTGGCCCTCGGCTTTCCAGCCCTCGGAGGTGAACCCAGCAATGGCCTCTTCCCGGGCTTTTGCGGCAGCTTCAGCTTTGGCCTTCTCGGCGTCCTCAGCAGCTTGTATCCTCTCCTCGGCCGCAACCCTCTCGGCTTCAGCCCTGCCCTCGGCCTTCCCGTCTTCTCTGGCCTCCTTCAGCCACAGCTCCGCTTGCCGAAGGGCATCCTCCAACTTACACACCTCCCGAAGGGCAGCGTCCTTGTCGCGAATCAGCTCCTCCACGGACCTCTCTAGCTCGGCCTTATGACGGCACCACTCCTCTCGCCTATGGGCCTGCTCACCGAAGGTTATGCATGCCTGTTGAACAACGGACAGAGGGTTCAGACGGGCATTGGGATTATGATAAAATATTGAAATCAAGTCAAAGTGGAAACACTTACAGTCAGAGCTGACCGAAGGGCCCTGGCTTCGAGGGCGTCATCGTTATAAGTGGAGAGGGCTTCTTTGTCCATCATCGAGGTTATCCCCCTCAGGAAAGACAATGGTTCAGCTGAGTCAAGCAGCAGTGCGCCCTCGGTTCTTTGATCGTCACGTCCTTCGTCTTGCCCTCCGGAATCTTGGCGAGTTTCAGGCCATCCTTCTCTAGGGCAGCACTCCCCACCCTCCCGTGGCGCCGAAAGCGGCCCCGTAGCTCCTTCGGGAAAGGATTCTCAGCCAGCCGGACGTAGCACCATCTGTCTTTCCAGTCCTTATTGGACGAGGGCGCTTCGGTAAACAGCTTGAACTTTGCTACCTGCTGTAAATTGGCGAATCCCTCGGCATTCGCGTGCCCCCCGGCACAGATTGAAGCTTTGGAAGAAGAGGTCCAAGCTTGGGGTAACACCCCTCGTCCGGCACAGGTGCAGGAAGCCAGCAGTGTATGAATGGCTATTGGGGGTAAGTTGGCAGGGGATGAGCCCAACAAACCGGAGGTACTCCCGGAGGAATGGATGGAGGGGGAACCGGAGGCCCATGGACACTGACAGAACGTGGACGGCAATGCATCCCTCCGGAGGCCGGGACAGCAGATCATCGACGCTTGGCTCCACCACTACGGCCGAGGGCCCAACGTGCAGCTGTGTGACATACAAGTCAGCCCTGTCCGCCTTCGACTTAATATCGAGGGCCTCGGTGTTTAGCCAGGTATAGCCCTCTGGCATTTCAACGGGCCCCCAGCACCAGCGGCCACACTCTTCTTCTTAGGGGCAGCCCTCTGCGACTTTGTCTTCTTTTTACTGGGGGCTATCCTCAGAGGCGTCGGGTCCAGCGGTCTGGAGGTACTAGGCTCACCACAGTCATTCCGAGGGGGTGGCACAGCAACAGTAACCCTCATCGCCTCCTTTTGGGCTTCGTCCTCCGCCACCTGACACGCGAGGGCTAGTTCTTCATCTTCACACTCCTGCTCGAAGCCTTCGGCTTCCACCTCAGCAGCAAGAGCCTTCTGCAACTCCAAGGCCACGACTTCGTCATCGGTAACCGAGGGCGCACTGCTGCTTGACTCGACATCTGAAGCAACCTCATCCTCAACCGAGGGCTCCCTCGATATATTCTGGGAATCACTCTCGGACGACATTCTTTACCAAGAAAATGTGCCTAAAGTTTCGAAGTGTTTCTACGGAACCCTAACCCTAAACTAAGGCTAGAGGGTGGAACTTGCAAAGAGTGTTGAGGAGCGAAGGGAGAACTAACCTCTGAAAGCGCAGTGACCGAGGGCTCGAGTTCTCTCTCTAGAATTTTTGGCAGAGCTTCGCTAAGGATTTTTGAACGCGTAAGGAAGGAATGGCTCTGGCTCCGGGGTATTTATAGACCCCGGAGTCTGGGCTTGGGCCCGAAAACCGGGCCTCCGGGTGGACGCCATCATTACACGCCGCATCTTCACCCAACCCGCGATGCCGCCCACGGACAGCCAGCCATCACACGCCACGTGTGCCACCCCCCCAACGGCTATATCCCGTCGTTACATATTCCAACGACCATATTTCCAACGGCTATATTCAGGAAGTCCCCGGGTTTTTTACTTCACCCCACTTCATTGAGGATAGCCTCCGGGTACACTCACTCAGAAGTGCCCCCGGGTTGCACCCACACAACACATAACAGTCGCCTTCGGGATCACTACTTCAGATCCCTAGGGCTGCATATCAGGGCACCCCTCGGGATTTCCCCCTCAGCATTACAAAACCGGGCAGCCCCCGGGGAGTGCCTCATTGACGGATGGCCCATGGCACACAGGTAATGGGAGCCCTCGGGTATCTTCATCACCAACTCATCAACAAACAGTGGGCCCCCCGGTAACGACTTCACTGCTGCCCTCATCTGGCAGGCCCTCGGTCCCTGGATTGAGGGGCTCCCCTTCGGCACCACCAAGACATCAACAGCAAGCCTTCGGCTAATCAACACAGGAGCCCTCAGAAGAGAGAGCCTTCGGCATTCCCACCATTCTCCATTTTTTGCCAAGGTTTGACATTTTCGCTCCATCATTGCGGGAACTCGGTGCACTCATTAGGATTGCATCGAGGTTTGACATTCTCCATCGAGGTTTTCCCTCATTAGGATTTTTTTCCCAAAGGGTTTTTCCTAATGAGGTTTTTAACGAGGCATCCCCCCAAAATGAAACGAAAAGCGTCAGCCTTCGGCCCACAACAGCAACGCAACTACTTTACTCCTTTTCACCACTTTACAAGTGCCTCAAGGAGTGGGGGACTGGAGGACCCCCTCGGGAAAATCATTAAATTACAAAATCTGTGAAAATCCAACAAACAACAAAGCAAGCCCTCAAGTCCCGACATGTGGGTAACTGAGGGATTGCCTTCGGCAGGGACATAAAAGCAGCAACTCCTCACCAACTTCAGAGATCACAACGGGACAACATCAAAGGGCAAGCACAAATTACTCCTTTTCCCTCAAGTACCTTTCGGCAAAAGGAGTGAGGGACTCCTGATGGAGTATATGGCCCGGGAACCCCCGGCCCACAGACTCCTACTACTCCACCAAAGGCCCAACAGGCCCAACAGGCGAAAGTCACAGCGCCCAGAGTACCAAGCAGTCCGCACAACGCACAGGGGTGCCTTCGGCCCAACAGGCCCCCTGACCGAAGGCTCCAAATTATCACAGAGCGGGTTTCTCAAGCAAACTAAGAAACTGGGAGAAAACGGCGAAAACAGTAGCCCTCGGCACTGTGAGCCCTCGGCACCAGGGGTGCCATCGGGAAGGAAGAGCCCTCGGCTACTACTCTATGGCCGAAGGAACCTTACTCGACAAGATATCTGCCTCACATGCGTACAGATCACCGTACCCCGTACAGACATCCCATCCAACAGCCGCATTAAATGCGGCCACATGCGGCTGCCAGCGCCAACCAGTTGAGGTGACCCCTCGGCCAATGAGCGCTTGACACGTGTCCCTGTCCGGCATTTATTGCTACTATAAATAGCACCCCATTTCCCCATTTGTAACCACGCTGAAAACGCTCCACATTTATAATACGCTCTCTCTCTCTATATTCACCTGCTCTGACTTCTCTCTAAGTTACTCCCCGCAATAGCCCTTCGGATATATACCCCGGGTAGACTATCCATCATGTGCATTTGTTACATTTTTGTCCAAATGTAAACGGGGTGACTTTTTTCAAATTAGTTTTAGTTTAGTACGGAGGAGTAATATTAAGGAATTTTTTTTGATATATTGATGAAATTCCTTCCTTTTATTGAAGTCTTCGAGGCCGGCTAATATAGGGTTTTTTCCGCTCCTTTAGTCCGTGATCTGCGAGGCATTTCGTTCCGCGGAACTTCACCAGAACGAGCGAGGAGCCAGCAACCTCCGGGTTGAGAAATCCGTGAATCGAAATTAAAGGTAATATTCTTGATTTAGATCTACTGTAGCTTCATGATGATGAAAATAGAAAGCAGTGATCGCAAATGCAATGATAAATGCAAAATGATGAGATAAACAACGCTATCTTGGAGAAATCGTCAAGGTAAACATGGATTTATAATTTGTATGTGAGCTAGTGGAGCTGATAACCTTCATCATATTCTGCGCGTCAGCTAGCCAAATTGCATTACTGTCCTCAATATTGCAGACAAGTAACACTTTCATTCTTGTGGGATGGGAATAGGCATTGTAAATTGGTATGGGGTTCTAATATCTGCAGTTGGTTTCAGCTTATAGAACGTTGATGGCCTATTGAATATTGTCAAGGATTGTTCTGAGCTTGTTTCTTCTCACATCAAACCCATTTTCATCGTAATCAAATAAGACACCCATACATCATTACTCAGCCCTTGGCTCGTTTTTTCTGATTGTGGTTTTCTATACATTTTAATTTCATCTGATAAATTTTGCTTTTGTATGCCAATAGTGAATTATGTAAATTTTCAGGCTATGCAATTTAGGGTGCAATTCATAACCTTTGTTTTGTCTCAGGGCAGTTCGTACGGGTTATTGAGTCTCATGTTTTGTATTGCTGTCTTTTGTTCCCTTTTTGACACTTCTTTCTCATTTTATTTAAGATACTTTCTTTTTAGTCCATACCAAAATAATGCCAACTTTCCTGGTTTAAATATAACTAACTTTTCTGGTTTCTCAATTCATCATTTGTCTCTATATGTTTGACGTGATTTGGCACTCTTGGAGTTACTCGAGGGACAATGTTGTTTAAAACAACATTACATTTGTGTTTATTCTTTACTAAATTAATAAATATATTCAGCACAAATGTATCTTATAATTTGAAACAGAGGGAGTATGAAAATAAGGCTCACGTTGGATTCCTTGGATTATCTACATGTGTTTTTAATCACGAGTATTGATAGATGAGCTACCACTCTACTACTTCTTATCACTTTTCCAAGTTAATTGCTAATGTAACTAATTAACTATCCCTCTTTGCTAATATAACTAATATAACTGCAGCTAAACTACAAAGCATAAATTATTTGGAGATTGATTGAATTAGAAAGAACTTATGCCTTCCGTTATACTACTAATTAGGCTAGCCATATTCTAAATCTCTATTTCTATAATTAATAAATCATTCCTCAACTGTTTCCGTTCAGGGATTTTTTTTTGAAGAAACCACATAATGGCGGCAAGGAATGCTTTGAGGTTTGTGTCTCGTAGGTTTTCCAGTAGTGGAAAAGTTCTTGGGAAGGAGGAACAAGCTGCAGAAAATGTGTATATCAAGGTGAATGCTTAGGTTTATGCATAGTCATATCTGCATTTATCTTTTAAATCATCCTCGTAATTTATGCGTGTGAGTTTTCCATCCACTCTCCTCGTATCCGTGGTTACATAGTTACATGTTAGACAATCATATTACTTAACCATACCGTACTTTGCATAAATCTAAGCAAATTAGGAATGACTAGAATAGGACGCATCAATTTTGAACTATGTAATACATGGCTAGAATCTACTAAGGAATGCATGCGATGTGCTCATTTTTATTTGCATGATCTAAAGGCAAATCAACACATCAATTTTGATCATTCAAATGCATTGATTTAATACACGTTGATGAAAAAGAGGTCTCTTCAGAAATCTATGTTTTTTAAAAATGAGTGCATGGTGTTGTGATGCTATTAAAGTGATGTTAGAAATTGCATTCAACGAATCGATTCCACCACTTGAACGTCATGCTAATCTGTTCCTGAAGCTTAAATGGACCTCCCTCACAACATTTACAAGTTGCTCAAGATTTTGCAAGTGATTATGATGCATCATTAAAACTTTCCTCTTTCACCCGTCTACCATCTGTTTCTAAATGTTTCACACTTATAAACACAGAAAATGGAGCAAGAGAAACTGGACAAGCTCGCCCGTAAGGTATGTGCATGTTGATAGTTTCAGTGTTTCACTGAATTATCAGCTGTTCTTTATTTATATAATTATTTATTTATTTATTTGTTGGGGAAACTGTCAAACAAGTCCTCGTACTATATAAAAAAAAGTCAATCAAGTCCTCATACTATAAAATCATCCCATTAGCTTCTCAAACTATAAAAAAATACTCAATTTCTCTTTTTAGCCATGTGGCTAAAATACTCAAATCCTCAAACTATTTGTTGGGCATGCGGCTTTAATTATTTCATTTCTTTTTAATGATTTTTTGTTCTATCATTTTATATTATAATAATATAAGATATGTAGTATTACATTATCTTCCAATCAAGAGCCAGAGGTACTAGCCAATTCAATTCTTCTTATGCTGAATAGCTCATAGAACTCACCGGATTGATGTTTTTTCCCTTCTGTCACTAAGGAGGTGAATTTGAGAGAATTTCTCAAATGATGATCCTCTAGCCCCTAGCTTGAGTGTTCACACGATCAATGCTTCAGCTCGCCTCTAACGGAAGTGTGTGAGTTAGCTTCTTGTTAGGAACCTGACATGTGTGACCAATCGGTGACGGTTTATCAGGGTGATGTGTTGGAAACATGAGAACATTTGAAGTCGATCGGTTAAGAGCGGCTTCTTGCTCATTGTGGTGTATAGATAGACATTGGGAACCTAACAGATTGTTCGTGTGACTCAAACAGATTTACATCTCTCAAGGGGTTGAGATGGATTCTTAGGAGACCATGATTGGTCTGGCGAAGTCGGGATCACCCGGTGTTAACAAAAAAATAGAGGTAGGTTAGTATTTAGAAAAAAGTGTAAAGTAAGTATATTCATATGATTCTTAATAGTTAAAAGTGTTTCAGTCTATATGTATAACAATAATAAAGTATAATATTGGGAAAACTATCAATTTGGACCTCGTACTATCATGAAAAAGCCAATTAGTTCCTCATTCTTTAAAAAAAATCAATCAAATCCCCGAACTTTGAAAAAACGTTCAATTGAGTCAATTAGTAGGTTACTTGCCATGCCAGTAGGTCATCCGCTGACGTGGCGCACACTTGGTGGTCCATGTGTGTGCAACATCGTCGGTGAATGGCTGACCGGGCTTTTACATGTACGTCACATCAGCAAAGTCACTGCTGACTAGGCTGCCACATGTGTGCGACGTCATCAAGTCACCCGCTGAGGTGGCACACATGTGGCAGCCTAGTCAGCAGTGACTTTGCTGATGTGGTGTACATGTAGAAGCCCAATCAGCCATTCACAGACAATGGCACGCACACATGGACCGCCAAGTGTCCATGTCAGCGGATGACTTGCTGACGTGGCGGGTAACATGCCAATGGACTCAATTGAACGTTTTTACAAAGTTCGGGGATTTGATTGATACTTTTAAAAGTACGAGGACTTAATCGACCTTTTCGTGATAGTACAAGAACCAAATCGACAGTTTTCCCTATAATATTCTCCGCAAAAAAGTGCAAGTAAAAGTTGAGAAAAAAACAGCTTCCCAGTAGGCCAAAATACCCACAATGGGGGGGAGTCAGTCATGGGTGGTTTTAAGGCTCTTATACTCTCCTTTCCCACTAAACTTCATCAAGAAAGCATATACAACTCTGTACTTTCCTCTCCTCCCTCCTAAATCCTCCAAACCAAGCAAAGGCATATCGAAGGAAATTGAAAATATACTTTCGCCATTTAACAAGAGCTAGATGATCATCCCATTCGTCATTTGTCTTCTGAGCTTGTTGAAGAAAAATCAAATTATTGACAAATCAATTTGTTTTTACAGGGCCCCACACCTGAAGAACAATCAGCTGCTGGCTCAAGGGGTTCAGATTCTGTAACCAATGCCAAACCAGGTGTTAAGGCTTCATCCTCAACACCCGGGGTGTCTACTGACAATTACCGAAACTATGGGGTTTTGGCCGGAATCATAGCTGGTGCTGGTGCTCTGGGATGGTATTTGATGTCAAAGGACGACAAGAAGGTTGTACAGGACTGAAGTATTACATTTTCTTTTAATAGGAAGCAAAACAACTGTTCTTGTCTATGTTCTTGTATGGTTTTCTCTTGGGTTTTGAACTTCTCTTTCCATATTTGAACTCTCTAAACTAAAAATGATGTTTTCCATTGCTTATCATGAGCATTGAAATATCATTTTATGATTAGATTTTGTCACCCTTTCAGTTTTGATTTTGAGTTTGGTGGCGGTAAATTTGACTCAAAAGCAACTCAAATGGGTGGTTGAGCTGAACTTATGTTTTTGTCCTTTAATGTAACGAAGATGAGGCTGAAATGTCTAAAAAATATTTAAAAAGTCCGTCGGTAATCGTGGAGTTTATATCTACAAAATGAGGGAATATTAAGGGATAAAGACATAAACAGGACCAAATCATGGGAAGGGAACTTAAATAGCACCTCAAGTTTTTCTACTCGTGTATAGGAGTAATTTTGTGCCGACGGACAAAAATACCCTCATATCATTAGCTAGCAAAACTACGCTCTACCGGGCAAGCCGTGGGCATCACCCTCCACAAAGGTGATGCACCATGGGAGTTGAATCTACCGAAATACAAATGGACTGCTAGGCGGTGTCGATTAGGCAATGCGTCCTTGGGTATCGTTTAGGCGTCCTTCATTCGTGTTCAGTTGTTGTCCTGACACCAGATATAGGGTTTCTACAAATGGACAGCTAGACGGTGCTACCGAGCTCCTCCTCTCCAGGAACAGATCAGGCTGCCATTGTTTCCGCCGAGAAGTTTGATGACTTTGATCCGAACATGGAAGGGGTCCTGGACTCTTGGGTGCCATGGTTTAATGGCTAAAAGTCTAAAACATGGTAGCACATTCATGCAGATAAAATTTGCTTGATCGAGACACTCGCTACAACAAGTGGGAGATTGTTTGGGCTAGACCTATTGACATTTTAGTTGTTGTCCGGAGTATTACTTTAGGTTTTTTTTTGCAAGTTCATCTAAATAAATACAGTATAAACATTCTGTTCAAAAAAAAAAATACAGTATAAACATTGTCAAAATAAACAATGTCAAAATATTGCAAACAATGTCAACGAAAGGTACAAATAAAACAAAATGTAAAAATGTCAAACATTGTCTTTATATACAATGCCAAAATAAATAACTTAGTAATATTGTAAATATTATTAAAATTCATGAAAGGAGGATGACATTAAATTCAAGACTAATGACTCTCAATTATAATGAAATGTTAAATGATAATATACATAAAACTTTTTGTAGTCAATATTAAAAAAAGATGTTAACACTTGCATGGTGAAAGTGCACAATGCGAATGCCATTGACAATGTCATAAAATGTATAAAAATGTCGTCGGGTTAAGAAAATGTCACTGACAATGTCATAAGAATGTCAATAGAAAACAATGTCAATGACAATGTCATAAGAATGTTAATGACAAAGTCATAAGAATGTCAATAGAAAACAATGTCAGTGACAATGTCATAAGAATGTCAATGACAATGTTATAAGAATGTCAATGATAATGTCATAAAAATGTCAATAACAATGTCATAAGAATGTCAATCATTATGAAAATGACATTGTTATAACTAATGCCAAAGCTCTAAAATATACGTAGTAATTTTTATTTTCAGCAGGTGCAACGTTTCCAAAACATTGTAAAATTGACGTGAGAAAGCTGGAGGTCTGGAGTAAAAAATCTGAAAAACAGGGAGAATTTTCACACATGCATTTCATCGAACAAGTCTGCTACAAAAAAAATTCACTTATACATATATATTAAAATGGAACAACTACTCATTAAATTAATCCAAGACATCTCGAAAACAACAGACAAAAAGAACGAACAAGAAGAAACTAAAGATCAGAGTAGCTGATGTACGACCGTGGAACCACCAAGAAGGGAGGAGGAGATCAACCAAGTTAAAGAAGAATTCAAAGGAGAAGAAGGGCCTTCGTCCGGCCAGCTGCCGCTGCCGTATCACCATCCCATCTCCACCGACTTGTCGTACAACGGTACAAGTTATGCCTTCCGTCGCAGCCGCTATGTCTCCATGTTGTCCAACCGCCGCACTGCCACTGGCGCGTCACCGTACCGTTGTGCTTGCATCACCGGCCAAGCTCCTCTGCCCTGGAAGAGATTGAGATGCCTTGCGTGAAAATTTGTTGACACGGTCACAATGAGAAGCAAAAATAAAGACTTAAGGGCAAATATGGTAGACACGGGAAAATTAGGTCCTATTTAGGAGTAAAAAAAGTCAAGGTCTTACTCCCTCCGTCACGAATTGAATTGCAAACTTTGACCGGCACAAGGATTAAGAAATGACAATAAATGATGCTTGTCTTTTACACTTTTGCCCATCTTTCTAAATGTAGATGCCTTTTAGTTAATGGAGAAAAAGTAAAAGTAAGGGTAAATTTGTCACTTTATTCTTATTTACATACCTAAAATAGAAAGTGGAAAACCATTTTGGGACAAGCAAAAAAGGAAATTTTGCAAATCAAATTGGGACGGAAAGAGTATTTAATTACATAGGAGAACTTAAGCTCCTATTTAGCATCATTTCTCATAGTGAAGTGTCATTCACATGCATTTCGGTAAAATGGTATTTTTTTAATAATTTAATCGGGGAGGTAAACCACCAAAATCAGTGGAGCAAATGCCGTGGAACATTAATAATCTGGGTATATCAATCATACGAGTTTTCATTTGTTCAAAATGTTGTATAATAACTTCGTGTTAGGAAAACATGTCCTCCATCCTTTTCCAGGATCACGAGCTCATAGACTCTTTTACACTTTTCCACACATTCATAATAAAAATACTCAATCTCGCAATATCACTTTGTATTACGTACCCTTACCCACTCTTTGTATCTAAAACTACTTAACTTTTCCTAACTCGATCACATACCAGTTCGTATATAGTGCATCCGGGTGTACGTACACCTGGCCCATGTAAGAAAGACGGCCCAACCACTAATACTGGCCAAAAAAAGTCGGTGGCATATTTGTAATTTAAGTGAAAATTCACGGCTTCCGCTAAATGAGCAATATTGTACGTTTGGTGAGCATCCAACCTATTTTATTGAGTATTACGAGGCTAATAATGAGTAACACGATCTCAACTTCATATCTTCTAATTTTTGTTCTTTTTCTGATTTTTTCTTGTATAAAAACTTATTAAATTATATCTATAATACACTCTTATGAATTTCAATATGTGAATTTAGTGTAATATGATACTTTTGAAATATGCATTGATATGACATTTTAAAATGAGCATAACATCAATACGAAATGAGCGTACGTAACTTACAAAATGTTAATTGATATGAAAATCGTAAAGTTTGTCAGTTTGACATAAAGACATTTTCATTGAGCATCAAACCTTCTCTGTTGAGATAAAAATCACAGTTTCTGTTAAATGAGCATTAATGAACTTTTAATGTGCATCAAACTTATTATGAGTATTAAAACACTTTCAATGAGCATCACACTTATTCAGTTGAGTATTAGGACCACTTACAAAAGGAGTATCAAAAAATCCAAAATGTCATTTGAAATTGCTAATGTGCTCAAATCCTTATTTGTCTATACTCATTTTGTTTAAACATTATGCTCATTTGGCACGTGAGAGTGATGTGGCAAGAGTTGTATTGATTTGTCAGGTCAATCTCAGCGGAATGTAGTCTATACAGAGCATTGACGTTGTCCTATAGAATCTCTGCAACACCAGAGATGGAGGAAACGCAACGAACTTCTCGGAGAAGATGACTGGTGCTCATTGAGGTGATCTTTTCCGGTGGGATTACTGCTGAAAGCGGAAGTGGGGGGTGGGTTGACGGCCAGAAGACTGGCCGGCTCCGTAACTCGCTGGTGGTGGCCGGTACAGGTGGGCGAACAAACTGGCTGGTTTGATAGGTTGTCCGCTCAACGTCTCTCATGTGGCCCCACTCCCTGATGCTCGTTGACTGAGGCGACGGATGGACAGCTAAGGTTTCCAGGCACAGCTGGTTTGTGCAACATATATGGAGCAGGAGAAGAAGCCTTTGAGTTGCATGGAATTACAAAATAGCCGGGTGTACACATACACCCGGGTGTATGATATAATTTACCATCACATACACTACATCAAGCGATATCTTTGAGTCTTCTTCTCTCACAAGAAGGCTCTCACTCTCCTCTCTCAAGGAGACTCTCACTTCCACTCACCGAAGATCCGAAGAGCTCTCCTAAAGGTTCTCATAGAAATGGGAAGCTTCTCTATACTAATCTCATCAAAGTCTCTCTAGAATTTTTTATACACCACTACACATCTAGATTCTTTCAAAAAGTATCCACAAGCTTGTCTAATCTTTTGGAGTGATTTAAAGAACTCCACAATTCTTGAAAATGTTATAAAGACTTTCACACACTTTTACATAATTTTAGTCAGTTTCACACTTCTCTAGAAAACCCTAGATTATTAATTATTCTAGAAATGCAATGCCTCTGTACACACATATAGAGAATATTAGACATCTCTGAAAATTCTAAAATTCTCATGAATTTCTCCATTAAGAAGGGAATCCAACACAGTCTCGAGAATGTTTTAATTTTTTTTGCAAGAAATGTGATAACATATTCATCAATCTCAATACTTTCTTGATCACTTTAATCACGAAAAGACAACACGTGTGTCATTAAAGTTCTAAAACAATTCACACTTGCATTCAAATGAGTGTGGTATGGTGCAGTCAATACTTGTATTCCTAGAGATACATACTTTTCTTGAAAGACCAACTTTGCCTGTTATTTTAACACTTAATCTGAACTTATCCTTAATTAGTATTTATGTTGGAAAATGTGTTAATAAATTGCATTAAATGATTATTTTGGGGCAATTTTTTGAGTGGGGTCCACTTCCGATTTGGGTCGGGTCAAAGTGGTTTCAGATTGTCATTGCTAAGGGCTACAATTCGATATGTGGTACACTCAAAACGGATAACGGGTGAATGAGAAATTGATTCTCGAAGTTCACTCATTAAAAATGGAAAAACTAGGAAAATGATGGGTTTCTAGTGTGTTTTATCCTACACCGGAAAACCCAAGGGATTTTCACCCCCTTATAAAGGGAACCCTCTTTGAAGGAGTTTAGATTCCTACGGGGAAAGGCTCTCTTCGCACGCAGAGGGGTGCCGATCAAATCCCGAAAATGGAGAAGAAAAACCGCGACTCGTGTGCGCGGGTGACCTGCGGACACAAATGTTGTCCGAAAATCTATCATTCAAAGATACGATTTAATTTTTGTTTCTTCCCGTAAACGTTCCTTTTTTTTTTTTCAGGCTGGCAGAATTGACCCGCTTCTGTCCGGGCCAGAAGAGGGTTCTGTTCTCAACAGAACCGCTCCACTTCTATTCGGCTCAACAGAAACCCCCGAGGTATTCTGGTCGCAACAGAAGGGGCCGAGGTATTCTGGTCACAACAGAAGGGGTCGAGGTCTTCTGGCCGCAACAGAAAGGCTCGAGATCTTCTGGACCGGTGCAACAATAAATGCCCAACGTTCTTATCTTTTAATGCAACATTAAATGGACAGTTTATGGACGATTCAATGCCCAATGAACTGCTCATTGATGTCTAACGTTCAGGTCCATTAACACTCCATTTAACACACTATCAATCCTCCTATAAATAGCTGTCAAGTGCTTTGCAACAAACACATGTTCACAAGCAATCTCCATGCAGTTTTTAGCTCTAAAACCACTTCCAGCTACTCCAAAAATTTCCAGAGTGTTCTGCCTTTGTTCCCGTTTGGCGGAACTTTCGTTGGTGTGCTGAAACGTTAGTTCGTTAGCCAACGTATCCTGGGAAACGGTCGTTGCAACGCTCCTAGCACCGTGGGAGGCGACGAATACGTTTTAAGGACATCGTGCGTAGCACGAGCTCTGGCTAAATTCTGCTCCATCTATTTTTTCTGTTTTCTTTAGTCATTTTAATTAATTAATTTTTATTAATTATTTTCTTTTTTTTTCGAAACACACCCAACAATCTTAAAATGTATTTTGCTAAGCTTATATCATACAGATACAATCTTAAAAACGTAGTTTGTCACTTTGGTGAACGAACTTATATTTTTTGTGTTTTCGGAAAACTAAAGGAAATGAAAACGACTTCTCAAGAAATTCAGAATGTTGGTGGGCAAAACGTGCCAAACGACAATCACTCTGAAAGTGGAGCTCCGGTGAACAATAGTTCACAACGCGGAGCATTTGCTTTGGGAAACCAAGGGACAAGTGGGAGCATGGGTGCACAAGTGGCATGAAAAGCAACCAATCACATTGGATCACCCCATTCCTCCTACCTACTCGTATATATTATAAATAGCAGCATTTATTCCATTGTAAGGGGTTAACATTTGTTTACTCACAAATATTATACTTCATTCTAGCTATTATATTAGATTCAGGGTCGTAACTTCGATTTGACCATTTCTCTGTAATCGCACTTATTACACTAATAAAATTGGAGCTA
Organism: Cuscuta europaea; assembly: GCA_945859875.1. Taxonomy (NCBI): domain Eukaryota; kingdom Viridiplantae; phylum Streptophyta; class Magnoliopsida; order Solanales; family Convolvulaceae; genus Cuscuta; species Cuscuta europaea. The sequence continues at coordinate 2,145,668 of CAMAPE010000011.1, read as the reverse complement.
TCGAGTGATCTTATTAGCTATTAATCTTTCCTTAAACACTTTCTTTTATTGTTAATCCTTCGTATCCAAGGTTGGTGTTGGGCCTTTGGATCCATCGGGACTTAAAGCCAACACAATCGTATTATGATAATGAAATTTTGGTGCAAACTGGTTTTTCTGTTTTTTATCATTAAAATCTTATTTCTGATTGAGGTGGATTTGTTAAAGTGATTGTTCCATTTTGTTAAACCCGATATTTAGTTGTTGACTTTATATTTTTCTAAGACTATGGCAATTTAGTGCAAATATGCCAAGATAACTCCGTTGGAGTTATCATGGATTTAAAAATCCGTTTTCATGGCAGATTTGTAATTAACTTCAAGGATAAATCTGTTGGAGTTATGACGGCGATGCTCAGACGATAACGGTGACTACAGTGTCAGCGGTGTAGATTGGGCGGAAGTGATGACGGGGTACGGTGGTGACAGTGGCCGATAGCATTGGTGCTTGGGCAGCGACGGATGGCGACGTCGGTGTGGGAGGCGGTGGCGGGCAACACCGGCGACGACAGTGACACACGGCACCAGCAAGGGCGACTGAAGTTCTACACCAATATTTTTTGGACTCTTCAATGTCTGTTCGATTTCAAATCACATACATGATTTATTAGAAGGTTATTTTTGTAGACTTGGTCTTAAAAGACTCCTATCGAACATGAGTCACGTGAATACTTCTATTTTGGCAAATTGTAAACCTTTTACTCCTATATGAGTAATTAACTCTAAGGGTCTGTTTGGTTTGGGGTTATCTCACATTGAGGCTTGAATGTGATGCATGGAATGTTAGATACTCATCTTTGGTTCACGGTTTTGACAAAAATTTGGAAAAATTACATTCCCGTGAATGTAATATGGAGGGGAATGTTATACCTTCCATGCCTTAGGTCATCTGACATTCCCGGGGATGATCTAATTTTCTTTTTAAAATACCCTCAATTAATTATTGCTTTTCATTTAATTTCTCTATGTATTCAACTTTTATCAAATTTGAATTTTTGTGATTTTATAAAACTTTTAATGTAGTTTCTAAATATGTAAATTTTATTTACTAAAAATAATCTTATCATTGACTAGGATAAGTTAATTTTAGAGGTTTTTCCTTAAATATTACTCCCTCCGTCCCTTAAAACTTTGTCATCTTTCCTTTTTGGGACGTCCCAAAAAACTTTGCCACATTCCCTTTTAATAAATTATTTTGTGGTTTCTGTTATTTCTCTCTCCTCTGCACAAACCTCAACCATACAGTTTTTACTTTATTATTCTCCGTGCCGGTCAACTTCGACAAAGTTTTAAGGGACAGATGTAACACCGTCCCCAAATGTATTTACCTTTAAGCGAATAATTTATTGAACCTTATGAAGTTTTTAGTGAATTTACGAAGTTGTGAATTTGTATTATATTTTTTCGCGTGAATAGTAAATTGCACGTGGGGCCCACATCGGGAGTGGGGACCGCCCGATATTATCGGGGCCACATATTATATTGATCTTGGACTAGATAATACGTATATGGTGGTGGATATCCTAGTTGAGCCATGAAAATGGCATAGGGTTGACCGGTTGGTCAAACGGGGCCAAATTATCAGTATCGGCAATCTATCAGATAACAGCCCGAAAAGGGATTTCGGGACTTCTAAATTAAAGTTGAGGGATGCATATCGATTCTAAGGTCCATTAAGAATTGGGAACAAGTGTTATATTTTATTTGACACGATAAAATAAAATATACTTAAAACAGTCCGGAAAAATACAACTTTCGGGACAAATTACACACTTTGGGACAAATTAAGATGACCTCCCACTTGGGTGGGGGCCACCCTACGAAATTGTCAACCCTTGAGGGCTGGATGAGTGCCAAATTGGCTGAACAACTATTGAGAGGATGGGGGAGACACCTTTGACATGTTGTAGACCCCCTCCCTTCACTCATTTGTCTAAATGAGACAAAAACCACCCCTCTCACCTCACCATCTCCACCCACACCATTCAGCACCCTAGGATAGCAAGGAGAGGCTCTGAAACTTCTCATCTCCATAGCCCAAATCCGAACTCAAGCTCAAGGGAGTCCAAGAAGGAAGTTTAAGAAGGAAAAAGACTAGGAAAAAGTGTGAAAATTAAGGTAATGACCTTATCATAACTTTTCCTTTGTTTTTCTTCTAGCATATAAGATATATATATCATATGAAAGGCCTTTAGTATTGTTCTACATGATTTAAGTGTGGAATGATGGGTTGGAAAGTGATTCTAAGTCCAAAAGCGGACTTAGAAGCCAAATCGACCGGTTTGCCGGAAAATAACCTTTTATAGGTTATTTGTGTTGATATGGGTTTTGTGATGATAAAACCTTGTTAGGAACTTGATTTAAAGTATTTTTGAGCCTCGCCGGAGTTTCGTCGGAGTTGGTCAAAGTTCACCGGAGTTGGTCAAAGTTCGCCGAAGTTGGTCAAAGTTCGCCAGAGTTGGTCAAAGTCCAATCGAGAAACGTAGAACGCGCTTAAGCTTAATTAAGGTGAGGATGACCGACTATGTTACCTATAATCTTTGGGTTAATTTCATGGGATTTCCTAAGTGAATACAAATGTGATGCGTATGAGTTGTTAATGGTTAATAATGCCTAAATGAAACTACTATTGATTATAAGTATAGTATGCATGATACACAAATTTATGAATAAATTGTGTATGTTTAGATGTTGTGAATATGTGTGTATGATGGTTGTACTAACCATGAATATCATTTGAGATAGTATACTTTGATGCCATGAGGAGAAGCTATGAGGGTATGAAAGTGATACTTGATATTAAGGCCAATTGTGCAAGAAGAAAGAATTATATTGAAATAAATAAATAACTAGCCTTGAAATGTCAGTTGGAAATGTTAGTTGAGAAATGGATGAATTAGATCCTAAGAATTTGAATTATAAGGAATCGGTGATTATGAGCCGGGCTCAAAACCGATGTAGATAACGGTGATTATGAGCTGAGCTCTAGACCGTAGTAGATGACGGTGATTATGAGCTGGGCTCTAGACCGTAGTAGATGACGGTGATTATGAGCTGGGCTCTAGACCGTAGTATATGACGGTGATTATGAGCTGGGCTCTAGACCGTAGTAGATGACGGTGATTATGAGCTGGGCTCTAGACTGTAGTAGATAACGGTGATTATGAGCTGGGCTCTAGACCGTGGTAAATAATGATGAATTGATATTAAATGAACGGATTAACTATAATGTAATAATGCTCTAGTTTGAGGGCCTCAAAGATTTAAACTTTGATTATACTTAGTATAGTTGTCATTGTACTTGTCAAATGCTTCCAAGTACTGACCTCCCCTTCACGGGGGAGGCCACCTCACACCTCACAGCCGGCTTCCACTGAGAACCGCCCGGCTTTCGTCAAGATTAAATCAAAGAAAATTCTCGCAACCAAAAACCGGCCGGCTTTTGGTGAAAACCAGCCGGCTTTCGTAAACACCTCACCTGGAAAATTTCTCGCAGCTGAAAGCCGCCCGGCTTTCATGGAAGCCGCCCGGCTTTCGTTAAGCCTGGGATTCCTGCGCTGCTGAAACCCGACCGGGTTTCGTAGAAACCGGCTGGCTTCGAAACCATTCCCTGAATAAAAACTACGGCGACGAAAGCCGCCCGGCTTTCGTAAAAGACGCCCGGCTTTCGTGATTAAAAACTTAGAATTTTTTCTCGCAGTCGAAAAGCGGCCGGCTTTCGTGAAAAGCGGCCGGCTTTCACCCGGATTGATCCTAAAACGGTCCTAAAGGTTAGAAACCGGGAAATTTTGGGAGGGTATCGAACGGACCCCACCCGAAACACAACCAACATACTATACGACTTAAGAAACGGACCTATTTATTAGATAGTGTGTCTTACATCACTTATGAATGTAGGAACACTAAAGATAAACGGGAGAGAAGCAAGGATCCTTATTGATACCGGGGCGCAACGATCATTTGTGAGTGAGGCGTTCGCCAGCGGATTCAAAGGACCACTTGTACCGATGACTCAAACCCTATTGGTGTCCACGCCTCTAGGGGATGATATCGAGAGAGAAAGCCACTATCCATCGTGTGAGGTGGAGGTGGAGGGACAGAACTTGACGTGTGATTTCGTACCGCTGAGTATGATCGAGTTTGATGCAATCCTCGGGATGGATTGGCTTGAGAAACATCATGCTAGGGTCGATTGCTACACGAAGGTTCTTGAACTCGAAGGCGGCGAAGGGTTGACCTTACGCTTCGAGGGAGATAGAGGCAAATCAAAGTGTTGTATCATATCCGCCGTGAGAGCAAGGAATATGATGAGAAAGGGGTGTCACGCATACCTAGCGTATGTGGTGGACAAAACCAAATAAGAGATAGACATCAATGATGTGAGAGTTGTGTGCAAGTATCCGGATGTCTTCCCAAAAGACTTGCCGGGACTTCCACCCGATAGGGAGATTGAGTTCGTGATCGAGGTCGAACCCGGCACCAAACCAATCTCTATACCGCCATACAGAATGGCACCCGCTGAACTTAACGAGTTGAAAACCCAATTGCAAGAGCTATTGGATAACGGTTTCATAAGGCCGAGTCACTCTCCGTGGGGAGCACCGGTCCTTTTCGTGAAAAAGAAGGATGGAACACTTCGTATGTGCATTGACTATCGTCAACTGAACAAGGTCACAATAAAAAATAGGTATCCCTTGCCTAGAATTGATGACTTGTTTGATCAGCTCCGAGGGGCGACGGTGTTTTCGAAGATTGACTTGAGGTCGGGGTACCACCAACTGAAAATAAAGGAAGATGACATACCGAAGAGTGCATTCCGCACAAGGTATGGTCATTTCGAGTTCCTAGTCATGTCGTTCGGGCTAACCAACGCCCCGGCGGCATTCATGGACATGATGAACCGTGTGTTCAGTGAATACTTAGATCAATTCGTGATAGTATTCATTGACGATATTTTGATATACTCCAAGAGTGAGGGGGAGCATGAAGATCATTTGAGACTTGTACTTGAACGGCTAAGGGAAAAACAACTCTTTGCCAAATTCTCTAAATGCGAGTTTTGGCTCAAAGAGATCGGGTTCCTCGGGCATGTCGTGTCAGGTTCGGGCATTGCGATGGATAAAGCCAAGATAGAAGCCATTATGAATTGGGAGAGACCCAAGAACGTGAAAGAAATACGTAGTTTCCTCGGTTTGGCAGGATATTATCGTAAGTTTGTTGAAAAATTTTCTGTATTGGCGTCTCCGTTGACAAAGCTCACAAAGAAAGGGGCCAAGTTCATATGGGACGACAATTGTGAGAAAGGGTTTCTCGAACTAAAGAAACGGCTTACAGAAGCACCAGTCCTCACTCTACCCACACAAGGGATATGGTACGACATATACAGTGACGCTAGCATCCAAGGGCTTGGATGTGTTCTAATGCAAAACGGTCGGGTGATTGCCTACGCTTCAAGGCAATTGAAGAAACACGAGGCAAACTACCCTACCCATGATCTAGAGTTGGGAGCGGTAGTGTTTGCACTGAAAATCTGGCGGCATTATCTCTATGGGGAGACATGTCACATTTTCACCGATCATAAAAGCTTGAAGTATGTATTCACTCAAAAAGAGTTGAATATGAGACAAAGGAGATGGATGGAGTTGATCAAGGACTATGACTTGATCATCGACTATCATCCCGGGAAGGCCAATGTAGTAGCCGATGCACTGAGCAGAAAGAGTACATCGGGGACGTTACTCACGTGTCTACGCTCACTAAGGGCACAAATGGAGGTGTCCACGAGTGGGGTCCTCATTGCTAGATTCGAGGTTAGGCCTACATTGCTGAGTGAGATCAGTAGATGTCAGGCCATTGATGAAGAATGTCAGAAGATCCGTGAACAGATCCTTGAGGGACCTGTTGAGAACTTTCGGGTACGTGATGACGGTCTTTTATTGTTTAAAGGCCGTGTATGCATACCAAGGAACGAGGAGCTCCAAAAGTCTATACTGGAGGAGGCTCATTCTTCGGCGTATGCCATGCATCCAGGAGGTACTAAAATGTACCGAGACTTGAAGGAAAGTTACTGGTGGTCGGGTATGAAGAGGGACATCGCAGAGTACGTGAGTCGGTGCCTTACTTGCCAACAAGTCAAGGCGGAGCATCAACACTCGGCGGGACTTTTGCAACCACTTACCATTTCAGAATGGAAGTGGGAGCACGTGACCATGGACTTCGTGGTGGGGCTGACACGAACAGTGAACAACTATGATGCAGTATGGGTAGTGGTTGATAGGCTCACCAAGAGTGCACACTTTTTGCCTATCAACATTACTTATCCTCTTGAAAGATTGGCAAAGCTATACACGGAGGAGGTTGTGAGACTGCATGGAGTTCCGATATCCATTGTCTCGGATAGGGACCCACGTTTCACATCCCGATTTTGGCCAAAATTTCAAGCATCCTTGGGTGATGGATCGTAGGGATCCAAGTATGTATAAAATGTAGAGATTTGAGCTCAAGTGTTGTGGAGAAGATGAATAATAGAATGATAATGAATTGAGAGCTAGGGTTTACAAGCTCCAAAAGGAGTATAAATAGAGGAATAACGGGCCGGGCCGCTAATATGAGCCCGGTAGCCCAACTACATAAAAGACTAATCTAGTACATACAAATGATATATTAAAAGTACAATAATACAAATGATATCCGTAAGACGTGTGTGGGCCGCTGTCCGGGCCCAATGGTCATGAGACCTGGGGGTCCGAGTCTATATACTCTATCAGGAGTCCCCCACTCCCTGAGTCGAGAGTACTCGAGGCGAAAGGGAGTAGTCCAAACTGTATCTGCACCGTTCTTCTGTCTTTGATTTCTTCGTCTTCGGCCGGGGGACCACCATCCTTGTCCATGATGGGGAGGTGCCTCGTTAAAAACCTTTACCAGGAAAAAACCCTGTGGGAAAAAATCCTAATAAAGGGAAAAAGAGTACACCTAGCGCCCCCAACATGAAACAACGAAGGCAAGTTCCCTCTGGCATAATCAATTTTGTCTAGCTCAGCTCCTCTTCATCGAACCCAGCTTTCGTTACTGCTCATGCGTGATATCTTCTGCTCATTGAGAAACTCTGTCCTCTCAGTCCCCCAGTCCCCCACTCCTTGAGGCGAGTGGAGACGAGGTGAAAATGAGTAGAGTCACCTTCGTACCTACACATTTAAGATACATATAAATTTTTTTCCCTTGGGGTTTATGTTTCCGATCGGGAGTTCGTCACTCTAAAAGAGTGGAAATGTGAATTGTTGATGTAATGATAAAATACTTAGTAGAATGGACATGTGAGCCATTTGTGCCCGACTTGGTCGGGGCTTTGTGCCTGACTTGGTCAGGGCTTTGTGCCTGAGCTGGGTCAGGGCTTTGTGCATGAGCTGGGTCAGGGCTTTGTGCCTGAGCTGAGTCAGGGCTTTGTGCCTGAGCTGGGTCAGGGCTTTGTGCCTGATCATGGTCAGGGCTTTAAATCCTAGTGATGGGTCTCAAGCCACAGTCTACTAGGCATTTGATCATAATTGCGTGATAGTGTGACATTTACCCGACAATAAGAAATGATTTAAATAAATATAATAAATATGAAAATTAAAGAATACTTATCTTTTTGAAGTGGGCTAAAATTAATGGGCTGACTGTGTTGCTGAAATTGAGGCCCAATTTCATGGATGATAATCAGTCTTGGGCTTGATGTACTCTTGGCCCATTGGGTTTTGACCGAGCTAGGTCTTGGGGGAAAACCAACCGTGTCATTCATTCCATAGATCAAATTTAGTGGTTGTGAGATAAATCACCCTCTGGAGCCCATCTGGTGCGGACAAAGAGTTGGAAGGAAGAGGCACCGGCCATGGTTGACCTTCGGCACTCCGTTGCTGATGCGTCTTAGGGCGCTGTGGCCTTAGATTTCATCATCGTTGGAGGCTCATCTTCGTCCCTCTGTTCTCTGGCTAGTTTAAGTCACCGGAGACAGCGATGACCACGGCGGCATCGGCCGAAATGTTCAGGAAGACGACTTGCTGCCTCAAGTTGTAACCCGTCGCTACTCTGGATTGGGTCCTTCATCGCAACCTCCGGCCATTCGCGCAGCTGGCTTCACCCTAACGGAGGTGGAGATGTAGGCCTTGAACAGTTTCTGGCGACGCTACAATGGTTGTGGGCTACGATGAGATCTAGAAGTGTAGCAGCAACGACCCCCGCCCTCTTCAGGTTAGCTTCTAGCTTGAGAAACAGAGCCTCAGAGCACCATTAATGGCGGAAGCGCTAGAGAGAGGTGCGGTAGGTGAGCGCGGTACGATGGTGATGACCACAAACAACGGATCTGGCCGAAAAAATCCCAGATCTTAAATTCCATTTTTGTTATGACGTCCCAAACTTCAGCAGGTGCAGCGGCAGATGGTGGATGGGGCGCGGCAGTGCTCGGCGGCCTAGATATTTCATATCCAGTTTTTTATTTTTTTTTGCCGTTCTTGACATTTTCAGAACAGTTTCCGACTCATTTCTTGTATTTTGGATGAATATTTTGTGTGATTCAGTGGATTTTTGGTTAAGCGGGAGGTTTTCTCACTTGATTGTGTTCAACCTCTCAACGAGAGCGCCATTGATGGATCGTAGGGATCCAAGTATGTATAAAATGTAGAGATTTGAGCTCAAGTGTTGTGGAGAAGATGAATAATAGAATGATAATGAATTGAGAGCTAGGGTTTACAAGCTCCAAAAGGAGTATAAATAGAGGAATAACGGGCCGGGCCGCTAATATGGGCCCGGTAGCCCAACTACATAAAAGACTAATCTAGTACATACAAATGATATATTAAAAGTACAATAATACAAATGATATCCGTAAGACGTGTGTGGGCCGTTGTCCGGGCCCAATGGTCGTGAGACCTGGGGGTCCGAGTCTATATACTCTATCATTGGGTACGAAGCTAAAGTTTAGCACAGCCTTTCACCCACAGACGGATGGGCAATCCGAGAGGGTGATACAGATTCTGGAAGATATGCTTAGGGCATATGCTCTGGAGTTCCAAGGGAGTTGGGACAAGCATTTGGCTCTGGTTGAGTTTGCCTATAACAACAGTTATCAGGCGAGTATTGGCATGCCTCCATACGAGGCATTGTATGGGAGGAAATGTAGAACACCGTTGTGTTGGGACGAGGTTGGCGAAGCCAAGCTCGAGGGGATTGAACTTGTCGAAATCACCAAGGCTAAGGTGAAAGTCATTCAGGATAGACTCAAGGCTGCCCAAGATCGGCAAAAGAGTTATGCTGACAAACGACGCAGGCCATTGGAGTTTGAGGTCGGTGATAAGGTCTTTCTAAGGATTTCTCCTTGGAAAGGTATCATCAGGTTTATATCGAGGGGAAAACTTAACCCCCGATACATTGGCCCATTTGAAATCCTTGAAAGGATAGGGGCCGTGGCTTATCGTATCAAATTGACGCCAGAACTTGAGAAGATACACGACGTGTTTCATGTATCGATGCTCAAGAAATATGTGCGAGATCCGTCTCATATCCTTGAGAAACCACCGGTAGAGATACGTGAAGACCTACAATATGCAGTGGAACCGGTGAAGATTGTGGGTCAACAGGTAAAGAAACTAAGGAACAAGGAGATTCCTATGGTAAAGGTCCTTTGGAGGAGTGATCGAGTCGAAGAAGAAACCTGGGAGACTGAGGTCTCAATGAGGGAGCAGTACCCTTTCCTTTTCGATTAGACACGTGGATTTCGGGGACGAAATCCCAAATAAGGGGGGGTGAACTTGTAACACCGTCCCCAAATGTATTTACCTTTAAGCGAATAATTTATTGAACCTTATGAAGTTTTTAGTGAATTTACGAAGTTGTGAATTTGTATTATATTTTTTCGCGTGAATAGTAAATTGCACGTGGGGCCCACATCGGGAGTGGGGACCACCCGATATTATCGGGGCCACATATTATATTGATCTTGGACTAGATAATACGTATATGGTGGTGGATATCCTAGTTGAGCCATGACAATGGCATAGGGTTGACCGGTTGGTCAAACGGGGCCAAATTATCAGTATCGGCAATCTATCAGATAACAGTCCGAAAAGGGATTTCGGGACTTCTAAATTAAAGTTGAGGGATGCATATCGATTCTAAGGTCCATTAAGAATTGGGAACAAGTGTTATATTTTATTTGACACGATAAAATAAAATATACTTAAAACAGTCCGGAAAAATACAACTTTCGGGACAAATTACACACTTTGGGACAAATTAGGATGACCTCCCACTTGGGTGGGGGCCACCCTACGAAATTGTCAACCCTTGAGGGCTGGATGAGTGCCAAATTGGCTGAACAACTATTCAGAGGATGGGGGAGACACCTTTGACATGTTGTAGACCCCCTCCCTTCACTCATTTGTCTAAATGAGACAAAAACCACCCCTCTCACCTCACCATCTCCACCCACACCATTCAGCACCCTAGGATAGCAAGGAGAGGCTCTGAACCTTCTCATCTCCATAGCCCAAATCCGAACTCAAACTCAAGGGAGTCCAAGAAGGAAGTTTAAGAAGGAAAAAGGCTAAGAAAAAGTGTGAAAATTAAGGTAATGACCTTATCATAACTTTTCCTTTGTTTTTCTTCTAGCATATAAGATATATATATCATATGAAAGGCCTTTAGTATTGTTCTACATGACTTAAGTGTGGAATGATGGGTTGGAAAGTGATTCTAAGTCCAAAAGCGGACTTAGAAGCCAAATCGACCGGTTTGCCGGAAAATAACCTTTTATAGGTTATTTGTGTTGATATGGGTTTTGTGATGATAAAACCTTGTTAGGAACTTGATTTAAAGTATTTTTGAGCCTCGCCGGCGTTTCGTCGGAGTTGGTCAAAGTTCGCCGGAGTTGGTCAAAGTTCGCCGGAGTTGGTCAAAGTCCAATCGAGAAACCTATAATCTTTGGGTTAATTTCATGGGATTTCCTAAGTGAATACAAATATGATGCGTATGAGTTGTTAATGGTTAATAATGCCTAAATGAAACTACTATTGATTATAAGTATAGTATGCATGATACACAAATTTATGAATAAATTGTGTATGTTTAGATGTTGTGAATATGTGTGTATGATGGTTGTACTAACCATGAATATCATTTGAGATAGTATACTTTGATGCCATGAGGAGAAGCTATGAGGGTATGAAAGTGATACTTGATATTAAGGCCAATTGTGCAAGAAGAAAGAATTATATTGAAATAAATAAATAACTAGCCTTGAAATGTCAGTTGGAAATGTTAGTTGAGAAATGGATGAATTAGATCCTAAGAATTTGAATTATAAGGAATCGGTGATTATGAGCCGGGCTCAAAACCGATGTAGATAACGGTGATTATGAGCTGAGCTCTAGACCGTAGTAGATGACGGTGATTATGAGCTGGGCTCTAGACCGTAGTAGATGACGGTGATTATGAGCTGGGCTCTAGACCGTAGTAGATGACGGTGATTATGAGCTGGGCTCTAGACCGTAGTAGATGACGGTGATTATGAGCTGGGCTCTAGACTGTAGTAGATAACGGTGATTATGAGCTGGGCTCTAGACCGTGGTAAATAATGATGAATTGATATTAAATGAACGGATTAACTATAATGTAATAATGCTCTAGTTTGAGGGCCTCAGAGATTTAAACTTTGATTATACTTAGTATAGTTGTCATTGTACTTGTCAAATGCTTCCAAGTACTGACCTCCCCTTCACGGGGGAGGCCACCTCATAGTTTCAGGTAGAACTTGAAGGTTGCTACCACCAGCCGCTGTTTCGGGAAGTTTCTGAGGAGAAGACTTGGTTCGTGCTTCTCCCGTTCTTGTTTTGAAAAACAATATAAATAATGCTCATGGATAATATTTTCTGAATAATTATTTTGGGGGCTTGCATGCCTAATTATGCCAAGTGTGGCTTGAACACTTGTATCAATTGTTTCCGCTGCTTTAATAAATGTTTTACATTGTGTTTGTTTATGGATGTACTAATGTGTGAATGGTATTCAAGACGCCTTGTATAGTATGGATGAGTCGGACTGCGGTTGACTATTCGTACTGTACGGCGGGTTGTTGACGTGTCCGGGTAGGTCCGGGGCGTGACAACAGAGGTAGTACTAAAGTAGTATAGGTTATGGACAAAAACATTACTACGGTTAATATGCATATAGTCACTATGATGTAAAGTTGAACACTATCATGGTCAATAAAGTTACTATTATAGTCACTAAGTCATATTTTTATCCATTACCTTCGTTTCGGTTATATATTTGTTATTATTTCTTAATTTTATAGTCAGTCGAATATCTAGATTATGTGATAACCTTTTAAGTGAGACGAATGGAGTATGTTTATTTAATTATATTCAAATGTCTATTCTTGTTATTTTCATAATTCTTTTTTCCTTAACATTTAAATTTTTTAGGGTATTTATGTTATAAGACTTATAGATTATTTAAGTTTTTAATGAGTGTATTTCTAAATTTAATGACAAAATTGATCATTTTTTCTTTAATTTGAAAACAAGTTTTACGAATAACTTGAACATTTTTAAAATTTAATTTTTTTGAAATGATAATAAATATATTTAGATTGCTATTTGAACAGATTTTTTTCATCTCTGTATTGGATCTACAACCTCTTACAATTTAACCTATTTAAAAATAATTCAAGAAATAATGGCACAAATATTACTTGCTCACTTTCATTAGACAAAAATATGACCAAAATTGATTTGCACAAAAAAGTGATTAAAATGTAAACCTGTAATAACCTATCCATCTACCCTTCCTTCCAAAGCTCCACGTATCGGCAGCTTCATTCCACACAGAGCCCAACGATGGAAACTCCAAGATGATACAAGGTCAAGCGAAGAACTACTCCCATCCTCTGCTCCGTCTAAGACAAAGCCTCCATTAATGGTGGTTGATATTAATAGTGTAGATTAATTAACATTAATTATTAGGCAGTATTGTAATTGTATTTGGAGACTCATTTATTATAAATACACAGTCAGGGCTACCGGTCTGGTTAAGCCTGTTATTATTTCTCACATGTTATTGTCTCTCACTGATGGTGAGTTACTGGCTGATCCTACAGAGTACCGTAACATGGTAGGTGCATTGCAATATTTGACTATGACTAGACCAGATATTACATATGTTGTTCACTTGGTATCCCAATTTATGCATGCTCCTCATACTTCACATATGTTAGTTGTGAAAAGAATTTTCAGGTATCTGCAGGGCACTCTCACGCATGGTCTTCATCTACAGCCTTCCGCACATCCTCATTCTGTTCTTGCGTACTCTGATGCTGATTGGGCTGGTTGTCCTGATAGTTGCCGCTCCACTTCTGGCGTCGCTATTTTTCTGGGTCCGAATCTGATTTATTGGCGCTCTAAGAAACAACCCATTGTCTCTAAATCGTCCACCTGAGTCTGAGTATCGAGCCATTGCATACACGGTCCATGATACTCTACACATTCAGTCTATACTGTTTGAGCTTGGCTTTCCTATTCATCGTCCAGTTCGGCTCCTCTGTGACAATGTTTCGGCATCATACTAATCTTCTAATCCCATTCAGCATGCTCGCAGTAAGCACATTAACATTGACTATCATTTTGTTCGCGAGCGTGTGGCTCATGGTGATCTTCTGGTTCAACATGTTCCTACGAAGTTTCAGTTAGCTGATATTTTCACAAAGAGTTTGGCTCCTCAGCAGTTTTTATTTTTACGTGACAATCTACGCGTAGTTCCTCCTGCATAGCTTGAGGGGGTGTAATAGTGTAGATTAATTAGCATTAATTATTAGACAGTATCCTAATTGTATTTGGAGACTCATTTATTATAAATATACAGTCAGGGCTACTAGTCTGGTTAAACCTGTTATTATTTCTCACAGATATTTCAGATGTGGCCTTTGCATAGCAAATCCAGAGCCGCCATTGGCGGTGGTTGATACTTCGTCGGAGACCTCTGCTCTAGCAAGATAATTTTGTGTAAACGACGCTTAGATCTTTCTATCTGATTTTTCTATTTTCATTTTTAGTAGTTGCGATTGTAGGGTTGCTCGAATTCCAGATCAGTGGAGAGATCCTTCTTCTCTGCAAAATTGTGGAGAGATTCCCAGATTAGTCACAAACACGGTTAAAATTTTAGTTGTTGGGCGCTAGGGCAAGTCTCTGGGTGGCGTTGGGGCGGGTCAAGTGGTGGCAGGGGCTGGGCGGCGCTTGGCATGGCAGGTGGTGGCGGGGTAGGTTGTGGAGGAGCAAGGGAGGGGAGCTGGGGTAGGGGGTGACGACCGCTATTTCGCCGACAGCGGGGGCGGTTTCACTAAGAAAAACTGTGGAGAATGTATATTATTTTTGCCGGAAAAAGGGGCCGGAAAAGTCACAGTGACATGGGTAACGGATAGTGACATCTATTAGTGACATAAAAATATGGTAGTGACAACTCATAGTGACACGAAAAGAGTAAATAGTGACATAAAATTTTTGCAGTGATATTCTGAATTTCCAAAAATATGACCTTTTTAATCACATCTTTGTCAATATTCAAAAGTAGTCACATTTTTTGGAATTTGAGTTCAATTTAGTAATATTAAGGGAAAAACCCATAATTCAATTAGATGTGATTTTTTTATTATTAAGATATTTCAATATTTAAAGGGCATTGAAGTAACCCATCATATCTTCAATATAAGATACGGAGTATGTTTTAACCAAATAAATTAATGTCACATTCCATTAATCTTAACCAAACAAATGAAAATAAATTGAATACATATTAATAAATCTGACTTTCCCGTCATAAATTCCAATAAATTGAATACTATCCGATGTAACATACCAATAGATCTGACTTTCCCGTCATAAAATCTAAAATTCCTCGAACCAACAGCCCTAACACGGTCCTAAGACCACTTGGAGTGGTGTAGGATTAGGACTCCAAAATGCTAAAAGTGGAATTTTTGGACTCCTAATTCCTTGTAGTGGTTCACAATTTTGGGGAGTAAAAGTGGGTAATGGGATGGAGGGGTTCAAATTTGAAGGGTGGAGTTGACTCCCTCAAATTAAATGGAAAAGTAAAAGTAAAAGGGGTGGGGGACGGACACGCTGCTGCGCAGAGGAAAGATGTCATAGTGGAGCATGCAAGCGTAGGTTTTAATTCATTGCATGATGTCATGTTGACGTCATGATGGTGTCATTGGGCACTTCCAACGGCTCTAGCTTGTTTGTAATTAAAAAAAATTGGTAGATCCAACGGCTGTGATGATCTGGACACTGTTTGAACCGTGGAAAAATTGATCCAATGGCTGAAATTGAAATCCAACGGTTAAAATTATTTATTTTATTTTTCCTTTATTTTCAATTAATATTTTGACCGAAAATCCTATATAAACATTTCACTTCTTCCTATTTTAAGATGTAGGACAGTTTTTCCACTCCCAGTGCATGCAATCAATTGACCCAATCATCCCAGGAAAGCCTCTCTTTGAGGCCTTTTCAAGAAGACGGTGCAGATCCCCGGGGTTAGGGGTTCGTAGGTACCAAGAATCATACACACTAATGATTGCCCTACAAAATTTCTTCATGCACAATAGTGTGGTTGTCTCACTCAAACGATATAACTGATCTAATGAATCAGCCGAGCAACCATTGTCGAGCATAAATATCGCACTAGTGAGTTTTTGTTGAGGAGAAAGAGATACCTTGTTTGCTGCATCTACTGTACTCAGAAAATACGGATCGAAAGCCATGGCATCTTTCATGATTCGATCGAACAAAGCAGGTTGCATGCGATAACGATGTCGAAAGGTACGTGCATTGTATGTGGGATTTGGATTCCAGTAACCATCCATCAACAAACGCTGTCCAGCTTCTCGACCACGGTCTATGTACTCACGGCTATTGGAGCTTGTTGCAACCAAAGAAGCCATCAAAGCCATGCGCATGCGGTCGGAGTAGGCTTCTTCATTTTCATCTTCATCGATGGATTTGTAAAATGCGGGAAAAGAACTCATGATTTTATTTGACCTTCTAGTAGAATACTTGAAAATAGGAGAAGTAAAGCTGATGTGTGTGACTCCAATGTCAAGTGAGACCATGTATTTATAGTAATATAGTTCTTTGATGCTCACACCAAGTGGAGGATACATCCAAATTATTATGTTTGGATACACCAAGTGGAGAATAGCATCCAATGTGCTATGAAAGGACACACATAGTGGAAAAGAGAATCCAATTTCATATAATGTGATATGCATGACACACATAATGGAAAAGAGAATCCAAGGTGATATGAATACACACAACAAGTTGAAAAGGGAATCCAATGTGCTATGGATAGACACGCAAGTTGAGAAGAGAATCCAATGTTCCAATGTGTTTGAACTCACTTCATCGAAAAACGTAAAAAAATATTAATGAAATTTGTTTTTTTTTACATCGAAATGTGTCTTCTTTATTTTATATTTAATCAGAGAAAAAATAAAAGAAAAACATTACTTATAATAATTTAATTAATGTTTTACAAAATTGATATGTAAAAAATGTGAAGAGTGTATTTTATTGACGGTGTTGGAATGCAAAGAAATAGAAGTAAAAATACTATTTTAACATGGAAGAGTTCATTTTTGACATTTACACCAGCCCCTCCCAACGGTCTAAACAGCATTTCCCCACCTTCCTTCTCCAACATCAGATACTCAGGTACTTCAGAGCATTCCAAGAATCGATCTCTACTTCAATATTAGAGAAGCCCGCATCCAGCACCCATTTAACGGCGTGCATTGCAGCCAAGACCTCCGCCTCCAGACTCGATGACGCCGAAAGAGGGAAAGAAAGAGCTGCTATGAATGGTAAGGGCCCACCTATTCATCTCTTTTTATGATGTCCAGAAAAAGTGGTGCTTATGCAGATCGAAAGTCGTCGGATTTTTCGTTTTAGCAAACTGCCATTCGTATGATTTTATTTTCGCTATGGTGCTTTGTTTCGGAGTTCTGTAGTTCCGATTTTGCATCTGAGTTCTGCCGTCACGGGTTAGTTCTAGACTTCTTGTTCGGTGGCGTCTGCAGAGTTCGTAAATTTTAATTTCAATTTTACGAAAGGGGCAGAGGTTATTGGAGAAGGTGATTTTTGTTTTTTTAATGGAATTTTCTGGGCAAACTGGAGACTTTTTCTTTAGGGGAGGATAGTTCAACAGGAGGATTGATTGATTAACAGATTAAGAGGATGAGATGATTTTTATTCCTGTAGCTCATAACATGTAAGCTACTTACCAGTAGTCTAGTATATAGGAATAGAATAAGAAAATGTCTCATGATCTTCATCTTGCTATCCTTGATCATCTCTTTTTTTAGGAGCTTGCATGTGCTTAGAGTCGTGCATATACCAAATCAGATTGTATCATCCTCGTTCACGAAGTTCATTCGGAGGATTTCCTGGAAAAGCAATAGAAATTTCTGCAAAGTGATGTCGTTTATTGATGAATTCGAGACCAGTATGCCTCTGCTATCTCATTACATCATTCTATTTGTATGTCTGTCATGTTCAATTCACAATGCTTCATATAGGTAAACTCCACATTGTGATATCATGTTTAGACTATACTCCATTACTATCTTTGAACCCATAAAGTGTTTGAGATTCTGAAGCATCCAATAATTTGGAGGTAATGTTAACACTTCACATGGAAATGGTTAAGCTTTGGGATCCACGCCTTACTTAGAGGGTGTCTGGATCTACTTCTTAAAACCGTTTCCCCTCTATCAGAAGGGGATATTGGAGTGTTCGGGTGAAAGTGCAGGAACACTTTCTGGGTGCTCCAAATTGCCCCTAGAAGCAACTTTTCAGAAGCTGAGGGAGACCAGCTTCTGAAAACTGATTATGCTTCTGCTTTTAAAAATGAAGCAGAAGAAGAATCAATTCCAAACACCCCCTTATACTTTGTTAATTTGGGTTCACATTGCCAAGGGTTACTTGATGAGCAAACTGGTTTTGTATGAGATTGTCAAAGCGTGGAGGAAAGACCAGATGATCATTTTCATATATGGTTCAGACATCTACTAGAGTATCTGAATTCAGAAAGACATGGAATTATTATTTCAAAACCTATTTTTTCCAATAAAGAGTCGTTTCAACAAAAAAACTTAATTGCATTCAATCAGATGTAAATTTTCACGAAGAGTTTTCCAAGTTAAGTATGTTGAATTCAGTATTACAAAAGATAATTTAATTTTTTTGGTGAATATGATTAGTGATTTACAAGAGATGTACCCTTTCAAAACGGAAAAGTTTTACCTTGACTAATGCAGATACTCTGTATTATTTTGAGATGGGAGTACTCTTTACATAATAGGGAACAGCGATTTTGAATTTCAGTATTACCCTCTGCTCTATTATTAAATATAGTACGGATTAATAAAAGAAATAATTAAATAAACAGGAGTATATTATAACTATATGTGACAAACACATGCACAGTTGCGCACATTGACTCATAACGATACCTAAAAATTTCAAAGGCATCAATGACTTCACTTGAATGTACATTTATATATGCCCTCTGAACAACTTAAAACAATGGGACTCCTAGGAAGGGGACAACCAGTTATGTCAGACCCGTCCATTTCTGTAACTACTTCCTTCTTGCGAAAATTTGATTTATCATTCAATATTAAGCTTGCATTTTTTGCAGATTTGGCTGTAATACCAAATCTATTACAGAAGAAATATGCATTAATGCGTGATCTAGACAAAAGTTTACAAGGTATGATTATTTTATATTATTTTTGAGCTTTCCATCCTATTCATATCTGCGTTTCTCTTACACAAACCATTTTATTTCTACTCACGTCTCACACAGATATTTTTACCCAAAAGTGTACACATACAAACATGTTAAGCAAGCCGTTTATTGTTGTCAGAAGTGCAGCGGCAAACTGAGCAGCGTTGTAAACTGGAAATTGAGGAAATGAAGCAGCGTATTAAGACTGGTAATATTACCTCAGACTCTTCACTTATCAAGTTCTCGGATGATACACTGGATGAACAAAAGCATGCGATCCGGATTGCTGACGAGAAAGTTGCATTAGCCATTCAAGCTTATGATATAGTAAGTATGAAACACTACCTTCTGCTGTAATTAAAGCCAAAATCTATGCCCATGATTTGCATTTCCCTGCTAAATCAAGTGTATTTTATGTGTGTATATGTGAACTTTGCCAGATTTTTTTTCCGTGAACCTTCAGAGACGCGCTTTCGGATTTTCCTGATCACTTACTTGTTTATAATAGCTTCAGCAGAAGAGGAGCAGTCTATTACTTTGTCGATGCTTATTTAGGAAAAAGAATCATTAGACTTATTACCAGTTTCTAAGTTTGAATTTTCGGGGTATTTTTCTTCCTGATTTCCTGCTCAATAGTTTGATAGAGTATTGCTATCTGTTGATGGGCGCTTGTTATTGGAAAAGCAAAAGAACACACTCAATTTTTTTAGGTAAAGATAAACGGGGATATGTTTTCTCAAAAGTTCTATGAAATGAAAGCATATATCTGTCATTCTGTCCGGATAGGAATTGGGAAGAAAGAAGTATAGGTAAACAGTGATATGTTTCCCATTAATTCTACAATAAAATGACAGTGTAGTTCTGTCTGGATAAGAATTGGAAATGATAGAGAGAGACGCCATGCTATTTTATGCTTCAAGACACAAAATTCTAAAGTATGTGATTTTTGCTTTATGTCCAAGTGCGTCATACTGCAATATTCTGTCTCTGGTTCTTACCCCCATGTAATCCTGCACACATTACGTGGACTAGAATTTTAGAACTTTAACAAAAAATTGATTATCTTATTGTTTCTTTGAATTCACCAAAAAGTTTCATTGGACAGGTAGATACTCATATCCAACAGCTAGATCAGTACCTGAAAAAGTGTGACGAGGAGCTCCGTAGAGGTAAACTTCTCCTTGTTTAAGTAATATCCGGATAGCTTTCTGCTCCAATATTATTCGCTTCATCCCATAAACACAATCCTGTTTCCCTGGGTTTTATTGTCTATAAAAAAAGCGCTGTTTGATAGAATGAGGATTTTAAAAATTTTCCTTATTGGAACAAACAAGTGTAATGTAATAAGTTCAGTTAAACTATTAAAAATGTTTCTAAAGTGTAAGTACTCCCTCCCTCTTTTATCTTCATACTTTCTTTTTTGGATAGTCTCTAAACAATCATTCTTCTTCCCATCTGATGCTGCTCATATTTTTCCATTCCTACCTTCCAGCGCATTAGCCATTTAAGCGTAGCCATATAAACAATCATTCTTTTATCTTCTTTTTGGATGCTGCTCATATTTTTCCATTCCTCTGTACTTAAATATGGACCACATAATTTTCTTTTTCTCAAACTGTGTGCCTAGACCAACTCAGAACATTACAAGGGTACGGAGGAAATGTGCTTATAACCATTCTACTATAAAAATAAATAAAATGCTGTGCCCTGGTCATACAGACTCTTTTGGTGGAGTGAGTATAACTTTTTCCAGGACTATTTTAATTTAGCAGCTGCAGAGAAAGATAATGCCGTAGCTACAGGATCACCTACTTCCACCTTTGATAACAATGTTAAATCTGGAAGATCGGGCGATAGCAACAAAGCAGGCCGTAAAAAGTAAGTACTCTACATGCCTTTTTTGTTTACCAAAAGAGTTTACCAAATTTTAAACTATTCTGAGCAAATTGCCAAGATATTTTAGTTGAATGTTCGAACTACCTGTGCTTGAATGTTGTTGTTGTTGTTTCTCTCTCTCTCTCTCTCTATCTATCTTTTTATCTTCTTTATCTTTCTATGTTCTTATTACGTTATTTTTATCTTTTATCTTTCTTATGTTCTTTTGTCTTTTTATATTCTTTTTATATACTATCCTCCGTTCCATAAAAGTTGCAACAGTTTGACTTTCACGTTTGCCAACACGCAACTTTGACTATAATTATATTTATTTGCGTATTAGTAAACATTAAAAAAAGTTAATATATTGGAAATTTACATTAATACAAATTTATTAATATTTTACACATAATATTTTTATTATATATATTATTAGAAAATCGTAGTCAAAGTAAGGTGTGTGAATAGTGCAGAAATTCCAATGTTGCGACTTTTATGGAACGGAGGAAGTATATCTTTATCTTATGCCTTTTATCTTACCTTATCTTTTTATTTTTCTCATCTTTCTTTTCTTTTTGACTCCCCGCCAAAACGGCTCCGAAACAAACAAAAAGCATCATAGGTGTTGCTGCGTCTTGAGATCCCTGATCTCATGGATCGATTCATGTTAGCCGACCCCAAAATCTTTTGGGAATAAGGCTTGGATGTTGTTGTGGTTCAAAGTACCTGTGCTGCATCTTGTACTCCACGGTAGCCTGCATATTTGGATTGTGTCCAACCCAGCTTGAGGTTTATGTATGATAGGGTTTTAAAAACTTTATAAAGAAGGGTCAAGTCTGGAATTTCGAAAAGGAGGTTCTACTGCGTATGCATGTTAAATGCATTTTTTTACATTATGGTTTATGGCTTGTTTGTTTGGGTGGTTTTGGAGGGAGTAGAGGAAGGGATGATTGGCTTCTGTTTTGTTAGTTCATCTCTTTTTTTGGCTTTAGATTAATTACTCTATCTTTAGTTAAGTCATGTGTTGCTAAATACTTGTCATCTTCACTGTATGACCACTCTTATGGAGGAATAAGGGAAAAATGCCCCCACTAAACAAGGGTTTAGTGTTTTACACGAGTGGAATGAATACAACGGAGGACAAGTAAAACAAGAACAATGAAATTAAGAGTCTTCCTAAAGGGTCAATGCAGGCACACTTTTGTATTGCAACATTACCAAATGTGAAAAATACACCTACGGGTAAATTAAACTATCCTCGCATGAAATTATGAATTAGCTTTTTGGTGTCAGTTATTTTCACTTCATGAAGTGTTCTATGTTTTTACTTTTATTTTAAGCGTAGTTGTGTAGGAGGACTGAATTGATAAAAACTAAATTTTCTCCCAGCGCACATTACTCTTTTAGCTTCTGCTCTGTATATTGAACTCGGCCGGATAATATGTGCAGAACCCGCCTTGGAACGGCAACCCCAGCAGCAGCAGTAACAGCTAACCCAGTGGGTATGGATTTGGATCTACCTGTGGATCCAAATGAACCAACATATTGCTTCTGCAACCAAGTTAGCTACGGTGAAATGGTTGCATGTGACAATCCTAACGTGAGTTTATTAACAAATGTTTTTTTCTTTGCCTAGGATATATTTTCTGATATTTGGCTTCATTAATAAGATTTTAATATTAATGACATGAGCTGTTCTTACTCCCCTCCTGCCCCTTTAACAGTGCAAGATAGAATGGTTCCACTATGGTTGCGTTGCTCTTAAAGAACAACCCAAGGGTAAATGGTACTGCTCTGAGTGTGCTGGGAAGAGAGGGCGCAAGAAAGGGAAGTAGTGAATACACAGGTTTTACACGCTGGCGTGGAGGGTACATGCAACAATGTCCTGTACACCAAGTTTTGTTACACGCTCTCAATTTTGTTTGTGTTCATGGACAAATTTCTGTATTTGTACATGAATACACAGGCAAGATAGTGTGTTTATACAAAAACGTGTACAAGAGCAATTTTCCTTCTCAAACCATTGTATTATTCATAGGCTATAATCCCCCATCAATATATAATTGAAGCGCATTTTGTAAATTTAATAAAGTTTGGGGGTTTTCCCTATAATATGATGAGATTTAAGCTTATTTTAAAATGCTACTAACTAGGTAATAAATTTCCATAAAAAGCTAGATAATAAATTTGAAAAAACATGATATCATTGTCTAATTTTTATGTTTTTGCCATAATTTTATATCACAGATAAATGTCATTGCTGCAGTGAAACACGACATTGTGATTACAAGATTTTTTTTGAAAACTTTTTTTTGGCTAAAGGTAAAAGAAACCGGAAAAAAATTGGAACCGACAAATATAGGGATGGACCAAATCGGGTCGGCCCGGCCCGCCACTGTACGGGCCCGGCCCAGCCCGGTTACGGAATGGGCGGTGCGGGCTTTTACCCGGCCCGGGGGAGGCTAGCGGTTCGGGCACGGTTCACAAAAAGGAAGGCCTGGCCCGGCCGGTTCGGGCCCGGTTCGGGCCAACGGCTATATTTAAAAAAAAAAATCTTTTGGCTACCAAACAGGCCCTTAGAGCCGTTGTGATTGAACCCAAACGGCTATATAGCCGTTGGGAGCCTTCCTGGGGTCCAGGGGTGGGTTAGGGGGTTGGGGTTGGGGGTGGGGGGGTAGGGGTACAAAAAAACTATAAATACTCCATTTTTTCTATACAATTTACTACACATCTTCTCCAAATATTCTTACTCTCTAATCTCTATTATCTACTAATTTATTATTTATATATCTACTTTATACTTAAGATGGAAAATCAAAATGCCGTTATACGGTATAATTTTGATAAGCAGAAGGACCCGAAGACTGGGATGTGGTACACAACTTGTAAATGGTGCGGGAAAAAATGTAGCATGAGGATTTCAGGCGGATACGGGATGTCAATGAAGCATATGAAGTCATGTGACAAAGCCAAAGGATCGGGAGGTGCGGGAAATTCCGATTGATTACAATTTACAAAATGTTTGTCTCTTGAAGTTTGTTTTAATTTTCAAATGTAATTCCTATTTCATTTCAAATAAATGCACTTGAAGTTTGTTTTTAATACTTGTATAAAACTATAAACTATAAAATATAAATTATATAAAAAAAAATTCTTTAACCGGCCTGGCCCGACCCGTGACCCGAGCAGGTGGCCCGGCCCGAACCGGACCCGTCCAACCCTCGGGCCGGTCCCGGGCCATTGTCATACAAACCGGCGGCCCGACCGAGCCTAGGCCCGGCCCGGGTCCGACCCGGCCCGAGTCCACCACTACCGACAATGATGGTTTCATGCTGCTGGCCGGTATTGCTAGAGGAAGTATCGGGTGGGGCAGGGGGTTTGGGTGTGGGTAGGAAATAGAATTTTTTAAAAATGGGATTAAAACATCAATATTACTAAAAATTAATTCATGTTAGTAAAGTGACATTTTTTTTAATTTCCAAAAGAGACTAAAAAGAGTTAGGAGGACCATTATACCCCTCCCCCCTTGACCTATTACTATAGTGACTAAACTATAGTGATCGATGTCAAAGTGATTGCATCCTGTAGTGACTACTGGGCTAGTTACTATCGGTGGGCACAGTGACCACTACCTGCCACCGTCAGAGTGACCACCACTGAACACCGCTGACGACGGTGACTATCATTGGCAACACTGTCTTTCATCAGACACGTGCTCGTCGTAACCACCTACTATCGCGACTACAACCGTCGCCGCCTGACTTAGCCATTGCCACCGCCATTGCCTACACCAACTCCTTGCTTTCCGCCACTACCCCTGTCGTGCCCTAGCTTAACTAGCCCCACATAACAAGAGTTCTAGATCTGCTCAGGGTCGAGATGTGAATTTGATGTAGCCACCAAAGTCGTTGGTGGCTCCCAAATCCGACGAAGCACGCCGCCGGATCAATAGAACTCGCCACCGGATCAATAGATATCGCCGCCGGATTTGAAATTCCTCGCTGGGTCTACGAAGCTCGCCGCCGCCGCAGGAGTAAACGACGACGGAGCGAGCAACAACGATTTTCGAACAAAAAGAAATGAGAAGAAGAGAAGGGGAGGAGCTCCAGCGGTAGGTTTAGCCGCCGCCGTTGCTTGTAGCGGCCGCCATCGATTGAAGAGTCGACGAGATGAAGATGAGGGTTGGATGGAACGAGTTTTGGTCGCCATCTTCTTCACAAAATCTGGTCGCCATCATCATCGCGCAAAATCCGCCATTTCATGGGAAAGAGATGCAGTATTCATCGGATTGTGAAATGAGAAGTTCAGGAGGCAATTGAAATTAGGGCTGGGAGCAGGCTTATTTGAGTCCTTTTGCCCTTCTTTTAATCATTTTTTTTTGTCTAAAACCCAATCTGCTCACATTTTTTGTCGTACGAGATTCCACATGACATCACTTTTGAGGCAACCCAAGAAGAAAAGTAGGACAACCAAAATGGGATCGAGGGAGTAGTAAAATTTAGAATTTAGTAGGCAAAAGTTTGTTTACTTGGTCATATTGCTGATATGACGATCCACATGTAGTGGTGGACTCGGGCCGGGCCTCCGGTTTGTAAATGATGGGCTCGGGACCGGCCCGAGGTAAAGACGGTCCCGGATCGGGCCAAGCCACCCACCCGGGTCACGGGTCGGGCCACCTGCCGGGTCGGGTAAATCCAATTTTTTTCCTTGGTTATTCTTTATAGTTTTATACAAGTATTAAAAACAAACTTCAAGTGCATTTATTTGAGGCTTGAGCCTTTAATTTCAATTTTTTTTGTTTATTTTAGTTTGAAAATTTTGAATTAGTTACATAATGTAAAATTAATTAATTTGAGAAGTGCTACATATAAAAAATGAACGTATAATTATTAGAATTTAGAAATATGAACTACACGTTTACAAGTTACAATTGAGAATTGAAGGAAAAATTAAAACATGAAATACTAATCAATCGGAATCTCTGGCATATGTAGAGTCACCCTCGGTTGATTCATCCATAAAGTTTTGATAGCACATGCTTAGCCATCTTTACTAAAAACGGGAACATTCTTTCTTTTCCCTTCCACCAGTTTAAAATGTCAAAATCATCATCTTCTTCAAAATCAACATCATATGTTAAATACAAAGAAATCTCATTAATTGTGCTTTGTTAAGTAGCGGGAGTTATTTTAGTTTTTTTAATAAGATGGGCAAATGTAGATTTCAAAATCTCATTAATTGTGCTTTGTTTGTGTCGGGGGAAGGGGCGTGTTGCCATATTGTGCATGAAACTCATTAAATAATGCATAAAATATATCACTAACCTCGTTGTATTCTTTTTTCGGATCAATTGCGTTATCGTCATACATTGGAAGAGGACCATAAAAAGCTGCATAATAATAGTTCAAACATTTTTCTAAAGAACCAAGTCTAAAACTAGGATCGAGAACAAATGCAATACCATAAATATGCGGAATATGTGCATTATATTTTAAAAACTTTTCCTTCATAAAGTCACCAAAATAACTCACATAAGCGGCATTCTCAAATTCCGCAAAAGCACCGGCGAGATTAATAGTTTCACGAATAAATTGGTTTGAGGTAGGTTTAAAAACATGACTAAAAGTTTCAGTTGCATTAAAAAAATATACCAAAACATTACAATTTTTTTCGCAAGTGTCGATATCAGCTGAGTTTATAATATAGTTATCATATTGTTTTAAAAAAGAAAGAAAATGTTCTTTTTATCTAAGAAGAACTGTCATTAACTTATAAGTATTATTCCAACGAATAGACAAATCTATTTATATATAAGAAAAGAAATAGCTCATTAAAATGCAATTATGCCCTTAATAATGAATCCTATGTGTCAATCTCTCCACAATTTGCTCATTTCCAATAAAAATCCCATGTGGCTTTCTAAACTAACTCACCAAAAAAAATTCATCCGTGCTTCTCACCTCTTATTACTAGATTAAAATTCTTAAAACAAATTATAGCTCCCAATCAAATAAAATCCCTTAATTATTTGAAGTACTACATCTTTTTTATTTGTAATCTATTTGTCACAAAAATCATATCAAATTTCATGTTTTTTTATTATCTTTCGTATGACACCAATATTGTATATATAAATATATAAATAATAATTTAACTCTTTAATAAAACTCATGTTTTATAGTGGAATAACTTTTTCATTTGTCCAGATTACCATCATTTTTTTCGTGCACACTATTAATCTAGAGTGATAGCTTAGAGTAAAATTGCAAAATTTCCAGTGCAAAGAATAAAATAATAAATAAAAGTGAGAATTTGTGCAATTTTATTATAAGTTATCGCTTCAGATATATTAATAGTGTGCACGGTAAAAAAAGAAAATAAACTGCATACATTAGAATTTATATTTTTTATCTATATATACTTCCTCTGTCTCTTAAAACATTGTAAAGTTTGATCGGTATAGAGAATAATAAAATAATAAATCGTGTAATTGAAAGTTGTACGGAGGAAAGAGAAATAAAATAAATTACAAATCAATTAATTAGAAGAGAAAATGGAAAAGTTTTTGGAACAATAAAAAAAGAAAAGATGACAAAATTTTAAGAGACGGAGGAAGTATATGCAATATTAGTGCCCTATGAATGATAATGAATTATTTGTCCGCTTATCTTATCTTATAACAAATGGAAGAGAAAATGGAAATGTTTTTGGGACAGTAGAAAGAGAAAATATGACAAAGTTTTAAGGGACAGAGGAAGTATATGCAATATTAGTGCCCTATAAATGATAATGAATTATTTGTCCGCTTATCTTATCTTATTTGCCCTATTACTTGAAGTACAAATGAAAAAGTTTTGTTATAAGATAAGATAAGCGGACAAATAATTCATTATCATTCATACGGCACTAATATTGCATATACTTCCTCCGTCCCTTAAAACTTTGTCATATTTTCTCTTTCTACTGTCCCAAAAACTTTTCCATTTTCTCTTCTAATCAATTAATTTGTAGTTCCTTTTATTTCTCTCTCCTCCGCACAACTTTCAATTACACAGTTTTTTACTTTATTATTCTCTATACCGATCAAATTTTACAATGTTTTAAGAGACAGAGGAAGTACATAAATAAAAAAATATACTACGTAAATTCTATTAATGTATGCAGTTTATGATCTTTTTTTACCGTGTGCACTATTAATCTGAAGCGATAACTTATAATAAAACCACACAAATTCTATCACTTTTATTTACGATTTTATTCTTTGCACTGGAAATTTTGCAATTTTACTCTAACCTATCACTCTAGATTAATGTGCACAAAAAAATGATCGGACAAATGAAAAAGTTATAACACTATAAAACATGAGTTTAAAGAGTTCAATTATTGTTTAAATATTTATATATACAATATTGGTGTCATATGAAAGATAATAAAAAAATATGAAATTTGATATAATTTTAAGCGGGGACATTTTCTCTCATATATGCAGTGCTTTTTGGTATAAGAAAAGATAAACAGATTAATAATTGAACGAGCGAATTCCGTCTCTCATCTGTAATGCTTTTAGGTATAACATAAGCGAATTAATAATTGAACATGAGAATTTTCTCTCTGATATGTAGTATTCTTATGAGTAAAATAAGCAGACTAATAATTGGGCGGAAGAATTTTCTCTTTCATACGCAGTATTCTTAGATACTCCGTATAAAATAAGCCGACAAATAAATGAACAGGAGAATTTTCTCTCTCACGTGTAGTGCGACTTTTTGGTATAAGATAAGATAATCGGACAAATAATTGAGCGGAAGAATTTTCTCTCTTACGTGTATGTAGTGCTTTTTGCTATAAGATAAGCGGACTAATAATCCAGCGAAAAAATTTTCTCTGTCTCATATGAATTGCTTTTACGTATAATATAAGCGGATTAATAATTAACCGGGGAAACTTTCTCTCTCATATGTATTACTTTTAAGTATAATAAGGTAGGTAGACTAATAATTGAGCGGGAGAATTCGCTCTCTCATATTTAATTAGTATGTTTAGATATATGATAAGCGAACTAATAATTGAACGAGAAAATTTTCTCTCTCATTTGTAGTGCTTTTTGGTATAAGATAAGATAAGATAAGCAGACTAATAATTGACCTGAATATTTTCTGTCTCATATGTAGTGCTTTTATGTATAAGAAGATATACAGATTAATAACATTTGAGTGGAAACATCTTCTCTCTCATATGTAGTATTTTTAGGTATAAGATAAGATAAGCGGATTAATAATTGAGGTGGAAAATTTCACTCTCATATGTAGTGCTTTTAAATATAAGGTTAGCAGACTAATAATTGAGTGGAGAAATTTTCTTTTTCGTGTGTGGTGTTTTAGGTATAAGATAAACAAATAATAACTGATCAGGAGAATTTCCGCTCATATTTTCTATCTCAAGACCTTTTAAGCTTATGTGAAGACATTTTTCAATAAAGATCGAGCTCTATCACTGGAAAAAGAAGAAATTTTTCTACCTAGACATATTTTAGTCATGTAAAGCTTTATATGTATGACGTTATCGAGGGAGAAAATATGGATTGATGATTTTATTAATACATTATAAGAAGAGAAAAGCACAGGATGTTAAAAGTTCTCTGTAAAACAGTTTTTCAAAACTCTAACGATTAAGTTCAATATTTTATTATTTGTTGCCAACAATGCTAATTATTACGTATCAAATTCTAATAGATAGTGTTGATTTTTTTACTTTAATTTTCTTTTACTTTGAATATTTGTGGTATGGATTTATACTTTTTGATATTAACTCATTGCACTCCATTTTTTAAATGATATAGAATTCTAAAAAAATATTTTTATATTTAATTAGATCATGAACATAAATATATAAAGACCAACTCTTTCCCGTGCGTATGCACGGGTGCTAAGCTAGTATTTAGGAAAAGCCACATATTTCACAACTCTTTCTATCAAATAATTATGCTATTTTTTTCTAAGTTGACCACTACCCCAAATACGTCTAATCCCCCCCTTGACTACCTCCATAGAATCTCCTAACGCTTTTAGACTATCTTGCACACATAAATTTAGAACATGACATGCACATCGTTATTGAAAAAATCTACCCATCAAAGAAGTAGCACCACACAATTCACGCAATCTAGGAATAGCAGCAATATTATTAGTAACATTATCAAAACAATAGCAAACACCTTATCATTCAAATTATACTCAATTAAAATACGCTCAATCAAAATATAAATATGTTCAGCGGTGTGACGATCATTAAATTCGCGAAAAGCAAGAACACGTTTATGGATATTCCAATCATTATCAATATAATGTGCAGTCAGACCCACATAATGTAAATTATGATAAGTATCCTCCCATATGTCAGAACATACAGTAACACGGCCAACAAAGTTTGCCAAATAATTTTGTAACCTTACCTTTTCCGCACCATAAAGCCTTAAAATTTCTTTCTTAACCGTTTTGCGACTATAACCTCTATATTGAGGATTTAAACAAGTTTGTGCATAATCTTTGAAAGCAAGACTTTCAGAAAACAAATAAGGCAAATTTTCTTCAACAAGTAAGTTAGCCATACCAGTCAAATTTTGTGCATCATTGTATGAGAAATTACCAAAAAGGTTGTTGGTTATTAGCAAACCTCGATATTTGAGTTTGTTTCCCCGTTCCGCCGCCTAATTTTGCATACTCCACCGTGTGTTTGACTTTAAGATGCCTTGCGGCGGATCCGTATCCGCCGGAAATCCCCAAGCTATAATTTTTCTGGCACCACTTGCGAGTTGCGTTCCAATTCCCGGTGTTCGAGTCCTTCCACTTATCAAAATTATTAAGCATTAGTTCAGATTTATTTTTTTCGTACCGGTTTGGGATGAGGCAGGCTCGTCAGCGTCGTGGCTGCCGCCACCCTCCTCCTCGTCGGCGTCATGGCTGCCGCCACCCTCCTCCTCGTCGGCGTCGTGGCTCTCCGGAATTACTTCCTCCACATCGTCATCCTCGAGCTCTTCTTCGTCAATGGTCCTCGGCTAGTCTTGGAAAACAGACTATTATGTCGGTGCAATTCTTGTTCTAGTTGTTCGTCGGTCATCGCATCCCCATCCCTCCTTGCGTAACCTGTATCAAAATCATCTCGGCTTTGAGATGAAGAGCTGATATATGATTTACCTTTGCGGGATCTCTTCCTCGCAAGCTCGTTCGTTCGGTTGCGGTCGAGGTTACCCGTATCAACCGAATATCTATCACCTTCCATCTTAAAAATGTAACAAATATTAATTTATAAAAACAATTCGAACTGATGAAATAAAATTCTAACAATTCTAACTTTCATGAAATAAAATTCTAACAATTCTAACTTTAATTCGTACTAACAATTATTTTATGTACTAACAATCAAAGTATTATATAAAATATACTAATTCGTCTTAAAATGTACTAACCATTCGAACTAAGTAGATATAAATTGTAATATGTATGTATTTAGTAGATATAAGTACATAATAAGTAGATAATAAGTAGAGATTAAGTAGATAAGAAATATAAGTAATATAATATATGTATTTATAAATAGATAATTAATATATAACTATATAAGTAGATAAGAAATATAAGTAATATAATATATGTATTTGATGGTCCCGGATAGGGTAAAAGTCTAGAGGGGGGGGGGGGGGGGGGTGAATAGACTTTTAAATCTTTTTCAATTTTACAGCGTTTCTCCCTCTAAAGAGTTGATCTATAATCTTTTGAGAGATTTATAGATGCACAGCGGAAATCTTTACCCTTTATGGAATCAGTGTGTGAATACTTTCTATCCTGGTAGAAGATTGAACCCAAATGTCTGGCAGTTGGCTTGGCAGTTGGCTAGATAGCAGGGAACTGCTAAGGCAACTGTTCAGGAAATATTGGGTGTTTGATGAAAGTGATGATGGAATGTTGTTGAGAATAATGAGGGCTTTAAGAAAATGTGCTTTAGTAAAAGTAATCAGGAGCTTTACTGGTGCAGTGGTCTCAGCAGTTGAGTGGTGATGAGGGCACTGCTGAGGTACCTGCTTAGTTTAGAAGGTGAATTTCAGAGAGCAGTTTGGTCAACCTCCTTGTTGGTAATGTTATGAAGGTCTGGTGATATTGAGATGCTCAAGAGAAACAAGTGTATATGAGCAGAGGGCTCAGCAGTTGGATGGACACCAAGGGACTGCTGAGGCACCTGCTATACTTAGAAAATGAATTTCTGGAAAAAGATAGAACATGCCTTTTAGTGATATTGATGCACGTCCCTTGTGTGAAAATGGTCCCAAAGAAAGTAAGTAATTAAGCAGTAGGATAAGCAGTTGGGTCAGTTAAGACAACTGCTTAGGATTCTGCTGGCAAACTTCAATCTTTTTGTAAGAAGTGCTAAGTGTGTGCTTTGTTGAATGAATGTAAATCAACACACAATGTATCCTGGTTCAGAGGTGGTGTAATCCTCCTACGTCCACTCCCACCCTCTTTCAGATGGATTTCACTAAAGTATTAAGCCCAATACACTTAGTGCCAATCTAGCCTTTACAACACTTAGGCCTAGATTGAAGGTTTTTCACAATGAGTATAGCACCACTCAAAGTTACTCAGTCCTTAGACTTTTCTCTAATGAACCAGTGGAGATCAAAAGGTACTCTATCTATCTACTTACACTTTAGGATCCGAACAACTGTTCTCCTAAGTGTTTACAACAACTTGTGAAATATTACAAGAAAGTTCTAACCTCCAACTAGGAACTAAACATCTATGATTTAGCGATGAATAGCTTGTAAACTAGAAGTTGACTAGTTTAGTGAAGCATGAGTCCAAGCAAAGAGTAAAATTTAGAATATCACTTTCTCTTTTGCTAGATAGCTCGTGAATGCTTGTGGGAGTATTTCTCTACTTTGGATGCTCAAAGCTTGGTTAGAAACTTTCTTTTCAGCCTATATTTATAGGCTTCTCCTTTGGATTAATCTCATCTGTTGGTTAGGATGAATTAATCTCTTACGTTGAAATTCTTGCAAGGACGAATTGTACATTCGTCTTCTTGTGCTGAAGCATTTATTTGGGAGGATTTCTTTGTCTTGAGTATCTCAGCCGCTGAAGCATCTCTTCAGAAGATCTTCTCCTAATAATAATGTATCATGCATGAGTCCTATGCTCCGGTCCCATGTATTAATTGCCTAGTCAATTTTTGTCTTCAATCATTTACATTCAATGTATTTGATTTTCCGAGCTTCTTTTCTTTAATAATGTGACATTCAGTTAACCTTTGAGCTAAAATGATATATACTGGTAGGATCTAAATATCCTATTAAGGTAAATAAAAATTACCTTATTGCATTTTAACTTTTCCGGTAATATTCAATTTGACTCAAAAATTGTACATTTTATTTTGTCACATAATTTTGAATGCTAACACACGAACAATATTGAGACACAATGTACACGTGCTAAGTATAGTGGCATCATCAAAATCTATCAAAATTGGGTAATAACAGTATTTATAAGTAGATAAATAATATAAGTAGATATATAATATATTGGAGAATAAGAGAATTTGAGAAGATGAAGATAATTAGAGAGTAGAGAGTAGGATTTAGGAAGAGTTGGAGAAGAGATGGAAAAATGTTTAAGATTAGGAGTATTTATAGTTTTTTTTACCCCACCCCCACCCCCACCCCAAACTGCCCGGACCCCCTTGCCAGCCCACCCAACGACTATATAGACATTTGGGTAGTCCCCAGCCCACCCCCAACGACTCTACTAGCCGTTGTGAGCCGGACCCGGGCCCGACCAGGCCGGGCCGGGTCACATTTTGTCGGAACCAAGCCCTCCCCCCGCTGCCCCCCCCCGGTTTCGGTCTACACCCGGTCCTGGATCGCTAGACCGGGCCAGGTCACGAGCCAGGTGGCCCGAACCGAATCCATCACTATCCACATGTTTGTTTTTAAATCCCCCCTCCTCCCGTACAAACATTTTCTTCTTCTACCCCTGATGAAGTATATTGTCATATATCTCAGGGGTATCAAATTTATGATAATGGGACCTCCATAATCACTAAGGCAACTCCGACCGAGATTGAGCTCGCCGACACTGAGCTTAAAACCAGTTACTGGATCATCGAGATAAGTCCAATATTGTAGCTGAGACCGAGGTTGACCTTCACCGAGTGATGGAGTATATGGCCCAGGGATTCCCGGCCCTCGACCTTCACCTCAGCTATATAGAATCGCTGGCCCGACCGGGCCCGACCCAGCCCGAGTCCAACCCTAGCCGAGAGCAAGCCTTCATGCGAGCGGAAAACTACCGAAGGCAAGTCAAAAGCTACATCGACGCCATGATCCGCTCTCGAGAATTCCAAGTGGGGGACTATGTCTTACGACGAAGGGAAGCAAGCCAGCCAACCGAGGGAGGAAAAATGGCGCCCAAGTTTGAAGGCCCTTACATTGTGGCAGCTATCATCAAACCAGGGACTTACAAACTAAAACACCCCAATGGAACCGAGGTCCCTCGACATTGGAATGTACACCACCTAGTTAAATTTTATCAGTAATGTTAGAGCGGCCAAGCCCTCATAACTAATGAATGTATTGTTCTACGACCCAAGGCCTTCAATTTTTGAAGAATAAAGACATGTTGAAGACATCAAGTACAAGACGCTTATGAGCGGCCAAGCCCTCATACAAGCCCCCGGCCCAAGGCCTTATGACAAGCAAGACCCTTCGGCACCAAGTGCCGAGGGTAGACACCCCAATCACCTGCGACAAATGAAGAAAACACCAAGTGTTTTTAAAGAAGACCCTCGGTACCAAGTGTCGAGGGTACACACTCCTATCAACTCCAAACAGCGGAGGAAAACACCAAGTGTTTTTATAGAAGAGCCCTCGGTATCAAGTACCGGGGGCCATATGCGGAGATAAACACCAAGTGTTATCTTTAAAGCCGTACCCCTCGAGGACGCACTATACCGAAGGCCCCACCTATCGGTCCCGGTGGCACAAAGTGCCCCCGGGTATTTGCAACTAATATGCAAATAAAACCCTTCCCTGAAACACTTTCCACACCATTACCCCAAGCGAATAACAAGCAACTAATATGCCTCAGGATTCGACTTTCAAAAACGAAACACTTTCCGCGCCATTACCCCAAGGGTATGGCAGGAAACTAATATGCCCAAGATTCGACTTTCAAAAACGAAACGCTTCCCGCGCCATTACCCCAAGGGTATGGCAGGTCATAGACTATGTCTCGTGCCCAGGGAACGACTTTCAAAACTGAGGTGCTTTCCGTGCCATCCCCCAAGGGGAGGTAGGCAACAAACTACGTCTCGTGCCCGGGAAACGACCCTCGATCCCCTCGGAACTCGGAAGGTTAACCCGAAGGGGGAGCTAATGGTGTATACTGTTGCCTCCCGATAGGCCAAGCCTTACCAAGAAACCAAGTTTCTTGAAGCCTTCCCTTCGCTACCAAAAAAAATGGAGTGAAGGGGAGTAAACTCAATGAGCAATCAATGGGTACAACACTCCATGACAGAACGCCCTTCGGCATTACAAGACAATACAGGTCATACCGAGGGCTCCCTCCGGGAACACCTCCGGTACCTAGAAGCTACTAATTCCCGAAGGCTACTGTTCAACAAAGGTCATCAAAGAATTGGCTAAGTCCACATTCTGCAAGCCTCCGGCATTTCAACACATACCGGAAGCATCAGCATTGTATTTGGGACCTAACTACCGAAGGCTATACTTCGGAAGGGAATCTGATCTAATACATTGGACTACAGAATTTCCTAAGGGCCGCACTTTGACATCTACCTAATCCGAAGGCTCATATGCTAACCAAGGAGCGAGGGAACCTACTACAAATCACTGAAGGCCAGCCTCACAGGTCAAGGAAAATTATTCTAAGTCTACAAAATTGGGTGCCCCGGGACCACCATCCTTTGTCGAGGGACTTCTTACTAAAAAATGCTACAAGTCTGAAGGGTCCATGTAGACACTTAGAAAAACTCTAAGCCCTAATGGTTTGGCCCTCGACCAACCGGCATTGCAACGAAAGCCACCGGAGGCTCCTATCTCATGCAATTCTAAACTTCACTTAGAGAAATTTCTAAGTCCTAAATCTTTGGCCCTCGGTCAACAAATGGCGACCACACAAGATCGAAGGGAAGCATCTACTAAAGGCCTGGTACTAAACAACACTTAGAAAATTTTTCTAAGTCCTAATTGATTAGCCCTCGATTAATCCATCATGCACACATACATTCATGTACGAAGGAAAACAAAGCGGACAAGGAAAGAAGGGAATGCATTCATTCATCCGAAGGATAGAAAGTAATAAAGTTAATGGGCCCGAAGGCAGGCATACATTCACAAAATGAAGAGTAAGTTGTTGTGACCGGGCCGAAGCCGAAAGCTACAAGATGTTTTTTACATTACATGGTTCGAAAAATGTCTAAGTACAAATCAAATATCAGTAGCTACAACATCACCCCCTTCAACAGCTTTGGAGGTGGCATCGCCTTCGGCCTCATCTTCATCACCACCGAGGCCACACTCCCTCAGGGTCTCAGAATCTTCGAGCACAGGCCTCTCTTCACCCGGAGGGAGGGGGACCCGGACATCTGGTTGCCGAGGGGGAAGGCCATAAGCTTCAGGCTGGAACTCCTCCGGTGAAATGTTGAAGTGCTTGGCCAGCTTTCGATAGATGAGGCGCTGGGTGAAAAACTCCCCGCTCTGATAGTAAGAGTCGCCACTCTCCGCCAGCCACAGCTTGCCGGGGCCTCCTACCCAAGCGTCTACCTTCTTCTCCACAACCGAGGACACCCAGTTTTCTTTGTCCTCAGCCGTCCAGCCTTCGGCCATGAACGCCTCCACAGCAGCCCCCCCAGCTTTGGCTACCTCCTCGGCCTTTGCCCTCTCAGCCTCCTCGGCGGGAACATGGGCGGCTTCGGCATCTGCTTCCCTGGCCTCAGCCCGACACTCGCTCATGCCTTCGGCCTTCGCAGCCTGCACTCACTGCTCCATGCTCTCGGTGTCCAGGCGAAGGGAGTCCTCGGCTTCAGCCAGCTTCTTTCTGAGGCTAGCAGCTTCCTCCTCGGCAGCACCCCTAGCCTCCATCATATGCTCGACCCTCCGGACATACTCACAAAGTCCCATGAAAGCCTGCAGCAGTAAAAGTGTAAGGGGTCAGACACAGTGCACACATTACCCCCGCCAAAAGAAAATAAACATGATGGGGGAAAGCAACTCACGGAGGCACTACTCTGAAGGATCCTCGACTGGAGGCCCTCATCATTCATCCGGGTGAGAGCCAGCCTGTCAGCCGAAGGCATCATTTGGCTCATTAGTGCCGAAGGTGCGAGGTTACCATCCAGGATCGAAGCCCCCTTCGGCAAAATTGCCTCTAGCTTCTCCCGGCCGAAGAAGTCTTGGTGGACACACTCCTAAGGGGTGGGGCTGGAGGCATGCCCCTCATCGGCAATAACAACGACATCAGCGGACGGATGCTTTCCGGAGTCCGCGGCCTTCAGCTTATTGGCCGGAGGCTCAGTCCCCTTACCGCCGTTCTTTTTCTTCAGGGCCCCCTCACCCTTGGAACTCCCGGCACCGGCACCGGTGGCCGCAACTTGGGAGGGCTCCTCCCTGGGGGAAGCACCCACTGCTTTCGGACCCGAAGGTTCCTTCTTCTTCCCCTTCGTCTTCTTCAGAGCAAAGAGGGAGTTCACGTCCATATTGTTACCTGCAAGGACACGACACCAAATGATTAGGCCGAAGGGGATCAACTACAGTGACATGGATTGAACAAAAAAAGCGGGGGGGGGGGGGGGGGGGGGGGGGGATTCTCCAAGTACAAAACATATAACCCTTCGGTAATCACCTCTGATACTCTCAAATACACGATCTATCGGAGGGTATCTTTCATCCTCTGAGCCCCTCGGCTGATACTGCCGAAAGCCAAGCTTGAACAAATCACCCGGAAGGGTAACATCTATGATCTTCACATGCTTCTCGGACCCCTCCGGCTTCTTGGAGAGTATCTTGCCGTTCTTCTCGAGGGCTGCATTCCCCACCTTTGGATGCCGCCGAAAGCTATTACGAAGTGGGGCCGGGAATGGGTTCTCCTCCGGCCGAAGGTAGCAAAACTTGTCCTTCCATCCCTTGTGGGATGAAGGCACATCATCAAAAAGCCTAAACTCGGGGACTTGCTGTAAATTAGCGAAGCCCCAGCATTCGAATGCCCCCCCCCCGGCATAGGTTGAAGGACAAGAAAAACTGGTCTAAGGTTGGTGACACCCCCCGGCTCTGGCACAGGAAAAGAAAGCCGACTATGTAGGAGTGGCTGTTGGGCGTCAATTAGCAGGGGGCCAGCCCCACGAACCTCAGGTACTCCAACAGGAAGGGATGTAATGGAAATCGGAGCCCCATCTCCACTGACAAAATGTTGGCAGCAAAGCAGCCCTCGGGTGCGTGTAGCAACAAGTCGTCTGACCCCGGTTCCACTACACGCGCTGAAGGACCAACAAGAAGCTGGGTAGCCTGGTACTCTGCAGGGGAGGCCCTCGTCTTCAGCTCCAGGGCAGCAGTGTCCAAATAAGAATGGCCTTCGGGTATGCCCACCGGCTGCCCAGCATCAACAGCACCCTGTTTCTTGTTCTTAGGGACGGCCTTCACTTTCTTTTTCTTCCCAGGGGCTACCCGGAGAGGCATTGGGTTTAGAGGCCTGGAACTACTCGCCTCGCCGGCGTCACGTAGGGGGAGGATGGCGACGGTAACTTTCATCCTTTCTCTCTCCTCCTCCTCCTCGGCGGTTTGCATCGCGACGGCCATCTCCTCATCCTCCTCTACCTGCTCAAAATCTTCAGCCTCGGCTTCGGCAACGAGGTCTTTTTGCACTTCCATGGCTACGGCGGCATCACCGCTTACCGAAGGCTGTCCACTGGAAGATTCCACGCCTGGGATGCTTTCCACCTCTACCGAGTCCTCCCTCGAGATGTCTTGGGAATCACTAGCTGACGACATGATTTCACATAATTGTCCGAGGGGTACAGGTGACGAGAGTCCTAAGGTTATAACACTTAACCTAAGGTCACAAAGCTAAACTTACTAATATAGCAAGGAACGAGTGAAGAACTGACCTCAGAGAGAATGATTTGATCGAAGGCAGGTGTTTATCTCTCTAGAAAAATCGCCAGAGTTTCGCTACAACAAAGGAATGCGCAAAAGAAAATGAGGTCAGGCCTGGGGTATTTATAGACTCCCAACTATGGGCTTGGGCCAAAAACTGGGCCTCCAGTCACCAAAGTCATCATTACAAACCGTCGGTTCACCCAACCGGTGACACCCGCCCGCACACAGCCAACGGTTACACGCCACGTGGACACCACCTCCACGCCTTCTCCAACGGTCATATTACAACGGCTATATTTTGAAAACACAAAGGTGCTCTCGGCCGGCACCCCTCAGACAACACTGTGCTTGCCTTCGGACTTTCTCCTTCAGGCTCCTTCATCAAAGGAGCCCCCGGTAACAACGGGCAAACCCCTCAGGGCCCCTCAGCCCTCAGCATGTTGAAAGCCAGGGAACCCCTCATCTGTGGTTAGCCTCCGGTGCACAGGGACAATCACTGACATTCATCAAAAGAGATCACGCCTTCAGCCTCATTGGCTGGGGGACCACCCTCGGCAGTCCCCGAGATGCATACTCATGCTTGCCAACTACGGACGCCTTCGGAGGAATGCTCCCATCAGACACTACACTCAACACCTCCGGGACATCAACAATCAGCCTCCGGCATCACCAGGATATCAACATAGAGCCTTCGGTAAGATCAACGATCAAATCCTCAGATCACGGATAACTCTCGGCGGCAACATTGCTATTCATCTCAAATCGAAGGCTCACCTTTTTTATTCATCATTGGGGGAATTCGATGCACTCTTTTCCCCTCATTTAGGATTTTTTCCCAAAGGCTTTTTCCTAATGAGGTTTTTAACGAGGCATCACCCCAAAATGAAGCGAAAAGCACAAGCCTTCGGTCTCGCGATGAAAGCAGACACCCCTTTACTCCTCTTCACCACATTACATGTGCCTTAAGGAGTGGAGGACTGGAGGACCCCTTCGGGAAATTCACAAAATTACAAATGTAAAAATTTTCCTTCGGCCCTAAGATGTGGGGGACTTAAAGGACTGCCCTCGGCAAAGCATGCAAACAACAACTACTCACAACTCCGCGAACTACAAAGCAAAACACCAGCATCAGAGGACAAACACATCTACTCCTTTTCCCTCAAGTACCTTTCGGAAAAAGGAGTGAGGGACTCCTGATGGAGTATATGGCCCAGGGACCCCCGGCCCATAGATTCCCACTATTATAACAAAGGCCCAACAAGCCCAGGAAGCACAGCAGGCCCAAATCACAGCGCCCCAAGAGCCAAGCAGCCCACGACGTACACTTGGGTGCCTTCGGCCCCCATGGCCGAAGGCTCATAAACTTACAGTACAGCTGCTTTTAAGCACTCGAAGTTACCGGGGGGAAACAGCGAAAACAGTAGCCCTCGGCACTTAGAGCCCTCGGCACCTAGAGGCCCCCGGGATGAAGAACCTTCGGACTATCATCTACAGCCGAAGGCGTCCTCCTCGACAGAATCTCCCATCCACATGCGCTGGATCAACGTACCAAGTACAAACGTCACATCCAACCACCGCATTTAATGCGGCCACATGCGAGTGTCGGTGCTGCCCCAGTTGAGGTGACCCCTCGACCACCAGATTGTTGACACGTGTCCCTATCTAGCATTTATTGCTGCTATAAATAACACCCTTTTCCCCAATTGTAAACCACGCTGAATACAACGCTCAACGCAATTCGGATATACATTTGAACTCTTTATCTCCCTTCTTATTTGCTCTGACTTCTCTCTAAGTTACTCCTCGCAGTAACCCCTCGGATAAGCTACCCCCTGGGTACACTTATCCATCACCAAGGTTGATGACGATTCTAACACTATAGTTGAGCCCTAGTTAACCATCACTTTGTGAGCTCAGAGATCAATAAAGACACTCTCGCTTCACATTACGAGCCGAAGTTTTCCACCTCTTGGCTAGCACATTACACTCGAGCTTGACATCTACAATCGAGCTCAGGACCTCATGTGGACTTGGACATTTCTGTACTAAGATATCACGACATTCAGATTACGTCACTACATGACAGCTGTCCCAAGGCTGACATCACCCAGTGCTATTACAACTGCATGTTGTCAAGTTACATGTGTGGCTTATCCAGCCATTCCAGTACGCAAAGGACAAAAGCCGGTACAACAATACCAATTAATTAGATATTATCTCTCCAATTAGCTTCACACTCGCCAATAGACCAGTGGGTCATTTATCTTTACTTATTCTCCAAGTATTTCCTTGTACACTATAAATATCACCTTCTAACTTATGGAAAAGAGATCTTGTCCTGAATTCTCAAGCTTACTGTTACTCTGTCAAATTTCTTACTCGATCTATACTTTGCATATTTTTCGGTCCTCCCTCGATTTTGCCTACCATTAGGTCAGTAAAGCCATCAACCCCATTGTGCTTTATCATTTCCATTCTTCTTTTTGTTCTTCTTTAAGTGGGAGACTCCAACGAAGGCACGAAGAGTGTGGTTGAGTTCTTCACCTTCCTACTGTGACATCCATAGTGTCGGTCTTTGTCAGCTATGAGTATTAGCTCGGGAAGGCTACCAACGAGGCAACGACGACGAGGATGAGTTCAAAATTCGGGCATACGTTTTGTACAACTCTTGCATTATAGTGATTTTTGGCGATCATAGTTGAGTGAGAATCATTTGGTGAGATTAACTACAAGAATAATCTGAGATAAAAATATGAATTCAGATTATTTTAAATATATTTGTAAAACTAGATTTAATTAATTTGTGCAAGACCACAAAAGATTTGATTATTTTGAGATAATTGATGGAGTGTGAGACTATTTTATAAAAATCCAAGCGCCAATATTTTAAGAAGTGTGAATGTGAATGCTGTAATTTTTTTGTTTTATTATTTACCAATTTGCGCTCAATATTGAAAGATATTGTTTCGTACGTATTTGACAGCTTAAAAATACTACTCCCGCTAGAAGGTTCCCGTTGACTGTTTACGATGTTTGACTGACGATAAAGCAATTTAATCCATGTTCACACTCTGATTATTTTTAGTAAATAAAGTTTACATATTCAGAAACTACATTAAAGCCGCTACAAAGCCTGATAAAAAAATGTAAATTTGATAAAAATTTGATTTATGAAGTAAAAGATTAAAAATGATTTAAGTTGACTATGTGAATAATGGACGAGAACCTTCTGATGGGACGGAGGTAGTAATAAATTAAAAAGTGATGTTGTAAAGTATACACATAGCGTGAAGTAAAAGGCCCTTAAAAATAAATTTAAGTATCTTGAAGTATTATATTTGAATCACACAAGTGTATTCAAATAAAACAATGGAACAT
Organism: Cuscuta europaea; assembly: GCA_945859875.1. Lineage (NCBI taxonomy): Eukaryota > Viridiplantae > Streptophyta > Magnoliopsida > Solanales > Convolvulaceae > Cuscuta > Cuscuta europaea. Next base: position 2,103,398 of record CAMAPE010000011.1, on the reverse strand, counting down.
GTATTATATTATATTATATTATATTATATACATGGAATAAATCAAATCCAATCCGATGAGACTTTATTATTATCAATACATCTACCGGAGACAAATTTCAGTGTAACCTGAAAAACATTTGCGTTTCTCAAGGATAAGTTTTGGAGGGTCTGAAAAGAATGAAAAAGGAAAAGTGTAAAAGAAGAAGATTGAATAAAGAAAAGTAGAAAACGGTCATTAATTATGGTTTTGCTTTGCGCCAACTCTGCAATTTAACTTATTTCTTTATTATTGTACTGTCTGCGAAGACTTGAGAATTCTGGCTTGTATTATTACTGGGCTTGCTTGGGGAGTAACCTGCTAATACTGATCGAGTTTACTCTACATAAATAATACTGTAATACACTTCATTTCTTTCTCCCAGTGGCCGGCAATGGGGGAAGCACAACTTCAGTCCCCTGCAAATTCCTTACATGGGAAATCATCTTCTAACTCTTTCGAATTTTGTGTGCTCCGAAAATCCGATCTTTTGTCAGCAGATCAGCTCTTCTCCCATGGCGTCCTGCTCCCCCTCTACTGCCCTGCTTCCGAACACACACAAACCCGAGCACAGCAGCTGCAGTTGGAACCCGAACCCGACCACTCAAAGCAGCAGCCGGCGTTGGAATTCGAATCGGCTGCGGTCGTTGGTTCCTCCACCACTGCTTCCAAGCGGTGGAGGAACATTTTCAAGAGAGTGGGACAAAATACGGGTCAGAAAGTGGTGAGCAGGGACAAGAAAGGCGGCGGCTTCTTTGGAGCCCATACATCGGAAAGGGTGCTGAACATCAACATTTGGCCTTTTAGAAGAAGTAATTCCGCCGGCAATGGCGCCTGCGCTCCGGCGCCCGGGACGGCTTCCCCAAAAGTGAGTAGCGCGCCGTGCTCTCCCACCGACTTCAAGTTGAAAAAAGTGCCGACCCCAAAGAAGGCCTGGCCGCCCCGCCGGAGCACAGACTGTAGGACGAAATCGGGTGCGGGTTGTAACAAGGATGTAGGATATAAGAGGTGGGGGAAAGTCTCGCCCGCCGCCGGAGATGGTTGCGGTGGCGACTGGTATAATAAAGCCAGAGTGTTGACCATGAAGGCTTCAGACTCCCCGGGTAGTGGAGGTGGAGTCTCCGGTGAAGGGAAACGTTCTAATCTCGGGACCTTATTTTCCAAACAAATTATATGAGGATTGATTCTCTAATGTGTTCTTTTTTACGTTTAGTAATATTGAAATTGATTGAATCTGAATTCAGAAAAAAATTACTCCTTAAGTTCTCTACTCTTCTCTTTAGACTTTGGCACAAGTTTTAAGAGAAAAAAATGAAATTGGCGTAGTAAATTATGCACGAAGTTGTTTTTAAATAAAAAAGTACGAAAAAGAATGTTTTTGAAGGAAATTCTATGTAGTGTGATGTCGTGTATATAGAATATGTATTAGGATCATTCTATGTAAATTATGTATTATGGGCTCATTGGCTCGTCTCTATAAATCCTAATATCTCCCTTATTTATAGAGCATTTGGTAATGAAATTCCACGAACCATTCTCCCTACAACAAATGCGGGTATATAGATATATTTATTTAAAAAACTTTCTAAAAACAGAAAGAAAGACAAGTATTTAAGAACAACCCAATATGGAGTATTTTATTATTAAAATCGAGAAAGAGATATTACATACGGAGTTCATAACAAAATAGTCATAGTTGTCCAATAACTTTAGTCAGAAGCGTAACTTTAACTTTAGTCAGTTCTGTTGTGAATTTGTGATTTACGTTTTCATTGATTCATATGATTGTATTGTGGAAGCTCATGTATTTGATTGTATAATGTTCTCATGTATTGATGCTTGATACTAGGGTTGTAAATGAATCGAATCGAACCGAATACTTGATAATATTATTCGTATTCGTATAATTATCGAATATTCGTATTCGTATTCGTTTAAAATTCGAATCTTATTTTGTATTCGTATTCGATTCGTTTGATATATTCGAATCTTTTTCGAATCGAATTCGAATATTCGAATTCAAAAAACATTAAAGTTAATTTGTGAAAATAATTAAAATTATGATGTTAGTTTGCCCCTTTTAACTAATTTTCATATTACATATTTTATAAGAAACAAAATTCATTTATAGAAGTCACTTCAAATTTAATATCAATATAGATGAATATGCAAAATATTTTTACATGAATATTTTGTTATTAATATTTTTACATTGAACTATATGTATTCTTAAGAAGTAGTATATATTGTATGAATATATAAATACATAAATATATATATATATATATATATATATATATATATATATATATATATATATATATATATATATATAATCCGAATATATTCGAATATTATTCGAATCGAATATCATAGTATTTGTATTCGTAAAGTATTCGAATCAAAAAATAGATTTGTATTCGTATTCTACTTACTCGAATTCGAATAGGCATTTTCGAATTCGAATCACGAATCGAATCAAAATTATTCGATTCGTTTGCAACCCTACTTGATACTATGTTAGTGTGACTAAGTTGAATTCTGATTTGCGAGTACTTAACTTTGCATGTTTGAAATGTGCAAATATTGTATGCCTTATGTTTGAATATGCATGTGAGAATGATGATGGAGGAGCTAGAGGTGCAAACGAACTGATCCGAGCCCGAACTCACATATGCTCAAACTCGAACTCGAAATTAATCTTAGAAGTTTAAAATAGATATAGAGCTGTAGACTTACGAACTACGAAAATGTACTACTGAGGGGATTCTAACTCGGGTTGCCAGCATCACCCTCAAGCCTAACTAATTTCCAACGGATCTACATGCACGATGATGTTAGTGATGATCTCAAAATGTTCTTAACCTTGATTTGTTTGAGCTAATGAAAAAAATAGGTATTTTTATAGATTAAATTATTACATATGGTTATAATAATAAATAATATTACTTTTAGTTATTAGTACTATAATATCATAAGTATAAGAAATAGAGTAATCCTAATTCAAACCCGACTAACACTGTTTTACATTGTTGGTTCTTTGCACATGATGAGTTTCAAAATCTAAAAATTGATGTTGCAATTTATATATGTTGGACCATTTGGAAGCGGAGAAATCTCTATCTTTATGATGATAAGATTTTCCAATTTATATAAAGAGCTTTGGGATGCTAGTGTGGCCTTCCCGATTACTACTAGTATTTCTAGCCCTCCTCTAAATGACATTAAGTTGATTGACCTGAAACACTAAGCTAAGAAGAGTAAACTCCCTATTGAATTGTCAGCTAAATGATTAGTACAACATACTTATTTTATGTGAATTAATAATTTTTTATGTACACTATTTTTTTTTTTATTTTACTTTTTCAGCTAGATGATTTTTTATGCAAACTCGATTACATGTTTGAAGTACACTTTCATTTTCAAATAGTTTTTAAAAATCATTCTAAAAAAGTATTTTTTTCAAAAAAAAATTATAGTCATGATATTAAAAACAAAACATATTCACTATTTACGTAAAAAAATTGAGCAATTATACACTTTTTTCATCGTCTACATTGAAATCAATGTACTGATCTAAGGTGAGTTGCATTTCTTTACACTCGAGTTACATAATTTTTCTAAAACAAAAAAAAAAATATTCCGGAGTGTTTTAATTGTGAGAGCACCATGCTCACCATAGACAGCTCCCACAGGTAACAACAGTATTGGTGCACTCAAAGGATATACATTTGACATAGTGAATCACTTGGCAAGTAATTCTTACGATCGAGTTTTCAACACCTTCATTTATGTGAAGTATCAGCAGATATCGATGTGGTACCAAATTATTATTTAAACACCCGTGCTATTTTTTGACAGGATACTTGAGCGAGACAAAGCTAGTACTACCTCTGTAACACAAAGATCTTCCCATTTTGATTTTTCACGGTCTTCTAAGTTGAACTTTAACTATAAATATCTACATATCTATATTTATAAAATTAATAATAAATTAACATTCAAATAATATGTTTTACAATGAGGTATATGAAATAAATTTTTAATCATTACTTAATGTGAGTTTTGAATAACTAATGATCAAAGTTTATAAAGTTTGACCCAAAAGAGTCAAATTGGGAAGATTCTAGGGTTACGGAGGTAGTATGTAATAACGTCTCAAACAATATAAACATGACTCTAAAAAATCTAAAAATGAAATGGTCAAAGACTTCCATTATGAATTAGACTTGGACTCGGCCAGGGCCGGGCCAGGCCTAGTCCCGGTCGGGCCGGCGATTTGTGAATGGTGGGCCCGGGACCGGCCCGCGGTAAATGCGGTTCCGGTTCGGGCCGGGCCACCCACCTGGGTCACGAGTCGGGCCACCCGCCGGGCTGGGCCGGTTAAATACATTTTTTTTATAATTTATACTTTACAGTTTTATAAAAAATGTGTATAAAAATATTATAAAATGTGGAGATTGGAGAAGATGTGTATAAAAATGTTAGAAAATATGAGTATTTATAGAAATTTTTTAAACATATAAAAAAACAATCGGAATAAGAGTTTACAAGTTACAAATTTACAATTGAAGGTAAAATTAAAACATGAAATAGTGAAATACTAATCAATCGGAATCTCCGTAATAGGTAGAGTCACCCTCGGTTGTAGATTCATTCATAAAGTGTTGGGATGGGGTGATGTCAATTCCTTGAGCTCTACGGGCCGCCTTCAACCAATCGTGGTAACATATAAACATCTCAAGAGATTCTGCGCTCAACCTCGTTCTACATTGCGTTAGGACATTGCCGGCCGAACTAAATTCTTGTTCGACGGCAACTGTTGAAACCGGCATTGATAGCACTTGCTTAGTCATCTTTGCTAAAACAGGGAACATTCTTTCTTTTCCCTTCCACCAGTTTAGAACGTCAAATTCATCATCTTCTTCAAAATCAACATCATATGTTAAATGTGTTTAATGCATCAAACCCCCTTGTGATATAGAAATTCAGCGCATTAGTCCCCTGTAATTTGAAAAATGCATCAAACCCCCTTGTGTTTTAATTAATCATGCACATAACCCCTTTTATGACTAAATTTAATGATTTTGAGATCACTTTTCCAAATATTCCGATTGAATATGCAAGTAAATATGTCAAAATCTCTGAACCATACGAAAGTGTTAATCATTTTTCTTATATTTGATAATTGAATTTGTTCATAGAAGGGATTTTACGCATAATTAATTAAAACACAAGGGAGTTTGACGCATTTTTTGAATTACAGAGGGTTAATGCACCGAATTTCCATATCACAGGGGGATTTGATGCATTAAACCCTATGTTAAATACAAAGAAATCACATTAATTGTGCTTTGTTGAGTAGCAGCCTAGCGGGTGTTGTTTTAGTTTTTTAATAAGATTGGCAAATGTAGATTTCAAAATTGATTTTCCTTTAGATGAAGAGGTTTGTGTCGGGGGAGGGGGCGTGTTGCCATATTGTGCATGAAACTCATTAAATAATGCATAAAATATATCACTAACCTCGTTGTATTCTTTTTTCGGATCAATTGGGTTGTCGTCATACATTGGCATTGGACCAAAAAAAGCAGCACAATAATAATTCAAACATTCTTCTAGAGAACCAAGTCTAAAACGAGGATCGAGAACAAATGCAATACCATAAATATGCGGAATATGTGAATAATATTTTAAAAACTTTTCCTTCATAAAACTAGCAAAATAACTCACATAATCGGCATTCTCAAAATTTGAAAAAGCACCGGCGAAATTAACAGCTTCACGAATAAAATTGTTTGAGGTAGGTTTATAAACATGACTAAAAGTTTCAGTTGCATTATTAAAATATACCAAAGCATTACAAATTTTTTCGCAGGTGTCAATCTCAGCCGAGTTTATAATATAGTTATCATATTGTTTCATAAAAGCAGGAAAATGTTGTTTATATCTAAGAAGAACTACAATTAACTTATAAATACTATTCCAACGAATAGACAAATTTTTAGGAAAAGCCACATATTTTTCACCTCTTTCAATCAAATAATCATGCAATTTTTTTCTAAGTTGACCATTACCCCAAATACGTCTAATCCCACCCTCCTCCGCGTCACCGTCGTGGCTCTCCGGAATTACTTCCTCCACATCGTCGTCCTCGAGCTCTTCTTCGTCAATGGTCCTCGACTGGTCTTGGAAAAACCGACTATTATGTCGGTGCAATTCTTGTTCAAGTTGTTCGTCGGTCATGGCATCCCCATCCCTCCTTGCATAACTTGTATCAAAATCATCTCGACTTTGAGATGAAGAGCTAATATGTGATTTACCTTTGCGGGATTTCTTCCTCGCAAGCTCGTTCGTTCGGTTGCGCTCGAGATTACCCATATCAACCGAATATCTACCACGTTCCATCTTAAAAATGTAACAAAAAACAATTTCAACTAATGAAATAAAATTCTAACAATTCTAACTTTAATGAAATAAAATTCTAACAATTCTAACTAAGTAGATATAAATTGTAATATGTATGTATTTAGTAGATATAAGTAGATAATAAGTAGAGATTAAGTAGATAACAAGTATAAGTAATATAATATATGTATTTATAAATAGATAATTAATATATAACTATATAAGTAGATAAAAAATATAAGTAATATATATTATAATATATGTATTTCTAAGTAGATAAATAATATAAGTAGATATATAATATATTGGAGAATAAGAGAATTTGAGAAGATGAAGATAATTAGAGAGTAGAGAGTAGGATTTTGGAGAAGAGATATAGAAAAATGTTTAAGATTAGGAGTATTTATAGTTTTTTTTTACCCCACCCCCACCCCCACCCCCCAAACCACCCGGACCCCCCCCCCCCTCCAGCCCACTGCCCACCCAACGGCTATATAGGTAGTCCCCAGCCCACCCCCCAACAGCTACTTGTGGCCCAAACCCAATTTTTTTTAAAAAAAAAAAAATTGGCATTTGACCGTTGGACCCGACCCGGACCCGGGCCCGACCCGGCCGGATAGTATAACAGGTAAGGTTAAAACGAATTGGTAACAAAATGATACTAAAACAATTCCAAATAAACAGCTCATTAAATTCCAAAGAAAGATTTCTTTATAGTGAGCAGATGTTGTCAGTTTATTCTTCAACATGCACGCCGTCAGATCCTTGCTTTATAAAATGCTCCATATTATAATAAAGGGAATTTTGATAATCAAATGTTTTTAAGTCCTGGTTGTGTTTATAGTACGGAGTACTATTTAAGGAGATGTGTTATTTTTTACTCTTATTCAAAGGCATCTCCCAATCTTGTTTTAGGTGCATCCCTACACATACAACATGCTATGTGCTTTATGTACGATTGGCCCGTAGTTAGTACTCCATCCCTGTTTGAATTTGTGTAAACATAATGACGATTTTGAGTTTCTAATGGTAAAAATGCAGTAGATACATGTAGCAACAATGAAATGGCGCATCATTTCCGTTCCTGAGATGTTCAGGACTTCAAGTAGATGCACAGAAAATATTTTCATGCCATTAAATTTATTTACCTCGAGTTAAAAATCCTGACATTATTATTCACAACTTTCTTCTCATTTTATATCAGCCACCTGCAATTCTCTCATGTGATCATGTCAGTTCAGTTTAAACCTGCTCTCGCCATGTGCCTCTGCTGATGTTACTTGCAAAATTGCAGAAGTTACTCTACTATGGCATGTCCATGGTGAGGTCGTTATGATCTGGATTCTTGAACGAAAATCCCGAATCATCACTGGACCGTCTTACTACTATGCTTGCTCGTTGGACTAACCGGACCAACGCTTGCACCACTTCGGACATGGGTGGCCGAAACTCTGGTTCAGGCTGCACATTTTAAATCACCTCTTTAGAATTAAAATTTAAAACAAGAGAATAGCTCGTGTGATGCAGTGTCGAGTGCCTACCCCAATCCGTGAAGCTGTAATTAATTCTCAGCAAAAGACAAAAGCAAATACTACTACTACTACCACTTTGTGGCTTAAAACAATCACACGTAAAAACGGAGCACTTTGAGCAATGATAGGGGTTTAACCTAAAAGTGTCAGCTCTGAATCTACGAGAAGAAACCACGAAAAGGTAGTATAGGTCTCAACTCTCAAGGGAGAGAGTTTTATGAGCCCATCTCAGACAATTATTATTGTTGTTGTTATTATAATACCAGTATTTCCATTTTCAATTTTAGGCTTAATAATACCTAGGCCTCTACAATATAACTTTGTTCATTATAGTGGCTCTAATTTAAATGAGTTCAACTCAGTCTTTGAACTATAATAAGTGATATGAGCGGCATATAATAAAAGTAAACTGAGATAATTAACAGTGTATAGTCCCTGTTGTATTAAAATATACAAGCACAAAGACTAAACTGGACACAATGGGCATAGGTGACCTAAAAAGAACAAAATCAACCAAGTGATATAGTAGGACTTTACATGTATTTTAACCTCAATCTTAGTTAGCTTCTTATAAACCTATAGCTTAATGTTTCCATTATGATCAGGGGTCTTGAAGTAGCTACATGAGGGTCCTCATTAACAAACTACCACGAAATCGAGCACCGACTAATATGACCTTCAGCCTAAATGAAGCTCTCTCTCTCTCATAAGCAGCCCATCTGAAACTATATGGGCAGCTCTACCTCTCATTCTATCATCCTAGACCTGGGATGATATCCCAGTCTCGCTCATAACATATTACTTTTTACCTGAACACAAAGGGCAATAATGTCAGCAAAACGGGACAAGGACTTCGCGGGATACATGCCATTCAATGTGTGATCAACCATTTTTGACAAGGCGTCTATATCGTGAAGTTGAGGTGTTGCCCATCTCACAAGTGACTGTTCTGATCTCTCCCTCGAGCTACAACCAACACAGAACGTTATAAACATTGTGTAGAAAAATGTTACATTATTAGAAAAATGTTACATTATTTTTCCTGATTAGATTGATGTACATAGTAAGTCGGATAGACTTAGTTAGTTGTACATAAGCTCATAGTTATCTAGATCCTAATTTTTAGGATTTGTACTAGCTTGTAGTTATCTGTACAAACTGTATTTATACTCTGGCCGTATGGCTCATTCAATCAAGGAAGTTTAATTCCTAAAACTTACATGGTATCAGAGCAGGCTGTTTAAACACCACAATGGTGGAAACCGAGCAATCTGACTCTTCTCCCCACTCACAAACCCATAACCCTAACTCCCCAAATAGCTCAATGACAAACTACCGGACCTCAGTTCATTCATCTATGCTCATTACTGGCCATAGATTGAATGGCACAAATTATCTCGAATGGTCACAGTCTGTCAAGCTGGCTATTGATGGAAGGGGCAAGCTAGGGTACATAACTGGTGAAATAAAGGAGAAAAAAACCGGTGATGATGGCTACAGTGTCTGGAGGTCAGAAAATTCCTTGGTGACAGCATGGCTTCTAAGTTCAATGGATACATCAATTGCCAAACCTCACATGTTCATGAAAACTGCAAAGGAGGTATGGAATTCCATTAAGGAAACTTACTCAGATCTTGAGAACTCTTCTCAGATTTTTGAATTAAAAACCAAGTTGTGGCAGTCCAAACAAGGCAATAGAGATATCGTCTCTTACTATAATGAGATGGTATCCCAATGGCAAGAGTTGGATCAGTGCCATGATGATGAGAAGTGGAAGAGTACCAAGGATCTAGCAAGACACCAAAAAAGGGAGGAAAATGATAGGGTCTACATGTTCATAGCAGGAATTAATAGAGATCTAGATGAAGTTAAGGGGAGGATACTTGGAAAAAAACCTCTACCCTCTATCAGGGAGGTATTTTCTGAAATCAGGATGGAGGATAGCAGGAAGAAGGTTATGTACAGCATTCCAGTACATAATCTGGGGACTCTTCAGCAATGGTGGCTAGGAGTGATGACAAGAAAAAACCCTGGTGTGATCATTGCAAGAAATTATGGCACACTAGGGAGACTTGTTGGAAAATTCATGGCAACCCACCAGGGGCAGGAAAGAAAAAAACTGAGAAGGCCCTACAAACAACTGTGACTGAGACTCAACGAGAACCACAAGTCAAGTTCAATCAGCTTTCATTCACTCAGGAGCAGATAGGGCAACTTCTTAACTTCCTTAATTCCCAGAAAACCCAAACCAGAATCTTCCTGTTGTTCTTATGCCCAAAATGGTACCTATTCATCATTTTTTGTTCTGGGAAATCTAAAAATTCCTGGGTTATTGACTCAGGGGCTACTGATCACATGACTTCTATTTCAAATCTTTTTTCTTCATATAAACCTAGTGCAGGGGATAAAAAGGTTAAGGTTGCAGATGGTTCTCTATCAGCCATTGCAGGGATGAGAAATATTAGTATTTCCTCATCACTGAATCTTTCCAAAGTCCTTCATGTCCCTAATCTATCCTGCAATCTTACTTCAGTTAGTCAAATAACTAAAGATCTACAATGTTGTGTCATTTTTTATCCTTCTTATTGCATTTTTCAGGACCTGGCATCGGGGAAGATGATTGGAAGTGCTAAGGAGTAGGATGGACTCTATATCTTTGATGGAGAAACTCAATCTAATAAAAGAGGTCCAAGAAATGCTTGTTTGCAAACTGTTTCTTTTTCAAATAATAAAGATTTGTATTTACTTCATTATAGACTAGGACAACCTAGTTTCTATTATTTAAAAAAGATGTTTCCTCAATTATTTCTGAATAAAGATGCTTCTTTGTTTAATTGTGATATGTGTGCACTTGCAAAACATCACAGAAACACTTATTTACCCCACAGTTATAAACCTACTAGTCCTTTTACCTTGGTACATAGTGACATTTGGGGTCCATCTAGAATACCAACTTTAAAGGGAAAGAGATGGTTTGTAACTATTATTGATGATCATACTCGCGTCACATGGGTATTTTTAATCAAAGAAAAATCTGAAGTTGAGAAAATATTTAGAACATTTTATGCTATGGTCCAAACTCAATTCAATACCAAAATTAAAATGGTAAGAAGTGATAATGGCCGTGAATATTTTTCTCAAACTTTAAACAACTTTTTTACTGAAAAAGGCATTATTCATCAAAGCTCTTGTATCAATACACCAGCTCAAAATGGAATTGCAGAAAGGAAAAATAGACATTTGCTTGAAGTCACTCGTGCAATCATGTTTTCAACAAACATACCAAAATATGTGTGGGGAGAAGCAGTGTTACATGCTACTTATTTAATTAATCGCATGCCATCCAAAACTTTAGGATTTAAAAGTCCTATTAGTTCATTACAACACTTCTTTCTTACAAATAGATTGGTAAACACCCTTCCTTTAAAAAATTTTGGTTGCACAGTGTTTATCAAAAATCCAGATAGATCTGCAAGTAAGTTTGATCCTAGAGGAAAAAATGCGTTTTTCTAGGTGTTTCTGCCACTCAAAAAGGGTATAAATGTTTTGATCCTACAACCAAAACAATGGTTGTTACTATGGATACTTTTTTTGTGGAAGAACAACCTTTTTTTGATTCTCATCTTCAAGGGGAGAAATTAAGTGAAGATGTTCCAATAATGCCACATATTCATGAAAATCTTAATTTTCTTGATATTAATCTGGATGATAATTTCTTTAGAAATATCAGTACACCTGAAAATGATCAAGAAATAAAAAATAATGAAGTAAATCCAACTGAACCAATTGAAAAGGATCAACAGACAAGTCAGTTCTTTGGAAAAATTTATGAGAGAAGGGTTAGAAATCAAAGAATAGAGGAAGTCCAAGAACCTACAACTGTCCATGATTCTGCCTCAATGTCAGGAAGTGAAAAAGGTAATACTTCTAGCAATTTTGACCTTCCTATTGCTCTCAGGAAAGAGAGAAGAACATGTGTTAAATACCCCATCTCAAACTATGTTTCTTATTCTAAATTGACCTCAGACTTTGCAGCCTTTACTTCCAATATCTCTTCTATTTCTATTCCTCCAACCACACAGGATGCTCTATCTAAACCTGAGTGGAAGAAAGCTGTTTTGGAGGAGATGGAGGCTCTTGAAAAGAATCAGACATGGAAGCTTGTAGAGTTACCTAAAAATAAACCGACAGTTGGTTGCAGGTGGATTTTCACCCCCAAGTTTAAGGCAGATGGAAGTTTGGAGAGGTATAAGGCAAGACTAGTTGCCAAGGGTACACACAGACCTATGGAATTGATTACAAAGAAACCTTTTCACCAGTTGCAAAGTTGAACACTGTAAGAATTCTTTTATCTCTTGCTGCCAATTTAGACGGGCCATTACAACAACCGGATGTAAAGAATGCTTGTTTAAATTGGAAACTTGAAGAAGAAGTGTACATGGAACCTCCTCCTGGGTTTGAAAATAAGTTTGGGTTAAAAGTTTGCAGATTAGAGAAGGCTTTATATGGACTTAAACAGTCTCCAAGAGCCTGGTTTGACAAATTCACAAAGTTCATAAAGAAGCAAGGATTTAATCAAGCACAAGGTGACCATACTTTATTCATGAAGTTTTCAGGTAAGGGGGAGACTGAAATCTTAATTGTCTATGTAGATGATATTATCCTCACAGGAAATTATCACACAGAGACTAAAAGATTGAAAGACAAACTTGCTCATGAATTTGAGATTAAAGACCTAGGAAATTTAAAAAATTTCCTAGGAATGGAGATAGCTAGATCAAAGAAGGGTATTGTTGTCTCACAAAGGAAATATGTTCTAGATCTTCTACAGGAAACTGAAATAAGTGCCTGCAAACCAGCAGACACTCCAATTGACCCAAGTCAGAAATTGGGAGATATCAAGGAGGGAAATCCAGTTGATATTCACCAATATCAAAGATTGGTAGGAAAATTAATATATCTAGCACACACAAGACCAGATATTGCATTTGCAGTAAGCATGGTGAGTCAGTTTATGCATCATCCTCTCCAAGAACATCTTGATGCTACTTACATGATTCTGAGATACCTGAAGAGCTGTCCAGGGAAAGGATTGTTTTTCAAAAAGGGAAACAATAGGACAATTGAAGCTTTTACTGATGAAGATTATGCTGGCTCAATATCTAATAGGAGATCTACTTCTGGATATTGCACCTATGTATGGGGAATTCTAGTAACCTGGAGAAGTAAGAAACAAAATGTGGTTGCTAGAAGTAGTGCAGAATCAGAAATCAGAGCTATGGCTAATGAAATATGTGAGTTACTCTGGATCAAACGAGTAATCACAGAACTAAAGATGGAGATTGGGCTGCCTATGAAGTTATATTGTGATAATAAAGTTGCTATAAGCATTGCTCATAACCCTGTGCTACATGATAGAACTAAACATATTGAAGTGGACAGACATTTCATTAAGGAGAAGATTGAAGCTAGAATCATTTGCACACCATTTGTATCCACTAAAGATCAAACAACTGATATCTTCACCAAAGGGTTATTTAGACCTATATTTGAGCTACATATAAGCAAGTTGGGAATGTATGATATATATTCACCAACTTGAGGGGGAGTGTAGAAAAATGTTACATTATTAGAAAAATGTTACATTATTTTTCCTGATTAGATTGATGTACATAGTAAGTCGGATAGACTTAGTTAGTTGTAGATAAGCTCATAGTTATCTAGATCCTAATTTTTAAGATCTGTACTAGCTTGTAGTTATCTGTACAAACTGTATTTATACTCTGGCCGTATGGCTCAGTCAATCAAGGAAGTTTAATTCCTAAACTTACACATTGTAGGGGTAATAATCACAGCACAATGATTATTGGCATGCATTTGAGAGAAAAAGAGAACTAGAAGTGATACTAACCTATCAAGTGGCTTCCTTCCGGTCAATAACTCCAACATTACCACGCCAAAACTGTACACATCACTCTTCACAGTGTATACTCCAGATAACGCAAACTCAGGGGCACTGTAACCAAATGAACCAACCATGTGTGTCGCTGTAATCTGTAGGTGTATTAGGGGACACAGATGAGAGTTTTAGACTTTTTTTAGACACTGGCCATACACAAAATGATAGAAAAACATTAAAGCAATTACATAGGATTGTATGCTTGGGTATCAAGCATTCAATGCATAAGCTTGTATTGTATTTCTCTTTCTTTTATTAACTATTTCATTACATATTAGCTTCATAAAAAAGTTTAACTATTAGGAAATTTATAAACTATTTTCATAGCAAAATTTCTTCACTAATAGCATGGAAGATGGCTACATGCCTATACAGCGCCTTGTCTTGCGATTATAGAACATTTGTGTTTATAGAGAAAAGAAAAATAAACAGTGAAGTGAGAATGTAGAGTGTACACTGCATCACTGACCTGGCGTTCTGTGTTCGGTGTCAAAGCAGCCAAACCACAGTCAGACAAGTGAGGATTGAGCTCTTCATCTAGCAAAATGTTCGCTGATTTGAAGTTTCTATGCACAACTGAAGGCAAACACACTTCATGCAAGTACCTGATCAACCCATGTTTCGTTGGTGAACAAAATAAAGTAGTGATTACTTATTAAAATCATACGTACTCCCTGCATGGCTACATAACACTGATGCTTTCATTTTCCGCCTGTCCCTAAACAAACCTTTCTCTTTCCTTATTTAGTAAAAAGAAGTTGTCAATTTATTTCACTACATTTATTAATATCCCAGCCTACCACAACTTATCAAACACCAACATAAGGGCAGGTTTTGAAATTAAACAGAAAATAAGCTCTATAAAAAATGTGCCAAGTTACATAGGGGATGTGTATGAGGGACAGAGTAAATAATTTATAAAAAACTATTATAAAAATGATGCACATGTAACATACTCTAGAGCTCGAGCAGTGCCAAGTGCTACTCTTACACGTGCACTCCAAGTCAGCAGTTCGCTCCTCTCGTCAGCCAAATGCAGCATATCATGCAAGCTACCTTTTCCAATATAATCATAAACAAGAAGACGCTGTCCATGCTCTGCACAGTACCCCACAAGCGGGACAATATTGGGATGTCTCAGCCTTGACATGCTCGAAACGGCTTCTAGAAAATTGTCTTCCTCTTGCAGTGATAATGCTGCACTGTTTATCTTTTTTATGGCCAGTGTCTAACAAAACAAATTATCCCCCAAACATAGAAATTTACACAAATTAGTTACTTATTGTTCAAACTTCAGACTCACTAGTTAATGTTAACTTGGGCTTAATTCACTGTCTCACATGAAAAGAATCCTTGAGAGACAAACAAAAACCGTTCAATTAAATTTTTAATCAAATTCAATGATGTATGTTGAATCGGGCCCAACTCAGCAAAAAGGATCCTGAAAAGGTGAAACTTACCTCTCAATTTTATATACTAACTTAAACCTAGTGGACAATCAATGTGGGGTACGCAACACACCCCCTCAGTCCATGGATAACCATAGGGGTGGTCAAGTGGTTCCAAATTGACCCCCAAATACGTTTCTTTTAACCATCGAGTGGACGGAATCTACAACCATCATCACACGAAACTCCATCCTGTGTTAAATTGTACCTAACTTAACCCAAAAGGATCTTCAAGAGCTGAGTTTGACCTCACTCTTACTTCTCCTGTCCCAGAAAAGTCTTGTTTCACCAAAGGAAGCTAGTTTTTCATGTCATTCGTCAATAAGTATCCAAAAAAAGTTTGCAAACATGTTAAATAGGGCACATTTTATCGAATAAAACCATTATCTTTTTTAGTAGTGAATACAATATCATGACTTTTACCTGTTGTACTTTGTTAAAATTAAAATGTAGTACCTGGACCCAGTGGCGTATCCAGGGTGGGGGCAGGGGGGCAGATGCCCCCTCTCAACCCCCATGTATATATATATATTTAAAAATTTAATTAGACATATATTTGTGTGCTGAATTTACGTATCTTATACAATAATTGCACTGTATGTAACTAAAGTACAATGTACATCAATGGAAGAGGAGCGGCATGCATTTGTTGTTTTCTGTGAGGTTGGGGGATCGATTCCTGCCTCCACAACTTGCATTCTTCCTTTTTTTTAAGTTTTATAATCAAATTTAAAGTGACTTAATGTACATATACATTTTTAGAGTTTAACTATAGTTTATTAAATTTTACACTTAATATAAATTTGTTTCTAGATATAATTCTGCATTCACAATTTACATTAATTCTAAATACATACATTATTTGTGCCTTATTCAATTATTTATTTATTAACATAACATCAAAAAATTAAAAAAATTGTGACAAATTTATTTCGCACATAGTTAAATTTGTCAAGTATGATTTTATGTTTTTTAGCTGACGGATTTAATTTTATTCCTCTCCTTTTTCTTTTATCCTCTCCTTTTTCTTTTATCATCTCCTTTTTCTTTTATTGTTTATCTTCTTTATCTTTTTATATTCTTATGTTACTTTTATCTTCTAGCTTCTTTATACTCTTTTATTTTTTGTCTTTTATCTTTCTTATACTCTTGTGTTATTGTTATCTTATATTTATTTACCTTTATTTTATTCGTTATCTTACTTTTGTTCTTCCCTTTCTTGTTCGTCTTCTCTGTTTGGCATCGATATCATAGATCGATTCATGTTAGCCGACCCCAATTCTTTTGGGATTAAGGCTTGGATGTTGTTGTTGTTGTTGTATTTAATTTTATTTATGATGATTTTTATACTGTTTTTCTTAGTGCCTTTTGCTGCTTGTGACATTCGTTATGAGTAAGATCATAAATAGTGTGAACTCGCCCCCACTCACAACAATTTCTGTATACGCCACTGCCTGGACCTAACGAAACTGGTTTTGAAACGGAATACATACTACACTCACCTAACTCAAGCCTAATGGACAAGAATTGTGGAACACACTCATGATTTAGATCTTATTATAAACAATGGTTCCACACCAATTATCAACTCATGAAAACTGTGATTCACAATGATTTTCCAATGAAATCCGAATGTTAGGGCAATAGAAATCTACCTTTCCATGAGGAAATTCTGCTCTATAGACACGCCCAAGAGAGCCCTCACCAACAAGATTTTCTTGACTAAAACTGTTCGTAGCAGATTGAAGTGCTGCGACAGTGTAAGGAGAAGCAATAAAAGGGGATCTTCTTAGAGATCCATTCTTCCCTTGCATCTTTTCAATCATGGATTTCTCTGTTGATGGGAGCTTCAAGTCTACTATTCTAGAAGTTGACCTTTCTCTTACATCTAGCAACTCTGTATTCAATGAATTGAAGATGAATGAGAAATGGACTGCTTTCTTGCCTATATGATATGAACATTAAAATTTCAGATATTTTATTTGGTGCTTTTGTTTGTCTTTTATCGATGTAGGGCCCAAAAATATGTTAATTATCAATCCTGAAAAATGAGATTATTAATCTAGAGCTGTTCTTGAAACTATCAATTTATGGCTAAAAACTCATGAGTTATGAACCATTTTAATTTTTAATTAATTTTATGTTGATTTTCAAAGAAAATTCCTTCATGGATTATATATTAAATAAAATGGAAATGTCCCTTAATAGGAGTAAAAACAATATCATTGGCAAACATCACGCACCATGGTATATCTTCTAAAATTGACTTTGTGAGTTTATCTACAGTCATGAATGAACTCATGAAGTCAATTCAAGAAGATATACCATGATGCATATTGTTTCCAATGATATTATGTTGGAAGTATGTTGACAAACCGTGGAGAGCTAGCGCTTCGAACTCAGCCCAAGCAAGACTGTGTATATCTAGTGCAAGTTTAGTGGGGTAAGAACAATGGTAATTGAGGGATTACCCTGGATGATGAGGAGATGGTGGTCGGTGATATGTTCCATTACCTAGGCACTATATTTCAAAAGGACGGTGAATTAGATCGAGATGTATTCCATAGAATCAAAATAAGGTGGATGAAAGGGAGAGTGCATAAGGATTCTTATGCGATTGAGGTATGCCAACTAACCGAAGGGTAAGTTTTATTGGACAACAATTAGGCTTGCATCATTGTAAAGCGTAGAGTTTTGAACTGTGAAACAGTGTCACATTCAAAAGATGAATGTGATTGAGATGCGCACGTTGCATTAATGTGTGGACATACTAGAAAAGACTGCTTGAGGAATATGGCAATCAGACAAAAAGTGGGAGTAACACCTATTGAAGATCAATGCGAGAGCTCGACTGCGGTGATTCGGTCATGTGTATAGAGGACCGAATGATGAACCTATTAGACAAATTGAGGGGTGGGGGAGAAAAGGAAGGTAGGAGGGGGGACGACCTAGACAAACATGAACAAGAGTGATGAAGAATGATATGGTACTTTTTGGGTTAACTGAGAGTTCGACTTTTGAGAGAGCGAAGTGGAGGGAGAATAATACATGTGGAGGATTGATCTGACTTTGTTTGTCTCCTATTTATTATTTATCATAATCAAATTCATCATCATCATTATATCATCATCATTATTATTATTACTACTACCTCCATCCCACTAATATTAGGGCATAAGGAGGTGGTGTGGTTATTAAAAAAAGTGGGTTTATGTGATTTATATTGAATTGATAAAGTTAGAATAAAGTAAGAATGATTTAGAACCACACAAATTTTACCAAATTTGGTATGAGAAAATCTTAGTGGGATGGACCGAAAAGGAAAGATGGACAATCTTAGGGGATAGAGGGAGTATTACTTATTAGTTAAACTCTAACGTCATATGTTGATTCATGTTAGCCGACCCCAATCTCTTTTTGGATTTAGGTTTGGATGTTGATGTTGTTGAGAAGTAAGAACAACGTGAAATTTGAAAACAAAAGTACTATGTTTATTTTTATTTCACTAAATATGAGGAAATTATTATCATGATTGGAAAACATTGTCAATTATGTTATTAATATTGCCATATTCTATGAAAATATAAAAAAAATCTAATAAATATTATTTAAAGGGACTCAAAATACATCATTTTTAAATCTTGGACTGTGAGTTGCAATCATTTGGATCTGATACTTTTAAAGTTCAAGTAAGACCCTCACAAAACTCCTTTTTGTGCAGCTTTGAGAAAGTGAGAGAGAGAACCTTTATCTGCATTGAGATGAGGACTTTCAACGGATGACCTTGCTGCAATTTCCTTCTTCCGGAACCTCTGGAGGAAAAATACAATCAGAAGAATAGCCAAGAGAACTAAAAATAAAGATCCCAGAACTATGCCGATGATAGCTCCAACTGAAATTCCACCATTTTTCTTTTCCTTGTTTGGATTGCTGGATAGGTTGTCATCAGAACTTGGAGTTTCATGAGGTCCTGGTGGAGTGTAGTTTTTTCTGTGGGGACTACTTGCAGAAGGGGGAGTAAATGGTGGCGGAGGAGGAACATGACCATTGGCAAATGAATTCCCATCATATCTATTTCACAGTTGGAGTGCCATCAAATACAAGAGTTAAAAAACAATTCAAATGTTATAAGAAAATATATAAGGCCTGCTTGGTAGCATTAATTGGATTTTTATTCCGCTTATCAGCAGAATAAGTTAAGTAGCCTATGACTTACTTATTTGACTGAAACCAATTTTGCCAAACACTTTTCCTTTTAGGAAAATCGGCACATTCTGTCATTTCAGCCATTACCAAACGGGGCCTAAGTATGGGTTTTGGTCAGTGTAATTCTTACATGAACTTGGGGATAGAAATGAGCTCATTTGGTATCCATCCACTGAAACTATTGTTTGCTACATTCCTGTAGAGAATTGAGCAATTCCAATAATGTTTGCAATCTTTCTTTTTAACAAATACCCCCCCCCCCCCCCCCCCATTATAAGAATCTAATTTGGCCTTGAGGCAAACCAAGAAAGTGATTAAAAAATTGGAATAATCTTAACATTCATAACATTCCCTTAAACATTTGTATAGGTAATATATGTTTCAAAGTTTTTCAAGGGAGAATGACATTTGTGGAAGAAGAAGGAAATTAAATAGGTATTGATAATACATAGTTACTTATGGTTAGGTCTTTAAAACCACCCTAATACATCTCCTAAATTGGGCCAGGAGTACTACACACACACATATGTATATGTAACTAAATGTGTAATATGTACGTATGTGTGTAAACTATAAAAAATAATTTCTATCACTTTAATTGATTTTAACAAGTTACATTCAATTATTTGAATTAACACAAATTTACTATCATTTTATGGGAAATATATGTTTCATAGTTTTCACGAGACAATGATGATTGCAGAAGAAAAGTCAAATAGGTATTGGTAATACAAAATTACTTACAGTTACGACCACCCTAATATGTCTCATAAATTGGCCGAAGGGAGTATATGTGTGGAGTGTGGGTGTAGTGGTGTACATGAGTTATTAAAAAACATAAGATTTATGACTAGCAAAATAATTTCTATAATCTATTTATTTTACAATTTACTCAAATATTTAAATTAATACAAGATTGGTTTATCTTTCCATCATTTGCAATGGAGCCAAAGATTCATTATTTTTTGGCTTGAAATTATGATAGAATAAAGCAAAATGGCTCACTAAATTGTCTGCGCTTCTTTGTTATGAAGCAGGCAGTCAGTCCATGCAATTTTGGACGCGATTTTCGCTATGGGTCATCCGGAAACAGTCTCTCTGTGCTTTAGTATAGGGGTAAGACTGCGTACATCCAACCCCCCCTACCCCACCGTAGGTGGGAGCCTTTGCGGCACTGGGGTAAATGAAAATGATGAAAATGATGAAGATTGGTTTATCATTTGAGGCAAATCTGGACTTGGAGGAAGATATTAATGGTCAATAATTAGCTGGAGTAAAAAACTGGGTGCATTAAAATTGTCAAGGGCCAATCTGAGCTAGAGGCAAACATTAAGGGCAGATTTGTTCATTTTCCATTTTATGTTAGATTTGCCCTAGTAGTCACACACAACCTTTCAAAAACTTAAAGTAGGAGTCAAAACTTACAAATCGGTCAAAGGTAAATCAACCAAAATGTTGAGAGTACCAGTCAGATGGTTGTTCTGCATGCGACTGCCAATAGGGGCAGAAACATCATGACTCATGAGTTAGCCAAAGGAACAGAGAAGACAATCTTGATAAAAGCAAACTCATTAGACTCACAATGTTGAAAGATTTGACAACAAACCCAAAGAAGGTGGAAGATCGCCGCTGAAGTTGTTTGCTGAAAGATCCCTAAGGATAAGAGTGTTACATGAAAATCGGATCTCAAGATATAGGTGCATGAATTCATGCACTATTATGATTTTCTTTGAAATCTTACACTATGTTTAGAATGAACTAAAATATATAGGGAGAGGAAAAGAAGTATGGAAACATTTAATTATGACTATTTTACCCTTTTGGATTTGGATGGAAAATAAAGAGAGATAAGTAACTTATTTTTTCTTTTCAACCCAATCTCTCCAATTTGCATAGAAAATGTGACGGCATTCATATAACATGTACTTTATTGTGCATTTATATTTTAGCTTTAAAGTTCATTTATTAAAAAATTGGTCCAAAGTCCAAACTCAATAAATCAATTTTATATATTTGTTCAAACTCATTGTGTTTGATTGTTACTTAGAAATAGAGGCAAAAGATATCCAAATATGCAAGAAACAATTCTGATTGTACTTCATACAGGCAAAACCAAACATACAAAAAGTAAAAAACTGTTTTACTCAGCAGTTTCACATTTCTATCACTTTTCAGGTTCCAAAGGTAGTTGAAATGGACCAAAAAAAGGACCATGTTGAAATTTTCAAAATGTGGACAGATTAATGAAGTGTCACATGTTGAAATGCCTTACAGGGTTGAAAGGTCAGAATGGTTTGCAAACACATCTCCAATAGGTTGCGCAAGAGAGTTGCCGCTGAAATTCCTAAATCAGACACGGCATTGCTGATAGGATGATCCATTTGAATAAACTAAAGTAGAAAACACCATATTTTTATAGTATGTATACTGATTCCATTAAGAAAGTAAAAAAGATAACACTCTTACAGATAATGAAGAGAAGTCATGAGTGTGATGGAATAAGGAATAGTTCCACTTAAGTTATTATTCGCAAGATTCCTGATTTAATTATAAAGAAAAGCTAAGAACATAGAAAATGAAGCAACAAAAACATACATAGAAAGGCAAACATAAAATATCTTAATTATTCAACATTACAGTCTTCTGAGATTTGGAGGTAGCTGATATGGGATAAGATCATGAATGTTGTTTCCGCTCATATCCCTAAGAACCGCCAAATGAAAATACCAAGTCAGCTCATAATCAAGAAAATCCAAAAAAAAAAAAACAACCTAAAACAAATAAGCTAAACATACAGTTCTTTCAATGATGTAAGAGAATTGAGCAGGTATCCCAATGTTCCATTCAACCCCAGCCCAGAAATTTCTCTGTGCTCCACCAAAAAACCATCAATTCATCAATACACTTAGAAATGACTAAACATGTAAGGCCCCGTTTGGTATCATGGATCAGCTTATTCTGTTTATCCTGCTTTATGTTAGAATAGTCCGAATAAGAACCCTTTCACTCACTTACTTTGCTGGAAGCGTTTTTACCAAAGGCTTATCATTTCCGAAAAAAAATCAGCAGAGTTTAGCCCTTTGACCCTTTCAGCCAAATAACATAGACCAAATGCGGATTAAATGAAGGAAAGTTCTTACATTGAGACCACAGAAGAGTCTACACAAATGACTCCTTTCCATGATTCATCACAAGGATCACCTTCCTTTGCTTTCCAACCAATCAGTTGTGAAGGGCTGTTCAGTGAAGTGTACAACACTTGAAGTCCTTGCACTGCGAAGTATAACTCAACCAATGCATCAATGTTGTAAGAAACCATATGCGCCATACTGGGGGATCTAGGGCTTGGGGTTAGGTGGGCCTGGAAAAACTTAGGCACTAAATGAGAGCATAGCGTCTGGGTGGGGAATAATTGGACACAATTACACATAATTAGAAACTCATAATTATACGGAGTAAAGGTTATGCTTTTATTTATAGTAAAGTTTTAATCTTTAACTACCATTGACTAAAAATCCATAAAAAGCAAGCGAAACACATACCCTGTGAGAAAACAATGCTTCCAAATTTGAACAATAATAATTTATGGCTTAAACTTGAGCATGCATAACGCATTACTAAATTCAGATATTCACTGATCACACAGTCCTACCTTTTTCAATGCTTCAAAGAAAATTCCGCATTACCCAAAACTGCAATTCAAGAAATGGAGTCATTCAAGAACAAAAGATAAAACTTACAGTCCACGGGATCAGTAGTAGCTTCTAAGAAACACAATCTCGAAACCGAAACTGCGATCACTATAACAAGCTCGGGGATCGAGAAAAATATCATCTTCTTCTTTCTTTTCCTCTCAATCTTTCTACGGATTCATTTAAACGGAGGAATAGGCATTGAAAAGCATAGTGTAAGGACTGAGATTGCAAGAATGATTGCACCGCAGAGCCTTTAATCCGCAGGACAGTTTTGGACTCTTGAAGATTCCAAATTTCCAATATTCAGAGTGAGAGATACTTAATGCCTAATGATGCAATGCAGGTTGAGATGTACGGGTGTTGGAGTTGAAATTTTACTACAAGCATTAAGTTGAATACTGTCGGCGGTCACAGTGTGTTATCAAACTGAAGGGCTTTTTGCACGTAGTATATAGAACAATGATTTTAGGTGTAAGCTTTCGGATATATACCCTATTTATTTGTTCTTAGCGCACACAAAAAACAAAAAGTGCAAATACAATGATAAATTTTTTGTGTGAAAATCATGGTGTACTTTTTTGCAAATTTGTGAGGGTGTTGCACGGAAAGAGGTGAGTGTACACACATACGTAGTAAAATGTATGAGCATTTATAGACATCTAATATCAAGGTTAAGTAGTCTATATTCACAAATAGAAATGTTATTACACACAGGCAACTTATGGTTTTGTAACATACATTGGTTCTCATGCACTCACTCTGACATTTCTCAAAAAAAAGTACGTCAATCAATGTGATTTACACGCAAACAAATGTATGTGTACACATACATTAGTTGTCTCATGTCTGTGTGTAACACTTTTGTTTGTGTGTTCATACAACTTAACCTAATATTATTTGTCTGTACAAACAAAAAGTGTTTGTACTCATACATTTTTTGTCTGTGTAAACCGACATTGGTTTCCGTTCAACCACTCTTATAAATTCGCAAAAAAGGTACGTCATGATTTTCTCGCACAGACAAATTTTATCGATAAGTGTCTGCATTTGTACTCTTTAGTCTATATGAAGGGCAAATAAATAAGGTGTAACTCAGGATGTACACCAAGCATTATTGATATGTGAAAGTACACACAAAATTTTCTAAAAAAATGCACAAGTTTTATTATAATAACATTTTGATTTTTGCAAGATTTTTGTAAGATTCCTGTAAGGATGTTTGTATCTCAACTTTCAAGCGTAAATGTTTTATGTACACAAAAATGGAGGTTTGGCTCTTTCCAATTGTATTAATAGAAATTACTCCAAATAGGACTAAAACTATGGCAAAAACTCAAAATAGGATTTACTATGTTTTTCTTTTCAAAATAGGACCAAATTAGTCCTATTGGAAACATACCTATTTTTTCCTTCCATTCTTACCCTTCCTTTAAATATGAGTTAATTAAATGTTTAATTCATAATAAATTCGAACAAAAATAAAAAATTCGTAGAAAAATAATTAAAAAATTTATAAAAAATTTATAAAATAAAAAAATTTAAAAAACAATTTTATTAATTTTTTTATTTTTTAAAAAAATTAATAAAAAATAGTAAAACTCCATAAAAAAAAATTAAAAAAAAATTATGGATGCCTTTCCCACCACATGTACTACCTACCTGCACCACCATCTCCGGGCGGTGAAAAAATGCCATTTTTCTTAAAAACTACCAATTTTTTTCTGAAAATGCCAAAAACACGGCATATTTCTCTTTGATAATGTCAACATTTTCATTGTTTTCTGCCATAAATATGGCATTCGTAATGAACTTGACATTTTTTTCCGGGTGACTGGAGGTGGCGGTGCAGAGGTGGCAGAGGCGGCGGTGAATTTTATTTTATTTTTTTGAGTTTTTTATTTTATTATTTTTTATTTTTTGAAAATAAATAAATAAATTAATTAATTATTATCGAAATATTTTTATTAGTTTTTTAGTATTTTTTACGAATTTTTATTATTTTTATTATTTTATTATGAATTAAAACATTTCAATAGCTAGAAGGGTATATGTGTCCAAGACACACATAATTAGTCCTATGAAAACATAGTTTACTTTTTTGGTCCTATTTGTGCAAAGTGAGTGACTTTTAGTCCTATTTTGATAATTAACCCTTTTATTAACAAATAGAGGTCTAATTTTCAGAGATAAAGTTCGATCGTTACTATTCAATGTGTTGAGTCTAGGGCAACTATGAGTGTGATTTCATTTTTAATACAAGTAGAATTCTAATATATACAAAGGTGATATATCATTTAAGATGTGCTATTTATAGGTCTTCTTCGATTTAGTTTTGACAAATTTTCAATAAGCAGTTTTCATCAATTCGATTATAATTAGTGTAAAGTAAGATGTGAATGACTACAATCAATCACTTCCATTTCAATTATTTAGGGTTGGTTTATGTACGTCTCACTCCATTTCAACATGTTTTAATTGGGTTTAGTTGATTTTGATCCGAACAACCATTTTTTGGTTAAACTTCAAATTGTGAACTGGAGCCCTAATTTAGTCAATCGTTGTTAATTCAAATTATATTGTGAAATAGAACTTTTGTGTAACATATTGTGAACTTGTGGTACACTTATCTTATTATGCAAGCTCAAAATATGCATGGAAGCATTTTTGGAATATCATAGTTTACTTCCACATCATCCAAAAATAGTCCACCAAATGGTTGCACTTCGACCTTCCCAAAAGTCATTCTAGGCCTTTCTGATTTTCAAATTGGGCTTATTGTTTACGTATTTGTTCTATATTTTGAGACATACATTCCACATACAGACATGTAGGTGAACCGTTCTTATGACAAATGAAAAATCGTTATGAATTTGATGAATGTTGCATATCATACTTCCTCCGTCCCTTAAAACTTTGTCAACTTTCCTTTTTTGGATGTCCCATTAACTTTGCCACTTTCCCTTTTAAGTAAAAAAATTGTGATTCCAGTTAATTCTCTTTCCCCTGCACAAATCTCAACCACACAGTTTTTACTTTATTAATCTTCGTGCCGGTCAAACTTGGCAAAGTTTTAAGGGACGAAGGGAGTATTTTATATCTTTTCACATATATTGGCGGTCGATCACTGGACTACATGGCCTACTAAATAGTCCACATACTTAATCGTGTAGGCCTAATTGCATATATAATATTGTTCAATGTCAAATAGAATGGCTATTCGATCGCTGAGCTTTTTCTGACATTTAAAAACATTACATTTGGTTAGGGATGATTCTGACTTTCATATCAAACTATATTTTATACGTAGAACATTATTTGCCATCTTTAAGGGTTTCCCAATGCTATATAAATCATCTTCCCCCTCCTCCTCTCACCCTTTTATGTTTTCAGAAAGATACACTCATGTTGTAAAACTCTTATAGAGAATGTTATTCTCAATTTCCAAATGATGATTACTTGTTACAATGAAATGCAAACAAGTCAACTATGTTGACTTTGAGCATACAAAGTGTTAGATTTTATGAAATCTAACTACGCAACAATTCATTGGATCTTGTTAGGGTATATACTCAATTGTGGTCATATTACGTTGATCCTGAGATCAGTTATGCGCTATGTCCAACCCCGTAAAGATATTAGTCATATGACTCAACTAGAGTGAACGGAAATAAATTTCAGACCGTCAAGATCACTTAAGATTAACACCGAGTAGAAGATCATTACATAGTCTATCAGACTCTGGTCGTGGGGAGGGATGATCGAAAATATTTTATTGCTCCATCTCGACGAGATCTGAATCTCCATAGGCTCACCTAGCCTAGTTGTACTTAGTACCGTCTAAGCCACATGCCAGAGACACAAACACAATAAACCATGCTAGATTGGACAAAGGCCACCTACTAGAAGACATCATATGTGGTCACGTCATATATGAAAAATGTATTTAAATACTCTTGTCTCTTGTAAAGTCTATAAATAAGCTTCACCTTGTATAATTTAAAGTTCACATTTTAATAACTAAATAACTATTTCAGCTAACACTACGCCAATACTCTAGGTCATTATGGGATTTATACCTATCAAACCTAGGTCATTATGGGATTTCTACCGTTACTCTTCTCTTACTCCTCACTTACTCTCTATTAAATACCGAACACACTAGTTAAACCATTTTAGATCATGTGAAGTGAGTCCAAAACATAAATGTTTGTTGATATTAAATTACACAATTCATTTACTTCTTATTTTCTAAACACAATTTATTGCAAAGATAATAAACTCTAACTTACTTTAACATTAATAAAAATATAATACGCATCATTTATATGACTTAGCAATATAATATTAATAATCTCATACATACTATTGTAATATTAAGAAAACTTCTCGATACTCACGAGCGTCCTTCTTGATAGACAAAAATTGCGATTCAAAAACCAATTCTTCCTTCGATCAATAAGATTCATGTGGTTCACCAAGTCAGAAGTTAATTAAAATGTATTGGTAGATATGTATGTACCTTTTAAACTCTTTATCCACAAATAATTTGATAAAATGTTATACATATTTTTTTTTTATTTTCAAATAATTTTCCTTTGATTTGTCATTCCTTATGCTTGAATGTTTCAATACCTTTTCCTATAGCATTTCAATTATAAAATTAAAATGCTAATTTTAATTGTTTAAAATTAAAATTAGAATGCACTACGTAATAGATTTAAATGTCTTCGTGTATGTAATAATGGAATTTATTTGAATAAAAAATAGCCGAAGAGACCAACATTAGCAGGAAAAAGTTCACCCCACTAAACAAGTGAAAAAAATCTGCCCCTGACTTGAAATCCTAAATTCGTCCTTGCGCTCATATCATAAAGACTGAAGTCTATTTATCAATGAATTTATTTATTGATTAGAATGAACACTGAGATCTGTATCACATATATTATCAAATAAAGATATAGAAAGATGGTAGAGAAAGGCCAACCAGGGGTATACAAAGTGTAGCCGCGGATAACCCCACTCCTTGTTCTTTGTCCATCTTTTATCCACTCAATCGATAATTGTGCAAATAGAATTTGTCCTCAAAAGTAGTTTTTGTTGTTGAACCGCATGGCAAAATGCGGTCTTTGTGTGTTTAAGTTTTGACAGTACTAGGCTTTAAATTTGACAATATTTTATAAGTTTGGCAATAATTACTCATATTTAAGGAATAAAAACACGACAAACCTATTTTCGAATTTTTCAAACGTTTTTACTCCTATTTCGGGAATTTTCCCTAAATATAAACACACACACACACATATGTAGTATTATATCGGAATACATAAGAATAGAGTTTTGGAAAGTGAATAGTTTTTCCTTTAATTTATTGTGTTTCCACATGTCATTTTTTTATACAAAGGATGTTGTTACATGTAGATAATTACTCCAAAGAGTTTTTTAAGGATATGCTTAATTATATTATTTAGTCTTCTGAGTATGTGGGTCATGGGGTCTGGACCCATATACTCCATCAGGAGTCCTCCACTCTCTGAGCTGAGATGTAGACGAAGTGAAAGGGAGTAGATTTTTGTTGTCTTGATGTTTCGGCCGACGTGGAACCGTTGTGGCTATTCTTTGTGTTTGGCCGTTGTGTGGCCGAATTGGTTCTTAGTTGAAGTTATGTACGTTTTGATCACTCAGCCGACGTGGAACCTTTGTCTTCATGTTGTGGACGATAGAGGTCCTTACTCTGAGGACGGTGCGTGTCCTTACGTTTGAGGACGATGGGTGTCTTAGCTTGAGTAGACGATGAGTGTGATGTTACTTTGAGGACGCCATGCGTGCTATGGCCGCTGTGATGTTGTTCTCCTATCTTGGCCGGAAGTGGAACATGTGGGCTGATGACGACATTATGGCATTGGCGTTGATTTGTTTTCCTTCGTAATTTTTGGTGGCCGTTGGGACCTCACACATCTAGGGACGATACAAGTCACATGTTGGACGTTGTGGTGCATAGACGACACAATGTCATCATTGCAGTTGTATACTTGTGCGCTTTTGAGTTTTCAATTTGTTATGCGTCGTGGCTGGTATAGTCCGTCAGTCCCCCACTCCTTTAGGTCGAAGAGTAAGTGAGGAGTGAAGGAGTAAGACAGAACCCTTGGCAATTTCTGACCAAGGTAACCCTATGGGAGAACCCCCGGACGCAGGTCGCTTTCAAAAGGTTATCAGCAGTAGGTTTTGTACGAGAGGCCGATGGCTGTTAGGTCATGCCTTACTTTGGTTTATGGCCATAGAAAGGCCATGCTGTTGGTAGCTAGCTCGGCCGGTGCAGATGCGCCTTCTTGTTTATGTGCTGAGGTGGTGCCTTGATGTGGGCTAGCCGTTGTGGTGTCACTTGCGGCCGTTGAGGTCACTAATAGTGTTTGTGGCCTATGGAACCATCGTGTGACCCTCATCTTGCATCTGATGGGCCGGAGAAGGTGGGCCCTGTGAAGAATTTTGAACGGGTGGCTCCCCATTGGTTGGAATGGAGGTGACCGTTGGGGTGACCATAGGGATCGTGCCACATGTAGTGACCGTTGGGAGGAGGTCTATAAATACACCTCCCCTCCGAAGCGAGATCCTCATTTGCGATCTTTGATAACGAAGTGCTGCCTGAATTTTTAAAGAGATAAAGTACTCCATCAGTGTTCTTCACCCCGTTCAAATCTTCAAGGTTAGTTCTTCACGTGTTCTTGCCTTTTCTTTCATGCTTTGCTTGGTTAGCGTTTGATCTAGTGTTATTAGGAAATTTCCCTTAGATCAGAATTACATCACTTTAGGAAGCGAATAGTTGTTATGGCAAAGCCATTGGACGAAGAGTACCACTCTTACGATGATGAAGCCTCCACCAAGTCGCTGGACTTTAGGATTGTGGAGGAGTGTTGCGATGAGATAGACGAAATGAGCTCATTCAAGTCAGGGGAGCAGCAGGACGATGAGGAGAGCATCGACGAGGGTGCTGCATAATCGTCATCGGGGGAAGACGTTGGGACTTCGGGTGCAAGGGATAGAGCCTCCACGTCGGCTGCCATTCCCTGTCCTGACCCCTTATTTGCTATCAAGGGGGATGCGTCTACGGTGGCCGCTCGATCGAAGAGGAAGCGTCGGCCGAAGAAAGGTCTGGGCGTCTCCTTCTTGGATCTCACCAACATGTACATCATCAAGCCGTAGAGCAACGCGGGTGAATGCTATGTCGCCCAGATGTACGTAGGGCCATACGGCAAGGTTAGGGCACCCAGGCCGACGGATCATGTTCTCAACCCGCGGGCGGAGTACTTTGGAGTGTACCCCATGAGTTTTGCTAAGGGGCTCAGATTTCCCCTGCATCCATTCATAACGGAGTACTTGGATATGGTGGGTCTCCCTCCGGCCTTGCTGACCCCGAACAGCTACTCGTTGATCATCGGGTTCCTTATTCGGTGCTCAGAGTTGAGTATCATGCCGACGATGGCTCTTTTTATGAATCTGTATCAGATAGGCCGGGGCAGCCATAAGAACTGTGCCGGTTACGCCAATCTCCAGTAGGTGAAGAACAGTAGATCGTTCACTAACCTCCCCTCATCCATCCATGGTTGGAAATCCAAATTTGTTTTCGTGACCTTGGGCGAGGGAGGTGATTTCCCCTCGGTGCGCCACTTTGGTTCTTTCAATCTCCACGAGCCGCTGAAGAATGCCGTTATTGATGCTCAGGTGGAGGAGTTTTTGAAGGACGGGCCGAGGAGCATGAAGGACTACATTACAGAGTACAAGATGGTTGCCCTCGGCTTCGTTAGGTATTTTGTTTTTGGAGACGAAGATGATGACCTGTGGCCAAAGATGACCACGTCCTTTGTGGAGGCCGATGGCCCTTACTTGGGGGTTCCTGCTGAGGCCGATGGTAATACCCTCTTAGCGTCCTTGGTCTCGCCACTTAATTTATTCTTTCTTACTAGCCCGTTTTATCTTTGTTGTGCAGACTTCGTCATGGACCGCACGTCTTTTATGAAGAAGGCCTCCAAGAAGGCGGCCGAAGAACTGGCGGCCAAGCAGGCCGCTAAGCAAACGTCGGCTAGCGGAGATAAGCCAAAGTCTGACCAGGCTAAGAAGCCTCCCATTCAGCCGAAGAAGAAGAGGCCGGCCGATAAAGGGGCAGAAGAAACTGATCGAGGCTGGCTTGCAGCCTTCCAAGAAGTCGAAGAGGGCTTGTCCCTCGTCCGGTGCTGATGTCGGAGTGTTGACCGTCCCAGCTGGGGGCGACGGGGGCTCCCATGCTGACGTGTTGGTAGACCTCACTTCGGGTCCTCGTCTGCTGGTGTTTCCCAACCTCCCCTAATGCTCGGGTTTCCCGGAAAAAGGGGTCCGACCGAGAGCTGGTCAAGGGGACGTACACACGCGCCATCGAGTTCCCTGTCAGAGGCAGCGATTCAATGAAATCATCACCGGCCACGAGGTGATCTCCCAGGCCGTTCTAGTCGAAGACCGGAGCATATCTCAATGGGCTTGGTGACATACGGATCTATGACGGCGGGATGGACAACCTTGTCCAAGTAAGTTTATCCTTCCATACTTTGTCGTATTTATTGTTGTCTGATTGTGTCATTGTCATCCAAAACTTTGTTTTGTTTTGTTTAGGCTGCCTTCGTGCTGATGGAGAGCCATAAAAGGCAGTCGGAGGAGATTGCCCGACTGAGGCAAGTCGAGCAAAAGGCTGCCTTAGCCGAAGAGGCCTTAAGCAGCTTGGATCAGTCGCGGTTAGAGGGCGCAGGCCTAAAGAAGAAGGCCAATGAAGCTGATGTTGATACCTGCAGCTTTGCCGCCGAGAGGGACGAGGCTGTCCGAAAGCTGGCGGACCTGGAGAAAGCTCATGGAGAAGCTCTTCGTCGTGCCGAGGAGGCCAAGGCTGAGACTGAAGCTGCAGCGGAGAGGGCCGCTGAGGCCGCCATCGAGAAGTTCCTCGTCGACGGCTGGAAGGTCGATAAGCGCCGGTCGTGGTGCTATGAAATTGTGGCGGCCAGATTCGAGGACTGGACCCAGCATAGCCTCACCGGCCAAGAATTCTGGAGAGGGAGATGAAGGTGTTCTATGACATCGGCCAACACCGAATGCAGCGGCTTATCTACCGGAGGCTTCGTCGGCGATTCCAGCAAATGAAGCTGAACAAGAAGTGGGCCACCGGCCTGAAGTTGCCCCGGAAGATGAAGAATCTGGAGGCCGAACTCAAGCTCCCTGAGGAGGAAAGGCAACTCCCAATTCTGAGCTCCGACATCGACAGGGATGATTGGAGCGATGATGAGATGCTGGAGGACACGGTCGTGTCCCAGGCTGATGCAGTGGAGAATGCCGAGGAAGGGACCGGTACTGAGGTCGATGGGAGATCCGGCGATGCAGAAGCCGGTGGTGATGCATTAGGCTTTTAACTAGTAGTGTAGTTTAGCTTTTTATGTAATGGCCGATGTGCCCCTTTTGTACTTTGAAATTTTAATGCAAATGTTTGGTTTATCCCCTTTGTATCTTGTGTCTGCATCATCCATCTTTACTTTCTCGTTATGCTGGCTTGTTGCATCGTCCTCGTCCCTATGTTGCTTTTGTCATTTCGTACTTAGAAATATTTCTAAGTGTTAGCTGGGATCAGGCATGTGTTTTCCTTTGTCGTGGCCGATGAGTGTGCCACTTCTTTTGTTAGCCTGAAATATTCCATTATCGGCCAAGGGGTGTGGGTATTTCCCATGAACCTTTTGAGTCGGTGTCATCATCCATGTGGCCCTTCTTCGGCCAAGGAAGCGTCACTTAGAAAATTTTTCTGGGTGTTTTTGGGTTGTCCACTAATGTTGAAGCCTTCCGCGTCCCAGGGATTGTGGCCAATGGAGGCGCCTACTTTTCAAAGCG
This sequence comes from Cuscuta europaea, assembly GCA_945859875.1. Classification (NCBI taxonomy): domain Eukaryota; kingdom Viridiplantae; phylum Streptophyta; class Magnoliopsida; order Solanales; family Convolvulaceae; genus Cuscuta; species Cuscuta europaea. Next base: position 2,070,244 of record CAMAPE010000011.1, on the reverse strand, counting down.
TGGATACGCATCGGCTAGGCTATTGATGTTCCAATACTTGGCTCCTCTCGGCCTGAATTCTCCTGTGGCTGTGTTTCGGCCAAAGTACTTGGTACTTGAGATTCTATCTAGAAACATTGATGTTAAGCCTTCGGCCTAAGGCCTAATGGCTTGCTCCAAGATTAAGGGCTTTGAGCAAGTGGTCTCCTTCGGCAACACCTGGTAGACGTATTCCCCTAGGTGTTCGAACTTTTGGGAGTTGTTTCGTACTCAGGTTGCATTTGTGTGGGCTTGCTTCGTCCAACATTCATTTAGCATTGTGAAAATTGCGTGATATGTACTCAACCGTTATGAATGGCTTGATTTGTGGGGATTTTAATTTTCATCGCTCGAGGCCGGCGAGTGCGCGATCCTTCAACTTCCTTTTTTTTACTTCCCCTTTACTTCTTTGAGTGAGGAGTGCGGGATCCTTCTTTCAGGCTTAGTCGAGGGGGTTGTTATTCCCTCGACTGATAGGGAGTCCGGGAGGGATTTATCAACCTATGGTGTAGGATTTTCCCTAATCTTGGGGGGTCCCCTCGTCTGTTTATGACGCGGGGCTAGACTGTTGGTCAGTTTCTGACGGTTACCGTTTTCTGACCCCAAGTGTGGAGATTTTGTCACCTCGGCCTTCTTTCAGGCTTGCCACCCTGCTATTTAGCGCGAGGATGACGCGGTGAGTTTCGCGTTCCAAGACGTGGGCCATTTTGCTGGCCCCTTGTCCTGGGACATCATCGGCCATATTTGAGCGTTTCGCTCTAAGGGGCCGATACGATGTGCTGTGTTGTGTGGCATCCTTTACTTAAATTTACAAAAAATAAACGGAACACAACTTTTATTAATATAAGTGGCTCGAGGCCGAGGGCGGTAATCTATCAATAACCCGTTTAGGAGTTCGCTTCTTAACGATCTACTGACCCTAGGGGTGAGGGCTTTGCCGACTGCACCACCTTCGGAGTTCGGATTATTGATAGAACTTCACCAGATGGTGTACATTCCACGATCGTGACACTTCTGACCCATTAGGGTGTCTGAATTTTTGACGTTTTTTGTGTTGTAGAAAGTAAATAGTGTTTATTTTTTTATGGAAAAAAATATATGCTTAGGAACCGATAAAAGTAAGAACCGAGCCATTTACTATTGGTTCGGTTCCATAATCGATTTGATTAGTTAAGTTTTTTGTAATGGTTCCACTAATTTCGTAGAAGAACCGAACATGTTTCAAGCCTAAACCCCAGTGTTTTTCTAAAATGTTTTTTCTTTTCTTTTTTCCATTTCTTTTTACTTCTCCTACTAGCTTCTTCTCCTCCCAATCCGCCCAATCCCTCCTCCCCTCTTCTTCTTTAGCGTCTCACGCCTCCACAACTCCCCCTTATTCTTCTTCAGCCCGCCCCACCCCTCACCCTTCCTCCTCCTCCTCCTCTTCTTCAGCCTAGCCCGACCCACCCCTCCTTCCCTATTCTTCTCCTTCAACCCGCCCGCCCCGCTTTCGGCACAGATGAGAAGATCACAAGTCTGACTAACAACACCAATGGGGGGTGGGTGTTTAAGGAAGGCGGTTGGTGGGCTGTTTAACCGTGGCCACAGAACAAGCAACCATAAGGAAGGCGGTTGGTAGGCTGTTTAACTGGTCGGTGAAGAAGAATAAGGAAGAGGATTGGGTAGGGGCGGCTGGGTTGAAGTAGAAGAAAGAAGGGTGGGGGCGGTGGTGTGGGATGAAGAATGAAGCAGGGGAGTTGGGCGGGGAGGGCGAAGAAGAAAGAGCACGGAAAAATTAAAAGCAAAATAGAAAAACCTTTTAAAAAGCTACCACGTTAAAAAATGACCGGCTAACCGGGAGTAACCCAACTAAATTATAAAATTGACCATTTTTATATTGTTGGTGAGTTTAATTGGGTTTTTTGATATAGTTTGAGGACTGATTTGACAGTTTTCCCTAGTTATTGTTTTAAACTTTATGGTCAAGAAATATGCCAACATATGATCTGAAAACAACATATGATGCACTAAGGGCAACAATGCCAACAGCCCAAGAAATAAATCATTCAGATTACGTAAAACGAAAGCAGAAATAACATCATTTAAGAAGTGAAGGACATTTTCTAATACTTGCGCAAAGCAGCTTACTTGGTTGAGAATAAAGGACATTAAGACTTTTGAACGTCGATAACTTGACTACATGATTGAGTAATTTGAGTTGTCAGAAGATTATTACAAGCAACATTTCAATAAGACTTAAGAGGCAATATATTACTTTTGCAGAAAGGCAAAGTATCCCTGCACCAAGAACAACAATGTGTTATTTGTTGCAATAGCAGACATATTACTACCTAGAGCAACTAAGCAGGACTTAGAAAATGAATGAAATATTAAGTTATGGAGATTTATGATCTTGAGCAGTTGAGCCAGTGATTGAATAAACGAACATTCTATACGATTTTTTCAATAGTTATTCATGAAGAAGTTCAAAGCACTTACCAATAGTACCACAAAATTAGCACTTTTTAGTTTTTAATTTTTTATCCAAAAAAATAGCACTTTTTATCATATAAGTTCAGCAAATAAAACCACAAATACATGTCCATTTACACTAAACAGTGGTAAATTTATACCACATATTTTAACCTAACATCCGACTTTGCACATCATGCTTTATTTTCTTAACAAATGGACCACAGAGCACCCCTGAAGTAGGGTACAAGGTCACATTTTAAAGAAAATCATATGCTTCGAAGTCCAATGAGAAATAATGTGGTGCAGAGTCAAATTTTGATGTAAAATAAGGTGTGTGAAAACCAAGTTTCCCTATTGTTTACCCAACCCCTTTTTTATTGGTATCATACTCACTTTTTGAGTTCCCTTGATACTCGATTTCGAAGGAAAGAGACCAAACGTGGGAGCTCCTATCAGTGGCGGAGCAGATAAACGACTAAGAGGGAGCCGGAAAAATGACTAAGCGGGTCGAAACTTAACCAAATACAAAATAAAAAAGGTAAAAAAGGTTCATCTTTTTAAACAATACCTGAATCAAGTGTTACGTATATGTAGCTTAGAATATTAGATAATTGATAGTTTAAATGAGACTAATGGAGTTATAAAGTTTATATATGTCATATACATTATAAACTTCACGTAACCAATGAGTAAATTAGAAGCTATTTTCAAAATTTCAGAACATTACTAATTTCAAGACTAGGTAATGCTGATTTTTCAGGAGTCATAACATTTACTCATAATGAGTTACGAGAGTCATAATATATCAAATTGAATGTATTCTAATGCTCTATATTCTTGGACTTTCAGAGAGGTCAGATGACTACCTGACCCCCTTGGCTCTGCTGCTGGCTCCTATAGTAGTGAAATTTGAACCTAGGGCAAGCACCATTATCTCTATAGAGGCTGGACTCTAAGTATGAATGACAAACCACCCACCATAACCTCATATGGCACAGTGGCACCCGACATAAATATACAAAAAAAAATTGTCACATATGGATGGAGCGATCTGAAATCATCAATTTCTCATAACTCAGGACATAAACTAGCAACTTCATCTGAACAAATGAAGAACAAAACTTCTTCTAGAACAAGCATGTGTTTCAACTCCAACATCATACTTGTCTCCTTATAGTAAAAATGATTAATAAAGAATGAAGGATTGAAACGTTCCATTGTTTGGAGAGAGTTAAATGGTTAACAGCTTTGACAAACCCAGACAACACAATAGCCTTGACAAACCCAATTCAAAATGAACAACATTGTTGCATTGTTAACCAGGACCTAATCCTCAGATAATCAGATAATCAAATTCACAATCACGTGGTGCCCTAAATAAAAAATAGCATTTCACATACAACTGGAAGTAATGGAACGTGCAAAAGAATAAAACAGAAGTCGAAAAGCGGGATAGGAAAGTTGAGCGTCGACATCATAGATAACAAAACTAAAACACAACGGTACCGGACATAAACAAATAAAGAGGCGGACCTAAGATGATGATGATGGTGGTGATGATGATGCTTGAGGTTTCTGGAGAACAAAATCGGGAGGAGAGTATATCACGGCGGCGGCCATAACTCCTGGCAACACCGCGTACTTAGCCAGCACAGCCAGCTTCGACACCAGCGGCTCTCCCCTCATCCATGCCATCATTGCAGCTCTCTATGCCTGCGTGAATGCGTGATAACTCGGTTCTTGCGAGGAGAAGAAGCGGGTCGAGATACAGATCCGATCCCAAAATCTACTGTTTTATACCGGTCCTAATTTGAAAATGTGAGGTTTTCACTTAATTAGGATGTCAATTTGTAATTATATTTTAAATGGGGATTTACAACTTTGAAAAGATTTTAATTTAGTTTTTGAATATGTAAATTTTAATTATTAAAAATTGAATTAAATTATCGATACAGAGCATTGACTTTTATTATTGATTGATCGAAAAATGCTGACATTGCAAAATAATTTGGAACGAAGAGAGTATATTAAAGCAGAGTTTTAAAAAGCTGATGTGTCACTTTCTAATTTGTTAAGGAAAATATTTACTATCACTATTTATAAAATATTAAATAAGTAGCAACTAACTCACCATCTTATTCGAAACTGTGGTATCCCCTATTATTAGGGAAAGTGTCAACTAAGTACATCAACTTGCATGAGGTGGAGTAAAGAGTACATAATATTGCATTTGACATTTGTAAGTACATAAACTCGGACATTTAGTGTTAATCGAGTACACTTGTTAGATTAACGCGTTAATATGGCTGAGTTGGCTAACCAAATGATGATTACGAAGGGGTAGTGGACCAAGATTATGGTACCGACCTTCACGAAGTCAAACAAAAAGGGGAAAATCGACCTTCAGAAGTTGACCTACGGGGGGCGGGGGGGGGGGGGGGTGTCAACAAGGGTGCATCAATCAAGGGGAAGTCGACAAAGGGGGACTGGCGTCGACTAGGGGAAGTCGATCAAAGGGCCGGGGGCTGGCGTCGACCTTCAGGAAGTCAACCTATTAGCATTCTGTTAGCCAACTCATACAGATTGATATACTCAATTGACCCTTACCTCATAAATTAACTGAGCACAATCATCAATTTTAATTAGAGAAAATTATCTCTCATGTGACTAAAACATTAACCACTTCCCAATATATGAGTTCATGAGTTTTTTCCCTAAATTAATGGGTGCATGAGTATTTATTGTTAATTTGTTATAATCCTACGGTTCCTACATATCCTTTTAAGATGCAAGTTAAAGAGGAATCCTAATAATATGGTAACCGTTTTAGTCATATAATGGGAAGTTTCATTAGTTAGTCATATTATGAGAAATGCTCTATGTTTTAGTAATATTGGCGTAATTTTCCCTTTTAATTATACATGCATTATTTATGGTGAAAAATATATGAATCAAACTCACTTAATTTATGGTGCAAATTATCACCACGAAATGGGAATTTAATTTTTAAAGTGGATTAAGTTTGACCGATAATTATGATAATGTGCTCATCTATTGTTTTATATAATAAAACACAATCATAATTAATTGATATGTCACTTTGTTATTGTTTAACGAAAATATTAATCCTCATTATTAAAAAACATTTAATTATTTTTAACTACCTCATCATCTTATCGAAAAAACAACTGTAGTCCCTATGATATATCATGATCCATAATGATGAACATCTATTATCACTATTCAGTAATAATCATGTCACCTCCTTCTCTCCCAATATTAGTGAGACGTAGGTAGTAATGGAAATTAAAAGTTACTCTCTCTGTTTCTATAACACTTTCAACTTTCCTTTTTTGTCTCAATTACACTTTCACTTTCCCTTTTTGGTAAAACATTTGTGATTCACAACGTTTCTTACACATTTCTTAAAATAAAAAGTTTGAAATCAAAAGAATAATAAACACACACATATATATATCAAATTTTTAATCGTACATGTATTTTTATAAAAAAAAAATCCCTTTTTAATTTCCCAACAAAACATTACGGAGTACTAATCATATTCATTTTCTCAACATAAAATTGTTATTAACAAGTTTTGTAAATAATTCACGTCCTCTACTAATATTTACAATTTTAAATCACATTAACATGATACTACCGGGGCATGCCCCAGGTTGTACACTAGTTTTGGTTTTTTTTGGATCATCAAAACAGCTTTCCATTAAAATAGAGCAAACACGCATCATCAAATCTAGACAGATATTACAAATCCGATCGTAAGCCCTACGAATAGACTTAGAGTTAGTCACTCATACAAAGCAACATGACTTGTTAGACACAAAACGAGCAAGAAGAAGCATAAAATGACCGAAAATGAAACGATGTCTATCAAGAGTTCATCAAATATCAAAATACTCCGACCACACCCAGTCGAACTGAAATAAAAATAAGTACTACGAAGAGAAAAACAATACGAAGAGAAAAACTTTTCCCAAATTACTTCCTCGCAGGAAGGTGGTTCCGGAGGAGGACAAGCTGCTGTAGTATGATAGAAGAGAATTTCAACCTCCAGGAAATTCATCTTAGAATCTATCATGCCAATCACCGAAATGGTCACCTTCCCATAGCTCGCCAGATCTTCTTTCGCACCAATTGTCATCTTTTTGTATTGATCACCAATATTCTCCATAAATCTCTATGCCTTACCAAGCCGACTAAAAATTCCGGAACCGCTGCTGCACAGACCAATATGTCCGCTTCGTTGCTTCGTTAAACCCGTTGAACGCCTCCTGAAGCGCCGTACACTAGTTTTGGTTTTAAACCTCAATTTGAGAAATGAATTTCTTTAAATGAGTAATTGCATATCTAAACGATAATAGGATTAACATGATTAATTTACACATCTACTTCACACTTACATATCTAAACGATAACTATAACTTAATCATAATTCACCTAATTTAACATTTTCAGCCAAAATTTCATAAATTTCATCATATCCGACCAATACAGCTAATTTCTGTGCTATCAAAAGAATTATTAGTTTAATAAGTTTCATTATGAAATACATTATCTATGAATACATTATCTATAGTAAAAACATGAATATTGAATATTATAGCAAGTTTATCATTATGGTTATCCTGTGAGACACTTATCAAACTCTTTTCCTGCATATATAGAGAAGATTATACAATCATAACAAAAAAGATCACTAATAAAATTATTAATTAAAATGGACTTAAAATTGCTAATTAAAAAGGAACCAAAAAACTAAATTTAATCTTATAATAAAGAAAAAAAATAAAATTGATAATTAAAAGGAACTAAAAAGGATCATACAATCTCAAGTAATCCTGATAAAGTAAGACTAAAATTAGATCATTGACAAAGATCCTAGATATAGATATTTTCAAAATTCAGTAAATTATCAAAGATTTCGTGGATATTTGTTGTACAAAAATGAAAATTATGTGCTTTTTGGTATGATTTTACAAAATATTTGTGTTTTCCCGTTTTCAATATTCCACTTATATTTAGGTAATGATTTTAGGCTCTAACTTTTAATCGGTGGTTCGACTGGTGGTACAATTTAGAACATTTCTTATGATATTAAAGTTCCTTATAAAGTTAAGGCCTGGACCTAGATGACGTGCAATACCCGAGCCTATGAAATGGCCGATCAAGCCAGGGTAATTATATCCATCCGTGAATGAGCAATAATTTCTTTAATTGTTAACTATGCAATGACTACTTGATTAGTAATAAAAGTGAGGATCAATTGCTGGAAAATATTAGCATATTCCTCCATGACCTCGACCTTTTTTACGCATGCATAGTTGTATGTGACTAGTCACTTCAGTATGGAGAATAAGTATATATGAATTAGATGTTGCATACTCTGTATAACAAACTGCATACTGCCCCTCCCCACGCTCCAGTTATCCACCCCCTACCCCTTATCCTACCCAGCCCCTTGACCTGCCCCCAGCCACCCTCCCCAGCTTCGACCAACCCAACCCTCGATCCACCCCTCCCCAACCCGATCTATTACAGATTAGCATACCCTGACCCAGTCCACCATTTCCCTCTCTCCAGCCTCAAATGCTAGTGTTCATCCGTCTATTAACCGAGCTGTCATCATCTCCGAACCCTAATCATTGTCACCATATCGCATCACTGAAATTTAACTGCCGCCGCCATCACCAAACCATAGATGCCGCCATCCTCGTGCCCTAATAGCCGAGAACTTCACCACAGATATGGAAACGAGGACGGCGACGACAAACTCGTTCTACCTTTGCCATCCATCTTGTCACCGCTTCATCTATGGAGCTAAAAGTCAAAATGAAGAAGAAAAATCACAACAAGATGAAGACAAAGGCGGTGATAGGCATGGACCGGCCCGGGCCGGTTTGGGCTCCGAGCCGGTTCGGCCGAGCTTTTTTTTGGAATGTTGGGCCGGAAACCGGCCCAGTTGATACCGAGGTCCGGGCCGGTTCAATGTTTTTTTGGCTTTCTAATTAACCCCCGACCTCCCCCCCTCACCCCACCCCTCAAACCTCCCCAAAACACCCAACCCAGGAAGCCCTACCCAAGGAAAAGAAAAAAATTGAAAAAAAAATGAACCAGGCCCGAGCCGGTTCATGAAAATCATGGCCCAAGCCTGGCCCGGACTAAAGCCCAGAACCGGCCAACGAGCCCAATTCGATCCGATCCCGCACAGTAGCAGGCCGGTCCGGTTCCCGGGCCAGTTCAACCCGGTTGGGTCCATCCCTAGGCAGTGACATGGGATGCCAGTGGAGGCGGCGAGTCGGCGACATCAGATGGTGAGAGTGGAGCTTGTGGCATTGCAATGGACAGCTGCAATAATCGATAGAGAAGATGTGGAGAGACGGAGGAAAGACCGAGAGAAGCCTCTGGTCGGAAGAGTTGGTCACTTTTTTGTCAAGTTTTAAAATGATTATATTTTTGTCCATTCAAACTTTAGATGTAATATTTTTGTCATTCTTTCATAAGACTGGGGCGCAAGACGGTACATTTCCTTGAACAAAAACATAACATTTCAATCTGAGATGTGCATTACTCAACAAACATGCTTGCCCTGAGATGAGCATTACTTAACAAACAAGCTTGCGCAAGACAGTAGCTCCGTTCTACCAATTGATGTTCTGTTCTTATGTAAGAATTCAACAGCACATCTAATTTACCTTCAGAAAATGCACATACAATTGCTCGGATGGGCATCGATGTTCACAGGTACCTAATGGATTCAGTAGGTATGCTAATAGAGAAAGAACAGGATAGTACAAAATTTATGTGGACTACACATACATGTTAATCTCTCAAAAACTTTAAAACTTTGATAATAGGACGTTTTTGTTGAGTGTTTTCCGTGCCCGCCATTGAACTGCTGCTGCTTTTTCAGGTGTTCCAAACTGAAAATTGCAGTTAAAAGAAATCATTATTGCAAATCCATGAAACACCGAATAAAGAATGCAAAATATTGGTATGTAACAGAGATAGGACACAAGAAACACCACGTACCTAGATACTTTATATTCCCTTCCAATTCATATGTATAACAAACACTATAAAAGAAACTCCTAGTAATTATATTCCACCATCCAAAGCCATAACTTTTAAGAGTTAAAAATGTTCCCTAAACTAATAAGCTGGGGATCAACGAAGCTTGGTTTTTTTAGTGCATTAGAATTTGAAATTCTTCCTTGACTTTTCAGTATGATTAAAATCATTCTCTCTCATCATTCCATTCTTACAATAAAATGACCACTAAGATTGTGCAAAAATTCCAAGACCAGCATCATCCCAAGGAGTGAAGAGTCATGCATTGGTACTCGCTTGCCTATGTGAATGGGACAGTGAGAAAAAAGGAATGTACCAATGCTTACCTTAGCTTCCATAGAGTAGTAGTCTTTCCACAAGCTAATTTCTTGGCCATATGCTGTCAGTGCAGAATCATAAAGTGAGCGAGCATTTGCAAGAGAACCCTTGTCACCCGCAGACACAAGACTCTCTTCCAATTTGATGCAATTCTTATATATTGAAAGTCCCGGGTGTGGTAGAGCCATAAATCTGTATTTATTTAGATAGAAAAAAGTAGGATAACCTCTCAGTTTTCTCATTAAGCCTGTGTGGTTAAGGTAAAATAGGATAGAAATAAACATCAGAGAAATGAAGAACTTTTTGTTTAGTGAGAAGAGAAACGGGGAGAGAAGTGAAAATGGTAGGTTTCACCTCCTTTATCTTTCTTCTCTTTCATGGTGAAAAATGTAATCCTTCTAATTTCTACCAATTACTTATGTAGTTTCCGTCTATCAAACATCACAAAATCTACCATACGTCTCTTCTCTAATCTCTATAGCTCTTTCTCACTACCCATCTCTCTTCCCCTGAAGTGTGGGTATTCCTATACGTAACAGGTCTTTTGAGTTGAAGATGCACCTGGGTGTGAACACCACATTAATTTTTTGATATGAATATTTTTTGCCGACCCCAATATCTTTTGGGACTAAGACTTGGATGTTGATGTTGTTGTTGAATATTTTTTGCGGCTGACTGGCTGAGGCACAGATGGGTACTGTGAAAGTTGGGTACAGGATACAGGTAAATGTTAGATGTATCCATCTTCTTTTTTGCCTCTTAAGCTTCAACTATATCAAATACTACCACAATCCCACTATATGCGTACATGTGTGTGTGTGTGTGTTTATGTGGATGGATGAGGACGCACACACATTACAAGGTACAATTATCATTTTTTCTATGTTTACTCATTCTCCCTAAATATCTAATCTGAACTACTACCTCCGTAACGTAAAGATCTTCCACTTTCCTTTTGAAACCGTAACTAAATAATCTTCCCATTTCTAAATCTTCCCACCATACTCTCAATAATTTTAAAAATAATACTCTATTACACCTACTTTTTTTGGATTTATCCTTCATTCCATCACACTATTTATTATCTTCCCATCATACACTCAACAATTTATACCCACTTTCACTATTCATAATTTCACCTACTTTCAAAGTGGGAATATCTCAACGTTACGGAGGTAGTATTACAAAGTACAACTGTCATTTTTTCCAACTTCTGTTATTTTCCCTAATACCATTCTCAAGAATCCTTTGTTGTCTTCTGGTGTAACTTGTTAGCGCTTGAGAATTTCTTATGTGACTAAACAATTTAGAATTTTATTGTTTTAATCTTGTAGTGGTTTTTAATTATCATATGAAACACAAACAAAGGCTAAAAGAAGTCACAAGCAAGCATCACACTTCGACTCATAGGATCTATTTGGATGGATAAGTCTGGACTTTGGAGGCTTAGACTATATCTTGATAAGCATAATGTTTTTAAAAATGAATAAGAGATGAATGAAATGTTATACGATCACCTATTGTGTTAATATTTCAATTTTTGTAAAATATTAAATGTATATATGAATGTTTTTTGTGTGTGCCCATAGAAACAGAGAGAGAGGCTAAGTCCTCCGAATAGACCCCTAGATGTAAATCATAATACCATTGCATCAAACAATTACAACATACCGCCTGTACATCACTCTTGCAGAGTGAAGACCATCCTTCTGCAGAACATAATGTACAATGGTAGAAGAAAGTGAAATTTCATCATCACTTCCACCTTGTTCAGCCAATAAAGCTACTGAAGTATCCACCAGTTTGTCAAAAAAATTCTTATGCGTTGAGAAAAACTTGAGCGCCTGCATATTAACCAGTAAAGAAAATGTAATAGTCAATTTATATGTTGAAACCCTGAACCTAGATGTAAGCTAAAATCAGGATTAGGATCTTGTCAATGAGTTGTTAGGACTCATGCGATTGCTTTTTATAAGTAGACGTATTTATATGACACTTTATTGAGTACATGACCTTATGTGACGATTCCGTAATAGTAGAATGCCTTATTTGACCCTTTTCCCAATTAAAAATAACACTTTCAAAGGTAGATGTTAAGGAGGCGAGAGCTAGCCCTAGTCCAAGGATGCGTTCGAGATATTAATCGGGAAAGAGACAAAGAATCAGTAGAATTTAATGAAGCTATTCTTGTTAAATTAATTGGCGCCCAACCTTGTCAAGACACACAAATTAATTCTCCAAAAACGTCCTTTATTCCATAACAAAAACCCCTTTATATAAAGAGGCTGCTAAGAGTTTTAAATAGGAAAGGAAACAAGAATTAGAAACAAAACTAGAATCAGGACTTATAAGAATTAGGAAACAGTATTCTTGTTTCCCAGTTCAGCCATATTAAGTAACTAGAATAAGGAAATATACTAGAACTAGGAAACTAACTAGAATTAGGAAACTATATCCTTATTCCCACTTCAGCCACTTTCAGTTGTTGACTCTTGGGCCTTTGGACCATTAATACGTTGTTTATAAGTGTGGCTCCAAAAGGAGTCCACAACAGTAGAATGGGATATATAAGTAAAACATCACTTCTACTATTTCTTCACACCAGCGAATAAAGGAAACTTGAGTGGGTCCCGTGTCTTTTTTAATCTTTCCTCTCAATTTCCCTTCTAGCCAAACAATGCTCTTACTCTCTCTCTCTCTTCCCTCTTTCATTCTTGTTGACTTCCCTTGACTCATATAAGGCTAAAGGCCAAACTATAACATACAAATATGCGGTAATTTGAGAAAGCTTAAATTCTATTGCATACCATAAGCCACAAGTTTTCTGCCCTTGTTATAGAAACTTTAATTAGAACGATTCTCAGGGGATCAAACAATGATGATAGAGATGCCTTATCCAAAGAGGTACCATTTCCAGTACACATCATCTCTATGGAGAGCCGTAATGCCCACAAATTCACTGCTTCAGAAAAATTTCCAGAACAGAACTTTTCTAACAGTGTCTTCGCTTCAATGTGTTTCCCCAGTTGTAATAGGAGAGAAATATGTTGGCAGGCTAGGTCTTCCGTGATGCACCCCGAGCTCTCAGCCTTCTCGTACACCATCAACAGACGTGAAATGGGATTAACAACATGACCGTGAGTGCTTAATATATTTGAAGATTTAACATCTCCATTTGCATACAGGATGACATCTTTCAAAAACTTGACATAAAGATCAAACATTGTGGCTGAAGACACAACTTCTAAACCCTCCTCATATACCTAGTATTCCATACAACAACAACAACAACCAAGCCTTAGTCCCAAAAGAGTTTAAAAAATCAATAGCAGGATGCATGTACAATGAAAATAAAATATGGGAAGGAAGTCAGAGATTGAATTAACTATGAGGTAGACATGCCAAATTTCAATATAGGTAGATACAAATGCCCACTTTAGATTTGTCTTACTTGAATTGCTTTGTGTAAGAGATCAGTAGTCATTAACTCAGCATTATTCTTCGTGTTTCTAAGACCAAACATTTCTGTTTTCGCCAACCAGTCCCAATACTCTGGTGCTTTACTGAAGTCCTTTTTCAAATCATCAAGTATCTTCATTCGCATATCTCCTGAGCAACCTAAACCTGTTGCTTCTAGTATATCAAGGAACCGTATTCTTAAGCTGAAACTAGAAGGGATGGATTCAATAGCACTTGCATAAACAGTTTGAAGAATTCTTAAGCCGTTCTCTTGAAATAAATCAACTTTGTCCTTTTCCTCAACATCTTGAGGATTTAATGGTTTACCATCCTCACTCTTTAAATCAATGGACATAAATAATTCTTCGTTCTTATCTCTCCAATGCTTCTCTTCTACACTTTTCTGATCCAGACTCAACATGCCAACATCTTCTCTGAGGGCTACTTTTCGAGCCTTCAGCTTATTAAGGTATGTGAGCTCCATACGAAGATATTCTACCCATAGATCCTCAGAAGATGAGCATGCTCTAAAACCACGTTGCATCAAGGCACGAGCAGCTGCGGCATTTAAGTTGTGGTCAAATTCCCAAGCTGCAGCATAAATCCACAGCCCAGGCACATTTGGATGAAGCCTGATAGCATCTATCAGAGCCTATTGAATAAAAAATATATGTATAAAAAGGCATTATATTATATACAAATTAATAAAACCACATTGCAAAACGTTATAATAAAAAGCCGACAAACTACACATGCATTTACATAAGTAACACAACTAACAGGGGCTCCAGCATGAATCATTATTGAACATTACAGAATAAGCTAAAGCAAGAAGCAGGGATATACATTATACAAGATTCAATATTCCAATGACAGGTTAAAATATTGATCTGCTTCAACAATGTGTAATGGGAGCCATATTTATGACTTCACACTTCTTCATACAATGACATGATCTATACAGACTAAATATCTCTTTTTTAATTGTAACAAACATGCATGAAGTTAGCAGCACCTCTCCCAATTAAATTTGGGGTCTGATTAATCCAAATGAAAAACAACATACAATGATTCATAAATTTACGATCTAATAACTTTAATAAGTGTGGAAAGAGATAACAACACACTGTATAATTGTCTTGCTTTCCTGTGATCACAAGAAAAAGCAAAATATTTCCCCTGTTAAAACAAAATTAAAAGTTACCAACTTTATCATCAAAGCGTATGAGCTTGAAGATCCCAGATTCACAAAATACAACTAATATTTAATATTCAAAAGCTCATGCTACGTATACAACAACAACAACAACAACAACAAATAACATGCAAGCCCTAATCCCAAAAGCTCATGCAATGTATAGTTCACTCAAATAATTTTGATGTCCAGTCTATATTAGCAGACATACTACCAATCCTAAAACAAAGATAGAAGCACGCACCAATAAATATTTATAAATGATTGTAAACGCTCTCTACCTTCTTCATTCTACCATTCCTTCGCTCTCTGCAAAACTCCAAATACTGAAACCAGAGGTCTATGTCGCCCTTGAACCGATTGGTAGCAAGGCGATAAATCTCCACAATCCTCGCTAAGCCGGAAAAATCGGAAACAGATTTCTTGGCCTTAGTGTAGCCGCCCTGTTTCATCAGAGATTTCTTACGAAGGAGCCGCAGGGCGTCTAGCTGCTTCTCGTAATCAATGTAGGCTATGAAATCCGATTTCAGTGGACTATGCCTCTTCAGCCGGTACTCAAACTTGCGACGCTGTTTGACGATCTCGGCAATCTCTGTGCGGCTGAACAAGCCGCGTTTGTGCAAGTCCTCCAACTCCGGGAGAATCCGCTCGAGCTTGTACTGCACAACATCAGCCATCTTTCTTTTCCCGTATAGCCTATTCCTCTTGTATTTCGGATAATATTGGAGAAAAGCGGCTAGAGAGAGCAATAGTCGAGCACTATTTCAGTACTCTGTGTCGTTGAGGAGCGGCGGCGGCCACGGGAGATTTTACTGGGACAATAAGATGGGCGTATGGTAATTTACTAATTTGTCCTATTCTCTTTGCTTATACTAGCTATTCTTATTTATTTTATTCAGAAAAATTCAGATCAGATCAGAAAGATTCAGATCAGATTAGATTAGAAAGATTCAGATCATATTAGAAAGATTCAGATCAGATTAGATTAGAAAGATTCAGATCAGATCAGAAACATTCAGTTCAGATCAAATCAGATCAGAAACATTTAGATTAGATCAGAAACATTCAGATCAGATCAGATGAAAAACATTCATAGCAAATTGAAAACATTCTATTATTATTATTATTATTATTATTATTATTATTATTACTATTGTTATTATAATTATTATTATTATTATTATTATTGCTATTATTACTATTATTATTATTATTATTACTATTATTACTATTATTATTACTATTACTATTATTATTATTATAATAATAATTATTATTACTATTATTATTATTATTACTATTATTATTATTTTATTATTCTTATTACTATTATTTTATTATTATTATTAAATAATTATAATTATAATAATAATAGTTATTATTATTATTAATTTATTATAATTATTATTGATATTATTAGTTATTATTATTATAATTATTATTGATATTATTATTATAATTATTATTATTAGTATTAATTTTATTATATACCGGTTTAAAAAGTTAAGATCAGATCAGAAGGATTCAGATCAGATCGGATCAGAAAGATTCAGATCAGATCAGAACAGATCAGAAAGATTCAGATCAGATCAGATCAGAAAGATTCACATCATATCAGATCAGAAAGATTCAGATCAGAAAATTTCAGATCAAATCACATCAGATCAGATCTTAAAAAATTCAGATCAGAAACATTCAGATAAGACGAAGAGAATAGCTTCTTAGTCCGAAACCATTTGGGTTAGACATGTAGGCCCCGTTTGGATAGCATCGGTTTGACCAATCAGCTGATTGCTTTGAACCGCAAAACGCTGTAATTTACAGCGGGTAGGCAAGAAACCGCCGAAAAACAAACGTTGTCGTAATGTTCTAATTATGGGTGGTTACGGGCAATGTTCGTAATTGCGTATTGCGTAATCATGGCGGATTTTTAGAATTGCATATTGCGTAAGCCTCATTGCGCAATGAGGCGTATAGCTGAGGCGTAAATATATATATATATATATATATATATATATATATATATATATATATATATATATGTATATATATATATATATATATATATCAAAAAACATTATTCAAGAGAAACCAGCAAATGCAATATCAAAACAAATCAAATGTTGTAACAATCTTAGGAAAAAGAATCCTGAATAATAGCAAAAAATTCTGAAACATCGTAAAATAATCCTAAACATATTAGATTGATGATTGAAAAATCGAATCATCACTATCTAGTGGTCTGAAATAAGGATTATAACCACCAACATTTCCTTCATCCTCATCCTCATCAAGGTCAAAATCGAAATCAGTATCATCACTATGCAATTCTTCATCTTCATCGATCAAATGCAATTTTCCCTTTCCTTTATCATGTCGCTTTCTTTTTTGACCTTGACTATTTCCTCTCAACCGTCCTTGCTCGCGGCCCTTTCCACTGCTACGAACAAGTTCTTGACTTGAAGAACGTCCAGCACTAGCTTCACCATCACAATCATCATCACGAGCAACATCAGGATTTGTCTCATCTTCATCAATAACCCATTCATCATCTGATGGAATCTCATCCATCACTAAAGGATCAATGTCTTCTTTAAGTGATGTTTTTCTCATCCACTTTGTCTTTAGTCTCTTGTTATACATCACAAACACCAACTTGTTCAAATTATGCGTATGCAAACGGTTCCTTCTCTTGGTATGTATCTACAAGCATATTAGTTAAACTTTATTATTTACTTAGTTAACTAATATTTTATAATAATTATTTATACAATGATTTAATACCTGATTAAACGTGCTCCAATTGCGCTCACAGGCAGATGACGAACACGTAAGACTCAACACCCTCACAGCAAAAGCCATTAATTCAGGTGTTTGATCCCCATATTGACACCACCAGTCCACTAGAGTAACATAATTAAAATTATTAATTTGTAATAAAAAATTAAAGTAAAAAATATTAATAAACTTTTCATACCAGGACTACGTTTATCAACTGTGCTTTTCGCTACATCATGGCCGAAGAATCCCCTTTTCAAACGATAATCATCCATCTGCAAATGTATCTTCTCCTGAACTTCTCGATCAGGAAACATTTTTGCCACACAATTAAACAAACCAAGTTTAATCTCTGGATGATTGGACATATTGGGATCATATTGGTAACGAGGGTTAAGATAATAAGCTGCTGCATGCAAATCACGATGCATCTGAAATTCCCACTTCTCATCGATTATGCTCCAAATCTCTTTATATGCAGCCACATCCCCGCCCAAGATTTTAGCTATCTCTTCTTTTGCATGATCCATAGAACCATATAAAAACCCCATACCAGGGACCTTTTCCGAGTCTGTCATCCTCAACACAGTAAACAAAGGCTTTGTTGTTTTGATTGCATACACCACGCATGGCCAAAAAAATTTGTCCCTCAACACAATTTGTTTCACCTTCTTTGCTTCTGCAGTTTTAGACATGTGATGAGGTATGCGGTAGCAGACATGTGATGACCATTCCTTAGAAACAAACATTTCTTCCAATTCATCTTTTGAATTATGCATGCTTTGCAACGTAAGGTATGCGGTAGCAAATCGTGTGGCAGCTGGACGAACAAGATCTCTTTTTAACATTTGTCGCATCAAAGCCAGTGTCCATCCGTGATTGTATATATAATGAATGACCTATAACAAAATAATATATTAATACAATTGAATTGACACGAGTCCTACTTTTATTTTAATAATTAACTTAAATTTGAAATTTTAAATGATAATTAAATTTTATATTTATTACTTACAGTCTTGGCCTTTGCTAGTGCATTCTTGTGTTGTGGGAGCTCTCCAATTTTCTCAAGTATCAAATCAATACAATGAGCCGCACAAGGTGTCCACCAAAGACGCTGTCGCTTCGCCATTAACAATTTGCCAGTCGCTTTATAGTTGGAGGCGTTATCAGTTACGACTTGAGTAACAATATCTTCCTCTACTTCTTCCACAACACCATCCAGAAGCTTGCACAACATCTTTGCATCTTTGACATGAGCTGAGGCATCAACTGATTTCAAAAATACTGTTCCATAAGGATTATTGACTAGAAAGTTAATCAACTGTCTTCCACGCATATCCTTCCACCCATCGGATAATATAGACACTCCTGTTTGTGTCCATGTCGACTTCACCTCCTCAACAAGTTTCTCAGTTGTCTTCACTTCCTCATCTAGAATCCAATGGCTAAGCTCGTAAGCTGAAGGTGGCCTGAAACCCCGTCCATAATTACCGATTGCACGGCACATGTTGATAAATGAAGGTGAATTGGCAACATTAAATGGAATACCATTCTCGAAAAAAAATCTCCCAACATCCGAGCAACACTTTTCTCTTGCTTCTTTTTCGCCTACAGGAGTTTGCTTATTATCACCTTCGACATCGATGACATATCTATCAATAGGGCCCTGGACTCCTCGTTGGCTACTGCTACCTTCATTTGAATCCACGACACAGGGGTTCACACTGTGATAGTATGAACCACTATTGATAACCTCTTCCCGATCTCTGTCCCGAACTGCCTGTGTTTTCTCCCCCAACTTCAAAAGGCATAGCATGTATTTTTTTATGTCTTCTGGAACTGACGGGCACCCGCTTACATTTTGTTTTGTGCAGGCGAGATGATGCTTGAATCTGGTTACCCCTCCCGTGGTCTCTTTAAGGCAATATTTACATTTTACATATTTATAAGATTTGCCCTTTAACCGTTCTCGTTGAATTTCGTCACCATGTTTCCACGCTGGGTCATTTTTATTCGTTTTAGTCATGATTGTACCGCACCAAAAAAGCTATCTATGGCGAAAGAAAATAACAAGAATGATATATTAGCATAATATATATATATATATATATATATATATATATATATATATATATATATATATATATATATATATATATATATATATATATATATATATATATATATATGATGTAAACTTGAACAGTTGAATACTAACAGAAAACTAATTTAATAGAAAATTAACATTACTATTTACTTTTAAATTAAGTAAAACTGTAAACACTAATTACTAATTTTAATAATGACTGAAAGAGTGAAAGGTGAAGTTAACATCAAATATGAAAACAAAAATGAAAACAAAAAGAATATACTAATATGCAGAAACTTAACTGCTATGTTAACAGTAATATTTAACATTAAACTAAACTGAAAATTTAATATTAATATTACATCAAACTATCAAAGTTGAAGTTATCATTAAATATTATAAATTTATAACTGAAAAAACATATTGATAAGTTGAAACTTAATGGAATGATATTCATAAAATATTAATAGGCAGAAAATTAACATTAATATTTGGTATTAAAATCAATGGAAACAAAATTTAAGCATCAAACATAGAAGCAGTATATACAAAAACGAATACGCAAAAATAACATAAACAAGCTGGGAATTAACATGAAGTATTAATAAGCAGAAAATTAACAAGCATAAAATTAACATGAAGTAATAATAATCAGAAAAGCAACGAGCTGGGAAAAACACAATAGAAATTAGAAACAAGAATGAATAAGAGAGAAGCAGTACCGTAGATGTTGTGGAAGGATTGCTCTGTTATTTTGGAATCGGTGTATATAATACTACGTATATATACTATACTCGCAAGTCGCAAGTCGCATGTCGTAACCCTCTTCCTTTTTGTCGTAGGCTATAAAATTAAGTCGCAAGCTAAAACTGGGCCCGGTGGGCCAACTAAAAAATTAACCGACCAATATTGCGTACGCCATACCTGCGCCTCATTGCGCACGCTATATTGCGTACGCAATAACCTAAATAACGTACGCTTCAGGCCTTAACGCAATATGCAATGCAATTTTACGCTATGACCGTAGAAAACTCTGAGGCGCGCCTCATGGCGCTAAGGCATTGCGCAATTGCAAACCATGGTTACGGGTGGGTTAGAGTTCGGATAATCTTAAAAAGAATAAAAACTGTAGAAACCGTTAATTGAATAGATCCAAACTGTGTACACGAATTTTTAAAATAGGAATCGGACTTTACCCAAAACAACAAAAACAATGAGAAAATTATTAGGAAGAAGTTATTGAGAGGTTTTTTAACTATATTTCTATCTCATAAATTTAGTCTTGATCTTCTTCATTTCACAACACGTCATCAGCACGAATCTGCTCAAAACTCTCCAAGAAATCATCTTCCTGCGGGTATGAGCATGTTGCATGCATCACGATGAATGATATGATCTTCTTTAAATTTGTCGAAGTCATTAAAATATAATACTAAGTACGTAAGTATATATACTAATTGGTTTAATTTCCCAAATAAAACTTACGTACTATTTTTCATAATAGAAGGAACAAAAGTTTACCTCTTGATTAAGGTTCTTCAATTCTGAATTGTGATATTTAAGCACTTTGTAGAAGAAAAGCAGAAGTGAATTGTGATTTGAAATGCAAAAAAAAAGGATTGAAGAACAAGAAGAAAGAATAAGTAACGGAGAATATGAAATGACTATGAGATATGAATGCTAATATATTAGCTAGGCTTAGTCACGTGAACACTACATTTATCCGGGTTGTTTGCATGATCGTCAGAAATTGGACTGCACATAAGCTGTCCAGTAAGTCAATATGTATAAACTAGTAATTTTAAATATGATAAGATCACATGCATGCTTTGGTAAAGATTACGGATGTCAGTTCATTTTGGCTGTATTCATTTTATGATCAAATTTATCCATTATATATATACTAGTAATAATTGTATATAAGCCACTATACATACTAGCTATGGATCATTTAACATAATTTTGTTAATACTTCGTATTCATTATTTAAATAAATTAATAAAAATACAAACTTCCATTCAAACAAATTGTATATATTATGTACGTAATTTTCCACTCAACATTCTTTAATTATACTTAAATAAAGAATATTCCTTAGCTTGTATGTTCAAATTAGCTTGCATATGATTATATTACTTAATTCGATTGCACATAATGTATTGTTATTAAAAATATAATATATGCATACATATAGCTAGAATATACTATATATATATATAAGGTAACAATATATGAAATTTACAAAAAATTCCTTTTTGTAGTTACACAATGGCAAACATTAACAAAAGAGAATTCAAAATTCTTGATCTGTCCGGGCAAAAATACCTAGAATGGAAAATTGATGCTTTAGCACATTTGAAGGCTAATGGTCTTGAAGACACCATTGAGGCTGATAATCAATCATCCTCCCAGGATAAAGCGAAAGCTATTATTTTTCTTCGTCACCGTCTCCATGAAAGTCTCAAATCTGAATATCTTTTGGTCGATGATCCAAAAAATCATGGGACAATTTACAGGAGAGGTATGGCCACCAACAAAAGGTGCTTTTACCAAAAGCTCAGTATGACTGGATCAATTTAAGATTCCAGGACTTTAAATCTATCAGTGACTATAATTCTGCTATGTTCCAAATAACATCTAAATTAAAGTTATGTGGACAAAAAGTTACTGATGCTGATATGTTGGAGAAAACCTTTTCTACTATGCATATCTCTAATATGCTGCTACAACAGCAATACAGAGAAAAGGGTTTTAAAAAATACTCCGACTTAATATCAGTATTATTAGTAGCTGAGCAAAATAATGACATTTTGATGAAAAATCACAATTTGAGACCCACCGGTTCTAGTCCTTCGATTTATGGTCCATCTGGCCATAATTTAGCCACTGGATCAAATGCAACACACAGTGGCCCTCGAAGGCATTTTAAACGTGGGTATTATAGTGGTCATAATAACAAGTCCCATCGAGAATATAAACAGGTCCATAGATCGAATTATAAGGGCAAGGGCAAACAAAAAGCTCATCAAATAAATCACCCTCCAAAATCCTCGGGGAAGACGACTTGTTATAAATGTGGCATGACGGGGCATTGGGCTAATAAATGTCGCACGGCTAAACACTTGGTAGAGTTATTTCAAGCTTCCATGAATCTAAACAAAGACAAAAATATGGAAGCTAATTATGTCAATGACACAACTCCATCTCACCCAACATTTGACATGTCCGACTTTTTCACTGATGATGCCATTATGGACGATGCTTTTGCCATAAACCAAAATAATACAAAATAAAATAGTAGACTCCTAGTTTTATGTACTTTTTATTTCTTCCCCTTTTATTTTGTTTTTAAATAAATATGTGTAATGTATGTACTCTTATGATCAATGATCAATAATATGCATAATTTGTGATCAAGCTTATGTTTATCTTTATATTATATAAAGGAATTGGTTGTGCAATTGATTTTGCACCCAGTTTGTGCAATTCTCCCGCCCAACAATTGTACAGTATTATTATACTCGAATTATGTGAGCAAATGCAATATTGTAACTGACGCCCAGCAATTAACTACAGTATTAATATACTCCATATGTTACGGTATGTAACATAAAGTCATGCACTCTCCATATACATACTTTTCAATAAATAATAAATATAATACAGAGCAAATACTAGAACTCTCCATATGCGATGGTACCAGCTTCATAACTACAAGCTAATTGCTATAGCCTAAATCGGTTAGATATACACTATCCATATATATACTATCCATAAATAAATATAATAAATATAAATTAGTAGTATATTATTATTTCGTGAACTATCCATAAATAGTTCGCATCAATACAAAGATGATACACGATTATATATATATATATATATATATATATATATATATATATATATATATATATATATATATATATATATATATATATATATATATATATATATATTTATATATATATATATATTATAATATATGTATACTATCCAAAAATAAAATTGAGATATACTTTATATATTACTACCCAGAGAATAATCTCACTATTACCATTGTTTGTCTACTCGGAGTCATATTCTAAGAAAACATGAATCCTTCGAGCACGTTCTTGCAAGATACCTTGCCTGGATCAATCGAATGGAAGATTCATGTGTGTATTATACGCATTTGGAAGTCCTTTGGCAAAAACAAATCAGGACAACCAGAGAGCATTGAGATGGTTTTGCTAGATGAAAAGGTATTTGCAACAATTACTGCATAATGCAACCATTGATTATTACAGTTTATCATTTCTTACTATTTTGTTAAACTACTTCTTAATTGAAAACTAAGATTTTTAACTATTTTGTTCAACTACTCTAACAGAAAACTAAGATACATGCTTCTGTAAAGCAAAGTCTAATCTCAAAGTTTGATCCTCTTCTCCGTGAGGGATGTACTTATGTGCTCGAAAATTTGTTGGTGGCTACCAATGATTCAAAATTCAAAAAGACAACTCAACACAAGTACAAATTGCAATGGGAAAACTGTCAAATAGGTTCTCGAACTTTCATAAAAAAGTCAAGTAAGTCCTTCTATAGGAGACTCTGTTCGGTCGTCACGATTTGGGGAGGTTCCCGGTGGAATTTTTTGATGACATTTTTTGAGCATCTTATTCATCAAGTCTAGTTTACTCATACCAAATTTCAGCTAAAAATTTAACCGGGAGCGCATTCAAATTAATTCGAGAACGCAAAAATGCGCAGTTATCTTTAGAATTAATTTGGATGTGTTCCCGATTAAACTTTTAGCTGAAATTTGGTATGAGTAAATTAGACTTGGTGAATGAGATACTAAAAAACTTTCATCAAAAAATTCCACCAGGAACTGCCCCAAATCGCGACGGCTGGACAGAACCTCCTATAGAAGGACTTAATTGACTTTTTTATGAAAGTTCGAGGACCTATTTGACAGTTTTCCCTAAAAGCATCACAAAGTCATCTAATATACAAGCGGATGCAATACCTATGTATCACTATGACTTTGTGAAGTATCCCGACATTTTGGAAGGAAAACATGAATCATCCATAATAGGTATGTCCAAATAAGATTGTAACTTACGTAGTAAAACTTAAAAAATATCACTCTTTATTGATTTTATGTAAAATATTGGCATTTTGTAGATGTGATAGGCCATGATGCCCAAAAAGGTTTTCTGACGAAACTGGAGAAAGATGGCAAGAAAATGAAACGTATCCAAATTACGTTGGAAGATTTGGAGTAAATATCCTTATGATTAAGTGATTTATAAGTTATATATTCGTCCTTCAAAAAAGTTATATTTTATTCCTTGAAAGAAAGAGTTATATATTAGTGTCATGCTATTTTCATATTGAACACAATTTTTTTGGCAGGGGAAATCAAATTCGTTGCACTTTATGGGGTGACTTCGCAGTTCAGATGCAAAAAAAGTATGACATGCCAAGTTCAAGTGGACCCCTTATACTCATTTTAGATATGGGTCAAACCAGTAAATTCACTGGTTGTTTTTTAAAAGGATGGTTGTTGTTAAATCAATGGTTAACAGTTTGTTGTTTTGCTTTATCCCCTTAATTTCGTATTTTCTATTAACTTCATCACGGACTATAGGGCTTACAAACGCATTTAACGGTACACATTTGTTAATCGACCCTGAAACTAAGGAGGCCATTGAATATAAGCAGAGGTATAGTTCTATGTGAATATATTATTATATTTAAAATGTTTTATGTTCATCTAACATAAGCTTTTTATTTCCTGAAACTATTTAGTTGATCTAATTTAGAACATAATATTAATATCCATACTCAATTATAGTTAGTATATCAGATAGTACACTAACATTTGGTTGATAGGCATCATTTTTCAAAAACCTAGGATTTGGTGTCTTACAGTGGATCAATATGTCAATTTTTATGTAGTTAGGATTAGAAGTGTACGTGTTTTCAAAAAGAAAAAGATTAAGTTAACCATGTGTCTACAAATCACTAAACAAGTACAGAGACTACAAAATGCAATAAAATCAGTTTTGTTCCAACAAATGCAGGCATTTATTTCAATAGGTTGGGTTAATAATTAAAGAAATTAAAAGCCTGGTGATGGGGTTATGGGACTAGGCCCAGAGCCTAATCGGCTCAGGCCCCGAACTTGGACCAGCGGGCCCAAGCCCAGCAACCCAGAGCTCGAGTCAGCCCAACCAACCAGGGCAATCAAGGAGCGGAAGCCCAAGAGAGCCTGTCGACCAGCCCAGTGGGGAGCCTGCCTTCCAGCCCAGTGGGGAGCCCGCCTTCCAGCCTAGCCAGGAGCCTGCCGACCACCAGCCCAGCTGGGAGCCTGCGGTCCAGCCCAACTGGGAGCCTGCGGTCCAGCCTACCCGGGAGCCTGCCTTCCAGCCCAGTAGGGAGCCTACCTTCCAGCCTAGCCAGGAGCCTGCCGACCACCAGCCCAGCTGGGAGCCTGCGGTCCAGCCCAACTGGAAGCCTGCGGTCCAGCCTACCCGGGAGCCTACCTTCCAGCCTAGCCAGGAGCCTGCCGACCACCAGCCCAGCTGGGAGCCTGCGGTCCAGCCCAACTGGAAGTCTGCGGTCCAGCCTACCCGGGAGCCTGCCTTCCAGCCTACCCGGGAGCCTGCCTTCCAGCCTACCCGGGAGCTTGCCTCCAGCCCAACGGGGAGCCTGCCTTCCAGCCTACCCGGGAGCCTGCCTTCCAGCCTACCCGGGAGCCTGCCTCCAGCCCGGTCAGAAGCCTTCCTCCAGCCTAGCGGGAAGCCCACCGTCCAGTCCAGCAGGAGGGAGCTCAAGCGTCCAGCCAGCCAGCCAGGCTGACCTGCCAGCCAGGAAGAGTAACGACCAACAATCAATGCGCGACTTAATTATGTGTTTAATTCTGTATTAATGTTGTAATTAATTTAGTCATTATTATGTTCGGCAGTTACCATTTGTAATCGCCTATAAAAGGCAATTCGAATTTCAAATACAGATATGCTATTTCTGGCTAACTTTCCATATTCGTACTTTCCTAATTCATGCTTGAGTGTCGTACGTAGCTTTCCTAAAAGCCTACGAGCGTCCTATTTTGGACCAACATTGGTGCTTTCATTGAGAGCGGCTATTGTCTCTCACATAACTTGAGCAGGAATCACACAGGAAGATGGCTGGAATCTCGTCTCGACGTGACCATGTCTCAATCCACACCGAGGAGTCCGCCCGGTCTGGCCGCCAGCGTGCCCTCGACAACCATGCACAGGGCAGGAGGGCGGCGCGCCAAGGCGACCTTCGGAACCAATTATCAGGCCACGGCGACCTAAGGGCGACGCTCAACCACACTCAAGGTGAGCGCTCGGTCCGTAGCCGGCGGGGGGGAGGCCGACGTCATGCTCCGCGCATGGACCCGGCTCGACTCAATGCCGGGGTGGAAGCTCTGCAGGAGGCAACTCGGGTTCTGGGGACCTTGGCTCAAAATTTCCAACAGATGGTGTCTGGCGGAAATTTGGATGAGCCTGCCCGTCAACAGACGCCAGCGGATGTGGAGGTGTCCTCCAGGCGGCGTGATGAGCGACGCTCTGGATCCAACCAAAACAGGGGGGAAGAAGTCTCCCATCGGCGGGGGGAAGAAGTCTCTCAGCAGCCTAGCCGACCCCATCGGCAGACGGGGAGGGGCGCCCAGCAGGGGCGCCCAACGCAGATGGAAGGAGGCGAGCCCTCTCGCCACTCTCACCGGGCAAGCAGTCGGACTGGCTCCACGGAGAGGCAAAACGTGGGGCCCCGACCTCACGTGCACGGACGACTTGGAGGTGCCGCCGGACATGCTCAGCCCCGCGCTGGAGCTGTCCGGGGGAACCCACCGCCGGCCGAGGTGGAAGATCTACGACAGCGCCTTGACGAGTTGAGAAGGAGGGTCGTCGGGGGGGAGCCCTACACGGCCGACCTCCGGATACCCGAACCCTTCACCCGGGCGGTCATGGATGCGCCGTTGCCGAGGGGCTACAAGCCATGCGCCATTGAAGCATACAAGGGCGCTTCTGACCCCCAGCATCATGTATCTCGGTACCTTTCCTACATGGTCATGATGGGGTACGAGGACGCAATCCGATGCCGCGGTTTCTCCGCCACTTTGGATGGCCCGGCTCGTGAATGGTATGACTCTCTACCCGACGGGAGTATCACGAATTTCCGTGAGTTGGCTCAGCGCTTTCTCTTGAGGTTCGCGAGCTCCCGAGACGTCAAGAAAAACTTCAGCCACCTGTTCGGCCTAAAACAGGGGAAGAAGGAATCATTGTCGACCTTCCTAGCGAGGTGGAGGGCCGAGTCAGTCAAGGTTCAGGGCCTTGATGACAGGACCGGGGTGGCCATGCTCACAAACTCTATCCTATCGGGTGAGCTTTACAAAGATTTTGTCAGAAGTCCCCCTACCTCGTACGAGGAGGCGCTCGGCCGTGCCGACCGGCAAGCCGAGGCGGAGGACGCCTTGCAGAGGAAAAGAGATGAGGAAGAAGATGCAAAAGAAGAAAAGAAGAAGGAAACCGGTTCGGGTGCTGAGAAAGCTGACGGCAAAGCTAACAACAAAAACAACAAGTACAGAGGTAACAAAAGTAGAGGCAAGGGCAAGGCGGACGTCCCGAGCGGACCGCTACAACCCGTCAAGCGATTGACTCCACTTGCTCAGCCGGTCGGGGCCATCCTCGACTACGCGGAGGAGCAAGGTTTAGTCGACTTTCCGGAGGAGTGTGATGTGGTGACTGCCAAGCGCAACCACGACCAATATTGTCGATTCCATCGGAGAGCAGGGCATGATACAGATGATTGCGTCATTCTCCGGCGGCAAATTGAAGAACTCATCCAGAAAGGGTACCTGGGCCAATTCGTTGGCAAACAAGGAGGCATCCCGCAGAAGAGGAGCCTGACGTGGCAGCGGTCCGACCAAGCTACCACGTCAAAGGAGACACCGCCTGCCAAGATGCGGGAGCTCGGCGCCTTCTCCGAGGAAGACGATGCCGACCTAGGGAACGGCCCCCGGAAGTACCATCGATGTTCATTCATATTCGGGGGACCCCAGGGAGGCGACACCTCTGGAGAGCGGAAGCAGTGGGCCCGAGCCCTATATGTGGGGGAGATAACCAGGGCTCCCGCCGACAAGAGGGTGAAGAGGGACCCCATCTTCTTCACCGACGCAGATTTGCCGCCGATGCCTCCGCCACACAGGGATGCCTTGGTCATCAAGGTCGAAATCAACGACACGATCGTCCACCGAGTCCTGGTGGACAATGGGAGCTCCGTTAACATCATGTACTATGACACCTTCCAAGGTCTCGGGCTGGACCGAAAAGACTTGATCCCGGTGAGAACCCCACTCTCGGGCTTCACCGGGGACTCCATTGAGTCAGAGGGCAGCATAGTCCTCCCCGTGATGGTGGGCTCCGAGCCCTGCGTATCCAAGTTAGACGTCGAGTTTATCATCGTACGCCTAACTTGTGCGCATAAGATCATCATGGGAAGGCCGGCCCTGGAAGACCTCAGATGTGTGATATCCCAGGAGCACCTATGCATGAAGTTTCCCACTCCGAATGGCGTCGGAGTTGCCAGGGGAGATCAGTGAATGGCGAGGAGCTGCTATCTGAAAGCTTGCAAACAAATCGGTCAAAAAGACTTGAGGGTCCACACTATCAACAGCAAAGCCATGAAGTATGAGGAGGGTCAGCTCCGCGCTGAACCCACCTCAGAAGTGGAGGAGATCCAGATTGACCCCGAGAGGCCGGAGCGGAAGGTCAAGATCGGGACCGGGCTCCCAACCGGCTTGAGGGAGAGGATTATCCAGGTACTTGTCCTTTTTAGCATTGTCTTCGCGTGGGGACCGGAGGACATGCCTGGCCTTGACCGAAGCATCGCTGTCCATCGGCTGGCGGTCAATCCAATGGCGAAGCCCATCCAGCAGGAGAGAAGACACCTCTCAACCGAGAGGAGGGAATTCGTGAAGAAGGAGGTCAATATGCTCCTGAGTATCAAGCATATCCGGGAGGTCTTGTACCCGGTCTGGCTGGCAAACGTGGTCCTGGCCCCGAAGCCGCTAACCTGGAGGATGTGTGTTGATTACACCGATCTCAACAAGGCATGCCCGATGGATCCATTCCCATTGCCTAACATCGACCAACTAGTTGATGGGACGGCCGGATGTGAGCTCCTTAGCTTCATGGATGCTTTTCGAGGATACCATCAGATTTTCATGCATGAAGAAGATGCGGAGAAGACCTCGTTCGTCACCCCAGAGGGGATTTTTTGTTATCTTGTCATGGCCTTCGGGCTGAAGAACTCTGGGGCGACGTACACGAGGATGGTGGCCAAGGTATTCCGGAAGGTGCTCGGAAGGAACATGGAGGCGTATGTTGACGACATGATCGTCAAGAGCACCCGGGCATCCGATCATGCAGATGATTTGGCAGAGATCTTCGGGATCATGAAGGCAGTCCGTCTGCGCCTGAACCCGAAGAAATGTACCTTTGCCGTCCAAGGAGGCAAGTTCCTGGGGTACATGGTCACACGGAGGGGGATTGAGCCAAATCCTGAGAAGGTAAGGGCAATACTTGACATGGAACCCCCGAGGTCAGTGAAAGAAGTCCAGATTCTCACCGGCCGTCTAGCAGCCCTCGGACGCTTCATGTCCAAGTCCGCCGAGAAGTCCCTACCCTTCTTCCAGGTCCTAAAGAAACAAAATGGTTTCGTCTGGAATGATGAGTGTCAGCGAGCCTTCGACGACCTGAAGAAGTACCTCCTCTCTGAGCCTTTACTCAGCAAGCCGGAGAGGGGGGAGACGTTAATCCTTTATCTTGGGGTTTCCCAAGGTGCAATCAGTTCTGTGCTGGTTCGCGAGGAGGAAGGCGTTCAGCGTCCCGTCTACTATGTGAGCAAGACCCTCCAGAGTGCTGAGCTCCGGTACACCCCGCTCGAGAAGACAATATATGCCGCCTACATCACCGCCAAGAAGTTGACACACTACTTCCAAGCGCACCCGATCAGAATCCTGTCGGACCAGCCCCTAGGTGCCGCTCTGAGGGCGCCCGGCACAACCCGGGTAGTGAAGTGGTCGATGCTCCTCAACCAATACGAGGTTGACTTCCAGCCTCGGACGTCCATCAAAGGCCAGGCTCTGGCTGATTTCATTGTGGAATGCACGGCCCGAGAAGTAGCAGATAGGCAACAAGAGAGCAATGAACAATGGTGGACTCTAGCGACTGATGGGTCGGCAGGAGCCAAGGGATGCGGGGGCGGAATCGTCCTCATCTCACCCGAGGGATTCCGAGCCTACTATGCCTACCGCTATCTTTTCAAAGTCTCCAACAATGAGGTGGAGTACGAGGCCCTACTGTCTGGGCTACGATTGGCAGCCGCCATGGGAGCAGAGTGGATAATGGTGAAATGTGACTCCCGCCTGGTGGTTTCCCAGGTCAAAGGTGAGTTCGAAGCGAAGGAAGAAAGAATGATGAAGTATCGAGATGTTGTTCGGGAGTTGCTCGGGTTGTTCAAGCAAGCAGAGTTGATCTGCATCCCGAGAAATCAAAACTCCGATGCAGACCTCCTCTCAAAGCTATCCCAAGGGTTACCTGAACATATATCGAGAATTGCACGCATTGAGGAGATGACGACCTCAAGCATATCAGCCTCACCGTCCATTGACGTCCTTCCCCTGCAACCAGTCGCCTGGTGTTGGGTGGATGACCTCCTGCGCTACATAGCCGACGGGACGCTCCCCGATAAAGAGGAGGAGGCAAGGTTAGTCCGGCGGCGAGCTCCGGGCCACGTCGTCTTGGATGGGAAGCTGTACAAGAGGTCCTACAATGGGACCTTGCTAAAGTGTTTACGCCCACATGAGGCGGAAATGATCGTCTCTGAACTCCATGGGGGCGTATGCTCCGCCCATCAGGGGGCAGGCACGTTAGCTAGGAAGGTCGTCCTCCAGGGGTACTTTTGGCCAACAATAATGAAGGATTGCGCTGACTATGCAAGGAAATGCGAGACATGCCAGAAGTTCCAGAAGAGCCCCGGCCGACCAGCAACAATGTACACACCGATCAGCACCGCCCTTCCATTCACAAGATGGGGTGTCGACCTGGTCGGTCCCTTACCAACCGGGTCGGGAAACCGGAAGTTTGTCATCGTCGCAGTGGACTACTTTACGAAGTGGGTTGAGGCCGAGCCGCTTGCCAGCATCACACATCTCCAATGTAGGAAGTTCATATGGAAGAATATTTTCTGCCGGTTTGGGGTTCCCCTCCAAATAATCTCCGACAACGGAAGGCAGTTTGACTGCGAAGCCTTCCGACAATTCTGTGCAGAGTGGGGCGTAGAATCCAGCCGAGCACCTGATGAAGTTTTACCAGTAGAAAATCGAAGTTTCACTTTTCTTTGTAAACTCATGTGCTCCGAGCCCGGGATTACAATTTGTAATTCTTCATGTGGTCCGCCCACATCATGAATTCAATATACTTTGCTAGCGATATTTTGTCATCAAAAGAGGTCCGACCTCACTTAGCAATAAAGGGCGGCGGCGGCAAAAAAAAAAAAAAGGTACTATGCCCCCCCCTCGGTGTTTGGCCGACCTCGGCCAGGCTCTTTAACCGAAAATAGCCAAGTGATTTTCAGGAATCCGGGCAATTTTCTAAAGTAAAGAGCTAGCCGCGACAGTCGAGGCGATGGTAGGGCCGACCTCCGGGTCGAGGGTACTCGGGATGCTGACCTCCGGGTCTTTTCGAGTGCTCACCGCCTAACATCGCTGGCCAAGCAGCTCGCACTCTCGTCATCCCTGAGTTGGCGGTGCGGGTTCGTTCTGGTGGATCATGCAGGGTCCGCCCCTGTTGTTTGGCTATCCATGCGGGAGTAACCAGATTATTCCCCAAGTCCGGACAAACTGGATGGGTTAAAGTGACAGTAGGACTGACCCCCGGGTCATGAACGTTCAGGATACCGACCTAAGGGTCTTCCTCGTCGGTTCAATGTCCGACATCGCTGGCCAAACAAGTCGCTTATTTGATGATTCCATATCAATAGCGAACAGATCACTTCTATCCAACTAGGAGGGGCACGGATAGGCTCGGCCACGCCAGCCTAACCGCCCCCGGGAGGTTAGAGAAGCCAGATCCCCGAATAAATTGCTAAGTATTCGTAATGCAAAGTATAGAAAAGGAAACATATGAATTAAAAGGTAATATTCATTCGAATTTTACATATGGCGGCTACAAGCTACAAAAAAAAAGGTGCAACAGTCATGGCCGGATGTTCCCATGGCCATCAAGTATAATGATCCGGGCATGAGAGTCACTAGAAATCTCAAGAAATTCTATCGAAATTCACTGTGGCGTTATCCTCGCTAGATGGTCATCCTCTTCGAGACAGATGGTCGCTAAGTTGAATGGAGTTATCTCTTTCTCATCACATTTGTTCAAGCACATGTGAAAATGTGGTTGAGGCCTGAAACTATGCAAGTGCCTGGCCGCCTGGCCGCCCTGCCGCCTGGCCACCCTGCCGCTCGGCCGCCTGACCGCCCAGACGCCCAGCCGCCTTGCCGCTTTGCCGCACTGCCGCCTGGCTGCCTAGCCACCCTGTCGCCCGGCCGCCTGGCCGCCTAGCTGCCTGGCCGCCTGGCCGCCCTGCTGCCCAGCCGCCTAGCCGCCTGCCACCACAACCTTAGCCTTGTCAGAATTGTAAAAGAGCTCTCTGCAAACAATGACAAACCATCATAAAAAAATCAAGAGAGGTAAAGTGGAAGCCTATTGATGTTCATCTCGGAGACAACCGCCCTGAGAGCCGCCAACCTCTTGGGCGACACCGTCCGACAATGGGGTGACCACCGATCCCTATAGCGTGCGCCGGCCACCACAGGAGCCCAGGCCCGCCAGCCAGATTCACCGGGCTGCAGGGGCAATATCGGCGACCGGTGGGTGGCACAAGACAGCCCGCCAATCCCTGTAGCACGCGCCGGCCACCACAGGAGCCCAGATCTGCCGGTCAGATTCGCCGGACTACAGGGGGGACATTGGCGACCGGTGGTTGTCACAGCAGAGGTCGACACGGGAGTCACTCGGAGCAAGACGGCGGTCAACCCGGTCCCCTGGTTGACGGCGGCGGCGCTGGGGTGACGTGAGGAAGACGGACGCAGGTCGTGGGAGAGAAAGGAAAGAGAAGAAAGGAAAAAGAAAAGAAAGGAAAGAAAAAGAAAAGGAAAGAAAAGAAAAGAAAGGAAAAGAAAAAAAAAGGGGAAAGAAAAGAAAAGGAAAGAAAAGAAAAGGAAGGAATTTATTTGGAGCCTTTTTTGGGAGCCTGATTTAATTTGGGAATTTCCATAAATTCTGGGATTCCCGAAATCCACAATTATGGCTCCCTGATATGTGAATATTTTTAAATCGGCGGCTGACTTAAACTACTCCCTCTTAGCCGAGTCTACTACTCGACTAAGGGAGTGGGGGACTCGTGATGGGGTTATGGGACTAGGCCCAGAGCCTAATCGGCTCAGGCCCCGAACTTGGACCAGCGGGCCCAAGCCCAGCAACCCAGAGCTCGAGTCAGCCCAACCAACCAGGGCAATCAAGGAGCGGAAGCCCAAGAGAGCCTGTCGACCAGCCCAGTGGGGAGCCTGCCTTCCAGCCCAGTGGGGAGCCCGCCTTCCAGCCTAGCCAGGAGCCTGCCGACCACCAGCCCAGCTGGGAGCCTGCGGTCCAGCCCAACTGGGAGCCTGCGGTCCAGCCTACCCGGGAGCCTGCCTTCCAGCCCAGTGGGGAGCCTACCTTCCAGCCTAGCCAGGAGCCTGCCGACCACCAGCCCAGCTGGGAGCCTGCGGTCCAGCCCAACTGGAAGCCTGCGGTCCAGCCTACCCGGGAGCCTACCTTCCAGCCTAGCCAGGAGCCTGCCGACTACCAGCCCAGCTGGGAGCCTGCGGTCCAGCCCAACTGGAAGTCTGCGGTCCAGCCTACCCGGGAGCCTGCCTTCCAGCCTACCCGGGAGCCTGCCTTCCAGCCTACCCGGGAGCTTGCCTCCAGCCCAACGGGGAGCCTGCCTTCCAGCCTACCCGGGAGCCTGCCTTCCAGCCTACCCGGGAGCCTGCCTCCAGCCCGGTCAGAAGCCTTCCTCCAGCCTAGCGGGAAGCCCACCGTCCAGTCCAGCAGGAGGGAGCTCAAGCGTCCAGCCTGCCAGCCAGGAAGAGTAACGACCAACAATCAATGCACGACTTAATTATGTGTTTAATTCTGTATTAATGTTGTAATTAATTTAGTCATTATTATGTTCGGCAGTTACCATTTGTAATCGCCTATAAAAGGCAATTCGAATTTCAAATACAGATATGCTATTTCTGGCTAACTTTCCATATTCGTACTTTCCTAATTCATGCTTGAGTGTCGTACGTAGCTTTCCTAAAAGCCTACGAGCGTCCTATTTTGGACCAACACTTGGGATTCCTTTGTTTTGTACCTTTATTCTATACCATTGGAATGATACGATTCGTAGCATACTTGCCTCGCACCATCTACAAAAACAAAGACATTAAATTAATGCCACAAACAGAGTGCAATAATTTTCATGTATCTCTATGTATATGTTAAATATCATTCACTTTATCTGATGTAATCATAACAGATATAGTATTGGGAAGCATTCATTAAGTCAAACAGTGACCAGTATCTCGGATCAGGTTCCTTCTACTTTTGAAAATGAATTGGAGCAAACCCCTTTCATGACAATCTCAGACCTCCTAGATTCAACAGAGGTGTGTCTTTATCTTATTTTATCTAATATGAATAAATATTGTCATATTCATACGCAAACACACAATACCTAATGTCATGTAATTTAGCAGAAGGGCTTCGTTTTTGTACTAGCCAAAGTGATTGAGGTAGATACGGATGCTTGGTATTATCAGTCATGCCAAAAATGCTTCAAAAAGCTTCATCCTGTTGGAACAAAATTCTATTGCGATAGCGGGTCATGTGATACTTATAGACTTGCGGTTCCAAGGTAAAATACCAAAACTACGACACTCATCCAAAGAAGTAAGTATACAATACGTTAGCAACAATTTAAATATATTATGCATGATATATGTGCAGGTTTAAGCTGGAAATGAAAGTGATTGATGGTACCGGGTCATCTACATTTGTAGCGTTTGAAAATTGTTTAATTCCATTCTTAGGCAAATCTGCTTCAGATATTTTAAGTTCCATGGAAAAGGTTGTACACTAACTAATATTTCTTTTATAATACCCAAATACACAACAAATAATAACTTATATGTTTAAAATGTAGGGTGGTGTTATGGATTCCATACCTAAAGACTTTGACTTGATTCTCGACAAGACTCTGTTGTTCAAGGTAGAGATCAGAGAAGTCAACATTGAGAGTAAATGGAAGAATTATAATGCTAAAAGGATGTTTAGTGATGCTGAAAAATTGCAGAAATTCAAATCATTGCATCTTATCAAGGTTTGACTACCTCAACTACATAATTTATTGTGTTTACTATTAAACAAAAGTTTCAACTACTTACAAAAGTTTCAGGATGACACTGGAGATGATGTTGATGACACCGGATTTCTATCACAAGGAACCAATGGAACTATTAATGTAAGATAACAATTTACAGTGTTTTGTATATAAAAACCTTTTCATAAAGATCATGATACACCCCCTCTAAATACAAAATCATTTTTTTTAGACTGTGGAAGAGTTTGATTCAAATGTGGAGTTTAATATCTTAGAGGTCCAACTGCACTCAAATGTTTGTTGCACAAAACTATTTGATATAAAATACACATGCATATATAGCCCATTAGATGTGTTCAATATTTACATATCATTGTTTAAAATGATGAATTTTTTAGGATGAAGAAAACACTCCATCCAGCAAGTCAAATGGAAAGAGGGCAGTAGTTGAGGTAGAGGATGATGCGACCCAGGGATCAAGCAGCAAGATACGCAGGACCCATGAAATTAAAAGAGAGCCAATTGATTAAATGGCTGATTACTTCCAATAATAGAAGATCGATGATTTTGAAATTGACAATGGTTGTTTCTTATCATTATAATAAGTTTTTCCTGTGCCATCATTTTTCTATCACATGGTCCAATTTTCTGATATCAAGGTTTATGTTCGTTTTGTGAACCTTTACCCCATCCTTTGGGGATGAACAAATCTAAGTACCAATAAAATATGGTTGATAGGCATCACTGTATTCAATAAGTAGCATTTGATATGTACTCATATCAAGTGTGTTTTCAAAAAGAAAAAGAATAAGTATTTGGCTAACAGTTACTAAATGTTATGCTATAAACATGAACACCAGATATGTACAAGCACTAAAAAGTGAAATAAAACCAGTTTTAGTCCAATAAATGGAGGCATTTCATATGCATTGATCAGCTGCACAATTTTAAAATTTGGTTAAAATTTGTAACTTCAAGTAGGTCATATGAAATTACACTTTGTCTAAAATATACAAAACGTACGTAACTTTCGAAAACAAACTTTGTCCAGATCACTCCAAAATTAGTTTTGCTGCACTCAATTAGGCAAATATTTTTCTCTCTTGCAGTCTTGATAAATTTATGTAGGTTTACTGTCTAAAGAAAATGTAGGATTGGATGGTTTTCACAAGGTTCAATCTTTTGTATCGCTTATAAGAATTAACTCATTGCCAAAAATATGTGGAGATAAATTTGTCAGAACATCAATTAATACTTAACTAAATATCAGGCACAAATTGCATAAGGTTGAGTAAAATATGCATGAAATTGGCTATAATTTTGTAATATATAAGTATGTGATCTGAAATGATACTTTGTAATAAATATTCATAAACATATGCATAAAATTCGTCCAAAAAATCTCCACAATTAGTTCACTTACACTAAATCAGCCAAGCATTTCATTTTCTCTTCTTTAATGCTTCTGTAGGTTTACAGTCTATATAAAGAGTAGAATTTGATGGTTTTCTACAAGGCTCAAGCTGTGTTATATATACACCAGTCCGCAAGTAATAGTTTTATCATTGTATACAAGCTGCTCCAATTTTGTGGCTGAAGTTCCAGAAAAAAGACTTATCTTTCACAGACCAGCCTCACCCCAGGTTCGTATCGCTCTACCAAATACTAGGCATACATGCCCGTTGTACAAGAATGATGTCGATGTGTTTAGTATTATACATTTATGTGATTTTATACCAAAGTGATTGATATATAACAGTGACTGTGCCAATTATATGTGATTTCCTATCAACTAGTGATCAATGTCATTCATTGTACCAGAGATTATATGACAGAAATAAAATATTATACCAAAGAAAGAGACCGAGGGAGTATAGGATGAGTTTTTAGTGACAAGACAATTACAATAAGGGGGTATACAACTGTAAACCAGTCAGTTCTCTTTGTAGTTTAGGCCAACATGTTACCTTTGTAAATTTGTCTAAAGATATTTGATAAAATTAGCTATTTATTATTATGTTTAAACCAATAAAAAATGTAAAGCTACATACATGAGTATATAGTATTATGTTTTCTGTTTGATTTTTAAAAAGTTGGTTGGTTTTAAACTTTGTATATCATAAATTGTACTCTGTAGGATTTATATAAACATAAGAACTTTGGTTTCTAAGATTAGTGTCTAATTTAGAGTAAAACAAAAATCCAACATCTAACCCCATTTCACTCAATGAGATTTTGGGGTCTGTCTAATATGATAGTATGATACGGATTTACTAATATGACATACAAAATTTGGAGGATTCAAGTCACAGTAGTCAAGTGATAAATATTAGTTAAACATGCTATAAATCTCATTAGATAAAAAAACAATCAATTTAACATTTTTTATATACAAATATATTTCCAAACTAATAAAAAACATAGTAAATTCACTGAATTGGGTGGGCAATTTTTGAATCCAACCTCATAACATCTGCACTTAGCACTTCATTACACATTGCATAGCTAATTTACATGCTTCTCAAACTTAAATCAGCCTTTATCATACTACCAATAGCAGATGAAAATTTGTAATAATTTGTAAGAAATGTTCAAAAGGACAGTTATATTGAAGATATGCATTATATGGACAACCATAGTGTGGGCAACCATAAAAGTAAATACACCTCTAAAATCAAATTGAACAAATTAAGGAGTCCATTATGAATGGCTATAATTTCTTCAATCCAATTACAATTCAAAAAAATTGTTCAAATTTGTAATTAAGTTCATGGAATACCTCACCTTGGCGTCTTGGCGATCGACTAGGCAGCGTGTAACTATGGCTATGGATTACATTCCAACATCCGTAAGATACCCTGAGTTCATGTCTTTCCTCTTCTCTCAATTTGGATGGTACAGTGGAATAAGAAATGGGGCTGAAGAAGAATACAAAAATCTTTTTGAAAATATGGTGTTAGGCATTGTTGATAACTCTATTTTAGATATACCGTATGTGGCTCATTAATCAAAGGTCACCGTTCTTATTTATACCCTTTTTGGTTGTCCTGATTTTTACTTTATCAGCCTTATTGTGCCATTTTTTATCGAGCATGTAACATTTGGAGTCCGTTTGGTAATATTGAAATCAGCTGAATCGGTTGATTGCACTCAAATTTATGAAGTTTTGAATGAAATGACTAAATTGGCTGATTCTGCTGATTTATGAAAAATTATATTTAAAAAATATTTTATAAATAAAGTTAATAAAAAATTATATCCAAAAATAGTTAAAATTGTATTCTACATTAACTTCAACCAATACTACCATAAAAGTAAATTCAATCTTACTTTATTATTACGCAATTCAGTGTGCGAAATTAAAAATTAAGTATTTGGTGAAAAAGTAGTTTGATAAGCTATAAAATTTATATTTTAGTGGATTCAGCCAGTTCAATCGATTCAACTGAGATTAGCTGCATCCGTTGAAATTCATCAAGTTTGACTCAAACGGCCTCTTCACTATTTCATTATGTTGAATGAAATATATGAAATTTTGGCTAAGGTGACTAGATTGACTGTTATGATAAATTTTGAAAAATATAAATTATATTTTATTAATAAAACAAAATAAAAATATATGAAATATAGTTACCTAATAAGGCTCATCCTATTTTTTTTTTAAAAGAGGCTGATCCTAATTTCATACCTCACAACATAATGACAAACCAAATATGATTTCATCGCCAAACTCTACTAAATTTATTTTACTTATCTTTAATTTCTTATCATCAAGGATTTTTTTAATGTTAAATATTTCGTATAAAACAATTGAGATGCATGACAAATGCAGGGGGAAGAATGCATACAACCTAGAAAAGTCATGGTAAGTGAGCATGATAACAATTATCCTCAAGAAATGCAAAGCCAAGCTGCATCATTAAAAACATTTCGCCCAACACAATTCGTGTTGGGTAGTGGCTCAAAGCAAAAGGATGATTTAGTTTGGGATAATTTGCATGAAGTTCATGTGCTCTTTGAAGACCTCGATGCACAACCATTAACAGGTGATATTTAGGATGTGGTTACTTTCATTAAAATAAATAAATTTCATCTTACTTTTCATTATGTTAATGGTCATTCTTCAAATTGGAATAATATTTGAGTACAAAATTATCATTCTTAAAATTTAGTCATTTTATCATTTTAAAGTGTACACCTTTCCTTAAATAATTAAATTTTATTTTATCTCTTTTCTCAGAATCTTTGTCAGTACCATGTGAAGGTATCCATCGCAATGTTCCTAGGATGCCATTGGTA
Organism: Cuscuta europaea; assembly: GCA_945859875.1. Taxonomy (NCBI): domain Eukaryota; kingdom Viridiplantae; phylum Streptophyta; class Magnoliopsida; order Solanales; family Convolvulaceae; genus Cuscuta; species Cuscuta europaea. The sequence goes on along the minus strand of CAMAPE010000011.1, from coordinate 2,030,057 downwards.
GACATTAGTAATGGTATTTAATGTCTCATCTAATCTATACACGTATATACTCCGTATTATATACTCAATAAATTCAATGTCACACTCATGTGCGCTAATTAAGAACTTTTCCTTGATTTTAGCAAACAAGGTGCCTCTTAAAAGACCAATACATGGTACATCCCACACGCATGGGATCAATAGTATACTTGGGGAGCAAAATGTTAATCACAAGATCTAGAAACTTCGTCCAGGGAAGACAGTCTTACACAATCGCCAATTCACAACAACTCCCAGTGTTGTAGGTAATATACCATTGGTGGTACACCTCATCGTGAACATTTGTTATCAATGTCCTATATAATACTTTTGATTCTAATTTGACGCAACTTATGAGTATTTGTATCATGTGATTCACTAATTTTCTAAAATTAGTGAAGCTTTTATATGCATGTATGTAGTAAAGAACACATAAATAAAGTTAAAATAGTATATAGTTTTACATTCTTATTATTAGTTTTGTTATTTATTGAGCATGGTAAGATATACATTCAAGAACCAATCATTTAAATAATTTATATGCACATGTGTTACTAATTTGTGAAGATTGAGAATGTCATTTCCTTTTCCTAATTTGGCACTTAATTTACTATCATATCTTTGTATTTTCTTTAACTACTATTCAATTAAGATCAAGTCTAATTAACAACGTACTTTTAGGAAATCAATCAAAGGAGAATAATTCATATTCTCATGCTTTTACAAGTTCCTCCTTACAGAGAGATGAGAATAGTCCAACTCATCAAGGTAATTTACAAAATGGTTTGACACACATATGGAGTTTTAAGTATATTTTAAATACTATTCACACATTTTCGTCCTGACCTAACAATCAACTCTATAGGAAATCAATCAAATGAGATATTTAGAGATTCTCATAGTACACCACCTATTTCACCTAGCGACAACAACAATTTCCATCCAGTACAAGGTACTCTCAATTTAACTTAACATTTTCACATATTTATATCTCACTTTGAATTTTTTTTATTTCATGAAAAAATGACATGATTCATTTTCATTTGTAGTAAATCAATCAAATGAGGATTTGATGATGAATGATCATGTTGATGAGAGCATCTCATTAAACGAAGATGAGTATATGATGCCATACGATGGTACAATAATATTAGCTTCTTATTTGAGTGGATCTGTATTTCTTAACACAAAAGAAATGATAGTTCTTATTTGACATGCTCTATATGAGTTAATCACCATATTTTGTACAGGTTACTTAGACATTGGTGACCCAACATGGGAGTGTGAGTTTTGCAAAGCTATGATGTGGTATTCAGAAAGGGTTGAAAAGGGGTGGAGGTCAAAGAATCCAAAGTTTTCTTTGTGTTGCACACAAAGTAAGATAAGACTTCCTCAACTATTGCCTCCACCTCAGCTTCTCATGGATTTATTCCACAAAAAGGACAAGCGAAGTAAAGTTTTTCTTGAAAATATTCATGCATTCAATATGATGTTTTCTTTCACCTCATTGGGAGGAAAAATTGACACATCCATGAATGATGGAAATGGACCTCCGATGTATATCATGAGTGGAGAAAACTATCATAGAATTGGAAGCTTGCTCCCACTTCCTGGAGATAAACCTAAGTTTGCGCAACTATACATACATGACACTGACAATGAGATCTCCAACAGAATGTCTGTGGTTGGGTGAGCCTTTTTTCTCATTATTTTTGTTCCATGCCTTAAAGTTAAACACACCCTCCACATTTTAATTTGTTATAATATATGTACAGGATGGAAAAAGACCCATCCCCCTTAAAGACATCTATTGTTAGTAACATCAGCAAGCTATTGGATGACTATAATCCATATGCACAGGCATACCGTATGGTTCGTGACCGGATCAAAGATAGTGAAATTGCTGGTATAAAATTGAGAATTATGGGGAAAAGGGGTCATGATGCTAGGAGATACAATATTCCTACAGCATCAGAAGTGGCTGCATTAATTGTTGGAGATTTTGATGCTGCGAGTGTTGAGAGGGATATCATTGTGGAGACACAATGCAGGACTTCGAAACGTATATCTATTTTGAGTCCTGCATATCTACCACTACAATATCCATTGTTATTCCCTCGAGGGGAAGAAGGATTCACAAGTGATATTCCCTTAAAGGATCGCCAAGGTCAAAGATCTAATAAGAGGCAAAATGTATCTATGAGGGAGTTCTATGCATATAGAGTTCAATACAGGGCATCTGAGAATGCATCTTTATTGTTCTCAAAAAAATTATTCCAGCAATTCTTAGTAGATATTTATAGCACGATAGAGGCCTCCAGGTTGCATTATTATAGAACACATCAAAAAGAGGTGCGAGCGGAGTTGTACAAAGGTGTTCAAGAAGCAATACTTAAGGGTGATACAAATTCAGCATCAGTAGGAAAACGTATTGTTTTGCCATCCTCTTTCACCGGTGGGGTGCGATATATGTTTCAAAATTATCAAGATGCCATGGCGATTTGTGGTTGGGTCAGGTATCCAGATCTGTTCATTACATTTACATGTAACCAAAATTGGCCTGAGTTGTCTAGATACTTAGCCACTCAAGGGCTAAAATCTGAAGACAGGTCTGATTTGATATGTCGAGTGTTCAAAATAAAGCTTGATGAGTTGATGAAAGAAATCAAAGGGGTAGCGTTTTTGGGAAGGTCAGGGCAGGTAAGTACATATACCATTTATTTAACAATTATATCAAGTTTTAATGGCTGTTTATTACTAATATTTTGCATCGATGTACATGAATGTTTTTCTCCATATTACTTAATGTGTTAAATATAATACTGGGTATTAATAGAGAACTTATCCCATCACTCACAACCGAGAGAGACCGGTGTCCGGCCAAGCCCGTTTGAGAGCCTTCCGAGTGGAATTTGTTGATGAAATTTTGTGAATATGATCTTCATCAAGTGTATGTAGAGTATCTTCACCAAATTTTAGATTAAAATTAAATCGGGAAGAAAGTTAAATAAATTATTTTAAAAATTGCACTTTACATAAATACATAGAGAGCAGTGTTTTTCATAATTTATTTAACTATCTTCCCGATTGTGTATTCACCTAAAATTTTGTGGAAATAATACACACTTGATGGAAAACATTCACAAAAAAAATCATCAAAAAACTTTACACGGAAGGCCCTCAATCTCCCTTGCATGTACAACGGGTGTATATTAATAATACCTAAAAATTATTAACGTATCTGTAAAGCATTTGCTTGGCCCCTTGATCAAGTGTTAACTTCATATGAATCATTAGTGCAGTAATGTATACAATCGAGTTCCAGAAACGAGGGTTGCCTCACGCTCACATATTGGTTTTCCTACAACCGGAATTTAGATATCCACATCCAGATGATATTGACAAGATCATCTCAGCGGATTTGCCAAATGAAGATGATGATCCTCAATTACTAAAAGTCGTTTCATCACTTATGATACATGGTCCATGTGGTTATCAAAACAAACAGGCACCGTGTATGCACAAAGGCAAGTGCACGAGGTATTTTCCAAAAAAAATTGTCGATCGGACAACCATCGATGCGGATGGATATCCTGTCTACAGAAGAAGAGATAATGGCCGGTTTATTAAAAAGGGCAATTATGTCGTTGATAACAGGTTTGTTGTGCCCTATAACCGATATCTTCTTCTCATATACAATGCTCATATCAATGTTGAATGGTGTAACCAATCACGCTCTATCAAGTATTTGTTCAAATATGTGAACAAAGGCAGTGATCGTGTCACAACAAGCTTCTACAGCGGTGCAAATAATGAGGATGGCTCTCAAACTATTGATGAGATACAGTTATATTATGACTATATATATTTATCATCATGTGAGGCTGCATGGAGATTATTTAGCTTTGACATTCACTATAGACAACCATCGGTTGAGAGACTGACTTTTCACTTACCTGGTGAACAAAGTGTCATTTTTTATGATGATGATGACCTTGAGAAGGTTCTAAATACCCCATGGAAGTATACGACCAAATTTATTGCATGGATGGAAGCAAATAAAAAATATCCAGAAGCAAGGGGTCTAAGGTATGCCCAATTTCCATCAAAATTTGTTTGGAAACCGATGTTGCGTGAGTGGATAATTCGGCAGAAAGGCCATGCGGTAGGGAGGTTGCACTTTGTACCACCAGGCTGCGGTGAGCTTTATTATTTTAGAGTTTTGTTGAATTATGTTAAAGGCCCACTTTCCTTTGTTGATATAAGAACAGCGGCTGGAGTCATTTACTCCACATTTAAAGAGGCATGTTATGCAATGGGTATGCTAGATGATGATAAAGAATATATAGATGCCATTTTGCAAGCGAGTCATTGGGGCACTACATATTATTTAAGAAAACTCTATGCCGCCTTATTGTTGTCTAATCAATTGGGTAGGCTGGAAATGGTTTGGGAAAAAACTTAGGTGTATTTGAGCAATGACATTCAGCATAGACAGAGAATACTTCTACAGTTGAAAGGTAGTTTTCTTCGTATTCTTTTCATTTTTATAAAATCATTCATGCATTATTTTATTAAAAAATATAGAACACGGTCTTTAGTTCTAATATTTTTTAAGTGTGTAACATATTTGATCTTGACGGAAGACGAAATTAAGAGCATTGCACTATTGGAAATAGAGCATCTGTTGAGGAGTAATGGTAAGAGTTTGTGTAATTTCCCAACAATGCCAAAGCCCGATAATTCCTTGATTAGTGCGTGCCGCAATAGACTTCTCTATGATGAATTAAATTATGATAGAGAATCTCTTGCCACAGAACTTAGACTTCTATTGTCCACGATGACTTCCGAACAGAGACATGTATTTGACACGATCATACAATCTGTGGATTCTGGTAGTGGAGGATTATTTTTCCTGTATGGGTATGGTGGTACAGGTAAGACATATATTTGGAGAGCAATATCTGCTTATATGAGGTCCAAAGGTCAAATTGCTCTCAATGTGGCATCCAGTGGAATAGCTGCATTGCTTATCTCCGGAGGCAGAACAGCTCATTCAAGATTTGCTATACCCATCGATGTCAACGAGGAGTCGACTTGCAATATCAAGCAAAATAGCGATATGGCTGAGTTGATAATCAAATCCAAGATTATCATATGGGATGAAGCTCCTATGACTCACAAACACTGCTTTGAGGCGGTGGATAGAACTTTTAGAGATATACTTAGATTCCATAATGATGACAACATTAATCGTCCATTCGGAGGAAAAGTTGTTGTTTTGGGCGGAGACTTCAGACAAATTCTCCCCGTAATTCCTAAGGGGACGAGGCAGGATATTGTACATGCTGCAATCAACGCCTCATACCTTTGGCAGTTCTGCACTGTTTTGACTAACGAAAAATATGAGGCTTCTGTCTGGTGCAGCAAATCAGGACCTTGATGATATACAGACGTTTTCAGATATGGTTCTCAAAGTTGGTGATGGCAATATTGGCGGGACTCATGATGAGGAGTCAATAATTGATATACCAGATGACATGCTTATTACTCCTTCCGATGACCCACTTGCAGCTATTGTTGAAGCTATTTACCCATCACTTATAGAGAACATGAAAGATATTTCTTTTTTTCAGCATAGGGCTATATTGACACCAAGGAATGATGTTGTTGATGTTATAAATAATTATATGATGTCATTGCTTCTAGGTGAAATGAAGACATATTTGAGTTTTGATACTCCATGCTCCCTTACTGGGAATCAAGGTTCACAAGATGATGTGCATACTCCCGAGTTCTTGAATACCATCAATGCATCCGGTTTGCCAAATCACCAATTGAATTTAAAGATTGGTGTCCCTGTTATGCTTATTCGAAATATTGACCAGTCTTCAGGGTTATGTAATGGCACTCGCCTTATAATCACACAGATGGGTAATCATGTATTGGAGGGGAAGGTCATTTCTGGAAGCAACATTGGGGAAAAGGTCTTCATTCCATGATTATCATTGGTTCCGTCTGATACGAGGATACCTTTCAAGTTCCAGCGTAGGCAATTTTCGATCATCATTTCTTTTGCCATGACCATAAATAAAAGTCAGGGTCAATCGTTGAAGCATGTGGGGATCTATCTTCCTGAACCAATTTTCTCACACGGCCAGTTGTATGTGGCTATGTCTAGAGTCACATCGAGAAAGGGTTTAAAGATTCTACTATGCAATGACAAAGGGGAGCAAGTGAAATCAACAAATAATGTTGTTTACAAAGAAGTGTTCCAAAATTTATCTTAGGTAATTTATAAACAAATAATTGCATTTTTTATATACTTGCTATATAATTTATATCTTTAGTAGTTAATTTTATTCTTACTAACATGTCAACTATTGTAATACATTCAGGCATATTGTGTATTGTTCACATCGCTGCACAACATCATTGAAGCACATACTCTAGGCATCGTGGTTAATTTGTTACTGTTTAATAAGTTTTTTTTATAAAGTAGAAAATTGTAATTTTTTATCCATAATGTGATCGTTGATCGGTTTACAAACACTTCAAGTATGAAATGAGTATGTCAAAAATATTTAATCAATCTCTTTTTTATCTCATTAATGTGTATTGATTATTCCCGTGCAACGCACGGGTTCATCGTCTAGTTTATATATATTGAAGATATGGATCATTCAAATGATAAAGAGCTATGTCTGATAGACAGCGCCACAACGCACACCATTTTGAGAAATAAAATATATTTTTCTCAAATGACTTTAGTTGAAGCTAAAGTCAATACAATATCAGGTGTTGCGAAGCTCATTGAAGGCTCTGGGAAAGCATATGTGATGCTCCCTAATGGGACAAAAAATATTATAAATGACGCTTTATACTCCAGCAAATCGCGGAGAAATTTATTAAGCTTTAAAGATATGCGTCAAAATGGATATCACATAGCACTAAATATATTTGTGAAAAAATGCCAGCATATTCCTCAGGACTATATTTCACATATATTAGTCCATTCGAAATAAATTTGGTTTCTAACACTAAGTTAGATGACCAGAAAACATTCATGTTGTGGCATGACCGTTTAGGTCACCCAGGCCAAGTAATGATGCATAAAATCATTAAGACTTCACTTGGACACCCATTAAAGAATATCAGGGTTCCATTATCAAGTGATTTTCCTTGTCGGGCCTGTTCTCTTGGCAAAATGATCATCAGGTCTTCTATGAACAAAATTGCAACTGAATCACCTGCATTTTTAGAAAGGGTTCAAGGATATATTTGTGGGCCGATTGCCCCACCATGTGGACCATTTCAATATTTTATGGTGTTGATTGATGCTTCAACACGTTGGTCACATGTCAGTCTTTTATCGACTAGAAATTTAGCATTTGCTAAACTCCTTGCTCAAATTATAAGATTAAGAGCTCATTTTTCGGATCATTCTATAAAAAGAATCCGACTTGATAATGCAGGAGAATTTAAATCCCAATCATTTAACGACTATTGTATGTCGATTGGGATTGATGTGGAGCACCCTGTTGCTCATATCCATACACAAAATGGTCTTGCTAAATCTTTGATTAAACGATTACAAGTAATCGTCAGACCATTATTAATGAAGTGTAACTTACCTTCATCAGCTTGGGGACATGCTATTTTACATGCAACAAATTTAATTCGGCTTAGACCAGCTGCATATCATGATTATTCCCCAATGCAATTAGTAACTGGACAAGAGCCAAACTTAGCACACATTAAGATATTTGGTTGTGCAGTTTATGTTCCGATTGCTCCACCTCATCGTACAAAAATGGGTCCTCAAAGAAGGTTGGGAATTTATGTTGGTTTTGAATCTCCCTCAATAATAAAATATCTCGAATCAATGACTAGTGACTTATTAACAACACGGTTTGCAAACTGTCATTTCAATGAGACAGTATTCCCAACCTTAGGGGGAGAAACTAATAAATCGGACCCAAGTACGAAAGAAATAACATGGAATGCAACAGGATTATCACACCTTGATTTTAGATCAAATATATGTGAGCAAGAGGTGCAAAAGATAATCCATTTACAAAAATGTTGCAAATCAGTTGCCTGATGCATTCACAGATACAAAGAAAGTGACAAAATCACATATTCCTGCTATGAATGTCCCTGCCAGAATCGAAATCCCAACAGAGAATTTTGAAAAATCTCTTGCAAATGATTCTTTTATACGCAAAAAGCGTGGCATGCCACTTGGATCAAAAGACATAAAACCAAGAAAAACTAAAAGGCAGGAATTAATCTGTGATGCCAAAGATGTTCATCCTTCTGAACAAGAAAATGAACAAATTGAAAATATTGACATAGAAAATGATATTGACAAAACAAACATCTCAAATGATGATCCAACTTCCTTAAATGAGGAAGATATTCCAGATACTGATAGAAACGTTGATAATTATGAAATTTCTATAAACTACGTTTCTACTGGAATGCAATGGAATCGTAAAGATGTTGATATTAATGAAATATTTGTCTATGCTGTTGCCACAAATGTTATGAATGAAAACAATGACAATGAGCCAACATCAATAGAAGAATGTCGGAAACGACACGATTGGCCAAAATGGAATGAAGCTATTCAGGCTGAATTAAAATTAAAATCACTTGAAAAACGTGATGTTTTTGGACCGATAGTCCCTACGCCAAAAGGCGTAAAACCAGTGGGCTTTAAATGGGTATTTGAGTGTAAACGCAATGAGAAAAATGAAATCGTAAGATATAAAGCCCGACTTGTTGCCCAAGGTTTTTCTCAAATGTCGGGAATTGATTATGAAGAAACATATTCTCCAGTAGTTGATGCAACTACATTAAGGTTTCTCATTGGCATGTCTATTTTTGAAAGGTTACAAATGCGCCTTATGGATGTAGTGACTGCATATTTATACGGTTCACTCGCTGCAGACATTTACATGAAAGTTCCTGGTGGATTTAAAATGCCTGAAGCTTATAGCTCGAAACCTCGAGAAATGTTTTCCATTAAATTACAAAAGTCGTTGTATGGACTAAAACAATCTGGACGAATGTGGTATAATCGTCTCAGTGAATACCTTCTCAAAAAAGGACATAAGAATAATCCAATTAGTCCATGTGTTTTCATTCAGCGATCAAATTCTGGATTCGTCATAATTGCAGTATATGTTGATGATTTAAACATTATTGGAACTCCTGATGAAATTGAAAATACTGCAAAATATCTTATGAAAGAATTTGAAATGAAAGATCTCGGGAGAACCAAATTTTGTCTCGGACTTCAAATTAAGCATTTGAAGAATGGAATTTCCATCCACCAATCCAATTACACCGAGAAAGTGTTGAAGAGATTCTATATGGACAAAGCTCATCCTTTGACTTCACCAATGGTCATTCGATCTCTCAACATATACGATGATCCATTCCGTCCCCAAGAAGACGACGAAGAAATACTCGGTCCCGAAGTACCATATCTGAGTGCTATTGGAGCGTTGATGTATTTAGCTAATAATACTAGACCAGATATTGCATTCTCTGTAAATTTATTAGCTAGGTACAGTTCATGCCCAACAAGACGTCATTAGAACGAGATCAAACACATATTCCGTTATCTATGTGGTACAGTTGATCTCGGCTTATTCTACCACAAAGATGCAAAAGCTGCTTTAATCGGATATGCAAACGCTAGATATTTATCAGATCCTCAAAAGGCAAAATCACAAACCGGGTACGTATTTACTTATGGTAACACCGCAATCTCATGGAGATGTATGAAGCAGACATTGACAGCTACATCATCAAATCATTCGGAGTTAATTGCATTATATGAAACTGGAAGAGAATGTGTGTGGCTGCGGTCTATGATTCAACACATCCAAAATGAATGCGGTATGAAGCCTATTACTTGTCACCCGACTGTGATCTACGAAGACAACACTGCGTGCATAGCTCAGATTAAAGAAGGCTACATCAAAGGAGACAGAACGAAACACATATCACCAAAGTTCTTCTCTACTCATGATCTGGAGAAAGAAGGGACGATCAACATTCAACAAATCAGATCGAGTGAAAATCCGACTGATCTCTTCACCAAATCTTTACCCCCGAAAAAGTTCATAGAACTTGTACAGAAAATCGGCATGCGTCGTCTTCAAAATTTAGCCTAAGTTCAGGGGGAGTATTTGAATGCAATGCACTCTTTTTTCCTTCATCAGGTTTTTATCCCACTGGGTTTTTCCTGATAAGGTTTTTAATGAGACAGTACATCCAAATACAACGACATTATAAGTCGTAATCTTTACCCCTTAATTTTCACAATAAGTTTTTAATAATAAATACATATTCAAGGATGAACATTCAAGGGAGAGTGTTGTAAAATCACCAAAATGACAAGTGTGAATGTACATCCTTGTCATCAGGACACCAAGCTACTTCTGGTCCTTGTAATAAGCCTACTCATCTAATTCATATCCTTGTAATCATAGTTAGACATGTGTGTAGATCTAATACTGCCAGCAAGTTGTGTAGAATCATTCCTAGACGATTCATCCCCAAGTCTGGCTAGTATAAATAGGGCTAGTTCAATTCTTTGTAAATATATACTTAGAAACTCAGAAAATCTTCATATATTAGGAAGAAGTTATTCAGAGGTTTTTTAACTATATTTCTATCTCATAAATTTAGTCTTGATCTTCTTCATTTCACAACAAAAATGAAGTTAAAATCAACAAAATAAAATAAAACAGAAATCCTAAAATAGAAAGAATCATACGGACTAACGATCAAACTCTGAGGCTCAAAGAAGTGCTTTATTATTAATCAACTAGGTTTCAAGCCGGTGCGATGCACGGACAGTACATAATTTAGCTAATTTTAAATTTGATTTTTGTTCGGAATCATATATAATGTGATGCAAAAGTAAAATAAACTCGGTTTGAATATAGAGTTCGCTTGATAATACTAAAATTGGTGAAATCGACTTATTTTACTGAAATTGAATAAATTCTGGCTTATTGGGCTAAACATGAGGAATCTCCTAAATCATGAAAAGTACATTTGTAAAATAAAGAAACAATTATATGAAAAAATTTAATATGTTCTTCTACACAAGCATATCAACTAAACATTACTCTTGTGAACCCGATTTTAAAGAATTCACAAAGAAGCTTCTTAATGATCTCACGTTCTCTAAATTACTTTATTATGCACTTCATTTTTTTTCATATTACTCATTCAGCTTGGTATGAAATATGGAATACATACTTTTAACTTTTAATATTAAGATCTTACATTTTACTCATTATTTCGTCATATTGAAAATGTAAAAAAATGGAGTTTTTTTTACATTTTACTCATTATTTCGTCGCATTAAAAACTATTATTAATTGTTTTAATGTCCGTTTTACATTTTATGTGTCCTGTTATTATTATTATTATTATTATTATTATTATTAAAGTTTGATCTGGTCTGATCTAGATTGAGAATGAAATCAATATAATTAAAAACATCCTAAGAGTATAACTAAGAGCATCTCAAATGTTATAGTGTGCACGGTGCACATGTGGCATGAAAGATAACCACATAAATATTAGCAAATAAATTATCTCTCTTTATTTGAATGATTTTATACAATTTTGGTAAGTTTTCCCCTACAATGTCAACTGCAATGTCAACATCTAGACAGTCTCCTTGACATTGTGGAGAAAAACTTACCAAAACTGCATAAAAGCATTCAAATAAGGAGAAAGAATTTATTTACTAATATTTATGTGGTTATCTCTCATTCCACATGTTCATCTTGCACATTATACCATTAAAGATGCTCTAAATTATGAATTTGTAAACATACAAAGATTTCCTAATTTGGATTAGGAACCTGTTTCAAAAGTGATAGCATATTTAAATTGTAGTTGTAAAATAAAGAAACAAAACAACCAAACATAATTACTTTTTGGCTAGGCTAAACCTATTTACTTGTGAGTACGCACACACACACACACATATGCATGTATGATATTAATTTTCATCCTTATTAAATAAAAAATAAATAACGGTAAGCTACTTGATTAGAAGTATTCTCTTTGAATGAGTCTCTTTAAATATTATTCTCTTAAAAAAATTATTGCGTGCTTATAGAAAGTACTATGTATAAAATGTAGTCTAAGTGTACGGTTAGTTATTAATTGTTGTGGTTCCAATTAAAGAATTTAATAATTACTCCATATCAAATACCTAATAGCTAGGTTTGAAAAAGTTACCAAATAAGGTGGATTTTTATCAAACGATCTTTTGTTTCCATATCAATATGCAATCAAAAATAGAATCTAATAAAATAAATAAAAGGTAGGATTATGTGATGAATGACATGACATGATTATGTGACGCTTTGTATGCTTTTAAAAAGTTCCTCTTATATATATATATATATATATATATATATATATATATATATATATATATATATATATATATAATATATAGGGTAAGGATCAAATGAGAATACATCTTAGGAGAGAAACGAGAATGATTCTGGAGCGTTGGATTTGAGCATTGTACATCATGTAAAATAGAAACGTGCATATAAAAAATTCTGGAGCGTTGGATTGTGCATCATGTAAATGTGCATTTCGTCTGTGAAAAATTTTAAACGTAAATGTGCACATTAGAATTTTGCATTACTTTAACTATAAATATGCAGTTTTGTGAAGGATAAAGTGCATCGTTTTGGAGTGTTCTCATTTCTCACGTTAAGAAGTGTTCTCACCGAAACCGCACCCTATATATATATATATATATATATATATATATATATATATATATATATATATATATATATATATATATATATATATATTGATGGAGTAATGGGACTAGGCCCAGAGCCTAATCAGCCCAAGCCCCGAACTTGGACCCGTGTATCCAAGTCCACAACCTGGAGCCCGTCTACCAGCCCAGCGGGGAGCCTGCCAGTCCGGCCGACCTCCCAACACGGAAGAGTAACGGTCAAGCAATTAATGCGCTATTAATTATGTATTTAATTTCGTATTGATGTTGTATTTAATTAGTCATTATTATCGGTAGCGGTTACGATTTGTATACGCCTATAAAAGGCGGCTTGTAATTCATATTGGGAGACGATTTCTATATGCTATTTCTGGCTACCAAATTCCCTTTGCACTTTCCTTATTCATATTACTTTCTTGATTCCTGCTTGAGTGTCGTACGTAGCTTTCCTAAAAGCCTACGAGCGTCCTATTTTGGCAACATGAGGGTGCAATTGCTATCGACCAAACTTTTCGCCAACTTCAAATCTGCCTCCGTACTGGTGGAACGCAAACGTTCCCTCCAAGCGTTAGGATCTTCGACGCTATCCGATTCGCCATTTGATTTGGGGGAGCTATCCGACTGTGAGGCAATGTCCACTACAGGGGTGACGTTGTTGGAGGATGGCACAGACTGGTCATGTGGCCCCCCGGAGCAGGCCGGAGATGTCCCTTAACGATCACAATCCGCGTAGCGGGTCTGTCCAACCGCGAGGAGGTGGTGACCTTTTCATGCATCGAAAAATTATCGGAGACCCCTTGATTTTTCCCTGATGCCCCGAATTCGAGTTGAGACGTTGCATTCACCCCGCTGGCTTGAATTTGTTTGACCGAACCTCCACGCACAGACTCTTTCCCCACCTCGCCACGATGGGCTCGTGCAACCAAGTTCCCAGACTGTGGCAGTGCGTCCGCCTCGCCCGGGGGGTCTCGCACATATGATATTTGACCCGCTGGAGGTTTCTGGGATTGTTTGACAGACGGACGACGTTCACGGGTGGAGAGGGCACTATGATGAGCTCCGTGTCGTGAACTGTGTTGAGAACCTGTGCGTAGGCTTGGAACAGGCGGCGATGATGACTTTGAATCGCTGGGTTTTTTCCGACCGCCTGGGCTACGAGATCGCGACGGCGAACAACGTCGTGAATGACCCTCCCTCCGGCGCGACGGAGAAGGGGAGCCGCTGCGTTTCCTTCGCCGACTGGGGATGGAGCGACGCGGCGATGCCGTGGCTGGAACGGCTGAAGCTGAGGGGACCTGCATGGCTGAATTGTGCGTGGATGATTGAGGGTGTTAAGGCTAGGCCACGCTCGGATTCAAGGAAATTAAAAGAATATGGAAAGAAGAAAAAAGGAAGGAAATTATTAATTGGAATAGCTCCGGGTTATTTTAGGAAGCTGACCTGGGGTCTCTGTGACAAAACGCGAAGGCTTGGACGAGATTCCAACCCTGACTGCGGGGTTCTTTATTGGTCGGGTGTGCGGCTAAAGCCCATGTATATCCGTCGCATGGTCAATATACGGCTACAGAAAAACAAGGCTCGTATTTTGGAATTTCAGGCCCAAATTATTGAAGCTGATGGGAAAGCATGCAGTAGGGAGCAAAGCAAAGGGGCCGATCAAGGCCTGCAAAGTATGGCCCCCCTACGGGCCAACGATTACGTTGACGAGCACCCCAGACTGCTACAATGGAGGTGCGACTAGCCAGCCGATCCGATAGACGAACCGATCGTTGATCAACTTGACTACTCCCTTCTAGCCGAGTCTGCTACTCGACTAGGGGAGTGGGGGACTCGTGTTGGGATAATGGGCCAGGTCCAATACTATCGACCCAATATGCCTGGGCTCGGGCGCGAACCAGGCCCAGCACACGGTCCGACTAGATAATATGGTCCTTGGATTGATTAGTTTAACTCTGGGCCCGACCAGTCCATTGGCCTGGGATCAGGCTTCTTGTTTTAGTTGTTTAATTGGGCCAAGCCCATTAGTATTCAAGAAACCTCTTGTAAGCGCCTATAAATAGGCCGCCCCTCTTTTTGTATTTGATAAGTCACTTTTACTGTACTGAATTGCTGCCGAATTTTCTACTCAACATATTTTCTACCAACATATATATTGATTATACCTATGTATCAAATTCGTGATACACAGTGACTATTAAGAACAGAGTGTAGGCTTCTAAGAGGCCGTTTGGCAACCCTCATTTTCGGCTTATCAGGCTTATCAGCCAACTTTTTTACCAAACACGCAAATTTTGCTTTCACGCGCTGAATTGTGTAATAAGTCGAAAAAGTAAGGTTGAAGTTACTTTTCTGGCTGTATTGGCTGAAGTTACTGTAGATGATCATTTTAGTTATTTTTACAAATAATTTTTTCTTTATTTTATTAATAAAATATATTTTAAAAATATTTTTTTCTTGTATCAGCAGAATCAGCCAATGCAGCCACTTCAGCCAGAACTTCATAAATTTCAGCAGAATCAGCCAAAGCAGCCGATTTTCGTGCTACCAAACGGGCTCTAAATATATTACAAGCTACTAGTTACTATCTCAAAATAGAACCTGAAAAAAGCTCACTGCTAATTCAAAAATCTGGGCGCTTCATTATCAATCAAGTAATCAAGAAAAAGTGACTTAAGAACAGAGTGTTTCATTGTAAACTAGGCTTCTAAAAGAGGTTAGCCTACTTCTTATTAAAACTTAGATTTACTGTAGTACACTAGGTTTACTTAAATACACTTTACTCCAACAAAGCATAAAATATTGCCCGAATTTTTGTGGTTCCTAACTTCGTATAATCAAAATCAAAGAAATTTCATTGATATTTTGGGATAAAACAAAACAAGAGTTGAAATAATTAAATAAATAATTTTAAAAAGTTGGACTCAAGATATGGAAACCGGTCATCTCTTGACTCCTCTCTTTGTCGACGGAAGACGATCGACACTGCGAGGTAGTACCCAACTCCCTTCCTCTTTGGTAGTATACCGAAAGTACACTTCAAGAGATATCCAGGGACGTCTCAACCACTCCAATTGGATGAGTATAACTTCAATTATAGAGGGAGACAATCTCATCACCCAATTTGTGAGAAAATTGATATGGTGGCCCCCTTTGAATGTCAATTGTGTCTTGTGTAGCCCCTTCCTCATTTGTCTGCTCAAAATAAGTTTTCTAACTTATCTTCATTGTTTTGCAGGTGCAAAGATGGTATGGGACGCCCCCCATTGATCCCAAATTAATTTGGAATCAAATATCTACTAATACTTCTAAAAATTGAAGAATTAGGTCATATTGTTTTGTACTTTTGTCATGTGATGTCTTTTTATACTCATTTGAATTCTTTTAGGTAAAGTCAACTTTCTACATCATATTCTTGGTCTTTAATATGTGTAGGATAGTCCCAATAATTTATATGATGTACAATTATAGGAGAAAACCTTACTCCCATAATTCATCCCAATAATGACCAAAAGTGGACCATATAAGTTTGTATTCTTCTCTAGTCATCACTTCACCTATTTGTCCGTCCCTATTATTAATTTATGACCTTTGCATTTATATTTTTTGGGCTACAAGACGTGTGGGCTACCCTCGAGTGGGCCTGGGACGCCATTTTCCAATTATCTTAAAAATTTTAGCAAGTTGGACTCAAAGTAACGATTTGGGTTGTCCAACCTACCTTATTTAGTCCAGAAGGGTTATGAATGTTTCTTTATATTGTATTGGACTCTTATATCTAATAAGATGCCCAATTAAGTATTTGGAAACTCATCTTTATAATATGGGCCCAAACAATAGTACGATTAATCATACATTACATAAAACATTAACCGTTTTACAAATGTTTTATAATAGGGAAATCAATACTTCGACTTTGAATTTTAAATCGTGAAAATTCAAAAAAGTTCGGGTACGGTGTATCATGACCCAAACCACATCTAAGCACGTGTACAACCGCCGTGTGATCAAGTGACATCACTCGCAAGTCAACCTCACTTAATAACACAAGGTGTCCATGAACATCGTTCATACCATACTCAATAAGTAAACATACATAACAACATCACATCATAGATTGGATGAATAGCGGAAAATATTCAATGGTCAATCATAAGCCACATATGGCAAAACGTAGGCTCGCAGGCCAAAACAAAGTAATATTACAAAAGTATCAATGAACACAGTTTATGATTTAAAATAATAAAGGAAGCACGAATCACGTCTCCCTCTAGATACTTTCCACCCATGCAAAGGTATAGCCAATAGGCTCTAGCTTCAACCTGAAATGGTGGGCCCCCCGAAGGGGTCAGTACAAGTACCGAGCGAGTAGCAAGCTAAATGTAGAGTAACTAACGTTTCAAGTACAAGTACCAAACATAGGGTGATACATATACTCATTCTTCTTTACCCCAAGTTACAAGATATGTATCAGTACTTTATATACACTTGGAAATACCCGACCCGTAGGTCATTGTTTATTTGGGAAAAATAACAGTAGTCAGTGTCCTTGACTTAAAACCCCAACCCACCCATAGACCTATGAGTGTATAGGACTCCTCCTGTCCAAAACAAATAATCATATGGACACCGCCCGGTCCTGAAATACTAATATATGAGTTTTGAGGATACACGCCCGATCCTTGGGTACTCCACCCTATATAACCGAGTTTTGAGGATACCGCTCGATCCTCGGGTACTCTGCCCGACATAACCGTGTTTTGAGGATACCGCCCGATCCTGGGGAACTCCACCCGACATAACCGAGTTTTGATGATACCGCCCGATCCTTGGGTACTCCACCCGACATAACCGAGTTTTGAGGATACCGCCCGATCCTTGGGTACTCCACCCGACCTATTATCTACCACATTTCATACTAGATAGGGTCTATATAAATCAATAAACAAGACTAACCCAAGTCTTAAGGCCTAAGCAAAATCATCCATGCAATTCATGAACACCGGCCGGCTTTCACCCGTTTTGAACTCAGAACAGTCCTAAAGGTTAGAAACCGGGAAATTTTGGGAGGGTGTCTATCGGCCGCATACTCCGGTAAGAACCTAGCCAAGGTTCTAAACTCCTGTTCCAGTTGCTTGACCGTACCAATTTCCTTTTGTCTAAGGTTGGTGTACTACTTCCTCTTTACATTGACCTTGAAGTCGGAGTAGTATTGAGCATAGAATTCTTGCTCAAAGTTTTCCCATGAGATGTTCCCACTGTATTTCCCTTCCACGCCTTCCCACCACGTAGAAGCCATTCCTTCAAGCGAGTGTGAAGCAATGGTCAACTTCACGTCAGGTGTGATTTGCATGTCTCTTCCTGCATCCTTCACCTTCTTCATCCAACCGGCGCCAACGGTAATGTCACCGGTGCCGTCGAAGGACTTACACCCCAAGGCCCCAGCCTCCTTGAGGTATTTGGAGATTCTCACACAGAAATCTCCTCCACGCCCACCTTGGGACGTCCCTGAAATGACCCTTGAAGCTCCCCGGCTTCCTTGACCCGAACCTCCTGAAGGGGCACGCCTAGTTTGGCGTCTTAGCTCTCTCCTTTGCTCCTCTTTTTTATACCATTCAAACAATTCACCCAATTGGGCGAATCGGGCATCCGTCTCGTCATTATCCTCCTCATCGGTATGGAAGTCACCCCCGTTATACGGGGTCTCCTCATGCCCCGTTTCGGGAACATAGGTTGCATCATATTCCTCGTTGTTGGTTTCATACACCGAGTCAACATGACCCCCACGACTTCCACGGCCTCCATGGCCTCCTCTTCCACCTCCTGAGCCCCGAGATGTGGCCCGGCTAGCCCCCAATAGAAGCTATTAGTGTTCGCCCCCTCAGATTGTTTCTTATTGGCATGCGTCTACCTTCCATTTCTGAAAAGGAATTTGAACGATTCGTTAGACTCCAATCAATGTCAACTGACGGAAAACGTTATAGACACATATTGGCCCAAGTCACCGTCATACCAATTGTTAAGGGTACCATCTTAACAATTAGAGACCTTGCAACCTAGGTAACAATCGTTCCATAAACGCCAAAATACAATGCTCATGGTTTTCGGTAAAACTCTTTTGAAAAATCTCTAGTGAGAGGTTGATTACATAGTTTAGAAGCTGAGATATCTCTGATACCACTAAATTGTCACGCCCCAGACCACATCTAAGCACGTGTACAACCGCCGTGTGATCAAGTGACGTCACTCGCAAGTCAACCTCACTTAATCACACAAGGCGTTCATGAACATCGTTCATACCATACTCAGTAAGTAAACATACATAATAATATCACATCATAGATTGAATGAATAGCGGAAAATATTCAACAGTCAACCATAAGCCACATATGGTAAAACGTAGGATCGCAGGCCAAAACAAAGTAATATTACAAAAGTATCCATGAGCATAGTTTATGATTTAAAATAATAAAGGAAGAACGAACCACGTCTCCCTCTAGATTCTTTCCACCCGTGCAAAGGTGTAGACAACAGGCTCTAGCTTCAACCTGAAATGGTGCCCCCCCCGAAGGGGTCAGTACAAGTACCAAGCGAGTAGCAAGCTAAATGTAGAATAACTAACGTTTCAAGTACAAGACCTAAACATAGGGTGATACATATACCCATTCTTCTTGACCCCAAGTTACAAGATACGTATCGGTACTTTATATACACTTGGAAATACCCGACCCGTAGGTCATTGTTTATTTGGGAAAAATAACAGTAGTCAATGTCGTTGACTTAAAACCCCAACCCACCCATAGACCTATGAGTGTATAGGACTCCTTCTGTCCAAATCAAATAATCATATGGACATCGCCCGGTCCTGAATTACTAAACAGTAATCTATGAGTTTTGAGGATACACGCCCGATCCTTGGGTACTCCACCCTATATAACCGAGTTTTGAGGATACCGCCCGATCCTCGGGTACTCAACCCGACATAACCGAATTTTGAGGATACCGCCCGATCCTTGGGTACTCCACCCGACATAACCGAGTTTTGGGTTCTCTCTAATTAACGAAGAAGGGAGCAGGGATTGATTCCAGGGTAATCAGATTTCTGGCAGATCAGGCCTAATTACATGAAATTAATTTAATTGAGCCTAGCTAATCAATACTAAGTTCTTACCGCTCTCGTGGCGTAGAGTACAATAATTTAAGGGACCAGGCAGATCTCTCATGCGACAAGATTCTAAATTATTGCCAAAACGAGCGAGCTTACGGCCCCTTAATCGCTACTAATCTCTTAGCCAATGATTAAGTGTGTGTGAATGTGTCCTAGAATAAACTAGATCTCTCTTAATTTATTCTATGTGCAATTGTAATTCTAGCCGCGGTTCCAGGTTACAAAAGATATCAGTTAAATTATTCAAACACGAATTAAACGGCATTCATGTAATTAAATAAAAAAGAATCTAGCCATCAATCATGATTAACCCCTTCATCAATCCCAAATCCCTAATTAAACTACTCACAATTCATAATTGAAGAATCAACAGAATTGGGAAGAATAGAATAAATTGTCATTAATTAAAAAGATGAACTTACAAATAATCCCAGGGTCTTGGAAGAAAATAGCGTAAAAGCGGTGTTAAATTCGTCCCTAGGCCTCTCCGTAATGTTCGTCCCCCTAAAAAGGGTTAGGGAGGCCTTATTTATAGAAAAGAGGGGAAAAATCACAATTCTGGTCGATGTGGGAGATTTCCGCGCGTAACTCGGGGCTACGCACGATCGTGCGTCCCTGGCTACGCACGATCGTGCGTAGCAGGCAGTAGCTCCTCCACGGTTTTGGCTCTTACGCACGATCGTGCGTCCCAGATGCACGGTCGTGCGTCCGTGTTCTTTAGCCTTTTCTCTATTCCGAATTTGACAAAACTTCCTTCATGAAAGTTTTAGATAATGAAGTTCTCAATCTAATCAAGAGATATGATCAAAACGGTGGAAGGTGTCATTCTGAAATTGCAGCAGAGATCATCTGACTTCGTCATCTGTTTTCACCTTCTTGCTCTCCTATTCTCGTAATGGTGTCTTCATATGATTTGTAGCCCTTGAAGTTGTCTTTCATATACAACTTGAAACATGTCCATTAGTTGTTTCTACAAAGAGATATTTTTGAATGATTGACAGAAGGTCATCCTGATCATCGTTTTCAAGCTTCATTCATCTTCTTTTGATCCCGAAGCCAATCCTAGAGCTCTTTTGTCATCAAATCTTCATCGTAAACCTCCTGCTGACCTCCATAGCTCTCAAATCAATCTCAAATGCTTTTCAACTCATCCCGATTTCTCCTCAAGTGCGAGTGCCGAACTCTAAAATCCTGATTTTGACTCCAAATGACACAAAACTCGAACCAACGCCCGGTAAACATAACTTGAGCTAAAATTGAGACTTGTAACACCTTAAAACTAGGGAAAACCATCAAGCCCGATCCCAACACGCATCAAATGCATGTCTAAATACGGACTTATCAGATTCCCCCACACTTAAGCTTTTGCTTGTCCTCAAGCAAACTGAATAATGGGGCTTATGATAATCACCATACGGAATCAAAACAATTAGCATGCACATGTAGTTAAAGGGGTATTCACAGAACAGACAAACTAAACCAAGAAAATTCTTCCCTAAACTACATCTTTGTACTCTAGCTAAAATATCTGACAAAGTTATTCACAACATCCTTAAAGTAATGACAACATACACAAATAAACTAGCTATTGATCAGAAGGACTTGTGAAGGTAATGGTGAATGGTGATAAGCAGCCCCTTTCTTTTGAGAGATTGGAATATTCTAACAAAGACTCAATGCATTCAGAAACTTCAAGGCTATTCTTAGGATCAAGGAACTCAGTAGGCCACAATTTAGGAACAACCATCTAAACCTATGCAAATAGTAGAAATGGTGTACAACTAAGCTAAACCGCCACGACACATTGGTTCTTTGACGTATACTTGAAGTACGCGGAGGACTAAAGCTAATTTTGCCAAAGCCTCCAAGTTCATTAAATAAGTTTAGTTTTCCTTGTCATGTTGGCACGAGAACGCCATTTCTTTCGAAAGATACCCAAGTCTCATCTTATTGTGCGAAGACTTACGCTTTTTGACCGGGGCTCCCATTCCCTTTTTCGCAAGGTAAGAGGTCTAGCTATATTAATTTTCACCTTTCGGATTCTCACTAGACATTACCCCATTCTAATCTCGGCCTCACCAAGGAAAAAATAGCAATTAAAGTTCATTAATTCAAAGTGAATCCATGCCTACAATGCAATCCTCGAAAGTATCAAATTCCTAAAAAGTGTTTGCTCTTACCCCATTTGGGGCATAGGAGCAGTGCTAAAAATGGCTCCTACACAAATTCCCTAAACTTAACAAATTAATCCCCTAGTTCCCTAAATGCCAAGGCTAAGTCAGAAATATTCACGGGTAAGGACACAGGCCATTTGGTTATGGAGCTCAATTGATTGGGTATGGAACAAAATGGTCAGGCTCAAAGTGGCTTTTCCTAAAGGACTTTTTCAGGTGGGTTGGAAGATCTAATTAATTAAATCGGAGACTAATGCCTTCATCCTTTCAACAACTAGATCACAGTGCAAGCAATTTAAGCCTAAACACTTCAAAGATGTTCTAAAAGCATAGTCAAAATGCTAGCCAGCTCACAAAAACACAGTTTAAAGAAAAAATTTCAAAAAATTTGACATGAATTTCCTATGAATATACAACTAACACCTGCGCATGCTAACTCTAGTAATCCCATGTGACAACTACTGTCCAAATGCCCAATTCACTCCCCCACACTCAAACTTTGGCATCGCCCTCGATGACCAAATATGCACTATGCACAAGGGGGTAAAGAGGAAAGGGTCACGCGTGCTCAATCTCAACTCAAGTCAACATTCCAAAGGCGATTAAAAGAGTTGCAGAAACTTCCCTAAGGCGCTGGTCGGTGCAGAACTGAACTGAGTCAAGTGATCCTTGGCACATCATCCCCAAAGCAAGACCCTGAGCTGCAAAACAAACATAAAAACACAACAACACACAAAAACAAAGAAACATGCAAAAACAAAAGTGCAGAAATAAGCTTGGGTTGCCTCCCAAGAAGCGCTATTTTTAACGTCGGTTGCCCGACGCAACTACCCCATAGGCTCTCAAATAGCAAAGACTGCAGTGGTGCACTAATAATCAACGTCTCCAGATTCCTCTCAACAAATGCCATTAGGTGTCGCAGACCTTTAAATTCTCGAGTACACGTACGCAGCACATGGTCTTCATAACCTTCATCAGCACATAAGTGAAGTATGAAACTCTCATCCTCTTCGGGCCGACAAAGAACATGAGTGTAAACTTTGATTACTCTAGGTGTCACTGGAAGCTCAAGAGATATTTCAAAGCAATGATTAGGAGCAACATCAAACTCGAACTGCAGCATGAAAAAGTATTTTTCTTCCTCACAAATATATTGAAAATTCACAGCATCTCCTCTGGACTCTGTATCACTCCCCATGTGAGTATCCCAACTCTCGGTAATACCGTTCTCATGAATGTCTTCTTGGATGATGTTGTCACTTTCCAGACAAAAATGAATATCATCCTCAATGAGTGAATCAAAGAAATCCAAACCTGGACTAATGTAAGAGGAGTAATCTTGTATGTGGAGCGGGACTTCTTCGTCATGGAGATCATCTACCTTGCTATCACTCTCTTGGAGCTCGTGATTATCTTTTCCCAACTCATTTTAAATACCCAAATCTACCTCAGTAGCACCATCATCATGACTGATCTTCTCCTTGCCCTCCTCAGTTGTTGAGTCAAACGGCTGGTGAGTTTCTGTATGGAAATCACAGTGATTTGTGACTTCATCCGTTACATCTTGTGCCATTACAAACTTTTTCATGTATTCTTCGAAAAACAACTTGACACTATTATCTTCTTCTTCATCTTCAAACATAGGTGAGTCTTCAACATCATCGGGAAGTGTATCATCCATCATATTCCCACCATCATTGTCTGACTCACTTACGTGATCATCCCTATTGGTCTCCTCGGATTGGTCTTCTACCAGATGGCTCCTTATGGTATTTATATGTTTCATGATATATGAAGTGCTTTGCTCCGTGGCTAAAGAGCTCTCCCTTATATACTTTAGGTACTCAGAAAAAGTTTCTGAAAGTGTATTCTTACACTCATTCTGTGGCTCATTACTTGGCAAGGATGTAGGAATGATTGAGCTTTTTGTGTTTGTATATTGTGGGGAGGAAGAAGTGGGGTATGCAGTTGCCCAGTAAGGATGGTCATAAGAAGGTTTAACGGGGCAAAAAGATATATGGTGACACCCTCCACAGTACGAACAAAAGTTATTCTTAGGCAGACAAGGTTGCGTGGTTGGAGGGTATGGATAAGGGCTTCGATAATTTTGTGGTGCAGGAGAGTAATTTTGATGAGGAGAATAATGAGGGGAATGATACTGGGAATGTTGCGTATTTGGAGGAGGGTAAGAATAGGAAGATGAATATTTTGTGGTGGAGGAGAGTAATTTTGATGAGGAGAAAATTTTTGATGATGAAGGTAAGAAGGATATGGCGTGTATGGTGAATATTCCATGGAGGTTTGATGGTAAGGAATTCCTCCAGGAAGTTGACTGAACGAGTTCATCTCATGCCTCTTTGAAAGTTACCTGAAAGGTTAGCACACAAAAATCCTACGAAGAACTAAAAAAAAACTAACTAAAAAAAAATCTCGCTGAAATTAATTAATCCTTAAAACCGACACCGTCCCCGGCAACGACGCCAAAAACTGATGTGAGTTTTCTCACAATTTAAAAGATTGTAGAACATCGGTGAAAGTACGAGTATCGTCTCCACAGGGACGGACAAAAGGGAATCAAGGATTAATTAAATTCAGCGATTAAAAAGGAATAAAATAAAATAAATGCGTCGTGCGAGATTGGTTGGTTGAATTAAAATTAAACTAATGCGAATGAATGATTAAAATAAAAGATTGGGTTCTCTCTAATTAACGACGAAGGGAGCAGGGATTGATTCCGGGGTAATCAGATTTCTGGCAGATCAGGCCTAATTACATGAAATTAATTTAATTGAGCCTAGCTAATCAATACTAAGTTCTTACCGCTCTCGCGGCGTAGAGTACAATAATTTAGGGGACCAGGCAGATCTCGCATGCGACAAGATTCTAAATTATTGCCAAAACGAGCGAGCTTACGGTCCCTTAATCGCTACTAATATCTTAGCCAACGATTAAGTGTGTGTGAATGTGTCCTAGAATAAACTAGATCTCTCTTAATTTATTCTATGTGCAATTGTAATTCTAGCCGCGGTTCCAGGTTACAAAAGATATCAGTTAAATTATTCAAACACGAATTAAACGGCATTCTTGTATTTAAATCGAAAAGAATCTAGCCATCAATCATGATTAACCCCTTCATCAATCCCAAATCCCTAATTAAACTACTTAGAATTCATAATTGAAGAATCAACAGAATTGGGAAGAATAGAATAAATTGTCATTAATTAAAATGATGAACTTACAAATAATCTCAGGGTCTTGGAAGAAAATAGCGTAAAACGGTGTTAAATTCGTCCCTAGGCCTCTCCATAATGTTCGTCCCCCTAAAAAGGGTTAGGGAGGCCTTATTTATAGAAAAGAGGGGGGAAATCACAATTCTGGTCGATGTGGGAGATTTCCGCACGTAACTCGGGGCTACGCACGATCGTGCGTCCCTGGCTACGCACGATCGTGCGTCCCTGGCTATGCACGATCGTGCGTAGCAGGCAGTAGCTCCTCCACGGTTTTGGCTCTTACGCACGATCGTGCGTCCCAGACGCACGGCCGTGCGTCCGTGTTCTTCAGCCTTTTCTCTAGTCCGAATTTGACAAAACTTCCTTCATGAAAGTTTTAGATAATGAAGTTATATATCTAACTCAACTTGCTGAATGCGATTTGAATCATCCAATCAAGAGATATGATCAAAACGGTGGAAGGTGTCATTCTGAAATCGCAGCAGAGATCATCTGACTTCGTCATCTGTTTTCACCTTCTTGCTCTCCCATTCTCATAATGGTGTCTTCATATGATTTGTATCCCTTGAAGTTGTATTTCATATACAACTTGAATCATGTCCATTAGTTGTTTTTACAAAGAGATATTCTTGAATTATTGACAGAAGGTCATCCAGATCGTCGTTTTCAAGCTTCATTAATCTTCTTTTGATCCCGAAGCCAATCCTAGAGCTCTTTTGTCATCAAATCTTCATCGTAAACCTCCCGTTGACCTCCATAGCTCTCAAATCAATCTCAAATGCTTTTCAACTCATCCCGATCTCTTTTAAACATCATTATGAACACATATAGCATTTACTTAGGTAATCTCATGCTTAACCCAAAAGTTACAAGACATTAAGCCATCCACTCACCTTAAATGAGCTTTAACGTGTTCTATGCTCCTCGGTTGAACTCCGACGAAATTCCGGCGAAACTACGGCAAACTCCGACGAACTCTAGAAACATTTTAGTTAAGCTCCTAACATGGTTTTATCATCACAAAACTCATATCAATACAGATAACCTCTAAAAGGTTATTTTCCGGCGAACTGGTCGTTTTGGCTTCTAAGTCCGTTCTTGGACTTAGAACAACCTTCCATCCCCTCATTCTACACTTCTAAACATGTAGAATAATACTAGGGTTCTTCATAAAATCATCAAATAATAATATATTCAAGAAAAAGAAGATAAAAAGTTAATGAGGCCATTACCTTAATTTTTCTCAAGTTTTCTACACTTTTAGCAACTTAAACTCTTCCTTTGAGCTTCCTTCTTGCTTGGCTTGCTCTCAACAATGGTGAGGGAAATTTTGCAGAGCTCCTACCCTTGATTGGGGTGTGCTGGCCGAGCTATAGGGTGGGGTGAGAGAGGATGCTCCCTTTTTGTCTCAAATGATAAATAAGAGAGGGTGAGGGGTCTAATTGCTGATAATTTGGGGCTGAGCTACTTTAGAACTTACTAGATTTTGTATTTCAATTTGTTAGTTACTTGTTTTGAGGGGTCTTGGTTTAATCCCCCCCTCTTGTATTCTCTTTATTTTATCTGATAAAATTTGGTAAATGTCTCCCGGCATTTACCTCACTAATTTTGGTGATTTGCCTTCCGGGGTAAAAAAAAAAAGAGAGAGGATGAGGGGTCCTCCTTGGTACTTTAGATGCCAAATGCATCTCCTCCACTCCCCTCTTTGTCAAAGCAGCCCCCCTTTGACATGTTTGAGTTCAAAAAACGTGGGGTGGACCCCACTCATGTGGGAGGTCATCCCTTTGTGTCCCGATGTGTACAATCGGTCCCGAAAATTGTATTTTTCGGACTGTTTTAATTACATTTTATTTTATCGGGTCAAATAAAATATATTATGTGTTCCCCATCATTATGGACTTTTAGAATGAATATACATTCCTCAACTTTAATTTAGAAGTCTCCGAAATTCATTTCGGGCTGCTATCCAATAAATTAACAATACTGGTATTTGGCCCTCGTTGATCAACCAGTCGACTCTATGTCTTTTCATGGCCCAAATAAAATATTTACCACCATATAAATATTATCTAGACCAAGATAAATATAATATGTGGTTCCGGAAATATCGGATGAGCCCCACTCCCGGTGTGGACCCCACGTGAAATTTACTATTCACGCCAAAATAAATAATAAAAATTTACAACTCCGTAAATTCATTAACCAGTTGATAAGATTCAATACATGATTTACACAAAAGTAAATACAAATGGGGATGGTGCTACAAGGTGTCACATTTTCATCTTCTGCTACGACATTTTCGCCGAGAGTATTTACATTCCTTTTGAACGGTGTTGTTGTCTCTTGTTTGTCCTTGTTTATATGAAGAGGACTAGCTTTTATGAAAATTCATCTGCATTGATTTTGTTTGTGTGTTTTCTTACTGCACAGCTCCCCCTATCGGATTTGAGTGAAATTTTTTATTATTTTTATTCTGGAGAAAATTACTAATGCATATGTAGAATGTCTAATAATGAGGAGGAAAGTTGTGGGTTGGCGTTTGAACCTGATGCTCTGGATGTAGGGGGGATGTGCCGAGATATTTTGTTGTAGCCACGATTATCATATCATAATAAATTCTTTCGTCTATGGTATGGTGCCCAGGACAAGGAGTAAGCATAGAACAAATTAGTGAGTCACGTTTTATGGTCCACTTTTATCACGATAGCGATATTTCTCGAGTGCTCCAGGATGGACATTGGTCTTTTGAGGAGAATTTAGTAGTTATCAAACGAGTTGAAACGGCTGATAGACCTTTGGAAGTGGAACTAGATTATTCAGAATTTTGGCTGATAGACGAGGTTGCGGTTTGACTTAGTTCTCCCCATGATCAGTGGTTAGCTGTGCTTGGTAGCGACGAAGGGTGCTAACTTGATTGTTCTAGCTCTCAACGAGAGCACCAAATGATAGAGTATATCTAGAGAGAAGTGAGAGCTAGAGAGAGAAGTGCAATAATATGCTTCAATAGAATGAATTCGTAACCCCTATAACTACTCCCAAGGGGAGTATTTATAGAGAAAATTAGGGTTGGGCTCCCAAGTCTTGGGCTTGGGAGGCCCATTTACAACTGGACCGCTACTGGGCCGAATACAAGGCCACTAATGGGCTGTATAAATGAATAAGTATAAAATCCGATTCTGTGAGGTCTTCGTGGCCGACGAGGGCACGGCCGACGAGGGCACGACCGACGAGGGCACCCGGGTTCCTTGGACTCAGGACCATAATCCGAGTTGGCCCCTTTTCGGCCGACGGGGGCGTCTTGGCCGACGAGGGCGCCACTCTGTTGTCTTGTGCTTTCTGTTCTTCCGAGTATGTGGGTCCAGGGGCTCAGACCCATATACTCCATCAGGAGTCCCCCACTCTCTAAGCTGAGACGTAGACGAAGTGAAGGAGAGTAGATTCCTGTGCTTTAGTGCTTTTGGCCGATGCGTGCATCCCCGACGTTCAGCCGTTGCGACGCTGGCGTTGTTCCCTCTTTGGTGATCCTGTTCTGTGCTTTGGCCGTTACCTGTCCCTCGCTGTGGGCGGGGAGGCCGTTGTTTCCTTAAGGTGTTCATTTGAGGACGATAAGTGTCTTGTTTCAATGGCGGCCGTTGAAAGGCACGTTTCGCTTGGGCGTTGATGGTTGAAGTTTGTGTTTGGGCCGATGAGGCCACTGAAGTTGATCCTTGCTTCGAGGACGATGGCGTCCTTTCCTTTGGGTGGCCGATGAGGGTGCTCGTGCACTCCTTTTGGCCGTTGTTGATGATGTCATGTGCCTCTGGCCGATGTGTCCATTGTGATGCGTGGACGATGTGGCCATGCTTTGTGGTTACATTCATGTTCTTTGCATTGTTGCTTTTTGTTTCGTTGAGGCCGATGTAGTCCCCCAGTCCCCCACTGCTTCAGGCCGAAGAGTGAGGGGTGAAGGAGTTGCATGAGTCCCTGGCCGAAGCGGTCTCTCCGTAGTCCCCCTGAATCCAACCCTCATGGCAATTTTCTGGCCAAGGTAACCCTGTGGGAGAACCCTTGTGCGCAGATCGCTTGTAGAGAGTTATCATCAAGGGTTAGTACGAGGAGCCGATGGCTGTGGGCTTCTTTGTTCATTTTGTTCTGTGGCCGTTATGGGTGTTTGTTACGTTCCTGGCCGTTGCCGTCTCCTGGCAAGCAAATGGGATGTGGGCTCCTGCTGGTAGTTGTGAAGCCGACACGTGTGTAGGCCGTAGAGTCTGCTTTGCTGGTGGGCTGATATTGATTTTGGCCCGTTGGTGACGTGGTGGCCTCCCATTGGCGACCGCTGATGTGGCCATTGGGAGGGTGCCACGTGTAGTGACCGTTGGGTGGGGGGATCTATAAATACCCCTCCCCCTCCGACGAGAAATCACATTTGCATTCTGAATTGTCGAAGTGCTGGCCATTTTTCTAGAGAGATAAACTCCCAAGCTTGTTCTTCGTGTTCGTCGTTGTTCAAGGTTAGTGTTCATCACGATCTTCCTCACTCTTCATATTTTGCTTCCTAGGCTAGTGATCTAGTGTTAGGCGTTTGAACACCCTTAGATCTTAAGTTAGTCTCCTTAGGCCCGTAGTAGTAGTTATGAAGAGCTTGAACGAAGACTACTACCCCTACGACGACCAGCCCTCCACGAGGTCACTTGACTACGAGGTGCTCGAGGAGTTCGAGGAGGAGATAGAGCATTTAAGTCCCTACAAATCCGAAGAGCCGGTGGACGAGGAAGGCGAGGACGAGGAGTCTGCCTCCTCTTCAAAAGGTGAGGACGTAGGTGCGTCCCGAGTGGTGGACGGGGCGTCCACTTCTGCTGTCATTCCCTGCCCGAGGCCGGTGTCTGCCGTGAAGGGAGCAGTTAAGCCGAAGAGGGTGAGGAGGCCGAAGAATGGGCCGGGCATCTCCTACCTGGATCTCACCAATATCTTTTTTATCAAGCCGGAGAGCAGTGCGGCCGACTATCTTGTTGCCCAGATGTACGTGGGGCCGTTCGGGCGGGTTAGGGCACCCAGGCCGACGGACCATGTTCTTCTTCCGCCACCGGGATACTTTGGGGTATACCCGATGAGTTTTGCCAAGGGGTTGAGGTTCCCCCTTCACCCTTTCATCGCTGAGTACCTGGACATGGTAGGGCTTCCTCCGGCCTTGCTGACGCCGAACAGCTACTCCTTGATGGTGGGGTTTTTGCTCCGGTGTGAGGAGCTAGGCTACAGGCCGACAACGGCCCTCTTCATGAATCTGTACCAGATCGGCCGAGGAAGCCACAAGAACTGTGCAGCCTATGCTACTCTTCAACAGCTGCCGAAGAAGAGGAGCTTCACGGACTTGCCTTCGTCCATTCATGGGTGGAAGAGCAAGTTCGTTTTCGTATCCCTGGGTGAGAGTGGCACCGAGTTCCCCTCTCTCGGCCATACCGGGAGGTTCAATCTCCATGACCCGCCGAAAAGCTCTATCTTGGACGCTCAGGTGGAGGCTTTCCTGGAAGGGGGGCCGAGGAGCGTGAAGGATTACGTTACCAAATACAAGATGACCGCCCTCGCTTCTTCAGATACCATCTGTATGGCGATAAGGAGGATGACCTCCAACTCTGGCCGAGGATGACCACCACTTTTGAAGAGGCCGACGGCCCGGATTTGGGCATCCCTGCTGAGGCCGATGGTAATTACTTCTTCGGCTTTCTGTCTTTATGTTTTGTTCCTTTGTCTTACTAATCCGTTTGTGTTTTTCCTTTGTAGACTTTGCAATGGATCGTCGTTTCATAATGGCTATTGCCAAGGCCAAAGCGGCCGAGGAGTTGGCTGCTAAGGCGGCCGAGGCGGCCAGACGTGCCGCGGCCGATGGGGGCGGGGCTAGTACTGGTGCGGCCCCAAAGCCTGCCCCATCGAAGAAGAAAAGGCCGGCCACTGACGGCCAGAAGAAATTAACTGAGGCCGGCCTGAATGTCTCCAAGAAGACAAAGAGGGCACCTTCTCCTTCCCCGGCTACCGAGGCCGGTACTCTGGCTGTTCCCAGCGTGGACGATGGTGGTCCCGTCGTGGACCTGACTGTTGCTGGTGATGCTGCCCCGTCGCTTCCTCTCGTCCAGGAACCGAGGACGAAGAGGGCCGGCAAGGAGATAGCCGGTGCCACCTACCAGAAGATGGTAGAATACCCCGTCGGCGGGGGTGTGTTCGATGATGTTGTCCTGGGGCACGACGTCCTGGCCCAGGCCATGCCGGCCAAAGATCGGGCTTACTTGAAGAAGCTCGGGGACGTTAAGATTTACGAGGGCGGCATGGACCTCCTCGTCCAAGTAAGTTACTTTCCTTTGTAAGTGACGTTTTTCTCGGCGTCCGTGTAGAATCATTTGCCTGACTTTTGTTTCCCTTGTTTCTGCAGAGTGCCTTCATGCTTATGGAGAGCCACAAGAGGCAATACCGAGAGATAGCTCGCTTGAAGGAGCTGGAGCAGAAAGCTGCCTCGGCCGACGAGGCGGTAGCTTGCCTGGACCGGCTCCGGGAGGATGCCAGGGCGTTGCAGGCTAGGGCCGATGAAGCCGCCGCAGCCAGGGACGATGCCCTGGCCAAGCTCGAGGAGAGCAAAAGTGAGCTCGAGGAGTCCCAAAGGGCCCTGGAGGCCGAGCGGCGCAAGAGCGAGGAGGCCGTCAAGGCGAAGGTTGAGGCCGAGGCCGCCGTCGTGAGGGCTGCTGATGAGGCCGTCGAGAAGTTCCTGGCCGAGGGGTGGAAGGCCGATGAGAGGCTTCCCTGGTGCTACGGGGTGGTGGCCACCAGGCTTGAGAGTTGGGGGATGAACTCCCCCGCCGGCCAGGAGTATTTCAGCCGAGAGATGTCCGTGTATTATAACATGGGCCAGGAGCGGATGCAAAGGCTCCTGTGTCGGCGGCTCTCTCGTGCTTTGAAACCCATGAACTATACGTCTGGGTGGGCTAGACGGAACCTGAAGCTGCCGAAGCTGATGAAGGATCCAGAAGAGCAGGCAAAGCTTCCCTTGTCGGAGCGGGAGTCCCCAATTGAAAGCTCCGGCCTTGGCGAGCCGGATTACACCGAGTTTGATTTTTTGGACGATGCCACAAGTGCTGCAGCCGCCGCCGGCCAGGAGGCTGAGGCCGAAGAGGGAGCAGACGAGGCCGAAGAGCCAGCCGCAGATGGAGGTGCTCCAGAGGCTTGATCAACTACTCCTTTGTAGTTAGTTTTCATTTTTGCCCAAATGATGTAACGGCCGAAGAGCCCACCTTTGTATTGAATGGAATATAAATGAAATATTTTTGCTGTCCTGATCGGCTTTCAATTCCTTGTATGCTTGTTTTGCTATTTGTTATTTCAATTCTGAAATGTCTAAGTGTCAAGGTCATAACTTGGGTCACCCGCGAGTGTCCGCTACGTCCATGAGGTCGGCCTCCCTGTCCGGTTGCCTGGTCGGCCTGTTCACCTTTGCTTTACTATCATAACACTTAGGAATTGTTTCAAAAATTTCCTAAGTGTTTTTGCTCCACATAGTTGATGTCCTTCCGGCCTAGTGGCCTGCTCGGCCTAGCCGTCGTTTCTCTACTATCATAACACTTAGGAATTTTTTTCCAAAATTTCCAAGTGTTTTGGATCCTTTTAAGTGCCTTCTCTTCAGCCCGGTGGCTTTGTCGGCCTGTCCAGTGTTGATGTATCATAACACTTAGGATTTTTTTTCAAAAATTTCCTAAGTGTTTTTGGGTTCACTTAGGTGCTTTCCCTTCGGTTTTGACCGTGGTGTCCGCTCCGTCCAGGCGTTGGATTTCTTCCCTTTTGTTAGAATTTTTTCAAGTGTCTAACTTCAAGTGGCTGAGTGTTCTCATCGTCCTGGCCTTGGATT
Source organism: Cuscuta europaea (assembly GCA_945859875.1). Classification (NCBI taxonomy): domain Eukaryota; kingdom Viridiplantae; phylum Streptophyta; class Magnoliopsida; order Solanales; family Convolvulaceae; genus Cuscuta; species Cuscuta europaea. The sequence continues at coordinate 1,996,798 of CAMAPE010000011.1, read as the reverse complement.
CATCATTTTTGACAAATGCTCTGGGAGGTTTCCCAAGTGTTTGAGCCAGTGTCGTTGTCGGCTTGTATCCTTTGTGTTGTGGCCGAGAAGGGCACCTTCACCCTGATCTTTTGAACTTTAGAATTCTTCTAAGTACACATGCAGAGGTGTAGGTAGCTAACGCCCCTGGGGTATAAAGGTACCCGCTTCGTATAGAGTCCCTTCGTTTAAGTACTTGAGAATTTTCTAAGTACAGATGTAAGGCATAGTTGCTTCCTTGTGGTACCGTTGTTGGCTTGGAGGTGGCCCTTCCCTCATCGGCCAAGGTCTGGCCTTGTGGCCAATGAGGGGGGCCCTCGCTTTCCCTAGGAGATGGCTCTACCTTCGTCGGCTGGCCGTAGTACCTTCTTGAGGAACCTTTTTTCTCACAGTTTTCTCTAAGTGTTTAGTAGATACTTGGACACATTCCCAAAGATATTTCGCTTCAGCAACATCCTAGGTTCCGGTGCCTGCATCGGCTATCCGGGGTGCTGTAGTAAGTGTTGATTGTTTTTGATTGCTTGATTCCGCCGTGGGTGTGATAAGTGCCCGCGTCGTCCTGGTCATCCTTAGGATTGTGGTTCTTTGTTTCATACCAAGCGTTGGTGCCTCAAAGGACTATGGCCGATGAAGGTCACCTCTCGCGTGTCACCCAACCGATGCGGTTAGGGTTTTATAGGCGTCCATGTTACCTGTCAGTGGTACTATACTTGTATTCAACTGATATGTACTTGGCCTGGTTGGGCCTGAGTTTGTGGGGATTTCATTTTTTCATTGCTCGAGACCGGCTAGTGTGCGCGGCCGTCGGCTTCCCTCTTTTTCCCTTATATATATATATATATATATATATATATATATATATATATATATATATATATATATATATATTTTTTTTTTTTTTTTTATTTCCGGGGAGTATCCTTCTTTCAGGCTTCGGCCGAAGGGTGTGTTCGTCCTTCGGCCGGTTCGGACTTCGTTTATAACGTCCGTGATCTCAGGGCGGGTCCCGTCGCCTATTTATGACGCGGGCTAGACTTTTGGTCGGTTTCCAACGGCTGTCGTTGCCCATCCCTGAGTTTTGGGATTTTGTCACCTCGGCCATGATTTCAGGCCTGTCGTCCTGCGTTCTGGCGCATGGACGACGCGGTGAGCTTCCCGTTTCAAGACGTGGGCCGTTTGCGGGCCCCTCGTCCTGGGGACATCGTCGGCCATACCTGAGTGTTTCACTTCTAGGCTTACGGGGCCAGGACGATGTGCTCTCTCAGCTAGGCCTAAGCCCTTCGCTGATACAAAATACAATGGAGTGCCTGAGCTTGTCGCTCGTAGGCTGCAAATGCAAGGGGCCATGTCGGCCAGACCTGAGCCTTTCGCTCTAAGGTGGCCGACGAGGGCACCTGCTAATGTTTTACTTTGAATTTCCAGAGAAAAAATCAGAACATGATTTTATTCATAAGTGGCTCGAGGCCGAGGGTGGCGTTCAATCAGTAACCCGTTAAGGGGTGAGGGCTTCGCCGTCTGCACCTCCTTCGGATTACTGATAAAACTTCACCAGATGGTGTACATTCCACGTTCGTGGTACATTGGACCCATTCGGGCGTTTAAGCTTGTAGGTGCCGGGTTTGACCACGACACTGACGATGTAGGGCCCTTCGTACTTCAATGCTAGCTTGCCACCCTCTGTCGGCTGGCTTGCTTCCCTTCGGCGGAGGACGTAGTCCCCCACCTGAAATTCCCGGGAACGTACCTTGGCGTCATAGTATGATTTTACTTGACGCCGGTAGTTCTCTGCTCGGACGTAAGCTTGCTCACGCCTCTCATCAACCAGGTGTAGGTCGATCTTCATGTTCTCTTCCTTGGTGTCAGGCTCATATTGTTCCACCCGTCGGCTGGGGATGGCAACTTCCGTGGGAGCCTTTGCTTCAAAGCCGTAGCACAGGGCGAAAGGCGTTTCACCTGTCGCCCTCCTTGGCGTGGTTCTGTAGCACCACAGGATGTTGGGGAGCTCGTCGACCCAACTACCTCCTGCGGCCTGGAGCTTCTTCTTCAGCCCCTCCATAATTGTTCTGTTGGCGTTCTCGACCTGCCCATTGCCCTGAGGGTAGGCAACGGAGGAGAAACGATGCTTTACCCCAAACCCCCGGAGGAGTTCTTGAAAAGGGGCTGCCTCGAATTGGGTGCCGTTGTCTGATATAATCTCCTGGGGGACGCCAAAGCGTGTGATGATGTTCTTGTAAACAAAATTTTGGCATCTGGCCCCCCGTGATGCTGGCCAAGGGTTCCGCCTCGACCCACTTGGTGAAGTAGTCGACGGCGACAATGATGTAGCGGTTATTCCCGGCGGCTCTGGGCAGGGGGCCGACCAGGTCAATCCCCCATCTGGAGAATGGAATTGATGTGCTGACGGGGGCGTAGTTGACAGCTGGCCGACCAGGGGCCTTCTAGAGTACCTGGCATGTGGTGCACTTCCTGGCCAGGTCAGCGCAGTCGCGTTCCATCGTCGGCCAGAAGAAGCCCTGGACGACGAGACGCCGGGACATGCTGAAAGGGCCCTGGTGTGAGGAGCAGACGCCACAATGAACTTCTTCCATGGCTGTGTCGGCCTCGTCCCGGTGCAGGCATCGGAGGAGAGTGCCATTATAGGACCGTTTGTAGAGTTTGCCATCCTCGATGGTGTAGCTTGGGGCCCTGAGTTTGGCAAGTTTGGCCCTATCCTCGTCCGGGGGCAGCTCCCCCGTTGTGATGAAGGTGGCGATGTCGGAAATCCAGTCCTCTGGTCGCTGTTGGACGCACAAGACGGGGCTGGCATGGATGCTGGACATGCTCAACTCCTCGATCTTGGCCAACTGGGAGATGTTCTCCGGGGTGTCCGAGCTGAGCTTGGAGAGGATGTCGGCCTCGGCGTTCTCGGCCCTGGGGATCTGAGTGATCTCGTGGGTTTCAAACGCTTTCAGCAACTCCTCCGCCGCTTGTTTGTACTGCTTCATCCGGCCTTCCTTTGCTTCGTACGATCCCTCCACCTGGCCCACTACCAGTTTGGAGTCGCACTTGATTTTGAGGTGCTTGGCCTTGAGGCCGGCGGCGAGTCTGAGACCGCTGAGGAGGGCCTCATACTCGGCTTCGTTGTTGGATACCCTGAAGTTGAAGCGGATGGCATAGTAAGCTCTGAATCCTTCAGGGGATATGAGGACGACGCCGCCGCCGCATGATTTCGCGGCCGACGAGCCGTCAGTGAACAGGGTCCATGTATCGTCCTGTTCCGGCCCGGGGTTGGCGACGGCCGTCTCCCTTGCTGTGCATTCGATGACGAAGTCGGCCAAGGCTTGCCCTTTGATGGATGGCCTTGGCTTGATCTCAATTTGAAATTGGCTGAGGAAAATCGCCCATTTCACCATCCTAGAGGAGCTGGTGGGGCTCCTCATGAGTGCGCCGAGAGGCTGCTGGGTCAGTACATGGACGGCGTGGGCCTGGAAGTAGTGCCCCAGCTTCTTCACCGTGTGGACGATGGCCAGCACCGTCTTCTCAACGGGGGAGTACCTGAGCTCGGCCTCCCTGAGTGTCTTGCTGATGTAGAAGATGGCCTTCTGCACCCCTTCGTCCTCACGGATGAGCATGGAGCTGATGGCCGACGTGCTCACCCCTAAGTACAAGAAGAGGGTTTCGCCGGCTCTGGGCTTGGAGAGCACGGGTGGGGACGACAGGTACCTTTTCAATTCGTCGAATGCCTCCTGGCACTCCGTCGTCCACTTGAAGCTGCTGGCTTTTCGCATGATCTGAAAGAAGGGGAGTGCCCTCTCGGCTGACCTGGAGAGGAACCGGTTTAAGGCCGCCAGGCGCCCCGTCAGTCGCTGTACCTCCTTGACGTTGCGGGGCGGCTCCATGTTGATGATAGCCTGCGTCTTCTCCGGGTTTATCTCGATGCCTCTCCGGCTGACCATGTAGCCGAGGAACTTGCCGCCCTGGACGCCGAAGGCGCACTTCTTGGGGTTGAGACGGAGCCTGAACTCCTTCATTATTTCAAAGATTTCCCGGAGGTCGTCGGCGTGGGAGGTGGCCTGACTGCTCTTGACGATCATGTCATCGACGTACGCCTCCATCGTCCGGCCAAGGACCGCTCTGAAGATCTTGGCCACCATCCTAGTATAGGTGGCGCCGGAGTTTTTGAGTCCGAAGGCCATGACGAGGTAGCAAAAGATTCCCTCTGGGGTCATGAATGCCGTCTTCTCAGCGTCATCTTCATGCATGGAGATTTGGTGGTACCCTCTGATAGCGTCGAGGAACGACATCAACTCGCACCCCGCCGTCTCGTCCACCAGCTGATCAATGTTGGGGAGAGGGAACGGGTCCATGGGGCATGCCTTGTTCAGGTCAGTGTAATCAACACACATTCTGAACGTCGGCGGTTTCTGTGCTAGGACGACGTTGGCCAACCATGTCGGGTACTTCACCTCTTTGATGTGTTTGATTGAGAGGAGCATGGCGACCTCCCCTTTGACGAAGTCCCGCCTGTCGGCGGACAAATAGCGCCGCTTTTGTTTGACAGGCGCGGAGGCCGGATCGACGGTCAGCCGGTGAGTGATCACCTGGCGGCTGATGCCTGGCATGTCGTCCGGACCCCACGCGAAGACAACGGCGTATGACCGCAGGACGAGGAGGATGGCGTCTCGTTGGTCCTGGGGGAGTTGCTTTCCGACCCTGAGAACCCGCTCCGGCCGGGAGGTATCCAGAGGGATTTCCTCGACCTCCTCGGCCGCCTCAGCATGTGGCCTTTCCTCGTCCATGGCGACGTCGGCCGTGATGGTGTCTATCCTCTGTCCCTCCCTCTCGGCCGGCCTCGTCAGTTTGAGGTAGCATGCCCTGGCTATCCTCTGGTTTCCTCTGGCGTAGCCGATGCCGTCGTTGGTGGGGAACTTCAGGCATAAGTGCTTCATGGAGATGATGGCCTCCAGGTCCTCCAGTGCTGGCCGTCCCAAGATCAGGTTGTGGGCGCACTGAAGGTTGACCACCATGAACTCCATGTTGATTTTGGCGTGGTGGGGGCCGTCACCGACCTCCACGGGGAGGACTATCGTGCCCTCGGCGTCGATAGAGTCCCCGGTGAAGCCGGATAACGGGGTCTTGATCGGCTTCAGCAGAGCTCTGTCCAGCTTCAGCTGCTTGAAGGTGTCCAGGTACATCACGTTGACGGAGCTCCCCGTATCGATGTAAGTACGGTGGATGATGGAGTCACCGATCTCACATCGGATGACGAGGGCGTCCCTGTGTGATTCCGTACCCGGAGGCAGATCCTTGTCGGTGAAAGTGATCGCCTCCGTTCGCTGCCTCTTCGGCTGGGGGGGACGTGGGACACCTCCCCAATGTAAAGGGACTGGGCCCATTTCTTTCTCTGAGTGGCGGAGTCCCCCCCAGTATTCCCACCTACGATGAGGTGGACGTGATTCTTCTTCGGCGGGGGCTCCTCGAAGTCCTCGTCGTCGCTGAGCCTACCAATCTCCCGCTTCTTCGCAGAGGGTTCGCCCCCATGTTTGCCGGTGTTTACCCAAGTGTTCTTGCGTGGGCCACCTTTGACAAACTGGGAGAGCTCCTCGGTTTCCCTCGTCCACCGATCAATGAAAGACCGGAGGGACTCCTCGTGCTGCTGCTTGACGGAGAGGAGGTGGGTGAAATACTTCTTCGCGCGCTTCCTCCCGGCGAAGTGAGTGAGGAAGCGCTGGGCGAGATCCAGCCATGAGTCGATGCTCCCTTCGGGGAGCCCGTTGAACCACTCGTACGCTGGCCCCTCGAGAGTAGAGAGGAACCAATGGCAGAGGTATTCGTCGGACGCGTTCACCATCAGCATGTTGTTCTGGTAACGGCTGAAGTGCTCTTGGGGGTCTGATCGGCCATCGTAGGACTTGATGGCGTTTCCCCTGTACTTCTCCGGGATGGGGGCCGAGAGGACCCTGTTGGTGAAGGGGGTCCTGGTCCTGACCTCGATGATGGGGTCACCTCGCCCCTCGGCCAGCTCCCTCTCCAGGGCGCTAACCTTGTTCATGAGCGCGTTGAGGCCGGGGTCGTTGGAGGCGCCGGCCGTAGGGATGTTGGCCGACTGCTTGGCTTCCATCTGAGCCAGCCTCCTTTCCAGCTGGGCGATGACCTCGTCCCGAGGATCCTTGGCGGCCGCAGCGGCGCCCGGCTGGTTCCTCATGCGCTCTTTGTGAGCCGCGTTGATATGGTGACGCACGTCGTCCTCGTGCAACTTTCCCTTGCCCTTGTCCGGGCGGGGCTGGTCCGCTGTCCGGGACACAGACCCCAAGCTTTCCCTTGGTGAGCCAGGACGAGGATCACCGATCCGTCCCGTCATCCTCTCCGAAACCGGACGACGGCGCGTGTCACCTAGCCTGTTGAAGGCAGAGGCTTTTCCACGCGCTGGGGTTTGCCCGGGCCGAAGAGGGGAAGCAGGGTGGGAGTGGGACGACGCCGTGTCCTGGGCCACTACCCCCTCATTGTTGCCTATCTGGTCGGCCAACGGTTGGGGATGAGGAGGTGGAGTGACGTTTCCCCCGGTCCTTGGCAAGAGTGCGCTGAGGACGGTGGGGTTCTGAGCCAGGTTGGCGATGATGACCGACAGCGCGGCCTGGACCTGTGGATCCACGGGCGGAGAGGCCGCGGCCATAGGCTGGGCCGGGGCGTGATCCGTCTTCTCAGCTCGCTTCTTGTCCAAGCCGAGGCGGGCATCAGGGACTCCGCCGTTGAGTTGGTTGCGGAGGTCCGTTGTGAGGTTGAAGGCCTCCTGGAAGAGGTCCCCCCCGCCGGCCTGGTCGGCCGTGGCGTCCTCCTCATGCTCCCTGGGCTCTTGGTCCTCAGGGATGACTTTGCTGACGAGGTTGCGGTTTGACTTAGTTCTCCCCATGATCAGTGGTTAGCTGTGCTTGGTAGCGACGAAGGGTGCTAACTTGATTGTTCTAGCTCTCAACGAGAGCACCAAATGATAGAGTATATCTAGAGAGAAGTGAGAGCTAGAGAGAGAAGTGCAATAATATGCTTCAATAGAATGAATTCGTAACCCCTATAACTACTCCCAAGGGGAGTATTTATAGAGAAAATTAGGGTTGGGCTCCCAAGTCTTGGGCTTGGGAGGCCCATTTACAACTGGACCGCTACTGGGCCGAATACAAGGCCACTAATGGGCTGTATAAATGAATAAGTATAAAATCTGATTCTGTGAGCTCTTCGTGGCCGACGAGGGCGTGGCCGACGAGGGCACGGCCGACGAGGGCACGGCCGACGAGGGCACCCGGGTTCCTTGGACTCAGGACCATAATCCGAGTTGGCCCCTTTTCGGCCGACGGGGGCGTCTTGGCCGACGAGGGCGCCACTCTGTTGTCTTGTACTTTCTGTTCTTCCGAGTATGTGGGTCCGGGGGCTCAGACCCATATACTCCATCAAGGCTCATTCCGAGTGGGGGGAGACGACCCATGATTCACAATAAAAAGAATGTCAAAGGGTGATGGAGAAGCAAATCGGGAATGAAGATGGTGGATTTTATTTAGTTGAGGGTCGACGTCAAGAGGAAAGGAGATACCGAGTGTATCGGAGGAGCAAGATTAGGGAAGACCATTGGAGATTTGGGGGGGGGGGGGGGGGGGGGGGGGGATCCGAGTAGATAGTAATTCAGACAAACATGGGTTAGAAGGTGATTGTCCAAAACACGACAAGGATGTGATGCTCTTAGAGCATCACCGTCTATAGCTATGTCAGGGCATAGGATCGGGAGAGTTTCCTTAGAGGTACGTGGTTGGTCAACCATATCTTCCTTTGAAGTGACCGGAAATACTAGGATGTTTGGTTTAATTTATTTTCATTGTTATTTGAACAATTTGTTTTATTTCCATTATCATTAAAGTAGCAAGTTCAACAATGTTATTATTAGATTCGTCTACATATTTGGAAGATTAGTGAATTTGTTTGATCATTGGGGGACAATTTCTGTCTCATCACAATGTAACATTGAACTATTACAGTACTTATTTCCTTTTTATTTTTATAATTAATAAATAAGTTTCCCTTTGCCAAAAAAATAATGCATGAAAATGTCAAGATGGCAAAACAATCATACTCTCTCCGTCCCGAAAAGGTTTGTCAAATTGATTTTTTTTTATCAATGACAATCAACTTTGACCAATGATATTTTTTAATACGAAATTATTTTGAATATGAAAATTATATCAAATTGTTCCTAATTCAAAATATTTTCATAAAAGTATAAAATTTATAAATTATACTCCCTCCGTCCCTTATAACTTTGCCAACTTTCCTTTTTTGGTTGTCCAAAAAACTTTGTCACTTTCCCTTTTAATCAATCAATTTGTGCCTCATGTTATTTCTCTCTCCTCTGCACAAATTTCTACCACACGGTTTTTACTTTATTATTCTACGTTCCGGTCAAAAATGGCAAACCTTTAAGGGACGAAGGAAGTATACAAATATAATAATTACAATGATTGTCCAATGTCAATCTGGTACACCTTTTCGGGACGGAGGTAATACTTTGTTTCAATACAAATGCCATTGAGATAACATTTAAATGGTCAAATGGCATTTTAAAGCAGTCTTTCCAATTTTGACAAAGGTGGTGATGCCGGGAAAGACAGGGTGGCGATGACGTCTAGCGGTGGCTGTTGGTGCCAGCTATGGGTGGTGCGTCAGCAACTTGCGGCGACAGTAGTCTGAACAAGAGCACTTTGCAATCCATTGTTGCGTGCATGACTTTATGAGAGAAAGGAACGTGCTAAACAATTGGCAATAAAATTGCTTTTCTGGTTCCATTCGTACAAAGAAATGGTCAAATATATACACCTTAATACACGTCAAAAAGGTAAGGATCTCATGAATTAATCATGGTCCACTACCGCAAACACTAATCTAGGAAAGAAAATAAATACAATAATTACAAAATCAAATAAGGTAAAAATATTATGCATGTGCCCGTTACGCATGGCTTCTTTCCATTTGGTGATGAGGACCGCACACTTTATTATTTTATTTTTCATTTTTAATAAATAAATAAAACATTTCATTAAAGGTACTTTTGTCCGCTCGTGTCTTTTGACTCCTATGGTAATAATGGGATCACACAAAACTTTGCACCCTTAATGTTTTACTCCTAGTTACAAAATAGGATATTGAGCAGCTCTTCTTATTAGTTCGACCTTTTAGGATAGAAAAAAATAACGATAATTATGACAAAGAGATGATATGTATTGATGGAACGGGTTTGGGTATACTATCAAAACCTTGATCGATCATTGGGGAGGGCGGAATGAATAATAAAAGGGGAAGGTAGCTACGGATGGGCGCGGCCACAAAGAAGAGCATTGGTGGGGAGGGGAAGCTCATCCCTCCAAGAGGTTGAGGGAGTGAAAACTCGGAGGTAGAACTGCTGGCCCAAATACTGCCTTCCCCACTCCTCCGATCTTATGTTCCACATCCCAACATTGTCCAGAGACATGTATATTGCCGTCCACGCCCGTGGGTACACCTGCACTGTGCACCGCGCAACCGTGTCTCGCAAGTTATATGCCCTCCTGCTTGCTGCCGCGCTCCACTCACCTCCTTCCATTCCGACCACAAAGAAAGAGTACCCATCTATGTGCCAAGATTGGACAGTGTCCTCCCAGTTCTGAAAAACAATCTCAACAAAAGACCGAAAATCGGCAGCCATGACAGCTCCTGTTCCGAGATACGCGCCGCCGCCGCGGGGAAAGTCTGGGATGGCTCCGAGATTGATGACTCCCCCGATTTTGAAGTAATCTGCAAGCTTTAATGGCGTGTCCGGATTCACATAGGATACCCCATTCACGGCGTACCTTTGCTTTCCGTTGATGTAGGGGGCGGAGTTGGCGAGCACGATGGTTCGCGATGGTTTGATCAGTCCGTAATGGTAAGATCCTTGCGGGTTTGGTCGAGGCCCGCTGGCTGTCAAATTCCAGCGTATAGATCTTGCCTGGTTGAGAGACCACTCAACTTGTGTGGTTGGCCCTCTCGGGGGAGGCCCAGACACTCCCACAAAGGAGTTGCTGTAGTGGAGAAGCGCGGTTGTGGTCAGTACTCGCGCGCTAAACCGAGAAGAAGCCACGACGTAGTAATCTTTGGGCTGCTGGTCTGCTGTCACTAAAACAGAGCAGGACTGTCCTACGTGGATGTCCAGGTTACTAAAGCTGGTCTGTAGTGTGTGGGACCCTTCAACCTCTATCAGCTTCATCGTGTGTCCTTGTATTCTAAAGTTGATCGATGTAGCAACTCCCACATTTGATATCCTGAATCTGTACGTCTTCCCTGCAAAATATACTCTGTAATAATTAAAAATAAAGTAGGACAATGATAGAGAGACAGAGAGTAATTATAAAAAAATACTCCATATGGCAAATGTACTTTGCTGCAGGAAAATCTTTAATATAGAGTTAAGGGAATTGAAATGTAAGCATTGAGTGAGGAATGAAGACCACCTGGATCAACTATGAAAGTATAACCGTTCCATCCACGACCATTGATTAACAGCCCATCGGGAAATGGAAGGTTATGCCCACTGTCCAAGATATACAGCAATTGCTGCAAAGCATCGCAATAAAAATAACTATTGATTTGTATAGTTTTTTAGTATGAGACTACTTATGGGGCGGTGATATTGGACTAGAAAGAAATGTATTAGCAAAGAAAATGAGATATTCAGATTAGATTATGGTGATGTACGTAATAAATAACCTGATGAGTTCTCTTGAACCAGTCTCCCACTAAGACGGTATAGTCATGAGCAGGGGGAGGGAAAGGAACCGGGATTCTGGGGCGGCTGTAGATTCTGATGGCACCATAGCCCCCAAGAGCCTTGTGCATTCTGAGAGATGGGAAATAAAAATAACTCCCTATTTGATCCTTTGCCTGTAACATATATGTGAAGTTTTTCCCCGCTGGAATCGGACATGTCGTCCCGTACACCCCATCCTCCCATGAATTCCTCCTTTCTTGTATCCCATTCCTGATCCATCATTCCCAACCCCCACACACATTCATAAGTGATAGATACTCCGTAGTACTGTATTTAACAACGGATCCACACTAAATAAAATAGCATTTGGAAAACACTAACTACTTTAACTTTTCAATAAAAAAATGCAAGAAATATTTTCTCATCTTAAATTAAAGAAGATAGAAAGTGGTGGGCATACCAGGAGAGCAGAAAGGGCTCAGTCAAGAAGTTATAGACATTGATAATCAAATTGTCGTTGGTGACACAATCAATCTGCGGCCCTGGGAACTGCCCGTTGATCAAGATTATGCCCTGTTGTTTGATACCCAGAGGGTAAATATCACCATAAGTGATTTTCCATGTATACAATCTGTAAGGGTTGTCTCCCTTCACACGCACTGATAAAATGACGACGGCCAATACCAAGGGCAGCGCCGCCGCCGCCGCACCGCAATATGAACTGCCGCGCTCTCTCATCCGCTTGTACTCCGATCCCTAGTGCGCTCTTTCAAAGGGGGCGCAATCATATGCAGAGCAAAAGAACCGGGCCGGCCGGGAGCAAATAAAACAAACGATGCGTGCTAGTCGGTGTGCAGTATGGTGCTCGCTCGCTCGCTCGTGACTAGTCTGTCTGTCTGTCAGAAGAAACAGTTGACTGACACTCACACAGATGACAGCTGCATGAGATAACATCTTTTAAGAGTTTTTGTCACCTTTGTTCCTCCGAGTACTTTGTCAGTGACACTTTCAGTACACGACTTTTAATTTTTCCATTTTTAGTTTTCGACTATTGTTCGTGAGACACTTTTAATCCTATACTTTCAAGTTTTCCACATTTAGTCCTTTGAGTATTATCAAATTGACACTTTTAGTCCTTCTACTATGATTTTGACACAATAAGTGGAGGACTAAAAATGTCTCTATAGCAATACTTGAAGGACCAAAAGTGTCACTTCTACAAAAGTCGAAGGACTAAATACGGAAATTTTCAAAGACGGATACCAAAAGTGTCTCTCGCACAATAGTCGAGGACTAAAAGTGGAATAATTAAAAATCGAGTACCAAAAGTGTCACTGACACAATAGTCGAGGGACTAAAAGTGACAAAAACTCCATCTTTTAACGCATATGTTAGGATTATTATTCGTTTTGGACAAATCTAAACTTGTAACGTTTGAATTTTCTTAATTAATAATAAAATCATAAAAAAAAATAATAAAAATAAAAACTAATAAAAATGGAAAAAATAATAAAAAATTTATGAAATATGTATAAAATAAAAAACTAAAAACATTAAAAGAACATTAAAAACACTGCCGCCTATGCCACCCCCTGCACCACCAACTCTCATCACCAGTTGGAAATCTGCCAATTTTTTTATTAATGTCATGATAATAACAAATTCAATGAAAATTTTGGCATTATGAAGAGTAATAATGCTATTTTTTGGCAAAAATATTGCATTTTTTACAAAAAAAAATGGCAGAATTTTCACTAATTAGAGGTGGTGGCGATGGGAGGCGATGGGAAGGTATCCATGTGTTTATGGGTTTTTAATATATTTTGTTAATTTTTAATAAATAAAATTAAAAATAAATATTTTATAAATATTTTATTAATTTTTTATGATTTTTTTATTATTTATGATTTTATTATGAATTAAGACATGTAATTATGAATTAATACTCTTAAGGGTATTTAAGGTAAAAATCAATGTTTAGTCCTACCTGGAGGGATTTAAAAAGTGTTTAGTGCTATTTGTGCTTTTTAGGTAAATTTTAGTCTTATTGAGGGTACTTTGTATTTGAAAATTAGTTTTGATAGATATAATAGCTTACGATTTTGCCAAACTTTTCTTTTTGTTTGTCCTACATACTTTGTCACTTTCTCTGTTAAATAGTTTGTAGTTCAAGTTAATTTTCTCTTTTTGGCACAAAATTCAACCATACAGGTCACAATGATCAAACTTGAGAAAGTTCTAAGCGCACTTAGATTATTTAGTTCAAAATATTGAGTGTTTAATTTAAATTTGAAGTCAAAGCGGCAAGCCCTAGCATCTGTCTAGGTTATTTTGGGAGATCACCGCCGCCTCTTTAGGCAGTGGATTGTGTCTCAGTTTTGGTTATTGAAGTCAGAGGAGAGGTTACGAGCGTTGTAGGCGGGCATGGAGCAAAAATGCGTCGTGTACACGCCGGTTTACACGGCCGTGTACACCAAATAAAAAGCCCCACCCCCTTTTCTAATCCACCCTAGTTTTGAATTAATCCTCCCCACTCCCCTTCTTCTCCCCTTTGCACACACATTAATCCTCCCCACTCCCTTTCTTCTCCCCTTTGCACACACAATATGCATGTTCCGTTTTTTATTTGTCTGTACCCTTCCTCTCTCTAACTTGCAGCACTTCTTCATTTTCATTCAAGTGGTGACCGAGGTTGTGGTAGGTGACGAGCATCATGGAAGCCAGTAATACGTATGTCTGCGACGACGAAATTCGTTGGACATGGGAGAAAATGTTCGGGCACAGTCCTGGTGAAACCTCCACGCCAACTGCGACGGAAGGCGGTGAATATACGACAGAGGGAGACATGCAAGGCCATGAACACACGAAGGCGTCTGCGACGGAAGGAGTTGAACACACTCCCGCTGCCACGCTAGGCGATGAACGCACGACGGATGGGAAAGCAGTTGACGTTGAGCTAGGTTGGTATTTATGTAGAGTCGTTTCTTCATGGTTGTTATGTTATCTTAGTTTATAATACGTACAGACACCGTTTATAATACATACAGACAACGTTTCTTCATGGTTGTTATATTATCTTAGTTTATAATACGTACAGACAACGTTTATAATACGTACAGACAACGTTTATAATACGTACAGACACCGTTTATAATACATACAAACAACGTTTCTTCATGGTTGTTATATTATCTTAGTTTATATTACGTACAGACAACGTTTATAATACGTACAGACAACGTTTATAATAGGTACAGACAACATTTATAATACATACATACAACATTTATAATACATACAGACAACGTTTCTTCATGGTTGTTATAATATCTTAGTTTATAATACGTACAGACAACGTTTATAATACATACAGACAATGTTTATAATACATACAGACAACGTTTCTTCATGGTTGTTATATTATCTTAGTTTATAATACGTACAGACAACGTTTATAATACGTACAGACAACGTTTATAATACGTACATACAACGTTTATAAGACGTACAGACAACGTTTATAATACATACATACAACGTTTCTAATACGTTGTCTGAACGTTTATAATACGTACAGACAATTACAAATATGTTGCCATAATTCAGAAGTTCATAGAGTGGGTTTTCAATGTGATTTTAATATTGTCTTTTTTGAAAGTGGTATGATCATTGTATGATGTTTATAAACTACTTTGGCCATAATGTTTCCCTTTCCATAATACTGTTTGTATGTGCATAATATTGTCTGTATATACATATTCTTAAATAACAGATGCAGGTGAACAAAATAACAGAGAGGAAGATATTAATGTGGTTGTTCCGGAAGTAGGCATGATATTTGATACCACAGACGCGGTGTTTGAGTTTTACAAAACATATGGAAGAAGTTTAGGATTTCCGGTAAGAAAAAGAACATCAACAAAGGATAGAAAGAAGGGCGAGGTAGTGTCAATTGTGATAGAGTGTTCACGGGCGGGAAGAAGAGGTAGCAAGGCATTAAACTGTTTGAAGCCTCAACCTTCAATGCAAACATGTTGTTCGGCTAGAATTAGAGCACGCACTACTTATGTTGGGTCATGGGAAATTTCAAAAGTGTATTTAAATCATAATCACCCCATGAGTCCCACAAAATCTAGACTATTTCGTTGCAATAGGAAGCTGACACCACACGCCATGAGAAATCTTGAGATTAATGAAGTTGCGGGAATACCCGTTCACAAGAGTTTTAACTCCATTGTTGTTCAAGCGGGGGGGTATGATGCCCTACCTTTTATTGAAAAGGATTGTAGGAATTACATTGACAAAATTCGGGAGCTTAGGCTAGGAAGTGGTGATGCAATGGCTATACAAGCATTTTTTTCTAACATGCAAGCACAATGTCCCGGTTTCTTCTTTAGTGTTGATTTAGATGATGAGTCACGCTTAAGAAATGTATTTTGGGCGGATAATAGAAGTAGGTATGCATACAAAAGTTTTGGAGATGTCATTACCTTTGACACAACCTACCTAACTAATCGTTATGATATGCCCTTTGCACCCTTTGTGGGAGTGAATCATCATGGCCAATCTATATTATTTGGATGTGGCCTAATCTCAAATGAAGATACACAAACTTTTGTTTGGCTCTTTAAGGCTTGGCTTGATTGTATGGAGGGTTGTGCTCCAAGCGGTATTATAACTGATCAAGACCGTGCCATGCAAAATGCAATTCAACTTGTATTCCCGAATACTAGGCACCGTTGGTGTTTGTGGCATATCATGAAGAAGTTACCCGAACAAATGGGTGGGCATGCGGATAAAGATCACATCATGTTCAAGATTCATGAACTAGTTTATGATTCACAGCACACCACAGAGTTTGAGGCTGGGTGGGAAGTTATGCTCCAAAGGTAAGGTTTTCTCAAAATGAATATTTTTATTTTAGTGAACTGCAGACAATGTTTATCCTTGTACAGACATTAAACAAATATAGACAGGCATTTTTTTATATTGTCTGTAGAGGAAGTATATCGTCTGTGATTTATACAAAATTGAACCCTACACAGACATTTCTATTCTGTCAGTCTAACTATTGTCTGTGTTGTTAGGTTTTCACTAGAGCATGATGAATGGCTGCTGGTTATGTACAACGAACGTCGTCGTTGGGTGCCCTGTTACCTGAAACCATATTTTTGGGCAGGCATGTCAACCACTCAACGAAGTGAAAGCATGAACGCCTTCTTTGATGGGTATGTTCATTCTAAAACTAGTCTAAAACGGTTTGTCGATCAATATGGACGTGCTTTAAGAAATAAGGTTGAAAAAGAATTTCAAGCCAATGGTAATTCTTTGAGTAAAATGATTCCATGTGTTACATCGTTTGCAATGGAAAAACAAGTGCAACATGTTTACACCTTAGCAAAGTTCAAGGAGTTCCAAACCCAATTACTTGATCAATTGTATTGTTATGTCCTACCTAGCATTGATGGTAGCACATTTGAAGTTAGAGAGAATCGTGTCATCAATGGGTTTGATAAGAGTTCGAACTTCATTGTTGAGTATGATAATTCAACATCCAAAGGAATGTGTAGTTGCCACTTATTTGAGTTTCGAGGCATTCCATGTAGACATTTTCTTATGGTGCTAATTCGGCATGATGTTAAAGTGTTGCCTGATTGTTACATAATGTCAAGATGGCAAAAAGACATCAAAAGAGCTTACACACGAGTGAAGATTAACTACGATGGTTGGATCACAACCGTGGAACAACAAAGGTTTGATAAGTTGTGTAAGACTTTTGAGACCCTTGCGAATTCTATTGCTGATGATGAAGAAAAGTTCAACAGTGTAATGATGTGGCTTCAACGGCAATTGGAACAACATGACCACCGTCCTTCTCATTCTTCTATATGTGGTGTCATGACACCATTACCACAATCCGGAACAAATGTTGCCAAGGACCAACCACAAATAATTCATAATCCTAAGTCTTCAAAACGGAAGGGTGCTCCCAGGAAAAATCGTTTGAAGGGGCCACTAGAAAAGGGGAAAACTAACGCAAAGGTATGCTGCCTTGCACTTTCTATGAACAACAGACAATGTTTAAACTTGTACAGACAATGAACACATATGTACAGACATAATATTACCGATTTTATTTCAGGCAAGGGCGCCAAAAAAGCTGGCCACACAGGACATTGTTGTTGCTGAGGTGCCCACACTACATTACCAAGATGGTTTAGATTTGAATCTTTCTCTGGTTTGAATTGTTAATGAAACTTCGTATTGAAATGTCTGTGGCGCAGACAACTCAATGTCTTTGTCTACATTAGTACATTGCATTTTTGTTTATGTAAAACTATTTGTAGTCCTATAATATAGTTCTAAAATATAGTGTGGATGACGAAGACAATCAAACTACATCGAACCTTCAATCCGTCTGTATAGAGACATTTAAATGTACAGACAACGTGTATAATACGTACAGACAATATTTATAATACGTACAGACAACATTTATAATACATACAGACAACGTTTATAATACATACAGACAACGTTTCTTCATGGTTGTTATAATATCTTAGTTTATAATACGTACAGACAACGTTTATAATACATACAAACAACGTTTATAATACATACAGACAACGTTTCTTCATGGTTGTTATATTATCTTAGTTTATAATACGTACAGACAACGTTTATAATACGTACAGACAACGTTTATAATACGTACAGACACCGTTTATAATACATACAGACAACGTTTCTTCATGGTTGTTATATTATCTTAAATACGTACAGACAACGTTTATAATACGTACAGACAACGTTTATAATACGTACAGACACCGTTTATAATACATACAGACACCTATAATATAGTTCTAAAATATAGTGTGGATGACGAAGACAATCAAACTACACCGAACCTTCAATCCGTCTGTATAGAGACATTTAAATGTTTGTATACAGACTTTTATATCATGTTAAATGTTTGTATACAGATATTTAGTCCATTAATCCGTCTGTATTTGAATCATAATCACCCCATTCGCTGCAAAATGTCTCAACGGGAAACTACACACTTACACAAGCCTAAAGTTAACACAAACTAAAAAAATTGTCTGTCAGGATACATCATGCAAAGAGGACACAATGTCTGCACGCAGACAATACCCTTTATGTTTGAATTCGACATGTAAGTAGAAGTAAAATGTAACAAAAGAAATTAAAGTAAGTTCACCTCTTCCTTGAACAACAACTCTCGTGGGCTACGGCATTCTTCAAAGAAACCATGTTCTTCGTTCATCAACATCAACTTAAAATTTCAAATAAACATTGTAAAATAAATCACAAAATGTGTGATTTAAAAACCAATACAACAAATGTACCTTGACAACACTTACATCATTCATCACATTATTGATGACAAAGTCTGGACTTTGATAAATCTGTTCGGAAGATTACTAAACATAAATAACATATGAAAACTATGTGCGAAATGGTGTTCGTAATGGTGCTTAAACAATTTAGATTACTAAACATAAATAACATATGAAATCTGTCCCGACCCACACATAATCCACATCCTTAAACAATTTAAAACAATTTCAAACATTCCCCAAACTCATTAGCCGTTAGAAATGTTTAGAAATGTACATCGTTAAATAGCCCATGACCACGAACTACCAATTCTTCATCAGCAGTCGTCGTGTCAGCAATAGCCGCATCTCCATCCTCGTCACCACACTGAAATATGTTAACCAAATCTACTCACATATTGTCTGTACAGGCAGTATATTGTCTGTTTTAATGTATACAGACAACCTCAGCGGTATGAAATCAGAATATTGCATACAGACAAAGTTAAATAAGTACAAACTTTTACCTCTTCACCTACTTCATTAATAACCATGTCGGGTTCCCTACTGTTTCGTGTATGGGCATCTTCTTTAGATGTTACCTGTTCATCTACTTCGTTATTAACCTCAGCTCTATCCTCTTCAACAACCTACAATTTCATTGAAACAGTTAGTGTGGAGGAAATGTTTGTCTCAAGTCAATTTTCATACAAACAACTGTAAAGCCAAATACAAGAGGAACTTACCAAGTCGGGTTCCACATTACCCTCAACAACTTCACATCTATCCTCAACAGCCTACAATATGTTTCCAAAATTCGATAATGTCATTTGTAATATACAGACAAATTACAATACAGACAACCTAAAAATGAAGTACAGACAAATTCACCGAAGTGCAGAAGACATTTACCTCTTCAGTGTCCACATTGTTTTGTTCGCCATCTCTATTTCCATCGTCATTCCCTTCCTTCTCTTTCATTTCAGAAAGGTGACTTTCAGTGGCTTTCAACCTCCTTTCAAGATGGGCTACACGTTCACGCAATAACCGCAATTCCTTTTCTGCGGCATCCTCATTGCTTTCCTCTTCCTCCTACCAATAAATGATGTAAATAATTACAACTCTGTACTCCAGACAATTACAGAAATTACACCAACAAAAGTATTACCTCAACAATATCTTTAAACACAATTTTTTCTAGCACATGGGCATGAAAAAAGCCATTAGCAGTCCACTTAAGCATTGGAATATCATTCTTACCCGCCACACGTTTGGCACATTTTTGCGCAAGGACAGGCAGTTCCTCGTACGCCCAAACCTACATACATTCATGAGTGTAATACAGAGAACTTATACAGACAGTGAATCTCAAAAACTGATATCATCCAGACGATTTATTCATGTATACAGACAATGTAACTCTTAAGTAAACAAATATACAAACAATAACATCAATACCTGTAAAGCATAGGGGAAGCCATACAAGCTAAACTTTGCATTGCGATAGTTACGATTTGCCAGCTTGCTTTGTTGAAACTTCAGTGGCTGGCCTTGCATGGTCTTCTTGAGACTCATCACAGTCACATTGTATGACTCTTTGGACCAGGGGCAAGACTTGAAAAGCTTAAACTCATCCACCAAACGCAAGTAATCCGGATGGATTCTTGTAGGCAAATCTCTAGCCAGCAGACAAGAGTGGACCAAAAACAAAGAAGCCAACTTCACCCGGTCCATAACATCTTCGTTCTCTTCTCGAGGGCTCTTACCTAGGGCAGCAACTTTCGCCTTCAACTTGTGATAGGTGACATCATCACAGCCACCAAAATACTTCTCCGCAATGCCCTGCCTTGCTTCATCCAGATCATAAGTGGGCCATTCTTCTAGATCTTTCACACCAACAATCCTATTGAAGTCATTGTAAGTGAACTTCATCAGCTTCCCCTCAAAAGCAAACCACATTTCATCCTCAGGCTGCTCACGCACAAGGCGCAACAGCAACAAATGAATTAGCTGCCCTGAGAATTGAAAGTGCGGACAAGCAAGTAAATGGCCCCAAGGGGTTTTAAGAAGCAATGACATCTGCTTGAGTGTAAGGCATTCACTCAGCAACTCCAAAGCCTCATTGAAGGCTGACCGTACTGAGTATTGGGCTGGGAAGTAATCTCTTAGAGGAATTTGAAGTTCCATCCTAAAAATATTCATACAGACAGTGGTCACACACAAATATTCATACAAACAGGTTTGAAGTTCACAAAAATATACAAACAAACCATACAGACATCTCAAAAACAGCCACACAGACACCTTAACCCACGAATAAGAACACGCTATACAGACATCTTTAAAAGCACAAAACAAGCAACCAATACAACCCAACTAATGAGGCACAAACATCTCATGTACATCAATAATCTAAGGTGAGACCACTTTTATGAGATAGACATGCACCTGCACACTGTATAGACATCTCAACAAAAGTCATACAGACAGGTTTCGACTTTGCAAAAATATACAAACAAACCATACAGACATCTCAAAAAATAGCCACACAGACACCTTAACCCACAAATAAGAACACGCTATACAGACATCTTTAAAAGCACAAAACAAGCAACCAATACAACCCAACTGATGAGGCACAGACATCTCATGTACATCAATAATCTAAGGTGAGACCATTTTTATGAGATAGACATGCACCTGCACACTGTACAAACATCTCAACAAAAGTCATCCAGACAGGTTTCGACTTTGCAAAAATATACAAACAAACCATACAGACATCTTAACAACAGCCACACAGACATCTCATGTACATCAATAACCTAAAGTGGAGTTTTGGAGATCTTTACCTTGCTGCCAGTTGAGTCAGCGAAGTGCGCACCATTGTAGTGGAGTTTTGGAGACGACGGCCGGACGGGGGGAAGTTGTGACTTGCGACCGGAGAACGGAGAACGACGACGACGTCCAACGGGAGGAAAGAGGAGTGGGGAGGGGAGTCGAAAAAACGGAGAGGAGGGCTCTGCGGCTTCGACGGCCAACGGGAGGAAAGAGGAGTGGGGAGGGGAGTCGGAAAAACGGAGAGGAGGGCTCTGCAGCTTCGATTGTTGGGTTTCTCTGGTTTGTGGGGAGTCGGGAAAGAGGAGTGGAAAGGGGAGTACGAAAAACGACTGGCGGGTTTTTTCGAAATGGCACATGGAAGGGGAGTGGGGAGGATCAATTCAAAACTAGGGTGGGTTAGAAAAGGGGGGTGGGGCTTTTTATTTGGTGTACACGGCCGTGTAAACCGGTGTGTACACGACGCATTTTTGGGCATGGAGGCACGTCAATTGCTTATCAGCTTGGCAGATCCGGATGAAGGTAATTTTCCCAAAATCGAGAAGGCAACGAAGGCTTCGACGTTTTTGGGTGATCGCAAGGGCAGAGATACATTGTTAGGCACATATTCACGTACCAGGACACTAAAGCGAAGAGATGGAACTCAACAGTAACGAAGCAAGGCAGCGGAGAAGTACCCAAGTGTCCGTTAGGGTTGCGAGACATGATTTTTCGATGCTTGGTTTGGTTATTTTGGCTTTGATGGCGACTGAGATATGAGCTGCACCAGCTGTGTTTGATCCGGGTGAAATTCTGGCGGTATGGGTCCCAGCTAAAGAGGGCGATTTTGGGATCCTTTCGGCTGTTGGGAGATTGGCGTGGTTGTTTTGGCCGTCTCAGGTGTTGGAGGAAGAAGATGTATGTGGTTGATTCGTCCCCCTCCTGAGCTGCCGCCACATAGGAATTATGTGACTAAGGTCAGGAAGACAACACTTGAAGAATGGATCCTGTTGTTCAACCAGTTGAAGTTTGTTTGTTTTTGCTATGTTTTGTTTGTTAATCTTTATTTTGATTTTATTAGGTCAAATAATAAGGGTGGTAGACTAGTAGGTTGCTTTATTTTAGTTGCTAGATTTCTGTTGGAAGGCAATCAGGCTGATTCAGCCGCTAATAGTTTCAAAGCTCTCACATTTTCAGTGATTAGTCTCGCTCTTTTTGGGATGAACTATTTTATGTCTGGTAAAGAAGTGAGTGGGCCGATGCCTTATGGTTATGTTTGTCTAGAGGGAGGTTAGGGGCCGAGGGTTATTTTATTGTTTGCAATTCTCCTGGTTGTACTGCGAGTTTTGATTTGATATAATATGTCAGTTTCGAGTCAAATAAAACTATGATATTATAAATGTATTATTTTTAATACGAAGTACTCCCTCGGTCCCAAATTGTAAGATACATTTACTATTCACTTGGTCAACATAAATCACACTTAATCTTTTATTTTATATATAAAAAGTTTATGAAATTTGAATAATTTTTTGTAGACTTTGTAGCGGTTTTAATGTAGTTTCTGAATATGTAAATTTTATGTTCTAGAACTAATTTGAGTGTTGACAGAGATCAATTTGCTTTATCGTCAGTCATACATCGTAAACTGTAACGTATCTTACAAATTGGGACGGAGGAAGTATTTGATAACTAAATGTTGTTTGTCCATAAATAATACTCCATCCATTCCTAAATAAACTTCCAACTTTCCTTTTTCGTCCGTTCCAATTAAAACTTCCACTTTCCCTTTTTGGTAAAGAATTTGTGATTCACAACATTTCTTACACATTTCTCTCTCCTCTGCACAACTCTCCACCACACAATATCCACTATCTTAAACTTTGTGCCAAACCCATTTGGAAGTTAAAATGGGAACGGAGGTAGTACAAAAATAAATGTTATGCACAAATATAGGGTCACTTTTAAAAAATTCCAAAAATGAGACTAAACTCCTACGAGTGACAATGACCAATTCGAGCAATGAATAACCAGACCAGTGACCAACCCGACTAGTGACCAAACCAACTAGTGATCATGACCAGTCCGTCTAGTTACCATGACCAATCCGACCAGTGACCAACCCAACCAAAGACCGTGACCAATCCGGTCAGTGACCAATCACAGTTATCACTGATCGGTGACACCCTAGCAACCATGTCCAACTCGGACATGACCTGACCATGATCAATTCGACCATGACCAACCCGGCAGTGACCGGCCATTTCCCATGCCTCGGCCACCACCACCACACATGCTCGAACCGCCGCCGCCCATGCTCTAGCTACAACCGAATCTGCCCTACAAACCCTAATCCACCTTTGCCCAAGACCTTGTCCCCTCCCATACCTCAGACAACCAAGCCCGCCACCACCGCCCCCATTTCCCCCTTCCCTGTTCCAGGTGGCCGCATATCTGATAATTAGTGTCGGCGCTGTCACAAACGAAATTGTAGTCGCCGCATATCTGGTAGCGTAGGTGAAGGCATCGTCGAAGCTTCTACATCGACCATGAATTGTTGAGCCGCTGAAGCACCAAGATGAAGAAGATCGATGTTGCAGGCGCGAGCGACGGCGGCAGGCACGGGCGACAACATGAATCGGTGAGAAGCAGTCCGATGTCCATGCTTGCAGCTCTGGTCGGCGCCATTGTTGCGCACATAGGAGAAACTTGGAGAAGAATGGGAGACATGGTTGCAAGTTGATCTCGGACATGGTCTCTTTTTTGTCCAATTGAAAACATGTCTTATTTTTGTCCACTTGAAAGTCCATGGTCTTATTTTAGCCATTATTTCTAATTAAATTATCTTTTAAGAGTATTAATTGTTTTCTAAAATAGTTATGTAACTTTTATATAGGATGTCCAAAAAGGAACGTGAAGAGCCTAGAATGGGACGGGGGACTATATAAATATATTTCATCCACTCCTTGAAACTTTGCATCTATATACCAAGTGTAGCTCACATGATAGGAAGAAAGTGTCACAATTTTGGGGGTTCTCACGAATGGAGTGTCATCTTTTTTTGTCATCTTTCTCTTATGGGTTGTCCCAAAAAAAATTGTCACTTTTCTCTGTAATCAATTAATTTAGGGTTTCTGTTATTGCTCTTCTCTTTGCACAAATTTCAAACACATTATTTTCAGGAAAAATGTTCAAAGAAACATTTGTACTATTTCCAAACCGTTACTTAAGCCTATGTACTAAAAAAGTATCCTATAAGTATGCCTACTTTACAAAAAGGGTCAATTTGACCATTTAATCAGCTTTTGACCTGTAATAGTTGGTTTTTTATACTTAAAACGTTCTAAAAACTGTTAAAATTTGAAGAAATATAAAAAAATTGTGAAAATTTTCAGAATATCAAAGTCAATATTTTTTAATTTTTAAAAATATTTGTATATTCGACATCTGTTTAAAAGGTTTTTAAAGTTTTTCTTTTTTCTTTTTTATTTTCACATTAGTTTTTCGGTTTTATAATTTTTTTAATTTTATTTAATTTAATGTTTTTAAAATTTATCTATTCTTATATTTAAACTATTTTTATATTATTATTTATTCAAACTTATATGATTTTTTAAGATTCATCAATATTCGTAATTTAATTTTAAAAAAAAAATCAACCTGCTATAGCAGGTCAAAGGGCTTGGTTGATTGTATTTAAAAGTAGACGTACTTATATGATACTCCTTCTGTCCCGCTAACAATGGGACAAGAGGGAGTGACACGCAAATCAATAAAAAGTGGTTTATATGGTTGATATTGAATTGATAAAGTAATAATAAGTAATAATGATTTAGAGCCACACAAACTTTGCCAAATTTGGTATGAGACAATCTTAGTGGGACGGACCGATAAGGTAAAACGGGACTGATGATACCATGGACTCCAACAATGGCCCAATTACGTAGTCCAGAACGAGAAGTTGCCTAAGTGACAGGAATAGCCCATAAACGGGATCGAGCCATGAACAGGATTCACATTAAATAAAATGGTAGGCCTGATTAGGGATCAGGCCCACGAGAGGAGTCGGACAAGCAGACCTCGAGCCTGGGCGGAGTTCTAATGCGACCGAGATATTCCTAGGGTTTACGTGGCAGGCTATTATTTGAGCATAGCTATTTGGCTGCAGGCGGGAATCAATGGGAAACGTAGACTTGAAGAAGACAATCATTGCATAATGACCGAGACGCTACAGGAGTTCTATTCGAACTAATATATGAGCCGTAATTAATAGCATTAAATGTAATAGTTTTCTCGTGGGATACTAGTTCTTGTAGTCTATAAATACTTCCTGTAATTCCCCTAAAAGGGGGATCGGTAAATCATTCTCTCAAATAATAATAATACTGTCTTACGTTGCCATAATTAGATATCTCTAGTAAATTTAGCTCTAATAGTTGGATTAAACTCCATCATTTGGTGCTTTCATTGAGAGCTGAACTCAAGAGAACGATGGTTGGATCTAGTAGCAACAACCGTATGGGTGGTAACCAAGGCGGCGACCGTTTCAAACAGGTCGTTGTTGAGGATGAAGGTTCGAGGTCACGACGGAGCGACTTGCGAAGGCGCAATAACAACGTCACCACCCCAGGCGATCTAAGGAACCAAATCCAAGGCATGGGGAGCTCCAGGCGAACGACGGTGCGGCCACCGCACTTTCAGACGCGAGGCACCGGACAGAATATCCCCAACGTGGACCCGACACAAGCCCTAGCAAGTCTGGCTACGTTTCAAAGAACAATGGAGACCCTGACTACCGTCTTCAAAGTCATCATCTCTGAACCTGCTGGGAGACCTCTCTCTCCCCACCAGGCTCCGTCTATGGCTCAGCAGGGGGGAATATCTCCTCAACAACCTAGGGATTCTCCACCAGTCAGGTCCCATCGCTCCCACAACTCCAGAAAGGAGGTGCACGATAGAATCGGTCTCAATCATGATGAGAGGACTCCCACGTGCGTGACTTTGGACGAGCCGACCTCATTTTCTAAAAAGAGAGAGGTCGGAGCCCAATTCGAGGATGACGATAAAGAGGGGGATCCAGGCCGACAAGAACTTCTGTACGTCCACCAAGTCTATGGCGGACCGGTTGGAGGGGACACCATGGGGGAGAGAAAGAAGTGGGATCGCCAATTGTTCATCGGGGAAATCAATCATCTTCCTGCTGAAAAAAGGCGGAAGCGGGAACCCATCACCTTCACGGATAATGATCTCTTCCATGCCCCCCACCCCACAGAGATGCTCTGGTAATAAAGATGGAGGTTATGGACACGATTGTCCACAGAGTTCTTGTGGACAACGGAAGCTCAGTCAACATACTATACATGGATACCGTCATGGAAATTGGGCTCCAGAGAGAGGCTCTCAGACCGTTAAGAACCCCTCCTTCAGGTTTCACCGGAGACACGATCGAGCCGGAAGGGGTGATCACTCTCAAGACCCAACTCGGATCAGAACCGTGTATCAGGAAGATCGAAGCGGATTTTGTTGTCGTTCAGCTACCCAGTGTTAGTAAGGCCATCATGGCCCGACCTCTACTAGAGGACCTGGGAGCCATTGTTTCCCAGGCTCAATTGTGCATAAAGTTCCACACGCCGGCGGGAATAGGAACAGTGAGGGAAGAGAAAAGGATGGCTAGAAGTTGTTACGTAAAGGCCTGCAAAGCTCACGAGGGAAACGACATAAGAATCCACACTATTGAACAAGACTTATCCAGATATGAGGAGGGGCAGCTCAAAGCTCAACCCATCTCGGAGCTCTAGGAGGTCAGAGTCGATCCCTCCCGACCGGAGTGTCGGATCAAGATCGGTGCAGGACTCCCGACCGACATAAGAGCAAAGATAGTCCAGGTTTTGGCAGAATATAAAGTGATATTCGCTTAGGGGCCGGAGGACATGCCTAGGCTCGATCCAAGCATAGCAGTTCACAGATTGAACGTGGATCCAAAGGTAACGCCAGTCAAACAAAAGAGAAGATATTTATCACTGGATAGGAAGAAATTTGTTAAAGGGGAAGTGGACATGCTGCTGGGCATCAAACATATCAGGGAGGTGCAATATCCGGAATGGCTCGCCGATGTAGTTTTGGCTCCTAAACCACCTACCTGGAGAATGTGCGTAAACTATACGTGTGATACTCTGAAAATTATAAATTAAATAAAATATTTTTTAGTCAGATAAAATATAATGAAAGCAACATTTTAATAGTTAAGTGAATCACATAAAATTTTAACATCGGTGACATTGTCTTAATCAGATAAAAATGTTGCAATAATAAACATGACATTTTTATAATTGTGTGATCAAGTAAGATCTTGACTTGAATAACAAAAATGGCATTTCGTAACAAGTTAAAATAATACATATGACATAAATAATAAAAGTGATATCTGAATTTGAAGATACGAGTTAATAAAATGCGTATAAAAATATCATACAAGAATACAATGTTGGGAGAGTTGACTTTTAAAGACTAATAATAATGCATACTAGTATGCCTGTCACAACAACAATATATGAAGTACTAAAACTAATAAAGACATATGCACATGATCGCGGCTAATACATGTGCAATGTATCAAACAAAAATTAATTTTTCAAGGGACCAAGACATACATACATACATACAGTCCAAGTTAAAAGAAGACACTCACATATGCAACCCATAATACATGCGTATGTATGAAGTTCATGTACCATACCAATAATATACCTCCTCCAAAAACAAAGATGATGTTCACATGCATGTGAACCTGCGTGAACAACCGACATACCCACATGCGAAACCAATGAAGCTACGCCTACACTTACGCATACATACTATTGCCATACAAACATATATACATATACACGTATATATATAATATACATTGCGGCAAACCTATAGACGCAAAAACAATAGCTTAAACACTATCCAACGCACGAGCAGTATATACATACACGAAGTATATATATATAGGCAAAAATTCAACCCAACGTTATACTACAAACCGAGCCTTGAAAACACTTCTAAAACATTCCCCTTCGTTGAGGTGAATTGACGGTCGGTACAAAACATCCTGGCTTTTGAGTAGTAGTGGTAGTAGTCTGGGCTGGATTCGGAAATAGGAAATATCCGAACCGAACGGATCTTTCGGTTTCCTATATTCTATAACCCGAAACCGGACCGATCTAAGTTGGGACCCAATGTTTTGGAAACCGAATTTTCGGTCCTGTTTTTCGGGTTTTTCACAAAAACCGAATGGGCATTAAATATTTGATTATATAGGCTCATATGAGGAGTGAATCCTCTATTTCATCCGGTGTGGGACGAGTTGTAGGCTGAAGAAAATCAAATTGGAAGAATTGGGGCGGAAGAAAAGCAAAATAATTTTAAGGAAATCTGTCCTTGGGGGGATTCGAACACGCGTGATACGAAAGGGGCGTGTTACCTGTCACCGCTAAGCTACTCCGGCTTGTTTATAAATATGGATGCCAAATGTATTACATACATTAGTTAAAGAAATTAAATAAAATAATTTAAAACTATTATTTAATAAAATAATAAATAAATCGGTTCGGTTCGGTTTGAACCAATTTTCAATCTCAAAGAACCGGTTCTGAACCGATTTTTATTCGGGTCCCAACTTTCGGGTCCCATTCAAGTCGGTTCGGTTTCGGTTCAGTTTTTCCCGCTCGGTTCAGGTTTTTTCGGTTCGGTTTTCGGTTAAATGTTCCAGCCCTAGTAGTAGTAGCAGATCCTAATCATTCAATTTTTGAGGTGGGGTAGTTGGTAGAAAACATCCCGGCTACCCGGATCGACTTACTAACCCGGAGGGCTTGGAATACCTTTAGGGGGTGTGCACACTTAAAGTAGTTGTTTCCGTTTCCATTGAACAATTGTGGTACCGGCGATAGTCCCAGGGTGGCTGTACATAACAACGGACCACCGGGCTCAACCAAAGTGTTGAGTACCGCCCTTCTAAATTACTAGGAAGTTAGTTACAAAGTTATGCGATTTGGATTTTGTATAGATATCGTTTGGAAATTTCTGGGAGAAATTCAATAGAAGAGAATTTTGGTGTCTCATGTATTTTGGAAATTTTATGGTTTACAAGTTATGCGATTTGGATTTTGTATAGATATCGTTTACTTATGATTTATAAAGTGTATATAAAAACATTTTATGAGGTTGTACGAATATATATATATTATTTTAAAAGGTTAGGTGGAACTTACTTAGCATTATTGCTAATGTTTGTTTTCTTTTTATTTTTCTTTTGCTCGTTTCTAACAGGAGGTGATCACGTTAATTTTGATGCTGGAATGTTTGAGAGCGCAAACTAGAAGACCGTGTTGTAGTTCTCTAGAATAAAGTTTGATACTTGCTTAAGATTCGAACATCTAGATTTTTGTTAAATTACATTTTGGTAGATAGCCTTCGCATTCAACCATTCAAAGGTTGGATGTGGCAGTGACATGCCCTTTTCCTTAGTTTTTATTAATTTCCGCTGCAAACTTTTGAAGGTTTAATTAATAAATAAAAGTTCATTTTTATTTCAAGTATTATTCTGTGTGGGAAATTTGGGGGTGTCACAAGTTGGTATCAGAGACTTAGGTTTTCTGAAAGGACTAGAACACGAGGTAATAGGTCGTAGGGAGGAATTCTGTCACAAAGACGATAACAGTCTAAGCTGGTTGGTGCATAATTGAGCCTTTGAGCACGTCCAACTAACCGGGAATTTCTCCTTGTGCTGAAACTTCGTTGTTCGAAATCTTTGACAAAAACCGTGGGAATCATACCTTCAAGTGGAGATCTTTTCAATTTTTTTTAATCAAATTTAGGAAATGAAATTGATTATGGAAAGACCTTTCTAGGGACGCGGTGAGGATTGTGAGATTTGGTAATTACTTTTATGTGTTGAACAAAATTCTTGATGCTTATGTGATCTTTTGCATGCTAGATTATAGTATGAATTGATGAGCAGTATTAGAATAGTAGCTTGATTGCTAGACAATACCTTAGCACTTAAGTATTCTTTTTAGAGAATGCCGCCTAGGAGAGAAGTCCCCACACCACCAACTAATGTTGAGCTTGCGCGGACCATGCAACAATTTGCTCAAACGTTAAGCATCGCGTTTCTCCAGAACTAGCAAACCAGCAATGACGCTTCTAAGAGGGTAGCAGCTTGGAATCCGCTGAGCTACCAGGGTCAGGAGGATCCGCTCATCATTGAAGATTGGATACGCTCCTTTGATAAGTTGTTCGAGGCAGTTAGCTGCCCGGCGGAACAACGAGTTGACATCGCTGCCTACTACTTGCATCAGGAGGCCGACAACTGGTGGGCCACTAATGGACTAGCCTTACGTCAGCAGCCAAATCTTTCTTGGGAGGCATTTAAGGAGGCTATGAGGGAAAGATTTTATCCCGAACATGTCAAAGCGGAAAAATATGAGGAGTTTTTGTATCTCAAACAAGGAGATATGTCGGTCCAAGACTATTACGCCAAGTTTGTGGCGTTAGCTCGGTTCGCACGTGCTCTAGTTCTGGACGAGAACAACAAGGCCCGAAAATTCATTCATGGCCTGAATTTTGACACTCAGAAGGCTGTAAGTGTGCTAGGGTGCCAGACGTTGAACGAAGCATATACGAAGGCTGCTCTTCACTATTGGGTTCAACGACTTCAGCGTGATGCTTACAAAAGGAACAAAAGAGGAGATGGCAATGACCAACCACCAAGGGGGAAGAGAGGTAGACCAAATCCCCCTGAACAACAAACACAATGGTGGGGAGATGATCGCAATCGTAATCAAGGAGAAAGGAACTTCCAAGGGAAAGGTCCGACGGGTGAACGATACTATCATTGCAAGTTATGTCAGAAGAATCATCCTGGACGCGATTGTGCGGGAAATGCAGTGAAATGTTATGATTGTGGTCGGATGGGCCATAGAGCATATGAGTGTCACGTGGGAAAAGGGAGGGTTCCCCAGAACCAAGGCCAAATCAACAAGGGAGGCAATCCTGGAGGAAATAGACCAGAAGGCGCAGAGAATCCTAACCACAACGCTCGTGGGAACGGGGGAAACCACAGGGGCAATAGAAAGCCCCTAACCAAGGCAAGATCTACGTGATGAATCAAGCTCAAGCTCATGCATGTGACGTGGTTTCAGGTACCTTTCAACTGAACTCCATGCCTGCTTATGTTCTTTTTTATTCCGGTGCTTCTCATAGTTTTATATCTTCAAGATTTGTTAAGAAACTAGGGATAGAACCCACTACTAGAATAGAATTGAATGTAAAAACGGCAGCTGAAAAAGTTGTGGCTTGTGGGAATGTGTACTCAAATGTACCCATACTCATAAGTGACACCAATCTCCCTGGAGACTTGATTCAATTCGATCTAGAAGACATAGACGTGGTGCTTGGCATAGACTGGCTCGGAAGATACAAAGCAAATATTTTATGTGGCGAGCAGAAGGTAGTCATGAAAGGCCCGAATGGGAAGAGGATATCCTACAAAGCTGTGACCACCACCCCGGGAGTAAAGCTGGCAACCATACAACCAATAAAGCGCTACATTCGAAAGGGATGTGAAGCATACTTGTGCGTAATCAAAGACTCGAAGGTGGAGGAGAAGACCATTGACCAAATTCCTGTGGTCAATGAATTCCCGGACGTGTTCCCTGAAGAGATTCCGGGGATGCCGCCAGAAAGAGAAGTGGAGTTCTCCATTGACTTGATGCCCGGGACTGCACCAATCTCGAAGGCACCCTATCGAATGGCACCAAAGGAGATGCAAGAACTGAAGGAACAACTTCAAGATCTGCTGGAGAAGGGTTATATCAAACCGAGTGTCTCACCCTGGGGCGCTCCGGTGTTATTTGTCAAGGAGGGTATTAGAAAATGCTTTATTTACTAGCTTATGTTTCGGGACGAAACATCTTTTAAGGAGGGTAGAATGTGATACTCTGAAAATTTTAAATTAAATAAAATATTTTTTAGTCAGATAAAATATAATGAAAGCAACATTTTAATAGTTAAGTGAATCACATAAAATTTTAACATCGGTGACATTGTCTTAATCAGATAAAAATGTTGCAATAATAAACATGACATTTTTATAATTGTGTGATCAAGTAAGATCTTGACTTGAATAACAAAAATGGCATTTCGTAACAAGTTAAAATAATACATATGACATAAATAATAAAAGTGATATCTGAATTTGAAGATACGAGTTAATAAAATGCGTATAAAAATATCATACAAGAATACAATGTTGGGAGAGTTGACTTTTAAAGACTAATAATAATGCATACTAGTATGCCTGTCACAACAACAATATATGAAGTACTAAAACTAATAAAGACATATGCACATGATCGCGGCTAATACATGTGCAATGTATCAAACAAAAATTAATTTTTCAAGGGACCAAGACATACATACATACATACAGTCCAAGTTAAAAGAAGACACTCACATATGCAACCCATAATACATGCGTATGTATGAAGTTCATGTACCATACCAATAATATACCTCCTCCAAAAACAAAGATGATGTTCACATGCATGTGAACCTGCGTGAACAACTGACATACCCACATGCGAAACCAATGAAGCTACGCCTACACTTACGCATACATACTATTGCCATACAAACATATATACATATACACGTATATATATAATATACATTGCGGCAAACCTATAGACGCAAAAACAATAGCTTAAACACTATCCAACGCACGAGCAGTATATACATACACGAAGTATATATATATAGGCAAAAATTCAACCCAACGTTATACTACAAACCGAGCCTTGAAAACACTTCTAAAACATTCCCCTTCGTTGAGGTGAATTGACGGTCGGTACAAAACATCCTGGCTTTTGAGTAGTAGTGGTAGTAGTCTGGGCTGGATTCGGAAATAGGAAATATCCGAACCGAACGGATCTTTCGGTTTCCTATATTCTATAACCCGAAACCGGACCGATCTAAGTTGGGACCCAATGTTTTGGAAACCGAATTTTCGGTCCTGTTTTTCGGGTTTTTCACAAAAACCGAATGGGCATTAAATATTTGATTATATAGGCTCATATGAGGAGTGAATCCTCTATTTCATCCGGTGTGGGACGAGTTGTAGGCTGAAGAAAATCAAATTGGAAGAATTGGGGCGGAAGAAAAGCAAAATAATTTTAAGGAAATCTGTCCTTGGGAGGATTCGAACACGCGTGATACGAAAGGGGCGTGTTACCTGTCACCGCTAAGCTACTCCGGCTTGTTTATAAATATGGATGCCAAATGTATTACATACATTAGTTAAAGAAATTAAATAAAATAATTTAAAACTATTATTTAATAAAATAATAAATAAATCGGTTCGGTTCGGTTTGAACCAATTTTCAATCTCAAAGAACCGGTTCTGAACCGATTTTTATTCGGGTCCCAACTTTCGGGTCCCATTCAAGTCGGTTCGGTTTCGGTTCAGTTTTTCCCGCTCGGTTCGGGTTTTTTCGGTTCGGTTTTCGGTTAAATGTTCCAGCCCTAGTAGTAGTAGCAGATCCTAATCATTCAATTTTTGAGGTGGGGTAGTTGGTAGAAAACATCCCGGCTACCCGGATCGACTTACTAACCCGGAGGGCGCGATCGAAGCCAAGACTATGGAAGAGGAGGTTTTAAAACTTTCAACAAAGAAGAGAGAAGTCCACATTTCTATCAATCAAGAGGCCATGGAAGAGGAGGTTTTTCAAGACCAAAGTATGATAAGTATCAAGTTCAATGTTATAATTATCAAAAATTTGGTCACTTTGCCTCCGATTGTAGATTGGCAAAAAATAAAGTTGAGGAGCGAACAAATCTTACCAAAGAAGAAGAAGAAAATTCAACATTCTTGATGACCCATAAAGGAGGAGAAAGTGACACCAAAACGACATGGTACTTAGATACGGGAGCAAGCAACCACATGTGCGGGAAGAAAGATATGTTTGTCGAGCTTGATGAATCGGTAAGCGGAAATATCTACTTTGGAGATGAATCAAAAATCCCGGTAAAAGGAAAGGGGAAAATTTTAATCCGGTTAAAAAATGGAAAAAATGATTTCATCTCTAACATCTACTATGTGCCCAACATGAAATCAAACATTTTAAGTTTGGGGCAACTTTTAGAAAAGGGATATGACATTCATATGAAAGATCACACCCTTTTGATGAGAGATAAAAATGGGGGTTTGGTTGCTAAAGTACCAATGTCAAGAAATAGAATGTTTTCATTAAACATTGATAATGGGGGTCCAAAATGTTTGAAAGCATGTTTTAAAAATTCATCTTGGATTTGGCACTTGAGGTTTGGGCATCTTAATTTTGGAGATTTAAAATTGTTGAGTGATAAAGGTATGGTGAAAGGTTTGTCCAAAATCAATGAAGCTAATCAATTGTGTGAAGGATGTTTATTTGGAAAGAAACCAAGAAAAAGTTTTCCAAAGCAAGCATCTACAAGAGCAAAACAACCATTAGAGCTTGTACACACGGATATATGTGGGCCAATTAAACCACTCTCTCTAGGAAATAGTAATTATTTTGCTCTTTTCATTGATGATTTTAGTCGGAAAACTTGGGTTTATTTTCTAAAACAAAAATCCGACATTTTTGGGGCCTTCAAGAAATTTAAAGCTCATGTTGAAAATGAAAGCGGGTTTAAAATAAAATCCATGAGATCCGATCGTGGGGGGGAATTCACTTCAAAATACTTTGAAAATTTTTGTGAAGAAAATGGTATTCACCGCCCCTTAACGGCTCCATATACTCCACAACAAAATGGAGTTGTTGAAAGGAAAAATCGATCCCTTCTTAATATGGTTCGAAGCATGCTTAATAGCAAAAATGTTCCAAGGGAATTTTGGGCCGAAGCCGTGGATTGTGCGGTTTATTTGTCAAACCGATCTCCTTCTAGACGTGTTTGGAACAAAACCCCCGAAGAAGCATGGAGTGGAAGAAAGCCCGGAATTGCCCACTTGAAAGTTTTTGGGAGTATTGCTTACGCTCATGTGCCGGATCAAAAAAGAAGCAAATTGGATGACAAAAGTGAGAAGTTTATCTTTATTGGATACGATGCAAGAGCAAAGGGGTACAAGTTATACAATCCAAGCAATGGAAAAATTGTGGTTAGCCGCGATGTTGAGTTTGATGAAGAGAACACTTGGGATTGGACTCAAAAGGAAGAGACTACAATTTCTTGCCTTACTACAATGAAGAAGAAGATGAGCAAGAGCTAGCCAATGAAGAGCCCACGAGTCCAACTCCACCATCACCCGAGCAAGAAGGATCCACAAGTGAAGACAACTCAAATGAAAGGCCGTCTCGCTTAAGGAGCATACAAGAGCTATATGAGATAACCGAAAATATAAATGATCTAACATTATTTTGTCTTCTTGCCGATTGTGAACCAATAGGTTTTGAAGAAGCGACTAATGACAAGAATTGGAGGGAAGCCATGGATGAAGAAATGAAGGCCATCATAAAAAATGATACGTGGGAATTGGCCACTTTACCCAAAGGACTATTGGAAAAATGTGTTAAAAAATTGCATTAAATGGTCATTTTGGGGCAATTATTTGAGTGGGGTCCACTTCCGATTTGGGTCGGGTCAAAGTGGTTTCGGATTGTCCTTGTTAAGGGCTACAATTCGATATGTGGTACACTCAAAACGGATAACGGGTGAATGAGAAATTGATTCTCGAAGTTCACTCGTTGAAATGGAAAAACTGGGAAAAATGATGAGTTTCTAGTGTGTTTTATCCCACACCGAAAAACTCAAGGGATTTTCACCCCCTTATAAAGGGAAGCCTCTTTTAAGGAGTTAAGATTCCTAAAGGGAAAGGCTCTCTCTTACGCGCAGGGGAGTTCTGTTGGCTCCGGACACAAACCCGTTACAACAATTAATGCCCAACGTTCTTCTCTTTTAATGCTGCGTTAAATGGACACTTTATGGACGATTCAATGCCCAACGGACTGCTCATTGATGTCCAACGTTCAGGTCCATTAACACTCCATTTAACACACAACGAATCCTCCTATAAATAGCTGGCAGGTGCTTTGCAACAAACACACGGTTTGACAACGCACAACACTTTCCTCACGTTTTCTTGAGCTAAAAACTCTTCCAGCTACTCCAAAAATTCCTTCTGTGTTCATACTTGGTTCTCGTTCGCTGGAACTCTTGTTTGTGTGCTCAAACATTAGTTCGTAGTCATCGTATCCTGGGAAACGATTGTTGCAACGCTCCTAGCACCGTGGGAGGCAACAAATACGTTTTAAGGAAATCGTGCGTAGCACGAGCTTTGGCTAATTCTGCTTCATCTCCTTTCTTGTTTTTCTCTAGTCATTTTATTTAATTAATTTATTTTAATTAATTTTATTTATTTTCCGAAACACACCCAACAAGGACACAAAGAAATTGGTGCAAAATGGGTGTTTAAAGAAAAGAAGAATGCCATGGGGGAAGTTGAAAGGTACAAAGCAAGGTTGGTTGCAAAAGGGTACAACCAAAGAGTCGGTATCGACTACGAAGAGGTATTTGCTCCCGTTGCCCGCTTGGAAACAATAAGATTTTTAATTTCTTTGGCGGCTCAAAATAAATGGAAAATTTTTCAAATGGATGTGAAGTCCGCATTTTTAAATGGAAAGTTAGAAGAAGAAGTTTATTTAGAACAACCACCGGGATATAAAATAAAAGGGCATGAAGATAAAGTTCTAAAGTTGAAAAAGGCACTTTATGGTTTGAAACAAGCCCCAAGAGCTTGGAATACTAGAATTGATAAGTATTTCCAAGCAAATAATTTCATAAAATGTCCCCATGAACATGCTCTTTATGTCAAAAAGGAGGGAAATGGAGATATCTTGATTGTTTGCCTTTATGTTGGTGATCTAATATTCACGGGAAATAATCCCAATTTATTTGAGAATTTCAAAAAGGCAATGAGTCAAGAATTTGAAATGACCGATATGGGCTTAATGTCTTATTATTTGGGAATTGAGGTGAAACAAAGGGAAAGTGGAATTTTTATCGATCAAGAAGGATATGCAAAGAAAATCCTTGAAAAGTTTAAAATGGATGATTGTAATCCAATCAATACCCCGGTGGATTGTGGTGTAAAATTATCTAAGTTTGGTGATGAAGAAAAAGTGGAGCCCACAATGTTCAAGAGCTTAGTTGGGATCTTACGATACTTAACTTGTAGAAGGCCCGACATTTTGTACGGAGTTGGTCTCATTAGCCGGTATATGGAAGACCCAAGAACCTCTCATTGGAAGGCCGCCAAGAGAATTCTTCACTACATCAAAGGTACTCTTAACTTTGGCTTGTTTTACAATTCTTGTAAAGATTTCAAGCTTGTTGGGTATAGTGATAGTGATTGGGCCGGAGACGTTGATGATCGCAAGAGTACCACCGGATTTGTCTTTCTTTTGGGTAATACGACTTTTACTTGGAGTTCGAAGCAACCCATTGTGACCCTCTCCACATGTGAAGCTGAATATGTTGCCGCCAATTCATGTGTTTGTCATGCTATATGGCTTCGAAATCTATTCAAGGAAATAGGCATGCCACAAAAGGAAGCTACGGAGATATATGTGGATAATAAGTCGGTAATAGCATTGGGAAAGAATTCGGTATTCTATGATCGTAGCAAGCACATTGATACCCGCTATCACTACATTCGAGAATGCATTGAAAGAAAAGAGGTTGAAGTAAGGTATGTAAGGTCTCATGATCAAATCGCCGACATTTTTACGAATCCGCTTAAGCACGAAGATTTTCGAAGGTTGAGGACCATGCTCGGAGTTAAAACAAGTTTAAGGGGGGATGTTGAAAATTAAACTTGGTTTTGGGCCTAATTAATATTTAGTTTTAGTTGTTGTTGGGAAGGCCCAAGTGATAGAAAAATGTAGAAGGAATAAATTCTAGAGTTTCTATAGAAGATGTGGTCTAGAATTTTCCTATAATTAATTGAGTAGAATTGTGTAGAATGTATTAATTGTAGAAGATTCTAGATATCGTTGTGCTAATATAAATAGAGGTCTCCTACCCCCCACTTTGTATCAAGCAAATCAAACAAATTGAGTTTTTCTAATAAAAAGAGTTCTTCCCCTTTGTTCAAATATCTCTTCCATAATATTTCTAATTTAGCCTCCCAATTTCCCAAATCTTCCTTCACTTATTTCCAACACGTTATACTACAAACCAAGCCTTGAAAACACTTCTAAAACATTCCCCTTCGTTAGAGGAATCCAACAAATCAAGAATCGTTGAAAACGGTCGTGAAATGAGAGAGATATTGCTGGAGTTACGCCGGGCTAACCGTAACAACGGAAAATGGAGAAGAAGAAGGAACCGCCGCCGCCAGTCCACTGCTGATCTTCGCCGTCTCCGAACGATTCTGTTACCACCACCGTTTCACTCATCCATCGAGGTAAGCTTCCCCTGCGTTTATCTGCGTTTTTGCGGCGTACCAACGAAGAAGACCTTCGTCTCACGGCTCTCAGTTTTAAATAAGTGGGCTGAACTGTTCAAATTAAGTATTGGGCTGGGTAATAACAATCCGTAAAATAGTAATAAAATCTTAGATGAATACGTGATCAGCTGAAACTTGCAAGTGTACAAGTGCCAATGTAGTAATAAATTCCGGTAAAAATACCGGGTCGAACACAAGGAAACGTTGTTTATATGATTCAAAAGTGAAAGCGGTTTAGTAAAAGAATTAAGAAAAGAGTGAAGCTTTTTGAATTTTTTAAGAGATAATAAAAGCAACCAAGGGTTCAGGATTACTCCTAAACGACTCTTAGTGATGAATATATGTTCTTTCGCCAATTCTTATGAGTGGAATGTCACTAAAGTATTCTAACTCCTGTTACGGCAGCGAGATTGTGATTAATTCTACGTGTGAATCCCGTCACGGTTCACATTCATCTAAAATTAACCCCATTGAAGATTAGGACATTATAAAAACCACCATACTCAATTGAGGTATATTTCTATCCACAATTAGAATATGTCTAACCTTTAAGTGCACGGTTTATAACTCAACGTTAATTGCTCAAATAAACCCAACGATATAATCATACGTTGTACACCGTAGTCATACACATTAAAATATAAAGGAAAGATCATAATAATTTGGTTAAGAACATACATCAAACACCTAGAGTGCGTAAAGTTTCATCCCTAACCTTGGCTATAGAAAATTAGCTAGAACAATTCATAATAAAGTTACAAGTATTGAAATGATAAAATACAATGAAATACATAAGAAAATGATACCACAACTCCAAAGCTATGGTGGATAAAGCTTTCCCCAAGTGTAGAACTTCTCCCGAGACCAAGGGGTTGCTCTTGGGATGCCAAAGTAGAAGTAAAGTGTGTAGAATATGAAATAATCTCTTGAGAGGGCTTCAATCCTCTTAAATATTGAGTTCTCAACGGCCATTTTCGGACAAGGAAGCAAGCTCCTTAATGGGATTTGGTGTTTTGCCCGAATGATTGTGATGACCGTTGCTTGTTTTAATCAGCTCCAGGCGAAAGGCGGGCGACTTTCGCAAAAGCCGGGCGGCTTTCGCGAGTTTAAAACGGGCTTCTCCGCTCCAAGGACCGAAAGCCGGGCGGCTTTCGCCAAAAGTCGGGCGGCTTTTGGTTCGGTTTGCTGAATATTTTCCACGGCGCCCAAAGCCGGGCGCCTTTCATGAAAGCCGGGCGGCTTTCGTCTGTTTTGCTCCGGATGCTTTTCCTTCATCTTCGGACGGCAACTGGATGGTTGGTTGGTGAAAACCGGCCGGTTTTGGTGAAAGCTGGGCGGCTTTCACCCCTTTGGTGTATTTTCCTCTTTTTTTCTTTTGTTCTCGGGATGCGTTTGGTTGACCTTTACTTGTCGGGATTCTTCGTGTGTCTTTTCATCCTCGTATTTGATCCAATTGTCGGTTATAGTATTTCTTGCAAAACGAGACATATGTGTGAGAGTTTTATTCTTTTAAGTATAAAATCGTTTATAAATTGTTGTATAAATTACGTTAATAAAACGCTTATCAATATGTAGTATATTAAAAGGTAGAACCAGGTTTGTTTGATTGATAATAGTTAATTGTCACTTCAAGTTAAATAAATTACATTTTGTAAAATAACAAAGTAAATGGATTGTTTAGTAAAAATAAAATAATATAAGTGAACTATTCTGGATCCGTTTTTATCGATTTAGCTTAATTCAAATAGACGTTTATTAATTTGAGTACCAAATAAATTAAGATAAATTGGACAATAACAAATTCGGATATAATAGAAATAAAAGAATAATATCCAATTAAGGATGAATCGAATTAATAGAAGATTATTTGACCTAGAATTAAGTTATTGTACAATTATAAATTTGTAATAATGATTGATGATTCTTATAAGTTTGAATAATAAATTAACGAATACAGATCAAATGAATAATAGTAATGAGAGATACTTTTCTAGATTATTAATGGATGAAAGCCCCTATTGGATTATTCGAATTTCTTTATTCAGATTAAAATAAATTGGAATAGTTTAAATCAACTAGGTGATAGTGCCCTCGACTATTTTAGTAGATGGTCGAATTAAAATGTATAATAATGTGGAATAAGAATAAAGTGGTACGATTAATAAAAGTGACTAATTGATGGATAACCTAAATTCAAATTAATGAAAAAAAAATCGAATATTAGAGTAAAGGGAAATTGGTTAAATTATTAAATTAAGTGACTAATTATATCACCTTAATTAAAAGGTAAATATTTAGAGACCGGAATAGAGGAAGAGAAATAGAAGCATTGGATTTGAGGTAAGTTTCACGTCAACCGAAATTAGTTCTTTTTGCTTCGTGATTTCTCTGAATATTTTTGTGTGCATATTTGAGGATTGAATTTATGTGGCTGAATTTGATTAAATATTATTATATGAAAGGGGTTGTATTTGAGGTATTAGTAGATATATTGGTTTGTTAATATGAGTTATTATATACGTTTTTGGGAGATTTTGTAATAGTACGTAATTTGTTATCTTTGTGGGAGTTTGATGCAAAGGGAATTTTTGAAGTATAAACTTCGGTTGAGTTTGAAAAAAATAAACAGTTTCATAAAAGGTGAGCATCACGGGAGAAATCCGTGATGTTGGTTTTCCACGTCCCTTAAAATGTGGAGGGTGGTTAGGTCTACTACTACTCAATTTTTGTTGGGTTTGGTTTGAGGTGAATTGACGGTCGGTAGAAAACATCCTGGCTTTTGAGTAGTAGTGGTAGTAGTAGCTCCTAATCATTCAATTTTTGAGGTGGGGTAGTTGGTAGAAAACATCCCGGCTACCCGGATCGACTTACTAACCCGGAGGGCTTGGAATACCTTTAGGGGGTGTGCACACTTAAAGTAGTTGTTTCCGTTTCCATTGAGCAGTTGTGGTACCGGCGAAAGTCCCAGGGTGGCTGTACATAACAACAGACCACCGGGCTCAACCAAAGTGTTGAGTACCGCCCTTCTAAATTACTAGGAAGTTAGTTACAAAGTGATTTTGGGAGAAATTCAATAGAAGAGAATTTTGGTGTCTCATGTATTTTGGAATTTTTATGGTTTACGGGTTATGTGATTTGGATTTTGTAAAGATATCGTTTACTTATGATTTATAAAGTGTATTTAAAAATATTTTATGAGGTTGTACGAATTTATATATATTATTTTAAAAGGTTAGGTGGAACTTACTTAACATTATTGATAATGTTTGTTTTCTTTTTATTTTTCTTTTGCTCGTTTCTAACAGGAGGTGATCACGTTGATTTTGATGCTGGAATGTTTGAGAGCGCAAACTAGAAGACCGTGTTGTAGTTCTCTAGAATAAAGTTTGATACTTGCTTATGATTCGAACATCTAGATTTTTGTTAAATTACATTTTGGTAGATAGCATTAGCATTCAACCATTCAAAGGTTGGATGTGGCGGTGACATGCCCTTTTCCTTAGTTTTTATTAATTTCCGCTGCAAACTTTTGAAGGTTTAATTAATAAATAAAAGTTCATTTTTATTTCAATTATTATTCTGTGTGGGAAATTTGGGGGTGTCACAATACGGACCTCAACAAGGCTTGTCCCATGGATCCTTTCCCTTTGCCCAGCATAGATGAGTTGGTAGATCAAACTGCCGGGTGTGAACTCCTTTCCTTTATGGACGCTTTCCGGGGGTACCATCAAATCTTTATGCACCCATATGATGCTGAGAAGACCTCGTTTATCACCCCGGAAGGAGTCTTTTGCTACATGGTGATGGCCTTCGGCTTGAGGAATTCTGGGGCCACCTACACTCAGATGGTAGCCAAGGTCTTCCGGGCAGTGCTGGGGAGAAACATGGAAGCTTACGTTGACGATATGATTGTAAAGAGCCAAAAGCCTGCAAACCATGCGGATGACCTCAGGGAAGTATTTGGCACCATGAAAGAAGTAAATCTAAGGCTCAACCCTAAGAAGTGCACTTTTGCGGTCGAAGGGGGAAAGTTCCTGGGTTTTATGGTAACACACAGAGAGGCATTGAACCAAACCCGGAAAATGTTAAGGCAATTCTGGATATGAAGCCTCCAAGAAATATCAACGAAGTCCAAATCCTCACAGGAAGGTTGGTAGCCCTGGAAAGATTCCTATCTAGGTCAGCCGACAAATCCTTGTCGTTCTTCCAAATCCCGAAAAAAAGCAATGGGTTTCAGTGGACCCAAGTGCCAGGCCGCGTTCGAAGATCTCAAGGGATATCTGCAGTCAGATATGCTCCTCAGCAAACCTAATGCTGGTGAGACACTTGTT
The DNA here is from genome assembly GCA_945859875.1 of Cuscuta europaea. NCBI lineage: Eukaryota > Viridiplantae > Streptophyta > Magnoliopsida > Solanales > Convolvulaceae > Cuscuta > Cuscuta europaea. Next base: position 1,954,018 of record CAMAPE010000011.1, on the reverse strand, counting down.
TTATATTTGGGAGTGACCCAGAGCGCAGTTAGCTCTGTTTTAGTGAGAGAGGAAGGAATGGCCTAGATGCTGGTTTATTACGTCAGCAAGATTCTCCACAGAGCCGAGCTCAGATACCCAGCCCTGGAAAAGACTGTCCTCGCGGTCTATGTCGCGGCGAAGAAACTAGCCCACTACTTTCAAGCTCACCCCATCAAGGTCTTGTCAGACCTGGGGGTGGGGACTCTGTTCGGGACAGCTAAGACTGTGAGGATCGTAAAATGGTCCCTGATGATCAGCCAATACTAGGTGAGCTTCCAGCCTAGGACCGCAATTAAAGGACAAGCTTTAGTGGACTTCCTAGTGGAGTGTACTGCCAGGGACGTCGCTGAAGAAAGACGTTACAAAGAAGAAGATTGGTGGACCCTAATGACCGATGGATCGTCACCAGGATCCAAAGGTTGCGGAGGAGGAGTGGTCCTCATCACCCCTGAAGGCTTCAAGAGTTACCACTGGCCTTACTCTCTGGCCTTACTCTCTGGCCTATCCAATAACGAAGCTGAATATAAGGCCTTACTCTCTAGCCTCAGGATAGCAAGATACTCTAAGGTCCAGAAACTGAGGATCAAGAGCGACTCAAGTTGGTTATCAAACAGCTTAGAGGGGAAATGAAGCCAAGGAAGCCCGAATGCAGAAGTACAGAGACGCAGCCTTGGAAATTATAAAGGAATTTGAGGATTCTGACCTGCTATGCGTCCCGCGAGATCAGAATGTTGAGGCCGGCATCCTGTCAAAATTAACAAACGAGGCGCCTCAACATCTCACTCGCATAGCCTGAGTGCATGAGTTGGGCAAGTCGAGCATCGAAGCTACCAAGGACCAGGAGGTCTTACCAGTTAGCCAAGCTTCAAGGTGCTGGATAGACGACCTAGTGGAATACATCGAGGGCGGAATGCTACCCTCGGAAGAGGACAAAGCAAGAATGTTCAGGAGACGGTCCCTTAACTATGTCATCCAGGATGGTAAGCTTTACAAAAGAAGCTACAACGGAGTGTTGCTAAAGTGTCTAAGCTCAGATCAAGCCCATCAAGTAATCAAGGAGTTACACGAAGGGATATGCTAATCACATCAAGGTGTGTTTACTCTAAGTAGAAAAGCCATCTTGCAACAGTACTTCTAGCCAGCCATGATAAAGGTCTGCGCAGACTTTGCACGAAAATGTGAGGTCTGCCAGAAGTTTCAAACGAACCCAGGTTGGCCTGCTACTATGTATATCCCCATCAGCACGATGATCCCATTCTCAAGGTGGGGGATAGATCTCGTGGGACCCCTCCCACAGGCGTAGTTGACTACTTCACCAAATGGGTTGAGGCCGAGCCAATGGCCACGATCACTTGGGTAAGAGGATCGTTTGGAAGAACATATTTTGCCGGTTTGGCGTTCCCATGCAGATCATCACTGATAACGGGTAGCAATTTGATTCCAAGCCCTTTAAAGAATTTTTTGGGCAATGGGGAGTTGAGGCTAGTAGAGCATCTGTTGCCTATCCCTAGTGCAACGGGCAAGTTGAAAATGTGAACAGAACGATTGTGGATGGCCTCAAATAAAAAATTGGAATCTATGGGGACGACTTGGGTAAACGAGCTCAACAACATCCTTTGGGTCTACCGCACGACCCCAAGGAAGGCAACTAGTGAGACTCCCTTTGCTCTAACTTACGGCTTTGAAGCCCGAGCTCCCTCATAAGCCTTGTTTCCAAGCAAAAGGGTGGAAGACTATGACCCTAAAGACAACGAGGAAATGCTAAGGGCGGAACTTCATCTGATTGAAGAGGACATAGATAAGGCTTCCTCAGGGCCGAAAATTATAAGCGGCAAGTAAAAGAATACCATGATGCCAGGGTCAAACCAAGGAAGTTTGGGATCGGGGATTTGGTCCTAAGAAGAAGGTCTGCCAGCAAGCCTCTGGAGGGCGGAAAATTTTCCAAGAATTGGGAAGGGCCCTACAAGATCAAGGGGATAGTTGGGCCCAGGACCTATAAGTTGTGTACCCCTAAAGGGAAGCTGGTGGACCGGGTTTGGAATTCTGCGCACCTATTGAAATTCTACCAGTGAGTATGTAATTTCTTTTCGACATTATGAGTTTTAATAAAAGACCAATTTTCAGTCACAAATGTCCTTTATGAATTACTTTTGAAGGTTTCTTAACCATCCAAAAAAAGGTAAAGGTTATGCCTAATTGGTACTCGCAAAAGACAATGTGTTGATTATTTAGTTTTGTTGATGACTAACCAGAACTGGAACAGAAGAAACAACTATCCTTTGGTCTAAAACGGATGTCAATAATTCTTTATTCAACTAACCATGCAGGTGGACCTTTGGATAGAAATACTACCTGTTCCATGAGGAACGAACTTAGTTCTATCTATATGAATGATTGTCATACTTGATAAATAAATTGATATGTGCCTGCATCTATATTATTATAATTTATGTGGCACAATTATATGCATGACTAAGCACTCACGTTGAAAACTTGGTAGTCTTATTACATGGATCGTATAAATGACTTGTCATCTCCATGATTGTTGACTGACCCACTTAGCAAAATTGGCTGCAGCACATCTATCTATGAATATTTTATTTCCCATGATTTTGTTTGACCATAGCTCTAAAATGAATATTCTATTACCATGTAAATGATATCAACCGTTTCAAGTTTGACAAGCTAAATATATTACTTCCTTCTATTTTATATTACGATATATATTGTGCATCGAGAATTGATTACCACATGCAATAAGTCTGAATGATTAAAGTCCACATAGAAGGAAGGTGATTCAAAAATATCAAGGCAAGTCTACCAACTATCTAAGGAAAGGAGGAACAACGGGTATCTTCCAGTAGCCTATATATATTCGAAGAATCAAGAGCAAGAAAGTGTGCTTGAGAGAGTAATAAAAAGGAGAAAGACTTACGAAGAGTTATCAAGTCCAAGGCTCCTGAACCTACGCACGAAGTTCTAGATAGAGTTTCTTTTCCCTTCTTTATCTTGTAACTTGGTTTTCAAGGTAAAGTTAAGTGTAGCTTCCTCGGTTTGGGATCGTGTGTGTGAGAGATTTGTTGTAAAGCTGAGAGGCTCTCTACCCGCAAGTTAGAGATGCATAACTCTTCCTAGAGAGGATAGAGGTTGGGTGACTCAAGGGTAGATTAGGAGAATTTACCTTGTAACAACATTTTGGCTATTTAGTGAAGTTGTTCAAATTCCTCCAAGGGAGGTCGAGGTTTTTTAATCCCTATGAGCCAAGGGATTTTTCCTCGTTAAATTCTTGTGTTTTTATTATTTCGCATTTCCCTACACCCACACTAGAACTGTGCGAGAAACTGTCACAGTTCCACAGAAACACAATTAACCCCCCCCCCCCCCCCCCCCTCTTGTGTTACTAACCGTTTCATCAATTGGTATCAGAGCCGGTCTTCACCACATAAAGGGTAAAACCTTGGGAAGAGATCCGGCAATATGAATACGGTTGAACGATAGGAAGAAGGGTAGTCGACTCAACGTCCACCGATGTTCAACAGGAAATTCTATCAATTCTGGAAGAGTCGAATGGAGAACTTCATCAAAGCTAAGAAATATGAGGTATGGAATGTAATTGAGGTTGGCGACTATGTCATCACTGAGATGGATAACGAAGGTAATGTTATTCCTAAACCTAAATCTGAATTTAATATCGATGATTATCGTAAACTTGAGTATAATGCCCAAGCATTAAAATATTTGATTTGTGGACTTGGTCCGGCTGAACACAATCGGGTTCTAGGATGCAAATCCGCAAAACAAATGTGGGATTTACTCGAAGTTACGCATGAAGGTACCTCATGTGTAAAAAGATCCAAAATTGACATATTTATGCATAATTACGAATTATTCGTGATGAAGCCTAAGGAATCAATTAGGGATATGATTACACATTTTACTAATATTATAAATGAGCTTTCAGCACTCGAAAAAATCATTTCTGTGGAAGATCAAGTAAGAAAAGTTATGAGATGTTTACCCTCTACATGGAAGCCAAAAATAACGGCAATAGAGGAAGCCAAAGATCTGTCCGTTATGACACTCGAAGACTTCACCGGTTCACTCATGACATATGAGTTAGGCCTACAAGAGGAACAAGATGCCGAGAATGTGAGGAAGGAGCGAGATCTAGACCTCATTCTAGAACAAGATTGCCTTGAGGACGAGAGACAAGATTTCAAAAATAAACCGGAATACCAGCCGTATAGTACCAAGAACAGAACCACGTCTAGATCTCATTCTAGAACTAAACCCTCTCGGTACAAGAAAAAAGAAAACGAGACTGCTGGTCTCGGATATATTCCAAGGTAAGCCCAAATAAATAAAAACCCTAAATTTCAGAACCAATCCTTTAATGATAACAGAACTAGAGGACAAACCAGTTCTAGGCCATTCCCAAGTCAATCTAGAACTGAACCAACATGGTTCGATAAATTGGTTCAAAAGCACAAAACTGGTTATGGACAAACGCCTAATCGAGAATCTTATAAAAAGAACAGAGGTTCTTATAAAACTTGGAAAACCAAATACAGTGATGGATGCGCAATCTTTCAACGCGGTTGAGGCATGGAAGCATTCAGACTTCCTTTGCCGAAACTATGTGTTGAACGGGCTGCATGATGCTTTGTACGACGTATATAGCAAACTAGCTACGGCTAAGGAGCTATGGAATGCTTTGGACCACAAATATAAAAGCGAGGATGCCGGTGCAAAGAAATTTGTTGTTGGTCGATTCCTTGATTTTAAAATGGTGGATTCGAAGACGGTCTTGAGTCAAGTTGAGGAAATGCAAATGATCTTCAACGAAATCCGAGATGAAGGAATGACAGTTAGTGAGTCATTCCAAGTGGCGTCAATTATTCATTTATTGCCACCGGCTTGGAAGGATTTCAAGAACTACCTTAATTAAGCATAAGCGAAAGGAAATGAACTTGGAGCAATTGATCCTCCGTCTGCGGATTGAAGAGGATAACCGGAAGAACGATGGGAAACTCCCAATCGTTAGCAGCGCCAAGGCCAACGTGGTGGAGCATGCTAAAGGCTCCAAAAATAAAAATAATGGGAAGAGCAAACTCGGTCCCAAGGGAGGCATTTCCAAGACGAAGTTCAATGGAAAATGCTTCAATTGCAATAAAAACGGACACAGGTCCGCGGATTGCAAGGCACCAAAGAAGAAGAGGGACTCTCAAGTCAACTTGGTGCAAGGTGGGCAAAAGGATGAAGACATCATCCTAGCGGCTGTGGTTACGGAAGTCAACCTCGTTGGATCCAATTCCAAGGAGTGGTTTGTGGACACCGGTGCAACCCGACACATTTGCTCAAACCGGGAGTTATTCACAACTTTTGAGCCATCAAATGGTGAGAAAGTGTGGATGGGTAACTCGGCTCATTCCGCGGTTGAAGGCGTGGGCAAGGTGGTTCTAAAGATGACTTCGGGCAAAGAGCTGACTCTCAACCAAGTGTTGTTTGTTCCGGAAATACGCAAAAACCTGATTTCCGGTTCGTTGTTGAACAAGCATGGCTTCCGCATGGTCTTTGAGTCGGACAAACTAGTTTTGTCTAAATCGGGAATGTATGTGGGCAAGGAATATGCAGTTGATGGGCTGTTTAAGCTCAATGTAATGATCAGCAACAAATATGTTTTAAGATTGTTTACCGGAGTAGAACAATCAACAAATACGTTTTAAGATTGTTCAGCGGAGTAGAACAATCAACAAATACGTTTTAAGATTGTATCCGTATGATACAAGCTAAAGAAATACGTTTTAAGATTATTGGGTGTGTTTCGGAAAATAAAGAAAATTAATTAAAATAAATTAATTAAATAAAATGACTAGAGAAAAACAAGAAAGGAGATGAAGCAGAATTAGTCAAAGCTCGTGCTACGCACGATGTCCTTAAAACGTATTTGTTGTCTCCCACGGTGCTAGGAGCGTTGCAACAATTGTTTCCCATGATACGATGACTACGAACTAATTTTTGAGCACACAAACAAGAGTTCCAGCGAACGAGAACCAAGTATGAACACAGAAGGAATTTGCAGAGTAACTGTAGGAGTTTTTAGCTCAAGAAATTCGTGAGGAATTATTGTGCGTTGTTAAACCGTGTGTTTGTTGCAAAGCAACTCTGATGCGAAGCCACCAGAGTTCGAGCAACTCTGGTCCTGGTATCTTTAAATGATTGGTTTTCGGATGACATTCGTGTCCGCAGGTCGCCCGCGCACACGAGTCGCGGTTTTTCTTCTCCGTTTCGGGATTTGATCGCCCCCCCCCCCCCCTGCGCGTAAGAGAGAGCCTTTACCCTTAGGAATCTTAACTCCTTAAAAGATGCTTCCCTTTATAAGGGGGTGAAAATCCCTTGAGTTTTTCGGTGTGGGATAAAACACACTAGAAACCCATCATTTTCCCAGTTTTTCCATTTCAACGAGTGAACTTCAAGAATCAATTTCTCATTCACCCGTTATCCGTTTTGAGTGTACCACATATCGAATTGTAGCCCTCAACAAGGACAATCTGAAACCACTTTGACCCGGCCCAAATCGGAAGTGGACCCCACTCAAATAATTGCCCCAAAATGACCATTTAATGCAATTTTTTAACACATTTTTCCAACACTAGGTGCTGATAAATACAACAAAATAATGTACATGTATAATAAAAGAATCCACCCAAAATAATACTTTGAAATAGAGATGAACTTTTATTTAATGATTAAAACTTCAAAAGTTGCAGCGGAAATTAATAAAACTAAGTGAAAGGGGCATGTCACCGCCACATCCAACCCGTGAATGATTGGATGCTAAGGCTATCTACCAAAACACGAGTTTAACAAAATCAAGATGTTCGAATCATAAGAAAATATTAAAGTTTATTTCTAGTGAGCTACATAGTTGTCTTCTAATTCGCGCTCTCAAACATTGCAGCATCAAAATCAACATGATCACCTAAGTACGTCTCTACATAGACTATATGTACGTGTGACCAAAATAAAGCCCAATAAGCATCAACACCCCCCCTCAAGAGGGAGCATGAGGATCCAAAATGCCCATCTTGCTAAGAAGATACTGGAATTGGTGTGCACCGAGAGCTTTAGTTAAAAGATCAGCAGGCTGTTCAGTGGTAGATTTGTGAAGAGCTTGAATGGTGCCGGCCTGAATATGGTCACGAATGAAGTGACAATCAAGCTCTATATGCTTTGTCCTCTCATGGAAGACGGGATTTGAAGCTATATGAAGAGCAGCTTGATTGTCACAAAAGAGACGGATAGGAGACGAGTGTGAAATTCCCAAGGAAGCAAGTAAACTTTTCAGCCAAATTAATTCACAAGTAAATGTAGCCATGGATCTATATTCTGCTTCAGTGGATGAGCGAGAGACTGTAACTTGTTTCTTTGTCCTCCAGGAGATTGGGGAATTTCCAAGCATCACAAAATATCCGGTGAGTGAACGACGTGTAGTTGGACAACTAGCCCAATCAGAATCACAATAACCAGTCAAGGAAAGATTTGGATCACATCGCAGCAAAATACCCTGACATGGATGCCCTTTGAGATAACGCAAAACACGAATAACTGCGTCCCAGTGCACCATGCGCGGATGCTGCATAAATTGTGAAAGAACATGCACAGAGTAACTAATATCTGGTCGAGTTAAAGTAAGATAAATGAGCTTTCCCACTAAGCGCCGGTAGCGTTCTGGATCAGAATAAAGAGGACCAGTGTCAGACTGTAACCCATGATTTTGAATCATAGGAAAAGTGACAGGCTTAGCTCTCGTCAAACCTGTTTCAGCAAGAATATCCAATATATATTTTCGTTGACATAAGAAAATCCAGAAGGATTGCGTGCAATTTCTAAGCCAAGGAAATATTTCATTTTTCCCAAGTCTTTAACAGGAAAGGATTTAGCCAGGCCATTTTTGAAGTCCATAATCATTTGATGATGACTCCCTGTAATAAGTAGATCATCAACATAGACCAAAACACACAAAATATGATCATCTTGGCGTAGAGTAAACAAAGAATAATCAGCATGAGATTGTTGAAACCCGTAGGATTTCAAGAACCCGGTCAATTTAGAAAACCAGCAACGGGGAGCTTGACGAAGTCCGTAAAGAGACCGGAGCAACCGACACACCATGCCAGAAGAAGCTGAAAATCCCGGAGGCAAATGCATGTAAACTTCTTCTCGAAGGTCTCCATGTAAGAAAGCATTATCTACGTCCATTTGATGCAATTCCCAGTGGCGAGATGCAGCGACAACCAGAATGGTGCGAACAGTAACCATTTTGGCCACCGGGGCAAAAGTCTCAGTGTAATCAATGCCCGCCACCTGCCTATTTCCACACACCACCAATCGAGCCTTGTATCGATCGATCGTCCCGTCACATTTGTATTTAATCTTAAATACCCATTTGCAATATATGGCTTTTTTACCTGGCGGGAGAGGCTGAAGTTTCCATGTACCTGTTCGTTCATTCAAGTGCATGTATTTCACGCTGCATGGCTTCCCGCCACTTAGGATCCTGGACTGCCTCACAATAGGTGGAAGGTTCTTTAGTCGCAGACAGTGCTGCAAGAAAGGCACGGTGCTCCAAAGAAAAATGATTATAATTTACAAAATGAGATAAGGGATACGGATTACGTGAGGAAATCGATGCGAGTGGGCGTGCGATAGGGGAAGAATTTATTTTCATATTGTTCAGTCTGACTTCATAATCTTGATGTCATGCAGGAGCACTATGTGGACGTGTACCTTTCCTGGTTGTCGGGAAGGAGCCGTCAGAAGAATCTGTTGGTGATGAATTCATAGCCTGATCCGCCTGTGGTGCTGAGTCACTAGTTGGCGGTGCATTATCCGTAGCATCCTCCAGCTGTGGCAAAGAAACAAGTTGTTCAGGTAAGTCCATTTGGTGCATTGAGTCATCCTGTAATGTGCCAGATGGTCTGACACAAGACTGTACGTGGGACTCCTCCTGTTGTAAGAAACCATGCATTCTATTTATATCAAATTCATCATTCGCATTCCCTGGAATGTGTGTATCAGAAGACCTGTATTCCACAGGAGAAAATGGAAAAATGGTCTCAACGAACCGGACATCACGTGAAATAAAGTGACAACCCTTTTCGAGATCATACACTTTCCAACCCTTTTGGGAATAAGCATATCCCAAAAACACACATTTCACACCTTTCTTTTTTTGCAAACTTGTCAGTTGTCACCTTGTCTTACTTTATTATGTGCATAGCACAAGCAACCAAATACTCGAAGTTGGTCATACAAAGGAGGTTTGTAATACAAAAGTTCATAAGGACTCTTGTTATCAAGTATTGGGGTAGGTAGACGATTTATAAGATAACCAGTTGTGAGTACACATTCGCCCCAAAATTTAATTGGTAAATGTGCATGAAAACGAAGTGTTCTAGCCACATCCAAAATATGCCTGTGTTTCCTCTCTACCCGATCATTCTGTTGCGGAGTGTATACACAAGTTGTTTGAAAGATGATTCCATTATTCAGAAAATAATTTTTCAAACTTTGAAACTCCATCCCATTATCACTCCGCACAACTTTTACACTCTTGCTAAATTGTCTCGTTGTCATGGCTAAGAATTGCTTTAGAACAGATTGCACCTCACTTTTTTCTTTTATTAAATGAATCCATACAGCACGTGAAAAATCATCAACAATAGTCAAAAAGTATCTAGCTCCACAAGTAGCAGGTACTCTATATGGTCCCCACACATCACAATGAATTAGCTCAAAAGGTTCAATAGCACGAGCAGAACTAATAGGAAATACATCACGAGCTTGTTTTCCACGTAAACATGATCACAATGCTTATTAAGTTCAGATGAAGAAAACAACTTATTCAAACTAGGAATGGAGCGCAACACTTTTATAGAAGGATGCCCTAACCGGGAATGCCACAAACCACTTGATTCCACAGTCGTCATTTGACAAGCTTGAATATCGGCCAGACTGTGAAAATAATAAACTCCCCCATATCGCCTACCCACTCCAATCGGTGTCCTCGTAGGTTGATCCTGTATCACACATATATCATTAGTAAAAAATATATCAGATTTCATATCATCTATCAACCGTCCTATGGATATCAAGTTGCACTTTAATCAACACGGAGGGACTTAATGACACTTCACCCATATGTGTCGCTTGTGTAACCGCACCATTGGGCAAAGTTACCGGTATGGATCCCAATTTTTCAACTTTCTTTATGAGTTTTGCAGTCCCTGTCATATGGTAAGAGGCACCCGAATCTAAAAGCCACTCAACATTCATGACCGTGCCTGAAAGTTTTTTCTGAGAGGATGAGGCCTTACAGTTTTGTACCAACTTCAGAAAGCTTTGCCACTGCTCTTTGGTGAAGCCTGGCACACGTGTAAAATCTGAGTTTGGATTTCCATCAGCCGCATCTGAATTTGACAGGTAGTATGAAGAACTGGGGTCATTGATTTTCCGTCGGTTTGATTTGCCAGGAGCTCGTTGGACACCATGTGAGGAGCTCTCGGTATCGTTCGCCATAGGTCGTGGTCGCAGAGAATCAGGATTTGTTTTCCCGTTCTGGTACGGGGTTCCATCCTAAAAGATCAACCTGATAGAAGGAGTAACTCATGTCTTAATATAGCACTTCGTTAACTCAAATATTTCTGGTGTGGGATTTAGCACCCTTTCCCACGACCAAACTCTTCGTCTGGATCGTGCCGTCATTCATTTTTTTTCGTCAATTCGTCATTGTCATTTTTTTAGAATCGTGTCAATCATTTTTCATAAGGGAACCCACACCATGGATCGATTTGGCTCTGATACCATGTTAAATAAGGAGGAGTATTTGATCGAGCTGATTCAATCTGTTATTGCGCAGAGGAGAAGCCTCCATATATACAATTACATTGTGTTGGAGTCCGTAACTACTAGCTAAAATAATGCTAAAACCTAGGTGCTCATAAATACAACAAAATAATGTACATGTATAATAAAAGAATCCACCTAAGTACGTCTCTACATAGACCATATGTACGTGTGGCCAGAAAGATATCAACAGATATTTCTCATTATCATCTTTATATGGATTTGAATAATGTGCATTTCAATGGACCCAAAGAGTATTGATACATGTTAATTATTGATACATGTATGTGTGCATTTGTTATACTTATCGCCATTAATTTTTTATTTTAGTATCTCAGGCCCTTTTATTACATTAACATGTGCTATTACAAATTGCACTTCCTGCCTCGTTTACATGCATTATCTTTTACATTACCATATACTTATCGCTATTACATGCACTTATGTCGAACGATTTCTTTGAAACACGAATAAAAATGAAGAGTATACAATGTTGTGAACTCACAACTTTCACAAGTGTCCACTTTAATTGAACTCTTATGCACTTTAATATGTATATGTGCATCTTGAATAGTATTGTCATTAAATATTTTTATTTTAGCATCTCATGCATTTTTAGTACATTAGCTGCACTTTTCTAAATGTTTTTTATCTCATTGAGATGCACTATCTAATACGGAGTACATTAACTTGTACATTACTCATGTGTTTGTGCACTTTTGTACATAATCATTGAAATAAAAATGAAAATGAAGACTGATGGAGTATATAGTGGGGTCTCCATTGGCCAGATGGCCCCCCATCGGCCAGAAAGATATCAACTCAGAACATGGTCCGAAATCCAGAAGAATCGGGTGTCCCCGTCGGCCGGGGCTCCATCGGTCATGGCCGCGTCGGCCACAAAAAACTCCCAGAACCGGATTTCGTACTTAGTTATTTCTACACATCTTGTACTCGGCCCAATTGTAAATGGGCCTCCCAAGACCAAGACTTGGGAGACCATTCATAATTTCCCCTATAAATACTCCCATTGGGGGTAGTTGTAGAGGGTTCACAAATCATTTATTGCAAGGAATTATTGCACTTCTCTTTCTAGCTCTCACTTCTCTCTAGGAGTTAATACTCCATCATTTGGTGCTTTCATTGAGAGCTAGAACAATCAAGTTAGCCTCCTTCGTCGCTACCAAGCACAACTAACTGATAATGGGAAGAACTAAGTCTAACCGCAATCTCCTCGGCAAGGCCATCCCTGAGGCCCAAGAGAACCGGGAACATGAGGAGGACGTTACGGTCGACAAGGCCGCCGGCGAGGATGTCTTCCAGGAAGCCATCGACCTCACAACTGACTTGCGCAACAAGCTCAATGGCGGCGCCCCAGATGCTCGCATCGGCTTGGACAAGAAGCGCGCAGAAAAAGGCGACACTGCCTCGGGGCAACCGGTTTCTCCTTCCGTTGACCCTCAGCTCCAGGCCGCACTCTCGGCCATCATCGCCAGCCTGGCCCAGAACCCCACCGTCCCTAGTGCACTCATTCCAAGGACGGGGGAAAACACGACCCCGCCTCCTCAACCCCATTTGTTGTCCGTCAGGCTAGGCAACGACGAAGGGGTGATGCCCCAGGACACGACATCATCCCACTCCCCCCTGATTCCCCGCTTCGAGCTGGACCGACCCCAACGCGTGGAAAAGCCTCAGCCTTTAACAGGCTAGGTGACACGTGTCGTCGGCCTGCTTCGGAGAGGATGGCGGGACGGATTGGTCAGCGTGAGCCTGGCTCGCCAAGGGAGAGTTTGGGGTCCGTATCTCGGACAGCGGACCGGCCCCGCCTGGACAAAGGCAAGGGAAAATTGCATGAGGGTGACGCACGCCATCAAATCAACACGGCTCACGCAGCCCGTTTGCAGACGCAAGGCGCAACCATGGCCGCCAAGGACCCTAGGGACGAGGTGATCGCCCAGCTCGAGCGAAGGCTCGCTCAGATGGAGGCCAAGCATTTGGCCGCCACCCCCACGGGCAACTCATCGAGGGATCCTGGCTTCAACGCCCTTCTGCACAAGGTCAGCATCTTTGAGAAGGAATTGGTAGAAGGATGAGGAGACCCCATCGTCCAGGTCAGGACGAGGACTCCCTTCACTGACAGGGTACTCTCGGCCCCTGTTCCCGAGAGGTACAGGGGAAACGCCATCAAGCCCTATGACAGATGCTCCGACCCTCAGGATAATTTCAGCCGCTACCAGAATAACATGTTGATGGTGAACGCGTCAGATGAATACCTCTGCCGTTGGTTCCTTTCTACTCTTGAAGGGCCAGCGTATGAGTGGTTCAACGCGCTCCCCGAAGGAAGCATAGACTCATGGCAGGATCTTGTCCAGCGCTTCCTCACTCACTTTGCCGGGAGGAAGCGCACGAAAAAGTATTTCACCCATCTTCTCTCCGTCAAGCAGCAGCCTGATGAGTCACTCCGGTCATTCATCGACCGATGGACGAGGGAGACCGATGAGGTCGAGGGGGACAATGAGCGCACCCTCCTGGTCCTGTTTCAGGGCGCCCTCCGTAGCACCTCATATGCGAGGAGTCTCATCATTGACCCACCAAGGTCCTACACGAAGGCGCTTCAGCGAGGAAACTTATACGCTGACGCCGACGATCTCCACAGCTACAACAAGAACGGAGGGCACCCCTCCAAGAAGACGAATATTGCACCAGCTCCAGGCGCTCCCTTGGCCGAAGACCGAGGTCAAGGAGGACAAAGCCGCCATGGATCTGGCGGAAAGAACAAGGACCGCATATGGCGGCCGAGGATGGAAAGGCCGAAGACCCCACTCACTCATTCGGTCAGCTCCATCCTCGATTATGCCGAGGAGCACGATCTCATTGAACGGCATCCTCGGTCGGCGAAGGAAATCTACGTCGTTCATCAGGGCGGCACCTACTGTCATTACCACAGGAACACCTCCCACAACACAGACGACAGCGTCACGCTAAAGAGAGCCATCGAGAAGCTGATCCGTCAGGGGGAACTCTCCCAATTTGTTAAAGGTAGCCCACGCAAAAATACGTGGGTAAACACCGGCAAAACTGGGGGCGAACCCTCTGCGAAGAAGCGTGAGATCGGCAGACTCAGCGATGACGATGAAGACTTTGAGGAGCCCCCTCTGAAGAAGAACTACATCCACCTCATTGTGGGGGGCAACACTGAGAGGCTCAGCCACCCAGAGAAAGAAATGGGCCCAATCCCTTTACATTAGGGAGGTGTCCCACGCTCCCACCAGCCGAAGAAGCAACGGACAGAGGTGATCGCCTTCACCGACAAGGATCTGCCTCCAGGCCCCGCATCACATAGGGACGCCCTCGTCATCCGGTGCGAGATAGGTGACTCTATCATCCACCGCACTTACATCAATACAGGGAGCTCTGTCAACATCATGTACCTTGACACGTTCAAGCAGCTGAAGCTGGATAAAGCCCTGCTCAGGCCGATACGGACATTGTTGTCCGGCTTCACCGGAGACTCTATCGACGCTGAAGGCACAATAGTCCTCCCCGTGGAAGCCGGCGACGGAACCCGTCGCGTCAAGATTGACATGGAGTTCATGGTGGTCAACCTCAAGTGCGCCCACAACCTGATTTGGAGGAGGCCGACACTAGAGGACCTGGAAGCCATCATCTCCATGAAGTACCTATGCTTGAAGTTCCCTACTAGTGGCGGTATCAGCTACGCCAGGGGAAACCAGAAGATAGCCATAGCATGCTACTTGAAGCTCACAAAGCCGGCAACTAGCTCCGGACAGAGGATAGACACCATAACCGCCACCATCACCAAGGACGAGGAGAGGCCACATGCTGAGCCAACCGAAGACGTCGAGGAGGTCCCCCTGGACACTTCTTGGCCAGAGCGTGTCCTGAAAATCGGGAAGCAACTCCCACAGGACCAACGTGACGGCATCCTTGAAGTCCTGCGATCATATGCAATAATTTTTGCGTGGGGGCGGATGATATGCCTGGCATCAGCCGAAAGGTAATCACTCACCGGCTGTCGGTCGACCCCGCCTCCACGCCGATGAAACAGAAGCGGCGCTACCTCTCGGCCGACAGACGGGACTTCGTCAAGGGGGAGGTCACAATGCTCCTCTCAATCAACCACATCAAAGAGGTGAAGTACCCGACGTGGCTGGCCAACGTCGTCCTCGCCCAGAAGCTGCCAACATTCAGGATGTGTGTTGACTACACTGATCTGAACAAAGCGTGCCCCATGGACCCGTTCCCCCTCCCCAATATTGATCAGTTGGTAGACGAGACGATGGGATGCGAGTTGATGTCATTCCTTGACGCCTTCAAGGGGTACCACCAGATATTCATGAACGAAGATGACGCCGAGAAGACGACCTTCATGACTCCGGAGGGAATCTTCTGCTACCTCGTCATGGCCTTTGGGCTCAAGAACTTAGGCACCACATACACCATGATGGTAGCCAAAATCTTCATAGCAGTCCTCGGCCGGACGATGGAGGCGTACGTCGACGATATGATCGTCAAAAGCAAGCAATCTACCAGCCACGTCGACGACCTCTGGGAAATTTTTGAAATCATGAAGAAATTTCAGCTCCGCCTGAACCCAAAGAAGTGCACCTTCGGCGTCCAAGGGGGAAAGTTCCTCGGCTACATGGTCAACCGAAGGGAAATTGAAATCAATCCAGAAAAGATACAGGCCATTGTTAACATGGAACCACCACGAAATGTGAAGGAGGTACAGCGGCTGACGGGACGCCTTGCGGCCCTAAACCGTTTCCTCTCGAAATCAGCTGAAAGGTCCCTCCCTTTCTTCCAGATCATGCGCAAGGCAAACAACTTCAAGTGGACGACGGAGTGCCAACAAGCATTTGAGGAGCTGAAGCAGTACCTATCGTCCCCTCCCGTGCTTTCCAAACCCAAAGCCGGTGAAACCTTTTTCTTGTACTTGGGGGTGAGCACGTCGGCCATCAGTTTCGTGCTCATCCGCAAGGATGAAGGGGTGCAAAAGGCAATTTTCTACGTGAGCAAGATGC
The DNA here is from genome assembly GCA_945859875.1 of Cuscuta europaea. Lineage (NCBI taxonomy): Eukaryota > Viridiplantae > Streptophyta > Magnoliopsida > Solanales > Convolvulaceae > Cuscuta > Cuscuta europaea. The sequence goes on along the minus strand of CAMAPE010000011.1, from coordinate 1,938,044 downwards.
TACGGGAGGCCGAGCTCAGGTACTCTCCCATTGAGAAGACGGTATTGGCCATTGTCCATACAGTGAAAAAGCTAGGGCACTACTTCCAGGCCCATGTCGTCCACGTCTTGACCCAGCAGCCCCTCGGCGCACTCATGAGGAGCCCCAGCAGTTCCTCAAGGATGGTGAAGTGGGCGATCTTCCTCAGCCAATTCCAGATTAAATCAAGCCAAGGCCATCCATCAAGGGGCAAGCTTTGGCCGACTTTGTCACGGAATGCACAGCAAGGGAGACGGCCGCTACCACACCCGGGACAGAGCCAGACAAAGCATGGACTCTCTTCATTGACGGCTCATCGGCCGCCAAAGCATGTGGGGGCGTCGTCGTCCTCATCTCCTCTGAAGGATTCAGAGTCTATTATGCCATCCGCTTCAACTTCAGGGTGTCTAACAACGAAGTTGAGTATGAGGCCCTCCTCAGTGGCCTCAGACTCGCCGCCGGCCTCAAAGCGCGGCACATCAGAATCAGGTGCGACTCCAAACAGGTGGTGGGCCAGATCGAGTGCTCATACGAGGCCAAAGAAGGGAGGATGAGACAATGCAAGAAGGCGGCCGAGGAATTGCTCAAGGCATTTGAAACCCATGAGATCACACAGATCCCAAGGGCGGAGAATGCCGAGGCCGACATCCTCTCCAAGCTCAGTTCAGACACTCCAGAGAACATCTCCAAGATAGCCAAGGTCGAGGAGCTAAGCATGTCCAGCATTCATGCCACCCCGATCATGTGCATCCAGCATCGGCTGTAGGACTGGATCACCGACATCACAACCTTCATCACTTCAGGAGAGCTGCCCCAGGATGAGGAGGGGGCCAAGTTGGCCAAACTCAGGGCCCCAATCTACATCATCAAGGATGGAAAGCTCTACAAAAGATCTTACAGCGGCACTCTCCTCTGATGCCTACACCCAGACGAGCCCGAAGTGGCCATGGAGGAAGTCCACTACAGCGTCTGCTCCTCACATCAGGGCCCTTTCAGCATGTCCCGGCGTCTCGTAGTCCAGGGCTACTTCTGGCCGACGATGGCGCGGGATTGTGCCAATCTTGCAAGGAAGTGTATTGCATGCCAGGTCCTTCAGAAGGCCCCTGGTCGGCCAGCCGTCAACTACGCCCCAGTCAGCACCGCTATCCCATTCTCAAGATGGGGGATTGACCTGGTCGGCCCCTTTCCCAGAGCCGCCGGTAACAACCGCTACATCATTGTCGCCATCGACTACTTCACCAAGTGGGTCAAAACGGAACCTATGGCTAGCATCACAGGGGCCAGGTGTCAGAGGTTCGTCCACAAGAATATCCTTACCCGCTTCGGCGTTCCCCAGGAGATCATATCCGATAACGGCACCCAGTTCGAGGCTGCACCCTTCCAAGAGCTCCTCCAAGAATGGGGAATCAAACATCGTTTCTCCTCCGTTGCCTATCCTCAAGGTAACGGGCAAGTCGAGAACGCCAACAGAACCATTCTGGAGAGCTTAAAAAAGAAGCTCCAAGACGCAGGAGGCAGTTGGGCCGATGAGCTCCCCAACATTCTGTGGTGCTACCGTACTACGCCGAGGAGGGCGACGGGCGAAACACCATTTGCCCTTTGCTATGGCTTTGAGGCAATGGCGCCAACAGAGGTCACTATACCGAGTCGACGGGTGGATCATTATGAACCTGAGGCCAACGAAGAAAGCATGAAGATCGACCTCCACCTGATCAAAGAACGACGAGAGCATACTTTCATCCGGGCAGAAAACTACCGACGTCAAGTAAAATCATACTATGACGCCAAGGTACGTTCCCGGGAATTCCAAGTGGGGGATTATGTCCTTCGCCGAAGGGAGGCGAGTAAGCCGACGGAAGGTGGCAAACTGGCACTCAAATACGAAGGCCCGTACATCATCAGCGCCGTAGTCAAACCCGACACCTACAAACTAAAACACCTGAATGGATCTAATGTTCCATGAACGTGGAATGTACATCACTTGGTGAAATTCTATCAATAATCTGGGGACGGCACAGCTGGCAAAGCCCTCACCTTCCCACGGGTTGTTGATCGAATGCCACCCTCGGCCTCGAACCACTTATCAATAAAAGTTGTATTCTACTTACTTTTTCTAAAAAAGTTCAAGGAAAAGATACTATATTACATTGACCCCTTAGAGCGAAAAGCTCAGGAATGGCCGACAAAGCACATCGTATCGGCCTCTTAGAGCGAGACGCTCAGGTAAGGCCGACGATGTCCCCAGGACAAGGGGCCCGCAAAGAGCCCACGCCTTGAAATGGGAAGCTCACCGCGTCGTCCACTCTCGAAATCGCAGGACGACAGGTCTGAAATCATGGTCGAGGTGACAAAAATCCCCAAACTCAGGGATGAGAAACGGCAGCCGTCGGTAACCGACCAAAAGCCTTAGCCCGCGTCATAAATAGGCGACGGGACCTCCCTGAGACCATAGGACGATCCAGTAGGACTCCTTACCGACCGAAGGACTATTGACCCCCTCGACTGAAGCCTGGAAGAAGGATATCCACTCCTCGCTCAAAGAAGTAAAGAGGAAGAATATAAAAGAGGGACAACCGAAGGACCATGCACTTGCCGGCCTAAAGCGATATCCCCAAAAATAAAAGAGGGACAGCCAAAGGACCGTGCACTTGCCGGCCTAAAGCGATATCCCCAAAAATAAAAGAGGGACAGCCGAAGGACCGTGCACTTGCCGGCCTAGAGCAATATCCCCAAACATAAAAGAAGGGAAGCCGATGGACCGTGCACTAGCCGGCCACGAGCAATAAAAATAAAATCCCCAAAATTGACTAAGTACGTATCAGGCAAACGTTATGCATTATGGACGAAAGCATTCATACTAAAAAACTTGGACAAAATTTCCAAGGCAAACCCTTTTAGCCGATGAGGGCACCATATAGCCGGCCTGAAATCAAATGGCCCATGGGAAACTCACTCAGCCGACCCAAAGGCGAAGCTTGTCATCAGCCATTCCCAAAGGAAGTAACCACCTAAGTCTGTCCAATACTTAGAGAGATTTCAAAGTACTTGGGGAACATTCCCAAGGGGCACCAAGAGTGGCCGACAAGGGTCCTGAGGCCGAATAAAGGGCCAACAACCCTCATCGTCTACAACAGAATAAAGCAAATATATACTCTAAGCTAAACACTTAGAAGTATTTTCAAAAAAAATATGGGATGCCAAACATCACAAGGACGAAGAAGATATCTCCCCCTCAGCCGAGCAAAGGGCAAGACCCTTCATCGGCCACGACTACAGGAAGCAAGTACCTGAGTTCTTGTTTGACACTTAGGAAAAATTGCAAATAAAACTAAAGGGGTGGGGGAATGACACAAGACGAAGATAACACAAAAGCCAGAAGCAACGACTACTTCCATTCATTTGAATCCATTACAGGAGGTGGGCACAACTAGGGGTGGGCAAAAATACCGGAAAATCGATATACCGCACTTACCGTACCGGAAAATACCGGAAAATACCGGAATGTTGGTATACTATCATTTTCGGTACGATATGATACCGTACCGCTTTATTTCGGTACAGTAACGGTAAATGTTTTCAAATACCGCGGTACCGGTATAATACCGTACCGACTTCATACTCAACAATTATTTTATATTTTTTAAAATATTGTATAAGTCCACTAAATTTTTCAAGCCCAATATTAATACTAAAGATGGAAATAAATACCAAATACAAAAAATTTAGCCCACTTTTCCAAACCCAAAGCCCACTAACCTTCTACTATGTGTCTAGACTCTACGTAACTTACAATCTAACATTCTAACCCTAAGCGCTAACATTCATATCGAAACCATCCATCTTCCAAGAGCTTGTGATGCTGAGCGGCTGAACAGTTAACGAGTGAAGACCGAAGAGGGATAATGCGAGAGCACACCGGTCTGTCATCTGGCTTCTTCCACTTTGAAGGAATCTGTCCGAGTTTGAAGGTAATACTTATAATTTATTTCATATTTTATTTCATATTTTTCTTTGTAAAAAAGTCGGTGAGATTGTCATTAAGCTATTGTTGAAGGTTAGATTTTCTGATGAAAATCAATTACCAAGTACGTCTAGATGTCATAGTATACAACATTGAATCATCTGGTGCTGAATTTAAATATTCTTTTAACTTTGGCTCTTTACATAGGTGCAATTAGACAGTTCCTAGAGATGGATTTTCCATTCAAAGCTCTCTTGTGCCTTCATATATTTTCATACAAAATTATGGGTACTGAAAATTAAAATTATAGAAGCCAAAATAATATTTTAGTATTTTAGACATATCAGTCCACAGTCACTTTTATTTTTTAATTTTTCTAACCTTACTAGTTAGCACCATGTTAAAAGGAACGCAAGATATAATTCTTATTATACTTAATGGAATTGACAGGTTTTAATTGGCAAAGTATATCAATTGTTTGATGAAAAGCCTAAGATATCAAAAGGTGCAATCAGGTCCGTATGATGAGCTAGTCGATGATCCTTGCCATATTAGCTGATAGAGAACCAGATCCTTGCCATATTAGCTGCTACAAATGCTTATGTACACTCAATTTCTTGTATGAGGAGACGAGCTGCATCATTTGTAGGTTAAGGATTGGATAATGGTGCATGACTATGGGTGTTTATGTTATCTAAATATTAACTTTTATCTTTTGTTATTCTGGAAAATTGTTTATGTATGGTGCATGAAAACTTTTTTTTGTGTAATCGGATTATGGGAACTTATTTGGTCTTTTTAAATGGATGTGACCTTACTCTTGTGTTAAAATTCATTATGAAGTATCTCATTCGGTACGGTACGGTAATACCGTAAATTTCGGTATACCGAATCTTCGGTATGGTAAGGTATGAGCCTTTTGTCAAACCGATATTTCGGTATACCGAAACACGGTATACCGAAAGTCTCGGTTCGGTATCGGTATAAAAATTTGCCATACCGGATTTTCGGTACGGTATACGATATTGGGCTAAATTTTCGGTATACCACACCGAACCAGCCCGAGGCACAACGACCTTTACATAGGGATGGATTCGGGCTGGGTCGGGCCCGGTTGGGCCGCCGGTTCAAGAAAAGTGGGCCCGGGACCGGCCCGAGGGTTGGACGGGTCCGGTTCGGGCCGGGCCACCCGCCCGGGTCACGGGTCGGGTCCGGTTCGGGCCGGGCCGGTTAATTTTTTTTATAATTTATATTTTATAGTTTATAGTTTTATACGAGTATTAAAAACAAACTTCAATTGCACTTATTTGAAATGAAATAGGAACTACATTTGAAAATTAAAACAAACTTTAAGAGATAAACATTTTGAAAATTGTAATCAATCGGAACTTCCCGCACCTCCCGATCCTTTGGCTTTGTCACATGACTTCATATGCTTGATTGCCATCCCGAATCCGCCTGAAGCCCCCATGATACATTTTTTTTCGCACCATTTGCAAATTGCGTACCACATCCCGGTCTTCGGGTCCTTCTGCTTATCAAAATTATACCGTATAATGGCATTTTGATTTTTCATCTTAACTTCTTGGAGAAGAGAATTAGAGAGTAGATATATAATATATTGGAGAATAAGAGAATTAGAGAGTAGAGAGTTAAGAATAGGATTTAGGAAGAATTGGAGAAGAGATATGAAAAAATGTTTAAGAGTAGGAGTGTTTATAGGTTTTTTACCCCCCTACCCCCCCCCCCCCCACCCCCCACCCCTACCAGCCAACCCCCCCGGACCCCCCCTTTACCCCACCCAACGGCTATATAGCCGTTTGGGTTGTCCTCAGCCCCACCCCCAAGGCCTCAACGGCTAGTAGCCAAAAAACAAAAAAAAGTTTTTTTTTAAAAAATAGACCCGGGCCGGGTCACAAAAATGATGAACCGAGCCCGCCCCGCCCCTTCCCCCCGGTTCGGGCCCATACCCGGTCCCGGACCGCCCGACCGGGCCGGTCCCGGGCCCGCACAGTACCGGGCCGGGCCGGGTCACGGGCCGGGTGGCCCGAACCGAATCCAACCCTACCTTTACAAAGGAGGATAACTAATTACAAATACAAAACAAAAGAAGAGCCAGTCGATCAACTCCTCTGATTGGCCTCCGCGGCAGCCTGTTCCACAACGTCTTGCTCGACGACACCCCCACCACCTTCCTCGACTGCGGCATCCACGAAGAACTGAGCACCGGGGCCTGTCTCTCGGAGGGAGAAAGCTCTGTCTCCTCCTCAGGGTGCCTCATGTTCTTGGGGAGCTTCAAGTGAGTCCGGGCCCATTTCCGGGTAAGCTTCAGCACTTTAAGACCACGACGTAGCCTCCGGTAGATTAGCCGCTGCATCCGCTGCTGTCCCATGTCATAGTAGACCGACATCTCCCTCTGGAAGTAATCCTGGCCGGCAGGGCAGTTCTGGCCCCAGTCTTCTAGTCGGGCCGCCACAAACTCGTAACACCAGGGCCAGCGATCTTCCGCTTTCTAGCCTTCGGCTAGGAATTTTTCAACCGCAGCATCAGCAGCCTTCTCAGCAGCCTTCTCAGCCTCAGCTCGGGCCTTCGCGGCGCCCTCAGCGTGACGCAGGGCTTCATCACGGCCCTTCAGCGCCTCATCTTCCCCCTTTAGGGCATCATCCCTATCAGCCGCCACTTGGCGATAGGCCGCATCAGCCTCATCAACCCTCTTCTTCATGGCCGCCACCTCCTCCCAGAGCCGGTCCAAGCAGCTCATGGCCTCCTCGGCCGAGGCAGCCTTTTGCTCGACCTCTTTCAGCCGAGCAATCTCTTGTTGCTGCCTCTTGTGGCTCTCCATCAGCATGAAGGCCCCCTGCAAAAATGAAAAGGTTAGGACAATGGAAACACTCATGACGATGAAAACAGACGGAAATGACAAAGTGCAAGAAACTTACTTGGACGACGAGGTCCATTCCCTCATCATATATCTTGACGTCTCCAAGCTTGTCAAGATAAGACCGGTCCTCGATGGGGACGGCATGGGAGATCACGTCATGGCCATCAACAACCTCGTTGAAGACGCCCCCTTCACGGGGTACTCCACCTCCAATTTGTAGGCCGCATCAGCCTCATCTACCCTCTTCTTCATGGCCGCCACCTCCTCCCAGAGCCGGTCCAAGCAGCTCATGGCCTCCTCGGCCGAGGCAGCCTTTTGCTCGACCTCTTTCAGCCGAGCAATCTCTTGTTGCTGCCTCTTGTGGCTCTCCATCAGCATGAAGGCCCCCTGCAAAAATGAAAAGGTTAGGACAATGGAAACACTCATGACGATGAAAACAGACGGAAATGACAAAGTGCAGGAAACTTACTTGGACGACGAGGTCCATTCCCTCATCATATATCTTGACGTCTCCAAGCTTGTCAAGATAAGCCCGGTCCTCGATGGGGACGGCATGGGAGATCACGTCATGGCCATCAACAACCTCGTTGAAGACGCCCCCTTCACGGGGTACTCCACCTCCAATTTGTAGGTCCCTGTGACCATCTCCTTGCCGGCAGGGGGGAGGCTGCGAGACGGCAGTAAAAGAAGGTTGGGAAGCCAAATCCACTAAGGCAGCAACATTGGAGCCCCCAACGTCCTCAGCTGGAACAGTCATAATCCCGACGTCAGTCTCGGGGGGGGAGGAAGTCTTCTTCGACTTCTTGGAAGGCTGCATACCAGCCTCGGTCAGTTTTTTCTGGCCGTCATCCTTTGGCCGCTTCTTCTTCGGCTGGGTGGGTGGTTTCTTCAGCACGTCCGAGCTCGGTTGTGCTCCACCTGCAGTGGCCACCTTTGCGGCCTCCTTGGCAGCCATCTCCGCCTTCGCCTTCGCATTGGCTAGGGCCATAACGGATCTGCGGGCCATCACGAAATCTACATAAAAACATAGTTAGCAAAAAGAGGAAACAAGAAGAAGATAAGGACGCCGAGGAGAGCATTACCATCAGCTTCGGTGGGCACGCCCAAATCCGGGCCATTGGCCTCCTCAAAAGTGGTGGTCATCCTCAGCCATAACTCGGTATCGCTCTCCTTATCCCCGTAAACAAAGTACCTCATAAAGCCGATGGAGGTCATCTTATACTCCGTGATATAGTCCTTCACACTCCTCGGCCCTCCCTTTAAGAATGTTATCACATGGGTATCTAGAATGCTACTCTTCGGTACATCATGGAGGTTAAATCTCCCGTTATGGCCGACGGAGGGAAATTCGGTGCAACCCTCACCCAAGGACACAAAAACGAACTGACAATTCCAGCCATGAATGGACGAAGGAAGATCGGTGAAGGACCTCCTGTTCTTTATCTGCTGGAGGGTGGCGTAACAGGCACAATTCTTGTGGCTCCCTCGGCCTATCTGGTACAAATTCATGAACAGAGCTCTTGTCGGTCTAAAGTCTAGCTCATCACAGCGAAGGAGGAAGCCGACGATAAGCGAATAGTTGTTCGGGGTCATCAAGTCTGGAGGAAGACCCACAATATCCAGGTACTCCGTGATAAATGGATGAAGCGGGAACCGAAGTCCTTTAGCAAGACTCATCGGGTACACCCCGAAATACCCGACCGGAGGTTGAAGCACATGATCCGTCGGCCTGGGCACCCTAAACCTCCCATACGGCCTCACATACATCTGGGCCACCAAGTAATCAGCCGTGATACTCTCCGGCTTGATGAGGTAGATGTTCGTGAGGTCCAAGTAGGAGAAACCTGGACCCTTCTTCGGCCGGCGCCTTCTCGTCAGGGCGGTCCCCTTAACGGCAGAACCCGGCTTTGAGCAGGGAATTGTGGCTGAAGTAAACACTCCATCCAGGGCGCGGGAAACCCCTACGTCCTCGCCCTCAGACGACGAGGCGGCCTCTTCGTATTCACTCTCACTGTCCTCCTGCTCCCCTGACTTGAAGGAGCTCAGGTCCTCTATCTCCTTGCAGCACTACTCTACTACCCGATAGTCAAGGGATTTAGCGGAGGCCTCATCGTCATATGGGTAGTACTCTTCGTCCAAAGGTTTTATCATAACGGCTAACTAAGGCCCAGAAGAGACTACTTAAGATCTAAAGTTAGTTTTTCACTAACACTAGATCGAGGCCCTAGGGATGCAAAATATGTATAAAAAAAAGGGGAGAAAAGATTGATGAACTGACCTTTGAAGTTATGAAGTTTTGAAGAACACTCGAACAGCCTTTATCTCTCTAGAGAATTGGGCAGCACTTCCTTATCTCGGAAAGCAATAGCGAGTCCCTTCGGTTGGAGGGGGGTATTTATAGACCTCCCCCCCAATGGTCACTACACGTGGCACTCCCTCGTTGGCCACATGAACGGCCACCAGCCCCAAGGCCCATTGGGCTGCCACCGGTTGAGAAGGTGGGTCAGGCCCACTTCCACTAGTACCAGTCCATCGCCAATGTACCAGTAATCAGCATCCATGCAACGGCCACCCCAAGCGGAAATATTTGCCCCCACAGGGCACGGTTACAACGGCCCTAGCAGTCAATAATCTTTCCAAACAGCTGGTCACACCACAATGTGTACCCATAACGGCTTAACACACTGCAAGCAACATGGCCCCTTCAATGACCACAATACTAAAACACAAAACAACCTAACACCCATCGGCTTTGTATAAAACCCTGATGATAACTTCTTGAAAGCGACATGCGTCCAAGGGTTCTCCCACAGGGTTACCTTGGTCAGGAAATCGCCAAGGGGTTGGATTCAGGGGAATACAAGAATCCCTCTTCGGCCTAGGGTTACACCTTACTCCTTCAGCCCTCGTTTCCTCTTCGGCCTGAAGCAGTGGGGACTGGGGGACTACACCGGCCTCCGGGATACAAGAAAGGACAAAAGCAAAAAATCCAAAAATACACCAAGTCCACAACTACAGCATCAGGACATAAATGCACCATAACGTCCATGACTTGTGGAGCACCTTCGGCCCACAATGTCAGCAAACAAAGAACTACATCTCCTCCCAAAATGTGACGCGTATCGTCCCTGGACGCGCGCCACTCAACGGCTTTGAGATCACATACTCCACTCTCGGCCAGGAAATTAAAACACGAACCCAACATCCTCAGGTCACCATCTTCCATGAAACCAGGATACGCACTACTCCTTCCGGATCGGTAACGCTATCGTCCTCAAAATGGGCACTAAAACTATGTATGCCACCGCTTCGGCTTGTGGCCCAAAAGCGATCATTTGGCTTCCTCGGCCAAGACACCAAAAGCAACTGCCAGCGACCAGAAAGAAGAAACAACACCCACATCGGACCAATAGCTCATATCGGCCACTGAGCCAGGGCACTCATCGTCCTCAAGCGAACTTACCCCCTCGAGGGAACATTAGCCCTCTTCGTCCACAGTGAAGGCCATACAACGGCCAGAACAAAGAGCGCCCATAACGGCCAAAACAAGGAAAACCCCATAGCGGTCCCACAACGGCCAGAAAACATCAAAACCATGGAATCTACTCTCCCTCACTTCGTCTACATCTCAGCTCAGAGAGTGGGGGACTCCTGATGGAGTATATGGGCCTGGACCCCAGGACCCACATACTCAGAAGAATGAGAGGCACAGTTGTCACCCAGTGGGGCCTTCGTCGGCCAGATGGCCCCCCATCGGCCAGAAAGATATCAACTCAGAACATGGTCCGGAAGCCAAGAGAACCAGGTGTCCCCGTCGACCGGGGCTCCGTCGGCCATGGCCGCGTCGGCCACAAAAGACTCCCAGAACCGGATTTCGTACTTAGTTATTTCTACACATCTTGTACTCAGCCCAATAGTGGCCCAATTGTAAATGGGCCTCCCAAGCCCAAGACTTGGGAGCCCACCCCTAATTTCCCCTATAAATACTCCCCTTAGGGGTAATTGAAGGGGGTTCACAAATCATTTATTGCAAGAAATTATTGCACTTCTCTCTCTAGCTCTCACTTCTCTCTAGGAGTTAATACTCCTTCAAAGACCATACAAGATTGCCAATTAACAATTAATACGTGTATTTGAAATCTATAAAAGGTGCAATATCGTACACACTTGTTTACAAATTAAAACGTACTTTTCTCACCTCTAAGTGCATCATAACTTCTCCATGGTGAATGATGATTGTGTCTTTTTTATACATCCATTTTACGCCATTTTAAACTCTTATTATTGGAAAAACACATATGTAGTCTCATTCATGCTCACTTGTTCTTTTAACCATTTTAAACTCTCCGTGTAAATGTCATTGTAGCAATTTGTAGAGCAAAATACTTAGTATTCATAACAATTACTGAGTGTATTGTGAGAGTTATTCATTGATACAAATCAAGTACATCTTTGTCTTGTCTTACTTCATAAATTCCTACAGCAGGCGTACACGGTACGCCCGATTTAACCACCCACCAAAGCTATCGTGTTTGACTTTTGAGCTGAGTGAATGAACCTCAACACTATGTTTGCTAATTTATTATAGCCAAAATCGTGGAAAAGCATATCTCAATAATTTTAATAACATATTTAAACATCAAACTCGAAAAATACAAAAAAAAACATATAAATTTGGTTAAAGGCCGGTGCCATAATTAGAAAAACTTAGTAACATATATTCTAAACAAATACTATTATGTAGAACATGTCATACATGTGTTAATATTTTATACAAGTGAAACAAACAATAATATGTTTTGTCAAACAAAGAATGAACATTCACTAAGGACTTTTTCACATGATTGGACCAGGTTAGTCCGTGAGTGGGAATTCAACATTAATGAGCTAATTTAAATAAAAACTGTAGTAATACTAATTAAAAAGGCACAGATCTTTTTAATCAAATTCTCATCTTGTTTGATATATTTTGGAATTCACATATGTTTAAAAAAACAAGAAGAAAATGAGGAAGTAACGGTGTATTGGGAATTTGGGACAGTAATGATGTTTTTATGTGGACTGTAATTTGTTGGTCTGGTCTAGTCTGAATTAATCTGGTAATGTTTAATCTCTTTGTATTTTTATAACTATCCAAGTCTGATCTGGTCTGAACTGATCTGAGCTGATCTGGTCTGGGAATTAAAACAGTCCAAGTAAAAACATCTTAAGAAGCCGGGACACTAAAAAAACAATAAGGAGAAACAAAACATCTAAATATCACCATCTAAGTTGTTGATTACTCGATTAATTATAAAATTACTGATTGCGTGGTTGTACGATATCCACATTACGGGTGAGTATACCATATAATTTACGAGGCAAAAGGCCTATTAAGTATTAATGTAAGTTTTAGGAATAAAACTTCCTTGATTGAATAAGCCACACGGCCAGAGTATAAATACACTTTGTACAGATAACAACTAGCTAGTACAGATCCTAAAAAATGGGATCTTGATAACTATACGAGCTTGTTTACAACTAACTACATCTATTCTAGTCTATCCGACTAAAAATGTACATCAATTTAATCAAAAAAAAAATAAAGTAACATTTTCTACACTCCCCCTCGAGTTGGTGAATATATATCATACATTCCCAACTTGCTCACAAGTAGCTCAAATATAGGTCTAAATAACCCTTTGGTGAAGATATCAGCTGTTTGATCTTTAGTGGATACAAATGTTGTGCAAATGATTCCAGCTTCAATCTTCTCCTTAATAAAATGTCTGTCCACTTCAATATGCTTAGTTCTATCATGTAGCACAGGGTTATGAGCAATGCTTATAGCAGCTTTATTATCACAATACAACTTCACAGGCAGCTCAATCTTCATCTTCAATTTTGTGATTACTCTTTTGATCCAGAGTAATTCACATATTCCATTAGCCATAGCTCTGAATTCTGATTTTGCACTACTTCTAGCAACCACATTTTGTTTCTTACTTCTCCAGGTTACTAGATTTCCCCATACATAGGTACAGTATCCAGAAGTAGATCTCCTATCACATATTGAGCCAACATAATCTGCATCAGTGAAAGCTACAATTGTCCTACTGTCTCCCTTTTTGAAACAAAATCCCTTCCCTGGACAGCTCTTCAGGTATCTCAGAATTCTGTAAGTAGCATCAAGATGTTCTTGGAGAGGATGATGCATAAATTGACTCACCATACTTACTGCAAATGCAATATCAGGCCTTGTGTGTGCCAGATATATTAAGTTTCCCACCAATCTTTGATATTGGTAAATATCAACTGGAATTCCCTCCTTGATATCTCCCAATTTCTGACTTGGGTCAATTGGAGTGTCTGCTAGTTTGCGGGCACTCATTCCAGTTTCCTGTAGAAGATCTAGGATATATTTTCTTTGTGAGACAACAATACCCTTCTTTGATCTAGCTATCTCCATTCCTAGATCTTTTTTTAAATATCCCAGGTCTTTGATCTCGAATTCATGAGCAAGTTTGTCTTTCAACCTTTTAGTCTCTTTGTAATCATTTCCTGTGAGGATAATATCATCTACATAGACAATTAAGATTGCAATCTCCTTCTTACCTGAAAACTTTATGGATAAAGTATGGTCAGCTTGAGCTTGATTAAATCCTTGCTTCTTTATGAACTTGTGAACCTGTCAAACCAGGCTCTTGGAGATTGTTTAAGTCCATACAAAGTCTTCTCTAATCTGCAAACTTTTGATCCAAACTTATTTTCAAACCCAGAAGGAGGTTCCATGTACACTTCTTCTTCAAGTTTCCCATTTAAAAAAGCATTCTTCACATCCAGTTGTTGTAATGGCCAGTCTAAATTGGCAGCAAGAGATAAAAGAATTCTTACAGTGTTTAACTTTGCAACTGGTGCAAAGGTTTCTGTGTAGTCAATTCCATAGGTCTGTGTGTAACCTTTGGCAACTAGTCTTGCCTTATACCTCTCCAAACTTGCATTTGCTTTAAACTTGGGAGTGAAAATCCACCTGCAACCAACTGTAGGTTTGTTTTTAGGTAACTCTACAAGCTTCCATGTCTGATTCTTTTCAAGAGCCTCCATCTCCTCCAAAACAGCTTTCTTCCACTCAGGTTTAGATAGAGCATCCTGTATGGTTGAGGGAATAGAAATAGAAGAAATATTGGAAGTAAAGGCTGCAAAAGTTGGGGTCAATTTAGAATAAGAAACAAGTTTGAGATGGGGTATTTAACACATGTTCTTCTCTCTTTTCTGAGAGCAATGGGAAGGTCAAGGTTACTAAAAGTATTACCTTTTTCACTTCCTGGTATTGAGTCAGATACATGGACAGTTGTAGGTTCTTGGACTTCCTCTATTCTTTGATTTCTAACCTTTCTCTCATAAACTTTTCCAAAAAATTGACTTGTCTCTTGATCCTTTTCATTTGGTTCAGTTGTATTTACTTCAATATTTTTTATTTCTTGATCATTTTCAGATGTACTGATATTTCTAATGGAATTATGATCTAGATTAATATCAAGAAAATTAAGGTTTTCATGAATATGTGGCACTATTGGAACATCTTCACTTAATTTCTCCCCCTGAAGATGAGAATAAAAAAAAGGTTGTTCTTCCACAAAAAAGTATTCATTGTAACAACCATTGTTTTGGTTGTAGGATCAAAACATTTATACCCTTTTTAGTGGCAGAAACACCTAGAAAAACACATTTTTTTCCTCTAGGATCAAACTTACTTGCAGATCTATCTGGATTTTTTATAAACATTGTGCAACCAAAAAATTTTAAAGGAAGGATGTTTACCCATCTATTTGTAGGAAAGAAGTGTTGTAGTGAACTCATAGGACTTTTAAATCCTAAAGTTTTGGATGACATGCGATTAATTAAATAAGTAGCATGTAACACAGCTTCTCCCCACAAATATTTTGGTATGTCCGTTGAAAACATGATTGCACGAGTGACTTCAAACAAATGCCTATTTTTCCTTTCTGCAATTCCATTTTGAGCTGGTGTATTGACACAAGAGCTTTGATGGATAATGCCTTTTTCAGTAAAAAATGTTTAAAATTTGAGAAAAATATTCACGGCCATTATCACTTCTTACCATTTTAATTTTGGTACTGAATTGAGTTTGGACCATAGCATAAAAGTCCCTAAATATTTTCTCAACTTCAGATTTTTCTTTGATTAAAAATACCCATGTGACTCGTGTATGATCATCAATAATAGTTACAACCCATCTCTTTCCCTTTAAAGTTGGTATTTTAGATGGACCCCAAATGTCACTATGTATCAAGGTAAAAGGACTAGTAGGTTTATAACTGTGGGGTAGATAAGTATTTTTGTGATGTTTTGCAAGTGCACACATCACAATGAAACAAAGAAGCATATTTATTCAGAAATAATTTAGGAAACATCCTTTTTAAATAATAGAAATTAGGGTGTCCTAGTCTATAATGAAGTAAATACAAATCTTTGTTATTTGAAAAAGAAACAGTTTGCAAACAAGTATTTCTTGGACCTCTTTTATTTGATTGAATTTCTCCATCAAAGATATAGAGTCCATCCTCCTTCTTAGCACTGCCAATCATCTTCCCCGATGTCAGGTCCTGAAAAATGCAATAAGAAGGATAAAAAATAACACAACATTGTAGATCTTTAGTTATTTGACTAAGTGAAGCAAGATTGCAAGATATATTAGGGACATGAAGGACTTTGGATAGATTTAGAGATGAGGAAATGCTAATATTTCCCATCCCTGCAATGGCTGATAAAGAACCATCTGCAACCTTAACCTTTTTATCCCATGCACAGGGTTTATATGAAAGAAAACGATTTGAAATAGAGGTCATGTGGTCAGTAGCCCCTGAGTCAATAACCCAGAAATTTTTAGATTTCCCAGAACAAAAAATGATGAATGGATACCATTTTTGGCATAAGAACAAAAGGAAGATTCTGGTTTGGATTCTTTCTGGGAATTTTGGGTTTTCTGGGAATGAAGGAGGTTAAGAAGTTGCTCTATCTGCTCCTGAGTGAATGAAGGCTGATTGAATTTGACTTGTGGTTCTTGTTGAGTCTCAGTCACAGTTGTTTGTAGGGCCTTCTCAATTTTTTGCTTTCCTGCTCCTGACGGTTTGCCATGAATTTTCCAACAAGTCTCCCTAGTGTGCCATAATTTCTTGCAGTGATCACGGCATCACGCCAGGGTTTTTTCTTGTCATCACTCCTAGCCACCATTGCTGAAGAGTCCCCAGATTTCTCATTATGTACTGGAGTGTTGTACATAACCTTCTTCCTGTTATCCTCCATCCTGATCTCAGAAAAAACCTCTCTGATTGAAGACAGGGATTTTTTTCCAAGAATTCTTCCTTTGACTTCATTTAGGTCCCTATTAATTCCTGCTAGAAACATATAGACCCTATCATTTTCTTCTCTTTTCCTATGTCTTGCTAGATCCTTGGCACTTCCCCACTCTTCATCTTCATAGCACTGATCTAATTCTTGCCTATTGCCTTGTTTAGACTGTCACAGTTTTGTTTTGAGTTCAAAGATTTGGGAAGAATTCTCCAAGTCTGAATAAGTTTCCTTGATAGAGTCTCATACCTCTTTTGCAGTTTTCATAAACATATGGGGTTTGGCGATTGATGCATCCATTGAACTGAGAAGCCAGGTTGTAACAAGTGAGTTTTCTGACCTCCACAAACTGTAGCCATCTTCCCCACTTTTCTTCTCTTTGATTTCACCAGTCAAGTATCCCAGTTTGCCTTTGCCATCAATTGCCAATTTGACAGATTGTGACCATTGTAGGTAGTTTCGTCCATTCAATCTATGTCCAGTGATGAGCATAGATGAATTAATTGTGGCCTGATAATTTGTCATTGAGCTAATATGGGAATTAGGGTTACTGATTTTGGAAGATGATTCAGAGTAGAATTCTACCATTATGATGTGTAATTTCAAAGCTCTGAGACCATGTAAGTTTTAGGAATAAAACTTCCTTGATTGAATAAGCCACACGGTCAGAGTATAAATACACTTTGTACAAATAACAACTAGCTAGTACAGATCCTAAAAATAGGATCTTGATAATTATACGAGCTTATCTACAACTAACTACATCTATTCTAGTCTATCCGACTAAAAATGTAAATCAATTTAATCAGAAAAAATAACGTAACATTTTCTACAATTAACAATGAAAAAAATGATACTGTGTGGGCCACCATTCATTTAGAAGTACAGTGGGAAAAATAAAAGAGTGACTACTGACTTCAACCTGGCACTACTCATGGGTCAAAAACGTTACAGAAAAAATCCAATTCTTTCATCCAAAAGTGGCATTTTTTTAATTTTATAGTAAATCTAAAGAAGAAACTGAGAAAAAAATACAATTCAATTAACATTTCATTAACTGGATAAGTAAAAAATATGCAGAATGGATAGTAACCATAGTATTACTCAACTGGAATGCAGGAAAAATACGTACTGCGGTCTGGGGGCGTGAGTACATTGTATTTCTATAAAATCAGTACATTGCATGTCCTGTCAGTTGACAACTATCCAAAACATATGTATGCGGTTTATCACACGAACGTAAATCTGAACACTTAGCATCTGTACTCATTTGTCTCGTTGAAATTTTCTTAAACGAGACCTGAGGCCTCTCATCTCACTACTCACCCTCCGACGCTGAGGCGCCTGACCATTTAGCTAACTCTACCACATCAGAAGCACAAAATCATAAGCACTACAAATTACTGAAATTAGAAATCAGGTTAATATCAGTCTGTATATTGCATAATGAGTGGGTGGCCACAACAGTAACTAGCCAATGCTCAAAAGGTAAATTAGAATGTGATATGTAGGCAAACCACATTAATCACCACCTAAAGGATACGCTCTGTTTGGCATTTTGAACTTTTGCCAAAAAAATATCAAGACTTTCATAATCCTTGCCAGAAAATTGGTGACGAAAACATAGTAACATATAGTACAAACGTTGTGTCTTCTTTCTGGTCTCTAAATATATTTTAATCCCGAAATATACTGTTGTCTGGATATCAGATACTGAGCTAAAGAATATACAACCCCAAGGAGTCCCAATATCTTGATCTTGATTACATCTGTCATCAACACTGACGGCAGATTTAGGGGTATAGTCAGCAAGGGCAGTGTGTCAGCCTGCTTAGAGTAGCTCCAAACAAAGCGGTTGAAAAGGATGTGGCTCGGAAATGTAAGAACAAGCAGTGCTAAATTCTTAACAGCGAAAAACCAAATGGGGCCACCGATTTCCAAACCCCACCCTGTGTTTGCCAGCCACGCGTCCTCCCACACATTATAAATGGCAGTTAATGCCAGGTAGGACGAGACAGCAAGTGTGACAGGGAAGTACCTCTGCTTGTCCCCAAATCCTGCGACGAAATCGGAGTCCTGGTTAATGAGTAGCAGTATTGGCGCCAAAAAGAATATGGACCGGGTGGACCCACCCGTGAGGTTGGCGTTCAAGATAAGGCATATCATGAAGCACAATATAGTCGCCACGTTGCCGACCGCGGGCATCCAGGCACCCTCGGCAGCCATTTTCTTAATAGTGAAACTGGGAACAGTGGACGCCCTCCGTTGCTGCATGAACCTCACCCTTGGAGGGATGCTGGCAGTCTCGCCAGACAGGCTGTGCCTTAACCCACCACTCCTTTCCGGCACTTTATCTCGGATAAGTGAAGCCAGTTCAAACTTCACCTCAAGAGCAATAAGCATTAAAATAGCAGCATATAAGCCGAGTAGAGACGCCCGTGCGCCTTCAACTGCCAGATATGTGACCAGCTTGCTGTCTTCTTCCCTCATGTCTCCAGTAAGATTTCTGTTTATTCTCACCTCACCCTCCAACAAATAAGTGACTGGAAAGAGAGCCACGTTTAAAGCAAATATCCATGGAAGGTGTTTTGTGCTTGAGGCAGATGGGAAATGGGTGAAGACCACAAACACAGAGGTCACGACCATGGTCAGGATGATGAGTGGGTGTAAGATTTTTGGTTGAGGGAAATACTCTGCGGATATGTAGATGCCAAGGGTGACTCCCATGCAAATGGAGTAAAAAACTCTTAATTCAACGATGTACTTGATGGGTATGATTGAGGTGACGGCAGCTAGTGTCAGGAGGATTGCCACGATCAGCAGCCATGACGGCCATGTTGGCTTGGATGCAGAGAAACCATAGATTGAGATGTCATCTACAGATTGACGAGCAGATTTAATGAGATCGGAGTGGTAGTTCAATGAAAACGGGATGGGTGGTTGCATCAAGATGAACAGAAGGCCGGTAGCTAAAACCAGCACCATGCATCTCTTGGCAGGCTGCATTTTAACAAAAACAAAAGAAACAGAACTCCCAGTTAATGTCAACATGATGCTTTTCATAAGGACTGTGTCTGCATAAGCTAAAGTATGAAGAGATGAGAAAGTCAGGGTTCCATCCAAACATATTCTATAGAAAAAATTCTGGCGTAAACTCTCCTACCTTTGTGTTCCTGTGTTCATATGAATCAATATTATGCAAAAGATTCCCATTTCACAATAGAGTATGGAATTTTTTATGGGAGAAGCATATTGCTTATACACTGAGGAACTGTTTGGGCGGTTTTCTGTTTTTTCTACTAAATACTAGAATCTGGAAACATGAAAAACAAAAAAATGGATTTTCACTTGTCAGTTGGCAATTTACAATAATCACATGATTCGTACAAGTGGTTTTGGTTGGTTAAACAACATCCAAGCCTTAGTCTCAAAAGATTTTGGGTTCGACTAACATGAATCGATACATGTAGGGCTGGGTGCCTGGATCCAAAAAACAGAAAACCGAATCAAAATAAACCCAAACCGCAAGCAGATTGCACCTATGTAAAAAACGAACCAAACAGTAGTTGTTTGGTTTGGTTTTCGTTTTGGACCTTCAAAACCAAAGCTAATAAACCGAACTAGTTAAAATATGAAATTTTATTTGTTAACTGTTAAGCATTAATCCTAGTATCATTGGTAGTCTTTGGTTTTCATACAACAACAACAACATCCAAGCCTTAATCCCAAAAGATTTTGGGGTCGGCTAACATGACTCGATCCATGATATCGATGCCAAAAAGAAAAAGACACGCAAGAAGAAGAAAACAAGTAAAATAAAACGGATAAGATAAAGATAAATAAATATAAGATAACAATAACATAAGAATATAAGAAATACTCCGTATAAAAGATAAAAAGATAAAAGAGCATAAAAAGGCTAGAAGATAAAAATAACATAAGAGCATAAAAAGATAAAGATGATAAACAATAAAAGAAAACGAGAGAGAAAAGATAGAAAAGAGATCAATCGCCCACACGAATGTGCGCCCTCCACTTTGTTCTCTCCAAAGCCATACTCTCATTCAGTCCAAGAAGACGCAAATCAGTTCTGATTCCTCTAATCCAAGTCTGTTTGGGTCTTCCTCTCTGCCTCTTCTCCCCACCCCTCAAGTCTGTTTGGTTTGGTTTTCGTTTTGGACCTTCAAAACCAAAGCTAATAAACCGAACTAGTTAAAATATGAAATTTTATTTGTTAACCGTTAAGCATTAATCCTAGTATCATTGGTAGTCTTTGGTTTTCATACAACAACAACAACATCCAAGCCTTAATCTCAAAAGATTTTGGGGTCGGCTAACATGACTCGATCCATGATATCGATGCCAAAAAAGAAAAAAACACGCAAGAAGAAGAAAAAAAGTAAAATAAAACGAATAAGATAAAGATAAATAAATATAAGATAACAATAACATAAGAATATAAGAAATATAAAAGATAAAAAGATAAAAGAGCATAAAAGGCTAGAAGATAAAAATAACATAAGAGCATAAAAAGATAAAGAAGATAAACAATAAAAGAAAACGAGAGAGAAAAGATAGAAAAGAGATCAATCGTCCACACGAATGTGCGCCCTCCACTTTGTTCTCTCCAAAGCCATACTCTCATTCAGTCCAAGAAGACGCATATCAGTTCTGATTTCTCTAATCCAAGTCTGTTTGGGTCTTCCTCTCTGCCTCTTCTCCCCACCCCTCAAGTCGCCTACCAGGTGCATCACTCGGTCTTCTACGCACATGCCCAAACCACCGCAAACAAGACTCCTGCATCTTATCTTCTATAGGTGATACTCCCACCTTTTATCTGATTATCTCATTCCTCAAGCGGTGTTTTCTGGTATGTTCACACATGCAGCGCAACATACGCACCTCTGTCACACTCGTCTTTTGAATGTCACAATGTTTCACTGCCCAACACTCTACGCCATACAGTAATGAAGGCCTAATGGTTATTCGATAAAATTTACCTTTCACTATAATCGGCATACCTCAAATGCATAGAAATCCTGATGCACTCTTCCATTTCATCCACCCAACTCTGATTCTACAGATACATCTCCATCTAATTCACCATCCTCCTGAATTATGGAGCCCAAGTAACGAAACATATCACACACCGGTATCTCCTTACCATCAAGAGTAATCCCATTTTTGCTACTACTTTTACCTCCACCAAACTTGCATTCCATATACTATGTCTTGCTTTGGCTCAGTTAAAACTCTTGGTCTCCAATGTTAGTCTTTGGTTTTCTTATGCTAGAAAATTAATTTTTGTGTTGTGTTTATTTAGTTTAGTTTATAAATGCATTTACACATTCATTCCCTACAATAAAGTAGATGTATTGATCTATTTGTGGTTCTAGTTAATTCACAACCACACAGTTTTTACTTTATTAATCCTCGTGTCGGTCAAACTTGGCAAAGTTTTAAGGGGCGGAGGTAGTATGTTTTTTGCAATTTGTTGTGTGGTGGTGATATGTTTTTGTTGGTTATTACTAGTAACTTTTAAATTTATGTACTTTAAAATATTTATATTGACAAAACAAAAAAAATATTCATCTTAACTATACATCATAGAACGTATATAATCATGAACTTTTTTCAAACTAGTCACAAAATATGTAAATTAAGAATAATAAGCTTTTGATCCAAAAAATTGGAGATATGTATTTTCTCTCCCGCATACTCATATAATTAAAGACATATTTATGTCTTCTCTTCTTTATTTTACTTGTTCTAGTATGCTTGCATTTTTTATGTAATATGTTTGATCCCCCAACTATTGTTTCATTTTAAATTAAATGACAATTTTATTGTAAAAAATTTGAAAAAGAGAAACTGAACCAATCAAACCATGGTTTCGAGTTTTGAAATGTAAAAACTGAACCAACACTGAACCGCATTTTCTACTTTGGTTCTGTATTTGACTTTGGGTCAAAACCAAACCGAAAAAACTGAACTCACCCCTAGATACATGGCACCGGAGCCAAAATGAAAAGAAAGATAAGAAGATAAGGTAAGATAAAAAGGATAAGATAAAGATAAATACTAGACAAATAAAGATAAGATAAAGATTTTGGTTGGTTAAAATAATATTACCTCTATCCCATTTTATGTGTCTTGTTTTAGTCTTTCAAAAAAATGTGTCTTGTTTTAGTTTGGAACAAATGCGCAATTATTAAAAAATAGTTGAAAAACTAAAGGTTGTGGTTGAGATTTGAGTATAATAAAGTGAAATTATGTGGATCACATATTTCATTCCAAAAAAGAAAATGTTGCACTTATTTTGGGACAACCCAAAAAGGAAAGTAAGACACGTAAAACGGGATAGATGGCGTCGGAGGAAGTAAAAACAAAAAACTGAATAGTGACAACCACCCCAAATGGGGCCTTAAGGCATCAGTCCTGTGTTCCACAGCAACTTCAAAAGCAACAAAGATCGAAAAGAAGACAGCCCTCATCCCAACCACAGAACTCACACACACAAACACACATGTTGATAAATGTAAAAGAAACAAACAAAAGCTTTAGAGCTTAATACCATAACATGCGAGAAATGGAGCGCAACTATGGGCAGACAAGCCAATCCAGTCAACAGAATGCATGAACCTAAGAGCAAACCATCAGACGGGAGTCTACCATTCCACCACTGGAGAGATTCAAATATTGTTTCACGACAAAACCATACTGATAAGGCAACCAACACAGCATGTGCATAACCTTGCCAAGGTTTCATCTTTGACGCAGGTCTTGACTTGTCCCTGAAATGTCATGCCAGAGTAAAAGCCTCCGAGATAAATACCACTTATGAAGGCTTAGAAAGGAGGGAGGGTGAAAATATTATAAAAATGGAAGAAGAATCAGTTCCGTCAGTATTTACTTGTAAAGGAGCAGTGGAGGAGTAACAGCAAGTGAAAGAACTGCTGATGACCACAAAACAGTCTTAGATGCTATGAAAAGCATGGAAAGCTTGGACGTATAAAAGCATGTTAGAACCCAGGCTGCCTTCAATCCAATTCGGTTGTCCACAAACAGCCTCCTGACAACCGCTAAACCCACAAAAGTAGTCATGACCACCATATAACTTGGGTAAATAACATCATTCTCCATTCCATAGTAGTATGTATTCGAATAACTGAAAAATCGGTTTTCTATGTAGCATAACAGCAATGCATGGCTGATTAAACCAAAATCGGTTAACAGGCGGAGTTTTGGCGGGAGGATTGCCAAACCAGGAACAGACATGGCCAAGATAACACAACCAACAATCAGCTTGCAAAAGGACTTCAAAGACATACCAGCCAGCCAAATATTTAGACCCCAGTAATTGTGCATCACAAACCATGTGACCATCAAGCTCCCAAGTGCAACAAATGCAAAGTATGATGATGCACTCTTTTTTGTAAAAAAACGAGCCAAAAAGAATCCAGCAATTGATGGAAATGGAATGAACTGCAATAAGATGAAACATCTGCTTTAAACCATTTGAATAGGAAGACGAATTAGATAGATAGACAGATACATAGAGAGAGAGACGTGCACCTAGGAAGAATACATATTTCATAACAGAGAAGTACACGAAAACAGCCACACACTTAAGAATTAAGATGTATCAATACACGTATGGACTTCAAATAATCGCAATTAGGGGGGCAGATTGTTTTGTTAACAAAATGAGTTGAACCGAGTAGCATAGATTGATTTATGTTCGGCTATTTTTGGTTGATTTGTGTTGATTCTTGCATGCTTTAGTTGGTTTTGGGTTACTGTGTTGGTTTCTAAAGAGTATGCCAAACGGTAAATTGAAGCTTCTATGGTTTGTTGGTTTTTTCGGTCTAATTTTGGTCAGTACAGGTTTGGTTGGTTCAGCTTTGGTCAGTTTTTCGGTTGGTGGGCTGGTCAGATTTGTTCTACAGTCCTAGTAACAATTTATGCTATTACTCATGTATTTTTATTCTGATTGACAAATTCAAAATTTCCCAGCAATTTTATAATATTACAGTATTATTTGACTCTGCATTCCATACTTTATGTACTGAGCAATGAATTGGGTGTATTAGGAGGCCATTTGGATACAATAACTTGGTTGACCGGTACACTAAGTAAGAATACAAAAAAATTAGTGATTTGCAAAGGGGAAAGTGGTCCATCTGCTCATATTCATTGCATTACTTTGAGTAGGATTACACGAGAGGGAAAACGACATATGCTCATTTTAAGTGCAGTTTAATCCTTTCAATGGTAGCAGAAAGTTGTACTAATACTCGATGAAGTATTGCATTGTTGATAACCATGAAAAGGAAGATTAATATTAAAAGAAGCGCAAAATAAGAAATACTTTTACGGCCACAAAACTGGCTAATCTATATGCAATAAAAGTATTTAGATGAAATGAGGAAAATGAGTTGCAAGCGTTATCAACCCAAGCTCCCACTGAAATTTGAAGATTGAAAGTGAATCTAACACAATATTTAGTAGCCATTAACATCAAAAGACAGCAAAGCAGCATACATTTTGAAAGTAGATGTGTATGGACAAAAGAACAATTAAGATAAGTTACTAGACATAATGCATACCAGTACAGGAAATCCTATTACAATAGCTCCAGCAGCACTCACTACGACAGCCACAGTACAGAATGCTAATGAGGTAAAAGCATCAGATATCATCCCAAGAGAAAAAGAAGCAGCAGCTGCTGCCCCTCCAAGCATTGTTATGGTGACGAGCAGGTAATTTAATGGGGGTGGCACTTGAATGTATCGCCCAAATGAATGAAAAACAACTCTATTCTCCAGACAGAGTACAACAACAACTAAAGCAATAGAACCATTCACCACCCGTATTCTCTGAACCTGGTGCTCGTTCTTGGTGACCCACCATAGTGCCCCACATGTGGACGCATAAAGTTGAAACAGAAAGGGAGTGAAGAAAAGAAGAAACAGGTCACAAACAGAAACACTAGAGGAGAACATAACCGAATAATGTGACGCAATATGAAACACAAGAGGGAAGAATAAAAGGTTCAGGGTGTGCAAACAACTCTCGAGCTGACCAAGTATTAGGCTATCACTGGGAACCTCACCCCCATGGTAACTCATGTCTTGCTTCATCTTAAATGATGATACACGTGGAATTGAGAAAAGCCAATAGAATATGCAATTAAAAACCATGAGATAATAAGCCGCATTGATAATACCAACTGCAGAGACTGTTGCCCAAGTAAACATGGAAGAAGCTATTACTGGAATACATGCAAACAAAAGCCGCTCAAGAGCCATCACAATGGTGGGGTTTTCAATTTGAATCCACTTAAATTGAAGCGAAGCCCAAACTCCTATAAGGAAATTGGCTAGAGAACAAACCAAGGTGGCAAGGATCCCGAGAGCAACTGAATTGAATGAGACAATAAGTGAAGAGCTGAAGAAGAATACAAGCTGAGCGGCGATGAGGGAGAGCCAAACGGCGAAAAAGGAACCCGACTTCACATCGAGAGAATCCAGGATATATGCTACCATAACTCCCACAGTAAGGGTGGCGACGACAGGGATACCGCCGAGGTCAATGAGGAAAGCGGCACAAGGGACCAGCGCAAGGGCGACTCTGGCGTTGTGCGCGAAGGAAGATGGAGAGAACCTTGAGTTTTTCAGGGATCTATTAGAAACCCTGCCGCCAAGGCCGTAGAATGAAGAATCGGGACTAAGACTAGGGTTACGGTTGGGGCTATAAGCGTCGCTTGAAGTGGTGGAAAAGCTAGGAGCGCTTATCGAGGATGAAATGTAGGGACGGAACGTCCGCGGCTGGAGCTCCGGCGGCAACATTTTCGCCGGAATAGAATGGAACTAGGAAGGAGCTATGCTTTCAGCAGCTTGAGCTTTGTTCTGCACTGAAAGAATCAGCTGTTGATCTGCAAACGTTACAGTGAGGTGTTGGCTATCAGCAGTGTGAGACGTTACGTGGAACTGGAGACTAAGGTAAGAATTAGGATTTAGGGTTGAAATCCTGACCGGATAATATAAAATTACATTAAAGAACATAAAATATACGAAGTATTAGTAGAAAATATTTATTTATTATATGTAAGTGCTACGGTATCCAACAAAAATACAATGGTACACTATCTAGCATTCATTTCATTGGTCCAACTAAATATTTCATATTTTATTTACATTTAAATGACTACGTATTTAATTGGATTTTTTGATTGGTGCATATGTACAAGGTCGTTGTGTAGTAATTGCATTTATTATAAGGCAATTTCTATGGTACCTTGAAGGTATGATACCATGATGGTATGGATCAATAAAAAAGTTTCAATTGAATAATTTAAATGAAAATAAAATGTAAAACTTTGAGTTGGACCAATGAAATGCATCCTAGGTATGGTATTCTCCTATTTTTGTTGGGTACCGTAGCAAACACCTTATTATTATTACAATGGTATTTACGTACGTACGTACGTTTCAATAAATTTAAGATGATGAAGATTTTTTATTAATGATCAAGGGCCGCTAGCTCTATATATATATATATCATTATAGAACCTTTGGTAAGGCATAGATTGTCAAACTTACCTACCTTTCAATCAGGTAGGCTTACATGTTACGGAGTATAGTATGCTGTTAACACTAGTCTAGAACAAAGCAATCCACAAATTGAATGAGAAGAAAGGTACGTAATTCGGTTGTGTTAATATATATACATGGAACTCCGATGCTTATTTTATTGATGCTCTCGCATGCTAAGGGCAACTTGGTCCCATCCATAGGATTGGCCGGCGTGCCGAGCAAGCTTTGTTTGACCTTTCTCTGGCGGCGGCGGCGGCCGTCGTTGCAAGTAAAGACCCGGTGATCGAGACTTACCTTGTCGCAAGCACATGCCAGTAATTCCACACGCGTACGGTGAAGAATATACTACATGGATAAGTTTAAACTTGGAAAAGACGATAGCCAGATCAGATAGGAGAGAAGAGAGGCCATCCAATATAGGAATAAATGGAACTGAAACGTTTCATCTATCAACGTTTTAATTGAGTTCAATAATTTCACTTCAATCTAACTTTAATAACTAAATAATGGGCTGAACTTGGAAAATTTCACCCGATAATTAGCTCAAGTGTCCCTCCCAACATAGCCGTTGTGCTGCTAGAGATAGATGGGCACCGGATAAGCTTTTAGGCTTAACAAAAGGAGATGGTTAAAAAGCTGCTGGGCTTTCCTAAAATTAGTGTTTTAAGTAATAACTTATACTTTTTTTTTTGAACCAGAACCGAATATCTTTATTGATTTAACAAGTCATTCGCCACCTGGCTTAGAATACGATCTGTTATAAAATTATAAATACCAGACTGGTCTGAGATAGTAACATGCGCTCTTCCTAGAACGTGAGTCGCACGATTCGCAGATCATTTACAAAAAGATATTTCATAACTACTCTTTGTTTGAAGTAAAAAACGAATGTCATCAACCAAGTCCAGTTATGTAATGCCTCCTCCTTTCTAGACTCCTCGAACAATGACCTGTGCATCTGACTCTATCTCAATATTTTCCCAGATAGCTTGCAGAATTGCCTCATGTATGCCCATCGCTTCTGCTTCCGCCGGAGTTCATTCTGCCTTGCATGAAGCACCCCCGCCTTCACAAAGTCACCCTCATCATTTCTGGCAAGCCAACCTTAAGCTCTTATTCTCCTGGTGCCGTCAATCGCCACGTCCACATTAATTTTAATTCCTCCCGTTCTTGGTCAAATCCAACTCTGAGTTTCTCTCCTCTCGTTGCGCCTCGGTTTGGCTACCTTCTGTTGCGCATCTCTCCACGCCTGCAGCACTCTTGCACTGCAATTGATAATGCTAGTTGTGTTCTGCCAGTCATTCTCCCAGACGAAAGCATTCATGCGCTTCCACAGGCTCCAAGCGAGTAATGTTGTCTTACACCTTCGTTCCTTGTCCATAACCGTCAGCTCCGGTTGAAGCCACTCCGTCAAAGCCATCTCCTTGTTGCCTATGTCCACTCCAGCCTCCATCCAGACTTCAGCCGCTCTCGAACAGAGCCGCAACGCATGATCTCAAGATTCAATTCCCTGCAAGCAAACTTTACATGTATTTTGAATTGAAAAAATTCCACTTTTGGTCCCGTGACTATTATACCACTTCCACATTCAGTCTCTTACATTCAGATTGTCCACATTTAGTCCGTGACTATTATCCCCTCACCACCCCTCGTCCTTCCAGCCAAAATTCTGACAAATTTAATGCAGATTTTAGGTATGAAAAATCAAATTTAATGCAAAGACTGATATGAAAAACCCAACCTTATATAAAATTTAATGCAAAGATTGATTCTGAGGCTGATAAGTGGATTAAATTTGCCGAAATTTTGGCTCGAAGGACGAGGGGTGGTGAGGGGATAATGGTCACGGACTAAATGTGGACAATCTGAAAGTAAGAGACTAAATGTGGAAGTGGTATAATAGTCATGGGACCAAAAGTGGAATTTTTCCTTTTGAATTGGCACTCCCTTCCGTTCCAGATTCGCTAATGATGGAAGAGTTCCGTCCAAAACCTGTCAAATAAAATATTTCACCTTAGGAGGTATTTTGAGATCCCATAAATCTTTCCAACCGTTCCAACCTTCGTCAGCCGCTCCTTGCATCAAGGCCTTATATAACAACTTTTCACAGTAAAAACACCACTTTGTTCTTTATTCCACCAAAAACCATCTTTTTTATCTTGTAAGCTGATAGGAATGCTACTAATAATGTTGCTTTCCTCCTCGTTAAAAATAGCCGATATCATGTTCTTATTCCATTTTGTAGGTCCGGGACTTGGAACCGTAAAATCGAGAAAACTGATCCGAACCGAACCGAATTTTCCGGTTCGGTTCGGTTCCTATAATTTTGGACTTCATCTTTTTTCGGTTCGGTTTCTATAGTATATGATCGGTTCGGTTCCAGTTCGGTTCCGGTTCCTAGACAGGAACCGAACTTCCTATACATTGCATGAGTAATCTTCATTTGAGGTGCTTCTAGGTGGAATTTTTTAATGAAATTTTGTGAGCTTGTTTTCAATGAAATTTAGATTATGTCCACTAAATTTGAGCTTAAAATTCAATCGGGAAGTTAGTTAAATAAATTATTGAAAAACACTACGTCAAATTACATATAAAAAACACAATATTTTTCAACATTTTATTTAACTCACTTCCCGATTGCATTTTAAGATGAAATTTGGTGGATGTAATCTTTACTTCATGTAGAACATGCTCACAAAATATCCTCAAAAAAATCTACCCGGAAGCACCTCAAATGGAGGTGGCCAGACGACGTCCCGGGCAGAAAAATTTTGTCAGGAATATTTGTCTTGCATAATATACCTTATATATTGCGAACCACGCCAACTCGAGTAGTTGTTATTTTACTACGTTAGTCGATTTTTATATTTATTATTTGTTTGTGATTGTATTTGTTTTTTGAGTTCACAATAAGAAAATATTATTCCGCTAATTATGTTGTTACTTGTTCATAATAAATTACAAATATTACTGGTCAGTTTATTATTACGGACTTTTTACTTATGGTACATTACTAATAGAAGAATATTATTTTGAGGTTGAACCACCTGCTATTAGATGCGTACCTTGAAGTTATTAAACCTTTTTGCTTGAAAGTTGATGCCTCTTTTAAACATCTATGTTGTTGTTATGTTTAAACTTAATGTTTGCACTTGGATATTTTTGTGATATTTGAAAATTGGAATATCATGTATGTATAATGTAATGGTCATAATTTCATCATTTAAAATTTGAATTTTTTTATGTAACTGAAGGTAAAATGTATTCATTTTAGGAGGACAATAAATTTTTATTAGGAACCAAAAAAATGTAAGAACCGAACTGAATTTAACTATAACCGAACTGAATTTAACAACTACATTTTTAACTAGAACCGAACCGAATTTAGCGCCTATAATTTTTAATACGGTTCCATCGAATTTTAAAAAGAACCGAACCGATCCCAGACCTACCATTTTGTGCTTGTGATATCTCTCAAGGCCGCTACAATCATATCTGCTATGCCAGTAGGTTTAGCTGATTGGACCCTTCCATTCCCCGAACCTGGTAGCCATGCATCCGCCGAGACCTGTACCTCCCTGCCATTCCCAACTCGCCGTCTCAAATTATTTTTTAGCACGTCCTGGGTCTAAAAAATGCTCCGCCAAATATAGGATGGATTACACTATTAGAATATTTCATATTTGTTGCTATGTATTTGTTGCGGTTTTGATGCATGCGCACCAAATAAGGATGATTTTCTATTTCAAAATTAATTTAAAAATCTAATTGTTGTGGTTTTAGTTGAACCACCGCAAATACTCCACAAAATCGCATATGTTTGCTACGGTTGATAGTTTACCGCAGTAATAAAGCCTAGAGGTGGGCATAAAAAACCGTAACCGTATAACCGCGCCTAAAAACCGGAAAATCGCCGTTTTTCCCGGTTAACCGAACCGCAATTTTTTAAATCCACGGTACGGTTAACCAACCGTGAGAATAAACGGTTCGCGGTACGGTTACGGTTTTAGAAATGTGTTATTATCGGTTAACCAATAACCGGTATGTTCATGTCTGGTCATGAACTTCACGTTCTCAGAGAACTTGGAAAGATAAAATGTATCCAACACATCTAGATACATCAATTCTAATAAACATGTGAAGAAACCAAATTCTGTTTGTCACTATAGAATTTTTAATTTCATATTATTAATAATTAGTCAAAGCTTTTGTGAGTTATAATTAATTTGCTCATTCTGCAATCGTGAGACTTGAACATGTGTATTCTTTTTTTGAAGCAATTGAACACGTTTATTCTTATTAAGTGTATTTTATCTTTTCCCGTATTCCACTTTCAAAATTTATTTTTCTCTTGTTTGGACTTAATTAATATAGAAAGAACATGGTGTGTGTGTATATTTAATCAATGGTTTGATGGCTTTTGGTTAACCGGTTTGTGGTTAACCGAAGTTTTGGTTAACCGGTTTGTGGTTAACCGAAGTTTTGATTAACCGATACTCGGTTAACCGAAGTAATAGGTTTCTCGGTTAACCGGAAAGTTGGTTAACCAAAACACGTATTAAAGCCCCTTTTTTACGCAACAAAACCACATCATTTTGACTTTAAATTACTATGGGTGTTGTACAACACTATTACCGCAGCAAGTCTACCTCCGTTTATCTCATCTTTCTCTCCTCTCATATCCATACTTTGGACGCCAAGAGTCATGGTTCTTGTGCCACGCCTCGCAGTCGCCTCAGCCCTGCCTTGTTGCTTCTTCACCTAGCAATGACAATTCACGCCTCCACGTCTAATTGTTCTCATCCTCTCAGGTAAATTATTTATGTTTTGATGTATATTTAAAATTGGTAATGTGTATTTAGGATATTGAAAAAATTTAATTGTTGTAAAAGAGAGCTTGTTTTGATTGATTTTACTTGAAATTTAAATTAAAATTTGTCAAAAAGGGCATGTTTGTTAAGGGTTATCTTGCTGAAACTGATGAATCTCCTGAAACTTCTGAAGGCAAGATTGTTTAGCAAATTCTATCTCAGCCAAAAAAGTCTAACCCAACATATTCTACTTGGAAAATACGGAGTATGAAGGTAAGTTAAAATACTAAAATTTGATCAATACCATTAAAATGTAAAGTAACACTAGTTAATTTCTCAATCTGTATACGGTAGAAACATTTAAATAATTTATTTTGAATGTATACATTTATAAATATTTATGGTATGAAAGAGGACCATAGATTTAGATAATATAACTTGTTGAAGTTTATTCCTTCAATCCGTAGGCCGAACACCTAACCCAAGGATTTCGAGTGGAAGAGATGTGAACATGAGACAACAAACAAGCTAAGATGGGCTACGAAGGCCCGTAAGAGGTGGGATGTGTTCTGTTAATTCGATGACGTCCAAATACAATAATCTCGGTACAAAGGCATGAGACCGTTCATCCCTTGCCTATGCTACGAGCTATTGCAATTGCTATAATGCTAGAGTGCTAAGTTGTCAACCCTTTACAATGAAATAAATGCTTCTATTTATACTGCCCAATAGTATAATTGGTGAGCTGTGGTTGGCTAGGGTCCCAACCACCAAATCTTTTGCATTAAATGCGCTTCCTGTCAGGATCTTGGTTTCCCGCCATTAGGTGGAGACGTTCGTCCCCGCTATATTCCCTGCTTCATGTTTGACCGGGTACGTTTGTCCTCTGGGAGATGTCTCCTGATGCGGTGTTTGCCTGCTTAGATATCCCATATGAGGAGGCCGTACGTCGTCACCGCTTACTGCCATTTAGGCGCAGGAGCCAGACGTCGTCACTGCCTTGGGGTGGTTACTGGGCCACTCTGAGAGTATTTGTCCTCAGATTGTTGGGCTTTTGGGACGGTCCTCCGTCCCGAAAAGGTTGGTCAATTTTTCTTTTTTGAATGTACCAAAAAGATTTGTCATTCCCATTTAAAGTAAGGAATATGTGGCTAAAATTAATTCTCTCTCCTCTGCACAAATTTCAACCACACAGTTTTTACTTTATTAATCCACGTGAAAGTCAACTTTGACCAATCTTTTCGGGACGGATGGAGTATGATATAATTATTTAAATTTGTACTACTATAATTTATGTGAAATTTATTAATTATGTGATACTACCTCCGTCCCAAATTGATTTGCAGAATTAACTTTTCTTGGTCAAACAGTTTAATTTTATTAACTTAATTGGGATGTCAATTTTTAATTATATTTAATTTGGAGTTTGCAACTTTGAAGATATTTTAATGTAATTCTAAATATGTAAATTTTAATTGTTAAAAATTGAATCAATTATCTATAAAGAGAATTTAACTTTAACATTGGTCACCAAAAAATATTGACTTTGCATATCAATTTGGGATGGAGGGAGTATGAAAATTGATAAATTGTGTGGATTTTTTAAGGATGGATAAACTTTAATTTCCTCTTAAGCACTTGGAAAAATTGGCATTGTTTGGTATAAGTGTGGCATGGTACCGTCCCGTTTGAAAATAGAACCGTACCGAACGGGTTTAGGTCTAAGACCGAACCGAACCCAACCGTTTGAATGGTCACAGTACGGATACGGGTACGAGTTCGGCCAAATATTGGACCGGACCGGACCCACCCCTACTAAATAGTGTATGCCTTCCTCCCTCTTCTCAAAATGAGGACTTTTACTTGAGTAATAGCATAACATCACTGCGGAGTATAATAAAATACATAATTCAAAAATACAAATATAAGCAAGATACAATCAAATGACCAATAGGGTAGCAATGACTGATCCGAGATTCCACTCTAATCGTTAGTTTACGAGCTTGGCACGATGAGTTCTAGGGTCTACTTCTACTCGAAGACCAAGCAGAGCAAGTTCAGGAACATTTAAGGTCCCCTGAAGCTCTAAATCTGCAACAACTCTTTTGTTATCTGTGTTTCATTCAAATAGATTCCTTGTTGCCCAAATACCCCATTCCCTTAAGAAGGGATTATCTTCATCAGGGACACATTGTTGCAATAATAAAACAATGCCATTTTTCTCCCTAATTTCATCTTGCACGTACTTTCTCTTGTATGCACAATTTCCAAGAATTGCAACAATGTCTCCCCTAAAACCTTTGTAAGGATAACAGGTGACAATCTAAGGAGAAGACATGGTGGCAGACCCGGCCCAGCCCAGGTGCAAGTAGTGCAACTGCACAGGGCCCCGTTTTTAGGAGGGCCCCCATTTTATGTTAACAGTAACTATTAGCCAGTGTTGCACAACGCCTCCTCATCTGCATAAGTCGTATGGGAGCGAGGCAGTCCTCGACTCCTCGTTTATCTGCACTTTGTTTAGAGAATTGAAGCGGCATGCCCACTGATTTCGATAAGACCGGAATGGTTCCAGTAGACTAGGAAGAGTTAAAAAATTAAATATCTTACGATTAGGTTTTAACCTCAATCTGCTATTCTGAATTTGAGAATTTCTAATAATCTGAATATCGGATTCCATCCGAACTCCATTTTTCTGATTTGGTGATTGCATCAATTCTTCATCCGAGTGTCTACCTGCGACCATATTTTTCTTAAATCTTCTTTGTTCTCTGCAGTAGTTCATTTTGTTCATTAGTTGATTCCTTTGAATCCCTGATTCATTGAAAGTAGATGCCGGCAGTAGCAGAGTAGCATTGTAGCAAGGCAACCAGCGGGGCGGACTTTCTGGTGTTCTTTAGTTCATCCATTCTTTTGCTATATTCTTCTATCATTTGTTCAGGTGTTCTTGTTCCCATTTTTTCCTATTAATTGATTAAATTATATCATTATCTGATAATTGTTGTTTTTGAGTTCCTTATTTGTTATGCATTTTGTAAATCATAATGCTTCTGGAATTAGAAAATATAAGTTCCAATATAATTAAAGAAACGAAAGAAATCTTAGAAGCATAGTTTAAGTGTAGTTTAACTTCACAACATTAGATGTGATTTTGATACCTTTGATGTATTACTTCAATAATTAAGTGGAGCTGCACTTTATAAAATGTGAGGGCCTCTAGTTTTATCTTGAACATGGCCTTCTATTTTTCAGGACCGGGCCTGCATGGTGGTGGTCTCTTCCTCCTCTTGGCGGTTCTCGCGGTGTTGCTGTTGTTTCATCACAGTTCGAATAATTGCCTGAGGTTCAAGGGTACGGAGGAAAGAAAGTAAGCAACTCAATTAGTCCAGATGAAACGAGCACATCCACAACATCATCTTTGAAACCAGTGCGGTGATCACATGCACAAATATCTCTCAAAATGGTCAAAGAATACCCTAGAACATTTACAATAATGGAGCCAGTCGGAAGACATGTTTTTCCTCTAGTGGTAAAATCAATACCGCCAGCAGCACTTCTTAGTATCCCAAGAATGCACAAAGCAAAATCAGAGGTTACAGCTAAAACCTCTATTCCGCCGTTCAATACGTCAGAAAGGGTGCACAAAGTATATGCTTGCTCAGAAACATAATGGCCATCCGCAGGAATCATACCAGCAGCATAATCTGGATCTAACTTGAAGAAAACTGATGCAGTGTGATACCCTTCAATGCAAATTTTTGATAGAAGCAAATTGAACCCGCTCCCTGTGGCGGAATCAGTTGTCAAACAAATAATGAATTAAATCATTTTGCCCCAAGAGAAAATTTGCATGCCTTTTATCTATTCACTATTGAAAGTTGCACAAATGTATAAGTAATATGATTACACATACCCATACATGTTGTCCTTTTAATTTCAACAACCACGGGCAACCCTTGTTCATTACATAAATCAGTTAATAGCTTATCACCCCCTTCACAACAAGTGTAAATAACCATACACAAGGGATCACAAGTCTCACTGCTTCTTACCCTGGCAAGATTCAATAACCCATTTGGAAAGAATTTGCACCAAACAGCCCGCTGATGTTCACCACCAGCCAATACAAAATTAGCCAGAAGTTGCAGAGCCATTCGAACAATCTCAGCATCATAATCAGAAGCAACTCCTATGGATGTTATAGTAGTTGAGATAACTTCCACTCCATTTTCTTCAAGGAAAGCATTTTGGTTTCTTATTTCTCCTGCACAGAGATTTCTAAGTAACTCTAAGGATAGGGAAAGGACGTGACAACCCATAGGATATGAGATGGATAAGCACATTTGCAGGAGATTGGAAATGACATTTTGACAAGCAAGGTGTAAGCGGCCTTCTGCAGTTTTAGCAATTCCAATAAGCTTCTCCGGGGCCATTTGTATGTTGGAACAATTTGAAGCAATAAGAAACGGTCCAATGATATTGTCTGCAACCAAAAGCTCATTATCTGTTTCCTTGTCCATTTTACAACCAAACTGCTACAGGCCTGCCTACATCAAAATTCAAAACGCTCGGATGAATCCCGAGTACACGA
This sequence comes from Cuscuta europaea, assembly GCA_945859875.1. Lineage (NCBI taxonomy): Eukaryota > Viridiplantae > Streptophyta > Magnoliopsida > Solanales > Convolvulaceae > Cuscuta > Cuscuta europaea. The sequence goes on along the minus strand of CAMAPE010000011.1, from coordinate 1,901,836 downwards.
AATGTTTTCTATGACACATTCAAGAAAGATCTAATAATAACATAAAATAAATATTTAAAGCAAAAGGTCAAAAGTAGGGCCACTCCTGTATGTTTGAAAGCCTAGGAGCGGGTAATCAAAAATAGGCTTGATCTTAAAAAAATATAGAAAACCCCTTTTATGTCTAAAGTAACATTTATAATTATAATAATATTTAAAGACCTTTAAAATATAATAAAAAATAACTCGTTAAAACAAATAAAGTAGAAACACAGTTACAAATTATCATTCGTTAAATTTATAAATTATAATTCAAAATCCTACCAAAATAATATATATAAGACGAACACAAAATCCAAATTTAACTACATAGTATATGAATCACTAATCACTTCAAATTAAACAAGTCAACAACTATGAAGTGTAAAATTGTAGCTTTAAGAAAACTATGAACTAATCAGCTATAGTGAATATCAACAAGGGCAGAACCAATTAATAGATAACAAATATACAATCAACCATAAAGATTTATGAATATGAACCAATAAGTTAATTAACAAACAAAAGTTATGAAAAACAATTGTTTTTGCTGAAATTTATGAAGTTTTGACTGAAGTGATAGAATTGACTGAATCTGCTAAGTTATGTAAAAATTGTGTTTAAACTTTAAAATACAGATATTATTTTAGTAATCAAATAAAGAAAAAAATATCTGAAAACATAGCTTAAATGTGACTTCAACTTTAATTATTTAATTATTACACAATTCAGGATGTGAATCAATAAAAGAGGAGTGGAGTATGGAGAAATACTGAAACCGCCGAGGGGGCGGCAGAGTGCACGTGATCGGGCATCCCATCAACACCCATATTGAGCTTTTCTATGTGAAATGGGCTGTCACGAGTTAAACTCCAGGGTTAATGAGGGATCACCTATGGTTCAACCATCGGTCACTAGCTGGGGGTCAGTGACAATGGGGGAAAATGAGAAATTGGACGGTAGAAGTGCTTCCTTGTGTGAGTAGAAAATTATCTTTATATTGTGAATAGTTTGCTGAAGAAGGGAGATGAATGGGGTTCCAAGTGAGATGGACGTGATCTGAGTTCTAACTCAGCTGAAGAAAAGAGATGAATAACCTGAGCGATTCCAGAAAAGAGGACGGTTTAGAGGATGAGAAGCTACAGAGTGTGGATGGAGCAATGGCGGAACCAGGACTCGTGACTTGGGGGCATATTAGGACTCATGAATACAACAATAAACACACCAACTTCAACAGTTTATTTGAATTCGACAAATAAAAGTATTCAACAATTAACATTTTATTTGAATTCAACAGATAAAATTCAGCAAATCAACAATTTTAAATGAAATCATCAGAAAAATATGTAGGTTAGGGCATTAGGAGGCTTACCTGGAGTCTGGAGATGGGAGCACCGGCTACACGTCGCACCGTAGATTAACCCGGAAATCAGAAGAACTGGAGAAGGACCGAAAGCCGGAAATCTGTGGTCGTTGTCTCACCGTCCGTCACTCTGGTCTCCGTCAGTCCGTCGTTGATTCATTGTTTACTTGTTCGCTACTTACTTCGTCAATCCTACCCTACAGACTCGCTCAGTCGCTCCATCACTCGCTTAGTCGATGTTGCACGCCTGTGTTGTTGATGGTATGCAGGGGCTAAGGGGAGTTGGGTTGCGGGCTGCCGCCTGCTAGTGCTTCACTTGGGTAGAATTGGACCTGAGCTGCAGACTCCCTCTTTTCGTAAAAGATAAAATTCCTATTATACCCTTCATGGAGTCGTCCCTGCCGACTCCCTGCTACAACCACGTCCATGTTCGGCGCAAAGTCACAGTGACTGGTTTTCATCGATGACAGAGCGTCCACTGTTCATCTGCGCGAAAGAGAACGATATCTTCTTCTTCAATTCTTCCTCCCATGAAAGTATTGCAGTGAGGTTTCTCCCAGCCCAGACAACAAGCTCGTCCAGTCCTTTTCCTAGCGTGCAGCAGGGGAGTCTCCTTTTTACCCAAGAAGTCGGTGATGTTATCATGTAACCTCCGAGGATGCAAACAGAATGATGGGAGATTTGGTAACCATTGAGCAGTTCGGTGATAAGGAAAAAAGAAAAAAAAACTTATTTCATGTGAAGAACTCAAGATACTTATTTCATGTCCAGCAACACCTACATGAAGAACTGTACTTTAATTTCATGTCAAGAACTCAAGATATACTTTACCCTTCGTCCCACTAAAAATATTCTTTTTAAATTATTCCTTTTTAGAGTCTATATAATACGTTGTTATAGATAAGTAATAGATGGGTTGTAATATATGTGTCTAAGGGTAAAATAGATATTTGAATTTTTTTCTATTTAACTAAGGGGCTGTATTTACTAAATTTAGGGCTGCAAATAGAATTACCCTTAATTTTAATGTATAAAATTAAAAGTGCGGGTAGGATTGTACTTTCTTTAATGCGACTCTTGCTACATATTTGATACTTCCCCATTTTTCAATCTAGTTCCATGGAGTACGCTTTAGGACGAAAGGGGAAAAATGATAAACTCATTCACAAATCATATGTTTTCTTGATTTTTGTGTCATTCAAACTTTACAGCTCAATTCGTGACGGAGGCAGTAACATACATCACAAAAATAATTACTAACTATTCCCTCTGTAGTGAAATGTTTGTTAGACTTCTCACAAAAATAATTTCTACACTATTCATTATCCATATTTCTTTTCTTTTAATCATTGTGTTAAACTTTATTATAGCAAATACTTTAATACGAAGCGAATATGGACTATGGACATTATAGTTCAATGATTGAACCTCTTATAAGTATGAGAGGATGAGTAAAATAGCCAAAATACAACTAAGGTCTAAGAAGTTCATAATATAATGGTATTATGACTGCTTCAATATATATAAGGTATTCTTCGAAGAAAAAGTGATATTCTCATATAAAGTGCGAACAATTTTACTTTTAATCATTTGAGGTGCATTATTGTATTCACATGATTTTCATCATCCACTGTTGACACAAAAAGTCCACTTTTGCAAAGAAAAAAAATGATTTATTTACAAAATGTCACCGCACTTTTTATCCACTTTAATGCTTGAATGCTTTTGTGTATTCTATATATGATGTGTTTTGATACTCAGAAATGTATGGTCATGATGTCTTGAAGTCCATATCTTATCCATGTGCTTGTCATATTGAATGATTTGTGTGTTGTGCTTATGATGTGGTCTGATATTCAGAATTATGTGGCGATAATGTCTTAAATCTTATTTGTAACTAATTATGATATAGAGCTTTATTTGTTAGTATTTTTTGTGTCACGTTGGTGTTTCAACACTATGTGATAGTTTCTAACATTCACTTGGCTTGCAAAAAAATCCAATTAACAACATCATCTTACACTTAGGCTTACATAAAGTAAGGTACATTGTCTATCACCTACAATTGCATACTAAAACTTACAACTAAATACTAGCAAAACTAAGTGTGCTATTAACAAAAATAACTTGTGTGTTTATTACAACCTGAAAGTTCATCTGTAAAGCTGTTATATGTCTTCACATATGAACTCAGAGTCTTGAGTTACATGTTGTGATGTAGTATTTGCCAAATGTCAACCAAACTTGTCATTGTTGTCTCATACAACTTTCGACAAATTTACACATTCTTAGGTAGCAACCCCCGCCTTTGCAATATGTCCTTGCCTACATGCCAGCTTGAAATCATTGCCACTATAATTTAGGAACACCTTGTTCATTGTAGCACCAAGTGTAAGCTCTTCAAACAATGTGATCATTGCATTTACTAACTTCATAATGGTTACACTTTTTGTGCCTTATGATCTTTAGCAATGTGATCATTGCATTTATTTCCCTAAAAATCTAAGTCCAGAACATCAAGGTTTGTACTAATACATGGTTGACATCTGAGTTGGATATTATATCCATCTTGTGTGGAATATGTAACACCGCCCCCAAGTATTTGTACTTTATAAAATCATGTATTGAACCCTGAGAAATGTATAAAAGCATTTTTACGTGATTGTAAATTTCTATCATTTCTTTTACGTGAATAGTAAAATTCACGTGGGGCCCACACCGGATGTGGGGCCGCCCGATATTATCGGGACCACATATTATATTAATATTGGACTAGATAATATGTATATGGTGGTGGATATCCTAATTGGGCCATGGCAATGGCATAGGGTTGACCGGTTGGTCAAACGGGGCCAAATTATCAGTATCGACAATTTATCAGATAACAGCCCGAAAAGGGATTTCGGAGACTTCTAAATTAAAGTTGAGGAATGCATATTCATTCTAAGGTCCAATAAGGGTTGGGAACAAGTGTTAAATTTTATTTGACCCGATAAAATAAAATATAATTAAAACAATCCGGAAAATACAACTTTCGGGACCGATTGTACACTTGGGGACATAAAGGGATGACCTCCCACATGAGTGGGGTCCACCCCACGAATTTGGTGCAGAAAATGTCAAGGGGAGCCGCACAAAGAGAAGGGGGAGGGGAAAGCAAAGGGGTCGAGGGGAAAGGCATTAAATGGAGTAGGGCCTCCCACATGCCATGATTGTGAGAAATGCCAAGAATGCATTCTCAATCATACCAACTCACCCCATTCGTATCAGGCATCAACCAAGTGAGAGAAGCTCAGAAAATAACCCATTTTCATCCATCATACACGCACCAAGTTAAGGGAGGAAGAAGAAAGGAAAAAAAGAAGAGAAAAGAGGAGTTTAGGTGGGAAAACTTGTGTTTAACAAGGTAATGACTCCATTAATCCCATTTCTCGTTCTTCAATCCTCTTATATGATTATTCAATCATATTTCACCCCCCCTAGGATTGTTCTACACGTTTGGAAGTGTAGAATGAGGGGTTGGAAGGTAGTTCTAAGTCCAAGAACGGAATTAGAAGCCAAAGTGATCGGTTCGCCAGAAAATAACCTTTTTGAGGTTATTTGTATTACTAAGGGTTTTATGATGATAAAACCTTGTTAGTAACTTGTCTAAGGTATTCAAGGAACTTTCACGGAGTTGAAAGGGACACCAGAGTTGTCGCCGGAGTTCGTTGAAGTTCGCCGGAGTTTCGCCGGAGCTAAATCGGGAAGGCTAGAACTTCATAAGCTTCATTAAGGTGAGAAGACGGCTTTATTCTTTATAACTTTTGCGTGAGGCATGAGATTACCTAAAGTAATCAAAAATATGTTTTATGGAATGATTAAGAATAATCAAGTATTTGCTTATATCATGATTATACATAAAACATAGTTGAAAAGCATGTTATGTAGGTTTGGTGATCAAAAATGTGATAACTTATTATGTGTGATGTTCCAGGGATCCAAAATGGTATTTTTGGATCAAGGATGTCAAGAAGTATATGTGTATAAAATTTCACGTTAATCGGATTCCATTTGGGTGGTCAAACGGGCGTTGACCGCCAGGTCAACTTCCATACCCGACCGGGTATTGACACATACCCGACCGGGTATTTGTTGAAAAATTGCCCAGGAGGCTACTGTCTCCTATACCCGATCAAGTATGGGTAGATACTCGATCGAGTATACATTGAAAATCAGCTTTGTGGGCTACTGCCTCCTGTACTCGACCGAGTATGGGTAGATACTCGATCGAGTATTGGATTATGCTCAAAACGGGCAGTTTTGAGTAGGTTAACGTGGGCCGTTCAGGTGGGACCCGCCCACGTTGGATCCTAAGGATTGTTATATGACTATAGGACTAGGCATTGTCCATAGTTAAAGGAATGAAAGGTTAGCCATATCCAGGTTAGGATTTGGTAGAGAATAGACTGGGGATTGAGTGCCCTTGGACGGTAAATGATCCAGAATACTCCAGGTGGGGTCGGGTACCCTTGGACGGTAAATGATCCAGAATACTCCAGGTGGGGTCGAGTACCCTTGGACGGTAAATGATCCAGAATACTCCAGGTGGGGTCGAGTACCCTTGGACGGTAAATGATCCAGAATACTCCAGGTGGGGTCAGGTACCCTTGGACGGTAAATGATCCAGAATACTCCAGGTGGGGCCGAGTACCCTTGGACGGTAAATGATCCTAAATACTCCAGATTGGGTTGAGTGCCTTGGACGGTAAATGATCCTAAAACACTCGGTAGTATGAATCGAAGGTAGACTATAGCTTGTGAGCTAGGCAACCGGGAAAGGAGTGAGAAAAGTCAGGTAAGAACTTTATCTCTAAAAGACTCTTTAAATGAAATGACCTACGGGTTGAGTATTTTACAAATATATATACAGTATGTATCATCGGGTGGATGAGTCACACACACACACACACACACACACACACACACATACATATATATATATATATATATATATATATATATATATATATATATATATATGTATCACCCTATTTTTTGGGTCTCGTGTCTGAAACATTAGTTATTCTTCATATAGCCTGCTTGTCACTAGTACTTCTATGGAGTACTGACCCCTCCGGGGGGGCTCACATTTTTCAGGTTGAGGCTAGAGTCCTACTACCTGCACCTTTGCCTAGGGTGATCATTCGAGGAGGAAGACGTGGTTCGTGCTTCCATTCGTATTTGAAATTTATAAACTGCTCATGGATTTTTGAACAATGTTTTCATTAAAAACAGTTGGGGGGGGGGGGGGGGGGGGGCTGCGTGCCCGTGTTTGCCACGTGTGGCTAAGTATCAAACATATTACTATTTCCGCATTTGTTTGATTATGATATTGATGTTGATTATATGTGTTTACTAATCGGTTTGGCAAAAGAATCAATCGGACGCCTTGTGCAATTCAATAGGGATGAACTGTTGTTCTTATCGGGTTGCACGGCGGTTGTCTACGTGGCTCAGATGCGGTCCGGGGCGTGACAGAATACCTCACAAAATTTGGATCAATTACATCAATGTGAGGTCTTGCATTATCCCGCTGAATGATTATACTCATGTTATGTGCATCCAATCTTTTCTGATTTGTTGCTAGTAGTAGTTGATTTAGTGTAATGCTCTGCAATACTGCTATTTTAACATTCTGAGTTGTCTTAGTCTCTAAATTTCCTGCTCGTCAAATTTTACTTGTTCTCTTGATCGGTCTTGATAAGTGAATGAAAAGATTTCAACCTTTCCATCTCATAAAGACTCCCCATTGTCCCGCACTATAGATCTACCCACAACTGCTAACAACATAAACTTTTATATGACTTTTTTGACTGGTTTGTCTTGTAGGAGTCCTCATATGTGGGCAGTGTGTAGAATGTGATAGTTTATTTTCTTTTAAATCAATTCTCATCTATGTTTATGTGATAAAAAAAGTTAAGAACTATTGGGGTAGTGAAGGATAGTGAAGAAGGATTTATGTTTTCTAAAGAAAAAATCTAGCCTCTTTACCTTTCATGCATCATTTAAAAGGGACTAATTACATTTGAGTGTCTTTTTATATGCTTCCCTTAAATCACCTTTAAATATGGTGGTAAAGAATTTTTGTAATTTTTTGCAAGTCCAATGCTTTTGATTTTCTCTCCACATGTCCCTTCTGATGGCTAAGAACATATATTGGTAGGCAAATCTCCAATTTTTATTTTGTTGTGCACCACATTTTCTGGACAGTCTTTGTTGGTACATTGAGCTCCATGACCCATATCCCCCCCACCGTTGAGGTTTCTGTTGGTGCCGAAAAAAGTGAGATTTGGTACCTTGACTCGGGAGTGACATTTTCAGACCCGAACTTCAACTTTTAGGCGAATATTCTGCATTAAAGATATTTATTTTTTACTACACAAGTGGAGGTAGATGAAAGAAGTAAATGTTGAAAAAGAATATCAAATTTATGTCTTTACAGAAAATAGTTTTTGCCACTTTTAGTCCTCCGACTATTATGTATTTGACACTTTAGGTACTCAATTTTGATTTTTTCCACTTTTAGTCCTTGACTATTGTGCTAGAAACACTGTTGGTACATGTCTTTGAAAATTTTCATAGCTAGTCTTCTGACTTAGCGACAATTTTGGTCCTTCAACTATTATAATAGTGACATTTTTAGTTCTTACTCCCTCCGTCCCATAAAATTCTTCTCACTTTTCTTTTTGGGCCATCCTAAAAAATTCTTCCCACTTACCATTTTTGGACAATTTGTGTGGTTCACATTCATTTCACCTTTTTCTTACATAATCATAACCATACATTTCCAATTTATTCCACTTTCTTAATCTCCGTGCCAAGTCAAAGTGGGAAGAATTTTATGAGATGGAGGTAGTAATTTTTGTGTCAAAATCGAAGTGCAAGGACTAAAAGTGTCAATTTGATATTACTATTAGGACTAAACGTGGAAAACTTCAAAGTCTAGTACCGAAGGTGTATCTAGTACCAAAAGTTTTAATGAGACGATCCTCAGGTGACCAAAATAGCAAAACTCTTACTCCCTCCGTCCCTTAAAACTTTGTCATCTTTCCTTTTTGGGACGTTCCAAATTTTTTGGCACTTTCCCTTTTTAATCAATTATTTTGTGGTTTCTCTTATTTCTCTCTCCTCTGCACAAACCTCAACCACACAATTTTTACTTGAGAATTTTACCCAAATAAGACCAAAACTTATGGAAATTGCAAGAATAGGACACCCAGGTTTCCGCTCACGCGCATAGGACTAATTATGCGTTGAAATGCCAAAAATGACCTTCCAAACCGCTACACGTACTCTGAGCTCATTGACGGTTACACAACTCCCATTACGGCACGTCCCGGTTTCCAAGTTGCCACTATTATTACTGCGGAAAAAAAGATTCCAAAAATTAAATGAAGTTGTATTGGAAGCCTTACCGTTGAGAGATTGCCAGTCAGTCGACGTAACTTCCTTGAGGAGAGTCACTCCATTGAGGAGAGTCGCTTGGTTGAGGATAGTTGAAGGATGAAGTCATTGACGACAAAACGATGGATTTATCAAATACAGTTTCCGTTAGAATCAATTCCAAAATGGTATGTACTCATTTCTTATCATAATGCCTGCAATTGAATGTCGTTTGGCAGTTAATAAGGTTCGAAACAAATTTGATGAATTTAAATACGTTTTAATTTAGCCGCGGAAAAACTCGTATGATGAATACTATTGCATTCGCAATAGAGTAAATGACATTTTTAGTAACATCAGATTACATGATAATGTTGTTATATAGTAGCATTGGAAGCATATTTGAAAATTGTGATGACATTTTGCTTTAGGTTGAAAACAAAATGACATCACATATAATGAGAAAATTGAGAAATTGGTGCACTAATGACTGTTTAATAAATTTTACTTGCTCATATGGTGGCATTTTGTATGAAAGTGACATTCCATGAGTATGTGGTTATATACCGGCAATGTAACCTTATATGAATGTTATCATGACATTGTGCATTAAATAATGACATTGTATGAATATGTGTGAGCTTCAAAGCAAAATGACATCACATATAATGAGAAACTGATGCACTAATGACAGTTTAATAAATTTTACTTGCTCATATAGTGGCATTTTATATGAAAGTGACATTCCATGAGTATGTGGTTATGTACTTGCAATGTAACCTTATATGAATGTTATCATGACATTATGCATTGAATAATGACATTGTATGATAATGTGTTAGATTGAAAATAAAATGACATCACATATAATGAGAAATTGAGAAACTGATGCACTAATGACAGTTTAATAAATTTTACTTGCTCATATAGTGGCATTTTGTATGAAAGTGACATTCCATGCGTATGTGGTTATGTACTGGCAATGTAACCTTATATGAATGTTATCATGACATTATGCATTAAATAATGACATTGTATGAATATGTGTGAGCTTCAAAGCAAAATGACATCACATATAATGAGAAATTGAGAAACTGATGCACTAATGACAGTTTAATAAATTTTACTTGCTCATATGGTGGCATTTTGTATGAAGTGTCACTATTGTTAGTCATTTACATGGTGATTAAAGTGCATATATATGTGTGAACTTGACAGACAATAACAAGAGCTTTTAAGAAGTCAGTGTTAGTGAAGTTGGAAGACTTGCGTGTCAACTCCTACTGCAATGTTGCTGAGGTTCTTAAGAAAAATAAAGACATATCTAAGCACAGAGGAACTGTCAGAGTTCAAGAATACTGTATTTGGTTGGATGTTAAGAATATAATACATTCCTTGGCTGAGTTGACAATTGATTTTGGGATTGATTGGAAACTTTGTGACTGAAGTTAATGGAAAGACATATGACAGTGTCATCAGGTTTAACATTAAAGACAGTGTGATCAGCTTTCAGAAGCATGATCTTGCAGTAATGTGTGCTTTAAAGTTTGGAGCTGTGAAACCAAATACTTCTGAAGAGCTTGAGGGAGATATATGGACAAATTATTTAGGAGCCAAGACAACTGTGACTCGTGCAGATATTCAGAATGCATTGAAGAATTACAAGAGCACTGATGATAGCAGACTGACAAATGATGGAGTCAAACTTGCACTACTATAAATACTTTCACACTGCTTATTTGGGAATCAATCTGCTAGACCCATGAAGGCATACTACATAAATTTAGTTGATGACTTGGATGCATTCAATGCTTATCCATGGGGTGATGACGTTTGGGTGGACTTAGTTAACAAGGTGAAACAGAGCTGTGAGGCACTAAATAAAGGAAAAGCAGACAGAGTAACATTCCCTAGCTTCATAATGGCATTCCAGTGGTGGGCATTTGAAACTTTTCCTGGTTTAGCAAAGGCTGGCTTGTGCAAAGTCATCAAGGGGACAAGACACATCATACCAAGGACTCTAAAGTGGGAGTTTAAAAAAAACCTACACTGGAGGTCCTTTCTGAAATTATATTCAAGAATGACAAAGTATGTTATTGATTAATATGTAAATTTTTAAATGTTTATGTGCACACATTGTTTACTAACATGGTTTTTTGTTTTAGTTTGAATGGGCACAAATAGTACCAACTGCAGATGAGATTGCTATGATAGAAGAGGGAAATGACATAAATGAGGAGGTGATGCACCTTGTGATAAACAATGTTGGCAGGATTGATGCTCAAAAGCAATATACTATTGTAGCAAAAGGGAAACAAAAGGTGATGCAGACCAGAGTAGCCAAAAGAAAAACAACAAAAGCAATCAAATCTCAGGAAGGGCCTTCTAGAAGAAGAAGAAACAAGACTACAGTAGAAAAAGAGAGTGATGATGATTCAAGTGATCAAGAAAGTGATGAAGGTGAAGAGACCGATAGTGATGATTCTAGTGAGAGTGGAAGGGAAGGAGATAAATATGTATTCTTCATGAGCAAAGACAACAAAAGTATTAAAAAGAGCATCATAAAGCATGCAAAGGAGACTGCCAGATTAGTGGCAGAAACGAAAAATATGAAGAAGACTCAAAAAAAGCAAGAGGATCTTTTGAAAGATGTCATTTTGATGCTCAACAAAATGTCACATGGTATTGAGAAGAGTGAGCCTACAAAAGCAACTGCAGAGGGTGATACGGATGAAGAAGAAAGTGGAGAAGAAAAAGAAGAAAATGAAAAAGAAAAAGAAGATGATGTGATAGCCATGACTGGGCCAGATTCTGAGAATGATGTTGCTGATATGGATGTGGAAGAGGACACTAGGTTGATGAATGCAGAGGCTGAGGATGGTGTTGTACACAATGATGATGTTGTAGAGAATGAGCATGATGGTAAAGAGAAAGAGGCAGCAAATGTTGAGGGTGACCATTCATGTGTGAATAAGGATGCTGATGCAGAGGCTGAGGATGATAAAGAAGATATTGAGGATGCAGAAAGAAATGAAAACGAAATGCAAGAGAAGAACACTGAGGAGATAGAAAAGAACACTGAAGAAGCAGTTTGTGACGTGCCTACATTCAAAATACTCACTCAATCTCAAGGTAGTCAGAAAAAAATTGAAGACAACGTCCAAATGCAAGAGGAGGGACTACTTGCACAGGAAGATAAAAAAGACACTGGTGAGTCTGGTTGGGGGATGGGCTCACAGAAAAATAGTCAGTTTGTCCAAGAGATGTGCAAGAGTGCAGATGAAGTGGCAAAAAAGGCTTTTGAAAGCTATTCTTCTAATCCACGCAGATCACTCATAATAACTAATCAGGTAAATGCAAAAACTCAGTAAAATGCCATTCATGTGACATTTTCAATTGTTAAACTGACATTCAACTGCCAATGTTTATGAACATTTTGTACTATGACATTGACTGTATCTTACTTCTTTTAAATAAACATATAAGAACATAGTAAATAGTATATATTATGCCAATGCCTTAGGAGGATCTTCCCAAACAAAAGCGTGTTGTTAGGTCACCAGTGAAGTACATGGGAACTAAGCATTCATCAAAGAGGAGGAAGAGAGAAAAGGGAAAGAAAAGAGAAGATGATGAATTTCTGCCACCTTTGAAGCAAATAATTGGACCTTTCTCTGAAGATCCAACAGAGAACCCACCGGTTGAAGAAATACAGAGGGTGAAAGAATACTTGGAAGTTGGATTGCTGAAGAACTTCACAAAAAACAAAACTGGCAGAAGGTACAAAAAGGACGAAGATAGAATGACCAACAAACCATTCTTGCCAGATACAATGAAAGTTGAATAAAAAACATGGTTATATGACCTGTTTATGAATCACCAATGGATCAGTGACAAGGTACGCATACAAATGATCATATAGTTGTCAGTTTAATGACAAAGTGTAAATTTAAATACATCTGAGTCAGTACAGAATGACATTATTAGTCAGTTTGCTTTACCTTTAAATGCTAAATGTGTATTTTACTTCTTACAACATGTTGAGGTAGTAATGTACTATTTGGGCATGAAAATGGTGCATTACAAACTGCCACAGAAGTATACCACAACTGGCCCTTTTTTCTTGCAAATACTCAAGCGTGAACTTGAAACAATATCAAAGAGGCACTACACATACCACAAGTCAGCAGAACAAGAAAACATTGTGCGTGAAATAATAGGTGCTAACAACTATAGCCTACACTGGAGCAAGGTAGACTATGTGTACTTTCCTCTGAATACTGGAAATCATTGGGTGTTGTTAGTACTAGATATAAAGCAAAGAAAAGTTAGGGTGTACAATTCAAATGCCAGAAGAGGTGATTCACTGAGGGATATCAGATCCTATTATGCAAGCATAACTGTGCTCCTGCCCAGAATTATGGATTATCACAGTCTACGAACCGATGGGTGAAGAGATTATGGGTGAACGGTATTTGGAAGTAGAGCCTGTAGAAGGATGTCCACAACAAGATGATGGGTAAGAGCATATAATTTTACTTAAACAGATTGCGTAATAGTGAACTTCTTTTTTATTTTTAAAAAATGTTTTTTCTTTATGTTATGCATCAGGGGAAACTGTGGAATATACATGTTGAAGATGGCAGAATTTATAATGGTAGAGATGGACATGGATGCCATATATCCTAAAGCAATACCCTTGTTTAGGGAAAAATGGCAACTGAGCTGGTTTTATACAGCAAGAGAAGGCAGGTTGAGAAAGAATGAAGTGCAACTTTTAATATGTAATAGTACTTTTGGAACATCCAGTACATTTGTTTTGAAACAATTATGCTTATCCTTTGTTATTGTTTTGAAACAATTATGCTTATCTTTTGTTATTGTTTTCGAACAGCATGTTGTTTGACTTTGTTATTGTTTTTCGAACAGAACCTATGAATGTATGTTTCAAATGGTAATAGTTCATAGGATACTTGTGTTTATCTATACTTGTGTTAATTTTTAGATGACATTTGTCGTATCATCAATTGACATGATATATAAACATATGTCATTTTTAATAATTAAAATGACATCACAGAATTGATGTGCAATTGTGAGTAAAGAACATTTGAATGATAGAATTTTGTTTATATGCAGCATTTAAATGACAATAAAGTGACATTTGACATGACATTTTTTGAACCTAAAATGCCAGAATGGCTAAATCAATACCTTAAATGTTTAAGGAAATTATAACTACTTCCAATGAGTTGGCAAAGGTAAATCACTGGGTATTCATTGGAATGGGATTCCTGCAAGTTTTTTCAATTATGTTTATCTACAGGATACTTGTAGTTTCATATGCAAGGATTGTTTGTGGGGTCAGATTTGATTACATGCAGCATGTAAATGACATAAAATGACAGTTACATGACATTTTTTTAGAAAACCAAATGACATCAACAATGAACAATGTCAATTACGCATATACAATAGGACATCATAGTATTGACATGCCATTGTGGGCAATGGAAATGGCTAAATTTATTACACTGACATCAAATGTCAAATACATCATTGAATTCTATCCATAACAAACTATCATCAATTGTGAACAGAAATTGCCATCAAATCTGACATATGTCACTTACGAGTAAACAAAATGCCAAAACACAAGGCCTGAAAACTAAATGGCAGAACATTTAAACAAATGATAACTACGTCCAAACCACATAATAGAATTCTTAAAAGTACTGTATAAAAACAAAAGACAAAATATAATGAATTAGCCATGGGTATCACTGGGTATTGATTGGAATGGGATTCCTACAAGTTTTCTTATTATGCCCAAGCACATGGCATCTAGAACATTTTTGTCTTTTTGAACCTCTATATTCTCCAATGGATGGAATCCTGGATTTCTTCGAGCGACCAGGAGGACGCTTCATATAAGTTGGTGGCTTGCATAGTTGGTTTTGAATAGTAGCAGGAACTGACCAACTGTCACGATCAACAATTGGATGCATAATACTAGACCATGTAGCAAGCCAAGCATCTCTAGTGTAAAAAGGAGAAATGTAAGTATAACATGACAAATTTGGGCGTATAGCAATTGCAACAACAACATGGACACAAACAAAGTGATCTAGTTGAAAGTGGTCACAAGTACAACTTCTAGAGTTGAGATTGACCACAAAGGACGTTCATCTGCTATCAACAACTTCAAATTCATATGCACATGATGGTTTCACCTAGGAAATGGCCAAAATATGAATATCAAATTAGAATAAAAACGAAGTACCTAAACAATATACTAACACAAGAACAAAACTGACAGATTTGTAGAATCAAAATGACATAGTGATAAACAAAGTGGCATTATATAACCAGATAAAAAACTGAGAACTGACTTAAGGTTAAAAATCAGCTTTGACATACCTTCATACGTGTAGCTTCAGCTTGCAAAGCTACAAGACGTTTCTCACATTTCCGTGTGAGTGTAGTACTTGTTTTCTCAGCTTTTTCTTTCCTCTCTGTGAACCATTGTTGCATCATTTCACGCAAAAAATCAACAAGTTTAGAGACTGAACACTCTCTTGCACATACATTGACTTTGTTCATAGTCTCAGCACAATTGGAGGTCATAATATTATATATCTTTGGTCCAGACATTACTTTTGACCATGTGTTAGCACCTATTTTGTCTAGCCAAGTTCTTATCCTCGAGTTTTCAGAATCCAACATGGATAAGTAGTCATCATATTCTTTAACAGTTGCTGCCATATAGGCAGCTTTGAACTTCCATCCCAAACTAGCTGCAGATCCTCTAAATTTGTGTGTCATGTTACGACGCAGATGAGCAACACAAAAACCATGGCTAGCATGTGGCAAGATTTCAGAAACAGCCTTTATAAGACCTTTATGCCTATCAGATACTACATAAAGGTCATGTCTGTACTGTATTGACTGACAGACTTTGGATAAAAACCATTTCCAAGAAGATTTTGTTTCAGATTCACAAATACCAAATGCAATAGGAACTATGTGATCATTGGCATCTTGACAACAAGCTGTAAGAAGAGTGCCTTTATAGTAAGCCTTGAGGAATGAACCATCCAGTATAAGAACAGGTCTACAGTAAGGCCAAGCTTCTATCCATGCGCTGAATGACATAAAAAGGTACAAAATGCATCATCCTTCCCTGTGACTAGATCAAACATAGAGCTAGGATTCACCTTCTCAAGCACATAAGCCATAGAAGGCAAAACCTGATAGGATTCAAGATCAAAACCAAATTGCAACTGCGTTGCTTTCTTCTGTGCTTTCCAAGATTTTTTGTATGACATGGAAATTCCATACTACATACTCATGTCTTCACGAATTTGTTTTGGTGGGTACGGTTTAATGGAAGCATCAAGGTATTTGTGTGCAATAAGTTTTGCTATCACAGTAGCAGTTGCATGTCTATGTTTGCCTTGTCTATAATCAATAGAGCATGTGTGTTCTAGACAGAATCTAAAATGACAAAACAATGGCATTTTTATACAAGTGAGTAATATACATTTGACATTCTTGGCCAAGAATGTCACCAATACATGGCATTGTGATAAACAAGAATTAACAATGAAGTCAAACAAAAAGAATGAAATTAGAAGTTACCATCTGATTTGAAAGATTTGTACGCCACGTAGTCTTACAGCTCGAACAGTCCAACGGCATTTAGGATCTAAGCAAATAACATGTAAAGATATTTTCCTAGAGGTCTTTGTTCTGTGTTGAAAGTGGTTTGTGATAGCATACATCTTCAGATGGTGGATAAGGTCTGTTTTACTTTTGTAAATAGCATATAGAACAAGACAAGTAGGATGAGACTGTGTGATGGCTTCAAAATTGTGGAGAAATGACAGTGACTGAGATGATTCTATTACTAAGCCATCTGACATGTCATCCATGCCTTCATCATTGTCTTCAGATGTTTCAATTTCTACAGCTCTAGACACAGTGTTACTACAAGAAGCAACATCTTGAGAGTGTCTACAAGAGATGTTAACATTTTCTGTGCAAACAGATGAGCTATGATCAAAAGAGAGTGCAGGTGAGGAGGCACGTTGTTGGGAAGAAACAACAACATTCTCATCAACAGAAAGTGAATGAGTTGAAGAGATGACAACATTTTTAGCTGAAGGAAAAGTAGAAGGTTCAACACCAACAAAAGATGGATATGAAGAAGAGATAGAATAAAACTCAACACAAAGTGGATACTTTAGAAAATCTGGTTGAAGAGACTTGATATAAAGATAAAATGTTAAGGTAGATAGATCATTTATAGTTACAGGAGGAGGGAATCCATCTCGCATATAAGAAAGCCTGAAATTATGATTAGGTTTGTACTGAGAAAGGATGGCAGTCAACATATCAACAAAACAAACATATTGAACACCATAGTTAACATGAAGCCCACATGTGTGCACATTGGTGAACACATAGTCAGAATCCCAAAAACCATCCACCTTGACCATAACAAGTAAAACATGATCCATTGTGCAAAAGGTTCCTAAAAAATTGAAGGAAAAACAAATATTTCAGTATAACAGAAGCATGAAAGAAGAAAGTTGGTTATACTAAAATGACAGTTTGCGTGAATATGTGACAGTCTATAAGGATGTATAAATAATATTTACCACACAAAATGGCAAATCACCAAACAATACAAAATGACATTTAGAAATACAAAAGAGCCAGTTTTGAAGAACCTAATCTAGTACTTACAGCAAGACACAATTTAAACACCAACATTAAACGCAGAAATAGCAACACACGAAGAAACTTTATGAAATAAAAGCATTGATAGAGTTCATAAAAAGCTAAATTTTTCTGTTTCAGGTCAAACAGAGATCGACGAAGAAAACCTCAAAGGATTTACTCAGGTTCAAAAACGAAGAAGCAAATACTCAAACTCAAAAATCTCACTTAATGAAGAAGCAGAAGATGTACAACTATTCTACGAGGTGGGATATTCATCTCACCCTATGATCACCAGGAGCCACTCAAGAAGACCCCAAAATGAAACAGACTACTATCTCTACCCAGTTGACGATAGGTTCAACTCACCACACAAATTACAAGCAGCTCTTCAACGCTTCAAATTGACTCACCCAGAGGAAACGACTTATAAGCCTTATCTCAAGAGAGCCATCAGGTTTCATAACAAATACAATAGATCCCTTTCAGCTTCAATTGGAATCCCCTCAAAAAAATTCAATTGCTGATGTACCTTTCTATTTCTTATCTTTTCTCTTTTGTTCCATCAATTGTAATCTCAATTCCTTGTACTCAAAACTTTATTTAAATAAATTAGGGAGGTGTTCCCCGGCACCCCCCACCTAGTGTGGTATTAACCGGGCAAAAAGAAAAGAGTTCATGAAAAGCAAACGAGCTAAGTTATTAACAATAATGAATTTGAAATCGATTATAAAAACTTTGATTTTTTTGCTAATATTGTAGAAGCAAAATACAGAGAAATCAAACAGATTGATGATTGCAGAACGACATGTGTACAACTGACGAATTGACATATTCTAGAAGCAAAATGCAAGCAATTGCAACATAAATTTAACCATGATTGGTGAAGAAGGACGATACAGGAAAGTTTCGGTGAACATACTCTGCAAACGAACGAACAATGGCGGAAGAAGATGAATGCAGAGGAGAAGGAAGAACAGCTCAAACAAATCCAACTGTAGCAATGATTGCCGAAGAAGAAGAATGTCGCGCAAAAGCAGAGTACGTCAACTGAATTCCCAACTGATTTAGGAAACTATTTTTCTGGAAAGAATCTCGATCAAAGAGGGAAACTAACGGAAACTCATAAATGCTTTCACACATCAATTACCGAAAATAGCCGGTAACACCTGCGGCTTAATGGTAAACATAGGCTGGGGTATTTTGGATATTGCCTAAAGTGTTAAACATACATATAGAACCGTATAACTCCTATTAGGGGAATAAAACATAGTAAGTCCTATTATGGCTTTTAAGTAAGTTTTAGTCCTATTAAGGACAATTTTTTCTTTTTACTTTATTATTCTCCGTGTCTGTCAACTTTTTCAAAGTTTTAAGGGACTGAGAGCATCTTCAATGCTAAAACGTTAATGATGCATACGTGACATAAGAGATAACCAATGAAAAAACAATAAATAGAATACCTCTCTCCTTATTTGAGGGATCTTATATCATTTTGGTAAGTTTTTCTTCACAATGTCAAGCACAATGTCTAGATGTAGACATTGTAGTTGACATTTCAAGGGGAAAACTTGCCAAAAACACGTAAGCCCGTGGAAAGGAGAGAGAAATGTCTTAAAATTTACTCCCTCCGTCCCTTAAAGGTTTGCCAAGTTTGACCGGCACATAGAATAATAAAGTAAAAACTGTGTGTTAGATATTTGTGCAGAGGAGAGAGAAATAAAAAAAGCCACAAATTGATTAACTAAAATGGAAAATGACAAAAGTTTTGGGACAAACAAAAAAGAAAGTTGTAAAAGTTAGGGAGAGAGTAGTAAATTATAAACCGACTGTGTGTGTCACTGTTGAAGAAGAATCTCTTCATCTTGTCTTTCGCTCGGACAGGAATCTAGAAAATGGCCGATGAACCTTCTCTTACTCGCTGGTCTTTTCAGGTATATTCAGTTTCATCTGGCAGATACTTACTTGCATGTATAGCACCTGTTTAACAAATGCATATGCCATAGGGACTTCTAAGAGGTGTTGCTGGGAACAATCTTAACATTTCATTATTAACGTTTGAGCTTGATCTAGAACCTTATCTGAATCTCGTGGATATGCATTGAGGTTACTGTGATTCGAGTCTGACTAGCAACTTAAGATTACTGTGAGGTATGGCTACCCTGGGCCCAAAAGGAAATTGAATGGGAAATGACTCTTTGTAAAACCTTTCCCATGCTGGTATTTCTCATCTGACTTCTAAGCTAATCTCGAAGATGAAATGCAGTGGATGGTGAAAATTGGTTGACATGGTCTCTTTCAGCATTCTACAGTCACATCTAGTCTATTAAAGAGAGCACATAGTGGGATTGAGGTCTAGAATTTAGAAAAACAGTTAATATCTTCCATGATTGTATATCTTGTGGAATGTGAGTTAGTTACTTTAGCTGGGCTTTGGGATCCAAAACCAAATGAAGCATGTTACCGCTTATCTTTTTACTGGGATTAAAGGATTTGAAGTGCGCAGAGATTTTGGATTAGTTCAATTTAACCCTTTCCCTTCCATAGTATATTCAGGAAGTAAATAAAGTTCTCTATTGCAAATGAAATGAAGGAGTTGTGTATTTTCGCTTTACTTTTGAGCTTTATTTATTATGTTTGTTATTTGGGGGCGGGGATTTCGGACTAACATGATGCATTTTAACTTACATAACAACTTTATTATCTATTCTCTTCTACATGTAGGATTTTAAGTTATTTTATGATATCAAGCTGGGGAGGAAGAAGGCTTCCACAATAAAAAGTGAGGGTAGCAATGACGAAACACTCTCTAATCGAACTTCAAATGGAAATGACCACGTAAAGAGTACCAATGACTTATCGATATATGAACAATACAGTCAGGTATACTGTTGACATTTTATTTATGCTGGTTATAAATACCACTCCCTACGGTCCTATTTATGAAGCATTAAATGATGGTCCTAAGAATAAGTCACTTTTGTATATGCAAATTTAATGTTTTACTTCATCATCCCTCTTGACAGCAGTAAAACAATATTTCCCATAAAAATGTTCAAGGACATACTAGGAAGTTAAAATTGTTTAAAGTGCTTTTAACCATTTCCTTGATCTGTGTGAAAGCCAAAATTGTGCTTTATGATAAAGACCAGAAGGACTACATTGGTGCTTCTGATGGACTATCTAACATGGTTTGGGGATTTTCTTTCCTTCTAGGACAGAGGGAGTTCAACACAAACTTATGGGGTTTCATCTGCCAGAATTGATGAAAAGCCGTATGATTAAGCATTTCTTATACTGTTCTAAACTTATCTATTTTGTCGAGTATCTTTCTTTTCTTGATGCAAATAAAATATTTTATAGTGCTTCAGAGGAATCTTATTGTTTTCCATGGAAGGCCACCAACTTCCAGGGCAATGAGTTTTATTAAGGAACGGGGAAAATGCATGACTAAATGGTTTTGGTCTCAATAGTTCATGAAGCCTAAGTGTAGAAGGAACCAGAATAATTACTTTTCATTAATGCAAGAATATGGCATCTTGTTGATGATTATGCCTTATCTTTTTATCTTTCTTATCTTTTTAATCTTAATCTTTATCTTGTATTTATCTTTCCCTTTATTTTATCTTTTTATCTTTTTTATCAGACCTTATCTTTCTTATTTTTCTTTTCCTTTTGGCTCCGATATCATGTATCGGTTCATGTTAGTCGCCCCCAAAATCTTTTGGGACTAAGGCTTGGATCAGTGGATGTTGTTGTTTTTGTGTTTCTGATCATGCGACTCAGAAGTTACCTGGTTCTTTGTGTAAGTTTAATCTTTTGAGATGTTCTGAATTTTCATTATTGCTTTTCAGACTGAGATCTCTGCTTCCTCCTTTTGAGTCTGTAGAAATGCGTGCTTTAGCAGAAAGTCTGAGTAGGTTAGTATGAAGCAAGAGGCTTAGCTTTTGATCAATCACTGAACCCTGTAATCATTCTGTTAAGAGTGCAGTGTCCTATTTCGTGAAAAACTGTTGTTTTATATTTCAATTTTCCCTTTTGTTTTATCTCACAGGGATATTGTTCGTGGTAGCCCAGATGTGAAGTGGGACAGCATAAAAGGATTAGAGAATGCTAAACGTCTACTTAAGGAAGCTGTTGTCATGCCAATAAAATATCCTAAGTTACTTTTGTTGGCAAACTCTCCACTTCCTCCTGCTTTCTTTTGAGAAGTCTAAATTTTGAAAAAGATTTTACAATCTGATTATGTGAAGAATAAACAATCATAGAATATTTGAAATTTTGAAGTCCTTAGATAACCTGGGCATCTTTGCTTTCCCCTTATATTAGGTACTTTACTGGTCTTCTCTCACCATGGAAAGGTATTCTTCTTTTTGGCCCTCCTGGAACAGGAAAGGTTTGTGATCACTTCATGTTTTCGTGAAATATGTGTAGACATTAAGTTGCTGTTCACTAGTTACTTCATTAGGGTTTAATGATCCTGTTTATTCTCATGTCAGCCAAATATAAAAATATAAACCGCTACAAGCCCTTAGATAGAGCAAAGTAGAGGGGCGGATATTCGTGTGGCGGAGTGATCTTTTATCATCTTTTTCCCCTCATCTTCTTTTTCTTTCTTGTTTTTAAATCCTTTTATCTTTTCATATATATATATATATATATATATATATATATATATTCTTTTATCCTTTTTATTCTATCATTTTTATGTATATCCTATCGCTTTTTATATTATCTTTTTATCGTAACTTATCTTTTTATCTTTTTTATTTACTTGGACTGTTTTTTATCCCAGACCAGACCAGTCAACCAGACTAGACTAGACCAGACTTGAACAATTATAAAATACACGAAGACCAGATATTTACCAGACATTTACTGGACCAATTCAGACCAGATCAGATCAAACCAGACCAGACCAAAAAATTTCAATCCAAGTAAAAACATCCTTCGGCTTGGATGTTGTTGTTGTACGAGCCCTTAGATTACTCCTTTATCATGTTCATCTTTTAGTATGGAACCCCATATTTTAATGTTGATAGCTCAAACAAGCAATTCATTCCTAGGAATTCTCTAAAAGAGCACATGGATTTCAACACCAGCGGACAACAATCCTAGTAGGCATTTTAAACCATCCCACATTGATCAAATATAAAAGAGCAAACCCACATATACATATACTTTCTCCGTCCCATTGGACTTTGCCAACTTTCCCTTTTTGGTCGTACCAAAAACTTTGCCACTTTCCCATTAAAATAACTAATTTGAGGTTCTGCTCATTTCTGTCCTCTGCACAAATCTCAACCACACAATTTTTACTATTTTTATTTCTCACCTAATTCAAAGAGTGCAAAGTTCATTGAGACGGAGGTAGTATAAGACATTATTTTTATACTTCCGCTCATTATCATTCATTATCATTACCCTAGTGCCGCAAAGAGAAACTGTTTTCGGATGACCCATAGTATTTTTATACTTCCGCTGCAACCAAAAAAATATAAGACATTTTTTTTATCACCCATACTTTGCTGGGGAAATAGTGATCTATATGTTTCTGTCTGATGTGCTATCGATGGGAATAACAAATATCATATCAAGTAAAATTATTTATGCGTGCTCATCTTTGATGCATATGTCAATATTTTTCTGCATCATAGGTCAGTAAACTGTGGATACATGTGTAAGAAAATAATGCTAGTAAAGCAGCCATTTGTGAAATTCTGAGCACATCTTGTTTTTCCTCTAGGAAAAGTTAAAACGGTCATTTTCCATTTCCATCTAATGTAACTTTTTATACCGTTTGTCAACCATGGATCACCTCGTTAGTTGCTGTGGACTATGGAGTATTATTTCACTCTTTCAGGGATCTACATACATTTTCCTTTTCCATTCATTTTCTACACTTGGTCATTTTATAGTAAGCAATTGCTTTGTTGGTGTTGTAGACCATGCTTGCCAAGGCTGTTGCAACTGAATGCAATACAACATTTTTCAACATCTCTGCATCATCTGTAGTTAGCAAATGGCGTGGTATGTTGCAGCCTTTGTGACTTGTAGATTTTTATACTCATTATTTAGAAAATGCGTAATAATTCAATAACAATGAAGCCATCTGTTATTGAATGGTTGGACTGTTTTTATGTTGCTAGACTTTGAATACTTGAGGATTCTTATATATCTTAAGGGCATGTTAGAATCCCGGAAATGTCAAAGAAAGGTTAAAAATGCAAATGAAAGTTATTTCTTACGCTTGGTCGTCATCATCATTCATCATCATTACCCCAGTGCCGCAAAGGCTCTTACCTACGGTGGGGTGAGGGTGGTCGGATGTACGCAGTCTTACCCCTGTACCAAAGCACAAAGAGACTGTTTCCAGATGACCCATAGTGAAAATTGCATGGACTGACTGTTGCTTCATAACAAAGAAGCACAAACAGTTTAGTGAGTCATTTTGTTTTATTCCATCATATTCTAAAGCCAAAAAATGGTGTGCCTTTGGCTCCATCGCAAATGATGGAAACTTATTTCTTATGCTTGGTGTTATCTTGCAATTACAACAGAAGGTGAAATATGATATTTTATTGGAAAATTTGAAAAGAATATCTTTCGCCGATCTGCTCATAATAATATCACCTTTACGTATTCTCACCTTTGCACCCTATCTTCTTTCGTTGGATCCTGACCGGTTGGTGACCTAATATACCAGGTTTTTTGCATTTTTTGAAGAACTTACATAAATAATCTCACATTTCACAAATCTGCTCAAAACAGTCCCATGTTTCGTTTTTTCTTTTCTCTCCCTAATTTTTTTCTTTCATTATTTTATTTATAGACACTTTTGTATTCATTTTTCCATTTGGGAAGGAAATTTTACAAAAAACACACTCCTAATAGAGTGGGAATAAAATAATCTATTTGGTAAGGAAATTTTACAAAACGGTCTCATGTTTCGTTTTTTCTTTTTCTCCCTAAAACTTTTCTTTCTTTGTTTTTACCCCTAAACAGTTTTTTATTCCTTTTTCCATCGCTTTGTTCTTATTTCTTTTCCATATTTATTATTTTATATCTCACTCTATCAAGAGTGTTTTTTTGTAAAATTTTCTTCCCAAATAGATTTTTTTGTCATTTTCTTTTTCTTTCTTTATTTTTATTTCATTTCTCTTTTATGTGTTTTCTTCTTAATCATTCTCTTATTATTAAAGATATTTTTCTCACTATTTTTTGTTATATAATATATTCATTTTAACTTATCCCCTTTTTTCTTCTTGTTACTTTTTTTATGTATTTTCTTCTTTCTTCTTGTTATCTTCATTCCACCATCAATATATTTTTTCTCCTTTCTACATTATCGTATTTTTCTAAGTACGTCCACTTATTAATTTCATCAATGTTGAGAAAAATTTTATGTGCCAAAAAGATTAGGAAAAAAATTGAAATAAAAATAAAACATTCGGGAAAATGTTAGAAAGAAAAATTACATTTTACCAATTTTTTTATTTTTTTTATATTTCCCGATTGTTTTATTTTTCTATAATCTTTTTATCACATAGAGTTTTTCCCACAATTGATGGAATTAATGGGTTGATTTACTTCAAAAAATACGATAATGAAGAAAAGAGAAAAAATATATTGATGGTGGAATTAAGATAATAAAAAGAAAGAAAAGAAGATACAAGAAAAAACATTTTAAAAACTAACAAGAAATGAAATATAACAAAAAGTACAACAACAACAACATCCAAGCCTTAATACCAAAAGAATTTGGGGTCGGCTAACATGAATCGATCTATGATATCGATGCCAAACAGAGAGACAGACGTGGGGAGGAAAGTAAGATAAAACAGATAAAATAATGATAAATAAATATAAGATAACAATAACATAAGAATATAAGAAAGATAAAACATAGAAAGATAAAAGAGCATAAAAAAGCTAGAAGATAAAAATAACATAAGAATATAAAAAGATAAAGAAGATAAACGATAAAAGAAAAGAGAGGAAATGTAGAAAAGGCATCAATCGTCTACACAGATGTGTGCCCTCCACTTTGCTCTCTCCAAAGCCATACTCTTCTCATCCAACCCAAGAAGACGCATATGAGTTATGATTCCTCTAATCCAAGTCTGTATGGGTCTTCCCTTCTCTCTCTTCTTTGCATCACTCGGCCTTCTACGCACATGCCCAAACCACCGCAAACGAGACTCTGCATCTTATCTTCTATGGAAGAGAAACATAAAAAGGGAAATGAAATAAAAATACGAGAAGAAAAAGAAAAAGAAAAAAATTGCATTCGGGAAGGAAATTTTACAAAAAACTCTCCTAATATAGTGAGAAATAGTAAATAAATATGGAAAAGAAATGAGATAAAAGGATGGAAAAATGAATAAAAAAAGTCTCCATGGATAAAATAAGGAAAGAAAAATTTTAGGGAGAAAAAGGAAAAAATGAAACATGGGATTGTTTTGACCAGATATGTGAAAGGTGAGAATATTTATGTAAGTTTTCCAAAAAATGTAAAAAAACTGGTATAGTAGGTCACCAACCGGTCAGGGTCCAACGTAAGAAGATTGGGTGCAAAGGTGAGATTATTATAGGATTACCTAAAGGTGGGATTATTATGAGCAGATCAGTTAAAGGTGGAATTATTCGTGTCAATTTTTCCTATTTTATTTAGTACAAATATTTAGACTTCTATCATCCCCCATTTTTCTCTCTTCCCATTATCGTATCTATTTTCTCTGCTTCTTTCCTTTTTATTTTACTTGTTCCAAATGAACCCTTTGGTTTGTGTTACGCTAAAAAACTTGCAGGTGATTCGGAGAAACTGATAAAAGTGTTATTTGAGCTTGCCAGGCACCATGCCCCTTCAACAATATTCCTTGATGAAATTGATGCTATCATTAGTCAACGCGGTGAAGCACGAAGTGAGCATGAAGCAAGCAGACGCTTGAAGACTGAGCTGCTGATACAGGTTATGTTTCATTTATTTGAAAGTGCTTCCCATCATATGCCCCAGATGGAGCTACTCCTAAACTGGGTGATAAAGTTTAGTAAATCTTGTAAGATTCGTTAATGTTAACCTCTTACCAATAGGTAGGATTACTATAGGTGGTCATTTAAGGGAGATACTCCATCTGCTCTAAAAAAGAAGTTGGGTTTAATCATATTGCATTATACGACTTCTCAAAAGTCATGATGAGATTAGATTGCAGATGGATGGCTTGACGCGAAGTGATGAACTGGTTTTTGTTTTGGCGGCCACTAACCTTCCCTGGGAGCTAGATGCCGCTATGCTTCGGCGTCTTGAGAAGCGGGTATTTTTCTAAACAAATTATCTGTAATAGAGGGTGGCGCGTGTAAGGTTTTTGGGATGCTTGTGCACCAGACATCCCAAAACTTTTTACATGTGATTTTATGTCACTCACCCCACACAATTTCTATATTGCTATGGATTCGTTTTGAAATTTGAACACCTAAATGCGATAGAAAGAAAGTAGAGACGAAAATATAGAGGAAATATGGGGCAAAATAAACATATGCTCAAATTCAACTTTTTTATATTTGTGCATAGCTATCCTATTTATTTATGTTATAAAAGGGTCAGGAAATTGAAAAAATGTAAAAGAAATCACTACCACTCGTCATATTTCATTTTCTTTTATTTATTGTAGAGAGGAAATCATAAAAAATTAACTTTCCTTGGCATTTCCTTTACTATTTATAATGTTTTCCGTGATACAAACATACCCCAAAAGAAAACAAATCTGAAGTAGAGGGAAAGAGAATTGAGGGGTTATATTCTTATCTTTTTGAATTATTTTGTTTTTTTGTCAAAGTGTATAATTGCCTTGAATAGTTGAATGTAGCATTAAAGTTTACCATCTTCTCTGATGCTCTAGATTCTTGTTCCCCTTCCGGAGCCCGAGGCAAGGAAAGCTATGTGTGAGGAATTACTGCCATCAGAATCTGATGGAGAGATTCTTCCATATGATTTATTAGTGGAAATGACAGAAGGCTATTCAGGCTCTGATATTCGTTTATTGTGCAAGGAAGCAGCTATGCAGCCATTAAGAAGGTTAATGCTATTACTTGAGGAGAAACAAGATGTGTTGCTGGACGATGGTATGCCTCACATTTCAGCGTGTGTTCATATTAACTGTGCCTTTCTTTGTATTGCCAAATCCATTTGTATGTGGAGCATCTCCAACACAACAAATGTACATTATGCTACACAACCTGGAGAAACGTTACCAAAAACTTCGGTTTTTATTCCGGTTTTTATTTTTAATGTTTGTGTTTTAACATCCCATTGTAAAATTTTGGTTAAACTGAACCATTGACATGATCTAGCACTTGAATTAATAATTGATACTAATGATAGAAATAATCTGAACCCGTTGAATTGTTTTTTACCAAAAATTGAAATTGGTCTCACCAAATCTCGCAAGGCACACCTAATGCTCTCTTATAATTTATTGGTCTCCAATAGGCACAGTTAAAGCTCAGTGTGAATAAATCTTCAAACATAAGAGGAAACTTTGTACTGTTCAAGCTTGTTAAAGCTTGTACTGTGCATGAGCTCAGCTTGTTAAAGCTGGTACTGTTCGGTTTTGTTAAGCGTAGCCGTTACATATTTGTTGCATTCAGTAATTACAAGGCACCGCTCATTTAATATTTATTACTCTGTATTATTAGTTAGTGGATTTCCTTTGTAACTATTATCCCATTGTTTACGTATTCGGTTAGCATTAGTCAGCTTACCAGATACATTCTTTGTAAACATAAAAGTCTCCTTTTATGATCAGCTTAGCTTTTACGGCTAATACTTGTAAGTCTGCTTTAACTTCCCTATTTAACTGACTTTGTTAATCGAAGATACTTGAGGTGAATTTGTATATATTCTAACTGGTTTGTCAGCACCTCCACTTGGGCTCACTTTTATGTTTTGTTCTGTGTCCTTTAATTTTGCTATAAGACTTTACTTTTATAACCTGTCATGTGCAGAATTGCCAAAGGTTGGACCAATTACTGAAAGAGATATTAAGGTAGCGTTGAGGAACACTCGACCTTCCGCGCATCTCCATGCCCATCGTTATGACAAGTTCAATGATGATTATGGTAGCCAAGTTGTCCAGTGAAGGCATTCGTACAGCTCTCTCGGCTCTCTTGTCGGAACATTATACTGTATTTTATTCTATTCATATTTGTAGTATAATTGTAGTATAATTACTAAATACTTGACTGTATTCTATTATATACATATTTGTAGTACATGATTACTTCATTTGTTAGACTTGTAGCGAAGTTCTTTGACGAAATTTGGAGCATGTGGCTCACTCGCTTATCGTCTAGAGAATTATTACTCCCCATCCTGAAATTATCGTCCTTGTTAACCTAGCATGTTGTTACTAAGAAGTGAATGGTAATTAAAAATACAAAAATGATACTTGTATTGTTGTTACATGCCGGGTTAGACGCCCGGTTAGACGTCCAAGTGTAAATGTGTAATTGTTTGTGAACATACAATTGGTTTTAAATTTTGTAAAGGGAAGTGTCCGTGACCCGGAATTGTCTGTGCACAAACAATTCAATTTTTGAGGTCACAACCGGACGTGTAACCTGCTGTGTACAAGTAGCATTTTTGTTAAAAATATAATCAAATAACATGTGTTGCACTTCATTTCCTAAAAATTCTGAAAGATTATGATGGGATTATATTAGAAAGGCAAGAAATGATTGCTTCAGAGTAGGGCTCGTGCTACAGTTCCCGGACCTGTCAGTTCATGAATAGGGGTGGATTCGGGCCGGGTCGGGCCCGGGCCGGGCCTAGGCCCGGTCGGGCCGCTGGTTCTAGTATAGTGGGCCCGGGACCGGCCCGAGGGTTGGACGGGTCCGGTTCGGACCGGGCCACCCGCCCGGGTCACGGGTCGGGCCACCCGCCGGGCCGGGTAATTTTTTTTTTTAAATTTATATTTTATACTTTATAGTTTTATACAAGTATTAAAAAACAAACTTCAAGTGCATTAATTTGAAATGAAATAGGAACTACATTTGAAAATTAAATAGGAACTATAATTGTTTTTAATCGGAATCTCCGGCATAAGTAGAGCCACCCTCTGTAGATTCATCCATAAAGTGTTGGGATGGAGTGATGTCAATTTCTTGAGCTCTACGTGCTGCTTTCAACCAATCGTGGTAGCATATAAGCATCTCAAGAGATTCAGCGCTCAACCTCGTTCTGGTTTGTGTTAGAACATTGCCGGCCGAACTAAATTCTTGTTCCACGGCAACCGTTGAAACCGGCATTGATAGCACTTGCTTAGCCATCTTTGCTAAAACCGGGAACATTCTTTCTTTTCCCTTCCACCAGTTTAGTACGTCAAAATCATCATCTTCTTCAAAATCAACATCATAAGTTAAATACAAAGAAATCTCATTAATTGTGCTTTGTTGTGTAGCGGGAGTTGATTTTTGTTTTTTTAATAAGATTGACAAACGTAGATTTGAAAATTGATTTTCCTTTAGATGATGTTTGTGTCGGGGGAGGGGGCGCATTGCCATATTGTGCATGAAACTCATTGAATAATGCATAAAATATATCACTAACCTCGTTGTATTCTTTTTTCGGATCAATTGGGTTGTCCTCATACATTGGCAATGGACCAAAAAAAGCAGCATAATAATAATTCAAACATTCTTCTAAAGAACCAAGTCTAAAACGAGGATCGAGAACAAATGCAATACCATAAATATGCGGAATATGTGAATAATATTTTAAAAATTTTTCCTTCATAAAACCAGCAAAATAATTCACATAATCAGCATTCTCAAAATTTGAAAAAGCACCGGCGAGATTAACAGCTTCACGAATAAATTGGTTTGAGGTAGGTTTATAAAGATGACTAAAAGTTTCAGTTGCATTATTAAAATATATCAAAGCATTACAAATTTTTTCACATGTGTCGATCTCAGCCGAGTTTATAATATAGTTATCATATTGTTTCATAAAAGCAGGAAAATATTGTTTATATCTAAGAAGAACTCCAATTAACTTATAGGTACTATTCCAACAAATAGACAAATCTTTTGGAAAAGCCACATATCTCTCACCTCTTTCTATCAAATAATCATGCCATTTTTTCCTAAGCTGTCCATTACCCCAAATACGTCTAATCCCCCCCTTGACTACCTCCAACGATGCTCCCAACGCTTTTAGACCATCTTGCACACATAAATTTAGAACATGACATGCACATCGTTGATGAAAAAATCTACCCATCAAAGAAGTAGAACCACACAATTCACGCAATCTAGGAATAACAGCAGTATTATTAGTAGCATTATCAAAACCAATAGCAAACACCTTATCAATTAAATTATACTCAATTAAAATATGTTCAATCAAAATATAAATATGTTCAGCGGTGTGACGATCATTAAATTCACGGAAAGCAAGAACACGTTTATGCATATGTCAATCATTATCAATATAATGTACAGTCAGACCCAAATAATGTAAATTATGATAAGTATCCTCCCATATGTCAGAACATACAGTAACACGTCCATCAAAGTTTGCAAAATAATTTTGTAACCTTACCTTTTCCGCACAATAAAGCCTTGAAATTTCTTTCTTAACCGTTTTGCGACTATAACCTCTATATTGCGGATTTAAACAAGTTTGTGCATAATCACGAAAAGCAAGACTTTCAGAAAACAAATAAGGCAAATTTTCTTCAACAAGTAAGTTAGCCATACCTGTCAAATTTTGTGCATCATTTATGAGAAATTACCAAAAGCTTGTTGGTTATTTGCAAACCTCGATATTTGCATTTGCTTCCCCGTTCCGCCGCCTAATTTTGCATACTCCACCGGGTGTTTGGACTTAAGGTGTCTTGTGGCGGATCCGTATCCGCCGGAAATCCCCAAGCTATAGTTTTTCTTGCACCAATTGCAAGTTGCGGTCCAATTCCCGGTGTTCGGGTCCTTCCACTTACAAAAATTATTAGCCATTAATTCAGATTTACTTTTTTTTGTACCTGTTTGGGATGAGGCTGCTTGGTCGGCGTCATGGCTGCCGCCACCCTCCTCCTCCTCGTCGTCGTGGCTCTCCGGAATTGCTTCCTCCACATCGTCGTCCTCGTCCTCTAGCTCTTCTTCGTCAATGGTCCTCGGTTGGTCTTGAAAAAAGCGGGAATTATGTCGGTGCAATTCTTGCTCTAGTTGTTCGTCGGTCATCGCATCCCCATCCCTCCTTACGTAACCCGTATCAAAATCATCTTGACTTTGAGATGAAGAGCCGAGATGTGATTTACCTTTGCGGGATCTCTTCCTCGCAAGCTCGTTCGTTCGGTTGCGCTCGAGGTTACCCATATCAACCGAATATCTAGGACGATCCATCTAAAAAATGTAGCAATTAATAAAAAAATTGTAAAAAACTAATTAAGTATTTATCTAACTATTAATTCGAGTTATAGCAAATTAAGTAGTGAATTAACTAGTTTTGTGTACAACATATTTTTTAAACTAGAGTCAAATGTAGCAATTAATAAAAAATTGTAAAAAACTAATTAACTATTTATGTAACTATTAATTCGAGTTATAGCAAATTAAGTAGTGAATTAACTAGTTTTGTGTACAACATATTTTTTAAACTAGAGTCAAATGTAGCAATTAATAAAAAATTGTAAAAAACTAATTAACTATTTATGTAACTATTAATTCGAGTTATAGCAAATGTAGCAATTAATAAAAAAATTGTAAAAAACTAATTAAGTATTTATCTATATTAATAAAAAATCGTAATTCCAACTATATTAATAAAAAATCGTAATTCCAACTATACTAATTAACTAGTAATTAAACAAGTGTAAATAATAGAATAATTTCGTACCTCTTTCGGACTTTCGGTCTTTCGGATGGGAGTAATAGAATGACTTCAAATTAATTAGATATAATTCCAAGTTCCAACTATATTAATAGATATAATAAATATATAAGTAATATATAATTAGATAACAAATATAAGTAATATAATACTATTTATATCTATTTATAATTTATATAAGTAGATAATTAATATAAACTATAAATAATAAATATAATATATTGGAGAATGGAGAATAAGAGAATTAGAGAGTAGAGAGTTAAGAATAGGATTTAGGAAGAATTGGAGAAGAGATATGAAAAAATGTTTAAGATTAGGAGTATTTATAGGTTTTTTTACCCCCCACCCCCCACCACCCAACCCCCCCGGACCCCCCCTATAACCCACCCAACGGCTATATAGCCGTTTGGGTTGTCCCCAGCCCCACCCCCAATGGCTAGTAGGAGCCCAACCCAAAAAAACTTTTTTTTTTAAAAATTGATCGAACCGGACCCGGGCCCAGGCCTGACCCGGCCGGGCCGGGTCACAAAAAATCTGAACCGAGCCCGCCCCGCCCCTTCCCCCCGGTTCGGGCCCAGACCCGGTCCCGGACCGCCCGACCGGGCCGGTCCCGGGCCCGCACAGTACCGGGCCGGGCCGGGTCACGGGCCGGGTGGCCCGAACCGAATCCATCCATATTCATGAATAGGTGTCTTTGTATACAGGGACCAGTATTGAGATTACTAGTACCTGGTTGGATTCTGATTTACCTGGTTGGTGTTTGCCATGCAATATCAAAGCGAAGCATTATACTATTCCACTGATAGGACCATTGCTTTTTTGAAGAAAAAGTTCTCCAATTCAGTTACGGATATAATGCCTAGCCCATCCTCATCTTTAGGCTTGCACATGTTGTTCATGCTGATCCAAACTATCCAATGATACTTGTCCAGAGTAATAGTCACCCTTCTTGGATGTGTTATCTGCTGCGGAGTATTTTTTCCACATTATAGGCTATAATGTGCAAAAAATACTCCGCAGCAGATAACACATGCTTAATTAAAACAAGCCTTCCTCTTCGGACGACGGGACAACACGGGTATGGAAAGATAAATGTTGTAGTATTATCGTGGCTATTCCGACAGTATGAGTTGGTCTCAGCTTTCGGATGGGAGATGGTGAGACAACACGAGTATGGAAAGATAAATGGCTACTTACACAACATGAAGGTCAACCGGATGCAAACGCTATCGGTGGGTTAAAGGATATTTGAGTTTGTCCGTTAATGATTGAGGATGAGAATGAGTATGGCTAACTCATTGCTGATTGCATGCAACATGAGGCAACTTGGGCTCATACTTATAAGCTTGCATTATCACCAAAGGTAAAAAAAATTGCATGACAAACATATGTGTTGGGCGTGTTTCGGAAAATAAAGGAAATTAATTAAAAATAAATTAATTAAATAAAATGACTAGAGAAAAACAAGAAAGGAGATGAAGCATAATTAGTCAAAGCTCGTGCTACGCATGATGTCCTTAAAACGTATTTGTCGCCTCCCACGGTGCTAGGAGCGTTGCAACAACCGTTTCCCAGGATACGATGACTACGAACTAATGTTTCAGCACACAAACAAGAGTTCCAGCGAACGAGAACCAAGTATGAACACAGAAGGAATTTGCAGGAATTTGCACACAAACAAGAGTTCCAGCAAACAAGAGTTCTTCTTCTTCTTCTTCTTCTTCTTCTTCTTCTTCCTCTTCCTCTTCCTCTTCCTCTTCCTCTTCCTCTTCCTCTTCCTCTTCCTCTTCCTCTTCCTCTTCCTCTTCCTCTTCTTCTTCTTCTTCTTCTTCTTCTTCCTGATATGGTATGTTGATACTGGAGTTATGGTATGATATGTTGATAGTGGTTGCTCAAACCATATGACTGGGACAAAAGGCATGTTTCAAGACATTGATGACACTAAAAAAGGAGTTGTTAGCCTTGGTGATGGCAAACAACCTGCAGTAGAAGGGCTAGGAACTATTTCAATACACAATGATCAAGGCAAGATGAAGTCCATATCAATTGTGCAGTATGTACCTCAATTGGCCCATAATTTGTTAAGTGTAGGCCAATTAGTGACTGGAGGATACTCAGTAATCTTTGAGGAGGGATTATGTACAATTAAGGATGTACATACCAGTGATATTCTACTGAAGGCTAGGATGGGGAGGAATAAGCTCTTTCCCTTGGACCTATCCAATCACGGTGGCAAA
Source organism: Cuscuta europaea (assembly GCA_945859875.1). Taxonomy (NCBI): domain Eukaryota; kingdom Viridiplantae; phylum Streptophyta; class Magnoliopsida; order Solanales; family Convolvulaceae; genus Cuscuta; species Cuscuta europaea. The sequence goes on along the minus strand of CAMAPE010000011.1, from coordinate 1,867,182 downwards.
TCTCTTGTGGTGAAGGGTGAAGACAATGCCAAATTGTGGCATTTAAGATATGGACATCTCAACATCAATAGTCTGAGACTGCTCAGTTGCAGGGGTTTTGTAAAAGGTCTACCAGCATTGGAGAACTAGATTTGTGTGAAGGGTGCATCTATGGCAAGCAAACCAGAAGATCATTTCCCATTGGAGGCTCATGGAGGGAAAATGACTGCCTGGAACTAGTTCATGCTGATTTGTGTGGCCCAATGGACACAGAATCATTGGGTGGTAGCAGGTATTTCCTCATGATCACTGATGACTTTAGCAGGATGTCTTGGATTTATTTTCAAAAGCAAAAATCAGAAGCTCTTGAAAACTTCAAAAGATTTAAAGCTTTAGTTGAGAAGCAAAGTGGTAAGGTTGTCAAGGCACTCATAACTGATAGAGGAGGAGAGTTTAGTTCTAATGCCTTTGTCCAATTCTGTGATGAACAAGGCATAAGAAGAGAGTTTACAACACCCTACACTCCATAGCAAAATGGAGTGGCTGAGGGAAGAATAGGACAATAGTTGAAATGGCTAGGAGCATGCTAAAAGCCAAGGGTCTACCAAACAAGTTTTGGGGAGAAGCTGTGTCCACTGCAGTGTACAATCTTAACATTTCACCAACCAGAGCAGTACCAAACTCCACTCGTTTTGAAGTATGGAGAATGAAGAGACCCTCAGTAGGTCATATGAAAATCTTTGGGTGTATTGCATATACACTTGTGAATCTGAGAGGCAAGCTAGATGATAAAGCAGAAAAATGCATCTTTATAGGCTATTCTACTCAGTCTAAGGCCTATAGGTTGTATAATCCTCTTACTGAAAAAATCATTGTCAGCAGGAATGTCATTTTTGATGAAGATGCAACATGGAATTGGCAGGCTACTCCTCTCAAAGAGAAAGAAATCCAAAAGCTTGTTGGTTTGGAAGATTCCACTGATCCTGATCAGCCTCAAACCTCTTCAGCAAGTCATAGTACTCAATCTCACAATGAAGATAACGATGAAGATTCAGATAGTTCATCCAGTGAGAGACCTAGAAAGGTAAGATCTCTTGTTGATATTTATGAGTCCTGTGGTCTAGCTTTGGTTGTTACAGAACTTGCAGACTATGATGAAGCTTCAGCCTATACTGAATGGAAACAAGCAATGGAAGAAGAGCTCAATTCTATTGAAAAGAACAGAACTTGGGAGCTGGTGGATTTGCCTCAAGACAAGAATGTTATAGGGCTAAAATAGGTATACAGGACAAATTATAACTTAGATGGAAGCATAGCTAAGCATAAAGCTCGTTTGGTGGCAAAGGGTTATGCACAACAAGAAAGAGTAGACTATGAGGAGACCTTCTCTCATGTAGCCATATTTGAAACTATAAGGATTATCCTTGCCTTGGCAACTCAATGGAAACTGACTATATATCAGTTAGATGTAAAGTCAACTTTCTATAATGGAGATCTGAGTGAAGAGGTGTTTTTCTATCAACCTCCAGGCTTTGAGAAGAAGGGGGAAGAAGCAAAGGTATACAAATTGAAAAAGGCATTGTATGGGCTCAAACATGCTCCCAGGGCCTGGTACAGTAAAATTGATTCCTTCTTTTGTTCAGCTGGCTTCCAGAGAAGTGACAATGAGCCCACCGTGTATGTCAAGAAGGAAGGTATGGACTATCATTGTATGACTTTATGTAGATGATATAATCTATCTCAGTTCTTCACAAAGCCTGCTGCATTGGTTTAAATCCTCCATGACACACCACTTTGAGATGACTGACTTAGGGAAGCTTCAGTATTTTTTGGGATTGGAAGTTAAGCAAAGTGTGGACGACATCTCTGTGAGTGAAAAAAGGTAAGCTCTAAACCTACTTAAAAGATTTCATATGGAGACCTGTGACACTGCACAGAATCCTATGAATACCAATGAGAAGCTGCAAAAGTTTGATGGTACAGAGGAAATTGATGCAAAACTCTATAGAAGTATGGTAGGTGGGTTAAACTATCTAACTCACTCTAGGACTGACTTAGCTTACTGTGTAAGCATTGTATCAAGATATATGCAGAGTCCAACAAAGCAACATCTTGGTGCAACAAGAAGAATCCTCAAATATGTGCCTGGAACATTGGACTATGGACTGTGGTATACTAGTGTGAAGGATTTCAAACTGAGGGGCTACACTGATAGTGATTGGGCTGGGTGTATTGATGATAGGAAGAGCACGTCTGGCTCAGTGTTTGATCTGGGTTCTGGAGCAATAACTTGGAGTGCAAAGAAGCAGGAAACAATTGCATTATCATCCTCTGAAGCAGAATATGTGGTTGCAGGAGCTGCAGCCAAACAAACATTGTGGATTAGCAAGATATTGAAAGATGTGGGTGCAATCAACCTGAGCAAATTGATCTTTGGTGTGACAACAAATCAACAATTGTTATGGCAAAGAATCCAGCTTATCACTCAAGAACAAAGCATATAGATGTCCAATATCATTTCATAAGGCAACTGGTGTCTCAAGGAAGGATTTCTCTCGACTTCTGTGGAACTGATTGGCAGAATGCAGATCTCTTTACGAAGGCTCTAAACCATACTAAACATAACCACTTCATGAGAAGAATTGGGTTATACAAGCTTGGATCAAGGGGTGGTGTTGAAAATGATCAAGCTTGAAACAAGAACGTTGCATAAGGCTACATGAGGGCTATTTCGAGACATGCACACGTACAATTTGGTTTAATAAGTTATTTTTACTTAATTATTATTGTTACGTTTGAATATTATCTAGTTGAAAGAGTCTTGAGTTGTTAGCTACTATTTAGGAGTGGCTTTAGTTGAAAGAGTGCACGTTTAATCATGGCTATTTCTTAGGAGTTAGTTGCTTTGTTTATGTGGCTGTTATTCAATGTAAAGTGGTTATATAATGCCCTTTGTTATTCGAATAAAAGTATGAGTTGTACTGCCTTTTTGTGTGTTCTAATATAGCTTAAAAAACTAACATCCTTCAACAGCCCGGGTTCACTATACCGACACCTTCAGTCCAATTACAAAACCTGCTACCATTCGGATCATCCTCACCATTGCTCTCTCTCGGAACTGACCACTCCGCCAACTTGAGGTGAACAATGCCTTTCTCCATGGGCATTTATCTGAGGAAGTCTATATGACTCAACCGTCGGGATATGTGGACTCTAAATTTCCTTCTCATGTGTGCAGGTTACAGAAATCTTTATATGGTGTAAAGTAGGCACCCCGAGCATGGTACATGGAGCTCTCCCGCTATCTTATCCAATTGGGATTTCACAAGTCCCGGGCTGACAATTCTCTTTTCATGTACTCACACTCAAGCACTATCTTTTATTTTTTGGTGTATGTAGATGACATTGTTTTGACAGGGAATTCCATAAAGGCCATAGACTGGTGCGTTCAGCAGCTCACCGCGAAATTCTCCGTCAAAGATCTTGGCTCTCTTCACCAGTTTCTTGGTGTAGAGGTAGTTTCTACGTCCGACGGGTTGTTTCTATCTCAAAGGCAGTATATTCAGAATATTCTAGAGAGCAGCGCAATGACTACGGCTAAACCTGTTTCCACTCCAATGAGTGTTGCGACACTAGCTACGGATACACCTTCAGTCTCTCTCACAGACCCCACACGGTACCGACACATCATTAGCCTACTACAGTATCTTGCCATTACTCGGCCTGACATTGCTTATGCCGTCAACCGACTCTCCCAACATCTGCAGCAGCCCACGGATCACCATTGGCATCAGTCAAACGGATCTTGCGCTATATTAAAGGAACAGTTGACTTTGGCCTCTACCTTCGCCGTAACAGTACCTTGAGTCTTTCGGCATTCAGTGACTCTAACTGGGGTAATCTAGCTGATGCAGGTCGCTCCACCACCACGTATGTCATTTATCTTGGGTCCAACATTATCTCTTGGAAGTCGGCTAAGCAGAAAAGTGTATCCCGCTCATCTATTGAGGCTGAATATAGGGTTGTTGCCCAACTAGTGCTGAAATACTTTGGGTTAAACAGCTTCTGCAGGAACTTGACATTTCACTACCTGCAACACCAACACTTTTCTGTGATAACCAGGGTGCCACAAATGTTTGTGTTAACCCTGTTTTTCACTCCTGCATGAAGCATATTGCCTTAGATTATTATTTTGTGCGGGATCTAGTGGAGCAAGGTCAGCTAAAAGTATGTCATATTTCAACCAAATTACAGATCACTGATATTCTGACAAAACCCCTGGGCAAGAAACCGTTTGAAAGATTTAGGTCCAAGTTGGGAGTCTCCAATGGACACTCCATCTTGCTTGAGGGGGCATAATAGACATTAATTATATATTATTTATTAATGTTTATTATATTAATTATTTCATACTTATCTACTCGGCACATGCATACGAGAGAAGTATTATCATTAGTTGCTCCTATTTACTAGCTACGGATGAGCTACAATTATCATCTTCTCCAGTCGAATTTCCTTCTCCTATTTTCTTCCTATTTTCTACTCTTCTATGATCCGGAAAGCAAATCAGGAACAACGACGCCAGATATTGTCTATGGCGGCGGCAGATCCGACGGCCGCAGTGGAGGTGCGGCGGGACTTGGTCTCTCTTTTTCTCTCCCTCTTCTTTTTCTTCACCGTACCGTCTCGGAGAAATTTACAATACCTACATATTTGTAGGAAATACAAAAATTTTACGGAGTATTTAACATCTAGAAATTCAGAAATTTACCTCAAAATATCAATTATCGTACAAAATTGCATTCATTACCGGACAACTTTAGTGCTTGTGTAGTTGTGTGCACTCTACGGTTACTTTGCTTTACAGTTTTAGATTTAATTCTCTATCTTTATAAACTGCTCCGTATAGTTTAGACTTTATGCATGTATTTCATTAATTTATTGACTAAAATGTCTAAATTTGAGAAAGAGAAATAAGATAGATACAATATATGAACTTACAGAGTATTAAGAGACTTCGAGAACGAGACTCAGAGAGAAGAGCTGAAGAGTCTTAGTTGATTCACTAACCAAGGACCCATGTCGACGGCGGGCGGCAAGACATATGTACGGTAGCCGATTAGCAGTCTATGTTGGACGTTGATAAGTTCGTATTTCGACACGCATTTGATGCGTGTTGAGATCGGCTTTCGATAGTTTTTCCCTAACTTTAAGGTGTCATAAGTCTCAATTTTAACCTCAAGTCATATTTACCGGGCGTTGGTTCGAGTTTTGGTATTTTTGGAGTCAAAATCAGGGAATTTGAGCCCGGCACCGGCGTTTGAGAAGCAATAGGGACGAGTTGAGAAGCATTTGAGAGTTGATTAGGAGCATTGGAGGTGAGTGAGGTGTTAAAGACAAAGTTTTGAAGATAAAAGAGCTCCAGAATTGACTACGAGATCAAAAGAAGACAAATAGAGCTTGAAAATAGCGGTCAGGATGTTGTTCTGTCAATCGTTCAAGCATATCTTTTCTTAGGAACATCCAAAGAACACGATTCAAGTTTCATATGACATCCAACTTCAAGGGATACAAATCATATGAAGACACCATTGTGAGAATCTGAGAGACGCAAGGTGAAAACAGACGATGAAGTTAGATAATCTCTGTTGAGATTTCAGAATGCGACCTTCCACCATTTTATTCATATATTTTGATTGGATGATTCAAATCCATTTTTGCAAGTTGTGTTGGATAGAATACTTCATTAGCTACAACTTTAGTGAAGGAAATATAGTCTTACGTGAACTATGCAGCCGATTGCTGCTTGCAGTTGCCGCTCAGTGTATTGACGGTCCGCGAATAACACCTAATACTAATACCTGAGTAGAATTTTTTGGAGGCCCCCTTGGAAGTTGAGGCCCTAGGCAGTTGCCTGGCCCAACTGCCCTCAAAGTCGCCCCTGCCGTCTCCTCCTCTTTCTCTCCTTATTTTCAGCTTCTTTCGTCAATTTTTTTTTAATTTTTAAAACTCTTCCAAAACGTTGCTGAGTAGCGTGGAAGTGCAAACACGGCAGTATGATGATGCGCTAGTGACAGTGCGGTGATACGGAGGCGGCGGCGGCGGAAGGCCCTCGTTTGACGGAAGGTCAGCGGCGATGGGATGGCTTTAGCGCAGTGACAGATTGAGGCCCTCTCTTCTTCTTATTCTTTTTGTCTTGCTTCTTTCTCTCCTTCCTTCTTGGTTTTGTTGCACCGCTGCTTTTCACGTTTCAAGATCTATCTCTCCTCTCTTCTGCTTTTTTGACATTGTGACTTTTTTTGTAACGTAATGATATTTTCCTATATTTATTTGTTATTGCTTACAATATTGAGATATTATACCATGGATGTTAATTAGTATAGCAATGTAATTTATGATGTAAAAGTGGCTGGTTACAATTATTTTATTCTAGTTCATTGTCAATGTCATGTATAACACTAACATTGTCATTATCGTTCTTTGACATTGTATCATTTTTCGATAAAGTTTAAAATATTGCGACATTGTTTGTTGTGACATTTTTTATAATAACAATATTTGATATTGTGATAATTTATTTGAAATTGTAACATATTTGTCATTATTTATAGCATTGATATTATCATTAATCACTTTTTACATTTTGAAAGTATTTATAATGACAATGTTTGATATTGTGACATTGTTTTACATTATATATAATGACATTAATTTTAAACAATGTCATTATATACATTGTCATATTATCATAAAAACAATGTCACGACCTAACAATGCCACAATAGTAATATCACAATGTCACATAAAAATGTCATTAGCAATGTCACAATATTGATATTGCAATGTCACATTGTCACTACACAATGTTATAATATCTTCGATGAAAATTTTACAATGGCACACATTAATATTAAAATGACACATGCCAGTGTAACTATGGTAACATAATGTCACATGACATTGCAACATTTTTTACATTTTAGCAATGACATTGTGATGACATTCATTGACTTTAGCATTGACGTTGTCATTATTAATTACAATATCATTATTTATGACATTGACATTGCAACATTTTTTTACATTTAAATAATGACATTGACATGTCATTATTATAATGTTATTATTTAAAGAATTGACATTGGTGTTGTGATTATTTGACATTTGTGCCATTGTAGATTTTGGATTGACATTGTCACTATTTATTTATAGCATTGATATTTATATTATCAATATTTTTTAACAATGGAGATGATTTTTGGTTACTTATAATGACAATGTAGTTTAAAAATGTGACATTACTTTTACATTGTCAAAATATCATCTATATATATATATATATATATATATATATATATATATATATAGAGAGAGAGAGAGAGAGAGAGGGATAGGTAGAATGAAGAGAGAACCTCTCATATCTCTCTAGAACGCCGGCAAATCAGCCGCCGGAATCCACAACCTAGTCTCAAATATAAACGATACAACACACATGGTTTTTCACGAATGCTACAGCAACAGGGATTTGTCACCAGTTCATATTCCACATCCTGAATTCAGATATCCAACAAATAGATTCTCAAGATTTGCAGAGGAATCGCCAAGTGCAGATTTCCTAACTCACCCCCTGGCGCTACAACTCCTGCAACCCAAACCGAAGGCATTGTTTTGAAGGAGCTCAGCACAGCGAACAGAGAGTCCATTACGCCGACCGACCCTTATCGCAACACAAAATCGTTCGGAACTGATGAAAGGGACCTCTACCTGGTACGGCGAAGATCTGCTCACCCCTATATATATAGGGAGCGGATCAGCTGAGAAGTGTCATTAGGCTGAGAAGCTGAGAAGTCTAACTTATAAGCAAAAAACACGAACTTTTAACCAAAAATAATAACTTATAGACCCCCTCAAAAACACGAACTTTCTGCAAAAAAAAATTCCAGGTTTCTGGAGTTATTTTGACGCGGTGGCATTTTCGTAATTTTTTGGAGGGAGTCTATAAGTTATGATTTATTGGTTAAAAGTTTGTGTTTTGAGCTTATAAGTTAGACTTCGCAGTTTCTCAGTCTAAGGGAGAGTTCTCACATGATCTTCTCTCTCTCTCTCTCTCTCTCTCTATATATATATATATAGATAAGCACAACAAAAAATACTGTTCATTGAACAGTAATCCCGCCCACCAGTGTGATGGATAGTGTACCCGGGGGGTAGCTTATCTGAGGGGTTATTACGGAGAATAATAAGAGAGAAGTCAGAGCAAGTAAATATAGAGAGAGAAAGTATATTGTGAAGTGTTCAACGATATCAGCGTGGTTACAAATGGGTAAATGGGGAGCTATTTATAGTAGCAATAAAATGCCGGACAGGGACACGTGTCAAGCGTTCATTGGCCGAGGGGTCACCTCAACTGGTTGGCGCTGGCAACCGCATGTGGCCGCATTTAATGCGGGTGTTGGATGGGACGTTGTGCAGGGTACGGTGATCTGTACGCATGTGGAGTGGATATCGTGTCGGAAGAGGCGCCCTCGGCAGTAGATGATTAGCAGAGGGCTCTGTGTACCGGGGACCCCCTTAGCGCCGAGGGCTCCCACTGCCGAGGGCTACTGATTTTCGCCGTTTTTCCCAGTAACTTTGTTTTCCTGTCTTGGCCCTCTTGTGAGAGTCAGAGCCTTCGGCCAGTGGGCCGAAGGCACCCCTGGTGCGCATTGTGGACTGCTTGGTACCCTGGACGCTGTGATTTGGGCCTGTTGTGCTCTCTAGGTCTGTTGGGCCTTTATTGGAGTAGTAGGAGTCTGTGGGCTGGGGGTTCCCGGGCCATATACTCCATCAGGAGTCCCTCACTCCTTTTGCCGCAAGGTGTTTGAGGGAAAAGGAGTAATAGTGTTTGTCCTCTGCCGTTGTTCCGTTTGTAGTTTGTAGAGTTGTGGGTAGTTTGCTGTTTGTTTATTCTGCCGAGGGTAGTCCCTCAGTTACCCACATGTCGGGACTTGAGGGGTCATGTTTGTGATTTTTGTGATTTTTCCCGAGGGGGTCCTCCAGTCCCCCACTCCTTGAGGCACTTGCAAAGTGGTGAAAAGGAGTAGAGTAGTTGCGTTGCTGTTGCGGGCCGAAGGCTGACGCTTTTCGTTTTATTTTGGGGGGATGCCTCATCAAAAACCTCATTAGAAAAAACCCTGTGGGAAAAAATCCTAATGAGGGAAAAAGAGTGCACCGAATTCCCCCAACGATGAATCGAAAATGTGAAACCTTGGTTCGAAATGGAGAATAATGATGATGCCGAAGGCTTTCCCCGTTCTGGGGGCTCATTTGTTGATTAGCCGGAGGCTTGCTTTTGATACCCTGGGAGGCTCCGAAGGGGAGTCCCTCAATCTGGGGATCGAGAGCGTAATGAATGCGGGTAGTAGTCGAATTGTTACCGGGGGGTCCCCTGTTTGTTGATTAGTTGGTGATGAGGATATCCGAGGGGTCCCGTTACCTGTGTGCCGTAGGCGATTCGTCAATGAGGCATACTCCCCGGGGGTTACCCGGCTCTCAAAGTGCTGAGGGGGGATCCCCGAGGGGTGCCTGATATGAAGCCTTGGGCTTCTGAAGGTTTGATCCCGAAGGCATCTGTTATGTACTGTGTGGGGCACAACCCGGGAGCATGAGGGGTACTTGACCTCCTTGATGTGTTTGATAGAAAGGAGCATGGCGACCTCATTTTTCACGAATTCCCTCCTCTCGGCCGAGAGGGGTCTCCTCCGCTGCTGTACTGGTTTGGCCGAAGGGTCCACCGAGAGGCGGTGGGTGATGACCCTTCGGCTGATCCCCGGCATGTCCTCCGGCCCCCATGCAAAAACAATGGAGTAGGCTCGGAGGGCGCTGATGATGCCGGTCTTCAAATCTTCGGGGAGCTTGGCTCCAATCTTCACGACTCTCTCCGGCTTGGCCGGATCGAGCGCGAAGTCTTCTACCTCCTCGGCTGGTTCAGCCCTCGGCCTCATTTCTTCTGCTTCCACAGTTCTGGTGATGGTGTCAACGCGGAACTCCGTCTTGCTAACCTTCTTTGTAACTTGAAGGTAGCAAGCGCGGGCGAGCTTTTGGTTTCCCCTTGAGTAACCAATTCCCCCTTCGGCTGGGAACTTGAGGTAGAGGTGCCTCATGGAGATGACGGCTTCGAGATCCTCGGGGGCTGGCCGGCTGAGGATGATGTTGTGGGCGCAGTCGATGTTGACGACGACGAACTCCACTTCGAGCTTGGCTCTATGGAGGCCGTCGCCGAAGATGACCGGGAGGGTTATGACCCCCTCGGAATCAATGGTGTCGCCGGTGAAGCCGGCAAGAGGGGTCTTCATGGTCCGAAGGGACCCCCTCTCCAGATGCAGCTCTCTGAAGGTGCTGAGGTACATTACATTGACGGAGCTGCCCGTGTCAATGTAAGTTCTGTGGATAATGGTGTCGTTGATCTCTGTGCGGATGACGAGGGCATCCCTGTGGGGGGAGGATACTGGGGGGAGATCAGCGTTAGTGAAGACAATGGGTTCCTCCCTCAACCGTTTTACTGGGGGCATATGAGTGACTTCCCCCACGTAAAGTGATTGAGCCCACTTCTTTCGTTGACTTGTAGAGTCACCCCCGGTATTTCCCCCCGTAATCATGAGGATGTGGCGTTTCTTTTCTTGGTACCGGGGGTACTCCTCCTCCTCCTCCTCCTCTAGATTTCCAATCTCCCTCTTCTTGCCGAGGGGGATGGTGTTGGGGTTGACCCATGCATTCCCTCTCGCAGTTTGCCCTCGGGATGGCCCCTGATGAGGGGGGGCCTGTTGCTGAGGGCCCTGGACAAACTGGGACAGATGGCCCGCTTGTATCGATTTCTCGATGGCCGTCTTCAGCTGATGGCAATCATCGGTCCTGTGCCCCTGGTGTCAGTGGAAACGACAGTAGGGGTAGTTTGGATTGATGGCAAATACTTCCGAGGGCGCGCGTGAATCTCGCTCCACGAGGCCCCTTTCTTCAGCAAAATCAAGAATAACGCTGACGAGATGCGTCAATGGTGTCCGAGGGTGCTCCAGGAGGACAGGCTGTGCCAAAGCCCTCGGATTCCCCTTGTAGCCTCCCCCGGGCTTGGCTTGGCCATGCCGGGGGCGATCACCGGAGGGGGCAGGATCCCTGGGATGATTGTGGGGAGCCCCCGGCCCTCGGTTACCTCTGTCTTTTGGCCGAGGGCGTTGCTGGTCTAGGACATGGTGGCATTTCTCCACCTCCTCGGCCTCGGCGTACCGGTCCCCCCGCTGTAGGGCCCTTATATAATCGCGGGGGGGTTCGATGATGAGGCTTCTGGAGAAGTTCCCGGGGCGGAGTACTGTTTGTAGGAGGGCCAGGAGGGTCCCGTCATCAGCGCCGTCAACTTTATCAGCCTCCGTCCTCCAGCGCTCCAGGAAGTCCCGAAGGGTCTCTTCCTTCTTCTGCCTCACTGTTAGCAAGTGGGAGAAGTGTTTTCTTGTGCGGCGCCTTCCCGCATATTGCGTCAAGAATCGCTGGGCGAGTTCTTGCCATGAGTCAATACAGCCCTCGGGCAATCGGTTGAAACATTCGTAAGCTGGCCCCTCTAGGGTGGAGAGGAACCAGTGGCACAAATATTCATCCGATGCCCCCACCATCATCATGCTGTTTTGATACCTGCTGTAGTGCTCTTGGGGGTCAGTCTTTCCGTCATAGGGCTTGATGAGCTGCCCTCAGTACTTCTCCGGGATCCGGGCCGCCAATACCCTTGGGGTAAATGGCGTCAGGGTCCGGAGCTGTATGGTGGGTTCCGCGGAGCCCTCGGCTATATTCTTTTGCATTTCTTCCATCTTCGCCATCATCGCCTCATACTTGAGGTCTGTATGAGGGGCGGAAGTGGTGGCGTGGGCTTTGGTGGCCTCCATCTCGTCAAGCCGGTGCTGGAGGGCCGCAATGATTTCGTCCTGGGGGTCCTTCTGGAGGGCCTCCGCCCCCTGCGAATGGACCCGGGCCGAGTGGGCTTGATTGATTTGATGGCGTGCGTCGTCGGCATGGAGGGGTGCCTTGCCCTTGTCCTGAGGGGGACGTCTCTCATTGGCCCTGGAAACGGACCCGCCACTTTCCTGAGGCCTTTGGAACGCCCTCCCCCCGAGGCGGTCTTGGACCCCTTAGCGGTCTTGCGCCCCTCCGAGTCTCTCGAGGGCGGAGGTCCGGGGTGTTCCTTGTTCACGTCGTGGGGGTCCCGGGACTGGACTTCCTGAGAGGCCGTATCTTGGGCCACGACCCCCTTGGAGTTCCCCATCCGGAGGACCGGGTTACCGAGGGGTCGTGGATGAGGGGGAGGCATAATATTCTCCCCAACCTGAGGCTGGTGGGGAACCAAAGTGCCGAAGGCACCCGGGTTCTGAGTGAGCGTCTGGATGAAGGCGGAGAGCGCCGATTAAACGTCGATGGTGATGACCGGGGGGCTAATCTGATTTTCGCTCCGGTCCTTTTTCTTGGCCTCGATGCCGAGGCGGGCATCAGGGGCATTTTGCTGAATCTGCTGGCGTAGGTCGACAGCCGTCTGGTCCATCCCGGTTATGACGCCGCCCCCGGGAGCCCTGTTGGAGGCTTCGGGGACGTCGACCTCGCCGAGGGCCAGGTTCCTGTCCTCTACATTCTTGGAGTTGGCACGAGTTGTTCTCACCATTTTAGATGGGTGTTTTTGTGTTTGGTCGAGGGGGAGGGTTTCTTACTTGATTGTTCGACCTCTCAACGAGAGCACCAAATGATGGATAGTGTACCCGGGGGTAGCTTATCCGAGGGGTTATTATGGAGAATAATAAGAGAGAAGTCAGAGCAAATAAATATAGAGAGAGAAAGTATATTGTGAAGTGTTCAACGATTTCAGCGTGGTTACAAATGGGGAAATGGGGAGCTATTTATAGTAGCAATAAATGCCGGACAGGGACACGTGTCAAGCGTTCATTGGCCGAGGGGTCACCTCAACTGGTTGGCGCTGGCAACCGCATGTGGCCGCATTTAATGCGGCTGTTGGATGGGACGTTGTGCAGGGTACGGTGATCTGTACGCATGTGGAGCGGATATCGTGTCGGAAGAGGCGCCCTCGGCAGTAGATGACTAGTCGAGGGCTCTGTGTACCGGGGACCCCCTTAGTGCCGAGGGCTCCCACTGCCGAGGGCTCCCACTGCCGAGGGCTACTGATTTTCGCCGTTTTTTCCAGTAACTTTGTTTTCCTGTCTTGGCCCTCTTGTGAGAGTCAGAGCCTTCGGCCAGGGGGCCGAAGGCACCCCTGGTGCGCATTGTGGGCTGCTTGGTACCCAGGACGCTGTGATTTGGGCCTGTTGTGCTCTCTGGGTCTGTTGGGCCTTTATTGGAATAGTAGAAGTCTGTGGGTCGAGGGTTCCCGAGCCATATACTCCATCACAGTGTTTTTAAGCATCTGCATCATCCATTAATAAACATCTTGCCCCTTCCATCTTTTCTTCACCCAGTTCTAGTGTTCTACATATCAATCGTCGCGAGCATCTTTCATCTCCTTCCATTTTACATCTTCCTCCATCTCCATTTTCAAGCCTTCTTCATCCTCATCAATCTATGTCCAGACCAATACCTAGAAAATTTTCTTTATTGAGCCAATTGATTAAACCTTCCAGAAAAGAGCCATGGCCTTCAAAAAGTTCATCCGCATCCATCCTTCGAGACTAGTATGCACAATCTTCCTTCATTTTCCTCCTTAACGATTGAATAGAAATTCCTATTTCTCGGTTGAATAGAAGTTGCGCTACTAAACCTGCCAAATCCTGCTCGTGATTGTTTCCTTGCTCATTATTGTTTCCATGCGCATTGCTGTTACCAACTGGACGACCACGGGTTCTCCTCATTTTCTTAAGTCACCTAAATTTAAACTTTTATTTATGTGCCATACACAATACAAAAAGGCAAAATATTATCACTTATGTTCTCTATCTAATAAACCCTTCTTCCTCATGCACAGAAATTTAAAACTAATTTTAAGTACTTACTTGGAAGATGATGAGCACGTGTACGGTGACAAATGAAGTTACGGGACAACCTGGGCTCTGATACCAAATTTGTAACGCCCCTCTCAGGGTTAAAGGAAACGCTACATAAATTTACTGCTAAAAAAACTGCAATATAACAGCCGTTTGTTTAAGAAATAACCCTGATAAAAACTCAAATATAACTAAAATATAACTCCAAATAAAAACTCAATAAAATCTAGTTATCACCAACAAATGTGATAATGTGATAACCGCCTGGATCCAAGAATTTATTCAAACTTCAATCCTTAAATAAAATAAAGTAATAATAATCTTTTTATTCTAACAACTGAAATACTGGAATTAAATAATATCTAGCTACAAACCGCTAAGGTCGTTCCCGTTAACTCATCTTGGCACGCGTTCCACTCTCTCATCATCTTCCTAGGCCTTGGCCTTACCTTTAGTATCTGTACATGCGAAGAAAGAAAACTGATAAGCTTTACGCTTAGTAAGTCACTATCATGTACATGGATATCTGTACATGGATATATGTACATGGATATCATTTTCATTTTCATTTACCCCAATGCCGCAAAGGCTCCCACCTACGGTGGGGTAAGGGGGGGATGTACGCAGTCTTACCCCTATACTAAAGCACAAAGAGGCTGTTTCCGGATGACCCATAGTGAAAATCATGTCCAAAATTGCATGGACTGACTGTTGCTTCATAACAAAGAAGCGCAAACAATTTAGTGAGCCATTTTGCTTTATTCCATCATAATCTCAAGCCAAAAAATAATGAATCTTTGGCTCCATTGCAAATGATGGAAATTTAGTAAGTCACTATGGATCCACAAAAAATATTTAAAAGTCTATGCCAATTTATCAATAGATAAATTTAGGCTATAAGTATGCACTAAACAAATAACTAACAGATAGCTTCCCAAATAAATTCTTAGAGAGATCCCAAAAAATATTTTCTAAAAATAACTTCTCAAAACTACTGGAGGGATCTCAAATTTTCTTTCTCATATCACCTGTGTAAAACTTTCTGAAAGAGATCTCATAAACTTTCTGTAAAACTCTTTGTAGCTAATTTTAACTGTGGGCTCGTGATATGTACTCAAAGGCGCCAATCCGACAACTCAGGGGAGCGACCCACTAAACATATCAGACTCTCTGAAACTGATAAACTGATAATCTGAGGGAACTTGTTCCCGAGTACATATCACATGATCTTTCACTTTAAATATTAGTTCTTTTTATAGTGACGTTTGGGTAAAAACATCATTAAAATCTTGAAATAAGTACTGACATTATCTTGACTATGCCAGATTGATAAACATAACTAAATATGACAAATAAATAACTCATCAAATAATTCACCAAGTTCACATAATAGCAAATAGTCTAAAAATCATCTATCAAAAATCAACCAGACTTCTTTCTTTCATTTGGTTGAACAAACATGTACAAGTGATAGTGAACTTACCTGAATAAGCTGAACTCAAATTACTCAAACAAGTGTGGCACCTTGATAACGTCTTCCGGTCACCTCTTCTCTTATATCTTTAATTAAATGTAATTACGAAATAGGAATCTACCAAATATGAAAAAAAAATAGCCATACAACCGAAGTTTTAATTTTCTATTGAACATACTAATGTTTAGAACTTAAAATTTTCTTGTTGCTAAGGAGAACTAAAAAAAAAATAAACAAAATCTTGAAAACCTTTACACTGCAGTGTGAAGCATCCTGAAACAAAACTAACTTGTTGCCCTTCAATTTAAAACAGAACTTAAAATCAATTGAGAAATCCACACTGGTAAAAAGAACTTGCTCTGTGATAAACGACCGTTCAAATAAATTTTCTCCGGCTGAGCACTAACTAGCTACTGCGTACAGTCCAAGTACAAAAGGAGCAATAAAAATCTCATGTAAACACATTTAAAAATTCTAAATTTGGAGTCAACAAAACATACACTAATCAAAGGGTTAAAAAAAATAAGAATGAAACTCCGTCAGTTAAAGATATGCACGCAGTAGAGAAAAACTGTTTAGAAGATGAATGAATAGTCTACTCATGTTTTAAACAAATCACATTTCAGATAATTACACCTTCAAAACTGTAAAGAAATCTTTTAAATTGAAAATGGCAGCAGCACCCAAACAGGTGTTCGACTGAATTGAGAAATCTAAGGTTAACACAAATTTGAACTACAAAGTAAAACGTTTGCTCGAAGGACCTGTTTCTGTGAGTTAGCATCCCTGCTCAGCTTTCTAAAAAAATAAGATAACATGTTTCTAAGTTCTCTAAACAAGTACTTGTTCCAAGATCAATTCTGCCAAATCCACTCTAAAATAATAAAAAAAAAACCGCTACAGTTTACTAACTCAATGGTTTTGGGTGGAAACGGTTCTGCCTACACCCCTTCTCTACCCAACACACTAAATAAACAACCTAATTTTTAAGTATTTTCCAAAGATAAAAGAAACTACATGATGGAACGAGACTTGTAACATACCAGGTTTCAGATTTGCTCCAAAACTAAGAAGAAACCTTGGATCGTAAATTGAAAGTGAAGAAACCCTTTCTGGAGAGGAGAGATGGCTGCCGAGGGAGGATAGAAATGCAGGTCTGACCGCTTCTTTGGTTTAATATTACGTATGATCACTACTTAGGGATTTCAGTCTTAAACATATTTGTCTGGGCTTAGTTAACTGAATTGGGCTAACATAACTAATTTGGGTCTCTTAGTCCTCTAAGAAAATACTTATGACCCAACTGAAAAATAATATTTTCCCTTTCACTAATATACTAAATAGAAAAGAAGACAAAAAAATATTTATTCCTTGGATTAAAACTATTTTGAGCTTACCTAGTTACCGGTCCACGTTACCTGCCAAAACATGTCAAATACTAAATATCACATTATTCATAACAAAACTTATTTAGCTGACTAAAATAGTAATAACTAATTATTAAAATAATTAGCTCATAAAAAAAATCGGGGTGTTACACCCTAAGTCTAACATGACCCTAGAAATGGTGTCTCTTAGCTTGCACGGTATAGTGAACATACTTGGGTTAGTGCATTTTTGTGGAAGTTTCTTTTGAAAAGCTGCCGAGACATGTTCACTAACTTTAATTTTTTATTTTCCTCTTAAGCGATGTGTCCTTTTGATTGTGAATAATTCTTTTAAAAATTTAGCGAATCGAGGGACACTTTTAATTAAGTTAAGGAGGAGAATATTTACCTCACATTTGGCGAATGTCTCATACATTTCTTTGTCATTTTTCAGCGGCTTTGTCTCCCTCAATGCTTCGGGAAACAGGAGTTGTGGTTCGTATGATGACAAGGGTGGACTCTTTGTGGTCATCTCTTCCGGTTGCTCTTTCTCTTGGACATCCTCCTCTTTATCCTTCTTTTGGATCTCTCTTTCTTGCAATTTTGATCCGCTTCTCAACATGATCGCATTAATATGTTGTCTCGGGTTTTGCTCCGTTTGATATGGGAGTTTACCCGAGTCTTTTGCCTCAAGTCGGCTTACGGCATTAAACATTTGGCTAACTTGAGTTTCCAAATTTTTAATGCTTGACTTGGTCTCATGTTGAAATTGTATCATGGTTTGTTGAAATTGTCCCATGTTTTGTTGCATGGTAACCATGTTCGAGGTCAAAGATCGGAAAATGTCATCGATTAACATATTGGAATGAGAAGGATTGGGTTGTTGAGGATTTCCATATCTCAAATTCGGATGATCCCTCAACCCTGGATTGTAAGTATTTGAGAAATGATCATACCTCTTTTGTTGACCTTGGAATCCCATGGCGTTGACTTGCTCAGATTCCTCTTGGAGTGATGGCCAAGAATCAGTGGGGTGCCCGATTGATGTGCATATGCCGCAGACCTTGACTTCTTGAGTTTTGGGTTATAGAAGGAGTTCCTTCACCAAAGAAGTCAAACCGGCAACTTGGTTTTCCAATGAGGTGTTGGATTCCGCTGCGGCAACCCTTCGGGTTGAGGACCGCCCATTGTAATGCCTAGAGTTCTCGACCAACTCCGAGATGAGATTCCTTGCTTGAGAAGGGGTTTTGTTTACAATCCCCCCTCCACATGCCGCATTCACCATGCGCCTATCTTGATCAGCAAGAACATCCTAAAATAGAGGATGAGGTCTTGATCGGTGTACCCATGATATGGGCAACTAACACACAACTTCTTGAAACGCTTCCAATATTCATACAATGTCTCATCTTCAAAGTAGCAAAACCAAGATGGAAGAGTTTAGCTCCTCACTTGGAGACTAAACATGATGAAAATATAAAGAAAGAACTTATCTAGACTGAGCTTAGAAGTATATGTGAATTGGTGATCAAATGGGAAGGAAAAGAGGTGTATTTATAGGTGTTTGGAGGTGGCAAGATCATTTATCCGAATGGGTTTTTCAGAAACCTGATCGGGTTTCCTGAGTAACTGCCCGGAATCTTCATTAGTCACATCTACCCGATCGGGTTTTTGATTTACCCGATCGGGTAAAAGACAAATCTTTGTCCTGCACGTTTAATTGCCTCCAAAATCAGATTTGATCTTCAGGTCAAGTCAAACCCGACCGGGTTTTTGCAAAACCCGACCGGGTTTTTGACTATTTCCCTAAATTTTCACTTTGTCTTGTTCTGTTGCACTTTCCTTGACCTTTCCAGGATCCTTTTGATGATCTTTACCTAGTTTAAGCTCAGAAAATTCCTAATCTATACAAATTACAAGCAACTAGGAAAAATAAAGTATTACACCAAAAGTGTGTAATTTCCCAAACAACAACAAATAAAATTAGTTAAAATTACAAACATAAACAATAACAATTTATACTATCAGAGTACATGGAGTGCAAGTTTGGTGGAGGTAGAAGTAGTGATAATAATGGAATTACTCTAGATGGTAAGGAGATACCGGTCAGCGATATGTTCCGTTACATGGGCTCCATAATTCAAAAGGATGGTGAGTTAGATGAAGATGTATCCCATAGAGTCAGAACATGGTGGATGAAGTGGAAGAGTGCGTCAGGATTTCTATGCGATCGACGTATGCCGACTAGACTGAAGAGTAAATTTTATAGGACACCAATTAGGCCTGCATTATTGTATGGCGTAGAGTGTTGAGCGGTGAAACAATGTCACATTCAAAAGATGAGTGTGGCAGAGATGCACATGCTGCGGTGGATGTGTGGGCATACTAGGAAGGACCGTGTGAGGAATGAGACAAACAAACAAAGGTTGAGAGTAACACCTATTGAAACAAGATGTGTGAGTCGCGCCTACGATGATTTGGTCATGTGCGTAGAAGACCAAGTGATGCACATGTCAGACGAGTTGAAATGTGTGGAGAAGAAGCAGAGAAGAGAGGGAGAGGAAGGCCCAAACAAACATGGGTTAGGGGAGTCCGAAGGGATATGCTTCTTCTTGGGTTGGATGAGGATATGGCTTTGGAGAGAGCAAAGTGGAGGACGAGTATTCGTGTGGAGGAGTGATCTCGTATCATCTTTTGCCCTCATCTTTTTTTCCTTGTTTTTTTATCCTTTTATCCTTATATATACAAACATTATTCTTATCCTTATATTGTATCATTTTTATGTATATTCATCTCTTTTTATATTTCTTTTTTGTAATAACCTGTCTTTTTTATCTTTATTTTCTTTCTTTTGCTTTTGGTGGTGATATTATGTATCGATTCATATTAGCCGACTCCGATATCTTTTGAGACTAAGGCTTGGATATTGGACAACTTTATATGTAAATTTACTGTTCTAGAATGAAAAACTTCCGTACAATTGGGGTAATTATCCTCTTGAAAGATCGAACTATCATGGGCTGAAAAGGGAGCTAGATCCATCAGCTAACTTGCCATCTCAATATCTCATGAATTAGTTAGGAAGGCGTTAACAGACACCGTCATCTGTTTGCTTGTATACATGTTAGTTTCCTTGTAAAACATGTACACAACTACAATGATCTAAGGGAAAAACTATATGAAATGAATTCATCTTCTTACGGTCATTCTCACGTTGTGAGCTTAAACCCCAAGAATATGTTAATTGGTATCAGCGGGGCGAGCCAAAGCACTAGGCCGGACTGACCCGATACAAAGAATACTTTTGGGAAAAAACTTATACATAATTTTTTACTCTAAAAATATATATTTTTTTTTAATTTGAGGTAGGCCATGGCCTAGGCAGGCCACCCCTAGCTACGCCCCTGGGTATCAGAGCTTCGATAATAAAAAGCCGACTTTGGTATAAAAAAAGCTGAGCTTTGATAATAAAAAGAAAAGCTTCATTTCTGCTATTAGAGCTTACCAAGGCTGCATTTGTCGTCAGTGGTGATCAGAAAATAACTGTTGCAGCTCTCTGTTTAATGGGGGACAAGGTAGCATGTTCAGAAAGACAGCTCGAAGAGCAGCCGAGCAGCACCTGAGAAATGAACGCAAGTTCTCTGAAACTAATTAGGAGTTGGGGGCACTCATGCTTTATTACAAAAGAGAAGTCGGGAATAGGGGTGGACTGGGCCGAATCAGCCCATGAACCGGACCGGCCCGCTACTGTGCAGGCTCGGACCGGATCGGGACCGGGACTGGATGGCTGGTTCCGGGATTTAGTCCGGGTTGGGCGGGCCTGGCTCGGGCCCTGTTTTTCTTGAACCGGCCCGGGCGGTCCGAGCCAAACCCGGTTCAATTTTTTTTTTTTCAATTTTTTTCTTTTCCTAGGGTAGGGCTAGGTGTTTTGGGGAGGTTTGAGGGGTGGGGTGGGAGGTCGGGGGTTAATTAGAAAGCAAAAAATATATATATTGGACCGGCCCGGTTCCGGACCCAACATCTGGAAAAAAAACCGGCTTGAACCGGCCCGAGCCCGGTCCATGCCTATAACTCAGGAAGAAGAAGCCCAGTCAACACACTATGCTCATTCTCCTTCCAATTATGACAGCTCCATCCCTCGTACTCTAGGAGACTAGGAGGTAATCATGTTTGCTTTCTTGGATTTTCTCTTAAAATTGAGTTCCCAACATTCTCTAGGAATCATCGACACACTATGCTCATTCTCTGAATCGTTGTTCTGCCAGTTACATATCCATTCATAAATCAGTAATCTAGGAACAATTTGTAATTGACGTTTGTGCGTGTCATGATTAAGAGCCTCATATTACGATGAAACAGCAAAAAGAATGGTCCAATAGTGAGGAGGACAGCACATGTGAATTATATAAAGATTTTGAATCATGATTTAGTTAGGACTTTAGTTAGTATTAACACCAGTTTCAAACCGTGCCTAGCGGGTTTCAAATTCGAGACCGCTCACTAGGCACAGTAACCTCACATTCTCAAACCGTGCCTAGCTAGGCTAGAATGCTTGGTTACAGACATCTAGTCTATTTACTCATATAGATGATGGCTTACATTTAAATTCTACACATGCATATATAGTTACAATGATGCAAGGGAAAACTATCCAGAATGAGTTCATCTTTTCTCTCATTATTAGTGAGATATTCATCTCTAATTACTATTGATAGTTAGTTCAAAATTTATTCTTCTATTAATTACTACTCCGTATTTTATAACTATATAATTCTTCGGATTAACCCAGCATTGTGTCACGAACCCGACATTTATAAATGAAAAGAAACAAGGAGAACAAGATCCAATTCAACATTCAAGAGAAAAAGAGAGAAAGATTTCAAATTCTATTAGTTTGAAACTTGGAAGTTGGAACTGAGGGATAGAAAATAGTTGGCATTCAAATTCCAGTAGTTACTTAGCATGGGCATCCAAGACGAAAGGGAGGCTTTTTAGCATGGAAAAAACAGACACATGCAACTATGTAAGGGCTCCCTCTAGGAATTCAAATACTACATAGTTCCTTACGAAATAGAATTCGCTGCACCAAACTTAAAGAAATACGGAGTAATATTTTGTGAATCAAGTCAAAATAACTGCACAAAATGTTTTATCATGAAAATGCGCACAACACAAACCATCTCCCGGAAAGTATTGTCAGCACAGATAAGTAACATAACATAAAAAAGTACATAACTTTGCTTAATAGCATCTGAAATGCCACAAAACCCGAGGACACCCAAAAAACTCTCACAGCTCAAATTAAGCGATATCTAACCACTACTTTCTTCATGGGTAACCACCTTTGAGCGGATCAGCAACTTTTCCAGATCTAGAATCTGACCAGGCCTTTGCAATGGTGCGTTTCATATCATCATCTCCATCCTCGTACATATTCTGAATGTTAAGAAACCAAGTATATATATGTAATGTAATATTAACACTTGGCATACATCAATCCAAAATAGAACCTAACTATTATCCTTAACAAAGAAAGATTTACCTTCATCAAATCCATTATTCCGGCCATGGGATCCTTCTCTTTGTCTACACTTGGCTTAAACTGCATGTTTTGAAGGTAGAACATGGTTGGAAACTTTTAAATGGAATTAACCTCATTTTGGTGCTTATATGTACAGTTTTAGGCCATCACCTTGTCATCTTTGTAGTGCAAATCCAGCCAGTTCCCTTTAGTAGCTTTTAGCAAGGAGAGAACCACCCTATTGGGCTTCACTATTACCTTACACTTGTCAGGAATTATCTCCTTGTTCAACTTTCCTATAGAGAAGCGGTAGTTCTTCCCTTGCACACCATTAAACTTGATATCAACAGACATTGGTTTGAAGCCAGCATCTATCTTCTCTTTATCAACACCTTCCAGAGAGACATAAATCTAGAAATCACAATTGGAATGATCACACAGTTAGGGCCTGTTTGGTAACAGCTGCAACAGCTGAATAGACTGAAAAGGCTGAATGTGCTGAAGTGAAAATGTTTGGTAATATGTTGGCTGAAATGGTTGATTGAGTGTAAAATTTTTATAAGCTGAAATGTTGACTGTTAGGTGATTATAAGAATGCTTACTTAATTTATTACTTTGAATTTTTTACATGAATTTTTTTGAATAAATGATACTCCCTCCGTTCCTATTAAAACTTCCAACTTTCCTTTTTCGTCCGTTCCAATCAAAACTTCCACTTTCCCTTTTTAGTAAAGAATTTGTGGTTCACAACATTTCTTACACATTTCTCTCTCCTCTGCACAACACTCCACCACACAATACCCACTATCTTAAATTGTGTGCCAAACCTATTTGGAAGATAAAATAGGAACGGAGGGAGTATTATTATAACTTTTTTGTAAACAATATGAGTAAATTAATTTTAAAAAATACCCTTTCTATAAAGTATACGGAGTATTAAAAACTCACATGCACTTAAAAAAATTAAAATAAAATGAAACAAAACATACAGAGTATTTATTGGGGGGTTTTTGAATTTTATTTTACTCAAGTCCAAAATATTAAAGTATGGAGCACTCCTTGAATAAGAAGCTATTGATCTGGAGTACCCAAGCAAGGAGCTTTCGTTCGAAACAACGAGCATGTATTTCAATATAAAAGGCTAAAAGGGCCTTTTCAATCTCAAATAGTACAATAATAAAAAACAGCTCAAAAAGTAGCCATATTGTTGTTTTTCGGCTGATCATAAAAATCAGATCAAACAGCCAATTCATCAAGTGTTTGGTATTTTTTTTTCATACTTTCAGGCTTTTCAGCCCATTTTGGGTGCTCCAAACACCCTCTTGGAATACAATAAATAAACCTTTGCACTGGTATGGGCGTACAGAACCAGTTCCAACTGCTAGAGCACGTTAGGCTTGGGATTATGTTAGGGAAAGGGAAAATTTTGACAATGAAAGTGGTTTTCTTATGTTTGGCTTGAGTTGAAAAAAAATGGCTAAAGACTCGGTCTTAGTATCTAGAGAAAAGGAATTTTAGAAGTCTTATTACATATTTAAGATTCAGTCTTTACCCTCTATATTGATTTTGAAACTGGGTCTTATTTTACCCAGAATATTCTTTGCTTCCAAATTTCATCTCTACTTTCCTCCCTATTTTGACTCCCTGGTACTTACTTTGGTCCAAACAGACACTTATAGAATATAAAAAATGAAAAAGAAAAAACTATGTATGACAAAATGAATGTGGTTGCTAGTGAAATGATAATTGCTTGACAATGGGAAATCCCTGCTAATCTTAGACATCACAGTCAACATGTAACCTCCTATATATAGAAAATCATTATGAACAGGTCATTATTCAATCCTACCTTCACTTTGTCACTATCCTGATCCCAGCTAAAGGTTGAAACTGTTGCATAACTAAGTGCTGGGTTAGGGACAACTTTTGGCGCAGTTGAAATAGGGGCAGGTACTTGAGAGTGCAAGCTCACATCATTTGACAGCTGTATCAGCAATATACACATTCAGTTCCAACAACAATTAGGCCTGTTTGTTACCAGCAAAACACTAGGGAAATAAAATAGAAAGCAAAACATAGAGAAGAAGGAATGCATATAAGGGGGATAGACATATAAAACATAAAATAGTTAAACTAGTAACAAACAACTGAAGAAGTAAAGGATATATCCATATGAGCTAATACCATTAAGTGTGAAGTCCAAAAAGTGTGAAACACAAACACATGAGCTAATACCAGTAAGTCATTAGAATTCAAACACACAAACAGAAACATCACATCCAAACTGAAAGATTAATAGAAACTATACGTTAAGGACTTAGGGATTAAATGAATAAAATACTTGCTAGGGTTTATATGAAATCAGACTTGTTAAGGTTTAGTGTGACCACATGTTTAATTAATAGACTTCTATTTAAAAAAGTACTCTGGGCCTTTTATTTTGAAAATAAAAACAAGGCTAATTCACAACCTAAGCTTCACCAATGCCTCCAAGACCATCAAACCACGAGTATAGAAAATACTATGTGTATGCAATGTACGCTTAAATCAAAACTAATCTCCGTTAAATGATTCAATTCTTTGTATTGTCATTTCCATTCCACACCTTTATACAACACAAGTGTCACTGATACCTCCAATACGAGGCACTATGATCCAATTCCCAGCACAATATTGTTTATACTTCAAGATTAAGTATTAGCGCACCAAGATTAAATACGGAGTATAAATACAATTAGCAACACAGGAAAAAACTAAATGAGATAATCCAGTACAGAGGTAGAACTAAGAACACAAAAATGAAGGAAAACAGATATTAGAAACTCGTAAGTTATAATCGAAGATCTTTCTTTCGAAACCCACCCACCAATGGAGTATGTAAACAAACTGCCAAAAAAATATCAGAGCCCCTGCAGGAAGTAGAAAATAACCTTTTCCAAGCTGCGAATTTCAGAGGAAATGAGAGAGAGAACGCGTGGCCTCTTTGCGATACTTTGTAGCTGTTTCAGTTCATCCAAGTCCAATGCGAACTCTTCCACTGGGTCTGATTCAGCCATTTTCTGCGATCTTTTCACCTTCGATCGATAGGTAATCAGCACACACAGAAGAACAGCTATTTATGAATGGATGGTGTATGCACTCGGGGTCGACCCTTCGAGTTGTCTCAAGAAGGTACTAGAGTGGACTAGGCCCAAGTCAAAAAAGCAAATAGTGTTATAAATTTGATTCGATCATATATGCTCTATTTTGTTCTGTTGAAAACGTTTTCTATCTCATTGAAAAAATTCTTTGAAGTTTTAAAGCTATTTTTCCAATTTCATTTACAAGATCAGATATAGAAAGTATATATATTGAACACTTAGGGATAAAGATATTATTAATGTGCGGTAGAGGAGTGATTATAGTGTGATATCATATTGTGATAATTACAATGGAGAAGAATCCTATTTATAGGAGAAAAGCTAAACTTCTTAGGATTAGAGGATAATTGTGAACCACACAATTATCATTTAGAATCATATTTATGATTTTCTAATTATTTATTCAAAGGTGATAATAACTCCTAATCAGGAATAGTTGGAAGATAAATAATTTAATTATATTTCAACACTCCTCCTTGAATGGTCGTCCTCTAATTATTCTGGAGTAATAGTATCTTAGTATTATAATGTACTATCTCGTTAAAACACTTTGTGAGGAAAACCCCAGTGGGATAAAAACCTGATTAAGGAAAAAAGAGTGCAGTGCATTATATTATTCCCCCTCAATTTAATACTCCCTCCGGTCCTAAATAAATTTCACACTTTGACTTCACACAAATTAAGGAAATAAATTTGACTTTACTGTATAGTACACTGTTGTGACACTGTTTGGCATTGTTTTGCACTGTTTTGATGTAGAGAATTTGCCAAATAAGTAAGGGAGAAGAAGTGTGAAGTTTATTTTGGACCTACCCAAAAAGGAAAGAGTGAAGTTTATTTAGGACCGGAGGGAGTATATATCTAGAAGACGCCACATTCCAATTTTGTAGATCAGTTCTTCAAATTTCTTCGGTGCCAATGACTTTGTGAATAAATCAGTAGGGTTGTCGCATGACTTGATTTGTTTGACATCAATTATTCCTTCTTTCTCAAGATCATGTGTGCAGAAACGTTTTGATGCTATATGCTTTGTTCTATCCCCTTTGATGTAACCTCCTTTGATCTGAGCTATATATGTTGTGTTATCTTCATAAATCACAGTAGGATTACAAGTAAAAGATTTTATACCGCATTCATTGTCTATGTGTTGGATCATTTATCTAAACCAGACACATTCTCAACCTGCTTCATAAAGAGCAATTAATTCTGCATGATTTGATGATGCGGCAGTTAATGTTTGCTTCATTCATCTCCACGAGATAGCGATATCACCATAGGTGAATAAACATCTTATTTGTGATTTTGTCTTTTATGGATCAGACAAGTATCATGCATCAACATAGCCAATTAAAGTGGCATTTGCACCATTCTTGAAATACAATCCAAGATCGATTGTACCATTGAGATAGCGGAATATATGTTTGACACCATTCCAATGTCTTCTTGTTGGGGAAGAACTGTATCTGGCTAATAAATTTATAGAAAAACAATATCTGGTCGGGTACTATTAGCCAAATACATTAACGCTCCAATGGCACTCAAATATGGTATTTTGGGATCAAGGGTTTCTTCATCATCTACACAAGGTCGAAAAGGATCATCATGCACATTGAGAGATCGAACCACCATTGGAGAGTTGAACGGATGTGTTTTATCCATGTAAAATCGTTTCAAAAGTTTCTCGGTAAAATTTGATTGGTGGATAAAAATCTCATTTCTCAAATGTTCAATTTGAATGTCGAAACAAAATTTTGTTCACCCAAAGTCTTTCATTTCAAATTCTTTCATGAGATATTTAGCAGTATTTTCAATTTCATTGGGAGTTCCGATTATATTCAAATCATCAACGTATACTGCAATTATGGTGAATCCTGATTCAGATCCCTGAAGGATAACACATGGACTAATATGATCGTTGATCAAATATTCACATAGACAGTTATACCACATGCGTCCAGATTGTTTTAATTCATATAATGACTTTTGCAATTTTATGGAAAACAAATCTCGAGATTTCGAGCTATAAGCATCAAGTATTTCAAATCCTCCCGGAATTCTCATATATATGCCTGTATCGAGTGAACCGTATAAATATGTGGCCACTACATCCATTAGGCGCATTTGCAGCCTTTCAAAAACAGACATGCCAATTTAAAATCTTAAAGTGGTAGCATCAACTTATGAAGAATACATCTCGTCATAATCGATTCCTGACATTTGAGAAAAACCCATTAAAAACCTACAAGTTTTACGCCTTTTGACGTATGGGCAATTGGTCCAAAAACATTACGCTTTTCTAGCGATTTTAATTCTACCTGAATTACTTCATTCCATTTTGGCCAATCATTTCTACAACGATATTCATAGAATTAGGTTCATTGTCATCGTGTTCATCCATTATACCGGTGACGATGACATATGAAAATATATCATTAACATCAATATCTTTTTCTATTCCATTGTAATCTATTAATTAGAAACGTAATTAATTGAAATTTCGAAATTATTGACATTTATATTCTTCTTGAGAAGGTTGAACTTCTTTGGCATCACAACTACATCTTACTTTTTAAATTTTCTTGGTTTCAAATCTCTTGAACCAAGTGGTCTACCACGTTTTTTACGTATCATAGATTCATTAGCAAGAGTTCTTTCGCTAATCTCCACATGGATTTCTATTCGAGAAGGAGCATTCATAGCTGGAATAATTCCCCTGCATTATCAATCCGGATTTTCTTTATTGAATAATTCGGAAATTGTGATTTCAAACAAATAATTTGAGCACGGAGATTTGCAAATGCAAAATTTCTAGTCGATAAAAGCCTGACATGTGACCAACGTGTTGATGCATCAATGAGAACCATAAAGTATCGAAATGGTCCACACGGAGGGGCAATTGTCCCACAAATATCTCCTTGAATTCTTTCTAAAAATACAGGAGATTCAACTCCAAATTTGTATAAAGATGGCCTGATAATTAATTTGCCAAGAGAACAGGCAGTGCATGAGAAATTACTTGATTATGGAATTTTGACATTATATAATGAATGTCCAAGTGAATTTTGAATAATTTTGTGCATCATAGTGCTGCCTGGATGACCTTAACTGATGAAGTAATGGGACTAGGCCCAGAGCCTAATCAGCCCAAGCCCCGAACGTGGACCAGTGTATCCAAGTCCACCACCTGGAGCCTGTCTGCCAGCCCAGCGGGGAGCCTGCCAGTCCGGCCGACCTCCTAGCACGGAAGAGTAACGGTCAAGCAGTTAATGCGCTATTAATTATGTATTTAATTCTGTATTAATGTTGTATTTAATTAGTCATTATTATGAGTTGCGGTTACGATTTGTATACGCCTATAAAAGGTGGCTTGTAATTCATATTAGAGAGACAAATTCTACATGCTATTTCTGGCAACTAAACGCTTTTACCTTCTTTACTTACTAGACGATGAAGCCATGCGTTGCACGGGAATACTCAATATACATTAATGAGATAAAAGGAGATTGATTGATTATTTTGTTACAAACTTATTCCATACTTGAAGTGTTATTAAATCGATCAATGATCATGTTATGAAGATAAATAGAGCACCGCAATTGCTTTAGGAGGGAAAATTGCAAAATCAATTGGCCACCCAATTGCTTTATATAATATAAAGATTAATTGTGTGTCTAGATGGACGAAACAACTCAATTGCAAAATTGAAAAATCAATTGAACATCGCAATTGCTTTAGGAGGGAAAATTGCAAAATCAATTGGCCAACCAATTGTTTTATATAATATAAAGATATAATATAAAGATACATGACCGTATGAATAATAAATGACTTTTAATTGAATTAATTGTGTGTCTGGATGGACCAAACTACTCAATTAAAAAATTGCAAAATCAATTGAGCACCGTAATTGCTTTATGAGGGAAAATTGCAAAATCAATTGGCCACCGAATTGCTTTATACTCCGTATAATATAAAGATTAATTATATTGTGTGCTTGGATGGACCAAACAACTCAATTGCAAAATTGTAAAATCAATTGAACACCGCAATTGCTTAGGAGGAAAAGTTGCAAAATCAATTGGTCAGCCAATTGGTTTATATAATATAAAAATATAATATAAAGATGACCGTATGAATAATAAATGACTTTTAATTGAAGTAATTGTGTGACTGGATGGACCAAACAACTCAATCCCAAAATTGCAAAATCAACTAAGCATCACAATTGCTTTAGGAGGGAAAATTGCAAAATTAATTGGCCACCCAATTGCTTTATATAATACAAAGATTAATTGTGTGCCTGGATGGACCAAACAACTCAATTGCAAAATTGCAAAATCAATTGAGCACCGCAATTGCTTTAGGATGGAAAATTGCAAAATCAATTGGCCACCCAATTGCTTTATATAATATAAAGATTTGCATTATTTTCCTGATTTCCTGCTTGAGTGTCGTACGTAGCTTTCCTAAAAGCCTATGAGCGTCATATTTTGGACCAACATTGGTGCTTTCATTGAGAGCTGAACTCAAGTAGGAACACGGAGGTCCAAAATATCCAAAAATCAGGTGAGATTCATCCAAAATATCCAAAAAATTCATCCCAATTACAAAAAATGGCCAAAAATATGTTCTGAAAAAAGGGAAATCTGGAAATGAGATCTGCAATTACAAATCTCAGAGGAGAAGAATCTGGTCTGGAACGACTCATCGAAAGAAGCAATCGGAATCTGAAACCGGGCCAACCACCACCGGCGACGTCACCGTAGGGCCGTGCTCCGCCACGAATCTGCGGCCTGGAGAACCCACGGTGGATCTACAGACGCCCCAAGCACCAACTCCGCCACAACGGACCGGCGGACCGGCAGTTTTCCGACCAGTCCGCACCAACCCGGCGTTGAGCGTTCAACGGCCAGCGACGAAGCACAAAGCTTCTTGAGCCGACTCCGCCACCTCTCTCGTAAGGACGCCTGGAAGCCTGGCCGCCTAGCCTGCCTGGCCGCTCGGCCGCCCGGAAGCCTGGCCGGAATTAGGAAAGTAATACGAATAAGGAAAGAAGCTAAAAGTGTTCTCCGGCCTAGGACGCCCAGCCGGTCAGACGGCCATGCTGATCTTCTCTGTATCGTTCCAATTTTATTGGAATTGTCCAGTCATGAGCCTACCTCACAGCCACCTAGCCGCCTAGCCGCCCAGCCGCCCAGCTACCTAGCCGCCTGGCCGCCCGGCTGTCCGGAAGCCTAGCCGCCCGGCCTTCCTGGCCTCCTGGCCTGCCTGGCCACCCGGCCGCCCGGCTGCCTAGCCGCCTGGCCACCCAGTTGCCTAGCCGCCCGGCCGCCCGGCCTGCCTAGCTGCCCGGCCGCCCGGCCGCTTAACCGCCCGGCCGCCCGTCTGCCTCGCCACCTGGCTGCCTAGCCGCCCGGCCCGCCTGGACGCTCGGCCGCTTTGCCCCCCAGCCTCCTAGCCTTTTGGCTGCCCGACCGTCTAGCCGCCTGACCGCCTGGTCGCCTAGCCGCCCTCGGTCGCCCGGTCGGCGGTTTCCAAGAAGGGGACGATGTTATCCAACCCGGGGGGCATCTAGCTGCTTGGCCGTCTAGCTGCCTAGGGCAAGATGCACGCGGAGAAGATCAATGCCTCATTGTTCTCCAATAATCCTGGATGAACCCTACAAAAAAGAAAAAATCGTCGTCATGAACTCAAAAGAGGGAAAGCAGAGGTCCGTCTACATTCATCTTGGAGAAATCAACCTGAGACGACTGACACCTACCTCAGATGCTCGATACCGACCTCGAATCCATGGGGGTGCCGCCTGGAGGTGGGTTCGCCGAGTGATGTGCCGAGTTCGTCTGCTAGCCAAGGAGTCCAAATTGGCCTGTAATTTCCGCCTAAGGGCCCCTCCGACCTAGGATTCCCATTGCCTCGCACCTGCGTGGGGGCGACGGCTTGGGGGAGCGCCGTTGAGTTCCACCACCTGGCCGACGACGGATTGCATGACCGTCGACCTGCGAAGGAAATCCGTCCAAATCCAGAGCTTGTTGGTCAAACCTGTTGAGTGCGGCATTGGGCTACGCGAGGAAGACGCACACAGTTTCCAGGAGAGAGAAAAAAAGAAAAGAAAAGGAAAGAAAGGAAAGAAAAGAAAGGGAAAGAAAAGAAAAGAAAAGAAAAGAAAAGGAAAGAAAAAAGAAATTTTGGAAGCCGATTTGGATTTTGATGTCCGGAAGAAAGTCGATTGGTGGAATTCTAGGATGACGTAGGAATTAATTTGGAAATCTCCATAAAATTGTGGGATTGACAGAATCCACAATTATGGCTCCATGATATGTGAATATTTTCTAAAATTGGCACCTGACTTGAACTACTCCCTCTTAGTCGAGTCTACTACTCAACTAAGGGAGTGGGGGACTCGTGATGGGGTTAAAGGACTAGGCCTAGAGCCTAATCGGTCCAGGCCCCGAACTTGGACCAGCAGGTCCACGCCCAGCGACCCAGAGCTCGAGCCAGCCCAACTGATCAAGCCCATCAAGGAGCAGAAGCCCACGATGGCCTGCCTTCCAGCCCGGCCAGCAGCCTGCCTCCAGCCCGGCCAGCAACCTGCCTCAGATCCAGCAGGGAGCTTGCTTACCGGCCCAACCGGAAGCCTACCTTTCGGTCTAGCTAGGAGCTTGTCCTCCAGCCAAGTGGGAGCCTGTCCTCCAGCCCAGCGGGGAGCCTGCCTTCCAGCCCAGCGGAAGCCTGCCGCTCGAGGAGCTCAAGCGTTCTGCTTGCTAGGCAGGCCGACCTGCTAGCCAGCCAGGAAGAGTAACAACCAACAATCAATGTATTTAATTCTGTATTAATGTTGTAATTAATTTAGTCATTATTATGTTCGGCAGTTACCATTTGTAATCGCCTATAAAAGGCAATTCGAACTTCAAATACAGATATGCTATTTCTAGCAACTAAACACTTTTAGCTTCTTTCCTTATTCGTATTACTTTCCTAATTCCTGCTTGAGTGTTCTTACGTAGCTTTCCTAAAAGCCTACGAGCGTCCTAGGCTTCTTTCCTTATTCGTATTATTTTCCTACGGGTGGCTAGGCTGGAGTCTCTATACCCCGGGGTTTCGCGTTGTCCGACGGTTGCCCCTGTGCTCTTCTTCCTCTGGGCAGCAAG
The DNA here is from genome assembly GCA_945859875.1 of Cuscuta europaea. Taxonomy (NCBI): domain Eukaryota; kingdom Viridiplantae; phylum Streptophyta; class Magnoliopsida; order Solanales; family Convolvulaceae; genus Cuscuta; species Cuscuta europaea. Next base: position 1,834,553 of record CAMAPE010000011.1, on the reverse strand, counting down.
GTGGCTGCCGCCATCCTCTTTTTTTCTTGCTTGGCAGTGACAGAGACCACACACGCGCACTTTAGGCCAACGGCCGGGATTCAATGGCTGCAGGCCCTTTCCGGGCGAACACCCGTCAATTTTGGACCCTCGCAACCTTCGCACCGCCGCCGCCTGGGTTGACCTTCTATCAGGCTGGGTTGACATAACCAGAAGGTGATGGCTTCAGGTGATATCAGTGGCATCCAGGTGGAGGTGGTTTCTAGGGCACCGACGCCTGGGAAGACAACATCCGAGATTGGTCCTTCCAGGCCGGCAGCTACCCGGGCGGTTGTGAGTCCAAGGTCGGAGTGTTGCTCCTCGGTGGCGAGAAGTAGGTGGGCGATCCGAACTCTCGGGACGACGCCTTCATCACCGCAAGGCCGAAGTCGTCGAGACCTTTGAGGTTGATATCGATTGTCCCAGTGCAACTGCATGCATCCTTCACCCTCACAGATAACAGGTCGATTTGGACCGGCTGAGACCTTCGAAAAAGCGTAAGCGCAGCCGACATATGTGGGCGGTATGGTGGATCTCCCCGAAATATAACTGTTTTAGAGCCACATAGCTCCTTATCTTTCTACTTGATTCTCTTATAGCTTTTTCCCCTTATTTGCAGGATTTCATGCCCCACAAAGGTCCCCAAACGTGTGAAGAATCATGAGGACGAGAGAGCCCCACGGCGGGGAGCCTACCTTCCAGTTTGAACTTCGAAACATGTAAGGCGACAGATGCCCCTATCGTGGAAATGGCAGTCAAGGCTATCCCTCAGGAGTGCTCAGCAATGCAAGTTGACTGAGTAGACCGTACATGTTAATGACTGAGTTGACTTTCGGATTCCGGGAGAGTTCCTTAAGCTTCATTTTGGGGGCGTCAGATGTACTTTTTTCCCCTTCATTAGGATTTTTTCTCATTCGGTTTTTTCCTGATGAAGGTTTTTAATGAGGCATCTCCCCAAGATGGACAAGGGCGGGGATCTTCTAGTCTTGGAGAAGAGAAAATGACTTGGACTACTCCCTCTTAGCCGAGTCTACTACTCGACTAAGGGAGTGAGGGACTCGTGATGGAGTAATAGGACTAGGCCCAAAGCCTAATCATCCCAAGCCCCGAACTTGGACTCGTGGATCCAAGTCCACAACCTGGAGCCTGACGCGGAAGTGGAGTGAGCGGAAGTGAAGCAGGTGTCCTTATGAGAGAGGTGGCGGAGTAGGCACAAAAAGCTTTGTACTTCGCCGTTGGCCGTTGAACGCTCAATGCCGGGTTGGTGCGGACTAGTCGGAAAACCGCCGGTCCGCAGGTCCATTGTGGTGGAGTTGGTGCTTGGGGCGTCTGTAGATCCACCGTTGGTTCTCCAGGCCACAGATTCGTGGCGGAGCACGGCCCTACGGTGACGTCACCGGTGGTGGTTGGCCCGGTTCCAGATTCCGATTGCTTCTTTCGATGAGTCGTTCCAAACCAGATTCTTCTCCTCTGATATTTGTAATTGCAGATCACATTTCCAGATTTCCCTTTTTTCAGAACAGATTTTTGGCTGTTTTTTTGTAATGGGGATGAAATTTTTGGATATTTTGGATGAATCTCACATGATTTTGCTCAAAGAAAGTATTTTTCTTGATTCCTACGAAAGTGATGTGAGAGACACTAGAGACTCTCAATGAAAGCACCAATTTTGGTCCAAAATAAGACGCTCGTAGGCTTTTAGGAAAGCTACGTACGATACTCAAGCAGGAAATCAGGAAAATAATGCGAATAAGGAAAGAAGCTAAAAGTGTTTAGTTGCCAGAAATAGCATATCTATTGTTTGAATCGAACTTGCCTTTTATAGGCGATTACAAATGGTAACTGCCAAAGATACTAATGGCTAATTAATTACAACATTAATACGGAATTAAATACATAATTAAGTCACGCATTAATTACTTTGGCCGTTATTGTTCCTGGTTGGCAGGTCGGCCTGGCTGGTAGGCTGGACGTTTGAGCTCCCTCCTGCTAGATTGGACGGTGGGCTCCCCGCTAGGCTGGAGGAAGGCTTCTGGCCGGGCTAGAGGCAGGCTCCTGGATAGACTGGAAGGCAGGCTCCCCTTTGGGCTTGAGGCAGGCTGATGTCCGGGCTGGAAGGCAGGCTCCCACCTAGGCTAGAACGCAGGCTCCTGGTTGGATTGGAAGGCAGGCTTCGAGGTGGGCTGGTCGGCAGGCTCCTGGCTAGGCTGGAAGGCAGTCTCCCCACTGGGCTAGAAGGCAGACACCCTGCTAGGCTGGAGGCAGGCTATCGGCTAGGCTGGAAGGCAGGCACCCCGCTGGGCAGGAGGCAGGCTGTTGGCTGGGCTGGAAGGCAGGTTGTCTTGGGCTTCCACTCCTCGATGGGCTTGATCGGTTGGGCCGGCTCGAGCGCTGGGTCGCTGGGCTTTGGCCTGCTGGTCCAAGTTTGGGGCCTGGACAGATTAAACTCTGGGCCTAGTCCCATAACCCCCATCACCAGTCCCCCACTCCCTTAGTTGAGTAGTAGACTCGTCTAAGAGGGAGTAGTTCAAATCAACTGCCAATTTAAAATTATTCACATACCAGGGAGCCATAATTGTGGATTCTGTCTATCCCACAATTTTATGGAGATTTCCAAATTAATTCCTTCAGCATCCTAGCATTCCAGTAGTCAGCGTTCTCCCAGATTTCAAATCCAGATCAACTCCCAAAAATTCTTGAAATTCATAATTTTATAAATTATTTTTAAAATTTATTTTATCTTTCCCCTTTTTCCCCTTTCTTTCCTTTTCTTTCCTTTGCTTTCTTTTCTTTTCTTTTCTTTCCTTTCTTTTCTTTTCTTTCCTTTCTTTTCTCTCTCTCTCCTGGAAACTCCTCCGTGCGTGCGTCTCCTCCGCGTACCCCCAACACCGTTGTTCTCCCGCCGACTAGGTTGACCGCCGTCCGCCGCCCAGCGGCTCTATTGGGTAGCCCTGTTGTGCCAGGCGTCCGTCCTGTGCTAAGCGCCAGTGGACGGCGTCACCCTGCAGTCCAACGAATCTGGCCGGCCGGGCGGCATAGGCTTACATGTTGGCCGGCGAAATCTGGCACTCGTTGCACTTCTGGCCGGCATGGTGTCCTTCTCTCAGGCGGACTGTAGCCCGACGGCCCCCCAACTCGGATGGTGTCCTTCTCTCAGGCGGCCAGCCCGTCAACTCCTCCGCCGGACGGCATCCCCCAGGCCTTCTTCCCCAACGGTCGGCGTCGCCCAGGAGGCTGGGTTGCTCCTTAATTCTGGTGGCTGCCGACGTCGATCAGTAGGCTATCGGTCACCCCCTGCAGACCGGCGTAGCCATCCGCGTTGGCCGGCACTTGTTTCCTAGATGCGATGGGATGGGCTGGCATCCGCGCTCGTCGGGCGTCCGCGTTGGCTGGCAGTTACCCCAATTTCGTTCTTCTATTAGGTGGTGGCAGCCGACGTCGACCCATGGTTGGCCGGGCGTCGTTGGCATGCGGATTGACACTTTGTTACTTCTCTTTTTTTGGCAGGTTTACAAGTTTTGATTGTGTCTGGCCAAAGCTCTCTCATGAGTCTGACAAGGTGAAGGACGCTGAGACAGGCAACGAGACACTTGCATAATTACATGCCTCGGCTAGGTTTTCCCAAGTGCTTAAAGAATCATTATGGTGAGAAAGATATGGCTCCATTAAACTTGGCGACCACCCAACAAGATGAGAACAACCATGGAGGGGATGACACTAGAGTCCGGATTCCAAGAGAGCTCTTTGAGGTTCCTAGCCACTACCGTGATTAGACCATTGGACATGATGGTGCTTGGTCCGCTTGGGCATGATCTTGTATTCTTTGTAGCTTCCAGATGAATACTCTGTGTTTTCAAATGGATGTTTGATTTTTAATTCATATGTCTCCTTTTGTATACTTTGCTTTCTTTTTTTTTCTTTCCTGAACTTCCTGCATGCGTGCGTGCGTCCTCCCTTAGGCGGCCAGGTGGCTGGGTGCACCTTGGGTCAGATGGCATCGTCACATCCATGGAAGCAGGCGGCCAGGCGGTGGGCGACTAGGCGGCAAAGTGACCGGGCGACCGGGCGGCAAAGCGGCCGAGCAGCTCGGCGGTCGGGCGACCAGGCGGCCAGACTGAAGTCTCTATTCCTTGGGATTCTGCATTGTCCGGCGGCCGAGCGGCAAAGTGACCGGGCAGCCAAGCGGTCGGGTGGCCAGACGGCCGAGCGGCAAAGCGGCCGGGCGGACAGACGGTCAGGTGGCCAGGTTGAAGTCTTTATTCCTTGAGGTTCCGTGATGTCCGATGGCCGGGCGTCAAAGCGACCGAGCGGTCGGGCGGCCAGGCTGCCGGGCGGCAAAGCGGTCGGGTGTCAAAGTGGTCGGGCGGCCAGACGGTCAAGCGGCCATGCTGATCTTTCCATTGGGTTTTTTCCTAATAAAGGTTTTTAATGAGGCATCTCCCCAATACGGACAAGGGCGGGGATCTTCTAGTCTCGGAGAAGAGCAACTGACTTGGACTACTCCCTCTTAGTCGAGTCTACGACTCGACTAAGGGAGTGGGGGACTCGTGATGGAGTAATGGGACTAGGCCCAGAGCCTAATCAGCCCAAGCCCCGAACTTGGACCCGTGTATCCAAGTCCACAACCTGGAGCCTGTCTGCCAGCCCAGCAGGGAGCTTGCCAGTCCGGCCGACCTCCCAGCACGGAAGAGTAACGGTCAAACAATTAATGCGCTATTAATTGAGTATTTAATTCCGTATTAATGTTGTATTTAATTAGTCATTATTATCAGTTGCGGTTATGATTTGTATACGCCTATAAAAGGCGGCTTGTAATTCATATTAGGGAGACAATGTCTACATGCTATTTCTGGCAACTAAACGCTTTTAGCTTCTTTACTTATTTGCATTATTTTCCTGATTTCATGCTTGAGTGTCGCACGTAGCTTTCCTAAAAGCCTACGAGCGTCCTATTTTGGACCAACATTAATGGTCATGCCACAAGATAAAGAAATTGTGATCATTAATCTTAGATGTCACATTTATCTCAATTGGACTGATATATGTATAATATAGTCCGAAGGAACATGCTGACATTTTTTCAGAAATGTATTTATTGCCATATCTATTTGTCGTTAGACATAAATATTCCTTTTTATTTTCAGACATGGTTTCAATGTGAAAACCATTTAGATGCATATCTTTGAAACTCAAAAGATTTCTTTATGATTTATTGGAATATAAAGCGTCTTTAATAGAATCTGGAAATTGGCAAGTGATGGTCAATTCACCCTAAAATCTGCCTATGATGTTATTAGACACTCTCTGGGATCCTCACTATCCTTCAAGCAAATGTGGCATCCACAGCAACAAGCAAAAATCAACCTGTTTTAATGAAGATTGCTCAAAGTTATTTTGTCTATTAGTGAACACTATGGGTCATTTTAATAAGGTTATCCAGCCCTCAATATGTCCTCTCTGTAGGAGCAATGTGGATTCTACTATTCATATCTATTTGGAATGTAGCTTCTCTAAAAAATATTTGGACCTACTTTGCTCAGATTATGTCTATTCATATGCCTGTTCACTATTACTCTATTCGTACCATTTTTCTTATATGGTGGTTAGAGACTGCAAGTAAAAACCTTATTGATATATTCAAGCATAATCTCCCTGGGATAATATGCTGGAATATTTGGAAGATTTATACCGATCTGGTTTAGGGATCAGGCTCTAGGGTTCCTACTCATGCTCACACAATATGGCAGATTAAGGTCTACCCTCAAAATTGGGTTTTAAGTTTGTCTACCGAGAAGATTGGCAAGATTGATAGAATCTTATTTGAAGAACAACTTATTCCTCTTGGTTTTAAGCATAATCAGAAACTTTTAAAACCTGTTCGTTGGTTGAAGCGGAATCAAGGAATGAATTTGAATATTGATGCAACGTTTATTCTTGGCTCTGCTTCGGGTGGCGCAATATTGAGGAATCAAGGTGGTGACTTGATTCGAGCTTGTGCATTTCCGATCTTGGCTGCCTCGTCCTTGGAAGCAGAACTGACTGCGGCAATAATGGCAACACGGTGGATGATTGATGAGGGCTATCGGAACTTTAAGGTGGAGTTAGATGTTGAAGTTGCGGTTAATATTCTCTCAGGTAGAAACAACGTTAATGTTCTCGCAGACAACCTTGTTGATTTCAGGCGATTGTGTATTAGGAAAGGGGTTACCTTCCGACACATTTTCTGGGAAGGGAACAAGCCAACCCATTTTCTTGCTGCTCATTATCCAGCCCATTTCACTGTGTGGACTTCTTATGCTTTGCTGCCCGGTCCAGTTAGAATTGAATTTAATTTTGATCTCTTTAATATTCCTTGTATTAGATGGCTTTTATAATGTCCTGTTTATTTTTTTTTCTGAGAATGTTTGGTTTGGTCCTCCTCTCATTTGTAATGTTATTGTCTCTTTTTAAATAAAATCTGGTAAATGTTCTCCGGCATTTACCTCACTGATTTTGGTGGTTTACCTTCTGGGTTAAAAAAAAGCATCTTTAATTATTAATTTTGTCCCTTTTGGGAGAATCACATAGGCTGTTCCAGAACTTGCAATGAGTTTAGCAACACCTGAGATTGTATTGACATTAGTATCAACTAATGTCATATGAGAAAAATAATATCTGTCTCAAAATGGTGTGCATTGTGACACTGTCTATAAAACATTGTTCAAAGCCAATCAGAGAAATTTCAGTTAACTCCATATCTTTGAAAAGATAAAATTGAACAAATATTAGTTCAATATTGTAATATAAACAAGACTTTATTCATTAAAATGTACATAACTTTTACAATCGAAACAAGCACACCATATAAAAATTACAATACAACAAACTTTTATTGTAGAGTATATTATATAACAGAATAATTTCAATTTTTAATTAATTTTCACCCATAACGATGTCAGTGTTCATATCATTATCGTCCATATAGAAATCAGATACATTAAATGTGGGTACTGGTGGAACGTTCTCGTTGACGTAACTAGTTTCCACATTCTTTCCTTTTAGAGATGATTTATATAAGTCAACCAAATGTCTAGGTGCACGACACTTATTTTCCAAATGTTCAGACGTGCCACATTTAAAACAAGTGACTTTGGTCTTTTCTGAAGATTTCGTCGGCCTTTTGTTTGATGGGGGTTTTGCTTTCTCATGCCTTTGTAAAATGAGCTACTAAGACCACGTTTGTTTCCCCGGCTAGGTCCATTAAAACGACCGATACCAAGACCACGTTTGAAATGTCCACAAGCACCACTATGGGTTGCATTTGATTCATGTTTTGAATCATGATTTTGTGGACCAAAACTAAAAGGGCTACAGCCTGTGGGTCTCATATTGTGGTTTCTCATCAAAATGTCATTATTTGTCTCAGCGAGTAGTAATACTGATATTAACTCAGAATACTTTTGAAGTGCTTTTGTCTATATTGCTCTTGTAAAAGCATATTTGAAAGATGCACAGTGTAATAGAATTATAAATAGGGATGTTTTGTACCTTACATAGAACTCTGTCAGTATAAATATATCTGTCAGGGCTCCTTAGGGAGTAACATTTTTCATTATTCTCACATGGTATCAAGAGCACATTACTTTTTACGATCCTTTCTCTACAATTTTCCGACGCCGCGTGCAAAACCTTAGAGCTGCCGCCAGTCATATTTTTTTCTGACGTCGTACGCCGCCGCTACAACATGGCAGCTCCGTCGTCGCGCGCTTCTACATCCGTCGCAGCCAGCACCACCAAAACGACCGGCGCTCCACTTTCCTTTGGATCGCTGCCAGCACTCAGTTCCGTCTCATCCGGTGTGACCTTCTCCTCCAACTTTGCGTCTCCAAGTCGGGCATCTATGCCATATTCCCCTTTTCAAAATTTACCACCGGTGTTTCCATGGTCGACTCTGACTCCGGTGCAGGCCGTTCCTCTCGAGCCACCTCCACTTCTCGGCTCCTGCCTTTGCCGGCCCAACATTCATTGGCTCACCCGGTGTTTCCTCCACGCTGCCTCCTCTTCGTGGCCCTTCTGGCAGCCCGTCAACATATCCATTGATCGAGCTCGCTCTCATCATATATCATGTGGCAACCAACGTCACGAATATCGTGACTACCAAACTTTTAGCGGTGGAAGATTACACCACTTGGAGGACTCAGTTTGAATCATTTTTGGTCTCACAAGGACTCCTTGGAATGGTTGATGGCTCCATTCAGGTACCACCTGCTTATTCCATAGATACTCTTAACCGTCAAACTCCCAATCCCGAATTTTCCACTAGGTTAAGAATTGATCAAACAATTCGTTCATGGCTATTTGCAACCCTATCTCGGGATGTTCTTATCGATATTCATGAATTAAAACATTCGTGTGAATTTTGGGAGCAGTTGGAGTCTCAGTTTATGTCTGCCAGTTTAGACAGATCTATGGAATTAAAGCGATTACTGAATCAAAATAAAAAGAAACCTAATCAGTCCATGGATAATTATTTGAGAGATATTAAAATATTAGTTGATCCCACAATCAATTGCACTGTGCCTCCTCGGGAAGTATTGAAGACTACTATTATGGGACTGGGACCTGAGTATGAATCTTTATTTACCACAGTGTTCTTATTTCCTCAAAATTTCCCGTTTGAAACTCTACGAAATCATCTTCTTGAGCTAGAGTAGCGGGTTATTTACCTACGCTCCTAGGAGTCCTCATCCTTCCATCAGGCTTTCGGCGCGTCTGTTTCATCACCTGGCCAGCATTTGGCCCCGCACCAATCTAGTTCTTCGTACCCGGTTGGGCAGCAGGCAAACCCGGTCGGGCAGCAGCGCCAGTCCGGCACTCAGCAGCGCGGACGAGGCCGCGGGAGAGGCCGCGGAGGCAGGGGCGCGGTCGTGGACAGCCGCAACCAGTACCGTATGGCCAGCAGCAGGCATACTTAGGGATGGATTCGGTTCGGTTCCCAGACCGAAATAGAAAAATTCCAAACCGAACCGAACATTCGGTTTCTCAAATTCTCTAAGCTGAAACCGAACAATAATCAAACCGGATTTTTCGAAACCCGATTTTGCGGGTCACCCATTATTGGGATTCCCTACCATTGGACTCACTTAACTACAGAGTTCTATAGTTAAATAGCAGACATGTCCTTTGTATAACCAATTGGTGATAAGGAGGTGGACACACTATATTTGACACATTACTATGTAATGACCAAGTCAATGTAGATTCACGTGAGACAATCCCCACAGTTCACTACGACAATGCAAGCCCCACTACTAAGTGGTGGATGGACATGAGGGGTTGCACCACATTGTGTCGCCGGTGGGTCAAACCAAATAAAATTGACCAAAACGACCCACTCTAGATGGTTCGGTTTTGGCTTTGGATTTGAATATTGACTGAATTGACAAAATCCGATCAACACATGCTAAAATTGGCTAAAACTGAAACTAACAAACTGACTCAGATGGTACAATTTGATACTCAGTTTTTCCATTTTCAAAATTGACCGTATAAAATCTAACCAACTAATATCCCAAATTTGCATTCTAAAAACTTTTATTCTCACCGAGAATGGGATCATTATAGGCATAATGATAAATTGTAAATTAATATTTGAACATGCTTACACGTGAACTAGTGATGGACAAGGCGATCGTCCCGGAACTGCTAATCGAAAGAAAATAGGAACACCCAAGACTAGGACCTATATTTGCGGTTCCATGCCAGTTCCAGTCCTTGTCTGTTCCTGATTTTATTTTTATATGTTCTAAAACCTTTCACCCCCCCCCCTCCATACTCCCTTCCCACCTATTTTGAAACTCTTCTTAACCATTTTAATGCAAAAAAGGAGATCAATGTCACGCCCCAGGCCGCATCTAAGCGCGTGTACAATCGTCGTACAATCAAGTGACGTCACCCACAAGTCACACTCACTAGATTGTACAAGGCGTTCATGAATGTTGTTCATACCATACTCAGTAAGTAAACGTACATAACAACAACACCCTTTAGTTTGATAAATAACGGAAATATTCAATAATCAATCATGGGCCACATATGGCAAAACGTGGGCTCGCAGACCCAAAACAAAGTATTCATTACAAAATATCTATGAGCATAGTTTATAGTTCAAAACAGTAAAGAAAGCATAAACCACGTCTTCCTTGAGATCACTTCACCCATGCAAAGGTGCAAGTAGCAAGCTCTAGCTTCAACCTGAAATGGTGGGGAACCCCGAAGGGGTCAGTACGCGAATACCGAGCGAGAAGCAGACTAAATGTAGAATAACTAACGTTTCAAGTATAAGACACAAATATAGGGTGATACATACGTTTATAACTTTCCCCAAGTCTTTGAAATACATACAAGTATATACGTTATGGAAAATATCCGACCTGAAGGTCATTTGATCAAATAAATAAAATAATGATGAACTAAGTGCTTGACTTTCCCCATATCCGACCCATTGTTTAGTTTTCCCGCTATAATCCAGGGTTCATTATTTAACTGAGTGTTGATAGCCTTACTCAACCACGAGGTCAGTCTCCCGGTAATACTAAGTTTTAGGACACCGCACGGCCCTGGGTATTTCACCCATAATATCCGAGTTTTGAGGACATCTTCTGGTCCCTGGGTACTCCACCTGACATAACCGCGTTTTGAGGACTCTTCCCAGTCCTTGAGTACTCCGCCTGACATTACCGAGGTTAAAGGACACTGTATGGTCCCTCGGTACTCTACCCGAACCTATGATCTACCACGCATCATACTAGATATATCATATCATCACTAACGAGTAAATCAAGACTTAGCATTTAATCATCAAATAACAAGCCTTAGCATTTAAACATCATATTGCATGCAATTCCATGCAAACTATACATACATAGAATGACCAGGATTAATTCCACCTCGGTAAAAATAGATATCGGAACCCGTAGCTTAATCGGCGCCGGTTCACTTCCAGATCGGCGTTGGTTCACCTACATTTTATCGTGAACTGGCCACACAGTGGCCTAACGGCACCGATTCAAGCTCTAGCCGACGTCGGTCCACTTAGTGCCCAGGGTCGATGTCTCGTTGATCCCCCGAACAAACTTCGATCGCTCCAAAACTTATACACCTTATTTATTAAGTCTTAAACATTCAATAAGTTCCATTTTTGCCATTCAAAACATCACATATGTTTTTATATGCATTTTTATTCAATTGCATGCATAATATACAATTTCGGTTCACACAAGCCTAATCACCTTAACTAATCACATGCTTAAACCCTTTTAAAAATCATTACGAATACATAAATAATTTCTTTAGGTAATCTCATATTTAACCTACGAGTTATACGACATTAAGCCATCCACTCAACTCGAATGAGCTTTAATATGTTCTACCCTCCTCAGTTGAACTTTGGCGAAGCTCCGATGAACTTCGTTGAACTCCGGTGATAACTCTGGTGACTCTTTCAACTACGTGAAAGCATTAGAAACACCTTAGACAAGTTCCTAACAAGGTTTCATCATCACAAAGCCCATATCGACATAAATAACCTCTAAAAGGTGATTTTCCGGTGAACCTTTCACTTTGACTTCTAAGTCCGTTCTTGGACTTAAACCACCTTCCAACCTCGCATCTACATTTATAGACATGTAGAACAATAATAGGGGTCCTCCATATGATGTATAATTCATATGCGAATCAAATGAGGGGAAAATAGTTACTTAAGAGCTTCTCACCTTAATTACTAAGGTAGTTTTCCCCCTTTTTTCTATTCTTCCTTCTTCCTCGGACCTCTCCTTGGTTGAGCTCAAGCTTTTAGCTATGGAGGTGAATGTTTCAGAGCTCCTTTCTGTGATCTTGTGTGTTTGGTCGAAGTGTGTGATAGGGGAGGGAGTAGGAATGATCCTGCCTTTGTCTCATTGAACAAATAAATGTGGGAGTGAGCTCCAAACTTATTTGATCTCATTCCTTTCACCTCAGCCCCCCTCCAACACTATTGTGCAGCTCCCTTAGTCAATCTTGAGCACACAATAACGTGAGATGGCCCCCACTCATGTGGGAGGTCATCCCAACTTGTCCCAAAATGTGCATTCGACTGAGAAAGTTGTATTTCTCGGATTGTTTTAATTATATTTTATTTTATCGGGCCAAATAAAATATATATCATTCTTGCAATCCTGATGGGACTCTAGAATGAATATATATTACCCAACTTTAGTTTAGTAGTCCTTGGAATTTATTACGGGCTGTTATATGACGAAATACCAATACTGGTAGTTGGGCCTCATTGACTGACCGGTCAACTCTATGCCCTTTTCTATGGCCCAAAATGATTATACAGCATCATATCAATATTATCTAGACCAAGACAAATATAATATGTGGTGCTGGGAATATCAGGTGGTCCCCGCTCCCAGTGTTGGGCCCATATGCATTTTATTATTCACGCAAAACTAAGAACAAAATTTACAACTTCGTAACTTCATTAACCATTTCTCAAAGTTAAATACATAATTTACTCAAAAGTTAATATACCCGGGGATGGTTTTAAGAGTTCACCCCCTTATTTGGGATTCTGTCCCTGAAATCAACGTTTCTAGTAAAAAAACAAGTATTGTTCCCTCATCGAGACCTCGGTCTCCCATGTTTCTTCTTAGACTCCATCACTCCTTCATAGTACCTTTACCATAGTAATCTCCTTGTTAGTAAATTTCCTTACCTGTTGACCCACTATCTCCATCGGTTCTACTGCATATTGCAAGTCCTCTCGGATCTTTACCAGTGGTTTCTCATGAACATGTGATGGGTCTCGTACATATTTCTTAAGCATCGATACATGAAACACATCATGAATCTTCTCAAGTTCAGGTGTCAACTTGAGACGGTAAGCCACGGCCCCAATCCTTTTAAGGATTTCAAACGGACCAATGTGTCGTGGGTTAAGCTTACCCCTCACTATGAATCAGATGATACCTTTCCAAGGAGAAATCCTTAGAAAAACTTCATCCCTGACTTCAAACTCCAATGGCCTCTGCCATTTATTCGCATAGCTCTTGTTCCGATCTTGGGCAGCCTTGAGCCTATCATGTATGATCTTCACCTTAGCCTTGGTGATCTCAACAAGTTCTATACCTTCGAGTTTGGTCTCGCCAACCTCGTCCCAACACAACGGTGTTTTGCACTTTCTCACATACAATGCCTCATATGGGGGCATGACAATATTTGCTTAATAACTGTTTTCATAGGTAAACTCTACTAGAGTCAAATGTCTGTCCCAACTCCCTTGGAACTCCAAAGCACATGCTCTAAGCATGTCTTCTAAAATCTGTATCACCCGTTCGGATTGCCCATCCGTCTGTGGGTTAAAAGTTTTCCTAAACTTCAGTTTAATTGCCAAAGATGTTTGAAACTTTGTAAAATCTGGATCTGAATCGTGGTTCTCTATCCAAGACAATGGATATCAGAACCCCATGCAATCTCACAATCTCCTTAGTGTATAACTTGGCCAATCTTTCAAGAGGATAAGTAATGTTGATAGGTAAGAAGTGTGCACTCTTAGTGAGCCAATCAACCACTACCCAAACTGCATTATAATTGTTCACCGTTCGTGGGAGCCCCACCACGATGTCCATGGTCACATGTTCCCACTTCCATTCTGGAATGGTAAATGGGTGCAAAATTCCCGTCAGGTGTTGATGCTCTGCCTTAACTTATTGACAAGTAAGGCATCGAAGAATGTGCCTTTTCATACCTGACGACCAATAACTTTCCTTCAAAGTCCTGGTACATTTTAGTACCTCTGGATGCATAACATAGGCCGAAGAATGTGCCTCATCTAGTATGAACTTTTAGAGCTCTTCATTCTTTGGTATGCATACACGATCTTTGAACAATAAGAGACCATCTTCTCGCACCCGGAAATCCTCAACATGTCCCGCAAGAAACTGTTCATGGATCTTTTTACATTCCTCATCAGTGACCTTGTAACACCGCCCCCAAGTATTTGTACTTTATTAAATCATGTATTGAACCCTGAGAAATGAGTAAACGCATTTTATGTGATTGTAAATTTTTATCATTTCTTTTACGTGAATAGTAAAATTCACGTGGGGCCCACACCAGAATTGGGGCCGCCCAATATTATCGGGAACACATATTATATTCATCTTGGCCTAGATAATATGTATATGGTGGTGGATATCCAATTTGGGCCGTAGCAAAGGTACAGGGTTGACCGGTTGGTCAGACGAGGCCCGATTATCAGTATCGGCATTTTATCAGATAACAGCCCGAAAAGGAATTTCAGAGACTTCTAAATTAAAGTTGAGGAATGCATATCCATTATAAGGTCCAATAATGATGGAGAACATGTGTCATATTTTATTTGAACCGATAAAATAAAATATAATTAAAACAGTCCGAGAAATACAACTTTCGGGGCCGAGTGTACACGTTGGGACATAAAGGGATGACCTCCCACATAAGTGGGGGCCATCCAACGTTCGTAGCCTTGAAATTGGCTAGAAGAGCCGCACAATAGGAGGGGAAAGGGAGCAGGACCTGATGGGAAGCCAAGAGCAATAAATTGCATGGGACCCTCCCATGCTATCATTGAGAGAAATGCCAAGAGGGCTTTCTCAATCACCCCTTAGCCCATGTACCCGACCATTCTATTCATTTTTGAGATAGGAGCTCTGCAAATTATCACCTCAACCATTGTTAGTCGAACCAAGCTCAAAGGAGGTCCAAGAAGGAAGTTAAGGAGGATTAAAGAGATGAAAAGCTAGGAAAAGTGTGAAGAATTAAGGTAATAACCTTATAACAACTTTTCCTTAAATTCTTATCTACCATACGACTCATATATCATATGAAGGACCCCTAGAATTGTTCTACATGTTTAGAGGTGTAGAATGAGGGGTTGGAAGGTAGTTCTAAGTCCAAGAACGGACTTAGAAGCCAAAGTGACCGGTTCGCCGGAAAATAACTTTTTGAAGGTTATTTGTATTAATATGGGTTTTGTGATGATAGAACCTTGTTAGAAACTTGCCTAAGGTATTCCTAGAGTTTTCACGGAGTTGAAAGAGTCACCGGAGCTAGACAAAGTTCGCCGGAGTTTCGCCGGAGTTCAACCGGGAGGGTATAACTTCTTAAAGGCTTCATTAAGGTGAGAAGACGGCTTTATGCTTTATAACTTTTGCGTGAGACATGAGATTACCTAAAGTAATAAAGGATATGTTTTATATAATGATTAAAGATAACAAAGTGTTTGCTTATGCCATGATTATACATAAAACATAGTTGAAAAGCATGTTATGTAGGTTTGATGAATAAAAATGTGATAACTTATTATGTATGATGTTCCAGGGATCCAAAATTGTATTTTTGGATCAAGGACATCAATAAGTACATGTATATAAAATTTCACGTTAATCGGACTTTGTTTGGGCGGTCAAACGGGTGTTGACCGCCAGGATAAAGGTGATACCCGACCGGGTATGGGTAAATACCCGACAGGGTTTTGATTAAAAATGGCTCCAGAAGCCACTGCCACACTAGACCCGACCGGGTATGGGTATAGACCCAACCGGGTCACAAGTAAAGTTGGCTCCAGGGGCTACTGCCTCACCCTACCCGACCGGGTAAGGTTGGATACCCGACTGGGTATTGGGTTATACTCAAAATGGGCAGTTTTTGAGTAGGTTAATGTGGGCCGTTCAGGTGGGACCCGTCCACGTTGGTTACTAAGGATGTTTATATGACTATAGGGCTAGGTATTGTCCATAGTTAAGGGAATTAAAGGTTAGCCATATCCAGGTTAGGATTTGGTAGAGAATAGACTAGGGATCGAGTACCCTTTGGACGGTAAATGATCCAGAATACTCCAGGTGGGGTCGAGTACACTTGGACGGTAAATGATCCAGAATACTCCAGGTGGGGTCGAGTACCCTTGGACAGTAAATGATCCAGAATACTCCAGGTGGGGTCGAGTACCCTTGGACGGTAAATGATCCAGAATACTCCAGGTGGGGTCGAGTACCCTTGGACGGTAAATAATCCTAAATAATCCAGGTTGGGTTGAGTGCCTTGGACGGTAAATGATCTTAAAACACTCGGTAGTATGAATCGAAGGTAGACTATAGCTTGTGAGCTAGGCATCCGGGAAAGGAGTGAGAAAAGTTAGGTAAGAACGTTATCTCTAAAAGACTCTTTAAATGAAATGACCTACGGGTTGAGTATTTTACAAATATATATACATTATGTATCATCGAGTGGATGAGTCACATATATATATACATATATATATGTATGTATGTATCACCCTATATTTGGGTCTCGTGTCTGAAACACTAGTTATTCTTCATATAGCCTGCTTGTCACTAGTACTTCTATGGAGTACTGACCCCTCCGGGGGGCCTCACATTTTTCAGGTTAAGGCTAGAGTCCTACTACCTGCACCTTTGCCTAGGGTGACTGATCAAGAAGGAAGACGTGGTTCGTGCTTCCATTCTTATTTAAAATTTATAAATTGCTCATGGATATTTGAACAATGTTTTCTTTTAAACAGTTGGAGCCTGCGTGTTCTCTTTTTGGCCACGTGTGGCTAAATATCAAACATATTATTTTCGCATTCGTTTGATTAGGATATTGATTTTGATTGTATGAGTTTACTAATCGGTTTGGCAATAGAATCTATCGGACGCCTTGTATGATTCAATAAGGATGAACTAATGTTGTTCTTATTGGGTTGTACGGCGGTTGTCTACGTGGCTCGGATGCGGTCCGGGGCGTGACAATTAAATGGTATCAGAGCCATCAATTTCTAAACTATATAATTAACCTCTCAATATCTTACCGTCGAAAAGTTTTGAACAAAACCATGAGCAGAAAGTTTTTGTACCTAAGGAATCGTTGAAAACCAAGTTATTGACCTCTTATTGTTAAGACGGTACCCTTAACAGTTTGTTGGCCATAATGTTGGACCAAATGGTGTCTTTTGTACTATTCCGTCAATTGACATTGAAACGAGTCTAATGGCTCATTCCTTATTTCTTTTAGAAATGGAGGGTGGACGCAGGATAACTAGGAGAAACCAAACAGGTCATGTACCGGGGGCCACCGGGCATGACACACGGGAAGAATCACGGACCTCTAGGGGTAGAGGCCAGGGCCAAGACCGAGGAAGAGGCCGAGGCAGGGGTCCTGGGCGTTCTACAATGCCGACGGCAAGTAGTACACGGATCGGTTCTGTGCACCCATCTTGGGCCACTGAATCGGGTGATTTCACTTATACTCCGAGCACGGAGAAAGAGGAGACCCCGTACAACGGGGAGGACTTTGATGAAGAGGAGGATGATGATGATCCTCATTATGACCGTATGAGCGAGGTACTAGAATGGTACCTTGAGAACAAAGCCAAGAGAGAACAACGGCACTAAGCTAGACATGCTAGGCAAACGATGGGGCAGGGAAGCCGGGGTGCTTCTAGTGCTCCATCTGGGGGCATCCGGGGGAGAAATGATGGTACGCATATACAAGTACCTCAAAGAGGCTAGGGCCTTGGGGTGCAAATCATTTGATGGCAAGGGCGACATATCTGAGGCCGCCGACTGGATTAAGAAGCTGAATGATGCTTCTAGGGAGATGCAAATTGGACTCAACGTGAAGTTGAGGGTTGCCACCAGGCTACTTGACGGGGTAGCTGCTGTGTGGTGGGAAGGCGTGGAAGGGAAGTTCCACGGTGAGGCCACTTGGGAGAAATTCGAGGTGGAGTTTTATAATGAGTACTACTCAACTTTTGAAGTCAATCTCAAAAGAGGAGAGTACACAAACCTGAAACACGAGGATGGTTGCTCGGTGAGGCAATTGGAACAAAGGTTCTGTGACTTGGCACGATTCATCCCAGAATACTCTTTGGATGAAAATCGTATGACCAATCATTTTTGGGATGCGCTACAGTTGGACATCCGTGACCGGGCTACTTGTCATCATAACATGACATTTAGCCAGATCGTTGACCAAGGGCTCCTTGGGGTAGCCCAATGGAACGAGAGGAAGGCGAGGGATGCCGAGGAGGCGAAGAAGAGGAGATGGGAAAACTCTGGACCCCAAGACCACTCTTGGAAGCACCACGCCGGGGGTGGCAATTCATTCAGGGCGCCGGCACCACCGGCGAAAAAGAATAAGGGCTCAGGAGGGCAAGGGGCCAAACCAGGGAGTACGTGGTCACCGAGGTGCAAAAATTGCGGCAAGAACCATGTGGGGAAGTGCAATGAACCACCCTAGTGTTACAAATGCGGTAGCACGAGCCACCTCAAATCCTCTTGCCCAATGTTGAATGGAGGGGGGCCATCGGGGGCCATTGAAGGACCTACGGCTAGTAGGGGACGTGTGGGACCATCTCAGTCCGGCACGGGAAGGGGCGGACCCACGGCTAGCAACGCCGCGTCCGTTAACCAAGGGAGGACCCAAGCAAGGGTGTATGTTATGACCGAGGAGGCTGCGCGAGCAAACCCGGACTCCGTTGCAGGTAATGTACTAAATTTTATGTGTTTCTAGGCTTGTACGAAAATGGTTTATTGATTGTGGATGCTCCAAGCACATGACATGTGATAGAAGTTGCCTAATTGAGTTCCAGAAATGCAAAGGACCTAGAGTTACCTTTGGAGGTAATGACAAAGAAGGTCAAACAAAAGGAAGAGGGAAGGTGATCAAGAACCAGATAATCATTGATGATGTCTCATATGTCAAAGGCCTGAAGTTCAATCTTCTGAGTGCTAGCCAATTCTGTGATAAAGGATACACTGTTGAATTCACAAAGGACTTCTGCTATGTGAAGCATGAGACAACAAAGGAAGTGGTTCTTACAGCAACAAGGAAGAAGAATATCTATGTGGTTGATTCGAAAACTGCTAAAGATGGAGTATGCTTAATTGCCAAAGGAGATTCAAAACTAAGCTGGGACTGACACAAGAAGCTTAGTCATTTGAATTTCAAAACAATCAACAAATTGGCAAGAGAACACAATGTAGATGGATTTCCAGACATAGTATACAAGAAAGAGAACCCGTGCAGTGCATGCCAGAAGGGAAAACAACAGAAGAACTCTTTCAAACCCATTGCTGTAGATCTTGCCACTAGTCCTTTAAATCTCATCCACATGGATTTATTTGGACCAGTTGAGACTCCAAGTGTTGGTGGCAAGAAATATACACTAGTCATGGTAGATGACTACTCCAGATATACATAGACCATCTTTTTTACAAAGAAAAATGAAACGCTTCAGAAGTTGCCCTCTCTATTAAAACAACTTCAGACTGAGAAGAATATGAAAGTCAGGACAATCAGATCTGACAGAGGAACTGAATTTGTCAACCAAGTCATTAAGGACTTCTGAGATCAAAATGGAACCTTTCATCAACTCTCTGCCGCCAGAACACCTCAACAAAATGGCGTAGCAAAAAGGAGAAACACAATGTTGAAAGAAGCTGCAAAGACAATGATTGCAGAATCAGGATTACCAATGAGATACTGGGCTGAAGCAATCAACACTGCATGCTACACCCAGGACAGAAGCATGATCAACAAGAATCACCAGAAGACCCCTTATGAACTTTGAAAAGGAAGAAAACCCAACATCAGTTACATCCATATATTTGGATGCAAATGCTATATCCTGAATAATGGAAAGGATCATCTAAAGGTATTTCAAGAGAAAGCTGATGAAGGTGTATTCATAGGCTACTCAAGCACCAGCAAAGCCTATAGAGTACCCAACAGAAGAACTCTACATGTGGCAGAACACCTCAACAAAATGGCGTAGCAGAAAGGAGAAACAGAACGTTGAAAGAAGCTGCAAGGACAATGATTGCAGAATCAGGATTACCAATGAGATACTGGGCTGAAGCAATCAACACTGCATGCTACACCCAGAACAGAAGCATGATCAACAAGAATCACCAGAAGACCCCTTATGAACTTTGAAAAGGAAGAAAACCCAACATCAGTTACTTCCATATATTTGGATGCAAATGCTATATCCTGAATAATGGAAAGGATCATCTAAAGGTATTTCAAGAGAAAGCTGATGAAGGTGTATTCATAGGCTACTCAAGCACCAGCAAAGCCTATAGAGTACCCAACAGAAGAACTCTACATGTTGAAGAATGTATACATGTAAAGTTTAATGATAGCACCTCTTTTGAAGATATAACAGAGACCCTGAAGGAAGTCACCCTAGCTGACAGAACACCTGAGTCAACAGAAGAGTTAGTAGTTAATCCAGTGTTTCCAACACCTGCACCAAACCCCCTTCTGTTGAATGAAGATGAAGATTCAGAAGATGAGGAACCATAGAAACGCAGACAACAATTGACAGAACCTGACCTAACCTGGTTAAGAGATCATCCTCCTAACCAAGTGATTGGACAGATTAGAAGTGGTGTGCGGACCAGATCTGCCTCAACAAGAAGAGAAGCAATGTTTGCCTGTTACATATCTCAGATGGAATCTATGACAGTAGAAGAAGCCCTTGCAGACTCATTTTGGATCAATGCAATGCAAGAAGAACTTACTCAATTTGAAAGGAACAAAGTGTGGGAACTTGTTCCTAGACTAAAGCACCAGAATGTCATTTGAACCAAATGGGTATTCAAGAACAAAGCAGATGAAGATGGCAACATTGTAAGGAATAAAGCAAGGCTGGTAGCTGAGGGATACTGCCAAGAAGAAAGAATTGATTTTGATGAGACTTTTGCACCAGTTGCCGGACTTGAAGCCATCAGAATCATCCTAGCCTATGTTGCTTACAACAACATCAAGGTCTATCAGATGGATGTCAAGAGTGCATTCCTGAATGGAGATCTTGAAGAAGAAGTTTATGTGGAACAACCACCAGGTTATATCATTCCTACTCAATCCTCTTGTGTCTACAAGCTTAGAAAGGCCCTTTATGGTCTTAAGCAAGCTCCCAGAGCATGGTATGACACATTGTCTCTATTCCTAGTGAACCATGGGTTTACTAAGGGAAAGGTTGACAAAACTCTATTTCAAATCTCTGTTGCTAACCATATTCTGTTAGTACAAATATATGTTGATGATATTATATTTGGAAGTACTAATGCAGAATTATGCAAGAAATTTTCTCAAGTTATGCAGAGCCAATTTGAAATGAGTATGATGGGAGAGCTCAACTACTTCCTAGGACTACAAGTAAAACAAGTTCCTGAAGGAATCTTTATCAACCAAGGGAAGTACACCAGAGACCTGATCAAGAAGTTTGGCGTAGAAGGCAAATCCTCAGTGAATGTAACACCCCCAATTTCCCACCCAAAATAAACCTTGAAATAATAATTTATCCAAATGGAAATGGTGAATTTTATTTGGAAATACTTAAAATGGTGCAACAGAATAACAAAAAGGAAATTGAGCGTGTTACCGCCACACTTAGCACATCCATAGCTAAGTGCACAGGCTAACCAAAATACTTGTCCAAATATTCTAAAGTGAGGGAAATAGAAAAGTAAAGATGTCCATTACATGCTCTTAAACCAAAAGTTCGTAAAGTAAAGTCTTATTAATGAAGATGTGTCGAAATAGCGCCCTCAAGAACTCAAGCATGCATATCATCATCCAAAGGATAATCATCTGTAAAACAAAGAAGAGAAAAGCAAACAAGGAAACAAAATTAGCCGGAAATGCTAAGTAAGTTTACCCAACCCCGTAAAATAATCATGTTTGATACATATATATAATTTTTGCAAAACATTTTGGAGGAAAACCTTTAAAAACATTTTATACCATTCATAACTAAAATAGTATTTATAAAACTTTTAATCACAAAATTCACAAGTAATATAATAATAATTAAAATATAGGCACATATTTCCAAATCACAATAATTTCAAGAAATATCAATATACATCAAAAGGTGTTATTCTCATGTATCATATTTCCAAAGTACAATTTTCCAATCCAGTACACTAAAATTCTCTTCTCTTTGAGTTTCTCAAAAATTCTTTTCACTAAGCCTCCTAGTAATTTAGAAGGGCGGTGCTCAAGTTCTTATTGAGCCCGGTGGTCCGTTGTTATGTACGGCCACCCCGGACTTTTTACCGGTACCACATCTTCCCCATATAGAATTTGAACCTCTACCTTAAGTGTGCACACCTCCTGAAAGGGATTCCAAGCCCTCTGGGTAGTAAGAAGCCCAAAGTAGTCGGGATGTTTTCTAACAACTACTTCACCCAAAATTTTAATTCTAAGTGACCAGGTACCACTACTATTGCCAAAATTCACCAAATATTTATCGTTCGGCATTTTTCTACCAAACGCACCAAAATCATTTATTTAAATTGTTCAGATTGGTTACCGAACCCACCAAGCAAATAGTAGTATCCCTAATCACTCCTTCACAATTAACGGTCGTGAAGGGGACCGACACCATGGATTTCTCCCGCGATGCCCACCTTTAATTTATGAAAATCGTTTAGTCTTTTATCTCTTCCCAAAATTTTATATAGGAATCCTTCACAATTAACGGTCGTGAAGGGGACCGACACCACGGATTTCTCCCGCGATGCCCACCTTTAAAAATATTGATTTTTCTTTGTTTTCCAAAAACCAATCAGAAGTTCGTATCTTTCAGAATATGCTAAAATCTCCATATATTTTCTCAATAATCCAATTTAATCACAGCACCACCAAAATATGCTTCAGTATAAAATCTCCCAAAAATCATATACAATAACTCATATCAAAATCCAATAATAATGAACCAATATCTTAAGTACAAATAATATCATAGAATAATAGTCACTCAAATTCAATACACATAAATAAAATTCTCAAATATGCACATAAAAATATTCAATATAATTATAAGGCAAAAGTATAATTTTGGTTGCAATAGAACTTACCTCAAACTCCAAGTACTCCTAGTAAAATCTTCTACTTTGCTTCCTCTCCAAATTCACCTTCTATTAAAATTTCTAGTCAATATCTTATTCAAAATATAATTGAATTCTTCTACCCTTTTTTTTCTAATTTCCCTTCTTATGATTCAATTGTATTTATTTTGTTATTAACCCATAGTTTTATTTATTCCCATCAATTATCTAATTCATTATTGGTTTAACTAGCCCAATTGTACTTTATTCATTTATTATTCACCATATATTCTTATTATTGTCCATTTACAAAAGAAGTCCAGATTACACTGCCAAGATTATATTATTAATAACAAGTCTAATTATAATAGCCAATTAATTTTACTTAACTAAAATTGACTAATTAACTACAAAGTGGCAAATTGAAAAGTGAACAATACAATCCATTACCAATATTCCTACAATCCATTTTATTATAACCATCCTTATTAGTATTATTATTTGATGATTTTCATTATATTATTATTATTATTATTATTATTATTATTATTATTATTATTATTATTATTATTATTACTGACCAGCCCAACTAATTTT
Organism: Cuscuta europaea; assembly: GCA_945859875.1. Taxonomy (NCBI): domain Eukaryota; kingdom Viridiplantae; phylum Streptophyta; class Magnoliopsida; order Solanales; family Convolvulaceae; genus Cuscuta; species Cuscuta europaea. Next base: position 1,811,037 of record CAMAPE010000011.1, on the reverse strand, counting down.
TAAACAGCCCGATCCATAAAAGAGCGCAGTTTAAATGATTTGAGCGGCCCAGATTGACGGATGGAATTTAAGAGTACAGTACGTACTCTTTCCTCTATGCAATCCGGCGACCGGCGGAACAAAGGTGATTGGTGGCGAGCTCAGATGGCCTCCTACCTATCAACAGAAATGGCGCACTCTATCACGTAGCTAGGCAACAGCGTTGTTTGACGACAGCAACCCCCGTGTGGCGGGCCGGCGGCAGTAAATTGGTTTCTTCTCCGGCGACGAAGTTACTGCACTCCAGCGCTCTTCTTTCCCACCAGTGAATTCGTCCGTCTCTTCCCTTACTGCAAAGTACGACACTAATCAAGGGAGTCTGAATTTGGTTTCATTTTTTTGTTCGCATGTGGTACATATATATACGATAGTATTGTTGACTAATCTAAGTTGCAGCTCGGTTTGGTTCTATTGCAGAGGGTATTTATTTAATTAATTAGCTTCTGTTTTATGTTGTTAATAAAATAGAAAGACTTAGTCTCTTGTTGTTATTTCAGTTCCTATTTGTATGCACTAGTTGCTTAGTGGGTAGTTTATTTCCGGATCATTGTTATTGACTTTTGCAGTTATAAATATGAATAGAAGCAACATAAAAGCTGTGAGTTTGCAACACCAAAAATAATCTGCTATTTGTTCCTATTCGAACTTTTGTCTTCTATTTTGCTTTTGTTTTTCATTATTGTTTCAACATTTGGTATCAGAGCTAATGGCCTCGAACGGATCAAGAACACCACCTCGAGCTCGTGGACGCAGTCTCTCCAGGCAGCGTGTTCGCGAGATTGTGACGCACCAAGTAGTCAGGGAAACAAGCAGTGTAGTTTACCCCATTCTGACTCGTACTAACTATGCTGAATGGTCATTGGTGATGAGGGTTAACTTGCAAGCTCAAGGGCTGTGGAGAGCTGTTGAAGATGGAGACGGAGATGTCGCCTATCGGGAGGATAGACAAGCCTTGTCTGCAATCTTACATGCGGTGCCACCAGAGATGTTGTCAACACTTGCCGTAAAGGACACCGCAAAGCAAGCATGGGATACAATCAAAACACAGCGGATGGGAGTTGATCGTGTTAGGGAGGCCAACGCCCAGAGGCTTCGGATGGAATTTGAGTCAATCACGTTCAAAGATGGAGAAAGTGTGGATGATTTCTCCATGAGGATCACTAGCCTCGTGAACAATATGCAAGTTCTCGGGGACAAGTGGAGGAGGAACGGGTTCTAAAGAAATTCCTACGAGTTGTGCCACCACGGTACACACAAGTAGCTATTGCGATCGAGACCTTACTTGACCTGAGCACTCTGATGATTGATGAGCTAACTGGAAGGCTGCGATCAGCAGAGGAGCGCTATGGGATTGGTGAACCAGACACCAAGTTGGGTGCAAAACTTCTTCTTACAGAAGAGGAATGGCGAGCACGTGAAAAGGGGCGTGAGAGTGTTGAAGGCTCATCTAGCAGCGGAAAACAAAAGGGTTACATCCATGGAAACTCTCGTGATAGAGTTTTTGAAAAAGGAAAGTGCTATAATTGTGGAATATCGGGCCATTTTGCGAGAGAATGTCGCAAACCAAGACGGGAATGGAAGCAAGAGGCACATCTAAGCATGCTTGATGATACTCAGCCTGCTTTACTCATGGCATCCGTACAGACCAACAACTCAGGAGGCGTCTCAAGTGATACTCAATATGTGTACTTGAATGAGGAGCATGTCCACCCAGTTTCTGCAGGAAAAGGTGTATGGTATTTTGACACTGGAGCAAGTAATCATATGACAGGCTGTCGCGAAATGTTCATATCATTAGACGAAGGAGTGAAAGGGTCGGTCAAACTTGGTGATGGCTCGGTTGTGGACATTTGCGGACGAGGATCTGTGATGCTCTTATGTAAAACTGCAGAACATAAGGTGCTTACTGAGGTATATTTCATGCCAGGATTGTGCAGTAATATCATTAGTATTGGACAGCTTGACGAGAACGGGTGTAGAACTGTGATTGAAAATAGTACATTATGCTTGTTTGATCGTAACAGAGTATTATTAGCTCAAGTGCCTCGCGCCAAGAACAGGTTGTACACCTTGATTTTAGAATTGGCTTCCCCAATATGTTCGCTTTCCAAGATGGATGATATAGCATGGTTATGGCATGCTCGCTATGGCCACTTAAACTTTCGCTCCTTACGAAACTTGGCACAAGGAGGTCTGGCAGAGGGTATTCCAGTGATTACTCATGTTGATCAGTTCTGTGGCAGTTGCGCACTTGGCAAGCAGCACCGCAACTCATTTCCGCAAGTTTCGACATACCGTGCAACGAAAGGTCTCGAGCTAGTTCATATTGATCTGTGTGGGCCCATTACACCTGTCACACCTGGAGGTAACCGCAATTTTTTACTTATCGTTGATGACTATAGTAGATATATGTGGTTAGAAGTACTGAAAACAAAGGATGAGGCTCTTAAACACTTCAAGAAGTTCAAGGCACGGGCTGAAATGGAAATTCAAGGGAAACTTATGGCGTTTCGTTCTGACCGTGGTGGTGAGTTCAACTCCAGCGAGTTCAGGGAGTATTGTGATGAACAAGGCATAAAACATTGTACTACTGCACCTTACTCTCCACAGCAAAACGGTGTGGTTGAACGGCGAAACCAAACGGTGCTTGAAATGGCAAGATGTTTGCTGAAAGGAATGGGGATGCGAGCAATGTTTTGGGGGGAGGCTGTTAAAACAGCTGTCTATATCCTAAATCGGTCGCCAACATGAAGCTTGGAAGGAAAAACACCTTATGAGGCGTGGTTTAATAGAACACCAAAGGTGCATCATTTTAGAACTTTTGGGTGTCTTGTTCATGTTAAGAAGGTTGGACCGGGAGTGTCAAAACTGATGGACCGCTCAACACCGATGGTTTTCAATGGATATGAAGAAGGCTCTAAGGCTTACCGAGTTTATGACCCAAATGAGAAGACTCTTCATGTGACCAGGGATGTGGTATTTGAGGAAAGAAAGGGCTGGAGTTGGTCGATTGAAAAGGAAGATCAGACAGCAAAAAACTTCACTGTTGAAGTTTGGAATGATCATGCTCATGAAGAAGGGTCAAATGGCGCATCAAATGTCACTCATACTCCTGAAGAAACTGGAAACAGCAATAGAACCACATTGGAACCAGAGGAGCGTGAGCCTCGATACCGCACGTTGGCTGAAATTTATGAAGCAACTGAAGAGATTGATCCAACTTCAGGTGGTCTATGTCTACTTGCTGCTGATGAACCCACAAATCTGGAATAAGCGCTTAAGGAAAAATGCTGGAGAAACGCTATGGAGGAGGAACTTCTCTCCATTCGAAAGAATGAAACTTGGGAAATCACTACACTTCCAGCAGGGAAGAAGGCCATAGGCTTAAGGTGGGTGTTCAAGGTGAAAAAGGATCAAGCAGGAAATATTGTGAAACATAAAGCTCGGTTAGTCGCAAAAGGGTACGTCCAACGCCAAGGAGTTGACTTTGATGAAGTTTTCGCACCTGTAGCTCGAATGGAAACAGTGCGTATTCTGTTGGCCCTTGCTGCTCATAATGGTTGGGAGATACATCACATGGACGTTAAGTCAGCCTTCTTGAATGGTGATCTTGCAGAAGATGTATTTGTTCATCAGCCACCGGGGTTCGTTGATATTCGCAATGAAACAAAAGTACTTAAACTACGAAAGGCTTTGTACGGCTTACGACAAGCACCACGAGCCTGGAACACCAAGTTAGACTCCTCACTCGTTTCACTTGGGTTTGAAAGAAGTCCACTGGAACATGCAGTGTACCGTAGATCAAATGGTTCGTCGCATTTGTTGGTTGGAGTATATGTGGATGACCTAATCATCACTGGAAGTCCTGAAAATAATATTGCAGTATTCAAGAATCAAATGAAGAGTTTGTTTGATATGAGTGATCTTGGTCTTCTAAGTTATTATCTCGGTATTGAAGTAAGGCAAGGGAACGGGGAGATCACTGTCTGCCAAAGATCTTTTGCAGAAAGGATTATTGTTATCTCCAACATGACTGAATGCAACTCATGTCATACACCGATGGAACAACGTTTAAAACTGAGCAAGAATGATGCTGGAGAAACTTTGGAAGCAGTACAATACCGAAGTTTAGTTGGGAGTCTTCGCTATCTTTGTAACTCAAGACCGGACATTCTTTTCTCAGTGGGGCTTGTGAGCAGATTTATGGAGGCTCCGAAAGCTTCACATTGGGCAGCTTTGAAGAGAATCTTGAGGTATATTAGAGGGACGACTGGGTACGGTTTTTGTTACAAGAAAATAAACAAATCTGAGCCTACTTTGGTTGGTTATAGTGATAGTGATCATGGTGGTGACACTGATGATTGCAAAAGTACTACAGGCATTGTTTTTTTCCTTGGATCTAGTTTGATTTCCTGGCTATCTCAAAAACAGAAGGTGGTTGCACTTTCATCCTGCGAGGCAGAATACATGGCCAGCGCTACTGCAGCTTGCCAAGGCGTTTGGTTGAGTCGTTTGTATGGGGATCTTACGAATTGTGAGCCAAAGAAGGTGAGGCTACTGGTAGACAACAAATCAGCCATCGAGTTGAGCAAAAATCCTGTTCACCATGATCGAAGTAAGCATATCGACATCCGTTTTCATTATATTCGGGAATGTATCCAGAACAGTTTTGTTGAAGTTCATCATGTGGGGACAACTGATCAATTGGCTGACATATTGACTAAGGCACTTGGTAGAATCAGATTCCTTGAGTTAAGGACTAAGCTTGGAGTGAAAGAAGTGGTTCCTGGCAACTAGATTAAGGGGGGGAATTGTTGACTAATCTAAGTTGCAGCTCGGTTTGGTTCTATTGCAGAGGGTATTTATTTAATTAATTAGCTTCTGTTCTATGTTGTTAATAAAATAGAAAGACTTAGTCTCTTGTTGTTATTTCAGTTCCTATTTTTATGCACTAGTTGCTTAGTGGGTAGTTTATTTCCGGATCATTGTTATTGACTTTTGCAGTTATAAATATGAATAGAAGCACCATAAAAGCTGTGAGTTTGCAGCACCAAAAACAATCTGCTATTTGTTCCTATTCGAACTTTTGTCTTCTATTTTGCTTTTGTTTTTCATTATTGTTTCAACAAGTATATCCGCAGTTCATAACCGTTACGTTCTAAGCTCGGCAGTCCGTTGGTTTTCATACTTGGCATGCTTTATTTCCTTGGTCCGTTACTCCATATTATGATGATAATAATTAGCACGTAAGTGCTTTGCCATAACCGTTGCATGTACGTAGTATATACATTATGTATGTATGTGTCATGTATAGTATAGATGTATGATATGTTACCTATGTATGTGTTTTTAGCATGTATGCATGAACCCACGTAATGTAGTATATGATATATGTATGTGAGTTATGTGCATCATATCATCATCCAGGTATGGTGTGTTATGCTACGTAGTGCATTGTATCTAAGTGATGTATATGTATGAGTTAAGCTAGTATTATTATTTACTCGTATTATTTATTCTATCAACTTGTTTCACTTTTATTATTTTATCAGATAATTTATATCTGATTTTATTTTAAGAGTTTTTTTTGAAATTTTTGTGGTGTCACAATGAAGATTCCCATGAACACTTCTCAAGGGATTGGACCAGATGATGAAGGAAAAGATGTTGATGCAACAACATACAGAGGAATCATTGGATCTCTTCTGTATCTAACTGCAAGCAGACCAGACATATCATTCTCTGTTGGAATATGTGCCACATACCAATCAAAGCCCAAGGAGAGGCATCTAAGTGCTGCAAAAAGAATTATCAGATACATCAAAGGAAATTCAAATGCAGGCCTATGGTATCGCAAGGGAGGTAACTTTGAACTAATTGGTTACTCTGATTCAGATTTTGCAGGTTGCAGGTTAGACAGGAAGAGCACCTCTGGTCACTGCCAATTGCTAGGTGGGAGATTTGTCTCCTGGTTTAGCAAGAAGCAGAATTCAATCTCAACCAGTACTGCAGAAGCTGAATACATTGCAGTTGGGAGTTGTTGTGCTCAGCTACCATGGATGAAGCAACAACTGAAGGATTATGGCATTCAAGCAAAGGAGATCAAGCTTCTCTGTGACAACACAAGTGCCATTGCAATCACACGGAATCCAGTTCTTCATTCCAGGACAAAGCGCATTGAGATCAGACATCATTTCATCAGAGATCATGTTGAGAAGAAGCACATATGCATGGACCATGTGTCAATAGAAGACCAGCTTGCAGATATCCTAACTAAGCCTTTGCTTGATGCTAGGTTCAACAAGTTGAGAGAAGAATTGGGAATGATGGATGAAATTCCCAGAGAAGGTTGAAAGGGAGACCTTCTGTTGCAAAATTTATGTTACAGAAACCCAGGTACAGAACCCCTTCTGTTTTCCACCTTGAACAGAGAACCTCTGTTCCTACCAGAACACCTTAGCAACAGAAACCCTCTATATCCCTAACAGAAGGTTGTGGACTTAGAAATTTTTTGAGGAAATGGGTGACCTAGTTACTTATTGAAGGTCTTTTACCCTTTTACCCTTAAACGTTATTACAGCCGCAGAATATTTACTGCGCCCCTTTTCTCATTTATTGGTACCTCGTAACCGCCAATAATCTCAAACGTCCACTAATCTAAACCCTTATATTCCATTCTTTTCAACCTAAACCACTACTGCTCTCATCTCTCTCAAGCATTCAAACCTCCATAACTCTCTAGCTTTCCAAAACTTACCTTCTTCTCTAATGGCGTTCATCACCTTCAACTCTCTCTCATAGGCTCAACAAGAAACTCTGACAAAGAATGTACTCACTGGGATGAAATGCGACCTCTACGCACTCCCACGACTCCCCGAGGACGAGGAACTGATGGAAAGGATACTCGAGTGCCTCAATGGCTCTCAACTGAGCAAGGTAATCACCTACAATTATACTCAGTACAGCAATATTGATGTGGTTGAGTTCTATCTCAACGCTGACTACCAAGACGAGGTCATCACCTCCACTGTCGATGGAGAAAAGGTCACTGTAGATGCGGGAGTCATCAATGATCTTTTCAAAATCCATGTTGAAGACGAATCCAACGGTCTCATGGACTTAGAATCTGTGGAACTCACTGCTGTAGAGTTTGCCTTGAACTACGGCAGACCAAGTGCCAATATTCCCAAGCTAACAGGGAAGAAGCATTCATTGAAGAGGGACATTGAACTGCTTGTGAACATTCTTCACAAATGTGTCTAGTGCAGATACACCTCCACAGATGAATTCACCATCTCCCAGGCCAAGGCCATTTATGATGTGCTGCACAAGGCAACCCTTAACAGGGGACAAGTCATCCTCAGGTCCATGATCGAGTTTGTCAAGGTGACCAAAAGGAAGAACAAAGATACATGCATGTACTCAGGGAAGGTGGGACATGCCCTTCTGATCTATGAACTGTTGATACAAGGAGTTGGGCTCAGGAAGCCAACTTTGGTGGATCATTCTAAAGTGATTTTCCTAGCCACTACCAGCAACAGAGATGCTGCTATAAAAGCTGAACTCAAAAGGTTAGCTAAATTGGACCTTAACAGACAGAAGATCCAACAAAAACCCTCCCAGCAGAACACATCCTTCAGTTCTGAGGAGGAACCTTTGGTGAAGAAGGTGTGAAGAAGGCAGTTACTAAGAAGGCTGCTCTAGAAAAGGTCAAGAAGGTAGTGACCAAGAAACCCAACCCCAAGAGGAAGAAACCCTCTTATGTCTCTACAGCATCTACCCCTTCTGCCTCTCTGGTTACTAAGAAACATAAGATCACAACTCCTGTCATTCAGAGAACCCCATAAGCTCAGGGGGAACTAGATGAATCTAAATCGCCTCTTTTGATCAAGAATCCTCTCTGGCAAGGAAAGAAGATCATTTTTGAGTCTAGTGAATCTGAGGATGAACCAGCTATGAAGGATGCCACTGCTAAGGGGGAACCTGAGATATCTGCCCAATCAGATATCTCACCAGAACACCAGGTTCCAGAACCCATTGCTCACCAGACAGAGAACCCCAGACAGACTACAGAACTGCTCTAGACAAGCAATTTGAGCGTGTTTTAGCATGGAGAAGATGGAGGATGGGACCACTCTAGAAGATCATTCAATATTTCGATCACTATGAGTCAGAGGAAGCTGAAGTCCTCAACTGGGTAGGCACTGATGATGTCTCTAAGTGCTTTGCTCTGAATTTTCTCACTTATGTGCTTGAAAAGAAGAAGGCTAATTACAAGGGAAAGGCTGTTCTCATCTCCACTCCCTCAGAAGAACCTGTGAAACCGCTCAGAGATGATGAGATTGAAGCTTTTGAAGCTTGGCTATTTGCAAGGAAGGCAAAGGATTCTGTGAATCCTAACTTTATGCTTGGAGAACCCTCTGCACCCAAGACAGAAGGACTAGCTATGATGGGGCTAATACAAGAATGGAGAGCCTCGCTAGTGGAAAATCATATTCTTGAGGTATTTTCCCATTCTCCTTCTCTCCATATTGCAACAGAACCCCTGATACTGTCATCACCCACATCACCTCCCCACCAGAATATTTCTTCGCCTCCTCAGCTACCCTCATCCAAACTCCCAACACCACACATCACTCCACATCAATCCCCCTCTAAACAAAAATCCCCTTCATCACAACAGAAAACCACCCCCCAACAGAGTCCCTCCGACAACAGAAACCCAACTTTCAAATCTACCCCTTCCAAGGAGAAAACCCCCTCCAAGGAGAAAACCCCCTCTAAACAGAAAACTCCTTCTGAGCAATCCAAACACTCCTCACCCTGCAAACCAACTCGATCCAACAGAAACCGCTCCCCTTCACCACCACCATCTCCTCATCACCAGAAAACCCCATCTCTTCAGAAAGCCTCTTCACACCAGAAAAACCCCCTCACCCCAGAAATCCAAATCTCCTACCCCCTCTAAACAGAAGTCACCCTCTCCTGCTGACAACTCCCCAAGATCTTCTCACCACTCTAAGACCTCCAAACCAAAGAAGAAACCCATCTTTCGCCTTATCTCATCAGACAGTGATAATAATGGTTTCTTGACCTCATCCCTTGCTGGAGATATCACTTCTAAGAGAAGGAAAACACCTCCTAAGGAGTCATCCAAGAGACCTCCTTCTCCTCAGCAACCACATAGCAATAGACCTCCAATGCCCAGGTCTAGAGGACTGGGAATGCCTAACTCTAAGGAAGCAGAACCTCATATGCCTTTCAACAAGTTTGTAGAAGCTGCAGAAGATTTTGGAGAACAGATGTTGGATAACATGAATAAGCTTGTGTTAATCAATGACAGGCACTATGTGCATCTAACCCAAGTCAACACTGATCTTGAAGCTGGGTTACAACAACTCTCTGCAAAGGTTGACTCTCTAACCCAAGTCTTAACTTCCTTCATGGAATCTTCCGATGCAAAGGTAGACGCAGACTCCAGAGAAATGGATGGTATCAATTCTGTATTTTACTACCACTCCCAATCTCTCAACAAACAGCATGAGAAGATCAAAAATATATCTGAATCCATTGAAACTCTCCAATGGTATGCTGATCAGTCATCTGAGAAATTTATGGAGCTACAATCTCTATGCAAGGATCATAACGAGCAGGGCCTTGACCTCCTTAAGAAGGATAAGGAACGCTATCAAAATCTCACTCTCCTAGAAGTTAGTCAAAAGGATATTGTCAATATTATTGAGAAGCAACAAGGCCTGATAGAAGACCTCACTTCTGTCACACAAACCTTACCAGAAGCCCTAGAACAGATTGCTACATCTCAGGCTTCAGAGTTTCAAAGATTAAGCATGATGATAGCATATCTAGATGATGCCAAAAAGGAGGAAGAGGGCCCCCAACCTCCTAAGCCCCGCTCTACTAGAACTCCTGCAAGAGCATCATCCTCTGTTGAACCAGCTATTGATCCAACACCTTATTTTGAAGCTGTCATTCAGAAGAAAAGGTTGGCTGGCATTCCCAGACCCCTATCTCCACCTAAGCAAGGCACTAAGAAGAAGAAAGTCATGAGTTTCATTGAATGGAGACTAGGAGGATCACAGAAGATTGATAAGACTCAGTTTGAAGAGATGAAACAGAAAATGACTCCTACTCAGCAGCAGAACCTTTATCTTGACAAAGATGGTCTAGTGAAAGTCAGATGTGGTGGATCTTTGGAAGAAGCAGAGTTTTGGTATCTCAACAGAATCCTTCCAGGGAAGGACATCCATGAAGGAGTTCTCAACTGTCTTGACTGCAAGCTCTCACCCATCTGGGAATCTTATCAAAGATCTGGGACTCTCACTGGAATTCGAGAAGATGTCAACACAGAGCTAAAAAAGCTTCAAGGACTGGAAGATGAAGCAATGGCTGCAGCTGAAAGGGAAAAACTGTAAGAGAACAGCCTTGTAAACTATCACCCAATAAAAGAACATCTCTGCCTTTCAATCTGTAAGGCAATTACTCCATATCTGTTCTTACTTTTTGCTCTTACTGTCTGCTATGTATGTTTATCTTATCTTGATTTATTGCCTGCTATCTTGATTGTATCTTACTCTTACTATTTTCCTATGCCAAGTTGCCCACCAAGATTTTTAATGAAAGTTTTTAACTTTATTTGTTTGTGGTGAAAGGCATTTCTCTGAAAATAGTTAAAGGGTTTTGGCATCATCAAAAAAGGGGAAATTGTAAGGAATAATTGTAATTAGATTTTGATGATGCTATATTAATTAGGACTTTAGAGTACCCCTCTTTAGAAGTTTGTATTAGAAATTTTCCTTGTAAAGTTTCTTAATATAGTCAACTGACAGAAGACCTCCTGACAGAAGACCCTCTGATAGACTTAGTCTGAACAGAAGACCTTTGGTTCTCTGTTGGTTCATATCCAGACAGAAGACCCCCTGGTTCTTTGTTAGACCTCACTTCAACAGAATCTGTCAAGACCCTCTTGTTGGCTCGCTTTTTATGGAAGACCTAAGGACCCTCTGGTAGCTTATTCCAACAGAAGTGCTCGGGACCTTCTCTGGTTGACCCTCTGCTGAAGACACCAGAAGGCCTGACACTTAGAGAATTTTCATGGAACTAATTTAGCCGGTGAAACCAACGGAAGATTCCTTCAACGGCTAGGAGACTTGAACGGGAAAGCTACAGTACGCGCATTAAATGCACATTTAATGCACGCCGTACCCTGAAGAGTAAAAGCTGATGATTGGCCGACATTTCAGGATAACTTTATCCCAAAATAACAACTCGCCAACTTTGTTAGGTCCTACTGGTCAAGTCAACTGTTCGCACATTTAATGCAGTTGTCCTCCTCCTCCAACGGGAAGACAACCTCAGTATAAGAGATACACTTTGAAGAACAAAAAACAGAGACTATACTACTGAAAGCAAAAATTATTCAAACGCTCAAAGACTTAAACTTCCATTCTTCACGAGCAACACTCTAAAACGTTGGAAAAGATTATAACCTCAATATCTTTTCTTTCCAACGTAAAAAGAATCGTTCCAATTGTTCTTCAACACTTCAAGCTCTTCAACTACATATCCTTTGTAAAGAAGCTAGTTGGAAAACCCTTGTTCTCACAAGAAGAATTCTTCTCCAACGAGAAGGACGTCCAAGTAACTGGAGTAGTGAAGCGGTGATACTTCAAGGAAGCTCAGTGAAAGGACCAGTCTTAAAGGAATCAAGGAAGTGCATCCCAGGAGACATCTAGGCTTGAAGAAGACGTGGAGAGCTTCTTAAGTGCTAGGACTAAGGCTGTGTAATTGGATTTTTTACAAGTTTAGTGGACAGTGGATTAGAGGAACGAGTTGTTCCTTGAACCACTGCAAAAATCTCTGGTGTCATTTACTTACTGCATTTACTTCTTGCATTAACTTTAAACTGTTTACCTCTAGAGATTTGGACTCTGTGTTCAGCAGAACCCTTTCTGTGAGTTAACAGAAGACCTATTGCCTTTGCATCTCTTAGAGGCTAACCGGACAGAACTCCTACCAGAAGATCATCCGCTGCTAGTCTGTTCTGCCAACAGAACAGGCTATTCTGTTAAATCTGGTACTTAGCTTGAAAAAGTTAAAAAACAGTACAGTCTATTCACCCCCCCCCTAGACTGTACCCGGTACAACCGGGACCAACAAGGCCCTTATGGGTTGATGGGCCAGCCCTTGTTGGGCCATTAACCCAACAATGACTAAATACGAACACAACTAAAAGTTATGAGGCTACAACTATAATATCACTAAACGTATTTAGTTAGATGTTATTTAACCCCCCAATACAGGATAGGAGAGGGGGGAGGTAAGAGCGTATTTTTAATATTGTAAGGTTGTAGAACATTATGCGATTTTTTCGATAACTTTAAATACACTTTATTTCGTGTTTGGGTATCCGATCAAGGTATTTTTGTAAAGTACATATTTCCGAGATCTATGCATCAATATATGTTGAAAGGGCTAATAGTGTTTCTACAAATTTTGACTTTTCTTGTGCTTTATAACTTATTTTTAAAAGGATGTTTTTACTTGGACTTATTATAGTCTCAAACAAGACTAGATCAAACCATTTCAGATCAGACAAAAAAACAATCCAAGTAAAAACATCTTAAGTATCAAATTGTAAAGAAAAAAATTGTATCAATCGAATACTCTAGTGCATAATTACAATATATCCTGCAAGTATTGCGTATATTTAGTAGTTCACATACTATTGAATATAAAATTACAAGAGCTATCAATAGAAACTACTTTTATATGAATTTTTTAGATTATATATACCATAAGTAACATATATGCACTAAGAATCTTTAAAAAATGTAGTAAGAATCTTCAATCGCTTAATGGTTTGGAAGTGGATAATGGATTTGTGCATGTTCCGGTGTGAGTTTAAGGTCACAGCTTCGGAACTCGTAGGAGGCGGATTAAGAGACAGCAAGGTGGATTCATTTTTTTTTAAAAAAAAGACTTTTTGTTGTGGTTATTGGTTTAACCACAACAAAAAGTTTTAATTTCTACAATAGATTGGTCATGTAGGTTAAGATAATGTTGTAGGTTTACTCTACACTTTATGAAAAGTATGACGTTTTTCGTACTATATAGCAGTATTATATACTTTATTAAAGTGTAGTATAGTTGCTTTTAGGATAAAATTCTTCCAAAAATAAAAATGTGACAATTAGTTTGATACAACTCGAAAAGGAATGCGAGATAGATAAAGGGGTGTTTGGAAAATGGGGGTTTGGCCTCTTTTAGCGTTTTCAATGAGTGAAAACGTTGTTTAGTAAATGGTTGTTCAGCCCTAGCGGTTTTGGGCGGAACCGCTGAAATAGAAACGCTGCAAATAAGAGAGTTATGGGTTGGCGTTTTGAAATATGACATTTTCAACTAATTGTTATAGTGAAACAGCTAAATTATCAAACATTTTCTGACAATCCACCAACTTAATCCGCTAGTCAAATCTGCTGATTGAATCTGTTATTGACAGCCCGCTAACATAATCCGCTAAATGTCAGACACACACAAAGTGATATGGAGAAAGTAGTATAAAATAGTGTAATGAGTTAATAACACGTTGAGTGAGTTCTATTTTATACTTACTTCGTTCATTTCTAATTAGGTTTCACATTTGACGATGCATAACTTTGATCATTGGTATATTTTATTCCTTGTTAATAAATAAAATAGAAATTCAGATTTTGAAAATTCTGAAATCGACAAGATTCTTCATATAAAAATGAAAATTATTTATTAACAGTATTTAGAATATTCTTCAAATTATTAATACGACAATATTCTTCAAATTAAAATTCTGAAATTGACAATATTTTTTTCTGAACAATTATTAATATTTTTTATGATGGAGTGAAATGAAGAGATAAGAGTAAATTGAAAATTGTCATATTGATAAGTTTGTATTTAGACACGCATTTGATGCATGTTTAGATCGACTTTTGATGGTTTCCCTAATTATTTTGTGTCGCAAGTCTCAATTTTAGATCAAGTTATGTTATCAGGCGTTGGTTCGAGTTTTATGTCTTTTGGACTCAAAATCAGGGAATTTGAGCCCAGCACTGGCGCTTGAGAAGCAATCAGGACGATTTGAGAAGAATTTGAGAGTGAACTGAGATCTTTGGAGGTCACCGGGAGGTTCACAATGAATATTTGATGACAAAAGAGCTTTAGGATTGGCTACGAGATCAAAAGAAGATGAATAGAGTTTGAAAATGACGATCAGGATGACCTTCTGTCAATCGTTCAAGCATATCTCTTTGTACAAGCATCCAAAGGACACTATTCAAGTCCCATATGAAAGACAACGTCAAGTGATACAAATCATATGAAGACATTATTGCGAGAATCTGAGAGGAAAAATGTGAAAATAGACGATGAAGTCAGATGATCCCTGTTTCAATTTCAGAATGAGAACTTCCACCATTTTATTTATATCTCTTGATTGGATGATTCAAATCCAATTCGGGAAGTTGTGGTGGATAGCGGACTTCATTATCTACAATGTTCATAAAGGAAGTTTTGTCAAATTCGGAATAGAGTAGCTGGAAAACTCACTGGAAACCACGCACGCGTGCGTCCAACATTTTTACGCACAAGTCTGTCGGACGCCACGCACACGTGCGTGGGCGCCGTGCGTGCTCTGTTTCAGTCCTAATTCAACCCGATTGCTTCGTTTTTCCTATTTAAACAGCCTGTAAACCCCTATTTTGAGGGGAGGCTTAGAGAGGGTGCCTAGCACGAAATTTAGAGAGATTTTCAGCCGTGTTCATCAATCTTTGGGGATTCTTTGTAAGTTCCATCTTTTTAATTAATGAAAATTTTAATTCTCTTCATAAATTTGAATTAAAAATTTGAGACAACTTGTTTCCACGACTTAAGATATACCAACAAAAAAAGTTTATGATTGAAGAAAAATAATAAATAAAAATAACTTTTTCATTAAATATTTATCATTAATACTTTTCAAAGGAGAATGCGAGAAACTTTCAACGATGTTCGTGTGAGTATTTCACGTGAATGCTCAAATGTCATATTTTATAAAATTAGTCAATTATAATTACTATGGTTTTCAATATTCTTTCAAAGTATAACCAAATTTTATTAATGATAGATTATTAATTTCATATCTACATATATCTACACATCAAGTTAAAGAAGATCCTCTCTTCATTTTTAGTATTTTCTTATCATTTTAATGATTTTTTACTTGGTTCTTTCTCATTTTTGATAGTTTAAATGTTACATTTTTTCTCTTTCACACTTTTATAAGTTAAATAATCTTCTCACACTAGTTTCTCATTACATATTATATAACAATGAATTTATAACAAAACACCAATAGCTAGTATACATTTACATATAATTCCTAATATACAATCGGATAATTAATAAATTTAATAATTTGCTACATAATCACGATCCGATTTATTTTTTGATCTGCTACGATATTGAAGTTGAATGATATAATATGTTTGGCCTGCCTGCCAGCCAGCAAATATTCGTGTCGAGCTGGAGTGGTGTGGACTGCTAGCCCAAACATGCATATAGTACATAACATATTGGCTCGATCATATATAGCTTAAACTAGTCATGATAGCAACCTATGACGCGGCCAGCTGATTACCACGTATACAAACATCCAACAACACAAGCTTTGATACTCTAATCGCTTCACCTGTATATATGTTCAAATTAAATTATTGCAAATCAGTAGCACAGTGCAACTTTGGATATGATATTAGATATGCACGTGTTGAGGAATTAAAGCATCGTTTACGAGAAGGATTTATCACAAAACACAAATGGATATGACACGACCACAAGTTCTACCTAAAAACTCTAAAAACAAAACTTCACAAATCTTTCAAGGATATTATACAAATTTTCTTTCTTGTGTTACGAAGATAAATGATCTAATATCTCATAGGGGGGAATCATTACAAGCCTATCTATTCATAGGACCAAAAGCAGGAGGGATGAAACCAAGAGAAAGGTGTGAGGAAACTTGGAAAAAGTATCAGTGGTGGGTGAGAAAAGGTGACTCCCATGTGGGATGAAGTTTCTTTATAAGATGAGTTGTTGATTAATCATCTCGCATATCCAGTGAGATCAAAAATCAATGTGTTTTGTACATGAATGATACATGCAGTTCTTGCTCACGTTTAGAGCACTCTCAGTGTCACAATGAACCTTATACTCCTTTGGCTACACTATAAGTTATTGGAGATGATAGTATAAAATTGTTATTGTTTTTGTTTGTAATTTTAACTAGTTTTATTTGTTGTTGTTTGGGAAATTACACACTTTTGGTGTAATACTTTATTTTTCCTAGTTACTTGTAATTTGTATAGATTAGGGATTTTCTGAGCATAAACTAGGTAAAGATCATCAAAAGGATCGTCGAAAGGTCAAGGAAAGTGCAAGGGAACATGAGAAAGTGAAAATTTGGGAAAATAGTCAAAAACCCGACCGGGTTTTCCAAAAACCCGATCAGGTTCGACTTGACCCGAAGATCAAATTTTGATTTGGAGGCAATTAAACGTGCAGGGCGAAGATTTGGCAAAGATTTATCTTTTACCCGATCGGGTAAATTAAAACCCCGATCAGGTAGATGTGACTAATGAAGATTCCGGGCACTTACTCAAGAAACCCGATCGGGTTTCTGAAAAACCCGATCGGGTAAATGACCCTGCCACCTCCAAACACCTATAAATACACCCATTTTCCTTCCCATTTGATCATCCCTTCTTCCATACTCTTAAGCTCAGTTTAGAATAGCATTTCTTTATATTTTTCTAGCTATGTTTACTCTCCAAATGAGGAGCTAAACTTCCAATTCTTGGTGTTGCTCTTGAAGCTTGTTGATTATTAAAGTTGTGAGTTATTTTCTTAACTTCTTTCCTTGAATATTAATTAATAGTTCTTTCCTTAATACTATCTCTATATTAATGTTGGGGAGTGTTGCTAAGATGACAATTAGTTAACATCTCGACATTAGTTAGAGTAGTATTTTCTTCCTCTATATTAATGTTGGGGAGTGTTGCTAAGATGACAATTAGTTAACATCTTGATATTAATTATAGTAGGATTCATCTCCTTTAATAATATTCTTCCTTGAATATTAATTAATTCCTATTCATATTTCATATTAATATTTTGAACATTACTTAAAGGATCAACTAGTTTTGTTTCATATATTAATTATTACTAGAAACGATCGGCGAACCGATGGTTAATCGTTGATGGTTTCACAAGTAAGTAACTTCGGTTTATTAATGCACGGTCGTGGTTGATAAACTTGAGAGGGAATAAGTTTTAGATATAACGATGATCGACTAAAATATATCAACAAGTGGAAAGTAGCAATGCCAAGTTCTTTTATCTTTGAATTAAAACACATATAGGTTGTTCATCTTAATTTTTAAATTAAATCATCCAATCCCAAAACCCCCCTTTTATTTACTAGTTTCATAAAAAAGAGAATTATTCCTTTCCCTGTGGATTCGAACTCTACTTCACCTATACTACGTATTAGTGCTAGTATTGAATTTATTTTGACGCACCGTGACAAAGTGTACGTCAGGAGACAACGTTGTAACCACAACCTTTCTTGACCAGCTTTAGCGGCAGTAATGTATTCTACTTTTTTTGTAGATAAAGGGAACCTTTCCCTTTATTTTTGCAATCTTGATTGTCGAGAATAGCCCTTTTGTAAGAGTGCAGTGATATCTTGATGTATACTTTCTACAATCAATATATTCATCCATATCAGCATTTGTAATGCCTTTCAAGATTGGATCAACTCATCTGTAACAAATACATAACTTCTCGGTGCCCTTCAAGTACTTGAGAATCCATTTGAATACCTCCCAATTATGTGACCATGTGCATACCATGGATACATCAAACTTCCAACTGCTAAAAAATATGGCACCACTAACATCATCATGATCTCATCCTTAGATGTGGAGAATATTTTTTTTCTCATCTTGAAGTTATTCTCAAGTGAAATACTAACTGGTTTGACATCATTCATGTTGAATCTATCAAGTACATGTTCAATATATTTCTCCTGAGATAGACATAACTTGTGGTTCTTTGTGTCTCAAATGATCTGCACCCTAAGAATATATTGATCTGGTCTTAAGTCTTTCACAACAAAAGACTTAGAGAGTTCTTTTTTAGATTTTCTTCTAATTAAATTTTAATTTTATGGGTAACACCCCATAATTTTTTTATAGTTCTAATGTCTTGTATTTTGAGAAGGTATGCCTTCTCTGGAAAGGTTCTGGCCTAGTCCCCCTTTCCATTTATATTGGCTCTTTATCATTTTAATAAAAAAATGTCTACATATAGTTAAAGAGAAATGAATGTACCATTTAGAAGTCTCTTGATGTAAATTAAACACATTATCATCCGCAATAGTCTTCTTGCGATCTTTACTCTTCATGCATGAGTCAACTTTTATTTCACTGCCTTGGGCCTACTTCAGACCATACAAGCTTTTAGATAGCTTGCACACGAAGTTATTACTTAAAACCTCAAAACCTTCTGGTTGTTGTATATAAAATTCTTTCTTCATATCTTCGTGAAGAAATGTTGCCTTCAAGTCCATATGTTCAACTCCAAGTTCGTAATTCATGGTAATACAAGTGTAACTCAAATTAAGACTATCTTCACAATCGGTGGAAATACATCCTCAAAGCCGATTCCTTTCTTTTGCTTAAACCGTTTGACCATCAATTGAACTTTGTGTTCCAGTTGCCCCCTTTCATCATCCTTTAACTTAAACAACCATTTATTTCTTAGTGTCTCCATCCCAAAGTTATATGATCTCATAGTTTTTGTTTTTTTGCAGATATATCAACTCATCTTGCATTGCTATGAGCCATTTTATTTTATATTTATGAGACATTGCTTCTTGAAAATTTCTGAGAAGCATCATTAATAAAAATCTGGAAGTATCCGCTTCCCTCGAGTGATTCAACCTTCATGCAACGACATCAGCGTGTTCCAAATTTTACAACTCTGATCTTTTTGTTGAAGTGAAATTAAATGAGACAATGTGTTACTTATCGAATAGACAATGATCACAAGGACCCAGTGCAATGTTCTTATCAATGTTGTTAAGCTTTTTCTTCATCAAAGTAGTCGACCCTTTCTCACTCATGTGGACGAGTCTCTCTTGTCGTAGATTCTAAGAAGCCTCATCTGCAACATTGAGGGTGTCAAAACAATTTTTCAAATAGTTTTGTACAATGCGTCAGAAACATGTCCTCGAGCAATTGTTAAAACACTCTTATGACAATTTTTATGTACTTGTACTGAGATGGTTGTAATAGCTTTTTGTTAAGAGATACCACTGATAGGACATTGGGTGGAAGTTCCAGCACATGTTTGGCATCCTTCAGAGTATTTGTGTTCTGGGTACTTGTCTTTACATGGATGCCACTGATTTTAGACATTTTGGAGGAGCTAGAATTACCCATATGTCATTATTCCAAAGTCTCTAGATTTGTATGTTATGAAGCTATCCTAATGAGGAGTTATGTGGTAGGGCGTTGCAGTATCCACCACCCATTACAGTCTTCTCTTGAGATGTGAAGGTGTGTCTCATCATGGGTAGTACAACATGTTACATCACTTGAGATTGTGATGAGCGCTTCATTGTCATTGTTATTCAATTGAGAACAACTATTGCCTCGCTCCTCTAGCCATTTTTCATAACTCTTTTTCATGTGACCCTCTACACCACAATGGTTGAAGGTATAAGATGTTTTACTACCATTTGATGATCTCCCCAGCCTTTTGCCTCTACTTTTCCATGTCCCTCTACTTTTTCTTCATTTCTTTCCCTATGATCTTCCTCGATTCTCCATCACAAGGGCATGAGTCTCATTCGTGCTCATCTTTCTTTCTTGCCTGTTCATTTAACAATGCATCCTTGACCATAAACATGGTAAGTTTTCCATTTGGGGTGGAGTGGTTGGAAGTAAAAACTAGTGTTTTCCGGCTATTAGGAAGGGATTTGGAAGTACATGGAATTGCGTTTTGTCTCGAGTGGCATTTCAACGCAAGATAAATAATTTACTAGAAATCGAAACTCACTAGTATACTTTTGAACTTCATTTTTAAAAGGCTCATCATCCGTAGTGTCTTGTCCCTAGCAATCTTGGTGGGAGACACTATGGTCAATTCATTGTATTCTCACATTTGACCAATTGTTGTTTCTATTTATATACTTAATTCTAATCTATTGACTCAGGCGAGTAAGGATCAATACCCATCAACTATGTTGGATCAAATAGATCTTTACAGTTGAGAATTTCTTCTATTTTAGGATTCCACAGTGTGTGTTTGGTAGCTGTGAGGTTAGTCATATCTTTCAGAAGACCAAGTTGAGTCATCAATGTAGCATAATTTTAAAAAAACGAGCACCATAGTTGCTTCCCAAACAGCTGAAGATGGTAAGGTGGGCACTTTTGGAGACAAAATAGCATTTCCAAAGAGTTATTAATTGAAAATGTAATCTTAAAAAAATCGAAGTACCAAACTACATCATTTCAAAATTATAGAACTGACCAGTGATGTGGCAAATGAGGGGCTGAGATGTGGCCCTAATTTACGATTGGCTAGACACTTTCCTAGCAATTGACGTAGGAGCAGAGTAGGTGGATGACATGAGAGTTGACTAGGCGGAGTTGTCTGTGTGTTGTTAACATGTCAGTGATGTGGCATTGGGTCGCTGTTGACACCATCGATAATGTGGTCATCTTCTATGTGTAGTCGACATGTGGTGCACATGGCTGAAAATAATCACACTCTTTGGCACGCGTCGTGGCTTTCGATGTCCGATTGGTCGTTAGAAAATACCAATTTTCTGTTCTCGACAAGATGGATATGATGTTATGGTTAGATTTCAATTCCGAGCAAAACTTAAAACTACAAATTTTCAAAAGGTGTTGTTTCTTTTGAAAGATTCTGGAAAAAATATATCAATACCTCGACTAGGATTTCCATTCTTGATTTGGCATACCCAAAGAATCTACCTTAAGTTCAAATGTAGTACACTTTTAATTCGCACCAAGAAAGACCTGCCGATGCTAGGACCCCTCCATCTTTCCGCTTGGTGCTGTAAAATCTACTTCAGTGAGAGTCACTACACCATTAACCCTAGGGGAGTTCTACGGTACACCCGTTAGTTTGATTGTACCGTACGCGGACCAATAATATTATAGGACATGGAAAATAATTAAAATATATATGAATTTTAATGTCCATGTGGCATTGTTTTATTTGGCTAGGTAAGGGAAATTTAGAGATCACCATAGAATTTAGCTTAATCCTATCTAATTACCGAATACGGTATAAAATTATGTGGACGGCTAACTGCACCAAAATGGTAGTTGCTTTTTCCTTTGAATGAATGGCACTGGCTGGTTTCCGTCATTCCAATTATCAAACGCCAACTATCTTTTTTTTGTACTCGGCTTTTTAACTTTGCTGGACCTTTTACAAAAAGGTAGCTAGGATTGGTCCCAACCCAAAGTAATTCGGACATAATTAAAATGAACATAGTGGAATGAAAAGACTTAAACATCTCAAAATGATAAGTGTGGAAACATCTCAAAATGATAAGTGTGGGAAAAAAATTTAAAAACGGATAGAATACATCCTTAAATAAATACAACATTTATACACATGTTCTATTTTGATTATGTTTATACTTCCTTCGTTCTTTAATTCTTGCAACATTGTGATTTTTGCACTATTCACATATTTTACTTTGATCACAATTTTCTACTAATATAGATAATCAAATTATTACATATAAAATGTTATTGAATTCCTATCAATGTGAATTTCCAATATATCAACTTTTTATAATGTTTACTAATACATAATTAAATATAACTACAGTCAAAGTTGTGCGTTTGGCAAACGTGAAAGTCAAACTGTTGCAAGATTTAAAGAACCGGAGAATAGTATTTATTATTTATTACGTAATAATTTGTTTCTTGAAAAAATATTGTTAGATCGATTCTTGTGAATGTAACTTTTCAAATTTTGATTTTTTAAAACTTTTTTCCTCATAATAAGGTATGGATGGACGTACGTACCAGATGAGTTGCAGAAGAAAATGTAGTGTTTGGTGGAGTGGAGGTGAAGGGAGGGTAATAATTACTTTCAGCCGCATTGGGTTGTGACGTCGCCGTCGTCCTCGGACCAATGCCAACAACGTTATAAGCCATAGTCCCGTCGGGGCGGAAGAGACCATAGTTTCTCTCCGATGCGGGCCCCGGCTTCATATCTTCATTGAACAGCGCGAACACGTACACTTCCAATCTCACGTTCGGCCTCAGCGGCGTCCCTTCATCTGCCGCCTGCCGCCTCATCAGGTTCTGGTTGTAAATGGCCGCGTTCTCCGGCGTCGCCCCGCTCTCCTCGGGCCCACCCTTGGACGGCCACCCCGTCTCGGACACCCTCACCTCCACGCCGCCGAACCCCATCCGGTAAATGGCGAAGATCACGGCGTCCACTTGGGCGTACAGCATGTTGTCGTAGTGCAGCCCGGTCAGCGGGTCAACGGTGCCGCCGTTGGGGTTGAACAGGATGTAGTCCAGCGAGATCATGCGGCTGTCGTCCTTGTAGGCGAAGTAAGGGTAGGCGTTGATCCAGAAGGGCGAGTTGGTCTCCGCCAGGAACTGCAAGAACTGCTGCATGACGCCGCCGAGCTCCGGGAGGAAGCTGCCGGCGGAGGGCGGGAAGGAACTGGAGAGGACGGCGGCGGAGCAAGGGGAGGAGACGTGGATTGTGCGGTGGAGGCCGCCGTGCAGGGCGAGGGCCGCGCGGATGTTGAGCATGGCGGGGACGAGGTAGGGGAGGGCGGCGCCGCCGTATGTGAGGACCTCGTTACCGACGGCGATGCCGGTGATGTTGGTGGCGGGGATGTAAGGGAGGATGCGGGAGGCGACCCACTGGAGGGCGGGCTGGGGATCGGCGGCGCCGAGGAGGGGGAGCATTTCGTTCTCGAGGGTGACGATGAGCTGGACGTTGGAGTGGGCGAAAGCGGTGAGGATGCGAGGGTTGGTGTCGTAGATTCTGGCCCTCTCCATCTTCAGAGACTGCAACAGTTGCAGCACTTTCTCCGGCGCAGGCAAATTGTTGCCGACCTGCCCATAGTTTATGCCGATGCGGCATTCCGCTTCAATCACAAAATCACCTGGTGAGAGCAAAATTAGAGACAATCCGAGAAGAAGAAGAAGAAGAAGTGGGAACGACATGGCGATATGATCGATTCTTCTAACTGAAGTAATGTACCCGGCCTTGCCTACTGCAAATGATCTATCGATTATGAAAACTGAAAAGAATCGGGGGCCCTCGTATACGTACTACAAAGTGGGCTAACGAGAATCGACTTAATGATCACACCCCAAATTATAAAAAATGGTTCATCTCTTTCGTATTAAATTGATAAATTAACAATAAAGTAAGAATTATTTAGAGTCACATAAATTTATCAAATTTGGTATGAGACAATCTTAATAGGACGGACCCATAAGGTAAAATGAGACAATAATAGCGGGACAGAAGAAATATATACGGAGTGTGGTCCAATTTAGGAAAGTAAAGACTAAACCTTTTAAATATTCTAATTTACTTTTCCAGAACCCTTATTATTTACTCCCTTCGTTTCACAATCTTTGACACAGTTTAACTTATCAAGAATTAAGGAAAAAATGTTACTGAGGGGTAAATTTTACTGCAGAGTACACTGTTTGGCACTTTTTGAACACTGTTTGACACTGCTTTGCATTGTTTTGCACTGTTTTGGTAAAGATTTGTTTACCAAATAAAGAAATAAAGAAGTGTGTCAATCTTTTTTAAACAACCAAAAAAGGGAAGTGTGTCAAAGAAACTGAAATGGAGGGAGTATATGATAATTTTCTTCCAAGTACGTTATTAATATTACTAGTGTTCGGTTATTCGCATATAAATTTGAACATTTTTCCTTGTTTGTGCACAAAATTACTATTACTCACCATTTTTTTATGTTTTTCAACATTTGTTAATTTTTGTGCTTTAAATATTAACTATTGTGTATTTCAAATGATTACATTTTAAGCGCATCAATGCTATTAACTCGTGCATTAAATTGTTATTTATTTTCTATATATTTATTGTGTGTCAAATATCAATTGTTGTGTGTTATACGTGTCTAACACGGTTAAATACGTATATATATTGTTATACGTATTGTGTGTTAGATGTTGGTTCTTGTGCATTAGATAACGACTCTTGTGCGTTAGATACGTATCTAACCACTAATATTTCTTGTGCATTAGATATTGATTCTTGTGTGTCATATATTAGTTTAAATTGTGTGAAATCCTTATACATTGGATATTAATTAGTTTTTAATTGTTGTATGTCAGATATTGTTCTTTGTGCATTATATATTTGGTTTTGTGCTTAAGATACTTGTTTTAGTTTTTCTTACACGTATTGTTCTTTAAAATACAGACAATACCAGATAACACCAGATAACACCAAACTTCTATAGTTATAAAATACGCTGAGATCAGACATTCATGACCAGTCCAGCAAATTAAGAAAATTCTTGTTTTAATTGTTTTACTGTTTACACATGTCAGTTTGGCCTGTTAACAGTGTTTTGACGGAGAAAAAGAATGTCTGCACAAACACATGTACAAACGTGTTAACGGCTTAGAGTCCGTACGTATATGTGTGAAATATACATGCACTCTTTTTTTCGAGATTATAAAGTTTCAGTGGTGCTCAATACCTAAATACTTCCTCGGTCTCTTTTTTATTGCAACAGTCAACATTTTACGTTTGTCAACGCACAATTTTGACCGTCATTATATTTAATTCTGTATTAGTAAAAATAAAATAAAATTTAGGTTATAAAACTTAGTAATGAGACGAATTTAACAACATTTTTCAAAAATAATAATTCACAAACATTAATAAATAAAATGTAGTCAAAGTAAAGTACATGAATAGTGTATATATTCCAATGTTGCAATTAATGAGATACGGAGGATAATATATACGGACTAGATTCATTCATTACTAATGTCTAAAATATGCCCATTATATCCCATTACTCCCTCCGTCCCTAATCTTTCTCCCTTTTCGGCTGGGCACATTTATTAAGATAGTGGGATTTGTGTGGTGGAGAGTTGTGCAGAGGAGAGAGAAATGTGTAAGAATGTGTAAGAATGGTTGTGAACCACAAATTTTTTGCTAAAAGGGGGAAATTTGAAGATAATTTTGGGACGGACGAAAAAGGTAAGTTTGAAGATAATTTAGGGACGGAGGGAGTACATTTTTTTTCCTATCGACTCCATCATCAAATCTTTTGATTCAATGTCACAGACTTACGGGTTATCCACTTATTCTCTTTTTTGGTGTCATTTGACTCATTTCATTAAGGATGGGGCAGGCTTGGACCATTCTCAAGAGTCCCCACACTTTCTTCCTGCAAAAGAAAGGTGGCAATCCGCAATAGTTATCATACTTTTTTGGTACACTAGGAAAGCTAACGTATACTTGCTCCCGTCCTAAATAAATTTTTTGACTTCACATAAATTAAGGAAAAAAAATTGACTTTACTGTAGAGTACACTGTTGTGACACTGTTTGACACTATTTGACAATATTTAGCACTGCTTGACACTGTTTTGATGTAGATAATTTGCCAAATAAGGAAGGGAGAAGAAGTGTGAACTTTATTTTGGACAGATCCAAAAAGGAAAGTGTGAACTTTATTTAGGACCGGAGGGAGTACATCATATATAATGGCTTGAACATGGCTTGATGAGTAAATATTATCGAATTTCATTGAAATTCGAATAAAAATAATGTAAAATTTCAAAATAAGTTTTCTCTATATAGGAGTACTAATGAAACCTAAACTAATATTATTATTCTGTGTACATTTTTGTATCATATATGTATGAGTATTATACCATACGTACTAACATTATCACCTTAGTTAGTTAATAGATATTTATCTCACAGTTAGATAATTATCCAATACACATTTGTAGCTTGTATCCATGTATATATTCTCCTAATCGTATCAATGAAGGTATGCAATCATTGCTATCATTTTACTTCTTTATGGTATCAAGAGTCATACTCTAGCGAGATCCACAAAACAATTTTTTTTCCGTCAACACCATGAGTATCACCGCCACCACTACCGTGGTTCCCCTCACCGCCACCACCAATTTCCCGATCAAACTGACCGCTTCAAACTATCTTGTATGGAAGTGTCAGGTTCACTCTGCATTGATCGAACTTGGTCTCGATCCCTACATCGACGACACCCTTGAAGCTCCGTCCCCATTTCTTGATGACGCTAAAACACAACCAAATTCGTGTTATATCATCATGTATAGACAACACAAAACGATCCTCAGTGCTTTACTGGGAAGTTGCTCCGACACCATCCAACCAATCATCTCTGCCGCCACAACAGCACGACAAGCGTGGAACAAATTGGCCCTCACATATGCTAGCACCTCTCGAGGTCGGATTATTTCCCTCAAATCTGCCCTGGGTAAGGTCAAGAAAGGTACTCGTTCGGTCCAAGAATACCACACTGAGGTCTATGCTATTGCCCAAGACCTTGCACTCGCACAGAATCCAGTCCCCCAGGAAGATCTCATCATCATTATCATCAATAGCCTAGGCCCGGAGTACAACGACATCACATCGGCCATTCGGGTCAGGCCCACATCCCTACCATTGACTGAATTGCAAGACATTCTGAAGGAACAAGAGGAACGCGCCCAGACTGTGACCCCTGCGGAAATCAACATTCTGTCTACTGCAAATGCCACACAAGCCTATGGCCGGGGCTCTCCAGATCGGCGGTCTGGCTATGACCGTCGTGGCACATTTCCTAGACGGGGCCGTGGATTCCATCACGGTCAACAACCCCGTAATTCCAATTCCATGTGACGTACACTTTGTTGTGGTGTGCACTCAAAATAAATAAATACAAGACAACAATTATACGTAGTATAACGAAGTAAGGTTCGTATCCACAGGGAAAAGAATATCTTTCTTTTAATTAAATAATAGAAAGGGAGGATTTTGAGTTTGATTTGATTTAATGTAATTAACACTAAGATGAATGACTTATATGAGTTTAATTAATAGAGATGATGACATGGTTTTGCTTTTATCCACTTAATGAAATGTTTGTCGATCCCGGTTATATCTTTAACTATCTTCCTCTCGAATACTCAATCGAGGAGTATCTTCATTTCATCGAGGGTAGTTATTAATAACGAGACGCGTTCATTAATAAAATATACTACCGAGTCAATATAGAACACACGCCGGATATTAACCCAATAGTAGCAATAAACTTAAGATGAAAACGATTGAGATTGATAACCTCAACACAAACGGTTTATTGGTTTAATCAAAATAATTAATTCCCCCTAGATTATTAACCATGAGACGCATGCATTAACAATCGAAGTTTACTACCGTTGAAAGAATCGAACTAATAACAAGCGTATTAACCGATTGATTATAGTAATAATTAATATATGAAACAAAACTAGTTGATCCTTCAAGTAATGTTCAAAATATTAATATGAAATATGAATAGGAATTAATTAATATTCATGGAAGAAGATTAAAGAAAGTAAATGCTACTATAATTAATGTCGAGATGTTAACTAATTGTCATCTTAGCAACACTCCCCAACATTTATATAGAGCTAGATTAAATTAATATTCAAGGAAGAAGATTAAAGAAAATAACTCACAACTTACAATTCATTAAGCTTCAAAGTAGCAAAACCAAGATGAAAGAGTTTAGCTCCTCATTTGGAGACTAAACATGATGAAAATATAAAGAAAGAACTTATCTAGACTGAGCTTAGAAGTATGTGTGAATTGTTGCTTCTATTGTGAAGGAAAAGGGTTGTATTTATAGGTGTTTGGGGTATGCAGGGGTGTGTACCCGATCGGGCATATAGGGTACCTGATCGGGTACCTTCAGAGGCTTCCCGGGAGCTGTAAAAGTGGGGCATACTCGACCGGGTATGTCGGTCACCCGATCGGGTATGGACACTCGAACGTGGTTAAAATCTCCCCTGCGTGTTCCTTTGTTCAGGATCCGATCTGATTTGCAAAAACAACTAGGTACCCGATCAGGTATAGGTCATACCCGACCGGGTACAACTCAAAATTGCAATCTTCTACTTTTGTCTTGCTATTTTGCACCTTCCTTCCACTTTCTGGGTTCACCAATGGTCCCTTGAGTGATCATGGACCTGTTTGAGCTCAGAATAAATCTAATCTAAACAAATTACAAATATTTGTACAAACTAAACTATTACACCAAAAGTGTGTAATTTCCAAAGTAACAATCAATCAAAACTAATAAAAACACAAACATAAACATGGAAATTACATGATTATCAACTCCCCCACACTTAGTTTCTTTACTCGTCCTCGAGTAAAGTCAAATATTCATAAGTTTCAATTCCTCAAAAGTTTCAACAATTAACAAGAAAAATCACAAAGACAACCAAGGATAAAACATGAGTTCTAAGCTCAAATTACAATATCATCTTGGGTTTTATGGCCTTCTAATGCTCATTTTCTCTTCTCTTCTTCTTCTTCTTCTTCTTCAAGAGATTATGTCCTGCAAAAACAAGTATATCTCTCATATCTCTCATTTTGCCTAGGAGCCTTTCTAGGTTTTCATCCTAGCATCTCTTTTTGTTTTTCTATCCTTTCCAACTCACTCATCATTTTTATAAGCCCTTGTTGCTTAGATTGCTCGTTTTTGGGTTTTCAACCTAAATAGCATTTCTTTTCTTTTCTTTTTTGAATACCGAAAGTAAAGAAAATCATGCTAGTTACAAGGTAGAAAAAGAAGATTTACATACAAATGAGTGGTCTCCCCCTTCTTAGCTTGAGGCATTGTCCCTAATGCCCGTCCTCGCCGCCATAATAGCCACCTCCAAAGCCTCCTCCGGTGTCTCCATTGCCGCCTCCTTCACTCATAGTGGTGTCACCTCCCATTCCGCCATTGTAGCCCTCACCACCGGAGCTTGAGCCTCCAAAGTTACCCCATTGAGTGGGGTAATACCAAGATGGTGGTGGTGGAGGAGTGATCATAGAAGTTAAATTCCCGTGATGGGCAATATATGAGTACATAAGACCATAAGTCCTACGGTAGTCCTCTTCATATCGATGAAGGTCGGCTTGCCGGAGCTCCTCCATTCTTTGGAATCCCACCCGTTGTTCCTCCCTAACTTGTGTAAGTCGCTCATCCATAGCTTGATAGTTGAGGTTCATTGTGTTGAACCTGACTAGTAGTGCTGGTTGACCCTCCAATGTTTGTTGAAAATAGTCGGTTGGTGGATGGTTGTGAGGGGGATTGGGGATGTCATTGTGGGCATCTTCTTGGGCCTCTTGGTGCTCGGTTGGTCAGGTTGGGCTTGAAGGTGTGGTGGAATGGAATTTGGAAGCAAATAATGGGTGATTTCAAAGCTTGCCATTTTATACCTAAGTCTAGGTATTTCTTTTGAGGGGATGGGTAAATAGATGGTTTGTTTAGGTAGGATATGCCACTTGTAGGGGTTTCTCCCGTTGTAGTCTTTGTGGGGAAAAGAGATGCATCTCGCATTTGCAAGCCAACCTATATGCATCAAACTGTGATCGGTTATTGGTGCATTATCCACATAGCCGAATTTGGAGGCCAGATGCATAATGACCCCCCGACAACAATATTTCCCGTCTTCTTGCAAGCATTGTCTAAATGGTCCCACATTAAGTTGCAGAGGTTAAATTGCATGGGTATTTGAAAGAGGGCTAGGGTGAGAATGGCCACGTCCCCCATCCGAGTGTGGTGGTTGTTGGGGCGACCGAGCAAATAGTTGGCCAAGAGCTTTAGGAAAATTCAGAGAATGTGATGTTTAATGTGACTAATGGATAGTTTAGACACGCTCACATTCAATTCTCCAGTCATTTTAGCCCATAAAGTATGGCTATCAATGGTGTTCTCGAGTATTTTTCTCTCATGGGCCACGGGAATGCCAAAATGTTCAGCAAACTCACATCTCGTTATTGAGTATTCGGTGTTGAACAGCCGAAACGTGAGTGTGTCGTTATTGAAGTCCTCCTCTTCCTCACGTTCCACAAACTTGGCCGAACTCAAGAATTCATAAATCACCCTCTCATTACAATTGTATTTCATATCAAAAATCAAGTCCATATTCAACACATGAAACAAGTTTCTCATTCTTTTCAATAATCCTAGAACACTAAGAGCGTCATGACATAAAAATCTAGAGGGAATTACTTGCCTCTTTATTTGAGCCAAAAAGCGCTGCCTTTGATTTCCCGGGCCGAACTGGACATCCTCGTAGCCCGGAATTGGTCCCCTTGCAGTAGAACTCTCCGCCCTATCTCTCTTAGGTGCCATGGATTTCCTTTTTGAAGCTTTGAATTCAGACTTGGGTGAGGGTGGTAGGGTTTCGGGTTTTGTGGAATATTGGGAGAGAGTGGGATTTGTGGGTATGAGGTTGTAGAGGAGAGTGAGGGGAGTGTGTTGGCGTTGGTTTGGGGTGATTTGGGCAAGAATTGATGGAGAAATTGAAGAAAGAAGGTTCGAAAATAGTGGATTTGGGAGAGAGGGTTCGAAAATTTGGGATTGGGGAAGACGAATTGATATTTTTGGGCGTGTGAATTGGGTTAAAAACTCATGTACCCGGTCGGGTACCCCGACATACCTGATCGGGTATGTGTGTTATTTTTCAGAATCTGGGGTCCTACCCGATCGAGTGGGGATGTACTCGATCGGGCGTTTTGCGACGAACTATTTCTCAGAAAATCATTTTAATACACCCGACCGAGTGTTTAGCCCTACCCGATCGGGCATGGTGCTGTTTTATTAAAATCCGGGCCAGTGGTCGTGTACCCGATCGAATGGAGAGGGTACTCGATTAGGTAGTTTGGTGCGAAGTAAATTGAATCATATTTCAATAAATACCTGACCGGGTGAGCTGTGGTACCCGATCAGGTACTTCGCGATTTTGAGCCCCTAAGTCGATCAAGTATTGGGTTTCCCAAGCCAGATCCTTTATATTTTTGCTTATACCCGACCGAGTAGTATGTAACACCCGATCGGGTAATGTGCCCCTGAAGTATAAATATTTCATTTTTCATTTTTTTAATGAAAACAACAAGGAAGAAAAAAAAAACGCGTAACTTTGCCTGGGTTGCCTCCCAAGAAGCACCTTAGTTAACGTCACGGCACGATGCCATGATTGTGCTCATTCTTCTTTGGTTGAATCACATAGATCAATGCTTTCAACGTTTTCTATTTTACAGTTTTCAAGGAATGGTTTCAGTTGTTGACCGTTGACCTTGAAAACTTTGTCGTTGTCGAGGCTCTTGGTTTCCACTACTCCGTGAGGGTATATTTTGATCGCTTCAAATGGTCCTTCCCACCTTGACCGCAATTTTCCAGGAAATAGACGAAGGCGTGATCGAAAAAGAAGGACTTTGTCTCCGATGTGGAAGTCCTTTCTTATAATCATTTTATCGTGCCATACCTTCGTTTTCTCTTTGTATATGGTGGCGTTCTCATATGATTCAAGGTGGAGCTCCTGAGCTCTTGCAGTTGTAGCATCCTTTGTTCACCCGTTTGTTCCATGTTGAGATTGAATGTTTTCACCGCCCAATAAGACTTGTGTTCGAGTTCGACCAAAAGGTCACAAGCCTTCCTGAACACGAGTCTATAGGGTGACATTCCAATTGGGGTTTTGAAAGCGGTTCTATATGCCCATAAAGCATCATCCATGCGAATACTCCAATCCTTGCAGTTGGGATTCACCGTCTTTTGGAGTATAGACTTCAGCTCCCTGTTTGAAACCTCGGCTTGGCCATTTGTTTGCGGGTGATAGGCGGTGGAGATCGAGTTTATGAGTGACGCCGTACTTCTACAACAAGGCACTCACAGTTTTGTAATAGAAGTGGGTGCCCCTGTCACTTATCAAAATGCGTGGGATTCTAAACCTTGAGAAAATGTGAGATTTTAGGAAGTCCGCCACGACTTTGGCATCATCAGTTTTGGTGGGTTTTGCTTCCACCCATTTTGAGACGTAATCCACCGCCAAGAGAATGTATAGATTACCATGGGAGTTAGGAAAAGGTCCCATGAAATCTATACCCCATCCAAACTGAAACTGAAAGGTGGGTCCACAGACGAAGACCCATCCAACACGAACCTGAAAGGTGGGTCCCTAAGATGAGACATCTCAGACCCACCAAAACTAAAAAAGAAACTGCTAAGTGGGTCCCAAAAATCAGACCCACTGCAAAAGCAGATCTGGCTGTCAGAGAGCCCAAAAGAGATAAATCTCTTGTTGAAAAAGCTGCGGACTTTGGATCACAGCTCAAAGCGAAACTTGAATGGATGTTTTTCAATGATGAGGAAGGACCCATTCCAAGATGGGTACCTGAACCTGTTTAACTGTTTTGCAGGACGGTCATGTGTGGCACTTGGATTCTGGATGCTCAACCCACATGACCGGAGTAAAGTACCTACTGAGCAACTATACCACCTGCTATGGAGGCAATGTTAGATTCGGGAACGACGCCTCATCTCCTATTCTTGGATATGGGGATGTCATCTGTGCCAGCGTCACCATCAAAGATGTTTCTTTTGTCAAAGGGCTCAAACACAATCTTCTGAGTATAGGACAATTCTGCGACAGTGGGATGGAAGTGAGGTTCATTGCCAAACAATGCTGTGTTCTAGACAGCGAAGGGAACTCATTATTAACGTGTTACAGGACCTCCAACCTGTACACTATTGATCTGAAAAGCGTTCAATCCACCACTTCCATCTGTCTGCTGTCCAAAGCTTCAACGGAACAAAACAACCTCTGGCACAGACGTCTTTCCCATCTTAATTTCAAGAATTTGTCCATCCTGTCATCAAAGAAACTTGTAAAGGGGCTTCCTCCGTTGAAATCTTCCACAGAGAATCATTGTAGTGCCTGCAAAATGGGCAAAATGACGAGAAGCTCCCACAAGTCAAAGCCTGTCCCATCATCTACTCTACCGCTGCAACTGATACACATGGATCTGTGTGGACCTATGAGAGTCCAAAGCATCAACGGCCGCAAATATACACTGGTGATCGTTGATGACTTCTCTCGGTACACATGGACAAAATTTCTTCGTAAAAAGGACGAGGCAGCAGAAATCATTATGACCTTTGTCAGAACAGTCCAAAAACTGCTGCAGCAAAGTGTTCGAATCATCAGAACTGACAACGGTATCGAGTTCAAGAACCAAACTCTCACTGGATTCTATGAATCTCTCGGTATCACACAGCAATTCGCAGCAGCCAAAACTCCCCAACAAAATGGAGTGGTTGAAAGAAAGAACAGGACCCTTGTCGAAGCGGCACGCACCATGCTCATCCAGTCAAGATTGCCACACTTTATGTGGGCAGAGGCCATTAATACGGCGTGCTACACCCAAAACAGAACATCTATACACAAACGCTTCGACAAGACCCCATATGAAATCCTTTTCAATCGAACTCCGGATATCTCATTCTTTAAGATATTTGGCTGCAAGTGCTTCGTACTAAATGACAGAACTGATAGAGGTAAGCTAGACGCAAAAGCCCAAGAAGGGGTGTTCATTGGCTACTCCCAGCAGTCCAAAGCTTACCGAGTCTATCTTAGAGACAAACGAACGGTCATTGAGAGTGTTAATGTGACATTCTATGAGATGGCTGACTTCGCAACGGAACACTTACAAGCTGACCCGTCATTTACTGCACCAGTGGACTCTGACACAGTTGAACAAAACCCTGTACCTGAAGGTGTGATTCTCAATTCTCTCTTTCAGAACTTCTACGAGAATTCACAACCTTCACCTTCTCCTTGCACACCAGCTTCATCGTCAAACATTCCACAGCAACCAACTACTTTCACTGAGATTCCACTCCTTCTCGGACCTGATAATGAACCATCTACACCGTCAACTCCCCAAACTAATCACGGAGGAGTGGATAATCACGGGTTTGCTACCACATCAGAGTCATCTCCACCGCACGAGAGTCACCAATCCCATACCAGGACTCGGATCAACCGATCATTACACCTAATCCTCTTGTACATGAGAGGAAATGGACAAGAGCTCATCCCACTGAACAAATAATCGGTAATCCGGGTCAAGGTGTGCGTACGAGATCGGCTACTATGAATGAATGTCACTATGCATGCTTTCTCAGTCAGAATGAACCATCTAAAGTCTCAGATGCACTCGCTGATCCAGATTGGGTGATTGCTATGCAAGATGAGCTCAATCAGTTTGACAGATTAGAAGTATGGACACTCATGCCTAAACCCCCTCAGAAAACCATAATTGGCACCAAATGGGTGTTCAAGAACAAGAAGGACGAAGAAGGCACAGTGATACGCAACAAGGCACGGCTGGTCGCTAAAGGATACAATCAGCAAGAGGGCATAGACTATGATGAAACATTTGCACCCGTAGCAAGAATTGAAGCCATACGCCTCTTTCTTGCGTACGCGGCCCACAAGAACTTTACCGTCTTTCAAATGGACGTCAAGACTGCCTTTCTGAATGGAGTCTTGGAAGAAGAAGTCTATGTCGCTCAGCCCGAAGGATTTGTAGATCCCAGATACCCCAACCATGTGTACAAGCTGAAAAACGCTCTATATGGACTGAAACAAGCCCCAAGAGCTTGGTACGATGCCTTAACTGAATTTCTGGTTGACTCAGGTTTCTCAAAAGGGAAGCTTGATACTACACTTTTCATCAAGCGACAGAAGTCTGACATCATCCTGATTCAGATCTATGTTGATGATATCATCTTCGCCTCCTCAAATCCACGTATGTGCAAACATTTTGAGAAACTAATGAAAACTAAGTTTGAAATGAGTATGATGGGAGAGCTGAACTTCTTCCTAGGCCTGCAAGTAAGACAACTCTCTGACGGCATTTTCATCAATCAGTCCAAGTATATTTTGGAAATGCTTAAGAGATTCAACATCGATAGCAAGTCTTCCATGCCGACCCCTATGTCCCCCACCAACAAACTGGACTCAGACCCTTCTGGGAAATCAGTCGATGCCACCAACTATAGGGGAATCATTGGATCTTTGCTGTATCTCATGTCTAGCAGGCCTGATATCGTCTTTTCTACATGCTTATGTGCACGCTTTCAGGCGAATCCAAAGGAGTCCCATCTGACGGCTGTTCGAAGAATACTGAGATACCTCAAAGGCACAGTGAATCTAGGCCTTTGGTATCCCAAACACTCAGGTTTTGACCTCGTCGGATACTCTGACGCAGATTTTGCCGGTTGCCGGATGGACCGCAAAAGTACCTCGGGAGCTGTCCAGTTCTTGGGCGATAAGTTAGTTTGCTGGTCTTCCAAGAAACAGAACTGTGTATCAACATCTACGGCCGAGGCAGAATACGTCGCGGTTGCTAGCTGTTGTTCACAAATATTATGGATGAAGACCCAGCTAAAAGACTACGGTTTCACTTTCTGTCATATCCCGATCTACAGCGACTCACAGAGTGCCATCGCCATCACCAGCAACCCGGTTCATCACTCCCGCACCAAACACATCGACCTGTGATATCATTTCATCAAAGACCACGTGGAAAAAGGGGATATTGACATGTACTTTGTAAGCTCCGAGCTTCAACTGGCTGATTTGTTTACTAAGGCACTGGATGAAAAGAGATTCCAGTTCCTGGTTTCCAAATTAGGCATGTTGAACCTCGAGCCTTTGTAATTCTGTTTCCACTGGTCTGTAAAAAGGGGTGTGTGTGTGGGACCTGTACAAAGTGTGCGTGTGTGTGTTTGTAAATAGTGTGTGTGCGTTTGCATTCATCGAGGGGGAGAAAACTTGAAAAAGATCAAAAAATAGTGTGCGTGCGTTTGCATTTATCGAGGGGGAGAAAATTTGAGAATCCCAAAAAATTAGTGTGTGTATTAATCTCAGCGAAGGGGAGTACTGTTTATTGATCAGAAATGGGTCATTTCACCTTTTAAGCCAAATGGGCCCAGCTATCCGGTTCTGGCCCAAATTCCTTTTCTCTGGGCCCGTTCCTTCCACTCGCGCGTATATACCCATTTTCATCTCCGTCCCTCTCATTGCCTACGCTTCCTTCTCGCAAGATCAAAAAAAAAAACACAGAGCTCGAATTCGATCTCTCCCTCTCCGTCGTCTTCCAAACTTCCCTCCCTCTCTCAGACCTCCACACACTCCTCACCAAGGTAGATTTTTACCTCGTACTTCCCCATCACACTCCTCTCACAGACCTCCACACACTTCGAACCGTCCCTAACCAAAAAAAAAATGCCACCATGAACGGTCCCAAAACCGCATTTTTTTTAAAATAACACTTTCAAAAAGGGTTTATTGTTGAATATGTATTGATTTTGTATCTTTTCAGGTGTTAGTCGTCTTCTTCGTGCGAACACGAGTTCTGGAACTCGAGTTCATGGACTGCCGTTTCAAATTCGAGCAGACTGCGAGTTTGTAAACTCGCGCTCAGGGCTCGAGTTTGTAAACTCGCGCTCAGGGCTCGAGTTTGTAAACTCGTGGTCCGGGCTCGAGTTTGTAAACTCGCACCCATGGCTCGAGTTTGTAAACTCGCGCTCAGGGCTCGAGTTTGTAAACTCGTGGTCCGGGCTCGAGTTTGTAAACTCGCGGCCAGGGTTCGAGTTTGTAAACTCGCGGCCAGGGTTCGAGTTTGTAAACTCGCGGCCGGGTTCGAGTTTGTAAACTCGCAGCCAGGGTTCGAAATTGTAAACTCGCAGCCCGGGTTCGAGTTTGTCAACTCGCACTCAGAGCTCGAGTTTGTTAACTCGCACCTATGGCTCGAGTTCGTAAACTCGTGCTCATGGGCTCGAGTTTGTTAACTCGCACTCATGGGCTCGAGTTAACAACATTGGTGCCAGAACTCGTTTCCTCATCTCTGAAATCTTAAACCCAAAAGAATTTTTTTACTAACGGGTGCCATTCTTTCAGCTCAAAATGTCAGGCACTCAACAAGATACTCCCCAGGAGGATGCGCACTACACACAGTTGTTCCCCAAATACAAGTGGGTTCGGCTACAGGACAACAACTTTCAGCTCGACCTAGCTGTCTTCAGGTGCCCTGACCCGGTCATTCCCATAATTCTTAAGGGGCATTACATCTGGCAAACACTAAGCAAAGCGATCACGGTCCCCGAAATCTACTTGCAACAACTATGGGGGACCATGCACTTGACTTCCAAGAAGGACGCATCCAGTCTGAGTGCAACGCTCCACAACAGACGTCTGACTTTAACAGCATCCACTCTACAAGCCATACTGGAGCTGCCTATCCACGATACCTATGAACAACTACCCTCCAAGGCCGAACTAATGGAAGGACTAGTGCAATTAGGTTATGATGCTCCGCTACCGTTCCTGTCCCACTTCAAGCTGATGAACCTGCCATACCCGTGGAAGACACTGTTCGGCCTTGTCAACAAATGTCTCTCTCCAAAGCACGCCGGCCATGACAAGTGCAACCTGCAGATCTTCCAAATCTTCCATGGGATCGTCTTCGCAAAAAATTACGATATGGCGCAGCTATTCTGGATTGAGCTGGTCACTCAAGTCCAAGACAAAGAGGACGGAAAGACGGGTATGACGATTCCCTACGCCAGATGGTTGGCGCTCATTATTGCTGACTACATGACCGCCCACCCAGGGATCCCACAGCGCAAAGATGAAGACCAGTTTACTGCTCCGAAAATCCAGTACTTCAAGCGCTTCAAGCATGACACCGTGGGGATGACCATACCTGATTATCTGCTGGACCTGGGAAATCCACGACATTCCGCAGTCATCCAGTACAGGGAGAGTCTACTGAGAGATGGCCCCATGGTTCAGTCAAACCCAGCTGGACCTGCCCCGTGGCCTAAGCCGAGAGCTAGTAAGGGTCCGAAGAGAGCCAGTAAGCCACAGAAACCAGTGGCGCGTGTGCCCCATGAAGGGAAGTCTGATGATTCTCTCGAGAGGAATCAGACGGCTGAGGGCGCACGTACAGACGCTGCGGAACCTGCCGATGAATCGTTCAGCCCGGCCCACAAAAAGGCTGACGATGAGGCCTCCAATAGCGTGGCCAAAGACGATGAGGATGATGATGGCGATGATGACTCCGACGATAGTGACGGCGTGGAGCACACTTTCGCTCTGATCCGAAAGGGGAAGCTGCCAATTGATTCACCTCCAAAGAAGGTCACCCCTGAGGATGCAGCTCCTTTTATAGCTGCCCGTCCAAAGACATTAGTCCTCAAACCCGTGAAGGAGACAGCTACAGCTAAGATTGCTGCTCCCCGGTCACCTAAGGCTAAAGCCAAGAAGCAGCGTCCTGTCCGAAAGAGTTTGGTTGCTGAAGAGGACCTTCATATTTTCGACGACTGTCTTCCCTTCATCTCTATAAGCCGAGCCGAATCTCTAAGTACAGGGGCCAACCTTGTTGGTCCCCGAGTAGTAGCCGCAGCATCGGGCTCAACTGCGCATGCACCGCCCTCTCCCAGCCACTCGTTAGCCTCCCAAAAGGCTAACGTTTCAACATCACGGGACTCACCCACCTCACTGGTTCCCTCCGAACCAGTTGAGCGCTCTAGTGGCCCACCGCCCGAGGCCACAACCCCCTCTTTCTCCACATCGAGTCTAGGTGTCACATTCCCCACATTTTCCAATTTTTCTAGGACACCTACACCTTTCACAGCACATACAGGTGCACACACCCTGGATACAACGACCGGAGTGCAAACAAGGATGGTCGGAAGCCCTGCTGTGCCAAAAATGACTTCATCTTTGCACGCAGGCCACACATCAGCTCTCTTCACTGATGCTGTGACAACAGTTACAACCCCCGTAACTGGAAACCTTACACCCGAAGACGTTACCGTTCTCATGAACCGCTACATGGAGTCCACCATCAAACCATGGGTGCAACAAGCATTCACCGCTTGGGCACAGGACTCCAAACCAACCCCAGCGGTTCATAGTGAACAGAGCCACCCCAAACCCCACTCTTCACCCTCTCAATCCATTCCACAACCCACTCCTGTCATCCCTCTCCCATCCACCACACCATTTAGCCCTTCACTCTCTCGGGGAACCCACGATACGGAACTAGTATCGCCCTCTGCCTCGACCAATCCCTACCACCTATCCCGCCTTGAGCTTGCCGATCTCCTGTTTCTTCGGTTGCTGGAGGTCGACACTTGCCACCTTTCACCCTTCGAACGCGACCTTCTCCAAATCTTCTTCAAACATGACCGCCCTCAGTACGGCACTTGCCGTGACAGTCCCCGAGGTCTCAAACGTTCCCATGAGGATCCCGATAATTCGGAACCTCATGAGGGGGAGAACAAGAGGCCTCGGACACTTGAGCAAGCAGCCTCTACCAGCCATGAACCCCAGCCAAACACCTCATCAAACCAGCCCACCAACCAACCACCACCTTCCTCGAGCCACAACCAAGCCCAACTCTCTAGCCTGGTCGAGCTAGACGAAACATCCCGAGGCTTATCTCCTAGAGATACTGTCCGAGGAGGGGATGGAAGTCCTGTAGTGGTTACCTCTGGTACATCACAAAGTTCAGGCCATCGATCAGAACACAGTTCGAAATCGATGACAACATCCCGAGGCGTGTCTCCAAAGGATACCGTTCGAGGAGGGGATGGAAGTCCTGACAATGATATATCTGACTCATCTGTCAAGTCAGGCCATCAGCCAGAACTCAGTTCTAACCTGATGACAACGGGCAATCCTAGTGAACCCGGTTGTGACTCACGAGAAAAATCACCACAGCTGAGAGTCCCCTACATTCCCCAAGGCAAAGATATTCACGATGCACTCGAGGATGCTGTGGTACATGACGTTTGGCCGAGAAAATGGACAGAGTGGGATGATCTTAGAAGCGAAGCCGAGTCAGAGGATATGCAGCGAAATTGGTGGCTGAGAGAGTTACTGGCCAAATGCGCAGAAGACATCATACGCCTTGATGAAGAGGAACTCAAGGAAGGGGAGGACTACAAAAAGATACCCAGGGAGCTAGAATCCGTCATCAGACAAACGGCAAGCAAGTTGCCCCCAAAAGAAAAACTCTGGGAAAACATCAAATAAATGCCCCCTTCCAAGAGGAAATCAGAAAGGGAATTTGGAGAACCGCAGACAAGCTCAAACAGCTAGATGAACTAAAGATCCGTGGTTTGACTCACCTCAAAGGAAAAATGGCTGGCGGACATCTTCACATGTTGATGCACAGATCATCTGGAAATCAACGTCAAGTACTGGAAAGAGATATGAAGTCCAGCACCCATCCTATTGACGCTATCCTTGATATACACAGAGAAGATCATCACACCATCCCGTTCTACAGCTTCAAAGTTCGACGGACAGACTCCAGCATATTCATCTGCCAGGAAAACGACTTTATAATGATGAAAATGGAGGATATCTACCAAATGTTCATGGTAAGTAGGTACCTCCCACTGAGTCGAAACAGGACACACGAAGAAGGCTATGAGGCGATCAAGCGGTTTATGCTGAGACAGATCAGATTCTATGCTGCCCATGATCTACAGATGGCCCTGGAAAACAATGTTCGAAAAGCGAATCTGGTAAAACCGACTCTGAACGGTCCAGAGCTCAAAAAGTACAGACCATACCACATCTTCAAGGACCCAGTCTCCATCATATATCTCAATCACGAGGAACAGAAAAGACTCATGTGGGTAGAAGACATTCACAAATACTGTGATGGGACTCTGAAGATCATTCAGACTAAGCTACAAGAGATCAAAGAAAATATAGATCCAAGACTTGCGGACGCCAGCGAGGAAGAGCTCCAAGTATACGAGAAGGTGTGGACCATCCTAAAGCCTATCAACGAGCAACTTGAAAAGAGAAGAATGCTGAGACAGTATGAGCATGCGCTAAATTTCAGAAAGCATTACTTCAGATCTCAAAAATAAATGCAAGACGGCACTTGATCACAAAGGGGGAGATTGTTGAAGACTATTTATTGTGAATCAAGTTTTGTCTGTCTTGTCTGTAATAAGTTAGATGTTTACTATTTCTATTCTGTACTGATTAAATATATCTGTTAGAATAGTATACAATATGGGCCAAGTGTTAGGCCCATACTCAGGCAAGAAGCCTTTGTACGCATACCTGAGCCTCGCCTATAAAAGAGGGAGGAGGACTCAGGTTTGCGGTTAACTTTCGTATCTGCTCAAAATAGCCTTAGCGCTTATCATTCTTGTACGAAAGATTCACGGTATATCAGAGAAGGTTTTCACTTGATCTTTCTGTGTTCATCTTTATTGTTAATCTTTCATCTGTATGCCATATTATACTGTTGTTATAGAAAACAGGGAATAACAACTCATATCACGTTTGGCGAAAATAGTTTTTCATATAATACTATATAAAAAGAACTCACACCACCAAAATTCTTTTCTTCTTTGATTTTTTCTCAAAATCACTTTTTTACTAAAGTCCTCAACTTCTCTTGGAAAATATCATAGTAATTCTTCTCTTTAAATTTCTTAAGAAAATCTCTTTTTCAGTAACTCCCTAGTAGTTTAGAAGGGCGGTTCTCAACCTTTCGACTGAGCCTGGTGGACTGTGGTTACGGACGGCCACCCCGAACAAGTGTCGGTACCACAACTGCTCTTCCGGAAATGAAACGACTACCTTAAGTGTGCACACCCCCTAAAAGGGACTCCAAGCCCTCCGCGTAGTAAGTCGTCATGAGTAGTCGGAACCTAACTACCCCTAAATAAGATATCTCTGAATGCTTAGGGACTACTACTACAACTCTGCTTCTTAAAAGGGATCATCGATCCCATTATCACTCAAAACTTATCATCACCCTTAGCAGTAGCAGCCCTTTTATGTCGGAACTACTACTACTACCACAACTCTCCTTCTTAAAAGGGATTATCGATTAGTAGCTCTAACCACTCTCCACGTTTTAAGGGACGTGGAACACAAACACCTCGAATTACTCCCGAGATGCTTATTTCATGAAAACATTCTTTTATCTTGAATTAATATACTCACAATATTTCCCCAATTTCTCAACAGCCTCGAAAATAATTAAATAAAATGTTTAATACCATATTCAAAATAATCTAATACGGATATATATAACTCCAGAATTTAAATGTAAATTTTCATACCAAATTATGCGTTTAAAAAATATATAGTTTGTCCCAAAAGATTTGATCTCATAACACTTTCCAAAAAGAGGGTTTAACCCAAACAACCACTTCCCAAAAGTAGCCTTTACTACCACCACCAAAATAATCAAATTGGGGTATTCTAAACCCATAATATATTTTCAATATAACCAATTAAAATAGTCTCAAATCATACTTCAACTCATGCCAAAACAATCACCAAATTTTCCAATCCCAAAAGAACAATCCTCAAAAATCACAATTTTAGCCATAACAAACTGATTTGATAAGTTCACCAAAAATCACACGTTCAAAAATTCCCAGAAAATCATACATCATCATAAATATACTATAATAACCCAAATAGCCATAAAAGCTCAGAAAGAAACTCAAATCATAGCCCAAACCCTAATTAATACATAATAGGGGCAAAATAGTAGTTTTGGTTGCAATAGTCCTTACCTCGAGGCTAGCAACGAATCCTAAACGTCAAACCTAGATTGATGGGTCACTCACAAGTCCCTAGGAAGTGTTAGGGTCGAAGGATCACAATTTAGGAGAAAAAAATTTAGAAAACGGATGAACAACGCGAATTAGGCAACAAACACACTTACCAGAAGATTGGATTGGTTGATCTCGTCCTTGGCATAAAAATTCGTGCTGGATATGTTAATATTGAAGAGATGGAAGAGATAGAGATTGAAGAGTCTGTTCTAGGGTTTTTGGAATGAGAAAAATCGGATTAGGGATGTATTTATAGTGAATTTCCTAAGTTTGAGTCGCATTAGGATAAAACAGGAACGCACGCTTGCGTACCTTCCACGCATGCCGTGCGTGGCTAGCAGTAGCTATTCCGCTTGATTTTCTTGTCACGCACGCCGTGCGTGACCCCCAGGCCCCCCAAACCTTAGGTTTTGCCCCGTTTCTTCCCCATTTGAACCTCCCCTTGGTCCCAAATCATAAACCAACCATAATAAATTACCTAAAGACCATCTAAACGATATGAAACACAATTTTAACTATTTCCCAAATTCTCTCAAATTTTCGGGGTATTACAAGTTCTCCATGCTTGTTATCCACCACCGTGACTCCGGTCTTCTTAGGAACAACTTGGGTTGGGCTAACTCACTTGCTATCAGAAATGGGGAAGATTATCCCCATTTGAAGTAGCTTGATGACTTCCTTCTTGACCACCTACATCATAGGTGGGTTCAGTCTTCTTTGCAGCTGTCTTACCGGGTTAGCTTCATCCTCCATCAAAATGCGGTTCATGCATGTAGATGGGATAATGCCTTTGATGTCGGCTATGGTTCATCCAATTGCTAGTTTGTGCTCCTTGAGCACCGCTATCAACTTTTCTTCTTCCTCTCTGATCAATTTGTTTGAAATCATGATGACCGGTAGTGTTTTGTTCTCCCCCAAGAACACATATTTCAAGTGCTTCGGGAGTGGTTTCATCTCAACTTCGGGTGCCTGCAAAACTGAAGGCAAAGGCTTCTCGCTCGGAATGGTTAGGGGGAGGGATTTAGAGCCCGGTGGCAAAAGTGGGAGTTCATTTAACTCCGCCACCATAACCTTCATGTTATTTGACATAGAGTATTCTGAAGTGAAATCCTCTACATCGTTCTCAATTGAGCTTAGCAATTCATCTTTTCCCTCAACTTCAAATACATCTTGGACCCAAGTGTCACAAGTGTCTATTGCAAAAAGAGAATGATTATCGGTGGGGTATTTCATGGAGTCATAGATATTAAATTCGACCTTTTCATCATCGAACTCCATGGTTAACACTCCACTAAAAACATGTATTTTTGCCTTGGCCGTTTTGAAGAAGGGTCTCCCTAACAAAATCGGGACTGCATTTTTATCGTTCTCCATTTCGAGAACATAAAAATCAGCAAGAAAGATTAAGTTATCCACCATGATGAGAACATCCTCTACTACACCTTTTGGATAAGCATTGGATCTATCGGCAAGTTGGATAACAACCCCCGTTTCATGTAAAGGTCCTAGTTCTGGGGACTTATATAGAGAATAAGGGATGACATTAATTGAGGCAGCCAAATCCAACATAGCCCTAGAAAAACTAGCATTTCCTAGTTTACATGGTATAGTGGACATTCCCAGGTCACTATACTTTTTAGGCAATTTCTTTTGAAAAACGGCCGACACTCTTTCACTTATTTGCATTTCCTAGCGTTTTTCTTTTGAAAAACGGCCGACAC
Organism: Cuscuta europaea; assembly: GCA_945859875.1. NCBI lineage: Eukaryota > Viridiplantae > Streptophyta > Magnoliopsida > Solanales > Convolvulaceae > Cuscuta > Cuscuta europaea. Next base: position 1,766,419 of record CAMAPE010000011.1, on the reverse strand, counting down.
TCTTTCACTTATTTGGATTTTATGCTTCCCTTTTAATTTGTGTTTCCTTTTAATCGTACAAAGATCTTTTAAAAACTTAGCGAATCTAGGAACACCTTTAATTAAATTGAGAAGAGGGATACTTACCTCACATTTAGAGAACGTCTCATAGATGTCTTTGTCATTGTTGTACTTGCGGTTGTCCTTGAGAGCCTCCGGAAAAGGTGGAACCGGTTCGTATGAATCAAGAAGCGGGAACTTCTTTTGAGGAATGACCTCCTCTTGTTTCTCTTCTTCAACTTGAGGATTTGTGCTTTGCACTAAGTGATCCTCCTCTTCCTCCACAACATGCCTCTTTTCTTTTACTTTAGCCATTACAAATTCTTTGTCACTTCTCAAAGTGACCGCATGAGCTTGTTGTCTAGGATTCGGCTCCGTTTGAGATGAGAGTTTTCTCGAATCCTTGGCCTCGAGCCTACTCACCACACTTGAGATTTGGCTCATTTGGTTCTCAAGATTTTGGATGCTAGATTTTGTCTCATGTTGAAATTGGACCATGTTTTGTTCATGGTTGAGACATTTGAGGTGAGGGCTCGGGTCATGTCTTCGGTGGACATATTTTGGCCTTGTGGTTTGGGGTATGGTTGTTTATTTTGAGGGAAGGGTTGATATTGTGGAGGATTGTTTTGTTGTGGGTTTCCTTGAGGATTCCCATATCTAATATTTTGGTGATCTCTCCACCCGGGATTATAAGTGTTGCCATAAGAATCGTACATCTTTTGATTTTGGAACCCCAAAGCGTTAACTTGATCGGGGTCATCTTCTTGAAATGTTGGACATGAGTCGGTAGGATGTCCTTGTTGAGTGCATATGACACAGACCTTGACCTCTTGGGTTCTAGGATTTAAGAGAAAGTCCTTAACCAAAGAGGTCAAGCCGACAACTTGACTTTCTAGTGATGATGTAGATTCTGCCGCGGCAACTTTTCGGGTTGAGGACCGCCCGGTGTAATGCCTAGAGTTCTCAGCCAACTCTGAGATGAGGTTTCTTTCTTGAGAGGGAGTTTTGTTGACAATACCCCCTCCGCACGCCGCATTCATCATTCGTCTATCAGCTCCGCAAGACCATAGTAAAAGTAGAGGATGGTGTCTTGCTCCGTATATCCATGGTATGGACAACTAGCACAAAGCTTCTTGAAGCGTTCCCAGAATTCATAAAGTGATTCATCATCACCTTGTTCAATATTGCTTATTTGCTTTTTTAAAGATGATGAGACGAAGGTGGGGTAGTACCTTTCCAAGAAGCATTTATTCATAGCCGCCCATGTATCTATGCTTCCTGAGGGAAGATAGAAAAGCCAATCCTTTGCGGTGTCCTTTAGAGAAAATGGAAAAGCCCACAGTTTGATTTGTTCTTCAGTTACACTGTTTGGACACATGCTTGTGCAAACGATGTGGAATTCCAACAAATGCTTGTTCGGATCTTCCCCTCTTAGGCCTCGAAGGATGGCAGTAGATGAATGAGCCCAGATTTTAGCTCAAAAGTATTACCCTCATCGAGTGTAGGGAAGGTAATACACAACGGTTGTTGGTTCAGATTAGGAGCTGTGAGCTCCCTCAATGTTCTTGTTTCAAGAGCCATTGTTATTGGCTCTTCGTACTCGCTTGAATGAGAACTAGCACTGGACGAATCTCCGGTAGATGATTCCTCCGAGTCGGTATTTGAAAATTTACTTTTCAACCGCTCGAAAGTTCGCTCTATTTCCGGGTTTGTTTGACAGGTGATTTCGTTTATGGAACGATGTTTAACCATATACTTCACAAATCTCAGAAATATAAGAAGTAAGAACTCTTTATATTTTGTTTATTATTATTATTATTATTTATTTTTCTTTGAAATAAAATAAAAGAAAAATAATTGCCTCTCCTCGGCAACGACACCAAATTTGACGTGCACTTTGTCGTGGTGTTTACTCAAAATAAATAAATACAATACAACAATTATACGTAGTATAACGAAGTAAGATTCGTATCCACAAGGAAAGGAATATCTTTCTTTTAATTAAATAATACAAAGGGAGGATTTTGAGTTTGATTTGATTTAATGTAATTAACACTAAGATGATTGACTTATATGAGTTTAATTAATAGAGATGATGACTTGGTTTTGCTTTTATCCACTTAATGAAATGTTCGTCGATCCCGGTTATATCTTTAACTATCTTCCTCTCGAATACTCAATCGAGGAGTATCTTCATTTCATCGAGGGTAGTTATTAATAACGAGACGCGTTCATTAATAAAACTTACTACCGAGTCAATATAGAACACGCGCCGGATATTAACCCGATAGTAGCAATAAACTTAAGATGAAAATGATTGAGATTGACAACCTCAACACAAGCGGTTTATTGGTTTAATCAATATAATTAATTCCCCCTAGATTATTAACCATGAGACGCATGCATTAATAATCCAAGTTTACTACCGTTGAAAGAACCGAATTAATAACAAGCGTATTAACCGATTGATTCTAGTAATAATTAATATATGAAACAAAACTAGTTGATTCTTTAAGTAATGTTCAAAATATTAATATGAAATATGAATAGGAATTAATTAATATTCAAGGAAGAAGATTAAAGAAAGTAAATGCTACTATAATTAATGTCGAGATGTTAACTAATTGTCATCTTAGCAACACTCCCCAACATTTATATAGAGCTAGATTAAATTAATATTCAAGGAAGAAGATTAAAGAAAATAACTCAAAACTTACAATTCATTAAGCTTCAAAGTAGCAAAACCAAGATGGAAGAGTTTAGCTCCTCATTTGGAGACTAAACATGATGAAAATATAAAGAAAGAACTTATCTAGACTGAGCTTAGAAGTATATGTGAATTGGTGCTTCTATTGTGAAGGAAAAGGGGTGTATTTATAGGTGTTTGAGGCATGCAGGGGTGTGTACCCGATCGGGCATATAGGGTACCCGATCGGGTACCTTCAGAGGCTTCCCGGAAGCTGTAAAAGTGGGACATACTCGACCGGGTACGTCGGTCACCCGATCGGGTATGGACACTCGAACGAGGTTAAATCTCCCCTGCATGTTCCTTTGTTCAGGATCCGATCTGATTTGCAAAAACAACTAGGTACCCGATCGGGTATAGGTCATACCCGGCCGGGTACAACTCAAAATTGCAATCTTCTACTTTTGTCTTGCTCTGTTGCACCTTCCTTCCACTTTTTGGGTTCACCAATAGTCCTTTGAGCGATCATGGACCTGTTTGAGCCCAGAATAAATCTAATATAAACAAATTACAAACATTTGTACAAACTAAACAATTACACCAAAAGTGTGTAATTTTCAAAGTAACAATCAATCAAAACTAATAAAAACACAAACATAAACATGGAAATTACATGATTATCACCATGCTTCAATGCCGTTTCTATGACCATCTCGGTCATGAGGTCCGGGAATGCCGCAAATTGAAACGATTCTTGCGTGAACATCTTGTGTCAACTCAAACTGCTCCTGTGGCGCATTACACCAACACAGCACCGTCTCTTCACGACCAGCCATGACTGTTTGATAGCGGAGCTTCACACCACATTACTAATGACGTAACTCAACTTCCATCCCACTCCGACTATGGCGGACCTGAGGAAATTCACTTTGGTAATGGTAAGACTCTCCCTATTACTCACTACGGCCAAACACTACTACCCACAAAATCCAAACCTTTACAACTCACTAATGTCCTTTATGCTCCTGATTTGCAAAATAATTTAATACCTATAGCTAAATTATGCAAATCTAACCCTGTCACTTTTGAATTTTTCTCATCTCATTTTCTTGTGAAGGACCGAGCAACGGGGGTACCAATCTTGCGAGGGGAGAACAAAAATAATATTTATTATGCCAACATTACAGGTCCACCGTAAGTGCATGTCACAAATTCCAGTCCGGCTCAATTCGTGCATCACACTTTGGGTCATCCATCTAGTAGAGTCTTGTCCGTTTTAATTAGTCAAAATAAACATTTATTTCCGTCTCTCATTAATAAAGACATGCATTGTAATTCTTGTTTATTGAATAAAAGTACAAAATTACCATTCTTCGAAAATTCAATGCATGCAAATCAACATGTACAATTGTTATACTCGGACGTGTGGGATCCTACGAGTTGGTCCCGTTTATACTAGGAACAGTCTAGAGGGGGGGTGAATAGAATGTTCAAGTTTTTCAAACTTTTTCTCAAAGTCACAAATGACTTATCAGAGAGGGTCTAGTACTAGTGATAGAGAAGGTCGAGTTATGATGGCAGAACTGGACCTGGCAACAGATAAGAGTTCTGTCCGGGTAGCCTCAGGAAAACACTAAGGCAAATGCCTTTCTGATAACTCTCAGGACAAGATCTGTTGAACATAGAGTCCAAGTCTTTGAGTTAATCAGTTAGAATCTTAAGTACAGAAAGTAAATGCGTAAAGTAAATGACACCAGGGATTTTTATAGTGGTTCAAGGAACACCGCATTCCTCTAGTCCACTGTTCCACTAAGCTTGTAAACGATAGTTACAACGCCTTAGTCCTAGCACTTAAGAAGCTTTCCTCGTCTTCTTCAAGTCTAGTTGTCACCCGAGATGCTCTTCCTAGCTTCCTGATGACGGGTCTCATGTTCACTGAGTCTCTTGAAGTATCACCACTTCACTACTCTAGTTACTTGAGACATCCCTTCTTTTTCAAGAAGTGTTTCAGTTAAGAACGGTTTCTCCAACGTAGCTTCGTCACAAAGGATTTGTAGTTGAGGCTTTTGAAGAGTTGAAGAACCGGAGGAACGATTCTCTCACGTTGGAAAGAAGAGATATGAAGTTTATAATATTTTTCAACGTTAAGTTTTGTTGCTCTAGATGGAGGTTGTAGTCTTTGAACTTTTGAATATTTTCACTTAGAGAGATAGTTTGAATCGTTGTTCGTTCCTTATTTTTCTAGTCCTTCAAAGTGTATCTTATATACTGGGAGCAGTCTTCCTGTTGGAGGTTAGAAGACAGCTTCATTTAATGTTTGTACTGTTGATTTGACCTGTTGGTTCTCGACTTGCTATTTTGGGGGCGAGAGGATATCCACATGGTCAATCGTCAGCTTTAAATATCTTAACGTACGACTCACATTAATTGTGAATTTAATGCGTGAACAGTACCATGTTCCATTGAGAAGCTCCAGCCATTAGGGAATCTTCCGTTAGTTTAACGACTAGATGAAGTACCTTCAAACTCTTCTATGTGTCAGCAAGTCTTATGTGGTTCTCTGATAGCAACTCTGATGGCCGGCTCTGATGGCAACTCTTCTCGTAACTCAGGTGCCCAGCTTTGGTAGCATCTCTGATGAGCAGCTCTGGTAGCAACACTGATCAAGAGATCCAAGAGGGTTTCTGACCAGTCGACTAGATTATTACTTACACAAAGAGAATTCTAAAACAAGGTTTCTGAAGGGGTACTCTAATATTCTAATTAACTTAGCATCATCAAAATCTAAATACAATTATTCCTTACAATTTCCCACTTTTTGATAATGCCAAAACCCTTAAACTACTTCCAGAGAAGTGCCTTTCACCATAAAAAGAGTTAAGTTAAAATCTTTCATAAAACATTCTTGGTGGGCAACTTTGCATAGGAAGGTAGTAAGATTAAGAGAAGAAACAAAGTAAAATAAGATGATAGAGCAAAACAATAACCAGGAAGTAAGCACAGAAAGAAGCAGAATATAGATAGTGCCATTCAAATTACAGGCAGAGATGTTATCTTATTTATCAGATAGTTGAAGATACAAAGAAAAATCTAGAGGTTGGGTCTTCTTCCTGTACCTTGGCTGCTTTTTCTTCAATTTCCTTGAGGTGCTGAATTACTTTGGATCTGATTGAGGCTAAGTTCCTCGGATTCTGATATTCTGACCAGTGATCAGAGAGCTTGCAGTCTAAGTAATTTAGTATGCCTTCATGCACATTCTTTCCTGGGACTATGTGCATGCCCCACCACTCTCCAGCTTCGTCAATGGATCCACCATGTCGGATTTGTACAAGTCCTTCATGATCCAGGAACAAGTTCTCCTGCTGGAGATGGGTCATCTTCCTTCTGATTTCTTCAAACTGTTCTTTTTGTGGTCTGGATAGCTTGGTCTTGTTCCAGACAGAGAAGAAGAATGAAGAGGATTTCTTCTTTGATCCTTTGAGGGGGAGTGGAGGTTTCGAGGTGCCTTCTGCTAACCTCTTCTGTTTGGCTTTCTCAAAATATATAGCAGGATCAATGGGAGTGCCTAGTTGAACTGAGGTGAGTCTGGAGCCTTGACCACCACGAGGTCCCTTTACATGATTCTCTTCCCCTTTTTGGTATCAACAAGATCTTCTAGCAGCATACTGATCTTCTGGAATTCTGAGGCATGGGAGGTGGCAATCTGCTCAATGGCTTCTTGCAGTGTTTGGGTAACAGAAGTAAGACCTTCAACCAGGCTCTGTTGTTTTTGGACAGCTGAGGCGACATCTCTGGTGTTTGCCTCAAGAACTACCATCTTCTGGTATCTGTCCTTGTCGATTTGAATTAATGAGAAGGCCTGTTGCTTATGAGTAGTGCATAGATCCTCTATCTGCTGAAGCTGTTCAGTCCGTCTGTCATTATACCATTGGAGATCATCAACAGCAATGGATATCTTCTCAATGGCTTTGTCCTGAGCCATGAGGGCCTGAATAAGGGAGAAGAGAACGTTGTTGATCCCATCAACGGAGCTCGAGAGTTCATCTGTTTTAGCTATTGATGTGCGTATGATGTCATCCAAAGAGGTTCACATATTAGTAATGCTGTCAGAGATGGTCTTCATACTAGAGTTGAGGTTCTCATCAACATGGGACATATGCTCAAAATGACTCTGATTGACCATTATCAGTTGCTGCATACCATCCATCATCTGGCCACCAAAGTCTTCTGCATCTTGGACAAAATGATTGAAGGGAATATGAGGTTCTTCCTCCATGAAGCCATCCATCTTCCTCCATGAAGCCAGCCATCTGCAGACCTTGAGGTCTTCTTGGAATATGCTCCTGAGCAGAGGATTCCATTTGCATTTCTTTCTCTAGTTACGTCAGAGGAGGAGTCTTCTCCTTTTTAGACGTAGCTTTGTTTGGATCACTCATAATGAGGCCATCCATGTTTGATGAATCTTCATAGGAGGAGTAGATTGGTATTCTCTCTGACAACACACAATTTTCTGCGGAAGGAGGGATTGGAGGTGTTAGGAATATTTTATGGTGTCCAATCTAATTAAATATCTTTGTATTTGTGTAGTTATTAATTAAACGTGTAATATGGGCCACAAATATGTATCAGCCCGTTAGCTTCCATGTAACCCGTAAGTTAGCCAACTTCTCCTATAAAAGGAGGCTAACTTACGGGAACCCTAATGTTCGAGGCTTTAGAGAATAGAGGCGCAGAGATAGAGATATTAGGGTTTGCCGCTGCTCTCCTTCTCCAGGGAGAGCAGCAGCCAGTTTACACGGTATACCAGATTCGTTTGATTATCTCCATATCTTTCTATCTGCTTCTTTTTCCTTGCTTATGATTGTTGTTTGTTAAGTATACTGGGTTTATCAATCTTTATGTAGATGACATTATATACTTCAGCTCCTCTCCTAAGATGTTGGCAGAATTTAAACATGTTATGATGAAGCAATTTGAGATGACTGATCTTGGAGTACTTGAGTACTTTCTTGGCCTAGAAGTATACCAAGTAGATGATGGTATCTTCTTGTTTCAAAGAAAGTATGCAAGGGATCTGCTTAAGAAATTTCAGGTGGAGGAAGGTGATATTGTGAAAACTCCTATGAACATAAGTGAGAAATTGCAAAGAGAGGATGGAACTGGTAAAGCCGATGAGAGAATTTTCAGGAGTCTAGTAAGAGGTTTGAACTATCTCACTCACACTAGGCCTGATCTAGCCTACAGTCTTAGTGTGATATCCAGATACATGCACCTCCAAGCAAACAACACTTAGGTGCAACAAATAGAGTACTTAAGTATGTTGGAGGTTTAGTTGAGTATGGGTTACTCTATGAAAGTGTGAAGGCCTGCAAGCTGGTTGGGCATACTGACAGTGATTGGGCAGGTTGTTTGGATGATATATATAGGAAGAGAACATTAGGGTCTGTGTTCAACCTTGGATCAGGAGAAAACACCTGGAGCTCCAAGAAGCAAGAAACAATTGCTTTGTCCTCTTTAGAGGCAGAGTATGTTGCAGCAGGTGCAACAGCTAGGCACACTATTTGGCTAAAGAAACTACTGAAAGATTTAGGGCATGATCAGGATGAGGCTATAGAGTTATGATGTGACAACAAATCAGCCATTGCTATGACCAAGAATCCAGTATACCATGAAAGGACAAAACATATTGAAGTACAACATCATTTTATAAGGCAGTTAGTTGCAGAAAGGAAGATCATTATGAGGTTCTGTGAAACTAATTTTTAGAATGCAGATCTGTTCACTAAAGCCTTGAATCAAGCCAAGCATCACTACTTCATGGAGAAAATAGGAATGTGCAAGCTTGGATCAAGGGGAGGTGTTGAAAGCTGACCAAGCTACGTGTGCATGAGTGATGCATGCAACATACATACGTGGAAATGATGGAAAGACATTATCTTTTCATTTGTTTTTAGATTATGTTGATCAAGTCTTTATAGTTAGCTATTTTTATGGAGATATTGTTTCATCTCCACTCATTTCATTTGATCGTGTTATCATGCCTAAATGATAGGAGTTAGTTGAGTCATCTATGGATAACTTTGTTTAATATTATTATGGCTATATATAGCTTGTTCATTGAATTAATACATCAAATACTTAAGCCTTTCGTTTATCTTTCCTTCTTTATCCTGTTTTTGACTACATATGCTACAAATATCCCCACTTCTGATTACATCACTTTTCAGATTAAGCTTTACACACAAAATTGGGTGCAATCCCTTTCATCAAAGAAGTTGAGGTCGATTAGTCAGATTCTATTTGAGGAAAGGTTGATACCGAAGAATTTTCATATGTCTAAGCGTTCCTTCTCAATAATACCGAGAGGAAGATTAAAATGAAATACAGATGCAAAGTTTTTGCCTGAGAAGGCATCTCGAGGAGCTATCATGCGTGACGAAAATGGAGGAATGGTCTTTGCTTTAAGCTTTCCGATCCAAGCTAGCCCGACTTTAATGGCGGAATCTATCTCTCTGGTGACATCTACGCAGAGGGCGATGGATGTTGGCTATGATGGTTTTGTGGTAGAGACAAATGCGGAGGAGCTCTTGGAGTATATCACAGGTAGGAAAGAAGCTCGATGGTCAGGTGCTTTGAAGGAGATGAGTGGAAATGCTTTTAGGAAAGGTGTTTCATTCAATTACAATTTAGGCAAGGTAACTGAACTGCCCATCACTTTACCTGCATTTGGGCTGGCCCAATTCACTATTTTCAAGTGGAAATATCCCAGTAGGTTCACTTTTTCAAAATACATTTCATTTATGTCTCCTAATAATTTACTTTTCATTTTTAACTTTCATCTTTTCACTTTTAGTTTCTTATTTCAAAAATAGCCCAAATCCTAAATCCAACCCGTAAGGCCATAACTTTCATCGTCTATGACTGACAGCTTTGCTCCTTACTCCCGTAGAGAAAATTCAGCTGCTGCTAACTCTGAGAAGTTTAGCTCTAAATACTTAAAATCTTCCTGCAGCTCTCAACCAGCCCAAGCAATCGACGAGCCTTAGAACCGTTGCTTTCGTCCATGACGTGCACTTGTCGTGAGGTGCACTCAAAATAATTTATCAATACAACACTAATACGTAGTATAGTGAAGTAAGGTTCGTATCCACAGGGAAAGGAATACTTTTCTTTTATATAAGTAGTATCAAGGGGGTTTAGATTTATTTGATTTAAATATACTAAGATGAACAACCTATATGAGTTTGATTATAGATGTGGAGGCTTGGTTTTGCTTTTATCCACTTAATGAAATGTTCGTCGATCCTGGTTATATCTTTAACTATCTTCCTCTCGAATACTCAATCGAGGAGTATATCCAGTTCATCGAGGGTAGTTATTAATAACGAGATGCGTTCATTAATAAAACTTACTATCGAGTCAATATAGAACAAGCGCCGTATATTAACTTGATAGTAGCAATAAACTTAAGATGAAAACGATTGAGATTGATAACCTCAACACAAGCGGTTTATTGGTTTAATCAATATAATTAATTCCCCTTGGCATATTAACCATGAGATGCATGCATTAATATTCCAAGTTTACTACCGTTGAAAGAACCGGATTAATAACAAGCGTATTAACTGATTGATTCTAGTAATAATTAATATGAGAAACAAAACTAGTTGATAGTTTAAGTAATGTTTAAAATATTAACATGAAATATGAATAGGAATTAATTAATACTCAAGGAAGAATATTAAAGAATATGAATCCTACTATGATTAACATCAAGATGTTAACTAATTGTCATCATAGTAACACTCCCCAATATTAACATAGAGGAAGAAATAACTATTACTATAACCAATGTCAAGATGTTAACTAATTGTCATCTTAGTAACACTCCCCAACTTTGATATAGAAATAGTATTTGAAAGGAAGAATTAATATTCAAGGAAGAAGATTAAAGAAAATAACTCACAACTTACAAATTCATTAAGCTTCAAAGTAGCAAAACCAAGATGGAAGGGTTTAGCTCCTCATTTGGAGACTAAACATGTAATACCCCGAAAATTTGAGAGAATTTGGGAAATAATTAAAATTGTGTTTCATGTTGTTTACACGGTCTTTAGGTCGTTTATTATGTTTGGTTTAGTGTTTGGGACAAAGGGGAGGTCCAAATGGGGAAGAAACGGGGCAAAAACTAAGGTTTGGGGCGTCTGGGGGTCACACACGGCGTGCGTGGAAGGTACGCACGCGTGCGTTCCTGTTGTATCCTAATGCAACTCAAACTTCGGAAATTCACTATAAATACATCCCTAATCCGATTTTCCTCATTCCAAAAACCCTAGGACCGCCTCTTCAAGCTCTATCCCTTACAGCTCTTCAATATTAACGTATCCTGCACAAAATTTTATGCCAATGATGAGATCAAACAATCCAATATTCCGGTAAGTGCGTTTGTTGCCTAATTCGCGTCGTTCATCCGTTTCCTAAATTTCTTTCTCCTAAATTGAGATCCTTCGAACCTATCACTTCCTAGGTACGTGCGAATGATCCATCAAACTAGGTTTGACGTTTAGGATTCGTTGCTAGCCTCGAGGTAAGGACTATTGCAACCAAAATTACTATTTTGCCCCTCTATTGTATAAACTAGGGTTTGTGCTATGATTTGAGTTTCTTTCTGAAATTTTATGGATAATTCGGCTATAATAGTATGAGTATGATGATGTATTCTTTTCTGGGAATTTATGAACGTGTGAGTTTTGGTGAATTTATCAAATCAGTTTATCATGGCTAAAATTGTGATTTTTGATGATTGTTCTTTTGGGATTGGAAAATTTTTGTGATTGTTTTGGTATGAGTTGAAGAATGATTTGAGACTATTATAACTGGTTATATTGAAAATATATTATGGGTTCACAATACTCCAATTTTATTATTTTGGTGGTAGTAGTAAATGCTACTTTTGGGAAGTGGTTGTTTGGGTTAAACCCTCTTTTTGGAAAGTGTTGTGAGATCAAATCTTTTGGGATAAATTATATATTTTTAAATGTATAATTTGGTATGAAAATTTACATATATATTCTAGAGTTATAAATATCCTTATTGGATTATTTTGAATATGGTATTAAATACTATTTTGGAACTAGTTTTGGATAAACCCTAAATTGTAAGTTTCTCTGTCAATCCAAAATTGTTTCCTCGTATTATATGCTTATTATGCATTATGTGATTAAGTGTGAATTTTGAATTTTGTGTATGTGATTTTGAGGAGATATTATATATATGATAGTTAAGAAATATAAATCAAGTACTTTTGGGGTATTAAATATTTTTAAATACCTTCGAGACTTTTTAGAGAAATTAAGAAGTATTTTTGAAGTATTGTTAAGCGAAGATAAAATTTACATTTTCATAAGAAGTGAGCATCTCGGGAGTAATCCGAGGTGTCGGTTTTCCACATCCGGATAAATGTGGATGGTGATTAGAGCTACTACTACTAAGAAGTACAGTTTAAGTTTCAAGTGACATTTGGATCTATGATCCCCTTTAAGAAGAAGTTATAGTAGTAGTCCCTAATCATTCAAGAATTTTAGAGGTGGGGTGGTTGGGTTCCGACCACTCGGGATGACTTACTACTCGGAGGGCTTGGAATCCCTTTTAGGGGGTGTGCACACTTAAGGTAGTCGTTTCGTTTCCGCAAGAGCAGTTGTGGTACCGGCACTTGTTCGGGGTGGCCGTCCGTAACCACGGTCCACCGGGCTCAGTCAAAAGATTGAGTACCGCCCTTCTAAATTACTAGGAAGATAGAGAAGAAGTGATTTTCTTAAGAAATTTAAAGAGAAGAATTACTATGAAATTTTTCAAGAGAAGTTGAGGATTTTAGCAAAGAAGTGATTTTAAGAAAAACCAAAGAGAAAAGTATTTTGGTGGAGTGCGTCATTTTTATATAAGTATTATATAAAAACTATTTTCACCAAACCTGATTATTTTACGGGGTTGGGTATTACTTACTTAGCTCTAAAGCTAATTTTTGTTATTTCTCTTGTCTCTCTCTTCTCCCTTAAATTTTATCAGGTGATGAGTTGGATGCCTATGTGGATTGATGGATTGCTCGAGCTTGAGTGCGAATTAGAAGATGCCTTGGTTAAATTTAGTCATGAAATAAACATTTATTTACTATTTCATTAGTTTTATTGTTTTGTTTTGGTTTGCCTGTGCATTCGGTTAAGAGATGACCGGATGTGGCGGTAACACCCATTTCCCTTTTAGACTTCCGCTGTATTTCTTCAACTCTTTGATGAATGAATAAATAATTCCTTTTAAATATATCAATGTTTTGGGTGGGAATTTTTGGGGTGTTACAAAACATGCTATAAAAATATAAGAAATGATATTCTAAACTGAGCTTAGGAGTATGGAAGAAGGGATTCATAAAAGTGAAGGAAAATGGGGTTATTTATAGGTGTTTTACAACACCTTTGGCCGGGTACCCGACCGGGTAAAGTGCCCACCCGACCGGGTGCATGTCAAAATCAAATATCCACGTTCTGGTGATCTTCAGCATGTTAAAGTGTCCCGGGTCAAGTCAGACCCGACCGGGTGGGGTAGGGGACCCGACCGGGTGAGTGCACTTTCCAGGCACTTTTGGTTGTTGAATCAGACCCGACCGGGTGATGTCTTATGCCCGGTCGGGTATTTGCTCTTGGACAGTCAAAATTCCTTTTTCTTCACTTCAAAGTCCTCCTTTCCAAACCCATAATTCCTAATTCTACTTTACAACTAATAAATGAAGATTAAAATACAATTACAACTAAATTCACACAAATGTTTACAATCTAAATAAAACGGTAAACAATACACACAAATCAATCATAAATATATATATTTATGCACTACTAATTAGTGCATATCAGTCCACAGCAGAAAGATGTGTGAAACCCCCTGTGCGGCCTCGCCTCGCTCTTAGCCGCCCGAATCTGCGGAAAACCCTTGCTGCCAGAATAGATGGACCCAACCAAAAAAGTAGAGGAGACCCTTAAACCCTCGACCATGCTCACCTCTCATCGAACTGAATCGAAGCGCTCAACTAGAAAAGTCAGAGAGGGCGTGCACAAATGTTCCCCTTCCACCCCGAGCCGACTGCTCCCTCCGGCCTCCCTGGCTCCGCGGCCCCGCCCTCCGCCCCTCCTTCTTCGACTGCTTCAGTGTGTATTTTAATCACTATATCTTCAATAGTTCTTGGATTTATTGATTTGTTCATAGTTTTTTGTGTTCAGGTCTCAATTCGTATTTGCCATACTGCTCATGTGCGGTGATCTCAGATTGATATTTGCGGTACTGTGCATGTGCGATGATCTCAGATTCGTGTTTGATTTAGACTAGTATTTAATCTTTAATTAAGCTCAGTTATCATATTTTTCTTCTTAGATTCAACCTTTATATGGTATTTTCAAATACAACAGTAGCTTTTTGGACTGGCCGGAATTTATTTAAATTTCTCATTTGAACTCTCAGTCTTATTCATATTTCTTCTCGATTTTAATGACTTGCATGTTATGGAAAGTCGATCATATATATTGGCAGTGTTTGCTATTGAACAACCTCTATTGACCATTGTGGAATCAGGGCCGGCCATAGGGGGAGTTACCCTAGACAAGTGTCTAGGGCCTCCAAATTTTAGGGGCCTCTAATTTATAAAATAAGCTTATTAATATTATTTAGGAGACTTTGTCTGGACGTCAACATTTGGGATAGTTTCCTTTGGAGTTTTTTGATGATTTTTTTATAATCTTATTCATTATGTCTAGTTTACTCATACCAAATTTCACCTAAACATTCAATCGGGAAGACATTCAAATGAATTCTTGAAGATAATTGCGCAGTTAAAAGCACAGTTATCTTCAAGAATTTATTTGAATGCCTTCCCCATTGAATTGTTAGCTAAAATTTGGTATGAGTAAACAAGACTTAATGAATAAGATTCTCAAAAAACTTCATCGAAACATTCCACCGGAAACTGCCCCAAATGGCGACGGCCGGACAAAGTCTCTTATACAAGGGCTTATTTGACCTTTTTGGTTAGTATGTGGGCTTATTTGCCCCTTTTTCTTTTTTTTTCTTTGTTGGCTAGGGCAGTAGGGCTAGGGATTTAGGATAATGAGTATTCTAAATATATTTGAATGCTTATTGAATAATTGAAATTGTAATTTGTTATTTTGATTCATCGAAATATTGAACATACTTATAATTTTTATATTTGATTAAATTTAGTGAATTAAATTTATATCTATGAACCATTAACTTATATTTAGTGATAGTATTATTTTGAATGAAATTTTATGTTTTGTGATGATTGGAAAACAAAATATGAATCAAGATGTACAAAGACAAAGAAAAAAATTAAGAAATGATTTGGTCATGAAATCACTTTCCGGCTCTATGGATCGGTATGTTGTACGCAAGCACAAAACCTTCTCCCTCTAGGGCTCTTTGTATTTTTTCATCAACTTTGATCTTCTGATTTCGAAGAATATTCTCACTGTGTTAATAGTATATGATGTATTTTATATGTAATTTACTTATATTTAATTGCTATTTTTTATATCATTGGGTTAAATAAAACACATTTAAAACAAAATTTCTACATGACCGTCTAGGGCCTCATAATTGCTCTAACCGGCCCTGTGTGGAATGTCTCCTGCTCTGTTCATCTTTTTGGCTCAACATGGAGTATTGGAGTTACAAGGGCCCTTTGTTATTAGGTAAGTTTTATTTTTCTTTGCTACATTGAGCTCTATGGTCACGTGTCTGGCATTGTCCTCATTGCATTGGTTTATATTTTTTGTTTTACTGCATTTGATGCTTTCTGAAGTATTTAAAAAATTATATTGTAAAAAATTACTACAATTGATTGATTCAAAGTTCGCTCAATTATGTTTCAAGTTTACTTGATTATACTAAGGATTTCATAGAACTAAATTAATGGAAAGAGCGAGTGATTAACATTGATTTAAGATCCTATGGAGAGTGTGAGTCAACGGTGACTGGTTGTGGTCTAGTCAAACCATTCCTACTTTGAAAAAGCAGCTTCAATTATAGTCCTCCAGTTCTTCTTAAACTTACCTGATCTTTAAGTAATCAATATAGGTAAGTTTTACTTGACATTTGATTACACGCTCAGGTTAAGTTTACTTGTTAATTTCGTTCACTCATGAATATGATTTTCTGCTTAGAACCTTCAAAGATTTACTTTGAAACAATGAATATGTGTTGTGATGTTCATGCTAGCTTCATTTTGATATGCTGCCTGATTGTGGTCAATTTATAACCTACAAATGAGACGCATCACTCTCTTTTATGCTCTATATTTGAAATATGTACTTATTAGATATTATTATGTGTTGTTTTTATTTTCTTTTATCTTGTTATTTGTTTTTTTTGTTTTTTGTTGTTTTTGATTTGTTGCTTTTTGTTGTATGTATCTGTTTTTGTTGCTTTTTGTTGTTATTAATTTGTTGCTTTTTGTTGTATGGTGTTTCTTTTTGTTGTATGATGTTTCTTTTTGTTGCACCATGTTGATTCATGTTGATCATTTTTCAACTAATAATTTTTATTATTGGTTATTTTTATTATGATTCCATTTATACCTAGTAATTTGATAAGTGGATGTGTGTAGGTACACACATTTATAATGATAAATTGCACCATGGATTGCTGCTTTTGCAAAGTACGGGTGTATTCATTGGAACATCTTTTCTTTAAATGTCCAATCACTAAGGAAGCGTTGTAGATGGTTGGTCATTGGCTGAAGCATAAAAAGCATCCTAGGATGCACACAACAGTTTCAGCTATCTCGTTTATGCATTGTCAATTTGAAAGGCTGTGAATGAGGTTATTGTTGCTCATAAGGTGATTAATGTGTTTTTGTAGTTGAAGGTGTTATTTAGATTATATCCTACCAATTTTATTGATTTTTATGGTGGTACCTTGGTTGTTTTCTTGGTTAGGTGTTGCCTTGGAGTTTTGTATGGTACCCATATGCAAATTGTTGACTATTGGTATGCCTTTTGCCTCGTGAGTGCTGCCTTTTGCTTTGGTCATAAAGGGGAGTGATTGCGAACTGCTTGATGGTGTTGTTTCTGCTTGAGGCAGACTATGCAAGTCAGGCTATGCAAATTGTATGATGCTATTGTTTGTTCCTTTGACGAAATATGCTTTAGACAAATTGTTTGGGGCTGATTTGTTTTTTAATTTAGTGCATAAAGCATTGGCTTGTTATGCTCTCCCTAAACTAGGGATACCCCCTTATGTGCTATTGTAAACTACAATTGTGATAGTTAATTAAGTTGTACTTTTCATAAAAAATGCACCTTAGAAATCAGCAACATGGAACATTAAAAGTTCTCTAAAAAACAAAAAGCAACATTATGAAACATTATGAAACAAAAATAATAACATAATGATAATAAAAATATAATATTTTAACTATTTTAAAAAACTAAATTCCTAAAGGTAATGGTTTGTATTTTCTAACATTTTCACAAAGTCGTAACTAATACCCCCTCTGTCCCATTAGAAGGTTCCCACTTTCCTTTTTTGGATGTCCCGTTAGAAGGTTCTCATTTCCTTCTTAGGAAACAATTAACAATCTTAAGTGACAATTTAATTATTAAATATTAAAAATAATACATTTATAACATCACAGTTATCAATACTAACTACATTATAATATATACTTATTAAAGTTATTTCTCAAAATATATACTCGAAGTACTCTATATAATTATTGCCTAAATAACCGTGCCGTTTGCTATGCGAACTTCCAACGGGACGGAGGGAGTAATATCTATCTTTAACCTTTTCATTTTAGAGTTTTGTATTTTTTTAAATTGTTCTACAACTTTTTTTAGTTTTCCTAAATTCTTTTGATTTTTAATTAGGTTTTTAGAAATTCAATTTCAAGTTTTTTCAATTTTGAGAATTTTTTCTAATTAATATTTTATTTTCTGTTATTTAATTCTTTTACCAACCTTTTGATTTTTTATATTTTTGAAATTTTTATATTTCATATAAATTGTAACATTTTGAAATTATTTTGTATTTTATAGAACGTTCCCATGTTTTTTATATTTTATATAAATTGTACGGAGTATTAACTGTTTTGAAATTGTATTTGAAATTGTATTTGAATATATATATATTTGTATCCATTTTTTTTTATTTTTTTCAGATTTTATGTTAAAGTTAATTTTTTTAACTTAGTTTACACGTTTTCAATTTTTTTATTTTTTTATTTTTGAATTGCTCCATTTTTAAATTTACTACGTAGTATTATTTTTCTCATCTTTACCTAATTGTTCTCATCTTTTACAGTTTTTAATAACTTTTTACATTTTTTCCTACATAAAACTAACGATAAGTATTCCGTGCAATTCGAATTAATTTGGCAAACGATAATGGAGCCGCGATTGAGACGTTGCATCGCAGTGCACTTGTTAGGAGAAGAAATTTTAGTAGACTGTAGTCCGTAAGTGTATTTCATATAGTGGTCTATTTATGAAATGAATTTTTTAACTAGTCTAGTTTTGAAATAAGTTTCCAAAGTTGAAAAAGTGATATTATTTTTACTTTATAGTCTACTTGTGAAAATTCAACCAGGCTCATTCACTGCCTCAATTAGCCTGTATATTGATTTTTTTGGCATTCCTGATTTTAGATGTATTTAATTGGGTAAGGTTTAGTCCCCCAATTATTTTATTTTTAGTCTTTGTATGTTGAGAAGGTATGCCTTCTCAGGAGATCTTCTGGCATAGTTCTCCTCTTTGTTTGTATCTCTGTTTTATTTTAATAATACTTGGCAAATGTTCCCTGATATTTGCCAAACTGACTTAGCTGATTTGCACACCGGGTTAAAAAACACGTAAAAAAGAACTACGCCGTGTTCTACCAAAGGGATAAATTTGCACATAAAAAACTGATACACCCACTCTCAGTTCCTTAAAATTGGTTAAGTTTGACCTGTACGAGAAATAATAAAGTAAAAACATGTGATTGAGATATGTGCAAATGAGAGAAAAATAACTGGAAGCACAAATTCTTTAACTAAAAGGAAAAGTGATGAAGTTAGTGAGATCACCAACAAGAAAAGTTGACACAGTTTTAAGGAACGAAGAGAATATTATATTGACAAATTCTATGGTACCCACTTAGGATCAATTAAAATATTACAACGAGATACCTTAAAAATAAATATGTGACACCGATATATGGTAGGATGTGGTAGTACTCACCATTTACATTTACCACTTTTATGGACACGAGCCGCCTGGACTAGCTGAAATTTATACTCCTTCCGGCCCTTAAAATTTGGTCAAGTTGGACTGATACGAGAATTAATAAAGTAAAAACTATGTGATTTAGAATTGTTTAGAAGAGAAATAATTAACTACAATTACTAACTCTTTAATTAAAAAGGTGATAAAGTTACTTGAACTATAAACAAGCAAAAAGTGAAAAAAAGAGTTAATGCCTCAAATAGGACTAATAACAAAGTTAATTGCACATTTAGGACTATAAACGTAACACAAGTTTCATAGGACAATTTTTAGAACATTGGACAAAAATACCCCTCTTTTAATATTTTAAATTTTAAAAATGTAAAATACTAAAATTAAAAACTACTGAAACCTAGCAGTAAATCTGCCGCCGCTAGAGCCAAACCTCCCGCCGGCGCATTCTGCCTCCGCCCTCACTAGAGACAGCGCCGCCTGTCGCCGCCGTCGCCGGCAAATGCGCCTCCTGTTGTCGCCCTTGCCGCTTGCTGCCACATCCTTACCGGCGCACCATTGCCACCCCATCGCCGCCCCCTGACACCGCCACCTCCCACACCGGCGTCACCATCCCTGCCATCGCCATCTAACCGGCGTTGCCATCCACCACCGCCGCCATCCTCTGAGCACCACAACTCAGGCGGGATAAATCTTCCATTATTTTGGCAGATTTAGAATTGGGGATTTGATCCACATCTGCCATAACACAAGAGTTTCAGATCTGCCAAAGAGTTGGCAGATTCATGTTGGAATATTAACACAAAACTGCTATAAATTTGACAAAAAGTGAAAAACATGAAGTAAATAACCAAATATTCAAACAACTAAATTTTTTAGTGGAATAAATTTCTTAGCACAATCGGAAATTAGAAAAACGAAGGTATTGAAAAAAAATCAGAAAAACCAATTTATACAAAAGCATTTATGCCATAATATGATGTTAATGTACAGATTTCTGCCATAAACTTGGCCAAATCCAAAGCAATCATCCAAAATGTTGAAAATCAGAATTTGTTTTAAAACTCAGAAACTAGAAATCAGAAAATCAAAACAGAAGTCCGAAAATTGGAAAATTCAATTCCAAATCCAGAAAACAGAGGAAAAATGAAGAAGAGGAAGAGGAAGATGCGGAGGAAGATGAAGAGGAATAGGAAGAAGAGGAGGAGGAAGAAGAAGAAGAAGAAGAAGAAGAAGAAGAAGAAGAAGAAAAAGAACCTTAATGGCAACGACGAAATCAGCGACATGAGAGAGATCGAGCTCGGTCGATCTGGTGCGCAGGGCGAAGTCGGCGGCGGCGGCGATGGCCTGGGTGAAATCGATCGATGATGCGCAAGGAAGAAAAAGAAGGATGTGCGCAGGAGAGAAGGGGGAAGAGGTTAGGGGAGATGTGCGTAAACGGGTGAAGGGGTAATAATGGAATGAAATATACGTATGTTTTAAAATAGAAGTAAAATGGTCCTATTTGGGGGAAAAATATACATGATCCTATTTAAGAATTTCCCCCCTCTTTTAGTCCGTAGGGGAGAGAGGCGCAGGGGAGAGACACAACGCAAGGTGAGAGGGTACAACCGTTTAGAGATGAGCGATAGAAATTTAGTGTTTTGATATTATTTTATAGGAGAGTATAATGTGAATCTGTAGTCCTATTTAAGGAATTAAAAACGTTTAATCCTATTTGTGAAAAGTTAGGCGAACCAAAGAAGGAGAGTACGCATGACACGTCTCTATTGCAAAGTAAACACAAGAGTTGGGAGGTAAGCTCTGGACGGCTTCCGTTAGTAAGACTCCACTTAATCCAATCAAACAAACTGCTAGACTTCGGCGTTTCTTATGTCTCAATACACCAACGCCAATAAGCGCTCATTTCCGCACTCATCCTGCCCCTCTACTTCTTTCATCACCAGCAGCGACGGTGCACAATCGCCACCATTCTATCGCCCCCCGGCAATGAAAAAGGTCAAGTCACAGGCCGCCTCTTGCTCTCTCGACACCAACAAGAACGGCCAGCATCGCGCCCACTTCTACCCTGATGTGGATGAAGACCCCTCTTCCGCTAACGCGGAGGATCTGAACAACGCCGTCGCTTCTACTCTTCGAGCGCCCGCTTCCAATTTGTCTCGCAAGAAGGCCACTCCCCCCCATCCCGCCAAGAAGCTAGTCATTAAATTCGTCAAAGGTTCCATTTTTTAATCACTATATGTCTTCACTATCTCGGCAATCTGTAACACTCCTATTTTATTCTGGTTCCATTTGCACATTTATGAAAGTTTGATTTCTGGGTTATTTGTGTAATCACTAGCCTGCTCTGTTATCAGGGATACTAGGGTTCTAAGAGATCTATTGCCCATTATGG
The DNA here is from genome assembly GCA_945859875.1 of Cuscuta europaea. NCBI lineage: Eukaryota > Viridiplantae > Streptophyta > Magnoliopsida > Solanales > Convolvulaceae > Cuscuta > Cuscuta europaea. The sequence continues at coordinate 1,745,022 of CAMAPE010000011.1, read as the reverse complement.
AACTGAGTTAGGTTTAAGCTGTGAACTCCATCAATATGCCTAGCATATTCCACAATTCGTCTTGATTTCTGAGCAGTGTGATTCTTATCCAAAATTGAGAGATGTATCATTATTCATTGGTGTAATTTTCATTTCTCACTGAGTAAAACAAACAAGAGGATGCCAAAAATGTGGTGTTTTGGCAGAATTGGGTGGTTTTGAATCTGTTTTTTTAATGCGTTGTAATTTATCACAGCCAATTATGATATCATCTTATCAAGGCTGTTCATTCCATTGCTTCTCGACCTAGCATTCGTTATAAATTGACATGGCTTGATGAGTTGCCTATTTAAATTACAAAGGGGTGGCAATGTGGCATCTAGAGAGCATAGCCATAAGAGACTCGTGTTCCACTTCGGGCTTCCCCCCTGTTTCATCTCTTCTCATTTCAAATATACCCTGATAACCATGGTTTCCCATTAGTTCCTTTTTAGCAAAAATGAAACATCAAGCCGGTGGTTATATACTGGATAGTGGATGCTATATTACTCTGCAATTAACTGTTTAACTCCAAATTAGACTTTTGAAACAAAATTTTATTTGGCATTGTTTCACACGACAGTTTGAACTCACAGAATCACACTTGATTGGTTTATCTCAATGACATTAGATAAGTTTTGGTGTATTTAACCACATTAGATAACCATATTTATTCTAGAGATATTAAAATATTTAGTTGATTATTATGAGATTCCTAGAATCAAGTGGGAGATTTGTATTAATTAGGAGATTTTGTACATAATTACTTTTTCCTTACCAAGTTAGTTCAGGCCTACAAATTCTAATTAGTTGTTGTATTTTACTCATTCTATTCTTCAAGTTGGTATCAGAGCCTCCAGATTCTAGGGGCTCTACTTCTGCACGCACACACAACAAAAGGTCGTTTGTCATTACAAAACTACTACCAGAAAGCTGTCACAGAGTTGAGTTCTTCTATCTTCAACACTGCCACTTTAGTAGTCTAGTATTCTTCTTTTAGCTATGCCTGACCTTGAAGAAAAAATTGTCTCTCTTCCACCTTTGACCCACAATGATCTCCCGATTTGCAAGGGTCATACCGGTTAGATGGGCTCAACTATCTTCAATGGGACCAACTTGTTCGTACTTCGTACCACTCTCAGAGAACGCTAGAGGATTATTCACATCGAAAGCAAAGCCCTGATGAGACGATTGAAATTGCGAAGGAATAGGACGGGTTATAATCTCTGTCGCACCAAGAAAGCATTTGTCATTAGGCTAGTTTACAAAGTATTGGGCATCCTCCCTTTATTATTCTCCTGGTCATATTTCTCCATTTATTTACAAAAGTGTCAGTCGATGCCCAATATGTCAAGTCTCCAATGTCGTGATTTTTGTTGTTTTGCATCTGTTCATGTTCATGGTCCTCATTGGAGTAAGTTAGACCCCAGAGCTCTTAAATGTATCTTTTTAGGATATAGGATATAGGATGCACACCAAATAAAAAGGGGTACAAGTGTTATCATCCTTCTAGTTTTCGTGTCAATATATCCATGGATGTCACTTTTATGGAAACTGAATCTTGTTATCCTAGTCCTCAGGTCCAGGGGGTAGAGAGGAAGTTGAGTTCCCCGAGTTTATAATAATGATAATGGCTCCCTTTAATATACCCTTGAATTCACTCCCTATTCCTGCCCCTAAGGACACTGATACTATTGATAATGGCTCTGAACAAATATCAGTGCACAATAATGATGATATATATCGGATAAAGTACCAACAGAAAGTTAAACTCGTCCTAGTCCGCCAACAAGTCCAATTGTCTGAACTTGAGGTAAGTGCTCCCAACCTGAGCTTAATAATTCTTGTTTAAGTGCTCCTAACTTCGAGCCTAATAATTATTATGAGCTAAACCCTGATGACCTGCCTATTGCCTTGAGAAAGAAAAAACAATCTTGAACCAAGTATACCCTATATCTCAGTTTGTGTCTACTAAGAATCTTTCTGCCCAACACTAGAGTTTTCTTTCAGCTATTATCTGTATTAGAATCCCTGCATCAGTGCAAGAAGATTTAAAAGATAAGAATTGGATTCAAGCCATGAATGAAGAGATGCATGCACTAGAAAAAAAAACTTGGGAGATTGTTGAAAAACCATTTCATCATTTCATTTTCATTTACCCCAGTGCCGCAAAGGCTCCCACCTACGGTGGGGTAAGGGGGGTCGGATGTACGCAGTCTTACCCCTGTACTAAAGCACAGAGAGACTGTGTCCGGATGACCCATAGTGAAAATTGCGTCCAAAATTGCATGGACTGACTGCTGCTCCATAACAAAGAAGCGCAGACAGTTTAGTGAGCCATTTTGCTTTATTCCAGCATAATCTCAAGCCAAAAAATAATGAATCTTTGGCTCAATTGCAAATGATGGAAATAACAAAAAAATAGTAGGCTGTAGGTGCATATACACGGTAAAATATCGATCTGATGGCACACTTGACAGGTATAAGGATTAAGGTGAGGTAGTAGCAAAGGGTTTCACCTAGACCTATGGGATTGATTATGAAGATAAATTTGCTCCTGTAGCAAAAATGAATACAGTAAGGATCATTTTATCCTTAGCAGCTCACTTTAATTGAGAGTTACAACAGTTCGATGTAAAAAACCTTTCTTGCACGGTGATTTAGAAGAAGAGGTCTATATGGAGATTCCCCCAAGGTATGCCCCTACTTTAGGGAGAAGTATGGTTTTGCAGATTGAGGAAGGCTCTATATGGCATCATTGGGGTATAAAGAAAGCCAATGCGATCATACCCTCTTTGTAAGTTACACTAAAAATGGAAAACTCATCCATATCTTAGTCTATGTAGATGATATGATCAATTCAGGGAATGATGAACTTGAAAAACATAGTCTGAGAAAGGAGCTAGCAGCTTAGTTTGAAATGAAAGACCTTGGAATGCTCAAATATTTCCTAGGTATGGAAGTGACGTACTCAAAACAAGGCATTTTCATTTCCCAAAGAAAATGTGTTCTCGATCTTCTCAAAGAAACTGGTAAGGTGGGTTGCAAAATCACCGGAGTACCCATTGAGCAAAGTCACAGGATTGGCAGTGATGAGGAGAGCCCAAAAGTAGAGAAGACTCGTGGGAAAACTTATTTACCTATCCTGTTAGTGTTGTGAGTTAGTTCATGCATGACCCATGGGAAAGTGATAGAAACCTCCAGAATATACACAAATTGCAGAAATTATATCATATCAAGAACAATGGAAAATCTTTATTGAAGGAGTAGAACAGTAACAGTAACAAAGGCCGAAGCCTCCCAAAGAGAAGAGAAAGTGATTCTCTAATCTTTCCCAGTCCCAGACCAAAGTCCCAAAAGCCCTCCTTTATTTCTCCCAGCTTCTTCTATTTATACTAATCTAATACACTTATTATTATTCTTGCTCTAATAGGCCCAATTCCTAACATTCTATTAGGCCCAATTCTCCTAACAAAGGTAGATCCCTAACAATACTCCCTCCCTAAACTTCCACCTTGCCCTCAAGGTGGGCGGTAGGAGACAACCCATATCTTCTGCTTCTTCTTCTTCCTTGCACCTCTTCCTTCCCAGTATCTTTCAAATTTCAGGATCCTGAACTTCATGACTTGAATCTTCCTTCTCACCACTTCCAGCAAAAACAGCATTAGCTCTTCTTCCTTCCAAGCATCCATATTAGTCCTGTGTCTTTGTTCATGCTGGTACTGATCTCCCCCCATCATCCATTGCTCACTCTTCCATTTGCTAATTGCTCTTGCTTCAGGATATAACTCAAATCCTTGAGTTTCAGTTGCGTCACTCCATGCAATTAGAGCATCTGCTGCTGCTCCTGCTAGGGATATACAATTGCCAGAAGGAAACTCTGCAATATCTTCTTTGCCTTTTGGGCAGCATGGCTTACAACCACCCTTATCTTTAGCCAAACAGTTGAAGGAGTCTCTTAATAGGGCAATCATAAAAACTGGATTTCCATTATATATCACCCACCTAGGACCACTAACATTTAGTCTACTGTAGATTACACCCAATGTGTTATATTTCATGTCATCTGTAGTCCTGATCTCCTTATCCGCAGTAGTCATACTGCATAGCCAGGTGTCCTCTTTAAGAACATGCTTATTTTCCTTGAGTAATGCACCCATCAGCTGAATTGCAGGAATATCCAATGCAGATTTAAAGGAAGTAACAATTTCCAAAGGACCATAAGTCCAATAAGTCCACAAATCAGGGCTGTTCTGTCCCAGATAACTTCCTGACATTTCAGAAGATCTTGCCAGAAAATGGACCTGGTTACCATATAGAATTTCTAAAAATTTTGGTGCAACAACTTCGCCTAGAGCTTGCGGATAACTTTTGAGAGCCATCTTCTGTAATACTCTTGTGAAGATGTCAAAAACATCAGGACATGATAGGCTATGAGCAGTCTTTGCAGTGATGTCTCCCAATTTTAGATATCCTTCTAATGCTTTCAATGTGTTATGTAGGCCAAGCTTGGGGCAGCTTCTCATGCTCTCAACAATTGGCTGCAATTCTATCCCTTGAACTTCTGACAAGTTTTTAACACTTAAGGTAGCAAGTTGCAATGGATTTCTGCCAAGATGTTGGAAATGTCTAGACTTGTCAGCATCACGAATCGGTTTGCGGTTTCCAAAAATGATAGCAGATTCTCCTGAAACAAGCCCAACCTCCTCCTCCTGAGCCTCTGTACCAGATCTATTTTTTTCAATGCATAATTTTTCTGAAAACCTTTCCGTTGGTTGTAAAGATAGTTGACTTTTAACAAGAACAGTTTCAGAAGCAATTAGGGCTCTATTTCCAAAAGAACATGGTTGAATAAGCTTGTCAGCAATAGAAACTTGACTGGGAACTAAATCCAAATCCTCTGCAAGTTTAGAAGAAACATAATCTGGCCGTTGAATAACCTGTCTTTTCTCCTTGATTTCATCTCTCTTATTCACTTGCTTGATTACAGGTTCAGTTGGTTCTATCTGGGTTTTCTTGGTTGACCGAGAAGTTTCTAACGCTGGGTGAGAAACTTGTGAACGAGAAGTTCTTGGTGACCTTGATGACTCCTGTTTGGCTGTCTTCCTTGTCTTCTGCCGGTGCCTACTGGAAAATCCCTAATAAAGTCTTCCTTTAGAGCCTTCCAACTATCTTCTCTCTTTTGAAAATCCCACCATTGAAACCAGCCATCTGCGGCTTCTCCCATTGCCTTTGCTGCGAAGTCAACCTTAAATTTTTCTGCAATAGCTTGGACTCGGAAATATCTTTCCATCTTCTCTATCCATTCGTACGCTTCATCCTCATAGAATAGAGGTAATTCCCCCGTCTTTGATTTAGCTAAATTCCGAGAAGCGACTTTAGACGAAGAAGCGACTTTAGACGAAGAATGCGAACTGTGAGAATCCTTTGGTGCAGAAGAAGATTCTCTTTTCAATCGTGTTTTTCTTGAATGCAAACTGATGTCCGTTGAGGAAGTCTGCGAACTCTGATGCGACGAGCGATGATAAGAGTGATGCGAAGAACTCTGCGAAGAGCGAGGCGGATGCGAATGGTCAGAATTCCCTTCCGTATCCCCTGAACTGACTGATTTTCGTGAGTGACGCGAGTGGTGATGGCGAGGCGAATGGTGATGGTGAGACGTGCGATGCGAGGAAGTATGCAAAGAGTCCGATGCACACGATCTGCTTCCCGATTGATGTTGACCTTTCTCCACCAAGGTCGCGAGCGTAGCTCGTAAGTCTGCTATCTTCGCCGCCCCAGCTGCGGCTGATTCCCTTTGACTTCTTTCCAGTTCGTTCAATCTTGCTTCCATCATAGCACACGTAAAGATCATCCAGCGATCAACGCGCTCTGATACCAATGATAGAAACCTCCAGAATATACACAAATTGCAGAAATTATATCAAGCACAATGGAAAATCTTTATTGGAGTAGAACAGTAACAGTAACAAAGGCCGAAGCCTCCCAAAGAGAAGAGAAAGTGATTCTCTAATCTTTCCCAGTCCCAGACCAAAGTCCCCAAAGCCCTCCTTTATTTCTCCCAGCTTCTTCTATTTATACTAATCTAATACACTTATTATTATTCTTGCTCTAATAGGCCCAATTCCTAACATTCTATTAGGCCCAATTCTCCTAACAAAGGTAGATCCCTAACAGAAAGGCACTTGGAGGCAGTGAATAGAATCTTGCAATATTTGAAGGCAAGTCCTGGCAGAGAGAATGAGAGATACTATTCAAAAAAGAGGAGCACCTATCCATGGAGATTTATACAGATGAAGACTATGCAGGGTCAATTGTTGACCGGAGGTCGACTACTGGATTTTGCATGTTCTTAGGTGGAAGTTTAGTGACATGGAGGAGCAAGAAGCAGAATGTAGTAGCAAGACCAAGTGCAGATGTAGAAATTCAGAGCTTCGGCTTAAGGGGTTTGTGAATTGTTATGGATGAAGATTATTTTAGGAGATTTAAAAATAAAGCTCCTATGAGAGTCTTCTGTGGTTATAAATCTGATATCAGTATAGCTCATAATCCAGTGCAGCATAATAGAATAAAACACATAGAAATAGACTGACATTTCATCAAGAAAAACCGGATAGTGGCCTTATTTCTACACAATATGTTCCTCGGGGATTCAGTTGGCTGATGTGCTCATCGAAGGGCTTCCCGTAGAGCAATTTCAAGAACTTACTTGCAAGCTAGGAATGATAGATATCCATTTACCAGCTTGAGGGGAGTGTAGAGATATTAAAATATTTAGTTGATTATTATAAGATTTGTTCGGATCATAGTCTGATTTCCTAGAATTAAGTAGGAGATTTATATTAATTAGGAGATCTAGTACATAATTACTCTTTCCGTTATTAAGTTAGTCTAAGCCTATAAATTGTAATTAGTTGTTGTATTTTACTCTTAAGAAATAAATTCTACTCTTCAAGTTTTATAATGATGTAACTTCTAAGAAATGCTTAACTTTCATTTAATTTTTCCCTCTTAAGCAAAACCAACTCCGCCCACAAACTTTGAAGAAAACACCTGGGCAACACTAAAGTTTGCTATTAACGCAATATTCTTGAAACAGCCTGATCCATGTGACTTGGAAAAACTCTATCAGGTATGTATGTGTCATATCATGTCACTTACTCTTGATACTATAGCTACTGGCCATCTTTGATCAGAGTTCTTCTCGATAGGCTGTCAATGACCTTTGTCTGCACAAGATGGGGGGAAGTCTATATCAACAGATCGAAAAAGAATGTGAAACACACGTAGCTGTGGCATTACATTCTTTGGTTGGCCAAAGTGAAGATCTGGCAGTTTTTCTATCACTTGTTGAGAAATGCTGGCAGGACTTCTGTGACCAAATGCTGACTATTCGTAGCATAGCATTGTATCTTGACAGAACATATGTGAAACAAACCCCTAATGTGTGCTCCTTGTGGGACATGGGGTTGCAGCTCTTCCGTAAACATCTTTGTCTTGCTTCTGAAGTTGAACACAAAACTGTCTTTGGCCTTCTACAGATGATTGAAAGTGAAAGGTAATTTCTTTCTTTTGCTTTAATGGTAACACTGGTATATTGATTCTGGGACTTTGTAATTCCTATGGTACTATCAAATGTATGAACTAAGGAAGTTCAACTCTTGTCTTCCCCAAGGATGCAAACAGCATAATAGCATATCATGTTTTTTGGGGGGGGGGGGGGGGGGGGGGTTACATATGAAAAAAGTTCCATTTAACGGTACATGGTATACCTAGGGATCATTGAAGACTGGTCAGGATTTTATAAATAATTTGCCACAGGGGCAGTCCTACTCAATCTGTTCTTTTATTATTTGTCTACTTGGTTTTCATCTCTCAGATTAGGTGAAGCAGTTGATAGAACTCTTCTTAACCATCTACTGAAGATGTTTACCGCATTAGGAATATACCCTGAGACCTTTGAGAAGCCATTCCTTGAACATACTTCTGAATTTTATGCTGCTGAAGGTGTGAAGTACATGCAACAGGCAGACATTCCAGATTACCTGAAGCACACAGAGGTGTAGTTTAGTTGTACTGTTCCTTTTTCTGCTTTGAGTTCTCCTCTGAATATGTTATACCTTCTTGATTGCAGTTGCCTCAGTACAATACTTGTAGGAGTTTGATTTTTAAATATACTAGGTACTTTTTTTGTCATGTAGTTGAGATTGCATGAAGAGCAGGAAAGATGTTTGCTCTACCTGGACGCAAGTACAAGAAAGCTACTGATAGCAACTGCAGAAAGGCAATTACTTGAGCGCCATATCTCTGCCATTCTTGATAAGGTGTGTATTTCTTGAATTAACAATTAGAATCACTATGTGCTCACTCATTCACTTGTTCGAGATGCCTATTTGTGACCATAGTCTTTTGATATCTAATCAGGGTTTCAAGACACTAATGGATGGAAATCGCACTGAGGATATCCGAAGGATGTACATGCTTTTCTCAAGGGTTAATGCCCTTGAATCTATAAGGCAAGCACTGAATTTATACATCCGAAGAACTGGACAGGGCATTGTGATGGATGAAGAAAAAGACAAAGACATGGTCTCCAGCCTTTTAGAATTTAAGGCATCGCTAGATAAAATATGGGAGGAAAGCCTTGGCAAAAATGAAGCCTTTAGTAATACCATTAAGGATGCATTTGAGCATCTCATAAACCACCGTCAGGTAAGTTTTCCATATTGAATATTCTCATACAAGTCCTTCACCCATACCTTGCCAGCTTTATCGAGAACAATTTAGATTGTAGAAAAATATAGCGACTATTTAGAGTGACTATTAGAACATTAGATGCACTATGGTATTAGACTATTAGTCTTCTTTTGTGGTATTCCTGGCGCTGTCTGACTGAGATCTGTATACCTTACTCTGTTGACTTTATAAAGAGGGTTGACTATGGCTGTTATTCAAGCAATGTTTGGTTGACTCTGACAGCGCCATGCTTTAACTTATACATTTCTAAGTTTGGGGTTGGATGACATAAAAAGCACGAAGACTATAAGAAACAACAAAATGAAGACTATCAGATGTGTTGGATATTTGAATCCAATTGACCAGAGTAATTGCTAACCTTACAGTATACTTCAACCAAATATGTTTAGACTTTAGAATAATAATCTTGGACATGAATTGAAGTGGGGTAATCAACTTCATTAGTTCTGTGAAAATGAGGCTGACCTTGTTCCTTACTAGAGAAAATTTATGATAGGAACTGCAAAAATGTCCAAGAAAGATAATTTTTTTGATCAATAAACATTTTTGTAAATTTTAGCACGAACATTTTGATGGTATAGTTAATCTTCTTATGGAAAAGTAAGTTGCGTAATATGTTACTAAGCACTTAATATGTTGAAAGTCAATGTGAAGCTCAAACTATTCTTTACCTCTTTTTCAGAATCGACCTGCAGAGTTGATTGCTAAGTTTTTGGATGAAAAACTTCGTGCTGGGAATAAGGGTACATCGGAGGAAGAATTGGAGGGAACACTTGACAGAGTCTTGGTTTTATTCCGTTTTATACAGGTATAAGAAAATACTGGAAAGATTAAAAGATTATCATATTCTTTTTTGGTGAAATTGTAGTTAGTGTTGGGATGTAGTTCATCAACATTAAGTTGATATATACTATTTATTTATCTTTTAGGGTAAGGATGTCTTTGAAGCATTTTACAAGAAAGATCTTGCGAAAAGGATATTGTTGGGGAAAAGTGCTTCCATAGATGCAGAGAAGTCCATGATTTCTAAGGTTTTGTTTTCAATTATTCATCTCCAGTACTTATTTTTTGCATTTCTGCCATACCAACATTGTTCAAATTACTGACAGTTGAAGACGGAGTGTGGTAGCCAGTTTACCAATAAACTTGAAGGGATGTTTAAGGTATGTGTAGGAATATGCACATTGTACCCTTCAATATGGATCGTAAGTGATTTGTTTTGCTAACCCAATGGACAAAAATATCAAGTAATTGATCATAAATATCTCTTAACTGTTACCACTTACCCCTTACCATAGTGTTTAGTTATGGAGGCTGTAATGAACATGTGGCTGAAGGGGAATTACAAAGGCTGGAGTATATTTAAATGACACTGTTTTTTATCTAGGCAAATTATCATCTGATACAGAGTTTTGGTGGAGGGGATTGGGTATTCTGAGTTTTGCTTATGGTTTAATATAGCAATTGATTGTCTAGGACATTGAACTTTCAAAAGAGATAAATGAGTCTTTCAAGCAATCATCCCAAGCCAGGGCAAAACTCCCCAAGGGAATTGAGATGAGTGTCCATGTACTAACCACTGGGTAAGCTGTTGATGCTTCTAGATATCTTAGTTATCCAGGTGACAAACTGTATTTTCTTTTCCCCTTTTCAGGTTATTGGCTCTTATCTCTTACCAATCTATCTGGGATTGAAGTTAATATATGCTAGTTATGCTGCAGGTACTGGCCTACATATCCGCCTATGGATGTTCGACTTCCCCATGAACTCAATGTGTATCAGGTTTGGCAAAAACTCATCTAGCTAGCTACAGGTTCTGATCAAGAAGTCCAATACCTTAATATTTATTTGTGGGTTAGGATATTTTCAAGGAGTTCTACCTTAGCAAATACAGTGGCCGGCGTTTGATGTGGCAAAACTCGTTGGGTCATTGTGTCCTGAAAGCGGATTTTCCAAAAGGTAAAAAGGAACTGGCTGTTTCTTTCTTTCAGGTTCGTTTCCCTCGTAATCGTTTTTACCATTTTGGAGTTCGTTAGATTTTCTGTTTCACATTGTACTTGCATAAACATACTTCTACACTGCTTGGTGGTCTTCTTTTTGTTCTTTTCTCCAGACTGTTGTTCTGATGCTCTTCAATGATGCGGAAAACCTCAGCTTCCAAGATATCAAAGAAACAAGTGGTATTGAGGATAAAGAATTAAGGAGGACTTTACAATCCCTAGCATGTGGGAAAGTGCGGGTCCTCCAGAAGGTAAATTGGTTATTGCTGGGTGGAGAATTTTGTTTTCCATTTCTGTATTTCTTTGAAGAGGGTTGGGAGCAATGATTTGTTCCCTCTAGATTTTCCCTGGTGCAAGAACTAACTGAACCATCCTTTTCAGATGCCGAAAGGAAGAGATGTGGAGGATGATGATACCTTTGTATTCAATAGTCAGTTCACTGCTCCACTTTATCGTATTAAGGTAAAGCTATTGAAGTTCAATTTTAATTCAAAAAGTGTTCTATCTGATGTCTATTTAATAGAAGTTTAATTTCATGGGGTCCCCTCTGGCTATTGGGATTTTCTCGTCCAATGTTAGCTACTCACCCAGTGGACTATCTTAGATAATATTCCGTATATTGCTTATCCAAAGCCCTGACTGCATTGAATGTTAATTTGCAATGATTTTATTCCCTAATCAGTTTGGACGCGTGTAGGAATCAAATTCATTAAAACCCAAACTCAACTTCAGAGTACACCTTCTGTTCAAGACCTTATTTGTTTTGAATAATTTGGATATAATAACTTGTAGATCATAACCCGCGAATCGTAAGATCCTAGAAACAAAGCTGCTATGTAGTATGTACGTAGTAATATTTATTATATATATAAAAACTTAAGTTCAAAATTAAAAAAAGTCACACATGATAATAATTGTTTAATAACATAATGTAAAGACCAAAATAAAAGATTTATTGATCAAATAAATGCAAGTTCAAAGAAAAATTGCTAAACATTTAAACATAATAATATGTCATCTTCAAAATTAGTAACTGGACAGGAGGTCAAAAGTATGCTCTCTGAAGTATAAGATATGCTCAGAAATATCTGAATATGAATAACTAATACGGGAGGAGGTAATTGTGAGATATATATGTGGAGACATACTATTTGCAGACAGATGCTCATGAAGTAATTGAAGATGTGAACTGCTGCAGAAAAACTTTTATACTTAGTAGGATTCAAACGTTGCTCTTTAGAGTTCTGTTCGCATCTCTGGAGTTCCGTCCCGTCTTTGGAGCCTGATTTGATGCTTCTTAAGCTTTTCCTAAAAATTTCCGTCGTTTGCTACACACAGGACCTGGCTCGACCCAGCAGTCTGACGTTTTTACATTTCAGCGCTTAGATCCTATGATCTGGCATATTTTCGGATCATAACTACGATCCAGAGCACCCAAGCAAACCCTACTCATAAGATCAGGACTATCCTATGAGCTGACTCGCAATCTTAGTGACACTGAGTCTGGCAATTAACATGTATTACTTTGGTTTTCTTTTAAGTTGAATACATAGTTCTGTTCTTGCCGACAGTTGAAACATGCATGAGATGTTCAACAACATTTTCATTTACCCCAGTGCCGCAAAGGCTCCCACCTACGGTGGGGTAAGGGGGGGTCGGATGTACGCAGTCTTACCCCTGTACTAAAGCACAGAGAGACTGTTTCCGGATGACCCATAGTGAAAATCGCGTCCAAGATTGCATTGACTGACTGCTGCTCCATAACAAAGAAGCGCAAACAGTTTAGTGAGCCATTTTGCTTTATTCCATCATAACCTCAAGCCAAAAAATAATGAATCTTTGGCTCCATTGCAAATGATGGAAAAATGCATGAGATGTTCATGTTGGGTAAATAAAAAGCTGGCAATATGATGGGGTATTTGCAGGTTAATGCCATCCAGATGAAAGAAACTGTTGAGGAGAACTTGAGCACCACAGAAAGAGTATTCCAAGACCGCCAGTATCAGGTTTTCCTTCTTACTCCTCTGCTATTGTGATAGGACTCCGGTAGAATAGCACTGATAATAATAATAATAAATAAGAATAATAGAGTATTATTAAATTGTGTTATTGTATAACTAAATGTTCTGGGCCATGTAATTCAGGGTATGGGCCGGCCCTTAAGAATAGAAAGTGTATAAAAGGGGGGAAAAGGGGAGGAATAGGCAGGCAGAAATTGGGATTGGACTGGGACTGGGACTGGGAGTCGGAACTTTGTTTACGACTTGGGACTGTATTCTTCTCTTAACGATAATCAATAAACTTCTGCTTTTGATCTTCTTTGCCATTTCTACCTTCGAATTACTGTTGAGATTGGCGATAACCTAACATATTGTAAATCTGTTGTAATTTTTAAATACTATAATAGTTACTGCTCCCCCAAATCCCCAAACTCTCAAACTGACAAACACTTGGTTTTCATTTTGAGATTTTAGAGTTGTAGTGCAATATTCTTTTTCAATTACGCCTGCAGGTCGATGCTGCAATTGTTAGGATAATGAAAACCAGGAAAGTCCTCAGTCACACTCTTTTAATAACTGAGCTCTTTCAGCAGGTGAGAGCATCGTTTCACTTTACTTCATCATAGTGTTGGCTAACCCCATTTTATGATTAGTAGTAATTGTGTGACAATGAGATGAGATAATTACTCAACTTTCACCCCATCACACGAATGATTGATTATGGCTGCTGACAGTGTCCTAAAAAAGGATGACACCCCATCCCTGAGCCCCCCAGAACCAACCCAGACAATTATCTGGGAGAATGTAAGTTTAGCTTTGATCACACTCTGATAGAAAGAGAGTGAGGCTCCATCCAAAGTTATTGTTTGGAGTTGAACCCGAGACCTCTCCCTTGTGGCACTTTCTTACTATCGGATGAGCTATGCCCCCCGGTATGTTGACAGTGTCCTAAAAAGCACTAGGCGGGTGTGGTATAGTTAAAACTGAAAACTAGTGCCAAGCTGGAACAGGGGTGGTAGGAGGATTAAGCAAGGGATAGCATGCGGTGTTTGTCAGAACATAGCTGCTATTGTACTCAGCAGCTCTGTTGTGGCTTTTCAACGCTACAGTCAAAGCCACTTTTATCATACTGATCATTATTTTGTACTTTTGGCGACAGCTAAAATTCCCAATAAAGCCAGCAGACTTGAAGAAGAGGATCGAAAGCCTGATAGACAGAGAGTACTTGGAGAGAGACAAAAGCAATCCACAAGTATACAATTACCTTGCCTAGACTAGGCCTTTCTCATGTGATTTTATTTTCAAATTTTCAATTTGAACTTCGATAGTTGAACGGCAGGCAGGCGGGCAGGTGTTCTACCCACCCAAGATGATGTGTACAGATACATGCTCCGTCTTTTATATGTATTAACCCAACAACTTTGTAAATCATACTTGAGATGACTTTGTACCAACTCATATCTGTAATTATTAAGACAATCATGCCTGGAAAATGCCTTGTGGATTGGAATTACCAAACTGTTTGGTAATATGTACTCCGTATGATGTGTCAGCAAGACACATGGCTAGTTCTGACACTAATAATGCAAATGACCAAACTAGAGAAGTATCTTTTTTTTACGAGTTTGAAATGTAGTGGTCAGCTAGCCAGCTAGCTCTTGCTCTCACAGTTTAGTAATCAAATACGGAATGAGTATAACTCTTAAACAACTCTAGTTGGAAAAAAATTGTGGCTTGACGCACGCGGGGTAGTGATAATTGAGAGCTGTTTCTCACTAGAAATCTTCTAGGTTGCTCTACTACTCTCCGACGCTGCCATCCGCGGTGGTTGTTGGCGCCAGAGCCCTCCTGATTTCGGTGGATTGGGGTGGTTGGTGTTCATTATGAATTTTTGGAAAAAATCTCACTTAGGTCAGTTAGGTGGGAGTAAGCATGGACCGGGCTCGGGTTGGGTCGGGCCCTAGCCTGATATTGGGCGGGACTAGAGATTTGGGCTGAAAGACTGGTACCGACCCGGGTTTGAACCGGGATCGGGCTCGGGTCGGGCTGGTTCAGTTTTTTTAAAAAAAATTAGTCTTTTCCAATTTATTCCTACCCCATACCCCTACGCCCAAACTCCACCAAAAGGCCCAAAACATCCAACCCAACCCACCTAGCAGTGACCCAATGCCAAAAAACTAAAAAAATATATTTTGACCCGGGCCGGTCCACTAAAATAACGTCCCGAAGCCCGCCCCATTTGACCTCAGGTTTGGGCCCCAAAGCCCGGTCTCGATCTCGGTTGGTCGGGCCGGTTTCGCACAGTAGCGGTCCGGGCCGGGTACCAGGTTGGTTCGAATCGGCCCACTCCATCCTTAAGTGGGAGGTTCTTGGTCATTATGTGGGGAAAAAGGAATTGCCTGGTCGACCTGTTTGGACATGAAATGGATGAGTGCTGCCAGGCGTCTGGTCAATCTTTGAACATCCTTCAGGTTCTTAGGGGACTCCATCTCCATGATGGCCTTTAACTTCTTGGGATTTGGCTCGATTCCCCACTCACTCATCATGTAGCTGAGGAACTTCCCTCCCTTGACGGCAAAGACACATTTCTTCGGGTTGAGCCTCGTGTTGCCCCCCTCCAGTATCTTGAACACCTTTCCATGTCCCGAACATGGTCTTCTTTCTTCCTGCTCATGATAAGGATATTGTCTACGTAGGTGTAACACTTGAGATTAATTTAAACGGATTAATAGTACTACTCATACCAACAAGATGCATCTTCTTTTAAGCAAGCTCATCACCTAAGAACTCCAAGGTAAGTGTGCTTGCATGGGAGTAGTCTTGGGATGGGTGACCCCCTGAGAAGTTTCTCAGGGCGCGCACGAGTGAGGACAAAGTGCGAGTGAAAGACTTGTGGAGGTTTGTGAGGACAGTAGTATAGGTCCTGAGTAATTACCTCTGATCCTGCGGGGCTGGGGTGTTACAAGTGGTATTAGAGCAACCTTGCAACAATGTGTTGATCCGTTTGATATCGGGCTGGCACTTAGCAGAGGAAGATTCTGGGATATGATTGAGATTGAATTTACTTATGGAAGCAACGAGGACGTTGCAATCCTAAGTGACGTGATTGTAACACTTGAGATTAATTTAAACGGATCAATAGTACTACTAATACCAACAAGATGCATGTTCTTTAAGGAAGCTCATCATCTAAGAACTTCAAGTTAAGTGTGCTTGCACAAGAGTAGTCTTGGGATGGAACCCCTTGTGAAGTTTCTCAGGTACGGATCCATCGGACATGCCTTGTTAAGGTCCGAGTATTCAACACACATGCACCAGGTCGGGCCCTTCAGTGCGAGAACCACATTGAAAATCCATTCAACATGAATGACTGGGCAGATATGTTTGATGCTGAGGAGGGTGGTTACCTCCATTCTGGTGAAATCCCACCGTTCGGCCGCCTGATACCTCTTCTTTTGTTGGATGGGCTTGGCATCTGGCTGAATGGCCAATTATTATCTTCGAGTCGATCCACAACATATCCTCCGGGACCCAGGCAAATAGAATTTGGTACTTCATGAGGAAAAGGATTATCCCCTCACGAATTTTGGGCTCCAGATCAGCACATATTGAAATTTTCCGATCAAGGGGATCATCCGATTCCACCCGCTCCAGCAGACTGGCAGGCTCGGACCGTGCCACAACGTCCTCGCGTCATGCGGTCTCCGTTAGGGCCCCCACCCTTACGGGAATAAACACATGTACGAGAGGCCTTAGATTCCCCTTCGTATTTTCCAAGTGAATGCATTTGTCGTATTGGAAAACGGGATATGCGCTCGGTCAGGGCTGTGTACACGGTTCGCTCTGCGTCTTCTCGATCGGCTTTGTCCCTCATGGCATTAGCCAACTCCCTCATGAGATGGGGATTGCGATGGACTTCATTTGGGATCAGATTGGTGAGGTCACCCCCCCCGTTTGGGTCCGCCCATCCGCTGCTGGACTCCTACGGGTGTGGGACCTTCTGCTCTCGTGTAGTTGTTCATAGAGGTCCCTGATTTGCTTAGCTATTCTCCTTGTCATTGTAGTAAGAAGTTTTTGATGCGTGAAACGTTGCTTAGCGTGAGAGCTTGCTTGAGATTTTAGTTCAAGTTTTCCACAGACGGCGCCCGTGTTAAGGATTATTCCTCGGTGTCCAAAGACCCAACACGGCCCTTTGGTGGATCATTCGTTAGTGAGCTTACGCGCAAGGAAACAACAAAGCAATACGATGTATTTAGAGGCAAAGTGGAATCCTATTCTATGCAAGTCTATAGAACGATTACACTATAGTCGAGCGACGCTCTCACCCAACCTCTAGAGTAGGCTGTATGCTATTTAGAAACTAGAGAAAAGTCTAATGCTTGAGAGTACAAAGTTGCTAAACCCCTCCAATGAAATAAATGATGCTATTTATATTACAAGTGAGTAGGTGGCGGGGGTGACATGGCCGAACCTGAGTGGCTAAGCCCCAACAATAAAATCTTTCATATCTAATGAATTAAATGCACTTCCCGCCAACTTTGAGGTTTCCCGCCATTTGCTTGGGAGAACCCTGACTTGGACGGCTGCTAGACTGAGTAATGTGGCCCAAGTAGAGATGGCAATTTCGACCGACCCATTGGATACCCGCACCAAACCGATTTGGTCAAATTGGGGAAAACCGGTTTGACTGGGGAACGGGTACAGGGCGGAGAATAACCGATTTTTTTAAATGGATAATGGTGCGGTTATGGTTCTATACTAATTCGCCCCATTATCCGCCCCGAAACCACCCCGTTCACTAATGGTGTGGATATCGACACCGTTACCCAATATTTAACATTATTAATAAATTATAACTTTTTATATATAAGAATAATAAGTATATATGCTAAATTGTGTACTCTGAATCGTATATCTCATAATAGTATATAAAGAATAATACACCAGAGGCTCACTTCAAAAACCCTAACATCCACAACTCAATGTATTACGGATTTATGGCTCAGGGCTCTGCTTCTTAACCGTGAGAACAGCTCTCTTCGATCTTTCTAAATGGAACGATGCTAGGTCTGCAGTTCGGCTCTACCGCCGATGGCTTCTAATCTTTCTCATTATCAAGGATTCGACCTAGTTCATTCTTTAACTTTTTCTTTTTACTACTTTATTATTATGTTACAAGAGATATTAGGTGCTTCTCATACTAATGAATTTAGGACCAAATTGCTCGATTGCTTGAACATTTACTTTTGTATGTTTTATGGTGCTTTTAATATATAATTTACAACGAAAGATGTTTACTTTCAACAAGTAGGGTTAGAAATTGGTTATTTGGTATCATTTGGGCAAATGGGTACCCGTGGATAAACCGATTCCCCGTTGGGGCGGGTACGGTTCAAATAAAAATTTACCCGAACGGGTAATGGGACGGTTTTGGGGCAAACATTTATCAAACGGGGCGGTTACGATTTCATGTGTACCCGTCTCCGATCCACCTCGTTGCCATCCCTAGGCCCAAGTGAGGGGAAGAGGCCGTGCAGCAATGTCGTGCGGGACCCGCCGAATACCTGTCCTGAATTGGCTATCTCTATTGCATGTCTGCATGCGTCTTGGGCCCCAGAGATATTTGGGTGCCTTTTATTGGGCCGGGGCCTAATATCCCAACGGTACTAAAACTGGAGGTAAAAATGTACTTCGAGACAGTTATTATATAACGGAGGGAGTAGCTATTTATACATTCATATATATAAATGTTATAAGAATTCATACATTCATATACGTAGTACTACCTCCGTCCCAAAAAACCTTGTCTTTTGAAAAAAATTGAACATTGAGTTTGATTTGTATAATATTATGGAAATTATAAATTTTATACTTTTATGAAAGTACTTTTAACAAAGAACATTTTTATATAATTTTTACATCATAAATAATTTTCAATAAAAAGATATAGTCGGTCAAAATTTTGAAAATGAACAAAGTTTTTTGGGACGAAGGTAGTATAATATTAGAATTTTATAGCTAGAAATTTATAAAGTATCATAAGTATACTAATATATTAATAGATAACACTTATATATATATATATATATATATATATATAATATTAAGTATATGTATATTAAAGTATTAAATATAATTATACTACTCTACTCATAGTAGTATAGTTATATATTATATACTATTACATTTTATTATATACACACACACACACACACATACACACACAAATATTTTTCAAAAAGAGCATAAATTTGGAAAATCACAAATATATATCGGACCAGTTTTCTTTCAAAAATCATTTGACGACCTTCCCGATTGAATTTTTTGCTCAAATTTTGTATGGATGATCTAGACTTGATGAGGAACATACACAAAAAATTTCAGTAAAAAATACCACCGGTTCCTTGGGGTTCTCACGGGTTCTCATTTTAAGAGAGGTTCTCACTAGAACCCTCCCCTACCTGTGCAAAGTGATTTTAAGAGAGGTTCAAATGAGAAGTGATTTTTCTGTGCAAAGTGCAAAGTTTTCACTTTTTCATGTTTCGCTTGCACTTTTTGTTGTTTGCGTTGCACTTTTTGGCCATTTTGATTTTGGCCAAATTCGACCAAAATGACGATGGCAGTTTTGTAAATAAACCAATTTTTTTGAGATACCGCGAAAAAGTGCAACGAAAGCAAGAAAAAGTGCAAACTTTGCACTTTGCATGTTAAGACCACTTTTTATTTGAACCATCCCCTATATATATATATATTAAGTATACTAATTAAAGTATTAAATCTATTTACACTGCTCATCTATATATTAAAGAGCATAATAATATCACACATGATCAAATCCAACAATATTAAAAGGTGACCCAACTACTCAACCACTACTAGGAAAATGAACTAGTGCGGAATCATCAAGAAAATTTCTCACAAGCCCGGCCTTCAACTCGCTTCTGCAACAAACGTTTGAAATATGCCCTATCACTTCAGCAGCAAAAGAAATTATAAGAGCTTCCCTAGCGGCTTTTATGTCAACTCCACGTGCTTGGAAGTAGAAAAGCTGATCTTTCAAATCACTAATGGCGGCTCCATGAGACCATTTGACATCATCTGCGATTATTTGGAGATTTGGCTTCACATTCACTGTGGCCCGGGGATCCAACAGTAGACTTCTGGTTAGCTGTCCCGCGTGCATCTGCTGAGCATCTCTATTAACTTGTACATTTCCGTCAAAGACAGCATGGCCTGAGTGAGTCACAATGCATTTGTGAAATTGATGAGAGACCCCGCATAGATGGTTTAATACTATTTTGCTATGCAAATCTTGTGTTTGGTCACCTCTTGCTAAGTGAAATGTGGATAGTTCTATCAAAGTGTCTCGCCCAAGACGATCCACATGCAAATTGTGTCTGCTCAATTTTCCGCTTGTGCTTACTTCAACATGCTCATAAACGCTTGTTGATTCCTGGCGAACTAAAGTCCGCTTAATATGTGCAGCACCTAAGGAGTAAGGACTGTCTTTGGATGTAAGAATGGCTAACCTTTGCCCCATCCCCAATAACAATCTCAATAACTGGATTGGCCCAATAACATTTGTCACTCCCGGTGTACTCCTCAACTGTACTAAGCTCACAGCCTTTTTCGACTTTTCTTGATGTATGCAATCTGATGTTCTTGGGTCTTCTTGATATTGGTAATCTTGGAAGGTAACAGGGTATTGCCCAGGATGTTAATACCCATAGAGGTGTGTGGATTGTGAGAGGCAAGTTTGAAGTGGCCATTGAATGAGCTTTAAGATTCATTTAAATATTTGAGACAAGCTTCTTCTAAATTATCTGAATTCAGTTCACACGCAAAAAATGCAACCAAAAACTTGATTATAAGTTTGGCATTTGGTGAAAGTCTACCAAACAGGCACATTAGTTCTCCAACAACATCCAAACCAGATGGATCAAGCAGACATTACTACACAGCATTCAAGAAAAATGCTTAATTCGTGCTTTTATAAATGGGAAGAAAATTTTAAACAAAGTCAATATGTTAGTTATTTTTTACAGGAATATTCACAACCTCAGGTAACAACAATTGTGCGAACAAAACTTGTGGCAGAGAAATACATATACATATATCTACCTGGTAATGGGTATATACACTTCCAAATCCAATGTCAAAAAGAAAGACACAAATTCCATCTGATTCTGAACCTTCTAATATTGCACACCGTCTTAAGGAATATTCCTCTTCTGCATCATAAAACCTCTGCCAGGGAAATGCATGTGGAGCTGGTTTAATGGTGGACGCCTTCCATCAGATCAGCGAGAGTGATCCTCCCACAACTGCCTGAATCCAACCGTTCAAACTGTTTGCAGATAAGAAATATGTCTTTCTCTGATACCTTTCCCATCTCCTTCAGCTTGTATACTATGTATTCAGATTTACTGCCACAAATCACACCACTAAGAAAATTGATATCATCGTTTCATTGACGCTTCTAATTTTAATCTCAGCCATTTTAAACATTAATCACAGGTTCTGACAGTCTGTATTCAATTTCACCTTCAATTCATTAATGAGGCTTTATTATTATTGTGAAATTTCACCACAACGTTACACCTCTTCACACAGTTCTGACCAAATTTTACCTTATGAGGTTTAATCAGACAGCAATTAATGAAATTTAACTAACTTTCAGGTATTGACAATTAAATTTAGGGTATGTTTGGATCCCGTCAGAAAATGTTAGAGATAAGAAACAAAAGGCTAAGGAAAATTTTAGGAAAATTCTCGGAAAAGAAGTAAAAATGTTTAGGAATTCCAAAATAGGACTGTTATATTTGTTTTCCAGAAATAGGAGTAACATGACAATATTTACTATCATCTTGGAGTCATTACTTTCAACATAGTAGTAGTACTAGGCAATATTTATTGCCATTAATGGCAATATTTTTCAATCATAGCAGTAGTTACTCCTATTTTGGGAAAAAAATATAGTACTCATATTTTGTATTTCATAACGTTTTTACTCCTATTTAGAGCAATTTCCCGAAAATTATTCTATTATGTTTGGTTTACCTCTTGGAAATTTAGGGTAAGTCTCTCTCTCTAATATATATATATATGTATATAACTATATATAACTATATGTGTATATGTATATAACTATATATATGTGTGTGTGTGTATGTATATAACTATATATATATATATATATATATATATATATATATATATATATATATATATATATATATATACTCCCTCCGGTTCTGAAAGATGTTTACACTTTCCATTTTTAACAGTACCGGAAAGATCTTTACACTTCCTTATTTGCCCTATTTGGCAAATAAATCTACACAAAACAGTGCCAAACAGTGCCAAACAGTGTTTATTTCCTTAAAAACTTTGAAGTCAAAGTGTCAAGATCTTTTGGAACCGGAGGGAGTATATATAGAAAATATGCTCAAGTGTTCAGTTATGACCCAAGTATGGATGCACTTCATGGGACTTTTCTCTATACCTAAACGGCTAAACCCTCCTCACCCAGTACGTTGAAGCAAATCTTAATCACTTGGTGGCTGGCTGGTGATGAAAACAGTATTGAAGGACAAACTTTTCCTCCCTGGGGCTATATATTGGTTTTTATAGAAAGCATATGCTGACGTTGTATGGCGAAGCATACTAACTCCCTCGGTATCAAAGCTCATCCTAGTCATCACAAAACACCTGTTCTCGTGGTCATTGGGTCTGACCGGCACTAAACTTGCTGAACTAAGCTCCCTCCATTACCATACTCATTTGTGAGTTGTGACCTAACTGTTATGCTCCTCCTAAAGCCACTTCCTGGTTCAAACCTCCTACTGGTCTAAAACTTAAGGCTCATACTACTAGATATCATGGAGGTGCTGTTAATCTGTTATGACTTGTGAGGGACTCGAGTAAGCTGCTTTGGAATCCCACAAGGTTATTTGAAGTACTTCAAGTACGATCCTAGAAGCCAACTCACAGCTATACAATGGGCAGTTGCACATGATCACAACCACTTTATTTTGGAATCCGACTCTGTTCCCGTGGCTCAACTACTTTCCAAGAAGAACCGGTCTCTATCCCAAGCTCTCTCTACACAGATCATATCCATAAATCAGATCTTGAATGTGGCAGCCACCCCTCTCCTCTCCACATGTAACTCTAGTGTCAACAAACTCGTCTCATCTTTAGCTCACTCAGCTACATCAAATGCTCTAGTTGTTTTTTCTACCTTCAATGATCTACCCCGTCTTACTAAAGGTGCTTTAGGAGCGTTTACTTTATTCTATTAATTTCTATTTGGATTAAGATGTATGTTTGGATTAATTAGTATTTGTATATGAGGTTGTTTATTTTGTGTGTTAGAATGAACAGTCTGAATTGAGTAAAATAATCAATATAGTATTATTGGGTTATATTGTAAATATTTTTTTTATTTAATAACATAAATCTATTCCATAATCGACTTAAAAAATTGGCTGAAAATAGGGCAGGATTCTCTACAATGACACTGAATAGACACGTCTTAATAGGCGTCTTAATGGGAAGGACTACTATATTGCAGCCTAATAATTAAGTCAGTTTTTAACTGAATGAATAAATTGTGTTTTCAATTTAGTCATAGATCAACATGACTAAATGGCTGAACGATTAAGTCCATTATTCTCATTAAGTCTATTAAGTCGCAAGTAAACTCGTTGTTCCTTACATTTGCTAAATTCTTCATGTACTTGAGGTAAGACTTTTGCCCACCCTCCTTGTAATTTTTCTCCTCAAGTCCTTATTAATAATATTTTCCATTTCTACAAAAAAAGAACAAATTTATATAATAATAATTTTCTTGAGGTGCAGCTGATCCCCTCCATATTTTCTTTCCTCCCATGTTTCTTCTATGGTTTCCTTCCTATGTCTTTTCCCTAGCAACTTCCAGGTTTCAAATGGACCTTCAAAATCTCCTAAATTTAGAATTTGTGACAATAGATTAGATTCAGCGACCTATTGCAATAATTTGTAACATGTAAGTTATTAAGTTTTGAGGAGATGAATGGTCGAAATCTTGTGGAAGGAAATTGTGATGAAGCAGGAAAGTCACTCCGGATTACAGGGAAATGTCAATTTTGCTCATGCATAAAATGGTACGTAGTATGAGTTAGACCCTCCCTCCCCAAGGTAAATAAGATACTAATCCAATAGATGAAAAAGAAGGGACCAATGAAACTAAATCACAATGAAGGAAGAAACTCAAAGTTGATTGAACACTCAATTGCTCCTCATGCAGGACTCCCTCTCTCTTCCACTCAAGTTCTAAAAAGTAAAAGGTTTACTCTCTCAATTTTCATATTTCTCGGATTTCCCTATTTGCTATAACAAAATCTTTGAGATTTAAGCTCCCATATTCAAAAGATTCAATAAGAATGTATGCACTTGTTACATATCCTAGTAAAAACTAACTCAATGTACTTTCTAAGATTTATAGTCCATTTCAAAAAGCACTCGTCAATCGTCATTACATGTAAGCCCTACCTGGGTTTGAATGTAATACGTCAGTGTGAGGTAAACTTAACCTCTAAAAAGTCTTTTGGGGTTAGAAAGGCCCAAGTTTACATGCTATGAAAGTCTGGTTCAATGACTTGGGGTCAGTTCCGACCCATTTTCCCACTCCAGTTCTCCAACCCAATTTTAAGGTTTGTGCGCATTTGCTGTAACCCTTTAATTGTCTAACCCGGTTTGGACTAAGTGTTTGTGTTGTGTATCCCACTTTAGTTGTCTAGTGAGATAAACTTTAATCCTTGGAGATCATTTTAGGATAAGTTAGTCCTAATTTAACACTACCTTCTGACTTTGTCTGCCATGTTTTCATGCCTCTTATTATATGAACATTAACCAATCTCTCCTTCTAATTGCTACCTTAATCCACATATCTGGTCTGCTCTTGTATGTGTATATTGAACACTAAGTATTAGTTTTCATACTCTAGTGTTTTGGGTAAACCAGATGGACATCTCATCCAACCACACATAAAATGGATCTGAAATATAAACTAGTTAACCTCATAATTTCTCTAGCACACTAGATGATTCAATGCAGACTTGCCACTTCAACATGTATGCCAAGCAATTGCCATGGAAAAATATCAGCAGTTCTAAGTTCTAACAAAATCTTTCTTTTCCTGTACACTTAAAAAATATCCCACATTTTCGGTTCTTAGGAATTAGTATCAATGTTTAATGGCACACCAACTTGCTCTTAAGAGCAAGAACGCTGTCTAAGATTACAACCCCATTTATAAAAGTTATTTGGCTGAAATGACTTCATCTTCTGAATTATCCCAAAAGAAACTGGGTCAGGTAACATCCATTTGAGCCAATTGCATGAGTCATAACTACTCATTCTAATTGTTCTCTATGATCTGATGTGTATTCTCCTTACAAGCAGAATACAGCAGATTAGCCTACAAAACAGAAATAAACCTGAGAGTGAGGAGAGGAAGAAAAAACGGCTTACGTGACAAAACCATTGTTATCAATGTCGGCAGCAAGAAACTGAGAAACAGTCAAGTCCTGATCAAGCACCCATTTGGCCATCATTCGATGCCTTTTATCCACCCTTGCCTCAGCCAAGTAAAGAAAGGCTCTCGCAACAGCAAGAGTTGACACAAGCAACCAAAACGATGCGAAAGCCCGACCGGTCAAAGAATTGAATGCCCTGTCTCCGTACCCAACTGTAGTAACTGACATAACGGACAAGTAAAGTGAATCTAACCACCCGAGCCTCTCGACGAAATGCATGACTACAACCCCCACACCAATGCATAGAACCACAACACCCAATGCCAGTGTGACCTTCATTCGAATCCTCATCCTCCCCTTCTTCACATCTATTATGTAAGAACCGCGGACATGCCCGCCCTTACTCTTAACAGTCTTCAGCAGATAAGACTCTTGCAAATCAAGAACGTAAGTAACCATCCCACTTAACAGAATGTCAATAAACCCAAAACCGACAAGCACAAACATGACGGAGAACAGCTTAGCGGCAGGACTATCAGGAGTTATATCCCCATAACCAATAGTACACATCGTGACAATGCAAAAGTATAGAGCATCAACCACAGGATGGGTCTCAGAGCCCCTAAAATGCTCCTTAAACAAAGAATATATAGACACGCCTAGAATCAAGTAAAGACCTAAAAGCACAATAGCTTGTCTCACAATTGCAAGTTTCAATGGTGGCTTGGGAATTGCAGAGGAGTGGTGCTCAATATCATTGATTGTCGCTAAAGCAGGGGCAGTCTTCGACCTGTGCAGATTGCTCCTTGACCATAATCTGTAATTTGAGTCCAATGTCCGCGGATTCTGATCATTACTGGGTTTAGGGTCTGAGGGTGCCCAACAATTCAAATCAATATTGAAATTTGGGTCTATGGGATCAAGATTGGGATTTAGGTCTCTAAAAGGGCCTTTGAAGGAAGAAGGAGAAGGAGGAGAAGCAGAACCAAATATTAGTCTGTCTTTGAATTCTGAAGGTGTCAAAGGAGGAACTGTGATTTCATTGTCTTCAGGTAAAGGGCAAAGGGAAATGGGAGGTGGAAGTGAAGATTTGGGTGTGGAAAAGGGAAGGAGAGGCTCTTTTTCCATCTTGATTTGCCGGTTGTATGGGTTGCCGCCTTGCCAGGACGCCGGGAAAGTAAGGGTGCCGGCGAGAAGGGTTGCAACGCCCGGTTATTAGATACTCAAAAACGACTCAAAATTCTGTCGCGAAACCGTATGATAAGCAGCAGTGCGGTAAATAGTTTGGTAAGGATTTTTCCAAAAGGATTTGTCCAAACCGAATGGTTTGTGATTGGAGTATAATTTCCTAGAGAGAAGTGAGATTAGAGAGAAGTGCAATGAATGTTGTAATAAATGTATTTATGAACCCTCTACAACTACTCCGAAGGAGAGTATTTATAGAGAAAATGTAGACTGAACTTCCAAGTCTTGGGCTTGGGAGACCCGATTATAATGAGACCTCTATTGGGCTGAATACAAAGTACTCCATCCGTCCCTAAAAGGATTGCCAAGTTTGGCCGACACGCAGAATAATAAAGTAAAAACTGTGTGGTAGAAATTTGTGCAGAGGAGAGAGAAATAACATGAACCACAAATTGATTGATTAAAAGGGAAAGTGGCAAAATTTTTGGGACAACCAAAAAAGGAAAGTTGGCAAAGTTATAAGGGACGGAGGGAGTATGTAAATTGACTAAGTATGAAATCCGGCTCTGTGAGCTCTTTGTGGCTGACGGAGGTCTGGCCGATGGAGACATGGCCGACGGGTACACCCCGGTTCTCCTGGCTTCTGGATCATATTCTGAGTTGATGTCTTTTCGGCCGATGGAGGGCCATCTGGCCGACGGAGGACCTGATGGGTGACAGTTGTGCTTCTTATTCTTCTAAGTATGTGGGTCATGGGGTCCCCCACTCTCTGGGCTGAGGTGCAGACAAAGTGAAAGAGAGTAGATTCCTGTGGCCTTGATGTTTTTGGCCGACGCGGTACCGTTGTGAATATTCTCTGTGTTTGGCCGTTGTGCGGCCTCTGCTGTGGACGAAGGAGGTCCTTGTTCTGAGGGTGGTGCACGCTTTCATGCTTGAGGACGATGAGTGTCCTCACTTGAGTAGCCGATGAGTGCGATGTTGTTTTTCCTATTTTGGCCGAAGGCAAAACCTTTGGGCTTTGGACGTTCCAACGGTATCGGCGTTCTGATTCGTGTCCGCTGGGGGTTCACATGTCTTTGGACGTTGTGTGTAACGTTTTGGACGTTGTGGTGTGCAGATGATACAATGTTATCGTTGTACTTGTATGCTTGGTTTCTTGGGTTCTCAATTTTCATCTTTCGTCTTGGTTACTTGTACTTATCCCCCAGCCCCCCACTGCTTCAGGCCGAAGGATGAGTGAGGGGTGAAGGAGTAAAGTAAAACCCCAGGCCAAAGTGGGATCCTCGTATTTTGACTGAATCCAACCTCTTGGCGATTCCTGACCAAGGTAACCCTGTGGGAGAACCCTTGGACGCAGGTCGCTTTCAAGAGGTTATCATCAGTAGGTTATTTACGAGGGCCGGTGGCTGTTAGGTTCTACTATACTTTGCTTTTGTGGACGTTGAAGAGACCATGATGTTGGTGATATGTCCGGCTGACACGGGTGCAACTTGGGGCTTTTGTTGCCGAGGTGGTGTCCTGATATGGGGCAAGCCGCTGAAGTGATATTGACTGCCTTGGTGTGGTTGTTTGAATGTTGTGGCCGATGTAGGCGCCGCTTTCTGGTTCATTGAACCGTTGCGTCCCCCTTGGAAGTGGGCTGGTAGTGCTGGAAGTGGGTCTGGTCCATCTTTTGAAGCGGTGGCACCTCATTGGTCCTTGGGGTGGTGGCCGTTCGTGTGACCACTTGGCAGGTGATATGTGTAGTGACCGTTGGGAGGAGGTCTATAAGTACCCCTCCTCTCCGAAGCGAGATGCTCATTTGTGACCTGAGCTAACGAAGTGCTGCCGGATTTTCTTGAGAGATAAGGTGTTCATCAGTGTTCTTCACCCCCTTCAAAACTTCAAAGGTTAGTTCGTCAACCTTTCTTCCCCTTTTTGTATACTTTGCTTCCCTAGGCTTCGATCTAGTGTTAATCAACGAGCCATACTTAGATTCCAAATAATCCTCCTTAGGGCTTGAGTAGTTGTTATGAGGAAGCCTTTGGACGAAGAGTACTACCCCTACGACGATGAGGTTTCTGCCAAGTCCCTTGATTACCAAGTGGTGGTAGAGTGTTGTGAGGAGATTGAGGAATTGAGCCCATTCAGGTCAGGGGAGCAGGAGAACGAGGAAAGTATGGACGAGGAAGCCGCCTCGTCATCTGAGGGTGAGGACGTTGGAGTCTCGCATGTGATGGACGGAGCATCCACGTCGGCCACCATTCTGTGCCCTGATCCCCTCTCTGTCGTCAAAGGGAAAGCTCCGCCGAAGAGGAGGCGTCGGCCGAAGAAAGGTCCGGGCGTCTCCTACTTGGATCTTATCAATGTTTACATCATCATGCCGCAGAGCAACGCATGTGAATACTTGGTCGCTCAGATGTATGTGGGCCCGTATGGTAGGGTTAGGGTGCCCAGGACGACGGATCATGTACTCAATCCTCCAGCATGGTATTTTGGGGTATATCCCATGAGTTTTGTAAAGGGGCTTAGGTCCCCTCTTCATCCGTTCATCACGGAGTATCTGAACATCGTGGACCTTCCTCCGGCCTTGCTGACCCCGAACAGTTATTCCTTGATCGTCGGGTTCCTGCTTCGTTGTTCCGAGTTAGATATGGCACCGACGATGGCCCTGTTCATGAACATGTACCAAATAGGCTGAGGCAGCCACAAGAACTGTGTCGGCTATGCCAACCTCCACCAGGTGAAGAACATGAGGTCCTTTACTGATCTTCCTTCGTCTATTCACGGCTGGAAGAGTAAATTTGTTTTTGTGTCATTGGGCGAAGAAGGGACCAAGTTTCCTTCAGTCGGTCATACCAAAAGGTTCAACTTCCATGAGGTGCCGAAGAGCGCACTCCTAGATGCTCAGGTGGAGGCATTTTTGAAGGGCGGGCCGAGGAGCGTGAAAGAGTATATCACGGAGTACAAGATGGCCGCCCTCGTCTTTGTGAGGTACTTCGTTTATGGGGACGCAGAGGACGATGATGACATGTGGCCAAGGATGTCCACGACATTTGAGGAGGCCGATGGCCCGTACTTGGGTGTGCCTGCTGAAGCCGATGGTCATACCCTCCTAGCGTCCTTGGTCCTGTTTTATTTTCTTGCTTTACTAACATTGTTTGGTTTTTGGCCATGCAGACTTTGTCATGGACCGCAGATCTATCATGAAGAGGGTTGCAGTGAAAGCGGCTGGGGAATTGGCGGCCAAGGAGGCTGCAAAGCAGGCATCGGCTAGTGGAGCCCAGCCTAGCACCGATCAGGCAAAGAAACCGCCCACTCAGTCGAAGAAGAAGCGGCCAGCAGACGACAGTCAGAAGAAGTTGACTGAGGCTGGTTTGCAGCCTTCCAAGAAGTCTAAGAGGGTTTCTCCCTCGTCTGCTGTTGATGCTGGAACTCTGGTCGTCCCAGCTGGAGACGATGGAGGATCCAACGCTGACGCCATCGTGGACCTCACCTCTGGCCCCTCGTCCGTTGCTATCTCTCAGCCTCCCCTGAAGCCCAAGGCTCTCGGAAGAATCGGTCCGGCAAAGAGCTGGTAAGGGGGACTTACAAGCTTGAGGTTGAATATCCCGTCAAAGGCGGCGTGTTCAATGAGATCATTGACGGCCATGAGGTGATCTCCCAGGCCGTTCCAGATAAGGACCGGGCTTATCTTAATGGGATGGGTAACGTCCAGATTTATGACGGTGGAATGGACCACCTCGTCCAAGTAAGTTGGCTTTACATTGTTATTTTCTTTATTCACATCATTGCAGGTGTCATCGTCGTCCTAATTGTCATGCTTTGTGCAGGCGGCCTTCATGCTGATGGAGAGCCATAATAGGCAGCAGGCGGAGATTGCTCGGCTAAGGCAGATCAAGCAAAAGGCTACTTCGGCCGATGAGGCCTTGAGCTGTTTGGACCGGCTGCGAGCCGATGTGGAGGTGCTAACGAAGAGGGCTGATGATGCTGATGCGGCCGCCCGTCAGTTTGTCGCTGAAAGGGACGATGCCCTCCAGAAACTCGCCGATGAGAGGAAAGCTCATGAGGAGGGCCTTCGGCGTGGTGACGAGGCCGAAAAAGCCAAGACCGAGGCCGAGCGAGCTGCTGAGGTTGCTGTAGAGAAGGCCGCCGACGCCGCCATCGAGAAGTTCTTGGTTGATGGCTGGAAAGCTGAGGAGCGCCGGCCTTGGTGCTTTGAGGTCATGGAGGCCAGGCTTGAAGATTGGGCCTAGCACAGTCCTGAAGGCCAAGAGTACTTCGAAAGGGAGATGAAGGTGTTCTACGACCTCGGCCAGCAGGGATGCAAAAGCTTATTTACCGGAGGCTGCGCCGGCGTTTCATGGAGCTGAACCTGATGAAGTCGTTTGCTGCCGGCCTGAGGCTGCCCCAGAAGATGAAGGATCCGGAGATTGAGGTCAAGCTTCCTGTGGAGGAGAGGCAGCCCCCCATCCTAAGATCTGACATCGGCGAGGATGATTGGGGTGACGATGATATATTCATGGACACTGCTTCTTCCAAAGCCGATGAAGCCAGTTATACGCCCGGTCAAGGTGCCGGTGCGGAAGAAGCTTGATCCCTCTTTAGTTTCTGTGCTTGACATGTAATGACCGATGTGCCCCCCTTTTGTACTTTGAAATTTTAATGCAAATATTTGGTTAACTTCCCCAGCTTTAGTTTCTACTTCGTCGTCCTCGTCCTTGTATTGATGTTGCCATTTCATACTTTGAAATATTTCTAAGTGTTAGCTGAGACCAGGTAGTTGTTTTCCTTAGTTGTGGTCGATGAAGGTGTCTGATCCTTGTTTGGCCAAGGGCGGATATTTCCCACGGATCTTTTGAGTCCGCGTTGTCTTCCCTGTGGCCTTCATCGGCCAACTAAATGTCAATTGAGAATTTTTCAAGTGTTCTGGGGTAGTCTGTGCATGCATTTTTCGTCCAATACCCATCTAGGACCAGGCTTGGATATGGGATCATGCTCAATGGTCCTGAGGACGTTTGTCCAAATATAGCATTTAACCGATATGTACTTAGCGAAATCTGTGGGGATTTTATTTTTATTGCTCGAGGCCGGCAAGTGCACGATCCATCGACTTCCCTCTTTTGCTTTGTGGGGATTTCACCGGAGGCCGGCGAGTGCACGGTCCTTCGGCTGTCCCTCTTTTGATTTGTGGGGAATTCGCATGAGGCCGGTGAGTGCACGGTCCTTTGGTTGACCCTCTTTTATTTTCTTCCTCTTTACTTCTTTGAGCGAGGAGCGGGTATCCTTCTTTCAGGCTTCGGCCGAGGGGGTTGTTATTCCCTTGGGCGGTAAGGAGTCCGGCTGGATCGTCCCATAATCTTGGGGGGGTCCCGTCGTCTATTTACGGCGCGGGATCAGGCTTTTGGTCGGTTACCGATGGCTGTTGTTTCTCAATCCCAAGTTTGGGGATTTTGTCATCTCGGCCATTCTTTCAGGCCTATCGTCCTGCGATTTAGCGCAAGGACAACGCGGTGAGCTTCCCATTTCAAGACGCAGGCCATTTGCGGGCCTAACGTCCTGGGACATCGTCGGCCATACCTGAGCGTTCCGCTCTAAGGGGTCGATGCGATGTGTTGTGTCGGCCATACCTGAACATTTCGCTCTAAGGGGTCGACATGGTATGTGGTATTCTTACTTAATTTTTCAAAAAATAAGCTGAACACAACTTTCATTGATAAGTGGCTCGAGGACGAGGGTGGTAATCGATCAATAACCCGTTAAGGGGTGAGGGCTTTGCCGGCTTCGCCTCCTTCGGATTATTGATAGAACCTCACCAAGTGATGTACATTCCATGTTCGTGGTATTCTAGACCCATTTGGGTGTTTAAGTTTGTAGGTGCCGACTTTTACCACAACACTGACGATGTAGGACCCTTCATATTAAGGGCTAGCTTGCCACTTTCCGTCGGCTTGTTTGCCTCCCTTCAGCAGAGGATGTAGTCGCCCACTTGGAAGTCCCGGGAACGTAACTTGGCGTCGTAGTATGATTTTACTTGACGCCAGTAGTTCTCCGCCCTGATGTAGGCTTGCTCGCATCTCTCTTCGACCAAGTGGAGGTCGATCTTCATGTTCTCTTCGTTAGCCTCGGGTTCATACTGCTCGACCCGTCGGCTAGGTATGGTGACCTCCGTGGGTGCTTTTGCCTCAAAGCCATAACATAGGGCGAAAGGTGTCTCTCCCGTCGCCCTCCTCGACGTGGTACAGTAGCACCATAGAATGTTGGGGAGCTCGTCGGCCCAGCTGCCTCCTGCATCCTCGAGTTTCTTCTTCAGGCCTTCCAGTATGGTTCTGTTGGCGTTCTCAACTTGCCCGTTACCTTGAGGGTAGGCAACAGAGGAGAAACGATGCTTGATTCCCCATGCCTGGAGGAGCTCTTGGAAGGGTGCAGCTTCAAATCGGGTGCCATTGTCGGATATGATCTCCTGAGGGACGCCGAAATGGGTAAGGATGTTTTTGTGGACAAACTTCTGGCATCTAGCCCCTGTGATGCTGGCCAAAGGTTCCGCTTTGACCCACTTGGTGAAGTAGTCGACCATGACGATGATGTAGTGGTTGTTGCCGGTGGCTCTTGGCAGGGGACTAACCAGGTCAATCCCCCATCTTGAGAATGGGATTGCAGTGCTGACCGAGGCGTAATTGACGGCTGACTGACCAGGGGCCTTCTGAAGTACCTGGCATGTGGTACACTTCCTTGCGAGATTAGCACAATCACGTGCCATTGTCGGCCAAAAATAGCCTTGGACGACGAGCCGGTGGGACATACTGAAAAGGCCTTGGTGTGAGGAGCAGACGCCGCAGTGGACTTCCTCCATGGCCACTTCGGCCTCGTCTTGGTGCAGACATCGGAGGAGAGTGCCATTGTAGGATCTTTTGTTGAGCTTCCCGTCCTCAACGGCGTAGCTTTAGGCCCTGAGCTTGGCTAGTTTGGCCCTCTCCTCGTCCTGGGGTAGGTCTCCCGAGGTGATGAAGGTTATGATGTCGGAGATCCAGTCCTCCGGACGTTGTTGAATGCACATGATCGGGCTGGCATGGATGCTGGACATGCTGAGCTCCTCGATCTTGGCTATCTTGGAGATGTGCTCTGGGGTGTCCGTGCTGAGTTTGGAGAACATGTCGGCCTCGACATTCTCCGCCCTTGGGATCTGTTTGATCTCGTGGGTTTCAAAAGCCTTGAGTAACTCTTCAGCTGCTTGCTTGTATTGCCTCATCTTGCCTTCCTTAGCCTCGTACGAGACCTCGATCTGGCCCACCACCAGCTTGAAGTCGCATTTGATTCTGATGTGTCGCGCTTTGAGGCCGGCTGCGAGTTTGAGGCCGTTGAGGAAGGCTTCATACTCGACCTCGTTGTTGGACACCCTGAAGTTAAAGCGGATGACATAGTATGCTCTGAATCCTTCAGGGGAAATGAGGACGCCGCCGCCTCCACATGCTTTAGTGGCTGATGAACCATCAGTGAATAGGGTCCATGCTTCGTCTGGCTCTGACTCGGGTATGGTGGCGGCCATCTCCCTCGCCGTGCACTCGGTGACGAAGTCAACCAAGGCTTGCCCTTTGATGGATGGCCTCGGCTTGATTTCTATCTGAAACTGGCTGAGGAAGATTGCCCATTTTACCATCCATGAGGAGCTAGTTGGGCTCCGCATAAGTGCACTGAGGGGATGCTGAGTGAGAACGTGGACGGAGTGTGCTTGGAAATAGTGCCCTAATTTCTTCACCGTATGGACAATGGCTAGCACTGTCTTCTCGATGGGGGAGTATCTGAGTTCCGCCTCCCGTAGCATCTTGCTGACGTAGAAGATGGCCCTTTGTACCCTTTCCTCCTCACGGATAAGCACAGATCTTATGGCCGATGTACTCACCCCTAGGTACAAGAAGAGTGTCTCGCCGGGCTTGGGCTTGGAGAGCACGGGAGGGGATGAAAGGTACTGCGTCAGCTCCTCAAATGCTTGCTGGCACTCCGTCGTCCATCTGAAGTTGTTGGCCCTGCGCATGATTTGGAGGAAGGGGAGGGATCTTTTAGCCGATTTGGAGAGGAAGAGGTTTAGGGACGCAAGTCGTCCCGTCAACCGTTGTACCTCCTTGACATTGCGTGGCGGCTCCATGTTTACAATGGACTGTATTTTCTCCGGATTAATCTCAATGCCCCTTCGATCGGCTCACCATGTAGCTAAGGAATTTCCCCCCTTGGACGTCGAAGGTGCATTTCTTGGGGTTCAGGCGGAACTTGAACTTTTTCATGATCTCAAAGATTTCCCGGAGGTTGTCAGCATGGGTGGTAGATTGTTTGCTCTTGATGACCATGTCGTCGATGTATGCCTCCATCGTCCGGGCAAGGACTGCTATGAAGATTCTGGCTACCATCCTGGTGTATGTGGCGCCTGAATTTTTGAGCCCAAAGGCCACATGACGAGGTAGCAAAAAATTCCCTCCGGGGTGATGAAGGCTGTCTTCTCGGCGTCATCTTCATGCATGAAGATCTGGTGGTATCCCCTGAAGGCATCAAGGAACGACATCAACTCACATCCCTCCGTCTCGTCCACCAACTGATCAATATTGGGGAGAGGGAACGGGTCCATGGGGCATGCCTTGTTCAGATCAGTGTAGTCGACGCACATTCTGAATGTTGGCGGCTTTTGCGCGAGGACGACATTGGCCAACCATGTGGGATATTTCACCTCCTTGATGTGGTTGATTGAGAGGAGCATGGTGACCTCCCCCTTGATGAAGTACCGTCTTTCGGCTGAGAGGTAGCGCCGCTTCTGCTTGACGGGTGTGGAAGTCGGATCGACTGACAGCCGATGGGTGATCACTTTCGGGCTGATGCCTGGCATGTTTTCCGGCTCCCATGCAAAGATGACGGCATACGACCGCAGAACTAGGAGAATGGCATCACGTTGGTCCTGGGGGAGTTGCCTCCTGATTTTCAGGATTCGCTCTGACCGAGAGGCATCTAAGGGGACTTCCTCTATGTCCTCGATCGGCTCAGCATGTGGCCTCTCTTTGTCATTGGCGACGGTCATAGTGATGGTGTCCACCCTCTGCTCGGCGCTTGCGGCCGGCTTCGTCAGTTTGAGGTAGCATGCTCTTGCTATCCTCTGGTTCCCCCTGGCGTAGCCGATGCCACCGCTGGTGGGGAACTTTAGGCACAAATGTTTCATGGAGATGATGGCCTCCAGGTCCTCCAATGCCGGCCTCCCCCAGATCAGATTATGGGTGCATTCGAGATTGACCACCATAAACTCCATGTCAATCTTGGTGCGATGGAAGCCGTCGCCGACTTTCACGGGAAGGACTATCGTGCCTTCGGCGTCGATAGAGTCCCCGGTGAAGCCGGACAACGGTTTCCGTATTGGCTTGAGCCGGGCCCTGTCCAACTTCAGTTGCTTGAATGTGTCAAGGTACATGACGTTGACGGAGCTCCCCATATTCATGTAAGTGCGATGGATGATGGAGTTGTCTATCTCACATCGGATGACGAGGCGTCCCTGTGTGACGTGGGGCCTGGAGGCAGATCCTTGTCGGTGAAGGTGATCGCCTCCGTTCGCTGCTTCTTCGGTTGGGGGGAACGTGGGACACCTTGCCAATGTATAGGCATTGGGCCCATTTCTTTCTCTGGGTGGCGGAGTCCCCCCCCCCCCACTATTGCCTCCCACGATGAGGTGGATGTGGTTCTTCTTCGGATGGGGCTCCTCGAAGTCCTCGTCGTCGTCGCTGAGTCTACCGATCTCACGCTTCTTCATCGAGGGTTCCCTCCCATTTTACCGGTGTTTACCGAATTATTTTTGCGTGGGCCACCTTTAACAAATTTGGAGAGTTCCCCCTTCCGAATCAGGCGCTCTGTAACACCCCACCCGCCCGGCCTGCCCGGTTCGAGACAGATGTCACTATCGTTTATCATTTAGTAAAATTTTCCAATTAAATTAGAAACATTTATTAAGATGTAATCATAATCGTTTTGTTGATAAATATACAACAACAACAACATCCAAGCCTTAGTCCCAAAAGATATTGAGGTCGGCTAACATGAATCGATATATGATATCACAACCAAAAGGAAAAGAGAGAAAATAAAAATAAAAAGATAAGCTATTATAAAATGATAATATAAAAAGAGATGAATATACATAAAAATGATAAAATAAAAGGCTACAAATAATGCTTATATATATAAGGATAAGAAACAAGGAAAAAAAGATGAGGGAAAAAGATTATATGAGATCACTCCTTCACGCGAATACTCGCCCTCCACTTAGTTCTCTCCAAAGTCATGCCCTCATCCAACCCCAGAAGAAGCATATCACTTCGAACTCCCGTAACCCACGTATGTTTGGATCTTCCTCTCCCTCTCTTCCCTTCCTCTTCTCCACACATCTCAACTCGTCTGACAGGTGCATCACTCGGTCTTCTACGCACATGACCAAACCACCGTAGGCGTGACTCCCGCATCTTGTCTTCAATAGGTGCTACTCCCACCCTTTGTCTGATTGTCTCATTCCTCACGCGGTCCTTCGTAGTATGCCCACACATCCAACGCAGAATGCACATCTCTGCCACACTCATCTTTTGAATGTGACATTGTTTCACCGCCCAACACTCTACGCCATACAGTAATGTAGGCCTAATTGCTATCCTATAAAATTTACCTTTCAATCTAGTCGGCATACATCGGTCGCATAGAAATCCTGACGCACTCTTCCACTTCATCCACCCTGTTCTGATTCTACGGCATATTTATCAACGTTTTGTTGATAAATATATCACCAGAAAATTGAATTCTGAAATGAATAAAACTCATTATATTAAAATAATAGCTTTATTTTTAAGACATTGTTGATTAATTGTATCAACTTAAACATGAAAATGAAAAACAAAACAAAACCCGTGCAATGCAATCTTGTCCAGATGTCTCGTCGTCCTGGCTCCAGCTTGATTCTTGGTTTCACCTACGTGTAGAGAACTACACGCTCAACAACAAAATTTGTTGAGTGGTACTATAATATACTATCCTCCGTTCCATAAAAGTTGCAACAGTTTGACTTTCACGTTTGCCAACGCGCAACTTTGACTGTAATTATATTTATTTACGTATTAGTAAACATTAAAAAAAGTTAATATATTGGAAATTTACACTAATACAAATTTATTACGGAGTAATATTTTATACATAATATTTTTAGTATATATATTATTAGAAAATCGTAGTCAAAGTAAGGTGTGTGAATAGTGCAGAAATTCCAATGTTGCAACTTTTATGGAACGGAGGAAGTAACATATAATAACAAATATATATATTTATATTTGTTACCCAAATAGATGACAAACAAAATATATCGTTATCATTACGGTCCATTTACACCTTTAAAACATACTATACCTTATTACCATCGAGGTCAAATTTACTCAATACTCTTTTAATACTATATATACATACATACAAATTTGTTACTTAGTAAATAGGTAACATAATTCATAAGAAATTGTCAAAACTCATTCAAAATTACCTCTAGTGTAAAGGTGTATGTTAATATATGTTACTATTGTTCCCTATATAATAAACACTCGATGATAAGATTCTAGGAGATATTTTAACTTATGTTACTATTGTTCCCTATTGTTCCCTTATGTTACTATTGTTACTATAGCTTATGATATATAAGAAGAGTTACTTATATGTTACTTCCTCAGTTCCATAAACGTTGCAACATTGGAATTTCTGCACTATTCACACACCTTACTTTGACTGCGATTTTCTAATAATATATATACTAAAAATATTATGTATAAAATATTACTCCGTAATAAATTTGTATTAGTGTAAATTTCCAATATATTAACTTTTTTTAATGTTTACTAATACGTAAATAAATATAATTACAGTCAAAGTTGCGCGTTGGCAAACGTGAAAGTCAAACTGTTGCAACTTTTATGGAACGGGGGATAGTATATTATAGTACCACTCAACAAATTTTGTTGTTGAGCGTGTAGTTCTCTACACGTAGGTGAAACCAAGAATCAAGCTGGAGCCAGGACGACGAGACATCTGGACAAGACTGCATTGCACGGGTTTTGTTTTGTTTTTCATTTTCATGTTTAAGTTGATACAATTAATCAACAATGTCTTAAAAATAAAGCTATTATTTTAATATAATGAGTTTTATTCATTTCAGAATTCAATTTTCTGGTGATATATTTATCAACAAAACGTTGATAAATATGCCGTAGAATCAGAACAGGGTGGATGAAGTGGAAGAGTGCGTCAGGATTTCTATGCGACCGATGTATGCCGACTAGATTGAAGGGTAAATTTTATAGGATAGCAATTAGGCCTACATTACTGTATGGCATAGAGTGTTGGGCGGTGAAACAATGTCACATTCAAAAGATGAGTGTGGCAGATATGTGCATTCTGCGTTGGATGTGTGGGCATACTAGGAAGGACCGCGTGAGGAATGAGACAATCAGACAAAGGGTGGGAGTAGCACCTATTGAAGACAAGATGCGGGAGTCACGCCTGCGGTGGTTTGGTCATGTGCGTAGAAGACTGAGTGATGCACCTGTCAGACGAGTTGAGATGTGTGGAGAAGAGGAAGGGAAGAGAGGGAGAGGAAGATCCAAACATACGTGGGTTACGGGAGTTCGAAGTGATATGCTTCTTCTGGGGTTGGATGAGGGCATGACTTTGGAGAGAACTAAGTGGAGGGCAAGTATTCGCGTATTCGTGTGAAGGAGTGCTCTACACCGAAGCGTAGAGCACAGTGGCACTGAAACGAAGAACAAGCATGGTCAAGCGAAAGAAGAGATTGGATGAAAAAAATGAAGAAAATCAACCAAACGATAATGAAGTTTCAGACAGAGTGATCTTGAGACGAAGGAGAAGAGTAAAACAACCAACGAATAACAAAAGAAGAAGGATGAAGACAAAGAAGTTCTTCCATCTGTCAAGGTAATCTCTGTAAGTACTCTTTTGTTTAGTTTTATGTAATATTGAAATAATGACTACAATAATGAAAAACATATGCAATTTCATGTAGTTTAATATGTTTTCGAAGTAATTACTGACTAGAAATTAGTATAAGAAATTCATTAGTGACTTGCAATTTGATTGTGGTTTTCATGTACGGTTGATTGTCATATTTATATGATAAGTCCATTTTTGTACTTATTTTTCTTATCAAAATTAAGCGATTTTTGTATAGAAAATTGAAAAACAAGGCACGTTTTGGATATTTGTTCAACTTTCATGAATTCAGGTGAAAATTAGATTCGTAATATGTTTGGTGAAATTCCGGACCAGTTGAGCACAAAATGAGTCAATTTGAGTAACAAATAAATCCATACCCAAAGAAGGAAGCAGAATATCAAAGTGGCCCATAAGGGAAATTTGAAGAGCAGAAAATACAGAACAAACCGGTCCAATAAGCTCACAGGAGGTCAAGCAGGCGGCCAGATCTGACCGCCCTCCAGGCCGCCTATGGCTATTTTTGGAAAATCAATTTTTCGACTTTGACCGGGACCGGAAAAGACCGAAGGCAGCCGCCCTCGGCGACCGCCTACGACACAAGACGACGAAGCCGATGACCGTCGGTGTGAAAAGACGGCAGGCGACCAGACAGAAATGGCAGGCGGCCGCCTTCCGTGATCACCTGCGGCGAAGTGACGCGAGGCACGTTTGATTGTCGGTGAAAAGACGGCAGGCGGCCGGTTCAAACCGAAGGGCAGCCACCCTCCAGACCGCCTACGAGATTTTTTGTGCTATAAATAGCCCTATTTTTGCTGAACTCAAACACACCACTTCTAACCCTAAATTAGTTCGAAAAGGCTCCTTTCTTCTTCTATTTCCGCAGCTCCAAGGGATTTTGGGAGAGAGAAACTTCAAATCTTCATATCTTCTTCATTTTAGCTTCAAATTGTAAGTTCTTTATATGTATTTTCATCTTCTCAACCAGTAGAATCTGAATCTGTACTTTGTTTTCTCGATCTGTTCTTCGATTTTTTTCCAGAATAATTATCTAGTATTTCGCATTTTCTTCCAAAAATTAAATAAAATAGTTGTTGATGTTGAATTCATTCCAATTAATTATATAGTTGTTTACTAGCCTCAAGGTTGTTTTTTATCTGAGAAAGTTAATTTTCACGAAGCACAAGTAATTGTTAATTAATTTCGGTAATTAGTTGTTATTATTGCATAAATTAAATTAATTAGTTAAAAATAGAAATAAAATTAATTACGGTCCTAATTCCAGTTTATTCCACTGCAATATCATCCCCAGTAGTCAATATAAAATTTATCACGAATTTAAAGTATTTTTAGTTGCCTTTTTCATTTTATAGTTAAAATTGGGAAAATTATCAATTAGTTATTAAAATTGGATTTTAGATGTAATAATTCGTGAAAAATTCCAGAAAGTTATATTTTAGTTCCTACAAGTTTATTTTTCCAGAATTTAATTTTTGTTTAATTTTTGCTACTATACATGTTTAATTCCTTGTTAATGTTTAATTTACTTACTATATTGTTGAAAGCAAAAATAATGTTTAGTAGCTAAATTTGTTTTGGGGATCAATTGACTAAAGGAATATGGATTGACTTGTTAGCCGAAAATTAGGGGTTAAAATTAACTAATTCGACTTGTTATTTAAATTGATGAAATAGTAATTAATAATTGTTAGTCATTTTCATTAATTAAATTTTGGAAAATTATTTCTAACTTGTCTATGATATTAGAAAATAATTTGAGCCAACCATATTCAAGCACACTAATAAGGCCTAGAAATAGGAAATTTTGAATGAAAAGGATTTACATCTTGTCTATGAGAAATGAATTCAAATTGCTTAAATAATGAGGTTAATTAGTTAATGAATTTGGCTATTTTTATTAATTAAAATATTGGAGAATTATTTCTGTCTTGTCTATGAGATTAGAATTTAATTCAAGCCAACCATTTTTGAATACATTAATGAAACCTAGAAATAAGATAAATTAATGAAAGTAATTTCTATTCTTGTCTATGAGAAAAGAAATTATTGGTCCAATTTTAGTTTTAATTCCCCTAATTACTAGGTTCAAGAATATATCCATTTTTAATTACTCAATTCATTGCCCTTATTTGCCTCAATCTTTTCATTAATCTTTGGAATATTTGATCTTAAGCCTTCATCTTTAGTTGAAATTTGCTCCTAGTTATAATTTTGCAAATTGACCTAGTGTAGAACACAATCACCCCCTTTTGTATTGAAAAAGCTTCCAACGATTAGCGATAGCCCGTGACTAAGACTAAATTAAGAAAAGTCATCGGCCATTCCTCAAGAGACACGATACTCGGGGGAAAACCGAAAGGTTAGACTCCGTTTTACTACAACGCCGCGTAAGCGGTTATCAAATGACGCCGTTGCCGGGGAATGGCACGGTAATGTCTTGATCTAGTTCTAGCATAGGTGAATTCTAGTTAGGGAGACTTTTTCGAACTTGCGACATTTGTATAAAGATTTCAGGATAAATGAATGCACACTCGCTCTAAAGGAGTGGAAGGGCTACTTAAACTTAATCCTGAACCTGAACGAACTTTGTGGAAAAATCTTTTAATCCACAAGAAACCAATCATGACGGACCAAAAGACGGTGCTGCAAAACCTCACGCCAAGCTTCATCGAGGATGATAGCATAAGCGCACCAACAATCAAGGCAACCAACTTCGAGATTAAACCCGCCATTATCAACATGATGTCTAATCATCAATTTGGCGGGTCCAAGCAAGACGATCCCAGGGCCCACATGTTGTGGTTCACCCGAGCATGCCAAACATTACGCTTCAACGGAGTGACTCCTGACGCCGTAAAATTGACCCTATTTCCTTTCTCACTACGAGATAGGGCATCTTTATGGTTGGATAGCTTTCCAACGGGTCATTTCACAACATGGGCAACACTACACCAGGCGTTCATGCAAGAGTACTTTCCTCCGTCGGCGGTTGCTAAAATTAAAACAATAATCCAAAATTTTAGGCAATTCTCGACGAAATCATTAAATGAAGCATGGGAGCGCTTCAAGGATATGAGAAACAAGTGTCCACTCACACTGATGGACCCTAGCAGCTTGATGTTCCATTTCTATAATGGGCTTTAAGTAGGGGAGAGCACGGGTCGGGTTCGGATCAGGCGGTTTGAAAAACCCAAGACCCTATCGGGTATCAGGTGACCTGAATGGATACCTGATCCTATGCATTTAAAATAAATTTTTTTCGGGTTTTTAATTTTCCGGTTAATTTCGGGTGCGGGTCGGGTTTCGGGTTAAATCGGGTTACAAAATTAGCCAAAAAAATCAGACTTTAAATACAATTTGAACTTTGATGTTTACAATCAAACCATACTGAGTTTAAGTCTAAAAAAGATAACAAAATGAAATGGGACTATGTTTACACATTACAATGTTTTAAACTTTAAAGTACAAACTTATAAATGTTACAACTTTACAAGCTGCCATTTAAAATTCCCAAACAGCAAAATCATAAGTTCCCACTTCACAGTTCACACTTGAGTAGTAGAGTACTTGATAACTTGACCAATTGTCCACTTCCCAGCTTTAACATGCCAAAACATAACAAGTTGATGACCTATTTACCTGGATACAACATAG
The DNA here is from genome assembly GCA_945859875.1 of Cuscuta europaea. Taxonomy (NCBI): domain Eukaryota; kingdom Viridiplantae; phylum Streptophyta; class Magnoliopsida; order Solanales; family Convolvulaceae; genus Cuscuta; species Cuscuta europaea. The sequence continues at coordinate 1,701,888 of CAMAPE010000011.1, read as the reverse complement.
AATACATAAACAAGTATCAAATTCACAAAGCATTGAAGTATACAATGAAAAAATACTTAGAAGAAACAGATTAAGTCTTTTTACAAAATCAGAATTCAGAACTTCAGAAGCTCCCAAATGACTATACATACAATTCATATATATCATACTGATATGTTATTATAGGGTCACAAGATAGACTGAAAAAGAACATGACAATCCAATTCTATGTCATATAACTCAGACTATATACAAGCTTAACAACAGCATACCACTATACCAGATTACCAGTACAACACATAAACAAGTATCAACTTCACAAAGAATTGGAGTATACTATGAAAATAATACTTAGAAGATACAGAATGAGCTGTTTTTACAAAATCAGAACTTCCCAATTCCCAAATGACTATAGAAGACAATGAGATGACTCAGAATGCTTATTATCATTCATAAAGGATAGGGGGCATCTGCTACCATTTCAGTTATCACTTTAGAACAGAAAGAGCAATACCTACCCTAAACCCTTAGATTCAGTAATGAGTGGAAGCTTCATCATTGCCATATATATTACTTAATATATCATATATATCAGACTGATATGTTATAATAGGGTCACAAGATAGACTGAAAAAGAAAATGACAATCCAATTCTAAACAGTAAACTGATAAATAGGGTCACATATTGGATATTTCATCCTGTATAAGTAAACCGTAAAAGTAAATACTCACAAACTTTAGAAGTAAATACTCACAAACTTTAGAAGTAAATACTCATAAACAGTTTAAGGTATGCAAAGTTAGGCTCAGATTGATTCCAAGTTATCTCACATATGATCTCACAAAGGATATGGTCATACTATCCAAACAGGATTAACACCAACACAATCATCCATGAGTCATGGGATAATTAGTCAAAAGTTTAAATTGAAAACTCTAAACCCTGGAAACATTCATCACACTCAAATGTGTGTTCATATCATCATAGGTATGAACTGTAACATAAAAGTGGTTTACCATGCAAGCTTTCCAAGGGACCAAGGGACAAATGGATAAGGGGCCAATAACATTGTACCAAGTGGGCACTGGAATGAGTGGAATCTTAATTCCATCATAGTAGTTCACTAGTTCTTTCCAGTTCCACAATGAGGCATCATAGTCAGATAATCAAATATTCAAATTCAATATGAAATGCTTCACAAATTAATTCCAAAAATTAGCAATGCAAACAAATCTAGGACATGCTACTCACATAAACTTCCTAAAACTTTGTCTGTCTACAAATCTAAAAGAAAGCTCATCAATGATTAGCATTTCTCCTAGAGCTCTCCTAGTAGCATCTTGATCAAAGACCCAGGTTCCTATGACCCCAACAATTTCACAAGGTTGACCATGCTGTGGAGGGACTGATTGAAAGGTTAAGAGGGTCTGTCTAGTGTCTTTAGCATGAGGGTTTTTTAAGCAGCTAAGCATGTGATTTCTGATGGAGGAAGTACCATGCTTTTTTGAGTGACAACAATAAATTTTGGCACAATAATCACATTTGCCCTTAATAACTACACCTTTGCTATCCTTAATCTTGGAAAAGTGCTCCCAAATCTTAGATCTGACTTGATTGACTTCAACCTTTTTCCTTTTTTGTCCAGAAACAGGAGGTGGTTCTGTGACTACAGATGGGTCATTGGTAGTGTTAGGATCACCAATTTCAGCTTCCACCACTGTTTCTTGACTCAAAGGAGGTTGACTTCCATATAAAGATATGTTCACACTTTCAGGAGTTTGACCTTCCATCTATGCACATAATATCAGGGTAGCTTCCACTCATCATCAATTCATCATACATGATAGGCAACAGATCACACATTCATAATCAGGCAACACTTTGACATCATAATTCATAAGCTTCCACATGATAAATGATGTTTATCGGTTTATGTCATATAGTTAAGATTACACCTCAAGTAACACCATACATGATACACTAAGTCTGGAACAATCAGCAAGTTGATCTACAAAAGGATAATATGCATTGTGCATAATCACTTCTCTACAGACTTGGAAGAAACCAGTCAACTCTCATTACTCCTTTGAGTACAAGAGTAAACAAAGGCTTCTTCATCAACAATTAGTAAATAAGTGCAGTTATGTACAAATAGGCAACACAATAGACATTCAGAAATGAGAAATAGGCAACCCATTCACATCATAAGCTTCCACATGATAAGTGATCAGATGCCATTGTACATTCAGAAAACAAGTAACCAAATAACCAATTCATATTGACATGTCTAGGTATAAGACAAATAATAATATCATATCAGGGTGGCTTCCACTCATGACTCATCATCAATTTATCATAGTATATTCAGAATTCAGAAAACTCTCAAGTCTCAACCAAATCACTTAATAAGTAATTCATCATATCATCCTAAGGTGTTCACACAGTGACACTCAGAATTCAGAAACATCCATTTCATCATCACTCTGATGTCCAAAGTTCAGAAACAAGTCAAACAACAATACCTTTTTCAAGCTTCCACATATAAGTATATCACATATGCATATACAATTACACATTTACACAGAATACATTGGGTCAAACTTCGATTTCATCATCAAACAATGCTTCCACGTTCCAACATGCATAAGTATTTATTATTTTATACCTCAGTGGCTCAGTGGTTCTCAAAGCTCAAGGAAAATATAATATATTGGGTCACACAACTGCAGAAGGACAGAGTTTAAGGATTTCGGAGTTCGGACTATGGGCTTGAGGGCTTTCACAGTTCCACTGGAACAACAGTCCACCACCACAGAACCACGCACTCGTCTATAACTTTCTCAATTCTCAGAACACAGATGGACTGCAACAGATGAAGATAAACCAACATATCAAGTATCAAAGATAGACATAAGTCATAAATTCATAATACGAATTACGAACCGAGAAGTCTGAGACAATCAGACAAACAAACACGTATACAACTAGAGAAGTGCTTTATTCAATCGGCTCAGATAACAATGTCGGCTACCCAGTAATGAGCCAACGACGACCAAGTCTGAGAGTCAGAGAATTAGAGAACTGAGAAATGAGAAGTGAGAATTAGGGTTTCGAAGGAAAGATGCGCTGAAGTCTAAATTAGTGAAGTGGTGACCGATAATTAGGTTAAAGGGTTAAGGGTGTAGGGTTGGGCGGTTGGGTTAATGGGTTATGGGTAAGGATTAGTATATATATATATATATATATATATATATATATATATATATATATATATATATATATATATATATATATATATATATATATATATATATATATATATATATTGGGCCTGTAAAATCGGGTGGTCGGGCGAGTTGGGTAGGAAAAGCCCAAACCCTACCCGAACCCCATAGGCAGCTCAATAACCGGTGGGCCAGTTCGGTTGCTCACTTTCGGATTGGATAATCCGACCCTAAGCCCACGGATCAGATAAACCCAATCGGGTCATTCGGGTTGGGTCTGGTATGCTCAGCCCTAGCTTCAAGTTGGAAGCAAAAAAGATCTTGATTTCTCTTCTCAGGTGGGATCATTCCTTGATATGGCGCCCGACGCCAATGAAGCTCTGGTAGAGAAGGTCACCTCCAATGCAAGATACTGGTACGATGAAAGAACTCCATTGGCCACAAAACCAGGCTATCTTGAAGTTGACAAACTCACGGCCTTAACCACGAAGATTGAAGGGTTGGTGGTGGAAGTAAAAAATCTGAAGGGCGATAACAACCACACCAACCAGGGCAACCACATTGGCGCTGCCCCGAATCAGCAACCATCCCGATACTTCGGGAACTCAAACTCTGCCCCACAGTCATCACAATTTAATGTTTATTCAGCTGTTTCTAATTCAACTGAACTTGTACTCTCATGTGAGATATGTTTTGGTCCACATTTGACCAATTCATGTCAATTAGTTGATGATTGTAATCTAAGTAACAACAGGGGAGTGAACATGTTGGAATATGGCCGAACAAAACAAGAAGGACCATGGGCGAGTCAAGGCAATGGAGGGGGGGGGTAACACAAATTACCCTCCCCAAAATTACCAAAGGAGAAATTACCAGGATAACCAATGGCGGGGGGATTACAACAATGGTCCTCCTCACGGCGGTTACCAAGGTAACCAGAACGACCCCAACAACAACAATCAAGGGCACAACTTCCAAGGGCGGAACCAGGGAGGGGCACTAAACCAATCAAACTAGAACAATCAGGTTTATGTGCCTCCACATATACGACAAACAGAGGCGGATCAAACCTCGGAGATAGGCTTGCTGGTATCTGAACTAGCAAGGACATGGGAGGAGATGGAAAAATACAAGGCTAGCACTGACAATCAGATCAAAACTCTGATGATGCAAATTACTCAGAATAATGTTCCCCGTCGTCAGCCTAGCAACTTGCCTAGCACTATAGAACCAAATCCCCGTGAACATGTGCAAGCTATCACTCTCCAAAGTGGGAGACAAACAACCGAGGTCAAGCAGAAGAACAACGAAGAAGAGGAGACACCAACCATGACACCTGAGAAACATACTGATGCTCCAACTGAGAAGAGCATAGAACCAACACGCCCTAACGCAAAGGTCACTATTGTCAAACCTTCTCTCCCGTTTCCTTTGCGGGTTAGAAATGATGACGATAGCAGGAAATGCAAAAAATTCCTGGACCTACTCAAACAACTCCATGTTAACCTGCCGCTGATGGATGCCTTGGCGGAGATGCCCAAATATGCCAAGTTCTTCAAGGACTTGCTGACAAACAAGAGGCAGCTGTAGGAGCTCTCAGCCGTGGACCTAAATGCAGAATGCTCAGCAGTGGCTCTAAGGTCAATACCCGAAAAGCTAAAGGATCCAGGTAGCTTCACTATCCCTTGCTCTATTGACAATTTCAACTTCAATAAAATTTTAGCTGACTTAGGGGCGAGTATCAACCTGATGCCTTCCTCTATAGTCGAGAAGCTAGGACTTGGGGAAATGAAACCCATCAGGATGTGTCTTCAACTGGCTGATCACTCGGTCAAATATCTGAAAGGAATAGTTGAAGACGTCTTGGTCAAGGTTGACAAATTCATTTTCCCAGTCGACTTTATAGTAATGGACATGGAAGAGGATAGGGAAACACCTCTTATTCTGGGAAGGCCCTTTTTGGCTACCGCCAGGGCCTTGATTGATGTCACTGATGGCTCACTAACTCTAAGAGTTGAGATGATTTATGCACCTTCCGACTCTCAGATGTTATGAAACACCCCACAGATTCCTTTCAAGGATGTCTTTTTCTCGATACTTTCGAATCAATTGAAGGGTATCTGTTTGGGAAATAGAATGGACATGTAATTGATGAAGCATGTCTGTTAAAAGAAGCCGACAGTGACATGAGTGATGCATGTGAGAGTTGTGAGGATGCGTTAATTGAGAAAGCTTCTCACGAAGTATTGACTGAGTTCGAGGGGGAGAAAAATGAACAAAACTTAAGAAATGACCGCCCCCTCGAACTAAAAAAACTTCCTGACAATTTAGAATATGCATTCTTGGATGATGAAGGCAAGTGCCCTGTCTTTATCGCCACACACTTAAGTGAGGAGCAAAGGGACAAATTACTTGGAGTCCTTAAGATACACAAGCAAGAAATTGCTTGGAAACTTGAGGACATCAATGGAATAAGTCCCACCTTTTGTACCCACACCATCAAGGCCGAGGAAGGGTTTAAACCTGTCGTCCAACCACAACGACGCTTGAACCCAAACATGATGGAAGTAGTGCGTGCTGAAATTGTCAAACTGCTGGATGCGGGTATCATTTACCCCATCTCTGATAGCCAGTGGGTAAGCCCGATTCATGTTATCTCCAAAAGGGGGGGAATGACTGTCACGAAAAATGAAAATGGCGAAGTTCTGCCCAGTCGAACTGTTACCGGGTGGCGAATGGTAATTGATTACCGCAAACTGAATGAAGCCACCCGGAAGGACCATTTTCCCCTCCCCTTCATCGATCAGTTAATAGAGAGGTTGGCAGGCCATAGTCATTATTGCTTCCTGGATGGCATGAGTGGATATTTCCAAATCCATGTCAACCCGGAAGACCAAGACAAAACTACGTTCACATGCCCTTTTAGGACCTTTGCTTTTCGTAGGATGTCTTTTGGTCTCTGTAATGCCCCTGCCACCTTCATGAGGTGCATGATTGCCATATTTGAAAAATACATTGGCCACTTCATGGAGATATTCATGGATTATTTCTCTATTTTTGGGGAATCCTTTGAAAAATGCCTTGAAAATCTGGAGAAGGTACTTATCCGCTGCAAGGAAACCCACTTAGCCTTAAGTTGGGAAAAATGTCACTTCCTTGTGAAAGAGGGTATAGTACTTGGACACAAAGTGTCAAGTAACAGGGTCGAGGTTGACCGTGTAAAAATTGAAACGATAGAGAAACTTCCTCCACCAACCACGGTAAAAGCCATCCGCAGTTTCTTGGGACATGCGGGCTTTTATCGTCGTTTTATAAAGGATTTCTCTAAAATCGCAAAACCTCTCATCCGGTTACTTGAAAAAGATGCAGTTTTTATATTCTCTGATGAATGTCCCCAAGCTTTCCAAACACTTAAAATTAGAAGGAATTACGTTTGAGAAAGTTTAGTACATTTGAAAGGAATTACTGACTTGAAATTAGAATCAGAATGCATTATTGACTTGCAATTTGATTGTGATTTTCATATATTGTTCATTGTCATAATAGTACTCTCGGACAGTTTAGTATGTTTGAGATGGAATCACTGACTAGAAATTAGAATCAGAAATGCATTATTGACTGGCAAATTGCTTGTGGTTTTTATGTATTGGTCATTGTCATCTTTATTCCCTCGGTTAGTTTAATATGGGACTATTATCAATTCAGGACCCGAAAGATAGATGAATTTTCAATCTGGGACCTGAAAGAAGAAATGTATCGATATATGATCAAGATGATGAAAAACTATCAATTTAGGACCTGAATGATTGAAAATTATCAATCTAGGACCTAAGTTGTCATGTGTTTTTTTTAAATTTTTTTAAATATTACTACCTCTGTCCCTTAAAACTTTGCCAAAGTTGACCGGCACGGAGAATAATAAAATAAAAACTGTGTGGTTGAGGTTTGTGCAGAGGAGAGAGAAATAACAGAACCCACAAAATAATTGATTAAAAGGGAAAGTGGCAAAGTTTTTAGGGACGTTCCAAAAAGGAAAGATGACAAAGTTTTAAGGGACGGAGGGAGTATTTAGTTTTATTAAACTAATAAACTTTTGTGAAGAAAGGTTGATCCAAAATTAGCATCAGAATTAATAAAAAATCAAATAAAATCAAAACACATGAAATGTTAGGTCCTAGATTGATAGTTTTCCATCATTCGGGTCCTATGTCGACACATTTCATCTTTCGGATCCCAGATTGATAATTAATCTATCTTTCGGGTCCTGCACTGATAAATTGAGCTATACTAATAACTCAAGTTAATAGCTTACCTATGTACGAATGTTATTTTTCTAAAATCATGTAGACAATATTTTCATTTGGTTTTGGTGAAGTCCAGAAAAATACACACCCAATCCAACAAATGAAATGAAGAAGAAAAAGATGGAGAAGGCAATGAAGAAAAGATAGAAAGCAGATAGTGACACAAGTCCAATAAGAGGACCATTTACAGAAGATCTAAAACAGAAGCCTTATATGGAGGATGTGCACAACGTGAAGATTTATTTAGCAGAGGGCCCGGTAAAAAATCACTCAAGTAATATCCGAAAGAAGTACAAAAAGAAGGACGAAGAGCTAGTCTCATGCCCATTCGGATTGCAACTGGATAACTTCATTTTAAGATCAAAAACATGGATTTATGACCTCTTCACCAAAGCCCATTGGTTGACAGACACAGTAAGTCTAATCTATATACATACATACATACACACACACACACACACACATATATATATAGTGTGTCTGAAAAGACTAAAATAAATAAATTAAACCAACTTTATATTTTATGTATTTCAGCACATAGGAGTAGCATTTTTCTACTTAGGCGTGAAGAGGAAGCAATATAATTTGAAGCAAAAGTTTGCCACAACATATCCTTTATTCATTGAGATGATAAAGATGAAAGCCAGATTGATGGAAAATGAAAAGACAACACTGACAGAGGCAGCATAAAATGGCACAATAATGAATAACATATTGGGTACTAGCCAAGCAAATATGATGCCATGGGCAGATGCCGATTATGTATACATGTCGTTGAATACAAGCTGTTGCTTAAATAGCAGAGTTTTTCACAACATTAGGTATACATGTCGTTGAATACAAGAATACAGAAAAACTCTGATTATGTGAAAAAACATATGATCATGGTGCTAACATAACTTTTTATTTAAAGATTGAGGTATACCTAAAAATTTTAGGTATATAACCAAGTTGTCCTGAACGGAGTAGGAGAAGAGAATCATGGGATCGTTTGAAATCTCTAAATACGGAGCCTCGTCTTCCTTGGTTAGTGATGGGTGACTTTAATGATCTCATGGTGGCTTCAGAGAAACAGGGGAGAGTTCCTCACCCGCCTTGGCTTCTTAGAATTTCCGTGAAACTGTTTGGGCATGTGGAGTGCAAAATTTTCCTTTTCAAGGCTACCAAAATACTTGGGAAATATGGCGAGGGACTCCAAATTGGGTGGAGGAAAAGTTAGATAGAATTGTTGTTTCAGAAGATTGGTTAAATATTTTTGGCGGGGCTGAAGCGGAATCTTTAGAGGGGGCACCAAGTGATCATTTGGCTTTGTTTGTCAAGCTGATTCCTTCTCGAGTTTTTCATCGGTGCAACAGGTTTAAGCTTGAGAATTTTTGGCTTAGAGATGAAGATTGTTGTTCTATTGTAGCCAGAAGCTGGAGTTTGGGAGCTAGCTTCGCCATTACGGGGCAAATTGCTACCTGTTGTAAATTTGTAGGGGTTTGGGGTTGTACAGCAGCTGGCTCTTTGGGCAAACGAATTCAGTTTTGCCGGAAGCAATACGAGAATCTCCGTAAATTTTCGGATGATTGGCACGCGAGTGTATTTGAGAAGGTCAAGCGGGAATATCTTCACCAACTCGAGCATGAGAACTTATTTTGGAGGCAAAGAGCGAAGGAGTTTTGGTTGAAAGGAGGTGACCTGAATACCCAGTTTTTTCATAATTCTGTGAAACAGCGGCAGAGGAAAAATAGGGTTGAAGGCTTTCGACTGGAGGGTGGTGGTTTGGAAACAGACAGGGCGGAAGTTGGTCGTCTAATGGGCGATTATTTTGCTAATATGTTTTCTTCAATTCATAATACAAGTGACTTTGTGTTCTGATGCGTGACGAGGAAGTTGGAGGCTTGCCACAACAATAACCTCTTGAGACCTATCAGGGATGACGAGGTAAAGACAGTTGTTTTTGATATTTTCCTGGATAAATCTCCGGGACCTGATGGCTTGAGTCCTGGATTCTTTCAGCATTATTGGGATGTGGTGGATTCTGATGTAATCAAGTTTTGTGCCGAGGTTTTTCAGTCAGGTAAGCTCCCGGATAAAATTAATCACACTAATAGTGTTCTAATCCCAAAGAAGGATAATCCAGAGGTTATTGGTGATTGGAGGCCCATAGCTCTTTGCAATGTTATTTATAAGATTTTCTCGAAGGTGTTAGCCAATAGACTGAAAGCTGTTCTTAATTTGTGTATTTCTGAGCATCAGAGTGCTTTCATTCCGGGTAGATCCATAACTGATAATATTATGATTGCCTTTGAAACTCAACATTTTTTGAAAAGAAAAACTCAGGGTAATACGTGTTATGTCAGCCTTAAATTGGATATGAGTAAGGCTTATGATAGAGTTGAATGGCCTTTTTTGGAGGGAATGTTGCTCCAACTGGGGTTTGATACACGGTGGGTTAATTTAGTGATGGAGTGTGTTTCTTCGGTGTCTTATTTTATCCCCTTTGACGACATGGACTTGGGACCTATTATCCCTACGCGTGGTTTGAGACAGGGGGATCCTTTATCACCTTACTTATTTATTTGGGTTGCAGAAGGTTTGAGTGCCTTGTTAAAAGATTATGAAAGGGTGGGACTTTTGCACGGGGTGGCGGTGGCCCGTGGGGCTCTAAGGATTTCTCACCTATTTTTGCGGATGAAAGCTTGCTATTTTTTAAGGCTACTCATGAGGAGGCATCAGCTGTGAAGGAGGCGTTGAACGATTATGCTCTTGCTTCAGGGCAGGTAATTAATTTGAGCAAATCAAAACTTTTTTCAGTGCCAATGTACCGATTGGGTGTAGAGAAGGGTTGAAGGAGCTTTTGGGAGTGGGTTTGGCCGGTAGTGATGAACGGTATTTAGGGTTACCGGCTATTGTTGGGAGGAATAAAAAAGTTATTTTGGCTTATCTCCGGTAAAAAATGATTACTCGGATTCAAAATTGGAATAATCGTTTTTTGTCAAAAGTTGGGAGGGAAGTTTTGCTTAAGTCTGTTATCCAAGCTATGCCTACTTACGCGATGAATGTTTTTCTTCTACCTAAGGAATTATGTAAGGAGATTGAAACTCTTATGAATGGGTATTGGTGGCAGGGGAAGTCCGATAGAGGAATTACACGGAGAAATCGGTATTTTATGTGTCGGCCAAAAAAAGTGGGAGGTTTGGGTTTAAAGAAGCTCCGGGAATTTAATCTGTCTATGCTTGCAAAACAAGCTTGGAAAACTTTTTCTGAACCGGAATCTCTTGTTGGAAAGGTGTACAAAGCTAGATATTTCAGATATGGGAACTTTTTAACTGCTAAATGGGGTAATAACCCTTCTTTTATCTAGCAGAGCATTTATCAGACACAGGACTTAATCAGGCAAGGATATTATTGGAGAGTTGGAAATGATTTGGCCATAAATATATGGACTGAACCGTGGCTTCCACATAAAAATCAACCCCGAGTTATTTCAAATCCAGGTTTGGGGCTTGAGAATGCAAGCGTCGGAAACCTTCTGTGCACAGCGAAGAAAGAGTGTGATATTGATCTTCTCAAGGACATTTTCCAGCCGCGCGATGTCGATCTCATCAAAGGGATTCCACTCAGCTTCAGGTCAGTGGTAGATAAGTTGTGTTGGCGCTGGGAGAACTCTGGACGATTTTCCGTCCACAGCTGCTACAGGGCACTGGTCGGCGAGGCTGAAAGGGATCGGTGGACCGGATGGACTCAGATGTGGAGGTGCAAGATACCTCCTAAGGTTAAGCACTTTTTTTGGCAGATGTGTTGCGGTTTGTTACCCACGAAGCTCAATTTGAAGAACCGGTTTGTTAATTGTGTGGACTGTTGTGGGCTTTGTGGGATGCAAGTAGAGTCGTTGCATCACCTGTTCATTTCTTGCCCGATTGCTATGGAAGCTTAGGGATCAATTAACTGGAGTTGGTCGTCTTCTTCTGGCCAGACATTCATGGATCAGATTCAGGCAGAATTCCAAGCTAAAAGAGAGGTGGATTTATACATGTTAGTTTGGGGCTGTTGGGGGTTGTGGTGTGAGCGGAATAACAGAGTTTGGAGTGGTTTTAAATCTGACCCGAAGCACATTTTAGTGAAGGTCTGAGTGTATGTGGAAAGTTAGGGTTTGGCGCAGAAAGATGGGGGTGGACAAAGCAACGATGAGAGGATTGCTTCTTCGGTGTGGAGTAGACCTTCCGGCACACTGAAATTAAATGTGGATGCAGCTATTAGAGATAATTTGTGCAGCCTTGGTTGGTTAATTAGAGATGGATCAGAGGATTTTATTGCAGGAGCTTCTTAGTCTTTGCAGGGTAGCTTGTCTCCGTTGGAAGCTGAGCTGATGGGTATTCGGGAAGCTTTGAGTTGGATCAAAGATAATGGTTGGGATCTTGTGGATGTAGAGTCGGATTCCTTAGAGATCATAAGTTTTGGAGACTGCTCCTCTCACCACATGAACCCGCTACCTTCATTACCATCCTCTCCCTTCTCAGCTACTGATTAACTTCGTTAAGGTAGGAAGAATCATTGGGAGCAAGACCTCCCTCATCTCCCCTTGGTGGGAATTGAATCCAAGACCTCCCACAAAGGAGAGACTTGGGGATGGATGGTCATCCATTGGACTACACCCACCAACCCCAATTCACCCTATTTTCCTGTAAACAATTATTGTAGTAGGGATAGGTAGGACAATTCATGTGTAATTTATAACAAGTTCTTGGGCATATTGTTAGAGTTCTTCAATAGTTCGAAACAAATACATCTTGATCATGTATTATTATACTATCGTATATATTTCCATAAATCAGAATCAATCACCCATCAAAGCTATCGTATATGACAGTAACGACTCTTATTTCGAAAAGAAAAAACACAGTGATCTTATATGAAAATTTCAAAACATGTTTATTCCTATTTTGAGGAAATTTCCAAATTACAAATTATAAAAATATGTCGTTGAATTATTGCCCTTCGGTATGCTTAATTAAGTTTAAGTGATTAATTCTTTCAATTCAATTTTATAGATATGGCCTTAAAAAAATTGAAAAAGTAAGACCTTACTCCCTTCACAATTTTAAATATACTCCAATCGGTTCAATTGACATTTTAAATAGACTACACATATATCTACGAATTCCATTTTGTAGTACATAAAAGGAAAAAACATGATTATTGGGCGCAATATGAAAAATCTATGGGTGATTAATGTAGGTACAAACCATATATTTTGATAATCACTACTTTTTATGTATTTGGGAAAATAATTTGGGGACATGTATATATCCAGTCGTAACCTACTGTGTATATTCTCAAGGGTTATCCACCGCTCATTACCGACAAGTTTGGAAACAAACGATCTGCTCTGTATCGTTTCAATTTAATCGGATGTCCCCGAAAGGATAGAACACAAATGATCTCATATATTGTGATTTTATTTCACTATTAACTATCACCAAAATAAGAAAATCGTGGTAGTTTTTATATGAAAAAATAGAATTGGCAGAAACCGAGAGATAATCCATTACAAGTTGCAATCTTGCATATATAGACGATTTCAAAAGAAAAATGAAAAGAAAGAATAAAACATATCGAAATTAAAGCATAAAACATAGAGTTAAACTAAAACAGTACGGAAAGCATTTTCACAAGGTATACAAAACCATGAAATTGTTGAGATTGCAAAATGAATACAACAGAAATAGGAAGGGGAAGGCTGAATCTTGTTGGTTTTGCCGATAATTATGAGTGATTAGACAATAATGCTTTAGCGGGGATTATTGGTGGTGATATTCGAGAGATTAAATCGAGTTTTACTAACATCTCCTTTTCACATGTAAAAGTTTAAAACGATTAGCGAACAGGGCGGCTAATGAATTGGCTAGAGCAGCATGTTGTTTGTCTGATTGTGTTTGTCACTTTGTTGGATTGGTTCTCCTCCTAAATTTATTTCTGATGTACTAAACATTGATGAAAGTTAATCCTTTTCCTTTCAAAAAAAATATATTACATGTGTAAGTTTGAAGTGCGTCTAATATTTTGTATAGTGCGTCTATGATGCATTAATAAAAACAATACTAATAATATAAACTAAAAATAAGTAAATGCATAACTAAGTACTAACATATTTATAAATGACAATTTTGTTGGTATGAGACTTGATTTCCTCATGTTCAAGGTGGACCTAGTCCCGGTTCCAAAACCAAGCCGTCCCCGGACCAAGCGGATAAATTACAATCCAATTACAATCCAGACCGGTTTGAACTGGAATGCTTGTCTATAGCTACAATTACAATCCAGACCGGTTTTTCTTTTCTTTTTTTGTCAGGATAGGTGCCCTCGCTTGTACGTCTGCCCTGCGCGTACATGTTGGGAAAGAAGTCCGTCACATGTATTTATAAATTGACAAACACACTATTCATGACTTTTGTATTCATAAACTGATATTTATAAATATGTTAGTAATGTCATAATCCAAGACATGTTGCTATAATAAGAGCATGATTTCAGTCTATTTTTTTATTTTAATCATTGTTTCTGACAATATCTTCAGATTTCAAACAACCAAAAGATCCAAATACAAAACACGTAGTAAGATGAGTAGCACTACGCGAACACAGTGACAGACCAAGCACAAAGGTAAGCCATAGATAGAGATGAGCATAGGCTAAAGTACTACATAATCAAATACTGAAACAGGGCATTTGGAACTAATCATCATCTTCAAGAACGCTCCTACGCCTTTGGATCTGATAAATAATCAATACAGAACAACAGATAAGAAACTGACAATCAGATCAATATATTACGAATCAAAATCGAAGATGACCAGAGAATATAGAAGCTTACTGTTATTTTCGTTTGTCTAGTGCCTTGAGTGTTGATCTGCTCCAGCAACTGTATGAGCCTTTCTTCAGACACCTACAAGATCAGGCATATGACACAATGTTCAAAAATAATAATTAAGTTAGAACGAAGAACAAAGTTATAACAAACGGCCTACCTATTAAGGTATTGTTCTGTTCATAAATAATCGGATTGGAACAGACCAGAAGGGTTAATATTATAACATACCAGACTACACTACAAGTTATGTTTTAGACAAGAAAATTATGTTACATCAGGCACATTAAGAATGAATCAACCTAGAAACATTCATACCAAAACAGAAAGACTCGGAAGAGACCATAGCATATCTAAAAATTGCATCAGATCAAAAAAATTCATGAGAAGAGAACAGGTCCTAAGTTCCACAAAGCAGAGAGATTTTATTATAGCATAGACGATATGCTTATAATTTCCGTGATTTGAAATGGCACCAAAGACTCACTATGTTTTGGCTTGGGAATATGATGGAATAAAGCAAAATGGTTCACTGAACTGTCTGCGCTTCTTTGTTATGAAGCAGCAGTCAGTTCATGCAATATTCGACGCGATTTTCACTATGGGTCATCAGGAAACAGTCTCTTTGTGCTTTAGTGCAGGGTAAGACTGTGTACATCCGACCCCCCCTTACCCCACCGTAGGTGGAAGCCTTTGCGACACTGGAGTGATGATGATGATGATGATGATGGTAGATGATATGCTTATAAGAAGTGTGAAGTGGGTCAGTTTTTAGTTTTCTGTATAGAGGTAGGCAAGTTTGTTCCTTCATTACAACATTATATTACTCCGTATATTTTATTTTTTAAATTAAGTTTGGATCAAGTATAAGTAGTAGTCGAGTCTGACATTAAACAACACGTATAAATTTTAGTATTTTACTACCACCATACCAAAAACGCGTCATGCTACTATGATCCAAATGGCCAAAGCAGTATTAGTGTATTACAAACAAGAACAAGTATCTTTTTATATGGAGGTGGTACATTATTAGATATTCAATGCAGAGATAATTGGAAATGAAAACTACCTTCTCCGTAATCTGACCAACTTGAGCAGCTCTGAGTATTAGATCTTCAACTCCTCTGGCCTTTTCGGGCTTCACTAGCGCAATTCGAGCAACTGGACCACCAAAAGGCCCAATTTTGTCCAAACAAGCACAAACAATAGAATTAGAAGTAAGAGCAAAGTATGATGGAGAAGATGGCCATGGCCTCTTGAAAATTCAAGCATTTGACATTGTTGAATTGTTCAAAAAGGTTTTTCCAACCATTAGCCTATTACTCATGAGTCATCCCCCCAGGCTCTAAACCCAAAAGAAGGCTCAATTTTGTCCAAACAAGCACAAACAATAGAATTAGAAGTAAGAGCAAAGTATGATGGAGAAGATGGCCATGGCCTCTTGAAAATTCAAGCATTTGACATTGTTGAATTGTTCAAAAAGGTTTTTCCAACCATTAGCCTATTACTCATGAGTCACCCCTCCAGGCTCTAAACCCAAAAGTTGGCCATTCTTTGTCCTCTTACCAACCGCACACGAATAGAACGTCTCTAAATACAAATAAAAGGTTATTTGAATGTCACACAATCACATATATTTAAGCCCTCAGATTTTATAAATCACAAAAATATATCAAGAAATAGACTAAGGACGTGTTTACTTCGCTCCTAAAGTCACAGTTAGGTTAAGACAGGTGAAGTAAACACGCAGGATGCTTAAAAAGTTGCTTACTAACCGAAACAAGTGCTTAAAGTGCCACTTACTAAGCATACCACCCATCATGTATTAATTAAACAGCACTTTAACTTTTTCAGTTTCCGAATTTACCGTTACTCCTATCCCTTCCTGTTACCCCTACCCTACCCCTAACCTACCTCTACCCACACCTTCCCCTGCCCCTACCCCTGCCCCTACCCTACCTTACCCACACCCCACACCTAACCCGACCCACCCTTACCCTTCCCACGGTACCCCTAACCCCTTCAATTCGTAACTCGGGGATCGTAACTCGGATCGTAAGATCCTATAATGCAATATATATATATATATATATATATATATATATATATAGGGAAGTTTAAATACAAAGTACTACTTATATGAAAAATGAGAAGTAATCTTAGCCGTTAAAATGAGAAAATGAATGAATCAGATCAGATTTAAAGTGAAAAATTTGGTGCCTATAGTGTAAATATTAGAAATTTGGTGCCAAAGGTGTAAATGATAAATGTGCATGACTATGGAGAAAAAGTGCATTGGAGTAACACAAAAGTGCATCACTTTTCGAGGAGAAAATCAACAAATAAAGAAATCGTTTGTGTTATTTTTTTAGGAGGTGAACATGCACTCTTACATATGACATATGCACTTTTACTATTATGTATTACACGTTTTGGTTTACCGTGAGTTTGGATCTATTCCATCCATTTCTAAGTAATCAAAGGCTTAGATCACTTCTCATTTTTCATGAGAAGACCTCTTTGTGCAAAGTGCAAAGTGCAAAGATATGCATTTTTTCGTGTTTCGCTTGCACTTTTTCATGTTTCTGTTGCACTTTTTCGCGGTGACGAAAAAGTGTTGTTTATTTACAAAATTGCCACCGCGATTTTGGTTGAATTTAGTGCATTTTTGACTAATTTTGAGTCATTAGATGTGGAAATGAATGCACACGATTCATTCTCACTTTGCATGGGAAGAGCTCTTTGTATTTGAACCATCCCCTATATATATATATATATATATATATGTTTTGGTTCAAATAAGAACATGATCTTAGGAGAGAAATGAGAATGAATCTGGACCGTTCGATTTGCTTTAAGTGAAATTCAGTATGCATTATATGAAACTGTAAGGTGCATTAGGTGAAATTGAAATGTGCAGCTCAAATGGTACGATACAGTGGCAATATGTGAAGCTGAATTGTGCATTATGTGAAATTGAAATGTGCACTACGTGAAACTGAAATGTGCAAAATAAAAGGTACAATGTGATGTTATTTTTATACCTTCTATTCCGCACATTTCAGTTTCATTTAATGGCACATTTGAGTTAACAAATTTATTCTGCACATGTCAATATCATCTAATGCACATTTTAGTTTCACCAAATGCACAATTTAGTTCCACATAATACAATCCAACGATCCAGATTTATTCTCATTTCTCTCCCGGGAGTCCGTTCTTACCGGAACCCTGAATACACAAACATATATACAATTAATTTCTATGTAAACACTGAATTAATATTAATATAATAATAATATAATACAACCTCCGTCCTGCTATGATTGTCCCATTTTACCTTATCGATCCGTCCCACTAAGATTGTCCCATACCAAATTTGGTAAAGTTTGTGTGGCTCTAAATCATTCTTACTTTATTCTTACTTTATTAATTCAATATCAAGTTAACATAACAAGTTCAAAATAAATTGCAAAAACGTTTGAAGGGACGATTTAAAAAAAAAAGATAAACTACTTCCCATGAGCCCATGACCTATTATTGCTATCACAACTGAGACTAACTGAACAACTAAACCTACCAAAAAGATAAACTACTTGCCATGAGCCCATGTTTTTTTTACACATTCAAAATTCTTCATACAAACAATTTTTTACATAAAGTTAAGTTATAGTAAAAAAATGTCGGTCAAAGAAATTCTTTTTTACATACAATAAATGTCAGGCACATTTAAAAGGTTTTAGATAGGGTAAAAAAGTTGTAATTTTTAAAAAATATTTATAAAACCTCGGTATCAATGATTTTCGTTTGTTAAGTTAGTGATCAAACAAAAAATATCAATATGAGATTTGTGCTTTTTATTCTCTAAAATTGTTCATGTACATTCTAAAAAGTTTATATACATTTAATTATTATTTTTTGATGTGGGAGTATGATAGTTAATTTAATAGGAAGAGAATATTTATTGTTCAAATGATGTTTTAAGAAAAAATGAAAAATAATTTGGGTCGGGAATAAATTTAGCTCGGGCCGATTATCCCGCCTAGTCGGCTGCCTAGGCGGCCGACCGATTTTTTCCACCGATTACCGGTAACTCCTAGTGACTAGGCAACTCCTAGGCCGATTTTTAGAACCATGGTTGTCATTAAAGTTTGATTTCTCCAATCGACGTTTTCGTCTATGGGCGTATGGCCTTAATTTCCCGACAAAAAGTGTTGATATGATTTTTTTTAAATGTGAACAAAAAGTATACAATTATTTACCTAGTTTGTAACACTTGTTGTCTGTATTACACTATCATTTTCTATCAAATTTGAATGACTGGCATTTTTGTTATATGGCTTAATCTTAGAGACAAAATTCTAGGTGCGGAAAATTTTAGAAATGTGTACAAAATGTGTAATTTTTTTACAGTGTTTAAAGTTATAACCTTAATCATGTCAAAATTACAAATACTTAAATGTGTTAATTCAATTTTAAGAGTAAGACTTCATTTGAATATAAACAATAACTAGGGACTAAAAATGTAATATAATTTCTCTCAAATTAAAAGATTTTGTATTAACAATTGGCTTCCTTATTTATTCCAAGAATGAGCATATTTATCAGTCAAGATAATTTGCTGAAATCATTGAAAAGAAATGTTAGGAAATATTTCTTGGGAGAAGACAACAAATGAAAAAAGAAAACAAAGGAAAAAGAAGAAAAAACTAAAAGTACAAATCGTTGGAAACATGGGATGATAGGATGCAGAAAAAGAAAAGATATAAATAACAAAAGCATGCAGGGGAAGATAGACCAACTGGCCAAGGTTGAAAAGAAGAAAAAAAAAAGGGAAAAGAAAATAAAAAAAATAAAACAGTCGGAGTATTGCGCAGCAGGAGAAGAAAAAGAGAAAAAGAAAAGCTAAAGTGAGAATAACCTCCTATAGGAGGTTGTGTTCCGGTCACTAGACTTATTTGATTGTTTTTTACTAGTAAGTGTACTCATATGATGGTTTTTTAAGTACATGGGCTTAGATGATTGTTTCGTAATAGTATAAGGGCTTATTTGACCCTTTTTCCTCCTATCTCATGATGTTTTGCTGCACATACAAATATGATTCATTGTAGGCAGGTCATCCCACCAAAATTCCGGAAAACACTCGATGTCTTTTATGAACAAAAGCAATACATCCTGACTTATGGCACATAGGGTATGAATTAGGTAATCAATAGAAGCAACTCCACTTAGCAGCTCAAATGTTTCATGTGCATTTATAGTAAAATCTTCTGTAGAATGTATTTTCCATGGAGGTAAAACTCTCGCTTTAAATTTTCTCATATTTTCTTTATGTTTGTTTTCCTAATGAGTTTGTGTATGTATGTAAGGCAACTAAAACTTCTGCCATGTAACGGTGGACCAAATGACAAAGTGTGGAAGAAGAAACTACATATAAGCAATTTGAGAATTTTGATTTGTGCTTCGTCTCTTTGACTCTTTTGGGGTTCTTGTATATTTGGGGAAAAAATCCATCTTCATTAATAATTATTTCATTTCTGTCTACATACATTACATACATTTTCATTTACCCCAGTGCCGCAAAGGCTCCCACCTACGGTGGGGTAAGGGGGGGTCGGATGTACGCAGTCTTACCCCTGTACTAAAGCACAAAGAGACTGTTTCCGGATGACCCATAGTGAAAATCGCGTCCAAGATTGCATTGACTGACTGCTGCTCCATAACAAAGAAGCGCAAACAGTTTAGTGAGCCATTTTGCTTTATTCCATCATAACCTCAAGCCAAAAAATAATGAATCTTTGGCTCCATTGCAAATGATGGAAAAATCCCTTTTCTGTCTATGGAGATAAAATCCCTTTTTATGCCTAATTATCTTACTTATTATATATATTTTTTCTAAATATCATCATCACCATTATGCCTAATTATCTTACTTATTATCTTACTTATTATATAATTATATATCCATTGGGGTACTTTGGTCTCTCAGAGAAGACAGTGTTGTGGTTCTCCTTACCTATATAAGCACGCATGATCTTTCTTTGCATTTTGATTAAAGAATAAAGACTAAGACTTTCTCAAAAAAACAGATATGTAGAGTTAGGGTTAAAATTAAATGATGATTATAATTCAATCTTTCTTGCAGAGTTGTGTGAAGATGGAAGAAAAGCTAGGGAAGGTAAAAAAAACGCAAACCTTCGCATACGAATTTCTCCTAACCCTGGAGGATAAAAAAGATGGTGAAGAACTGTTTTCTTTCTGCGTTAAAGGCAAACCTTAGATCGTGCACCTGTGAAATAAGTCTTACGTAGAGCATGTACTTCGTAGTATTTAGCTATTTTCAGAGTCAGCAAAGTAAATTATTACTTTTAATTGTTTGTGCCACATCATACTTACGTTAACTGTAACGTAACGGGGTTAATTTTTTTAAGTCCTATATTGATAGAATATGATCTTTTAGGTCCCTTATCGATAAAGAAAATCTTTCGGGTCCTGAATTGATAATAAACTCAACTTTTAGGTCCTGAATTGATAAAAATCCTCAATTAAACTGTTGTAAATATGAGTTTTGACATCTAAGGTGAGAGAAATACTCCCTCCGTCCCATTTTACCTGCCTTACTTTCCTTTTTGGATTGTTCCAAAATAAGTCACATTTCACTTTATTATAATCAAATCTCAACTACAACTTTTACTTTTCCAATCACTTCATTAATAATTGTGCCAAACCAAAATACGATACTAGTAGAAGATGAAGTAGGATGAAGATTTAGAAGAAGAATAGATTCTCATTATTATCAAAAGAGAAGCGTATAACCAGTGTATATACATATTAGGCTTAGCTAATTACAGTTGAGTCTATAACAGCTTGTCTAACAAGACTCTAACAAATTGTGCCTAACTATGCCAGCTCGTTTATACATGTATATTACTAACATAGTAACATTCCCCCCTCAAACCGAGGTTGATTTGTATGGAAAATCAGTAACACTCAGTTTGGCTGTCAACTCAATAATAAACCTAGAACTGGGAAGAGATTTAGTGAGCACATCTGCAATCTGAAGATGAGCAGAAATGTGAAAAACTTCCAGTTGTTTCAAGTGAACTCTCTCGCGAACAAAATACAAATCAAACTCCATATGTTTGATGCAAGAATGTAGAACTGGATTGTGAGCTAGACTAACTGTGCTTAGGTTATCATAGTAACTCTGGGAACACGGTATGAAACTTGAAGCTCCTGGAAAAGTGATTGGATCCAAAGAATCTCAGCTGTAGTGTCTGCAAGACTTCTATATTCAGCTTCAGTTGATGATCTGGAAACATAGACTTGCTTCCTAGACCACCAAGAGATAAGATTAGGACCAAGAAAAATGCTGGAACCAGATGTTGACCTTCTGTCAGTAAGATCAAAGGCCCAGTCGGCAACACAAAAGGCAGTGAGATTTATGGATGAGTTGGAGACTGCTGGTTTGATTATAAGTCCATACTGAGGTGTGCCAGATAGATATCTGAGGATGTGTTTAACTGCTCTCCAGTGTTCTTGTAAAGGTTGTGCCATAAACTGGCAAACCTTATTGACAGCATAACTAATTTCAGGTCTTGTGAGAGTAGCATACTGAAGAGCACCAACTATGGATTTGTAGAAAGTAGAATCTGTCACAAAATCAGTGCCTTCTTTAGTGAGTTGACAAGAGCTAGGCATAGGTGTTTTCAGGCCTTTGGAATCAGTCATCCCAGCCTTGGTAAGTAAATCCCTGATATACTTGGTTTGAGATAGATGCAAGCTGCCATCAGAGAGAAAATGTGCTTCTATACCCAAGAAGAAATCAATATTCCCCAGATGTTTCAGAGAAAAGGAAGAATTGAGCCTTTGAATAAGGTTCTGAACCACAGTAGGATGATTTCCAGTCACAAGTATGTCATCAACATAAATGAGAACATAACTCCTGATATTGTTTTGAATAAAAATGAGGAGAGAGGGATCACATCATGATTGCTTGAAGCCAATAGTGAAGTTTTCTGAATATTATTTCCTTGAATACATTTACAAGAAGTACATAAGCTATTTATACAGATAGGAATCCTGAGAGAGTCTATTCAGCACCCTAGGTGACTGTCTAAATACTAAACATAAATGATTGAGAACTGAAAAGACAGCAGCTATTAAATACAACCTGAAGCACTAAAGATACATAATTACAGTAATAATAAGGAAAATAAATCCTAGATTAATGATGTCTCTTCGTTTTATCAACACTCCCCCTCAAGCTAGGTTTGTAGATATCCGTCATGCCTAGCTTGACAATAAGACCCTGGAACCTAGGACTGTGCAGAGGTTTGGTAAACACATCTGCAACTTGATCTTCTGAGGGAGTGTAGCTTAGTTCGATCAGACCTCCTTCAACCTTTTCTTTGATAAAGTGCCTATCAATCTCAATATGCTTGGTCCGATCATGTTGGACTGGATTATGAGCTATGTTGATTGCTGATTTGTTATCACACCTCAATTCCATTGGTCCTTTCCACTTGATTCGTAAATCTAAGAGAATAATTCTGATCCATAGAAGTTCACATAAGCCATGGGCAAGAGCTCTTAGCTCAGATTCAGCAGATGATCGTGCCACAACATTCTGTTTTTTTGCTTCTCCATGTCACGAGGTTTCCTGCTAGGAAAACACAGAGACCAGTAGTTGACCGGCGGTCAACGAGGGAGCCACCATAATCTGCATCAGTGAAGGCTTGGACTGATAATTGCCCACCCTTCCTGAATATTATCCCTTGCCCTGGACTTCCTTTTAGGTAGTGAAGAACCCTATAGGCTGCTTCTAGATGTGGTTTCCTTGGATCATGCATGAACTGACTCAAAACACTAACTGCATAGGCAATGTCAGGTCTAGTATGAGAGAGATAGATAAGTTTGCCACACAAGCGCTGATACATTGATGAATCAACCTTGGGTTCATCAGTAGCAAGTCCAAGCTTGTGATTAGGATCCATAGGTGCATTAACCGGTCGACAAGCACTCTTACCGGTCTCATTTAACAAATCTGTAATGTACTTTTGTTGGCTGATAAAGATGCCTTCAGATGAGCGAGCAACTTCAATTCCAAGAAAGTATTTTAGAGGGCCAAGAGACTTCATCTCGAATTTGGATTTCAGCTGCCCCTCAAGACGTTGTTTCTCAACTGGATCATTACCCGTCACAATGATGTCATCCACATATACCAAAAGAATAGTGACTCCATTTGGGCGAGAGTGTTTGTAAAAAAGAGTATGATCCCCTTGGCTTTGACTATACCCAGCAGCAAGAACAACCTGTGTGAAGCGGTCAAACCAAGCACGAGGGGATTGCTTGAGACCATAGAGGGCTTTTTTTAAATGACATACATGTTTAGAGGTTCTTGTTGATGTTTTATTAAAGCCTGGGGGAATGTACATGTAGATCTCATCATGCAAGTCACCGTGGAGAAAAGCATTCTTGACATCAAATTGCAATAAAGGCCAATCAAAGTGAGATGCCAAGGATAGTAGGATACAGACAGTATTGAGCTTAGCTACAGGAGCAAAGGTCTCTTGATAGTCAATCCCATACGTCTGAGTGTATCCTTTAGCCACAAAACGAGCTTTGTACCGCTCAAGAGATTCATCAGCCTTGTATTTGACAGTAAAGATCCACCTGCAACCAACAACATGCCTCCCAGGAGGTTTAGTCACAATATCCCAAGTATGGTTCTTTTCAAGAGCTCTAATTTCCTCTTGCATAGCATCCCTCCATTCTTTCTTTCCTAATGCCTCAGAAACAGAGTTGGGTATGAGAATTTCATTAAGTCTCTGAACAAACAAGGCATGTGAAGGAGAGAAGTTATCAATGGTAACAAAATTAGCAAGAGGGTATAGAGGTGTTTTGGTACATTGACGTACACCCTTGCGTAAAGCAATTGGCGGAGATGGTGGTGGAGAAGAAGAGACATTACCTGGGTCAGCCAATTGGTCATGCGTCAACAATGGAGTGAACCTGTTTTTCCTTGAGTACACTTTTGTCACTGGTAGAGGAGAAGATGGGTCATGAGTGGTGGATTTAGTAGGTGTAGGAAGGGGATGATCTGGTGGTGTATTTGATTGAGGTTCAGGTGATGTTGAAGACTGTTGGGAAGTAGGTGAGGTTGCTGACACATCTAAGGAAGGTGATGGATGATCATGTGGTGGTGGTGGTGATGGGATGTCTGGTGATAAAGGCTTAGGAGGGTAGGAGATTGTATGTGGTGGAGAAGATGTAATAGTATAGGTGGGCAGAGGTGAAGGATGTGGAGTATCTTGGGATACAGGGAGAGAAGTAGGAGTGTAAAAAGGTGTGTCTTCGTGAAAGGTCACATCTGCACTGGTGTATGTCTTTCTGGTTGTAGGATTATAGCACTTATATCCTTTCTGAGTTGGAGAATAACCAAGAAAGATACACTTAATAGATCGTGGGTCCAATTTTCCCCTATGAGGTGGAGGAATATGAACAAATGCAGTACACCCAAACACCCTTAGATCAAGATCAGAAGAAATTCTGGTTTGAGGAAAGAAATGACGGAGAGATTCAAGGGGTGACTTATTTTGGAGTACCCGACTGGGAATTTTATTGATGAGATGACATGCTGTGAGTGTGGCTTCCCCCCAATAGTGTTTAGGCATATTTGATTGAAACAATAAAGCCCGACTGACGTCTAGGAGATGGCGATTTTTTCTTTCTGCTGTGCCATTCTGTTGTGGTGTGTACGGACAAGAGGACTCATGAACAATGCCTTTTGAGAGGAAATAAGAGGAAACGGTTTGATTGAAGTATTCAAGAGCATTATCAGTGCGGAAGCGTTTTATTGTGGCGGAGAACTGATTATGAATCATATTGCAAAAGATAGGAATGATGGAACTCACCTCACTCTTGTTTTTTAGCAGAAAAACCCACATAAAACGTGTACAATCATCAATAAATGTAACATACCACCGGGCACCAGATATATTAGCAATTGGAGCAGGACCCCAGACATCACTATGTATAATATCAAAAGGAGAACAACTGATTGTATTACTTCTGGAAAAAGATACACGAGACTGTTTAGCAAGTTCACAGACATCACATTGAAATGTAGAAACATCAATACTACTAAAAAGACTGGGAAACATGGTTTTTAGGACATGAAAAGAGGGATGACCAAGACGCTTGTGGTGAAGCCAAATAGTGTTGGTATTGGCTGTGATTGTGGTAAGAGCTTTTTGTGGAGGTTTGGAGACAAACAGTGCATCAAGGTAGTACAGGCCATCTCTTTGTTTAGCAATTCCAATCGTCCTCCCCGTGTGTAGATCCTGTAATAAACAGTGGGAAGGGAAAAAAATGGCAGCACAATTAAGATCAACTGTGAGTTTGTAAATAGAAGCAAGGTTCATAGCCAGGTTTGGGACATGTAGGGTGTTTTTCAGATTTAATTTTTCAGAAAAAAAAACCGTACCAAGTCCCGCAACCTTTGTAGGTGTCCCATCAGCAGTAGTAATGTGCGTGGATGTAAAACATGGATGATAATTAGAGAGTAAAGAGGGTATGGCAGTCATATGAGATGTGGCACCTGAGTCTAATATCCATTGGGATTGTGAACTCTGTTCCGAAGCATTAAGACAAAAAATAGTAGAGGTTTTACCTTGCAGGGCCAAAGAGCTATGACCAGAACCATTTGAGTTATTAAGAGACTGTAACATCATACGAATTTGCTTTAATTCCTCCTGGGAAATGGGCCAAAGATTAGTAGAGCTCTCAACAATAGTGGGAGTGACTGAGTTGGCACGTCCAGCACTCATTCCACGTCTGTCTTGGCTTTTCCTTTCTTTCTGTAGATGAGGATAAAGTTTCCAGCATGTATCCACATTATGGTTGGACCGCTTGCAATGATCACACCATCTTCCTCCCTTACTACCCTTAGTTTCCTTAACATCTGAAGGAGTAGATTTGGCAGCAAGAGCTGTACTGTCAATCAGATTTGTATTCATCATTATATTGCGCCTGCTCTCTTCATGTTTGATAGTGGCAATGGCAGAAGATATGGAAGGCAGAGGAGTAATGCCAAGAATTTGACCCCGAGTCTGATCATATTCGGGATTTAAACCAGACAAGAAGCAATATAGACGTTGCTGATTTATATAGTTCTTGTGAAGAGCTGCATCTGCAGCATTCGACCACTTCATCGTTTGATACTGGTCAAGTTCAGACCATCGTCGTTGGAGGTCAGTTGCATAATCTGTGACAGATTGTGAATCTTGCTTAAGATTCGTTGTTTTGAGCCATAAGTCATAGACAAAAGCGCCATCTTTAGCAACAGAGTAGGACTGCTGTATGAAATCCCAGATTTCTTTAGCCGAGTCCATGTATAAACATGTACTGCTAATGTTGGGATCCATAGAGTCCCATAACCAGACCCGTACGTTGGCATTAGTTTTCTCCCAAATAGCAGCATCAATCTCTCCTTCTTCTGGGGTAGAGACAGTGAGATAATCTTCAAGATCTTTGCCACGTAGAAGAGTGTAAACCAGCTTTGACCACCCAAGATAGTTCCTGCCATTGAGACGGTAAGATGGCGGGATAGAAGGGAGATCAAATTTCTGGTTTCGAAGAGCAAACGCGGCTGCAGTAGCAGCTGAAACAATGGTTGAGTGATCAAGGTTACTTGAGGCTGATTCGGCTTCTTTAGACATGATAAAACCCTTGATGAAGAGACTCCACCGGGAGTTAAAGAGAGAGAAGGGTAGAGACACCCAAAAAATGACCGTTGGAGAGGTGATAGACTGACTCAAAAAAGGCTTAGACGAAACCAAGCTCTGATACCATGAAGTTTTCTGAATATTATTTCTTTGAATACATTTACAAGAAGTACATAAGCTATTTATACAGATAGGAATCCTGAGAGAGTCTATTCAGCACCCTAGGTGACTGTCTAAATACTAAACATAAATGATTGAGAACTGAAAAGACAGCAGCTATTAAATACAACCTGAAGCACTAAAGATACATAATTACAGTAATAATAAGGAAAATAAATCCTAGATTAATGATGTCTCTTCGTTTTATCAACAAATAGCATACAAGGCAGAAGTAAGTTTAAGAAATCAGGCCCTGGGAGCCTGTTTTAAACCATACAAGCTTAATGAATCTAGCAGACCAAGGAGGTTGAACCATATAATGTTAGAACCAACTCAAATGTACAGTTAATTCTCTGAAAGTATCAAACAAACAATCTGAAACTTTATTGATTAAGAACAGGTACAAGAAACTATGGCCGAAGCCCCCAAAAGCCGAAGCTCCCAAAGAAAGAGATTATTAGTCTCAGTCTTCCCAAGTCCCAAGACAAAGAGTCCAAAAGCCTCCTTACTACCTTCCCTCTACATCTATTTATACTATAATACTGCCTAAGCCCTTATTACAACTATTATTATGATTCTTTCTATTATTAATCTAATAGGTAGGTCCCTATCAATACTCCCCCTTTGAGAATCCACCTTGCCCTCAAGGTGGGAAGATAGGAACCAAGTCTGGAATTCCGCTTCCTCCTGGTGCCTCTTCCCTCCCAGTACCTCGCTGATGGTGGTATAAGAAGTTCCCAGACTTCTAGTCCTCTAGATGAGAAGCACTTGACCATGCTCAGCATTGCATGTAGCATTGCATGTCCCTCAGACTCCATCCTATCTCTTGAGTGAAACTTCTCATTGAATAGCTCGTACAGAATTTCATCCACACACGTCTTAAGAAAGTTTATGAAAACTTGTGTCATACTGTGTTCCTCTTTTTGAATTTAAGACTTCAACAATCTCCAATGGTATTCCCCCATCATGAAACAGAAGTAGCATTTGTCCCATTACACTGCATAACCAGATGTCTTCTTTAAGAACATGCATATTTTCCTTGAGTAATGCACCCATCAGCTGAAATGCAGGAATATCCAATGCAAATTTAAAGTAACAATTTCCAAAGGACCATAAGTCCAAAAATCAGGGCGGTTCTGTCCCAAATAACTTCCTGACACTTCAGAAGATCTTGCCAGAAAATGAACCTGATTACCATAGAGTATTTCTAAAAAATTTGGTGCAACAACTTCGCCTAGAGCTTGCTGATAACTCTTAAGAGCCATCTTCTGTAACACTCTTGTTAAGATGTCAAAAACATCAGTAAGTGATAGGCTAAGAACAGTCTTTGCAGTGATGTCTCCCAATTTTAGATATCCTCCTAATGATTTCAATGGATTATGTAAGCCAAGCTTGTGGTAGTTTATGATGCTATCAACAATATGCTGCAATTCTGCTTCTTTTAATCCTGATAACTCTTTAACAATTACTGTTGTGAGTTGCAGGGAACTACTATCAAAGTGCTGGGAATGGTTAGACTTCTCATCTTCAGGAAACGGTTTACGGTTTCCAAACATAATAGCAAATTCTCCTAAAAAAAGATCCACATGATCCTCCTGAGCCTCTGGACCAGATTTCCTTTTATCAATGCCTGAATATTCTGAAAACATTTCCCTGGGTTGTCTAGGTTCTTGACTTTTGATCAGAACAGCTTTGTCATCTGAAACGTTCTTGATTTTAAGTGCTCCAATTTCATAAGCAGTTAAGACTCTACTTCCAAAGAAACATGGGTGGATAAGCAGGTCAGCAATAGAAACTCGACTGGGAGTTAAATCCATATCAATTTCAATATTAGGAGAAGCATAATCTGGCGTTTGTTTAACCGGAAGAACCGTTTTCGACTTTAAGACACCTACAACTGTAGTTTGCTCCTCGATTTCGTCCTCCTTATTCGTTTTCTTGATTCCAGATTCAATTGGTTCCCTCTCAATCTCCTCTATGGACGGTAGAATTTCTTGCTCAGGGACAAAACCATCTTGCGATAAAACTGGCGAACACAGAGAAACGACTTGAGAAGAGGAAGGGAAATAGTGAAAATCGATTGGTGACTTTCTTGGACACGAACTGAGGTCCGGAGAGGAATTCTGCGAATGGCGAGAAACAGTTCGCGATTGCGAAATATGAAAAGAAGTTCGCGATTGCGAACTAAAAGGAACAGTTCGCACTTTCATTTGCGATTCAGTTTGCGAACTTATAAGCGATGACGATGGACTGTGTTTGTCAGGTAGCGGAAGATACCTAGTCGTCCTCGATCGGTCTCCAGATTTTCTGCGATGTCTCTGCTCTTCTAACTCCTCTGAGTCAGTCGAAAGTCGCGTATGTCGATGATGAGATTTGGGATGCGTATGAGAGTAGTCAAAATTCTCTTCCGATCCATCTGGATTGGATGACCTTCGTGACTGATGATGCGAAGTCCGACGAGAAGAGCTATACGACGAGCGATGGGAAGAGTTATGGTGGGATGAGCGATGCGAAGATCGGTGAGAATGGTGCGATGTATGTCGCGAACGACTTTGAAGTCGGTTCTGCAAATCTGCGACGCTAGCTTGCATCGCCTCTTGCATAGCGGCCATCATCGTCTTCATCTTTTCTTGCGACGCGACCATACTCGCTTGTGCCTCCCTCATAATTCGTTCAATATTATCAAAACTCTTTTCCATTTGCGGTGTCAGGTAGAAATCCTCCTCCATGATTCAGATTCTTTGTCTCCAAGATGTAACAGCTCTGATACCAATGTTAGAACCAACTCAAATGTACAGTTAATTCTCTGAAAGTATCAAACAAACAATCTGAAACTTTATTGAAATCCTCCTCCATGATTCAGATTCTTTGTCTCCAGGATGTAACAGCTCTGATACCAATGTTAGAACCAACTCAAATGTACAGTTAATTCTCTGAAAGTATCAAACAAACAATCTGAAACTTTATTGATTAAGAACAGGTACAAGAAACTATGGCTGAAGCCCCCAAAAGCCGAAGCTCCCAAAGAAAGAGATTATTAGTCTCAGTCTTCCCAAGTCCCAAGACAAAGAGTTCAAAAGCCTCCTTACTACCTTCCCTCTACATCTATTTATACTATAATACTGCCTAAGCCCTTATTACAACTATTATTATGATTCTTTCTATTATTAATCTAATAGGTAGGTCCCTATCATATAAACCTCTTCTTCAAGATCCCCACTTAGGAAAGCATTATTCACATCCAACTGTTGAATAGACCGATGGTTTGTGACAGCAAGAGTGAGTGGAGTCCTGATAGTAACAGGTTTAACAACTGGAGAGAAGGTTTCACCAAAATCAAACTCATACCTTTGATGAAACCCCTTAGCTACTAGCCTGACTTTCAGTTTATGAACAGATCCATCAGGATTTTGTGTAGTTTTAAAGACCCATTTACAGTCAATTGCTTGTTTGTCAGGTGGAAGTGGCACAATGGACCAGGTATTATTGGATAAGAGAGCTTGGTATTCAGCTTTCATAGATGCATACCATGCAGGATCAGTGATAACCTCTTTAACGGTCTTTGGCTCTGAATGGGTGAATGGGCTAATAGCAAGGTAGGATTAAGTCTGGGTTTTACAATTCCAGATTTGGCTCTAGTTGTCATAGTATGAACATTTGTGGGAGGTACTAGAGAGACAGGAGGAATGGAATTAGAATGGAGAGATGTTGCTGCCATTTCAGACTCAGAAGTAGAAGAATTGACTTCAAATGTGGAATTATTAGAATTAGAAACAGAGGAAGAATGAGAGGGAGAAGTGGGTGAATGTTGAGACAGATTATGTGATGAAGAGGAAACATTATCACTTGAGGAGGAAGATGAAGGAGTGGTACCAGATGTTTGAGTAGAGGTAGAAGAGTTTGATAGAATGGCTAAAGGAAGAGGCAGTGGAAGTGTTTGAGTTAAAAGAGGAACAAAGTTTGGGAAAGAGTTTAGGATAAGGAAAACTTGATTCATTGAAGATGACATCCCTAGAGATGTATATTTTCCCAGAGGGAGACAGGCACTTATACCCCTTGTGTTGAGAAGAGTAGCCCAGGAAGATGCATTCTTCAGAGTGAAAATCAAATTTATGCTTTTTGTATGGCCTGATAAAAGGAAAACAAGAGCACCCAAACACCTTTAAGAAAGAGTAATTTGGGACAGATTGATACAGTTTGGTGTAGGGAACAGAATGTGAAATTGATGCAGATGGTGTTCTATTTATAAGATGCACAGAGGTAGCAAATGCTGCATCCCAAAATTTAAAGGGTAAAGATGAGTGGGCAAGAAGAGTAAAACCTTTTTCAACTATGGTTCGATGTTTTCTTTCAACAACACCATTTTGGTGATGTGTATGAGGACAAGCAAGTCTGTGAACAATTCCTTTTTCAGTTAGAAACTGAGTGAATGGTCAAAATTCTCCTCCCTAGTCAGATTGGACAGATTTAATATGAGTAGAAAATTGAGTATGGACATATTCATAGAAATTCTTAAAGGCTGTACAAGCATCAGATTTAGCTTTGAGAAAATATATCCAAGTGTATCTGGTGAAAGCATCAATAAAAGATACTTCCTCCGTTCTTTAATTCTTGCAACATTGTGATTTTTGCACTATTCACAGACCTTACTTTGACCACGATTTTCTACTACTATACATAATCAAATTATTACATATAAAATGTTATTGAAGTTCCTATCAATGTGAATTTCCAAAATATCAACTTTTTATAATGTTTACTAATACATAATTAAATATAATTACAGTCAAAGTTGTGCGTTGGCAAACGTGAAAGTCAAACTGTTGCAAGAATTAAAGAACGGAAGATAGTATATAATATGAATATCCATCAAAAGAAGTGACAGGAGCTGGTCCCCACAGGTCAATAAAAATGAGCTCAAAGGGGGAAGAATAATCAGTAACAGATAAGAAAGATGGTAAACGCTTAGCTTTTCCAAGACAACATGATGAACAGAAACCTATAGCATTTTTATTAAGATAGGGAACATTACATTGTGAGAGTACAGACTTAAGGGCCTCAACATGAGGATGACCAAGTCTAAGATGCCAAAATTTACAAGGTAAAATAGAAGTAGATGTACTCTGATTATTATTATTCGGAGTAGATACAATAGTAGATGAACCTCAATCAAATCCACCACCAGACCATCCCATTCCTACACCTACTAAATCCACCACTCATGACCCATCTTCTCCTCTACCAGTGACAAAAGTGTACTCAAGAAAAAACAGGTTCACTCCATTGTTGACGCATGACCAATTGGCTGACCCAGGTAATGTCTCTTCTTCTCCACCACCATCTCCGCCATTTGCTTTACGCAAGGGTGTACGTCAATGTACCAAAACACCTCTATACCCTCTTGCTAATTTTGTTTGATAACTTCTCTTCTTCACATGCCTTGTTTGTTCAGAGACTTAATGAAATTCCCATACCCAACTCTGTTTATGAGGCATTAGGAAAGAAAGAATGGAGGGATGATATGCAAGAGGAAATTAGAGCTCTTGAAAAGAACCATACTTGGGATATTGTGACTAAACCTCTTGGGAGGCATGTTGTTGGTTGCAAGTGGATCTTTACTGTCAAATACAATGCTGATGGATCTCTTGAGCGGTACAAAGCTCGTCTTGTGGCTAAAGGATACACTCAGACGTATGGGATTGACTATCAAGAGACCTTTGCTCATGTAGCTAAGCTCAATACTGTCTGTATCCTACTATCCTTGGCATCTCACTTTGATTGGCCTCTATTGCAATTTGATGTCAAGAATGCTTTTCTCCACGGTGACTTGCATGATGAGATCTACATGTACATTCCCCCAGGCTTTAATAAAAGTATAAAACATCAACAAATACCTCTACACATGTATGCCATTTAAAAAAAGCCCTCTATGGTCTCAAGCAATCCCTTCGTGCTTGGTTTGACCGCTTCACACAGGTTGTTCTTGCTGCTGGGTATAGTCAAAGCCAAGGGGATCATACTCTTTTTTACAAACACTCTCGCCCAAATGGAGGCACTATTCTTTTAGTATATGTGGATGACATCATTGTGACGGGTAATGATCCAGTTGAGAAACAACGTCTTGAGGGGCAGCTGAAATCCAAATTCGAGATGAAGTCTTTTGGCCCTCTAAAATACTTTCTTGGAATTGAAGTTGTTCGCTCATCTGAAGGCATCTTTATCAGCCAACAAAAGTACATTACAGATTTGTTAAATGAGACTGGTAAGAGTGCTTGTCGACCGGTTAATGCACCTATGGATCCTAATCATAAGCTTGGACTTGCTACTGATGAACCCACGGTTGATTCATCAATGTATCAGCGCTTGTGTGGCAAACTTATCTATCTCTCTCATACTAGACCCGACATTGCCTATGCATTTAGTGTTTTGAGTCAGTTCATGCATGATCCAAGCTATGTTATTTACTCGCTACTCGGTAGCAACTCGGTCAAGGGCCAAGCAGCGAGTAGGACCGATTACTCGGGATTACTCGGTGATTACTCGGCCTTGTATTAATTAAATATAATAATATAGCCGTATAGGTGCCCTATATTACAGAAATATAGTAGTCTTAAAATAGTCTTTAAATTGTCTTAAAATGCATAGAAGTGAATAAAAGGATAGAAATCCTATTATCCTAATGATGGTGTAGCAAAAGTCATAAAACGAAAGTGATAAAGCAGTCAATCATCTAATAAAACCAGATTAGATGTGTATTTTTCATGGAGACTATAATAGTATGCACCTTGAAACTTAGTACATAAAACCAGATTAAAAAAAGAACAGGTTTGACTGCCTAATAATGAATGAGAAAAATAATTTGGAATAGGATATAGTCTCTCAACTAGATAGAAATGTCACACCATTCAGCTTAGCAACTCCAAACAAAAATGTACATCAAAATAGCTTACATTCTGTGGGAAAAAAAATGTAGCTAAAGCTTCCTAAGTGTATAAATTATAGTAAGCTTAAAACTTACAACATGTCAGCATGTTTTGGATTGCAGAGACATTTGTAAGAGCTTGTTAATAAAATGATACACTTTTGGTTACTACTACTAGAACAAGAAACGAGACAGCCAGACAGGGGAGGGGTATATACGAAGCTCCAAACACAGACACTGCCAACTTGCCAAGGAAAAATTAATATAAAAATCAATGCTTAATACATAGAATAAAAGGAACTTAATGCCTCGGTAACATAATAACTAAGGAACTTAGTAGCAGGGAATTCAATGGTCAACAATTTCAGCTGCAGCCGTTTGAATAATCCCAATTTAATTTTTTTTAACAAGAGGAAGAAGAAACGAGGGAACAAATTACCTGTAGCACCTCGCAGCAACCCTGTAGCACTCGCAGGTGACTCCCAGCAGCACTGTAGATTCGTAGAACTGGCAGCTTCTAGTAGTCGCAGCTCCAAACAATGAAGCAGCACTGGTCGAAGCCCCAAAAGATGACCGACACTGCCAGTCGCAGCTCCTAGCGATGTAGCAGCACTGGTCGAAGCCCCAAAATATGACCGCTTAAAATAGTTTTAGACTTTTAGGTTTTGTGCGCAGTTTTTTTAATACACCGAGTAGTAGCGAGTAACTCGCCCATTTGACCAACTCACCGAGTTGACTAACTCGGCGAGTACTCGGCGAGTAACTCGGATAATTAACTCGGGCCGAGTAAAGGTGCTACTCTGCAAGGTAGGAGGCCGAGTAGGGAGTACTCGCTGAGTACTCGCCGATTAAATAACCCAGGATCCAAGGAAACCACATCTAGAAGCAGACTATAGGGTTCTTCACTACCTAAAAGGAAGTCCAGGGCAAGGGATAATATTCAGGAAGGGTGGACAATTATCAGTCCAAGCCTTCACTGATGCAGATTATGGTGGCTCGCTCGTTGACCGCCGGTCAACTACTGGTCTCTGTGTTTTCCTAACAGGAAACCTCATGACATGGAGAAGCAAAAAACATAATGTTGTGACACGATCATCTGCTGAATCTGAACTAAGAGCTCTTGCCCATGGCTTATGTGAACTTCTATGGATCAGAATTATTCTCTTAGATTTACGAATCAAGTGGAAAGGACCAATGGAATTGAGGTGTGATAACAAATCAGCAATCAACATAGCCAATAATCCAGTCCAACATGATCGGACCAAGCATATTGAGATTGATGGACACTTTATCAAAGAAAAGGATGAAGGAGGTCTGATCGAACTAAGCTACACTCCCTCAGAAGATCAAGTTGCAGATGTGTTTATCAAACCTCTGCACAGTCCTAGGTTTCATGGCCTTATTGTCAAGCTAGGCATGACGGATATCTACAAACCTAGCTTGAGGGGGGTGTTGATAAAACGAAGAGACATCATTAATCTAGGATTTATTTTCCTTATTATTACTGTAATTATGTGTCTTTAGTGCTTCAGGTTGTATTTAATAGCTGCTGTCTTTTCAGTTCTCAATCATTTATGTTTAGTATTTAGACAGTCACCTAGGGTACTGAATAGACTCTCTCAGGATTCCTATCTGTATAAATAGCTTATGTACTTCTTGTAAATGAATTCATGGAAATAATATTCAGAAAACTTCAGAACGGTTAGAGGGTTGAGGGGTTGGTTGCTGATTGTTGTCTTCTGTGTGAGCCTTGACTGTGTTAGGAATTGGGCCTAATAGACTTTTAGGAATTGGGCCTAATAGACCAAGAATGATAATAAATGTACTAGATTAGTATAAATAGAATAAGCTGGGAGAAGTGAGGTAGGTTGTTTAGACTTTTGTCTTGTAGGGAAGATAGAGACTAATAATCTCTCTTTTTGGGGGCTTCGGCCATTGTTATTGTTCATCGATAATAAAGCTTGATTGTTTTTTTATTCTATTCTACATTTTCTCTGTAAATTGTTGTGTTTTCTGGAGTTATTCTATCAGTGGTATCAGAGCACGTAGATTATGTGGATGGATTGGACATGGACAAAGATGGATTTGTGGATGAATGAGTTGGAGAATAACCACAACAGATTGGATGATAAGGTGGATAGGAATCATCAACAAACGACGGAGATGTTAGCACCGATAATGGCCAGATTGGATGCAAGCGATCAAGATCGATGGAGAAGTAGGTCGCATCGCTCATCGCATCGCACTTCACCATCATCAGTCGCGACACTCAGCGAGTTTTGAGAACTCGGAAGGGAACGACAACTGTTCACCACCACACCGCCACCACCATCGCCGCAAGGGATATGATCACCACCAACGAACTGGAAGCAAAAATTGACTTGCCAATTTTTAACGGAGAAGATGCTATTGGATGGCTGGTAAGAATGAATCGTTATTTCTGCCTGAATCATATGGAGGAAGAAGACAAAATTGATGTTGCCGTGATAGCCATGGAAGACCAGGCACTGAGCTGGTTCCAATGGTGGGAAGGCCAGGCTCGTCACCAGACTTGGGAGAGTTTTACGAAGGATCTAAGCAAACGTTTTCAACCAGAATTGGTGCAGGATCCTCCGGGATCTTTGTTTAGTTTGAAGCAAAAAGGGACGGTGAAGGAGTACAGAGATAAATTTGAAGTTGATATAGCTTCGCAGGGGCATCTGACTGAGGAGGTACTTAGAGGAGTGTTCCTCAATGGGTTGAAACGAGATATAAGGGCTGAATTGAAATTATATCCTACAAGAACCCTAGCTGCTGTCATGGACACGGCTTCCTTGATTGAAAACAAGAACCATGAAGCCAACATCATAAAGAATAAAGATGAGGGAAAGAAGATCCTGAAAATAAATTCAGCAGGTGGATGGAGCTATCATAAATGGGAAGATGGTAGTAAAAATAGTTGTAATCTGACATCTACAAATCAATTGATGAAGAACTCAGATGATAACAAGAAAGCTGGAAGAAGGATCAAGTTTTGTCTCTAAGAATACAAGCCCCAGATTATCACAGAATGAGCTGCAAGAAAGAAGTAAGAAAGGGTTATGTTTTAAATGTGGTGAAAACTGGAATCGGGGTCACATTTGTAGAATGAAAAATTTTAAAATAATGATGGTAGAACAATCTGAAGGGGAGGAGGAATCTGATACTGACTTTAGTAAAGAACAAAAAGAAGAAGGAATTCTTATGGAAGCTAAGACTATGCAATTATCTGTGTTGAACAAAGAAGGAACGCCACTCATGAGAACATTTAAAGT
Source organism: Cuscuta europaea (assembly GCA_945859875.1). Lineage (NCBI taxonomy): Eukaryota > Viridiplantae > Streptophyta > Magnoliopsida > Solanales > Convolvulaceae > Cuscuta > Cuscuta europaea. Next base: position 1,664,426 of record CAMAPE010000011.1, on the reverse strand, counting down.
CCTGGGAAATCTGAAATGGCTGATTGAGGAAAAGAAGGTGCATATTTTGATTGATTGTGGAGCTACTCACAATTTTATTTCACAGAAGATTGTTGAGGAATGGAAAATACCTTTTGATTGCATTAAGGGGAATAAAGTGCAGATAGGGAATAGGGAATTTCTTCCCAACTATGGTAGGTGTGATGGGTTAACAGTGGTTGTACAAGGAAATGAAATTTTGCAGAAATTTTACATTCTGCAATTGGGGGAAGTGGATGTGGTGCTGGGAAAGAGCTGGTTAACTGGCCTAGGGGATATGGCAGTTAACTTTCAAAATCAGACCATCAAATGGGAGGTACAGGGGCAGAAGGCTAGTATACAAGGAGATCATCAACTAGGAATAAACAAGGAGATGAAGAGCTTGGTAAATAAGAGAGGAGAAGGAAAATTGCTGAACTATCATGAGTTATCTATTGATATTGAAGAAGAAAGTGTTCAAAAGCAAGAAGTTGTTGTCCTCGGTGTTGCAGCAGGCTGTGACTTCACCTCCACAGAATCAGAAAGAACCAAATTGCAAAAACAAATGTCATGGCATCTGTGTAACTCTACTGTGAAATACATAGGGAAGAAGATGGAAGCAGCAAAACTAAAAGTCCAGCAATCCATCCAGTCTTGGAAAGGGAGAGGGGCTAGGATGAAGGAAAAGAGGAAGATGGTGGCTGTGTCCTGTCGCCCACCTTGAGGGCAAGGTGGATGTTTAGGGGGGGGGGGGGGGGAGTATTGTTAGGAATTGGGCCTAATAGACTTTTAGGAATTGGGCCTAATAGACCAAGAATGATAATAAATGTACTAGATTGGTATAAATAGAATAAGCTGGGAGAAGTGAGGTAGGCTGTTTAGACTTTTGTCTTGTACTGGGAAGTTAGAGACTAATAATCTCTCTCTTTGGGGGCTTCGGCCATTTGGGGGCTTCGGCCATTATTACTGTTCATCGATAATAAAGCTTGATTGTTTTCTTGATTCTATTCTACATTTTTCTGTAAATTGTTGTGTTTTCTGGAGTTATTCTATCAGACTGCCCGATTCTGCAGCTTTTCTTCTCCCCTCCGTCCACAAGGCTAAATAAGAGACAAGGAGGCGGCTATCTCTTTTCCTCACCCTCCAAGCTTCAACATCTGCTTTTCTTTGGAGTACATTATCCCTTCATCAAAATGGTGAGCTGCCAAATAAATCTCTTGGCTTTAAACTAATTGGAGACTGTCTTAACTTAACAGAACATTTGAGTTTGACATCTTAAACCGCATCAGCGAGAACTTTAGCCAAGTCGTCATTTTTAACGTCGGTATAACAGACGTACTCAATTGATAGTAAAAAGTCAAGTTGATGTACTATGAGGTATCTAATACAAAATTATGTACTCTTTATGATAGGGGAGATAAGTTCATAAAAAATGATAAGATAAAAAAGAAAAAAAGAATAATATATATAATAAAAAGCATAAAAACATAAGAAAGATAAAGAGGATACAAAGATAAAAAGATAAAAAAGATGAAAATAGATCAATCCTCCACATAAATATTCACCCTCCACTTTGTTCTATTTAAAGTCATACTCTCATCCAACCCATGAAGAAACATATCACTATTGACTCCTCTACTCCACGTCTGTTTGGATTTTCATCTCCCTCTCTGATAGGAACCCACTTATTAGACTAGTAATAGTAGTAATAATAATAATTGTAGTAATAAAGGTCTGGGAGTACTCTAGTATAAATAGAGGAGAAGGGGGAGTTAGTATTCAGGCTGTTTGATGCTTTGGCATTAGGACTGGGAAGATTAGAGAATAGTTCTCTTCTCTTTGGGACTGGACTGTACGGTGTACCTCCATTAATGAAACTTTACTATTTTCTGAAGCTAGCTTTACTGTTCATTCCTCTTGTATTACTGTGCTACTCTATCAGTGGTATCAGAGCACGTGTGATCGCTGAATGATCTTAACTCGTGCGAAAATGGAAGGGAGACTGACAGAGATGGAACGGAATCAAAGGGAGATGCAATTGAGCATGGAGATGAATCAAAGGGAGTACCAAGCTAATATTGAAAGGAATCAGCGTGATATGCACGCAATGATGTCTGCGATGCAAGCTAGCATCGCCGATATTCAGAGGATAATGTCAGATCGATAGCGTAGCCAATCACATCACTCTAGTACATCGCATCGTTCTTCTCACCGCAGACATGCGAGGCGAACGGGAAGTACTGAAGACTCAGGTACTAATTCCGATCGTGACGATACTCATGAGAATCGCGATCGTCATAGAAACCACAGTGTCGCCCTACTGCAGGAAGGAAAATAGATTTACCTATTTTCAGTGGCGAAGATGCGTTTGGATGGTTAGTAAGGATGAACCGGTATTTCAGATTGAATCATACAGGGGAAGAGGATAAAATCGACGTAGAGTGATAGCGATGGAGGACCAGGCCTTGAGCTGGTTTCAGTGGTGGGAGGGACAAGCTCAACACATGAATTGGGAGTCGTTTACCAGGGATTTGACTAAACGATTCCAACCTGAGTTAGTGCAAGATCCGTTGGGACCACTATTCAGTTTAAAGCAAAAAGGGACCATAAAAAAGTACAGAGATAAATTTGAGGTTGTTATTGCTTCACAGAGCCATTTGACTGAAGAGGTTTTGAAAGGAGTGTTTTTAAAAGGTCTCCAACGTGACATCAGGGCTGAATTGAAACTCTACTCTGCAAGGACTTTGGCTGAGATCATGGATAAAGCTTCACTTATTGAGAATAAGAATAATGAAGCCATAATTGTGAGGAACAAATATGAAGAGAAGAAGAAGGGGCAAGGGAAATACAGTAACCAGAGCACACAACCAAATTGGAGTGATGGAAATAGATGGAAAAGCATGCCTAACCAATCTGCAGGTATAGTAAGAAGTACAATTGATCAGAAAATTAATAAGGAAGTGAAAGCACCAGATACGAATAGAAATGGCCCTAGATTATCCAGAACTGAATTGCAAGAAAGAAGTAGGAAGGGATTATGTTTTAAATGCGGTGAAGACTGGAATAAGAGGCATGTTTGTAAGATGAAGAATTACAAAATGATACTGGTAGAGCAATCTGGGGGAGAGAATGAATCTAAAGTTGAGGTTATGGATAATGAAGAGGAAGAAGGGGATTCTCAGCAACTTAAAACTATGCAATTATCTGTTTTAAGTAAGGTTGGCATTCCTTCAATGAGAACTTTCAAGGTGAAAGGTAACCTGAAATGGATAGATGGACAGGAACAGGTGAATATCTTAATTGACTGTGGTGCTACCCACAATTTCATATCCAGGGATTTAGTTGATGCATGGAAGATTCCTTTTGTCCCTATACAAGGGTTTAAGGTTCAGATTGGGAATGGTGATCTGATTCCTAATGGAGGCAGATGTGATGGACTGAAATTGGAAGTACAGGGAACTGAAATACAACAATCTTACTACATTTTGGAACTTGGAGGCACAGATGTGGTCTTGGGGATGGAGTGGTTGACTGAGTTGGGCAATGTGGAAGTTAATTTCCAGAAACAGGTATTGAATTGGAAGCAACAAGGGAGAAACTGCACCATTGATAGAGACTTTACTAAACTGAAGAAAAGAAGATAAATACTCTAATAAAGTGTATTTTAGAAAGAAATAGGGTCTGTTATTAGTCTAGTTTGTTATGAGCTAATAACTACTGGGGGCTAGCCTTCCTTACTATAAATAGACTACAGTTAGAAATTGGGAGCAGGCTGTTTAGACATTTTGTCTTGTACTGGGAAGTTAGAGACTAATAATCTCTTTCTTTGGGGGCTTCGGCCATTGGGGGCTTCGGCCATTGATTCTGGTTCTTCTTCAATACAGTTTCTTGAATTGTTCCTTTAAATTCTGTTCATCTTTTCTGTAATATTTCTGTGAATCTGGACATCTCTAACATTGGTATCAGAGCCGTCGATCGCTGAGATAACCACGCCTGAAAATGGAGGGACGACTCACTGAAGTGGAGAGGAATCAGCGTGAAATGCAAGCTAGGATGGCGAATATAGCGGCTAATATGGCCGTGATGCAAGCGGTGATGCAAGGGGTGATGCAAGTTAGCATCGCAGAATTGAAGGTCAGAATCTCGAGGAGTCATTCGCATAGATCAAGTACTGCGCACCATGGACACGCAAGAAATTGCGATCAAGGAGAGAGTGGTAACATCGCACGTCAAGCGGAGAACCCTAGAAATCATCCATCTCAGTCGCTCACCAAGTCGCATAAGGATGTTTCGCACTCGCGAGAGGATTCGCGCGGAAAACTGGGGAAGCTCGCGGAAGAGGTTGAGCGAGGAAAAGTGGAGAAAGAGAAGTGCGAAAAAATGGAGAAAGAGAAGTGCAAAAAGATGGAGAAAGAGAAGCGCGAAAAAGTGGAGAAAAAGAAGAGCGAAAAAGTGGAGATAAAGAAGAGCGAAAAAGTGGAGAAAGAAAAGCCTTCAAACATGGAGAAGGGGAAGCCCAAGCTGCTGAAACAACGTCGGCGAGGAAGGTCAAGGACTGTACGTCACTGTATAAATTCGAAGAACAGAGGTTTGTCTCAGTCGCAAGAGATTTCTTCCGGTCCTCTGGCTTCGACTCAAGTAGAAAACCTTAGTTCGCAATCTCTATTTGAGTCCCCAGAGTCGCATCAGAAGTTGGTCAATCAGCAACTACAGCCCACGGAGGTTACACACACTTATGGCAAAGAGGAAAGCAAGAAGAAATCTTCAGTTAATCTTGGACTGGAAGATGGAGCAATTACTCGTTTCCTCATTTGTAATAACACTTCCAGGTACGAAGTAGTTAATTCAGAATTGGAAACCAATATGCTGCTGTCCCTTGAGCGTAGCCATTCAATTGGTGACTACATTCAAGTCAAGAAATACCAGACTGGGAAATCAAATCCTATATCTCAAGGGAAGGAGAGGATTGCGGAGGGAAATGGAGGGTTATTCTTTTCCGATCGTAGAATTTCTTTTTGGAAAATTCTCAAAGGATGCAGCTACATCAATTTGGATCCTATGTTTCATGATTTCTCCAGCCTGAAGAATAGCTGCAAAGATTGGAGTGCTTTTAAAAAATATGAACTTCCTTCATCTGACAAGGAAGGATGGAACCAAAGAAGTAGGGATGATGTACTTGTTGATGCAGGAGCTGACTTTGTATTCTCAGCCGCAAAGTGTTGTTTGGTTTATGTGTTGCTTCATAGTAGCAAAGATTGTGCCATTTTAAAAATAACCTGGGGTCTTCCACTATCTGTTTCAAGGCACAAGGTGAAAATGGACTTTCCCTTTGAGAAATGTACAGTTACAGAGAGTTTTTGGTGGGGAATTTCTATGGAAGTTGTATGGTGGAATGATATGGGGAGTACTCAAAGTGTGGCAGAGGGTGGCATTGTTTTACTGAAAAGCATCATGGTTGTCAATCATAATTCAATGGGAGGAAAGTCAACTGGAGTGGAAGCAATTTGTAGTTCAAAAATTCTTGATGAGCAGATTAAAGAGGATGAGAATCCTGATGTTCAAGACAAAAACACAAATTCTGCTACCGTTGTAAGTGTTATACTTCAGGGAAGCATGAAAATAATTGAAGCCATTGAAGACCTGAAGACTGAAGAGAATGAAAGTTCACCGGAGACAATATATGTTGCAGTAACATATGTGAATTGGAAAGATCAAGTAATGAAGCTCATCTATCAGAAATTAATGAGATATTGGGAAGGACGAAGCATCAGGATGAAGAGGAAGCAGAAGATGGAATTGAAACCTGAGGGCATCAGACAACAAATTCCACCCTTCCAACTTGAGGGCAAGTTGGATTTTCAGGAGGGGAGATTTGATAGAGACTTTACTAAACTGAAGAAAGGAAGATAAATACTCTAATAAAGTGTATTTTAGAAAGAAATAGGGTCTGTTATTAGTCTAGTTTGTTATGAGCTAATAACTACCGGGGGCTAGCCTTCCTTACTATAAATAGACTACAGTTAGAAATTGGGAGCAGGCTGTTTAGACATTTTGTCTTGTACTGGGAAGTTAGAGACTAATAATCTCTTTCTTTGGGGGCTTCGGCCATTGATTCTGGTTCTTCTTCAATACAGTTTCTTGAATTGTTCCTTTAAATTCTGTTCATCTTTTCTGTAATATTTCTGTGAATCTGGACATCTCTAACAACCATTAAAGGAGAAACAGCCGGGAATAATTTGGAAATTCCATTAAAAACTTTGCTACATATTCTACATGACAATGGGGATGGGTACCTACTTTGTTATGAAGGACAGATAAATGAAGTGGGGCAGAATAAGAAAGAATTGGAGGAGTGGGAAGGTTTAATTACAGAATTCCCAGAGGTTTTCACAAACCAGTTGAAGTTTCCACCTGCCAGGAACTGTGATCATGCCATAAATATCCAGGAAGGAGCCAACATACCCAATCTGAGGCCTTACAGGACAATTCTACAAAGCAAGATGCAGGAATTATTGGAATGGAGAGAAATTCCAAGGGTGAAAGAAGTAAAGACGAAGGGTCAAGTAATGAAGCTGATGGGTGCATTATGCAAAGGAAGAAAACCTAGTCTTAAAGATGACAGCAAGAAGTGCAGTATAATAGAACTCATGCTACTATGCTTTCAGGATTGGGGGATACAATTGGAGACTGTTAAATCCTTAAATTCAAAAAGAGAAACACAGTATGACTCAAGTTCTCTTGAACTTTCTTCTAACATGTGTGTGGATGAAGAATTGTATGAGATATTCATTGTGAAATTTCACTCAAGAAATAGGATGAAGTCAGAGGCACATGTTATACTCAGGCTGGACAAAAGTTCTTCATCTAGAGGACTAGAAGTATGGGAACATCTGATACCACAACCAGCAAGGTACTGGGAGGGGAGAGGCACCGGGAGGAAGCTGAATTCCAAGCTAGGTTCCTATCTCCCCACCTTGAGGACAAGGTGGTTGTTTAGGGAGGGAGTATTGATAGGAACCCACTTATTAGACTAGTAACAGTAGTAATAATAATAATTGTAGTAATAAAGGTCTGGTAGTACTCTAGTATAAATAGAGGAGAAGGGGGAGTTAGTATTCAGGCTGTTTGATGCTTTGGCATTAGGACTGGGAAGATTAGAGAATAGTTCTCTTCTCTTTGGGACTGGATTGTACGGTGTACCTCCATTTATGAAACTTTACTGTTTTCTGAAGCTAGCTTTACTGTTCATTCCTCTTGTATTACTGCGCTACTCTATCACTCTCTTCCTCTACTCTTCTCCCCGCCTCTCAACTTGTGTAACAGGTTCATGTTAGGAATCTGCCTATTTAGTATTTTTAATAGGGTATTTGAAAGGAGAAATAAAGGGGCTGGGGATCAGTTTAGTAATTACTTTAGCTATTTTAGTCCCTGCGTGGACTTAATGCTATGAATAGGAAAGGGGAGTAGCGTAATAGGGCAGACTGTTATTTTAGAATCGTGTGTTGCCTTGTTGCCTAAGAAGTCCCCGTTGCCTTTGTTGCCTACGTTGAGATATTTCCTAGCAATAAACATCATCTTCCCTATCATTTTATCAGATCTGTGTTGCTTGTTACTGTTTGTGCTCAGATTATTACCAGATTATTACCAGGTTCCTATCAATGGTATCAGAGCAATCGCTCCTGGGGATCACAAGTGAAGTGCGACGGCAGTAGCGTTTCTCGTTTCAGCATCGTTGTGAAGAAGCGACTGCAACCTAGTTTTTTTTTCTGAAGTGGATGGTAAAAATGAGATCCAAAATGGAACAACGCATGGAAGCCTTTGAGCGGGAGATGAGAGCTACCATCGCGAATCTCACTGTTGCAATGAATGAGCAAATCCAGAACAGCATCGCGACATCCATGGCAGCTTATCAGAACAGGAGGGACCCGTCCAGAGGGAGATCGCGATCACCGCATCACCGTTCCCCTCATCACCGTCGATCACGATCACCACATCACCACCGATCGTGATCACTACACAGCCCAGAGCACTCGAGAGGTAATTCTGTACACTCTCCCATCCCTACTCGCAGAGTGCATACTGGTCGGAAGGTGGATTTGCCATTGTTTAATGGAGTAGGGGCCTATAACTGGTTAGTAAGAATGGAGCGTTATTTTAGATTGAATAAAACAGAGGAGGAAGACAAGGTTGAGGTTTCAATGGTGGCTATGGATGATAGGGCCTTGAATTGGTTTCAGTGGTGGGAACAACAGGCCGAGGAGATAACCTGGGAAAATCTGAAGGATGCGGTTATCCGTAGGTTCCAACCCGACTTATTGCAAAATCCCTATGGAGCCATGTTGAGCCTGAAACAGACTGGAACTGTGGAGGACTATCGGGATGAGTTTGAGAAGGTAATAGCTACACAGAAGAACATAGACAGGGGTATGCTGAGAGGCATTTTTATCAATGGCCTCAAGGATGAAATCAAGGCTGAACTGAAACTCTTCAATGGCAAATCTCTAGCTGCTACCATGGACAGGGCCCAAGCGATTGAGAAGAAAAATGATGCTATTTACACTAAGGGTAAAACTACAGAGAACTGGAAGGAAGGGACAAGGGATCCATGAACTATAGACAACCTGTTTGGGGTGAGGGATACAAGCCAAAAGCTGGAAGTTCAGGATCCCAGACTGGTGGTAGAAATAAGAAGAGTAGGGCCACAGCTGACACAAGAAGAATACCAAGATAGAAGCCGGAAGGGACTTTGCTTCAAATGTGGTGAAAGATGGGGAAGAGATCACTCTTGCAAAATGAAGAATTACAAACTGCTTTTAGTGGAGGATTCCGAGGGAGAAGAGGAAATAGTTAACCCAGAAGGGGTAATCCCTGAAGAAGAAAAGATCACCATGGAATTTAAGTCCATGCAATTGTCCTTCATGAACCAGGACGGAAAACCCTCTACGAGGGATTTTAGGGTGCAGGGGATTCTGAAATGGGCCAAGGGAGAGAAGCTAGTGGATGTTCTAATTGATAGTGGAGCCTCACACAACTTCATATCCCAGAAAGTGGTAGAGCAGTTAACCCTCCCTTATCAGACCATGCTGGCTACCAAGTGCAGCTTGGGAATGGTGAGAGGGTCTTCAACAAGGGCAGGTGTGAAAAACTCATTCTGAGCTTGCACGGAGCTGTCATTCAACAAGATTTCTACATGCTGGAGTTGGAGGGAGCTGACTTGGTTCTTGGCATGGATTGGTTGACTGGATTGGGGGATGTGGAGATTAACTTTCAGAAGCAGAGCATAAAGTGGCATCATCTGGGGATAAGTCAGACAATTCAAGGGGATCCTAAGTCAAACTCTATGGAGGCATCTCTGAAGACCACGTCACAAACTGTACAGGAGAATGGTGTGGGCTATCTTATCTACCGGGAAGGCAGAAAATGGGATGGAGAGGGAATTCAGCTGAAGGATTCCAATTTGGAAGGAATTGAGGGGAAGAGGAAAATTGATTACACAGTTGAAGTTGGTATGGGAGTTCTTATAAGGGTTCAAACTGGTTTGTTCCTGGATCCATTTAGAGCTGCAAAGCCTCATAGCAGGACTGTCTTAGAACCCTTACATGAAGAGGTTGGTTACAAGGAGGAGGCTTCAAGTGTAATTCCAGGGAATTTTTATACCCAGTTTATGCCCCTGTTGGCTGTGGAAAATGTGATGATGAAAGTGAAAGAAATGAAGCTCCTAGAGCAGAAAACCAAGAGGTACTGGGAAGGGAGAGGTTCCAGGATGAAGAGGAAGTTCAAGATCAAGGTTGTGTCTTATTACCCACCTTGAGGGCAAGGTGGTTATTTAGGGGGGGAGTAATGTTAGGAATCTGCCTATTTAGTATTTTTAATAGGGTATTTGAAAGGAGAAATAAAGGGGCTGGGGGTCAGTTTAGTAATTACTTTAGCTATTTTAGTCCCTGCGTGGACTTAATGCTATAAATAGGAAAGGGGAGTAGCGTAATATGGCAGACTGTTATTTTAGAATCATGTGTTGCCTTGTTGCCTAAGAAGTCCCCGTTGCCTTTGTTGCTTACGTTGAGATATTTCCTAGCAATAAACATCATCTTCCCTATCATTTTATCAGATCTATGTTGCTTGTTACTGTTTGTGCTCAGATTATTACCAGATTATTACCAGGTTCCTATCAGTTCATCACTCGATATTCTACACACATGATCAAACCACCGCAATCGAGACTCACGCATCTTATCTTCAATAGGTGATAATCCCGTCTTTAATCTAATTTTCTCATTCTTCAAGTGATCTTTTCTAGTAAGTCCACACATCCAATGCAACATGTGCATCTCTGCCACACACATCTTCTGAATTTGAATGCGACATTATTTCACCGTCCAATACTTTATGCCATACAATAATGTCGGCCTAATTATTGTATGACATACCTCGATCACATAGGCTATGTTTGGCAGGCATAAGTTCTTGCCTTCTAGCTTTTGTACTATTTAAAAAGTCTTTAAAAGCTTCTAGTTGTATGTTTGGCACGCCAATTTTTAAGAGCTTTTATAAAAAATAAAGATCTTTTTTGAGATGCTACAGTGAGTAACATCTCAGATAAGTCCGGACAAGGTTGTCAAAGTCGTGCGCCTGAACGCTTAAGCGCAGCAGGCGCAGCGCTAGAGAGGTCCAGCGCCCTATGGATGGCCAGTCGCACCTTCCCTTTTAAGGCGCATGTAAGTCGCGCAAAGCGCATAAGCGCAAATGCGCTATAAAGCGCTCGCTGAACGCACCTGAGAAGGGAGGGTTTATTTCCGGTTTTACTTCACATGTGCGGTCAAACAAGACCATTAAGAAGCCCATTTTTTTTACTAAAGCCCATGTAAATAAGGTCAAAACAACTTAACCTAAGCTAAACACATAACACATAACGTAAACTGCTCAACGATCGAAGTAAGCATTCTTGTCCTTCATCTTCCATTTTATTTACTATGTATATTAATATATAACACAATATAATAAAAATAAAGTACTAGTATATTACTATGTATATAATACTCTATATTACTCATAATAATGTATTAATACTCTGCATTACTCTATATTACTCATAGCACTAGTATATTGTTATGTATATTAAAAGGTAATAGTACTCAGTATTACTCTATATTACCCACAGCATTAGTATATTGCTTTGTATATAATAGTCATAATACTCTGAATTACGCTATGTTACTCACAGCAATAGTATATTGATATGTTATTAATAAAGTAATAGTACTATGTAGGCTCACAAGTTTAACAAGGGGAAATAGGCTCCAATTTGATTGTCTTTTACTTATAGTTTTAGTATTAAAGCCATAAATTCTGAATTTGGTGCTTTATTTTTTGTAAATCATGACTTTATTTTGGTGAATGACTTTATTTTGGTGAATCCTGGATTTTATATGCATTTGGTTCAATATGATGTTACATACATCATATTTGGTAATTATAGAATAGTATTTGTGATTTTATATAAGTAATGCGCTTCACCCGAGTCAGGCGAGCGCTTTTTTGCGCCTTGCGCCTCAGGCGCTAGAAAACTCCTAGCGCTTCAGGTGCGCCTTTCGACTTTGACTACCTTGAGTCCGGAGCTTCTAGCATTAATTAGTCCTGACAGCTTGTATACCAAACAGAGCTAAATCAAAAAGTCAGCTTTTTACCAAACAACTATTGCCTTTTCTTTTTAAGATCTTTTCGGTCGCTAAAAGCTAACGGTTACTAAAAAGCTCATAAAAGTATCTTTTCAGCTAGTTGTGCCAAACATACCCATAATGTAGTCCACATACCTTGATCACATAGAAATCCTAACACATATATATCAAGATAAACCAAAAAATAGGATGTTTATCAATTCAAGACCTAAGACTACCAATTTAGGTCTTCAATGATTATAAAATGATGATTTCAATAAAAATTAATGAACTCTATAAAATGTACTATATAATTCGTGAAAGGATTTGTGTTGATTATTAATATAAATTTATTAAAATGAAAATTAAACTCATGTTTTTTAGTTTTTAGACTAAAAGATTAATAGTTAATTGATAAATTTTGTCTTTAAACATGGAGTGCTTGAGTGGTAGCTAACCAATCTTTTGGGCCCACTGATAAAACTCCTATATTCTTAGCATTACTCAATACTCACGCACATATGTTATTTAGAAGGAACCATAATTATGAGACCAAATTGAAAGAGCTACTTCAGTATGAAGTTATGTGCACACAGAATCAACTAAACCCCTATAGAGATTCTTACATTAGAACATTCCAAGACAGAAATAATAAAACTGAATTTTATATTATGAAAAGTATATCACAGTGTTCAGGAAAAGTATGGCCCTGAATAGATTGGACGGAGCCTGAGTTTGCATGTAAGTGGCTCCAATTAGTTGCACGGAGCTTGTGGACAGGCACACAATATTATACAAAATACTACGGAACTTCTGATTGCTTAAAGAAATTATGGAGACATTTAAAGGGCACAGAAAGAGGTGCTCAGTTCACAAGTTGATGGTTTCTTAATTTCTTCTGAAAGGATAAGTGCAGATGTACCAGTCAAGTAAGAGAGATAGATGATTAGATGAAGACCATGATATGATGATAAGGGTCAAGATGCGATCTTGATTCAACAAATTCTACTACTTGACATTTTGTTAGGTCAAAATTTGATGCATCACTATTGTCAGCAGACCCTCATGAACAAATTAATACCCTCCCAAACGTTTTCATTTGAGCAAAACTCATTACGAACTTTATAGGCTTCGGAAGGGCTAAAACATGGCGGAACCATGTTTCTAATATGGAAAACATAGCTCCAATTAAACTCACCTTTAAAGATTTGAAACTATGAACAAAAGAATCCTCCATACAACACATCGGAGAGGCACGATTGGGTATTGAACCCTATCACTTTTGTAGAACGCAAGAATTTCACCAAATTACAAATTAGGCACAAATGGAGGGGAGTAATATTAAATTCACTTGCCTCTTTCCCTTGCTTTTGAAGTCATAATCTGACTGAGCATCACTTGTCTTCGCTCTTCGGCCTCCTCCCTAAAGTGCAAGAATAATAAAGTTTGATTTATAAGGAAAGGAAATATCGGCCAGGAACTTGATTGAAAAGATACAGCAAGATTAGTGCAGTACCTTTTATTTTCATCTTGTGTCTTTTGTTGATCAGGGTTTTGAAGGTTTCCCTATTTGAGGGAAAAAATTATAAGCATATAATTCGTGTGTGTTCTATCTTATGAGTAACTATGCATATCATCAATCAACAGGATTTGCATATTGGAAAATGCTCTTACAGCTCCACTTTGAGCCATCAGCTCCTGCATTCTCCTTTGCCGGAGTGCTTCTAATTCAGGGTCCGCCTGAAAACAAGCAGAGGAAATTTCACCAACCTTTCGTAATGACGAATTCAAACTTCGTTAAGATCCTAACATTATCAACACAAACAAACCATATCAGTTCAAGTGGAGGGTTGATCGGCTACGAAGTTCAAAGGCCGGGAGGGCCGGGATAAGTCGAGACAAGATGCAGCTAGGAGAAAAAGTACGGCCTTTCTAGGCAAAGGCGATTCCTGTGATAATTCGCTGGTTTCTGCGAGCCAACAGAGGCAAAAGCTACACGCAGATGATCGGGCAGATCTTGTGGGACTTTTAAGTCTTTCGTAGTTCTGGCCCCAAAAACAAAAAATGGAACAAAAATAAGAATATCGAACTACAACTTTTTTTTTCAAAAATCGAACTAGACGAAATACACGACATATAGGTTGCGTTTGGTAATTGGCTTTTCCTCCAAAAATCAGAGGGTTTGACCAGATTTGGAGGTTTCGACGGTTGAAAACGTTGATCGGTGATGTTTGGTAAGGGAGCGGTTTTGTTTAGCGTTTATGATGAATCCGCCAAAAACAAAAATGCCAGAAATAGGAGCGTTTAGGTTTGGCGTTTGCAAATAATTACTCCATTCCCAATTGTGCCCTCATCTTCTAATTCGTTCTTGTTGCAATTCTGAGAAGCCCATCTCCGTCTACGTCTTCTGGTGGTTGCTTTCCTCTGGAAGACAGAATGGTAAAAGCTTCGAAGATGTTTTTTTTGTCAAAAGGTACACATATAATTCTCGTTTGGCGTGAGAAAATCATTCATGTACTCTGTTTTTATAAATACGTAGCTATGTACTCCGTAATACTCTGTTTTTCACACCACTGCACTGTAGAGATTTATCATACTATTATTTATTAATGAGTTAATTTTAATATTAGTATAGTCCTAAACTCATACGTAGTATTAAACAAAAAACACATGCTTAAATTTTATAATGACCTTTTTGGTCTTTTTATCTACTAACCGCTACAACTAAACAGCTAATTTACCAAACATCTTTTTGCAATCCGCCAAACTAATCCGCTGGTCAAATCCGCTGATCAAATCCGTCATTTACTACTCGCTAACATAATCCGCTAACCGCTAACCGCGGAGTGCCAAACAGGCCCATAATCTAGAGCGGTGAAATAGGGGGTGTGGGAAAATAGTCTTTTAGCTAAAAAAACGGTGGTTTGACCAACTTTAACATTTTCAAGTTAAAACATTGTTTAGTGAATCTTTCTATATACAAAAGCAGGATAAGTCATGTCATTTTTCCCGCCCAAACACTTGCTCCATTGGCAGGTCGGGTCATGCTTCATGGGTTATTTGTGGTTTCTGCTCCAGGGTTTCATTACATATGGCCAACGAATGACTGTCTACTTTGGGGCTCAATGAAGTGCATTTTATGCATGGTACTGCATCAATAAATTTGAGCTCAAAAAGTACCCCGTTTTGTGGCTCAATAAACTGCATTTATTGCATAGTACATTTACATACAATGTTGAGAATTGGAATTCAAATTTCGCAGTGTATAATTGCTATGTTTCAGAAAACCCTTTAATGCATTGTACTATTTAATACTTCCTCCGGTTCTTATTTAAGTTCTTAGTTTGACTTCACACATATTAAGAAAATGAATTTGACTTTACTGTGGAGTGCACTGTTTGGCACTGTTTGGCACTGTTTGGACACTGTTTGACACTGTTTTGCACTGTTTTGTTTCCTAAAATGGAAGTGTGAACTTAAATAAGGGAAATCCCAAAAAGGAAAGTGAGAACTTTAATAAGAACCGGAGGGAGTATTTATTATTGTCCCGAACAGAGCATCTCAAATATCAACCAAGAGTTTGCATTTTATGATTTGTCTCATATCTCCTTCAACCGCACAACATATTAAAATATATCTAAAAAGTACATTGGCAATAAATGCTAAACAACAACGCAAGTTTATTTTGTACTGAGATATGCAAGTTGTCCTCATTAAATAAGTGACGTATAACAAAACTAAGCTACTTTATTGGGCATTGTGGGCTGTCTAATCAAATTTAAAGACTAAACATTATTGACCATTGGGTATATAGAAAGATATTGAGAGCAGTTCAAATCATTAGTATAAATAAGTCCAACCCAATCACACATCCAGAGCAACAGACATGGCATTTGAAGTTTGACTGCATATCAGGAGTGGGATGCACAAGAAGTAATTTTCAACGATGAAGAGGTATATTGCTTCAAACTTTTTTCAAAAATTATGCACATATGATTAACCATAACCAATATGGGCAGGACTGTTGAGAATATGGAAGTTGATAACCATGATGAAGGGGTATGCTATATGCCTTAAACTCTTGAAAAACATAAAAATAGAATTTTATGTGTGTTTTTAGTAATGTTCATCTAAATGTTTCCTTTTTGATGCAGTCTTTTTAACGGTGTGATATTCATAGATATCACTGGCATTAATCTCGGAAAGACTGTTTCTCAAACTCATAGATTCAATGTTAACAACGAAAGGTAAATATTAAAGGTAAAATTAAGAGCATTTTGGTATATAATTTCGCATACCCAGATTTTCAAAAGTAAAAAGTTTTGAGTGAAGAAGATAAGGCGTGTTTCTAAAAATAGAATAATGTTTAGTTAACAATTTGATTTCCTATTACAAAAAATAAGAAGATTTGGTTCAAACATTGAATTCTTGGCAGTTTATTTTAAAAATAACCTGCCTTTAATTGTATTTAAAAACAAGAATTGGAAGTTGGGAGAGGGGTGTGAAGATCATACATCAGAGTTCGGCAGCAATAATAGAACCTTGCAGTCCCTAATCTTAACTAATTGATAATATATTACATTTCACTTCCGAATAATACACATTTGGGCACCTTATTTAAAATCCACTGAGTTTACATTTTATAAAGAATTAAATTTTAACTCAAAGATATATTCAATTTTTCTGGAATAGACCTGCAATATAAAAGATAAAATCATGTTAAAATGAATCTTTGAGTCTCACACATAATAAAAATATATATTGTGTCTAAAGACCATTTAGTTTGTTGAAAACATTGCATAAAGTAAACTATAAAACTAGAGCATTGAATATTTCCATATAAGATCAAAATTAAAAGGATAGTTTTAATATAAAAGGCAGTTCAATATGCGATTGATATTAGATATTTTCAATTTATAAAAAATTATGAATGTGTGCTCAAATGCAAGAATCTATCTTTAAGCTGTGAACAGGTAGGACAGAACTAAGTTGGATTTAGGTAAAATCATGGCCAACCTACTGATCAGAAAGTTAATAAATCAAATAAATTTTCTAGAAAAAAAACTCATTTTAAAGGCCTCTTTCATCTAACCAAGGATCATAAGCAGGCCTTAATGAGCATTTTGAAATATAGAATGATAATTGTAGGTATTAATAAATTAAAACAAGATCATTGCTTAGAGTAAACCCATAAAAGAAAGCACAATTGGAATATTTTTACTGACCAATGCTTTGATTACAGACATGCCTCACATGCATATTGACTTGCTACTAACCAATGCTTTATTGATCAACTATGTCTTCTTTACTACAGAAGTACATAAATAGACTTATTGCAATTAACAATGAAATTATGAATTCATTTATAATCTAGAAACAAAATATCTACCAAGAGCATCTCTTAAGAGCATGCATGTTTAAGTCTCTATCTGAAGAATTTATCTCCAAACAGGATTACAGGTTCCTACCCAGCACACTGCTAGACCAAGCAGGTCCATAGTGATCACATGATGAAATCTGTTTGAAATAATATGATATATAAGAGATAAGAGATAAGAGATTGTGGTGTGTATTACATAAGGTTGAAGTATCGAAGAGTTACAAACTCACCAAAAAAAATCTAGGATTAAGTAGTTTTAAAATCTTCCACATCAAAGATGTCAGTTTGGTAAACAATCTACTTCCTTTCCTCTTATATTTTATTCCAAACCAAACTAAAGTTTTACTATTATGTTTAAGTAGTTTAAGTTGTTCAGTTTACAAGCTATTGCTCTAATCGAGTAACATATATTCCATTTTAAGTTTATTTATTTCAAGCAAAAACTTTTGGGATTGAAAAGGTGTAGCTCTGCCTATTTTAAAACTTTTGGGATTGAAAAGGTGTAGCTCTACCTATTGTGACCTTCCAAAATTATATATTTAAAAAGTAATATGGACGAAGTCAGTTTTAAATTCAGGTATCACAAACCATTGCAATTGATTAAAAATATCTTATAAGATGTATCCAAAATACAAAGTTTTGTTTTATCTAGGGTTTAAATCAAGACCACATATATCATAAAATGGATACTCGCTAAAAAGAAAGGTCGGTCTAGCACCCTCACTCAACTGAGATCCTTGCACCCTCACTAGGTTGTCTTCACTACAGTTGACGAAAAGCAAGATTGGTCTAGAATAAACTAACTTTACAGTATAAAAAATTTAATAAATTGACTAAATCCTTTAAATAAAATGATTTATAAATTCATGCAATAGAAAATTGGTAAAATGCAGTAAGCATGTAAGTTTTACCGAAACGATGAAAGGAACAGCTAGGTCTGAGATCCTTTGAAGCTCATTCAGCCATCATAGCCCTAACAATGGTCAAATAAGGCTTTATCGGACAAATAGGACGGTTGACTATGGTGGTATGAGATTACAGAAGACAAAAGAAGACATCCGAGAAGGTGGAGGGAAATGGGAGGAGATCGTAATAGAGGAGAGAACCAATGGTCTGAGATATTGGCCGCAGGGTAAATGAATTAGGCATAGGTAAAGGTTATATATATATATATATATATATATATATATATATATATATATATATATATATATATATATATATATATATATATATATATATATATATATGCGGTTTAGGTTGCTGGGCAGGAGTAAATACATATTATTGGGTTGGGTGTAGTCTAATTGGGCCAACAGCTATCTTTAAAATCAGGTCCGGGTAATATAGAGGGTCCCGATTCTTAGGGTGTTAAAAATATTATTTTAATAAAATTAATTAATTAACATTTATTCACAATTGTTAATTATTAAATTTTTAAAAATATTTTATTGTTTGTAATTACGAATGTAACACATTTATTATTGTGGTTCACTTTTTTTATTGAGACATTGACTCTAGCTAATTTCATATGTGTATCAACTTTGAATTTTGGGCCTATCACAGTCTCCTCAGAACTCAATAAATCGGGCTCTTTTTTGAAGATTGCTAAGGAAAAGGGGACCTTCATTTTAATCCCCAAGGGTTCACAAAGTTCCAATATCAATGATTTTTTAGCAATATTCGCTAACTTTGTTGAATTATCTTTTTTAGAGCAGGAGGAACCCAGGCATTGGGAACAGATAAGTTAAGACTTCTTTGAGGAGATCACAATTTCCAAACTCATTTTTAACTATGAAGTTCAGAGAGCATTTGCCGAAACGCAACAACCCTCCTTATCTGAGAAACAACCACAAAACTCACTCCTCCAGGCGTACTCTGATGCATCAGACAGCTTTGATCATTCTGATGATTCGTTCTTTTCAGACGATTTTCTAGGCCATGCATCTGAAAGCGGTCGTCGACCTCCTTTATCAAACCAGGAAGAAATTAAGCAGTCCAAATTTAACAGATCGATTTGCCGCAAATCAAAGTTTGTCAACTAAGATAACTACCTGCCAACAGAGAATCTGAACACACAACTCAAAATCTACAGGAAATCTCAGAAAAACAAACGGCGTCATAGCATGACGACCAGATCACAGTTCAGAGATTTCCCTTGGGTCTAGATTCTTTTGTGTCTTTTATGTACTTTCCTTCTTTTTCTGTACTTTTTTTATTTCCCCTTGCACTGTACTTTTTACCTTATGTTTTGAATAAAATCGTTTCTTCTTTAAAAAAATGTATATATTATTTAAATAAATTATTTTTTAAAATTAAAATTAAATTAAATGAATTTTTCTTTCTTTGCTTTATTTCTGCAGAAAACGTTGATTGTAGAGACGAAAGTCAACATCCTTCTCGACTGGTTGGAATCGGTTGCGGTCCTTCTAAATGTACAAGACGAATTGCAAAGGTAGGAGTCTCTAATATTTTAGTAGACAAGACAAGTAGTTTAACATATTGATCATACTACTAATGTTGTTTACAAAAAAGTCTTTCAGAATTTGTATTTTCACCGTAAACACTTGCTATCTTACTCATCACTTTGTACTTTCAAATGTTAGTATCTCTTTAATTATATTTACATTTTTCCTCATTCGACAATGTTTTAAACTCTCTTTAACTATGAACACTTATTATATTACTTACCACTTTATTCTAAGTTCAACTATGTCTACATTTTTTAATAGACATCTAAATCACACATTGGTCAATTTTATTTTCATGCATCGCACGGGTGAGAATCTAGTAGTGTCCAATCTAGCCTTTTTTAACGAAATCACTGGAATGAAAATGGTGCTAATATGAAAGTTTTGGATCAGCGGTTCGAAATATGGCGTTTTCTACTAAATGTTATGGCCAAAGTGCTAAATTACCAAGCATCTTCTAACAACCTAATCAACTTATTCCGCTAGTCAAACTCATTGAATGAATCCGCTATTAAAAACTCGCTAACATAATTCGATATCCGCTAAATATCAAACACGTCCATAACATGTTTGAAATTACACTCTATTATGTAGTATAATGGTAGTATGGTACATAATGAGCAATTTTTTTAAATAGAAAAGAGAAAAAAAGGTCAAATAGGTTCTTCTACTGTTTTCAATTTATCACTTAAGTTCCTCATACTAAAAATATAGGCCTTTTGGCCTGGATATTACTAAAAATAAGATAAAAGACAAAAAAGTGACATGTTTTTGAAAATTCGAAAAATGTGACCAACACCACAATTAACCCCCCGCGGTGCAAAGTGACTCCGACCAAAATGACTCCGGCCAAAGTGACTCTGTCACCAAAATGACTACCCCATCAGCCACAGTGATTGCCCCATCAGCCTAGTGACTGTCCCACCGGCCACAGTGACTGCCCGCCACCGGTCACAGTGACTGCCCACCACCACAGTGACTGCCCACCGGCCACGGCGACTGCTTGTCCCCGACCACAGTGACACACTGTCTCCGGTATCCCAGCCCCATCCCTCCCCTGCTCCTCACAGTCCCCTTCAACTCGTCCCCAGCCTGCCACACCCTAGCGCCACCGCCGACCATCACCGCGGACCGCTGCCGCTGACCGCCGCACAACCCCCAGTCACCTCCCCAGCCCCTACCCTAGCCCACAGCCACCTCCCCATCCCCCAGCCCCTCCCTAGCCCCCCATCCCCGATCCCCAGCTCCCCCACCCCACTTGCCCCTGTCACCCATATCCCCGGACCACAGCTGCCCCACCACTCCCCAGCTGCCCCTATCATCGGTATCACAGTGATCGCCAGATAATTTCCCGGTGACTTTTTCTGACAAAACATTGACATGGCGAGGACGTGGGGTGAATCGCCTATCAGACACCACCAACACCACCGCCTATCAGCACCGCCATGGCTAGACTGCCAACTCCATCAGCCCCTTCACATCCCTATGCCCCAGAACCCCAAACCCCCACTCTCAGCTACCTGTCTTGACCTGCCCCTGACCTGCCCCCAGCCACCCTACCCAGCCCCAGCTCCAACGAGCCCAACTCAGCCCCCAAATCCAAGCCTTAGACCATATGTTAACCTATCCATCGGTGTCGCTAAACCCTGACTGCCGCTGCCTTCACATAGAGATCCATCTACTTCACCTCATCCGTCAAGTATGGAGGAAGACATGGTGAGGACCTGGAATGAATCGGACGAACCTTAGGAATGTCGATCTGGATCTGGAAGGTTCGGTGCCTACTTGAAAGCCTTAGCTCGTTGCTTGGATATCATCTCCAACCTTAAGGAAGGTGCCTCAGTTCGTCACTAGCCTGATATCTCTGCCGTCTACAGTCCTCGTAGATCGATTGGGCTCAGCCGCCGCCTAGAGATTGAGGGTGTCAGATACTGGGTTGGGAGATGGACGTCGGCCAAGGAAGCTGTGTGCACCAGCTTTGAAGGAAAATGTCACCGTCATTTTTGTGGAAATTTTTCAATCAATCATATTTTTGGAATCCTAAAGTCAATTAGTAATATAGGAGCCGTTTTTTCAAAAATATATCATCATGTAAGTATGTTTACTTTTAAAAAATCAATCAATATGACCTTTCAATTGATTTTTGACCTGTAATATCATGTTTTTTATATTAATTTTTTAATATAGGTTAAAAGTTGAAGAACGATAAATAAAAGTTGTGGAGAATTTAGGAATGCCAAACTCTTCATTTTTGTATTCTTGGAACTATGTATATTCTACATTTTAAAGTTATTTTTATATTTTATTTTAATGTGTTAAAACTATCAATCCACTTTTGAACCGATACTATTTTTTAAAATATTATTACATTATTTTTCAAATTTATAGGAATTTTTATAAGATGAATCAATTGTTTTTTAAAAGTACATGCTATAGCTTGTTGAAATGACTTAATTGATCTGAGGGATTTTTACCTAAGTAAGACTAGATAAGAGTAAAATTGGAAAATTAGGAGTCCCACTTTACCATCCCTCCGCATAGGGGTAAAAAGAATTTGGATTTCCAATTATAACCTCCAGCCAAGTACGGGAATAGGAAACTGTCGTTTCGGTTTTCCATTGGGAAACGGATACGGAAGCCGAGCGCGCTGAAATTTGGTTTCCAAAGCTCAGAGTTATTCAAAATTAATAAAAACAGATATGAATGCGTAGCAAAATCTCGAGCCTCGCACACAAGTTATCCAACAGCGAAGTGGAAGTAGAAGAAAGAGAAAGTCGAGCTCTGGTTGAAGTTGAAGGAAGATGGAAGACTCTGATTTCCAAAGTGAAACTGAAGATTCTGATTTCGAATCTGACATGCGAAGTTCACTACACATAAGAATTCATTCCAAAACGGAAAGTATCAGAAAAAAACTGTGGCATTCTTATATTCCTCTACTTCTAAATTCATATATAATCAATGATCGTTGTTTTGTTTAAGAAATATATGACTAGATCTCAAATTTGACAAAACAAAATGACTAAATAAGGAATGGATAAGCTCCAACCCTAACCGATCTCCACATCACATCTTTCAGACACAACCTCACAATATTAGCCGCCTCAATCACTCATGCATGCATCACATGTCTATTGCCTTCTTCTTCGATTTGGAGTTTCACTGCGACCATGGCTTCACCTCGAGCTCCCACCTTCCTTCTTGCGACGTACCATAGTTCCACTGAAAGCAACTGCACCGCCGTTTAGCACCGCCGACAGCAATCTGCACCTGCCGCAATGCTGAGCCGACTAACAGAATCGCCGAACAACTGCTTCATCCTCTGTCGCCATTGCTTTTCCCACCGCCACCATAACTTAGTCCATATTCTTCTCCTTTCTTATTTTCCCAAAATTCTGCCGCCTCTAGATCGAAATATGGATCCCTAGATCGTTTGCTTCATCCGTGTTGTTGTTTGACGAGACAACGACTGAGATTTCAGATTCTTTTGGTGCATGGGAACCAAGAGCTTCGGCGGTGGTTTTTTTATGGGGGCTGTGAGTGTGTAGTGTTCTGGTACATTGTAGGGTAGTGTCACTGTTGGTTTAGCAGTCACTATAAGAAGGTCACTATATGAAGCTGGAGAACAAAGTCTAGACAACGAAGTCACTATGGTGGCGGTGGGAATGGAAGCAGAGTCACTATATGACGTTTACTTTATTACACCGGAATGTGGAGTCACTGGAGAAGGTAGATCACGAAGTCACTGAAAAACGAAGTCACTGAAAAAGGTTGACAATGAAGTCACTGTGATGGCGGTGACACCGGTGGCGGAGGCACCGGCGGCGGGGCCGGCGATGGCAGCGGCAGTACTCATCAGGGTGGCTAGAGGAATTTATTACTTATTAATTATAAAAATTAGAATATCAAAATAATGAATGTAGTATTAAATGAGGATCAAATGATATGGTAAGTCATATATTTGGAAAACTTAAAAAGAAGTCACATTTTTGTCTATTGTATATAAATTAGTAATATTAATAAAAAAGGCCTTTGTTTAATCAGATTGACATATGACATGCACTTGGAATATGTTTGCATAATGATAGAAATTTTAGATTAAAATGTAAGAATTTCATATAATGCGACTTCGTTGAATTTCATACAGAAATTCCAAAGCCAAATATCATTATTTGAAGTATAGATTTTGTTAGGTTAGTGATGATATGATAGTGCCCAAGTGATATGCATTTGATATGATGTCATCATAAAATTCCATTTCATTGAACTTTATGTAATCATATGAATGACATATATCAGTATATCGTATATAGATTTTTGTTAGGTTAAAGTTAAATTGAGAAATATCGAAAGTAATATTAGTTTCTTTTTTAAATGAGTCAATGTTGATATTAGAATGTGAAAGAGACATGTACATGGCAAATTCATATGAATTTATTTGATTTGATGTGTAAAATGTAGACAACACAATTGAAGTGATAGTAGAATGTCACTTAAATGGATTAGATGAACGTATATGAATGACATATGTCAATGTATTAGGCATATAGTTTTTGTTTGGTTGGAGCTAAATGTGATAGTTGTTTGTGTATTGAATGTTGATATTAGAATGTGAAAGAGACATGTACGTGGCAAATTCATTTGAATTTAATTTGATTTGGTGTGTAAAATGTGGGCAACAAAATCGAAGTGATAGCAGAATGCCACTTAAATCAACTTTGCTTGAGAGTTGTCTGTGGACAGACAACTCGTCTGCTGGGGACAAACGTGTGTACACAAAAGGTGTACACAAAAGGTGTACACCACACATTTTCCCACTTAAATGGATTAGATGAAAGTATATGAATGTCATATGTCAATGTATTAGGCATATTGTTTTTTTTTGTTGGAGGTAAATGTGATAGTTGTTGTGTGTATTGAATGATGATATTAGAATGTGAAAGAGACATGTACATGGCAAATTCGTGTAAATTTAATTTGATTTGGTGTGTAAAATGTAGGAAACACAATTGAAGTGATAGCGGAATGCGACTGAAATGGATTAGATGAACGTATATGAATGTCATATGTCAATGTATTAGGCATATAGTTTTTGTTTGGTTGAAGGTAAATGTGATAGTTGTTGTGCGTATTGAATGCTGATATTAGAATATGAAAGAGACATGTACATGGCAAATTCATGTGAATTTAATTTTATTTGGTGTTTAAAATGTAGGCAACACAATTGAAGTGATAGTAGAATGCCACTTTAATGGATCAAATGAACGTATATGAATGTCATATGTCAATGTATTAGGCATATAGTTTTTGTTTGGTTGGAGGTAAATGTGATAGTTGTTGTGTGTATTGAATGATGATATTAGAATGTGAAAGAGACATGTACATTGCAAATTCATGTGAATTTTATTTGATTTGGTGTGTAAAATGTAGGCAACACAATTGAAGTGATAGTAGCATGCCATTTAAATGGATCAGATGAACGTATATATGGGCAACACAATTGAAGTGATAGCAAAATGCCACTTAAATGGATTATGTAAGCGTATATGAATGTTATGTGTCGATGTATTCGGCATATAGCTTTTTTTTGTTGGAGCTAAATGTGATAGTTGTTGTGTATTGAATGCTGACATTAGAATGTGAAAGAGACATGCACATGGCAAATTCATGTGAATTTAATTTGATTTGGTGCGTAAAATGTAGGCAACACAATTCAAGTTAGAGCAGAATGCCACTTAAATGGATTAGATAAGCGTATATGAATGTCATATATCAATGTATTAGGCATATAGTTTTTGTTTGGTTGGAAGTAAATGTGATAGTTATTGTGTGTATTGAATGATGATATTAGAATGTGAAAGAGACATGTACATGGAAAATTCATGTGAATTTAATTTGATTTGGTGTGTAAAATGTAGGCAACACAATTGAAGTGATAGCGGAATGCGACTGAAATAGATTAGATGAACGTATATGAATGTCATATGTCAATGTATTAGGCATATAGTTTTTGTTTGGTTGGAGGTAAATGTGATAGTTGTTATGTTTATTGAATGTTGATATTAGAATGTGAAAGAGACATGTACATGGCAAATTCATGTGAATTTAATTTGATTTGGTGTGTAAAATGTAGGCAACACAATTGAAGTGATAGTAGCATGCCATTTAAATGGATCAGATGAACGTATATGAATGTCATATGTCAGTGTATTAGACATATAGTTTTTGTTTGGTTGGAGGTAAATGTGATAGCTATTGTGTGTATTGAATGATGATATTACAATGTGAAAGAGACATGTACACTGCAAATTCATGTGAATTTTATTTTATTTGGTGTGTAAAATGTGGGCAACACAATTGAAGTGATAGCAAAATGCCACTTAAATAAATTATGTAAGCGTATATGAATGTTATGTGTCAATGTATTCAGCATATAGTTTTTTTTGTTGGAGCTAAATGTGATATTTGTTGTGTGTATGGAATGCTGATATTAGAATGTGAAAGAGACATGCACATGGCAAATTCATGTGAATTTAATTTGATTTGGTGTGTAAAATGTAGGCAACACAATTGAAGTTATAGCAGAATGCCACTTAAATGGATTAGATGAAAGTATATGAATGTCATATGTCAATGTATTAGGCATATAATTTTTGTTTGGTTGGAGAAAAATAGTGAAGTATGAAATGTGATAGTTATTTTGTGTAGACAATGCAGATTATAAAAATATCAAAGTGCCATGTAAATGGCATATTCATATGATATCAACATAAAATTCCATTTTTTTAATTATTGAATGCTTAGGATTACAATATATGACTCCAGAAGAATATATAAATGACAGCACAAGAATGAGAACATATGAATTACATATTAAAAACGCCTTTTAGGTTGTATGTTTTTTTAATTTTTTTTATTTTCAAATTGACATATTGATGTCATTCTGTAGTACTTTTTGACAAGATTTTCACAATTATATACTAATGAGAAGTTAACATACAATGACAAGGTACTTCAAGAGGAAGATGTTGTATAAACTTGATGACATGCATGTCAATTCCTCCTGCAATCTTCACAAAATTATGGAAAAGATAAGGCAAATTTTAACGAAGGATGAATTGGATGATTTCAGAACAACTGCCTTTGGGTGATTGGTTAACTTTGAGAATATGAGTTATGTTAGTGGACAGTTACAGCTTGCCTTTGTAGCTAATTATGTCAGGTATGTAAATGGTTTTGTTGACAAGAAGGAAATGAGATTTCATATACAGAAAAGTGTAGTAAGTTTCACAAAACAAGATCTTGCAATAGTCACTGGTTTGAAATTGAGTGGGGTGAAGCATGTTATGTCAGAAGAGCCAACAAGAGATATATGGACAAGATATATGGGAGGAAAGAGAACAGTGATAAGAAATGATATTCTACAGGTGCTAAACAAATACAAAAGCACTCATCAAGGAGAAAGGAGGTATGATGGTGTCAAGCTAGCACTTCTGTATGTGCTTTCACATGGGTTCTTAGGAAATCAAACAACTAGGCCAATGGAAGCGTATTACTTGAATCTGGTTGACAATTTAGAGGACTTTAAAGCTTACCCATGGGGAGATGTGGTCTGGGATGAGTTGCGTAATTATATGAAACAAAGCTGTGAAGCATTGGAAAGCTGCACATGTGCAAGAGTTACATTCATTGGAAGTAACATGCCAAGGCCACTGAATTGGGAATTCCATAAGAAACCTTCATTGGAAGTTTTTTTTGACCTAATATTCTATAATGAGAAGGTAAATGAAATTATGATATATAATTACTAAATTTAATATGAAAATACATATCTTACTAAGATGTTTGTTTGTCAGTTTGAATGGGCAGAGATTGTTCCAATGGAGCAAGAGCTTGCACTGATCCAAGAAGCCATCACAGGAGATGGACACAATTTACAATATGGGAGCATATGTGGTGCTAGAGTGGAGATTGAGGAAACTGTGCAAAGTAAAGTTGGAAATCGTGTTCCAAGGCTAAAAAGTCAGTAAAAAGAGGGGGAAACAACCAAAAACAGAAGGGAAAAAAGCAAAGTGGGAAATGGGAGAACAAATAAAAAAATGATGACCAAGGAACTTCTAAAATCAGAAAGAAAGTTGAAAAAGAAAAAGATTGTGACAAAGATAATGATTATAAGGAAGAGGAAACTGGGGATGAGGATGGCAGTGATGATGAAGCAGTAGGTAATAAAATGACGAGAACACTAAGGAAGCAAGTATCAAGAACTACAAAACTTATCAAGGATGTGAAAAACATCAAGAGAGCTCAGAAGAAGCAAGGGGTGGTGCTAGGTAGAATTCTTCGCATTGTGCAGTGTAAGATCTGTCACTTTATGAAGTGAATAAGCAAGAAGGGGGAGGAATGCCAAGAGAATTGGAAAATCTGGACAAAGATGACAATATACAAGAGATAAATCAGAGAGAGAAGGAGAAGCAGGATGAAAATAGTAAAGATGAAAATACAGAGACTAAAAAGGGAATGCAAACGAGGAGCTGAATGCAGGGGATGATATTGAGGAGATAGAGAGCAAAATGCCAAATTTTAACATATTTAGATTTGAATCTCAAACAGAAGCTCAAGAAGCAGATACAGAAAACCAGGGGGGATAAGGATTTAGAAGATGATACTGAGAAAGAAAAGCATAGAGGTGATAACTAAAATAAGCCCATTACTGGGGTAGAAGAGCAGAAGAGAATAGAGGAGAAAAGGGGGGAAGGCCACCACTGAGATAGAAGAGCAGAGAAGAGTATTGAAAGATGAGAAGCAAATGCCAAATGATGTTATAAGCACTGAAATGTGGGGAATGGGGTCCCCAGAAAATTCACAATTTGTTAAAGAGGTGTGCAACAATGTGGATAGAATTGAAAAAGAGGCATTTCAGACAACATCAACAGATAAAATCACGACAAACATTCATACTATAAAAAATACTATTTCTTAATTTAAATACGAAAATTTATTGCCATAGATGTTGTATATTAACATGTCCAAATTTCATAGGTGAGGGAGAAGAGAATTGCTAAATCACTAGCACGGTACACACCGGCAGGACATAGCGGGGAAGCTAAGAGGAGAAGGAAAGAAAAAGCAAGGAAAAGAACAGAGGAATTTTTACCACCAACAAGCAAAATATATGTCCCATTCTCTGAAGACCCAACTGACACACCACCTGCAAATGAAGTGCAGAGAGTTGGTAACTTCTTAAGCATTGGACTGCTAAAACAGAGAAAGAAGGGTAATGAAGAAAGAAGATACAAGAAGGATGGGGACATGATGCATGGCATTCTGATGTTCTTGGATACAATAAAAATTGAATCCAAAACATGGCTATACAACCTCTATGTCAACGAGCAGTGCCTAAATGACACATTATGAGTGCATCTGCATTTACACTTGTAGTACAACCTAGAATGCCAAATATGTAGCTAACAGAATGCCAAATATATAGCTAATAGAATGACAATTATATAAATAGCAAAATGCCAAAATTTATAGTTGACAGAAACATATATGACTTATACTAAGATCAAGTCAATTTAATGATAGAATGACAGAAAGTTAAAATAATAGGAAACTTTGAAAAATAATTTCATCTTAGTTCCAGTTGAGTTTACTATGTGTATATATGTATATAAATATGGAAAACATTCTTATTGATGGATATTATATTATACAACATATCGAAGTAGGAATGTACTACTTGGCTGTAAAAAGACTTGAATACAACATGAAACAACAGTATGCCACGAACAGAAGTTTTTTGTACAAATACTAAGGCGTGAACATGAAAAAAATCTCAATGGATAAGGAACTATTGAGAAAGCTGCAGATGATGATGAGATTATGCATAGCGTGTTAGGAAGTGCATCAAAGTTTTCATTACACTAGTGTAATTGCCAATTTGTATACTTACCTGTGAACACTGGTCAACATTGGGTATTACTCATGTTGGACATCAAAATGAGAAAGGTTAAAGTTTACAACTCTAGTTCCCGAAGGGGAGATTCACTGAAAGATATCCGCCCATTCAAGCCAAGCATCAAAATTTTGCCTCCTAAAATCATGGATTTCTACAGTGTATGAAAATTCAGGGGAGGAGCCAATGGGATAGAGACAATTAGAAATAGAAGTTGAAGAAAACTGCCCACAACAGAACAATGCGTAAGAAAATAAATTTATAGTTACAAAAACCATAACGAAGTGAAATGTAACTTGTCCAAAGCTTGGAAAAAATGTAAAACTATTAATTCTTATCCTCTGGAATAGCATTAGAACAACTCTTCTTATTATGGCCAACAACATTGCAACGTGAACACTTCTGATGCTTTGAACCCCGCTATTCTCCTATTGATGGAATTCTGAATTTTTTGGATGCCCAGGTGGCCGCTTCAAACAACTAGGAGGCTTGCAACGAACACTTGAAATATTAGAAGGAATGACCCAATCTGCAGAATCACCAATAGGATGCATTATACCGCTCCATGTTGCCAACAAACTCGCTTGTGTGTAATAAGAGGATATATAACTGTAACATGATAAACCACGGCGCGAACCAATTGCAGCAACATCATGCACACAAACAAAATGATCTAACTGAAACTCGTCACAAGTGCAAATTTTGGACTTGAGATTCACAACAAAGCATCTACACTTCTTATCAATAACCTCAAACTCGTACTCACAAGATGGCTTGACCTAAAACTAACAAAGAGGTAAGACAAGAAGTGAAAAAATACAAGAAATGAAGCTTGCTCTATCAGAAAAATCAACAGAAGAGCCAATACGATATGTAGCAAGAACACAGGAATGGCAATATGCATTCGTAAATGGCAATCTAAACCTTAAATGCCAAACACTAGTACATGGCAGAAACTAATATAGTATAGTATCTTAAATTGAGAAAGCACAATAGAGAAAATGCTATTAAATACATTCATACACCTTGACTCTATTTGAAACGCAACAAGAAGTTTTTCATATTTCTAAGATAATATGGTATGTGTAGATTCTGCTTTTTCTCTTCGTTCAATAAACCATTGTTGCATTCTTTCACGCAAGAAATCAACAAGTTTGGACACACAATATTCTCTTGCAAAAACATTAAGACTGTTTAATGATACTGCACAATTAGAGGTCATGACACTAAATCTCCTTGCACCAGACAAACACTTTGCCCCACTTCTCACCACCAATTTTATCAATCCCTGCACGTATATAAACATCTTCGGTTTCTAGCAATGATAAATACTGTTCATACTCCTTCATAGTTGAGGCACCTCTAAATTTTGAAGTCATGTTGCGACGTAGGTGCTCAACACAAAAGCCATGAATAGCATGTTGAAAGACTTTATGAGCAGCACTAAAAATACCTTTGTGCCTATCAGATACGATATACATATCATGACAGTATTGATTATGTTAGTATATATGTTTTAGCAACAATCACTTTTAGAGATATATGTACTCGATCACATTCGGTTTTATATATTTGATATATATGGTATTGCACATTGATGATTAAGCATTTTGATTGTCAATGTCTTATTTATAATTATGTTCCCTTGGACTTATGTTGTCAATAAGTAAGTGGGAGCTTACATGATATAACATAAGGTCCTAAAATAGCCCCGATCAATGATCATCAAGAAAGGGATATTGATGATATGTGATAAGATTGGTATGTGGACTGCATCATCCTGTAATACATGATGGTCACATAGATATTTTAGAGAATATTGGCATACCCAACGAGAAACCATTTGATAATTTCTAATCATATGTCTATAAGATTATCGGCGTATAGAGTAGTGTAATAGTCCTCTGACTTGATGTTAATACATACTACATGTGTAGAGTGATGTACTTTGACGATGACCAACGTTTACATTCCAATCGGGGTAGATACGACATGTGTTGGGTGCATCACGAAGCACATAGAGTAGTAGTTGAGCCAAGAAAGGATTCATTCCTCGTAATAGATTAAGAGAGAGAGTTCTACTTCTCATATCTAGATGGATCATAAAGTCATTGGCCAATGCAAAGATATATTCATTTTGGATATCGAATATGATCGTTACAGGGAGTTTGAATAGTCCTCACAAACGTACTTATATATTAAGTTTGTCTCGTAAATCGTCTAGAGATTCTACTAAGACCTTAATTTGATTGGTGCTTAATATATAAGGTCCTATGGGTCACACAACAAGTGATTATACATTCAGATTGAATTGTTAGAAGGAATTAAATATTATTAATTGGATTAAATAATATTTAATTCATAATGCTGGAAATAAGATGAGTTAAATATTAATTGGATTAATGTATTTAATCCATCATGTTGAAGGATTTTTCTATTAGATAGAATTAATTAAGTGTGATAAATTAGATTTATTATACTTAATTAAGATGTATTTTTAATTAAATAAAATTGTCACTTTTATTTAGAATTAAAAGAAGAGAGAAAATAAAATAAATGATAATAATAAGTGAAAGTGGCATGGAGCCACTTCACTATTATTATTGGTTTGTTTTATTTATTTAATTAATTAAATCATTAATGTGTATTGATCCTATGAGGACTAGAACTCCTTAATGAGAAACGCTTTCATTGTGATTGGAAAACTAGTTTAGAACTAGTATAGATACATACACCTCCTTCATAATTCTGTGACCAGTTTTCGAGATTCAGTATTATCAGTTTACTTCCACGCGAAGAGATTTCCTAGCCTTTCTCTTAGGGAGATCTAACTGTTCTTTCGGAAAGGAGAAATCACGTTTTAAGTACAACTTCCAGCTCAGGTCTCGTCCAAGTTTCACCCACAAAGGATGAAGAACACCACTAAAATCACTAAGGGGAAAGAGGGGCGTCAGCCATCAGACTATTTCCGGCCAAATCAATCGAGCACCCACAGAGAGGCGAAAATAAGAGAAGCAAGGGTTTCGGTCAGCCCTTAATCCATCAGCAAGGAGAAGAATAAATAGGCGAACCAAAAAACAGAGATGGTAACTTACCTTCCATGGAGTAAGGTTTGAATTGCGCAGGTCTTAGCAAAGGAAAGAATCGCCCAAAACAATTGAAAGAGAGGAAGCCGATCGTGAGGAATAAAACCAACGGGCCGGGTAAAGGCTAAAGGGAAATTGGGCTTATGGTAATAGTGGGCCAATACCAACACATTCTCCACCTTATTGGACCCTAGTGGTGTAGAGCATAACGCTCTAAAACAATATGAGACTCATCATCGCTGGATTGCCCGAATGATCACAAAGACACATTCAGGCAAAAGGGATAAGATCACCAGGCAACTTATCCGCAATCAATGTTTAACGTGCGCTTGCACGAAACCAACTTTTCGACAGAGAGACATTTAGTCCCCATGTCAACAGGATTAAATTCAGATGGAATTTTAATCAACTTGATATCACCTGCACTTACAATATTAATGCCTAGGATCCTTTTGGCATCAGCTAGGTCTTTCATTGCAAAATTCTCGTTGAGACGCTTTTGCACACATTTAATGGCGTCACCCGAAGGACTAACAATCAACATGTCATCCACATAAAGCAATAAAAATACATGCACAGAAGAAGTATTTTTAAAGTATAGGCAATGGTCGCACTCGGACTTGTGAAACTTCAAAGATGACATGCACTGGTCAAATTTGATATTCCACTGCCTCGGGGACTGCTTCAGGTCGTACAAGGCCTTCCTAAGCAAACAGACATGATTACTCTTCATGGGATCCACAAAGCCCTCAGACTGAGTCATATAGATTTTCTTGTCTAAATCACCATGCAAGAAAACAGTGGTGACGTCCATTTACTTCATTTCCCAATCATTATGAGCAACAAGAGCAAGCATCATTCTAATCGTAGTAAATTTAACAACAGGGGCAAAGATTTCTGCATAATCAACACCTTCCTTTTGAGTAAATCCTTTAGCTACTAACCTAGCCTTATATCTAATGTCGTTAGGCTCTTCCTTAACCTTAAATAGCCACTTACACTCAACTACGAAACTATTGGGCGGTCTAGGAACTAACGTCCAAGTCTTATTCGCTCTAAGTGACTCCATCTCACTTTCCATGGCGCAAAGCCATTTAGCGGACTCGTTAGACTTAAGGGCCTCTCTATAGGTTCTAGGTTCGTTAAGCTCAAGGGTCTCAAACACAGAGAAAGCAAACATAGAAGTATCACACACATGGAAAGCAAAATCAGGCATACTATCTGCAGTTCTCCTAATTTCTCTCCTACTTCTATCTCTGACAAGTTGGTAATCATGCAAATCATTTTCACTAGAATCAGCACTCTCATCATGCGATTCATTGTTATTTGAATGCACATGAGAATGCTCCACCTCACTCAAAGTGGTGGTATTATCATGCTCAGAAGAATCATGCAATTCAGAAGAATCATGCAAGTCAGAAGAGTCATGCAAGTCAGAAGAATCATGCAAGTCAGAAGAATTATGATTAGCAAACAAAGGACTAGCAGCATATGGTATGGACTCCACCTCAACAGGTGTACTACTAGGGCTCGACTCAGAATCAGGAACTGACTTAACCAGACAAGGGAACTCGGATTCATTGAAAACAATGTTTCCACTTACCACAACCTTGAAACCTACCTGGTTTCTATCCCAAACCCTGTACCCCTTCACATCCTCAGGATAACCTAAGAAGACTCCTTTCTTAGACCTAGGATCCAATTTGTCACCTTATTGGTGCACATACGCAGCACACCCAAACACTCTAAGATTAGACAAATCAAGGGGCTTGTTTGAGAAAACAGATTCAGGGCACTTCCCACCTAAGGGAACAAAGGGAGACCGGTTAATCAAGTAGACAACAGTATTGACTGCTTCACCCCAAAACTTTTTAGACAAACCGGAGGTAGCAAGCATACTCCTAACTTTATCTAGAAGAGTCATATTCATTCCCTCGGCTATCCCATTTTGTTGGGGAGTATAGGGCACAGTTTTGTGCCTTCTAATCCCACAATCCACACAGAGTTGGTCCATATCCTTATTGCAAAACTCTAATCCATTATCGGTCCTAAGGGTTTTGACCTTCTTACCAGTTAGATTTTCTACAAGGTTCTTCCACTCCCTAAACTTCACAAAGACATCGGACTTATGCTCAAGGAGACTGACCCACACCTTCCTAGAAAAATCATCGATAATGGACAGAAAATATCTCTTACCCCCGTGGGTAGAGACACTAGCAGGACCCCAAACATCAGCATGAACATACTCTAACACAGAGATACACTTAGTGGTATTAGGATAAGGGGAAGAGGGGAATGTAACCTTATGCTGCTTGCCTAACACACAAGATTCACAAAAAGGGATGGAGGACACAGAATCCTTACCAAAACAACCAGATTTATGCAAAATCTCTAAACCCTTATTACTCATGTGTCCTAATCTATTATGCCACAAAGCAGTTTTATCAGAACTAACAACATGAGCAGAATCACAGAAAGGCTGAGCATGACACACATACAAATTATTCACCTTTTTTGCTTTAAACAAAACAAGGGAATTTTTTAAAACTTTCATGCACCCATTTCCCCATTTACCCTCAAGCCCACTACCCTCAAAAGCAGCGACAGAAAACAAGTTATGACGCAAATCAGGAACATGTCTCACATTTTTCATAGTAAACACAGTCCCATTATCAAACTTCAAGCATACATCATCCACCCCATGTATTTTTGCATTTCTTATTATCAGCAAGAGACACAAAACCATCATTGCAAGAATCATAAGAAGCAAACAGAGATCTAAAAGGTGTCATATGATAAGTACAACCAGAGTCAATCAACCACTCATTTTAAGTCATGCTACTCAACACAGAATTGGCAAACTCACAGAACATAAAAAATTCATCATGCAAGTTATTATCATCTACCACATTAGCATGTTCAGGCTTCTTAGGGTGAGGACAATCCTCAATAAAGTGGCTAGAATTCCCG
Organism: Cuscuta europaea; assembly: GCA_945859875.1. Lineage (NCBI taxonomy): Eukaryota > Viridiplantae > Streptophyta > Magnoliopsida > Solanales > Convolvulaceae > Cuscuta > Cuscuta europaea. Next base: position 1,628,916 of record CAMAPE010000011.1, on the reverse strand, counting down.
CAATTATATCACACTCGGGTCATTATTATTGTTTTGGTTCTTAGTGATGCTACCCTTATTATGGGTTTTAGATCTACTCTTGGACCTACCTCTCATAAGCAATGCTTCACCAGAGTCCCTAGATTGACTGTTACTACCCCTCGAGTGTCTAAGGTCTAACTCCTTACTTCTTAATCCATTAACGACTATATCTAATGAGATATCGTCTCTACCATACTTTATGGCAGATTTGACGTCATTGTAAGAGTCAGGGATGGCATTAAGTAACACTATGGGTGTGTAGTCATCTATGTGTTTATCACCGACTTGCTTAATGTTCAGAATAAGCTTGTTAAACACATCTAGGTTCTCATCTATGTCTTTAGTCAGGTCAAGCCTAAACCTAAAGAACTTCTCAAGCAAAAACAATTTACCAGGCAAAGAAGTATCGGTATATAACTTATCTAACTTGTCCCACAACTCTTTTGCAGAATCTATAATACCCACCTTCCTGAGCACTGAATCAGAAAGGTTTAGGTAAATAGAGGAGAAAGCAGTTTCATTCATTTCAACACGCTTAGCAGCATCCTCAGAGTCTAAATAGAGTCCGGTCACAACTCTATAGACTTTCTGTTGGATCAACACGCATTTGATTTTCTGTTTCCAGATATCAAAATCTGTCTTTCCGTTAAATGGAAGCATGCCATATTGATTGACAGCAATTTTAACAGGAAAGCAAGCACAACACGCAAGAGAGTAAATAAAATTTATCAGGCTACGCACAGTACGAAGAAACTAGCACGAACAAGCCAAGAAGACCAATGAACACAAAGCTCGGGTACAATCTCCTTGTTCTTTCGTACAAGCATAGATAAATTATTATTTACTCAACAGACAGATAAGTGATTAATTATAACCTATAAGGCTATCAAATGTACGAAGCAACTAGCACGAACAAGTCGAGAAAACTAATGAACACAAAGCTCGGGTACAATCTCCTTGTTCTTTCGTACAAGCACAGATAGGCTAGACTTAAATCACCAAGCAAAGAAACAGGATTAAATAACTATTCTGGGCAGAAATATTCACAACTTCGGACAACAAGTATCCAAACAAATATTCTTAACCGGAAAGTTTATCCACGAATCAATCAACCGAAAAAATCAAAATCAAAGAATCCAACACGTGATTAAATTTAATCCGGAAGAAATATTCACAACTTTGGATAACGAGTATCCAAACAAAATATTCTTCACTGGAAAATTAATTCACGATTCAACAAACAAAAAATCACAATTCAACTTGAAATTAAAATGAATGAACTACGAATAAATAATCCCACAAAGGATTAGTAAACATACCTGGGGCCGGGCACAACCGACATCCAAGACCACGCAGGTCAGCAGCGGGGAGCGGGGAAAAAATAAATCTGGTGGCACTCCGGTACACCAAGGATGTTTATCGCCAATTTACCTAAGCGGGGCCCGAGGTTGGGTTACCCGACTTACCGTAGGCAGCGTGGGCTGCTGTAGACACGGCGGCAGCGGACTTGACTGGCGGCAGCGGACTGGACAACAGCTTGTGCTCTGACACAACACTGGACCGAGGCTTCTGGGCGCTGGAAGAATGCTGGACGACGAAGCTGGCTACTGCAGGACCTCTGGCGACGGCAGGCGGTGGCGACGACACGGCGGCGCGGCGGCGAACGGCGGCAGACGACTCCTGTCTCTGATACCACTGTAAGTACAACTTCCAGCTCAGGTCTCGTCCAAGTTTCACCCACAAAGGATGAAGAACACCACTAAAATCACTAAGGGGAAAGGGGCGTCAGCCAGCAGGCTATTTCCGGCCAAATCAATCGAGCACCCACAGAGAGGTGAAAATAAGAGAAGCAAGGGTTTCGGCCAGCCCTTAATCCATCAGCAAGGAGAAGAATAAATAGGCAAACCAAAAAACAGAGATGGTAACTTACCTTCCATGCAGTAAGGTTTGAATTGCGCAGGTCTTAGCAAAGGAAAGAATCGCCCAAAACAATTGAAAGAGAGGAAGCCGATCGTGAGGAATAAAACCAACGGGCCGAGTAAAGGCTAAAAGGAAATTGGGCTTATGGTAATAGTGGGCCAATACCAACACACGTGGATACAACCTGTACAGGAGGAAATGAAAAAAAGCATTAATGAGATACAAAACATAACATGGCATTCTGACAATGTAAAATACAAATAAGGGCTGATATGAGCATGGAATATGAAATTTCCATGCGGGGTTCATCTGGCCAGTTTGGAGTTGGGTCTTCGTTTCCCCCTCCACCCTACTCTTCTAAACATATTGCACCACTACGGGGTTATCCAGGGTTAGCTTACTCCTACCACCCATCTGCTCATTGTCGGGTTCATAGCTCGATGCATTTCTTTGAAGATCAAGCCATATCTGGACATATTCCTCAACTTCTTTCATTCTGTGAGATCTAGTGCCTCCGATACCTAGGGCTTCTTCGCAATTTCTCAGCGGGCAGCCCACCGCCTGTTTCGTGCCAAGTCTTATCCCGATTTCTTTAAGGGTTGGCGACATAAGTGGGTTTGGGTCAACTCGGTAAATGGTAAGCTCCCATTTGAGAACAGGTGGGGAGAGTTGATTCAGTGGTGGGTTACGATAATCCTTCTGGAGGGGAAGGAGCTGTCTGACAAGCTTATTGTTGCGGGCTCTCCATTCCTAATGGGTCATTAGGTAGGTGAGGATGGCACTATGATGCTTGAGTTTACTTCAGGTCGGGTTCGCCTGGTTCATAGTCTTTATTTTGGTATGGTTATTCTGGTTTTGACCTATGTTTTAAAACCCGACCCGGACCGCCCGGTCCGATCCGGAACCCGCCCACTTGTCCAGAAATGCGGGCCGGTCAGTGACCAACCCGTAAAACAGCGAGAACCTGAAAAAACCCGATAACCCGTTATAACCTGTGCCAGAATTTCCATGCGGGGTTCATCTAGCCAGTTTGGAGTTGGGTCTTCGTTTCCCCCTGCTCTTCTAGACATATTGCACCACTACGGGGTTATCCAAGGTCAGCTTACTCCTACCACCCATCTGCTCATTGTCGGGTTCATAGCTTGATGCATTTATTTGAAGATCAAGACATATCTGGACATATTCCTCAACTTCTTTCATTCTGTGAGATCTAGTGCCTTCGATACCTAGGGCTTCTTCGCAATTTCTCAGCGGGCAGCCCACCGCCTGTTCGCTGCCAAGTCTTATCCCGATTTCTTTAAGGGTTGGCGATATAAGTGGGTTTGGGTCAACTCGGTAAATGGTAAGCTCCCATTTGAGAACAGGTGGGGAGAGTTGATTCAGTGGTGGGTTACGATAATCCTTCCAGAGGGGAAGGAGCTGTCTGCTAAGCTTTTTGTTGAGGGCTCTCCATTCCGAATGGGTCATTAGGTAGGTGAGGATGGCACTATGATGCTTGAGTTTACTTCAGGTCGGGTTCGCCTGGTTCATAGTCTTTATTTTGGTATGGTTATTCTTGTTTTGACCTATGTTTTAAAACCCGACCCGGACCGCCCGGTCTGACCCGGAACCCGCCCACCCATCCAGAAATGTGGGCCGGTCAGTGACCAACCCGTAAAACAGCCAGAACCCGAAAAATCTCGATAACCCGCTAGAACCCGCGCTGGATCCGGACCCGTAATTAACCGTATAACCCAAGAAATCCGGAGTACGAATGGAATTTATACTTCAGCCCAAAACAACTTAGGCGAGATTCGATCCCCATTCGACTCCACACCACGGCGTACTGCAATCCATGCCACCACTACAACCAAGTTGTTTGATTTCGTACATGTAGCTTACTTATAAACTTATTATTCATATTATTCTCTTAACTACTATATGCCTACCAACTACAACAACTTAAATACTCGTACAATATTTTTATAATTTTGTAATACATAAAGTTTCGTTCATATTTATTTTTAGCAAAATGTATATGATATATTTGAATATTTATTCTAGAAAGAAAATACATTTAGAAAATTAAAGAGTAAATATCAAATAACACTATAGACATAATTAGGATTAAAACTCAATTTAAAATATTGTGTGTGTTTTTTCAAGGTTTACTAAGGAATAACATTATTCATTATTATATGTTAAGTACTACTACATTCGTCCCCCTAAGTTTGTGACAAAGGGGTGTAGTGTGGTTTTTAAGAAAAAGTAGAATTGTGTGGTTGGTATTGAATTGATTAAAGTGTGAATAAAGAATGAATTCTAACCACTCAAATATTACCAAATATGGTATGGGTCAAACTTAATGGGACGGACGAAAAGGTAAAACAGGACAAAGTTAGAGAGACGGAGAGAGTATAAAATTTATGTATGTTGATTGGGTTTTCTAGGCGTTGACCGGTTGACCCACCGAGTCCGGGTTGCCCCGTGACCCAGTCACTTGGACGGGTCACTCACCGGTTCGGTTTTTACAACATAGGTTTTGACTAAGATTATGTCTTATGCAGAGGGTGATAAGATGGCTACCCGACTGGAGAGGCTGGTGACTAAGGCGGGTTCCACCCCTGGACCCATGGTCCCTGCTCGAAGGGTGCAGACAAGGGGTGCCTCAGGGGGGACTTCATCGGAAGGCTCAGGGGGGACCGCCGAGGGGCGTGGTTATGACTCTTACTCCGCCGGCTATTGACCTCTGACCTCCCCAAACTAGGGGGCCAGGAAGAGGCTGGCATCTCAGCCCGCCCCTGCATCCAGAAGGAAGAAGACAAAAGTTGATGGAAAGGAATCCACATACTCAGGGGTTGAGGTATAGTCTGACCTTGGGCCCTGCTAAAGATGCTCTTGCTCTTCCCCCTCTTGAAGCTTAAATTTTACTCCTGACTTCCAACACTATCAAATACTATTTCCAGGCCTGCGTGCCTGATATCGTTTTCCACCCTAGGGGTAGTGTGCAAACAAACACTTCACTTTTCTGCACATCTTTTATTATCACTTTTCTTATCTGTTTGTGCTTCTTGCTCGGTCTGTTTGCATTTCCTGGATTTTTTAGGGTTTCCACCCTTACTCTAGGCTGGTTTGCTTCCCTTTGGCTGTCTTGACCATTTGAGGAGTTTTCCCCTCATCTTGCCTTCAATTAGGACCTGTGTGTTTCGGGTTCCGGGAAGGCTTTCAGGCCTTCCCACTTACCATGTTTCTTTAGGCTTGTTAGTCCATTCTGTCACCACATCCTTACGCATTCTATGCCTTGAATTTCTGGTCAAGTTTGTCTCTCCCGGTTTGAGGAAGACTTTACCAATTTCCAACCCTTAGGCTCATAGTAGCTCAGCCAGATTGGGTGGGCTTATCATCCTGGTTATTTTAACCTTGTGATGAGCCTCTTTAAAGGTGAAGCTGTTATAAGCTTCTTCGGTGCGAAGTTTATTCCATTAGTTCATCTTTAACCTCGTAAATCAATCTTAACCTTGAATAAGGTTATCTTTTCCCGTTTGGGGAAATCTTATTTTGCTTATGAAGGTTGTTTAACCTTGAGAAAGGTTGTTTATTCTCGCTCTCATCTTTAGTAAGATTAAGTTGAGCTTCTAGAATTAGATGAGTTCGGAATTATACCTCGTCCTTTTACGAGTACCATTTAGGCATGACCTTTCCTTTTTTTTTGCCCTGATTGGTTAAGAAACCTTTGCAAATCTGATTAAACATAAAGGATATCTATGAACTATGTTGAAGGTAAATCCCGTAGATCCGAAAGCCCAACACAAACTTTGGATATATCAGGAATGGCACAGAATCGAAGTGTATAAACAAAATATAAAATGTGAACTCACTAATACTCGAAAACTCACTTGTATTAACTAACCAGTCTGATTACAAGGTGTTTCCCGATCGGTAGGTCGGAAACAATGCTTTAATACAAGAAATAAGAGCAATGATGCTATTCTAGAGCCTGAGTATTGAAATGCTAACCCTTACAATGACTTGAAACCTTCTATTTATACTAATGGAGAGCATGGGCTGCCCTATGCTGATTGGCCATTGTTCCACCGACTTGGTCACCCATGTTTCCACTTGCTGATGTCACAATCTGGCATTAATTGCACCTGGCCACTTGCCGGTTGGCCGTTGCTCGAACGAGATGTTGGGCTATGATGAAGATGTTCTCAAATTGGCCCAAGTATGATATATAGTCTGAACCCTGTTCGGTATGTCTTCTTACTGGGCCAACCCTTATTTGGGCCGAATCTCGTTCGGTATTAATTCTACCTTGATTATCTCATCATAGCGTGATGGGCCCGTTGCTTGGGCCAGATATCTTGGGCCTTCCGGACCCGGGTATTGGGCCTCTGGATCAATATCCCAACATAAGTCCCCCACTTCCGATGTCTCGAACGATAGTGAGTGCATTAGTAAGTATGAATATCAATGTTATAATACTCCGAATGGCGATCGGGGTACAGAAGTAATCAGTTCCCCATGCTGCGATTTGACGGCTGCCGCTTCATTTCCCCATATTCATCATGGTAACTGTCGTTTAGTCTTTTCATTAGACACGCGTTTAGCTTAAATGCTTCTAGTGACGTGTCGCTCCCTGATTGGTTCTTGACACGGCGGTTTCAAGGCTATAAATTAGCCTTTAACTTCTCAAATCCGGGTTTCGATTCTGCAATTCTCCGCGCCTTGTTGATTCCCCTGCAATCTTCTCCCAGCTTCCATCGCTCAGGTACCTTCCCTCCCTCTATTCCTTATCTTCATTTCTGGTTCGACCGAGATGAGCCCCAAACATCATTCCTCTGATTCGGAGATGGCCTCCCATGGAGATGACCGTGACGCCGCTATTGTGGACGTCATCACAGTCCCGTTTGCCGGCGGTTCTACTGAAACGGCGACGAATACCAGGGCTGAGGTGGAGGACCTTCCTAACACTTCTTCTTCTTCCAGTGAAGATTCCGACGATACCAAATCCGAGGACGAAATAGCCTCTATGGCGGCCGGACGTCCCAACGATTTCCCTCGCCATACCCTTGACCTAAAACTGATTAGGGAGAGGCGGCAAAAACTGACCTCCCATAATAGGGCCGAAATTCCGGCCCTTATCCCTGACCCGGTGGATTTCCGTTTGCAAGCTGGGCTTCACCCAATGCGTCATAGGCCCGGAATGACAATAGTTCACTTTGACTCAATTAGGGCCGACCTTAGGTTTCCGCTACACCCCTTTTACATTTCATTCTTCAATTTCTACGAAGTTGTACCGGCCCAAATTATGCCGAACTCCTATCGGGCAATGGCGGGTTTTATTTGCCGTTATAAAGATGCCGGCGCCCCGACCAACCCTAGAACTCTTCCATCAATTTTTCAAGGTAGCCCCCCAACAAACCCACGGCTATCTGGCCACTAGTGCCCGAACGGGACACATTCTGTTCAAGGGGAATCCAACCTCAATCAAAGGGTGGAAAGACCAGTTTTTCTTCGTGTCTGTCCCGGACGGCCTAATTCCCCGCAAATGGAATGCCTTCCCCCGCAAGACTCCTGATCCTGTCCTTACTGAAGAAATTTACAAGGACGTGCTGGCTGTGGAGAAGGATAAATGCATGGACATCATGAGTTATCTGACTCCCGATCGACTTGTTAAAGCCGGGATAGGTACTGCCCGTTCTCTTGGGTTTACTTGTTTTGAGAAACCAAGTGCCATGGTCCGGGCGGTCCTTCCCGTGCGAGAAACGTTCTTTCGTTCTTTTTTCTAGTTTCTCACATGCTAAGGCCGCTCGATACTAACATTGTCCTTTGTCTTTTTTCAGCACCAAACCCAGATCTACCCATGGACGATAGCAGAGTTATTGCAGCTGGTGGGGCCGGTAAACGGAAAAAGTCCAGGAAAACCCCCCAACCTACTCCCTCTATTGCTCATGCCCAGGATGCTGAGTCTTTTCAACCGCTTCCAGAGCCACAACCGATACAGCAGGTCCATCAGGACCAATTCGACGCCATGCTGGTCGATGATCGGTTCGGCTCTGACCAACTGCATCAGTTCTCCCAACACTTCGACTCCGTTCAGGGGGAACCCTCGAATGCAGGTGGGACTCATACCGACCATATTACTGGTCAGGTCGAGCGGATCTCCTTATCGGATCCAGTTCACGAGGTGTTAGAAAGGGCTGGTTCTACCGCGAGCCAGATCTGGTCGACATCCTCTTGGTTCAACAATTTCTCCCTTCCTCAGTTGCCGGTCGAGCAATCTGAAGAATGCTTGGCCCTGACCGCTCTGAAGGTATATTATCTTTTGCGCTCTGTTTTCATTTCATTCTCTGTAATCAGTACTAACTCTCGAGCGGTGCTTTGTAGATGGGTTTGTACACCCTGCAAATGCGGGAAGCCCGTCTGGCCAAGGAGCGGGAACTGATTGTTGCTCAATCTTCTGCTGAGCAAAACGCTGCCGCCGCCATCACCTCTCTGGAGGCCGAACGGAAGGCCTCTGTGGAGGAGAAACAGAGGCTGGATGCTGAGCTCGGTACCCTTCGGGTCCAACTTGCAGCTTCTCAGGCAAAGGTCCTTGCTGCTGAGGCCGCACAGGTCAAGTTTGAGGAAATGCCCTCCAGCATCCCGGACGGCCCCTATGAAGTGAATGTGGATCTGTCCGCCGTCCGGGAAACATTTAAATCCTCTGATGAATTCTCCATCATCAAGGATGATCACGCAAGGACCCAAATCCCGTTCGCCTTTGGAGCGTACTTGAAGGGTTTCCCTAAAGGTGCTGGTCGGCTATTGGCAGGGGTGGCTCTCTTGGACAAGGATCCTGAGGCCAAAAAATGGATAGAATAATATGCTTTGAACCCCTCGGGTGATGTAATCACAGCTCCAGCTCCACAACCCTTGGCACTAGCTGCACCATCCACATACATTTCCCACCAGTTATCCAGCCCATTGTTCTCTGAATCTGTTTCTGAGGGCCGGGCGGTACATTCTGCAATGAAATCTGCCAGGGCCTGCCCTTTGATAGTAGGTCGAGGCTTGAAATCCACCTCATATTGCCCGATCAGGAGGCTCCACTTGGTAATGCGTCCACTTGCCATAGGATTTCTCAAGATGGTGGCCAGCGGCTGAGTAGTATACACAGTTACCGGGTGGGTCTGGAAATATGGTGCCAGACGTTTAATGGCAGCTATTAGGGCCAGTACAGTTTTTTCTAGCAAGGTGTACCTGGTTTCCGGGCCGTTCAAAGCCTTGCTTACAAAATAGATTGGCCGTTGAACGCCATCTTCTTCTTTCAACAGTACTGTGCTCACGGCCAAGTCAGCTACAGCTAGGTACATATACAGATGCTCCCCTGGTTCGGGTTTTGTCAAGACCAGGGGGGAAGACAGATACGTTTTGAAATCTTCAAAGGCCGTTTGGCATTCGGCCGTCCATTCAAAATGGTTGGCTTTCTTCATGATCTGGAAGAACGGGATAGCTCGATCGGCCAGTTTGGATAGGAATCTGCTCAGGGCTGCTAACCGACCGGTCAATCTCTGCACTTCTTTGAGATTTCTTGGAGCCTCCATATCCACAATTGCCTTTACTTTTTCTGGTTTGGGCTCAATCCCCTTCTCGCTCATCATGTATCCCAAAAATTTGCCCCCTCTTACAGCAAAAGCACATTTTTTGGGATTCAGCCTCATATTTGCCTTTTGCATTATCCCGAACACCTTTTCTATGTCCAGGACATGGTTTTCCTTTTTCCTGCTTTTGATCAGGATGTCATCAACATAAGCTTCCATTGTGACCCCCAGCACTTCTTTGAACAGCATCCCGATCATCCTCTGGAAAGTTGCCATTGCGTTCTTTAATCTGAATGGCATGACGATATAGCAAAACACACCATCCGAAGTAACGAACGCCGTTTTCTCCGCATCAGCCGGGTGCATGAATATCTGATGGTAACCCGAGAAAGCATCCATGAAGCTTAGCAATTCACATCCGGCAGTTTCATCTACTAGCAGATCGATCCTCGGCACTGGATAGGGATCCATGGGACAAGCCTTATTCAGGTCAGAGTAATCCACGCACATTCTCCAAGTAGATTGTTTTGGGGCTAGAACCACATTGGATAGCCATTCTACGTGGATTACCGGACGGATGTGCTTTATTTTCAGCAAGGTGGCCACCTCCTTCTTTGTGAATTCCCGCCGTTCGGTTGCTTGATACCGTTTCTTCTGCTGGACTGGTTTTGCATCAGGCCGAACGACAAGTTTGTGACATATTATCTCCAGATCAATACCGGGCATATCTTCTGTCCCCCGGGCAAACAGTACCTGAAACCTTTTTAGGACGACAATCACGCCATCCCGGATGTCAGCCTCCAGGTCCACCCCAATAGCTACCTTACGGTTCGGGGGGAATCCAGGTCGATTTGTTCAAGAAGAGTGGCGGGTTCTGGGTGTGCCTCGAACTCCGTTCGGTGCGTTTCCACCTCAATTGTATTAACCCGCATCCCACGAGTGTTCATCTGTTTCAGGGCCTCCCGATAACATGTCTGGGCTGTCGTCGGATCAATTCTGGCCACCCCAACCCCAGTGTCTGTAGGGAATTTGATGCATGAGTGGCGGACAGAGGCTATTGCCTCCAGATCTTCCAATCCCGGTCGGCCCAAAATGGCATTGTGGGCACACTTTATATCCACTACCACGAACGTCATTCGGAGTGACACTTTGTGTGTTTCATCCCCAATTTCAACCATCAATTGGATGGTACCCTCAGCTTCAATGCAATTACCAGTGAAACTTGCCAGTGGGGTCCGTAAGTGGGTCAATTGGCTTCTTTGTAGACCCATTTTTTCGAATGATTGTAGATACAATACATTCACATTGCTCCCGGTATTGACCAGTACTCGGTGGATCAAAGCATTGTCAACACACATGCTTACCACCAGTTCATCCCTGTGTGGGCTTGGAGAGTTGGGTAAATCAGCTGGCCCGAACGTGATCGGGTCCGTCCTTCCTTTCTTCCGGGGGGAGCGGAGACGGGTCCCACATAAAGACTTCGCTCGAACCTTTTCCGTTCGGCGTTTGAATCACCTGTCTCCCCTCCCCCGAATATAACCTTGACCTCCATTCGAGGTTTCTTTCCAGGGCCTCCCGAGCCCTCTGGTTCATCCTTGGGGGGAACATACACATCATTTTGAGGCTGGGCGTCACGTTGGGCATCCCGGCGCCAGCTATTAGGTTTCCTGATTGGTTTCAACGTGCCCACAGCGCTTGGATCCTTATTCACATACTTGCCCAGATGACCCCTTCGGATCAAATCCTCAATGGCTGTTTGTAGGGCCCTGCAGGCATTGGTGGCATGACCCTTCCTGTTGTGATATTTACAGAAAGCATAGTCGTCCGCTCCCATAAACTGTCCAGAATCAGTCGGGAGGGGAATATTGTCCCTCTCGTTCTGATAAATGGTCGCTACTGATAGGACCAGGGGTGTAAATCTCCCTTGCTTGGGGGGTATAGCGGCCGCTGGGCTAGGACCCAGCCGATCGGCCATTCTGATCGGGGCAGCAGGCGCAACGACCTTATCCCTGATCATTATCTCATCTTCTAGGGCGGCATGCTTGCGAGCCCTGTCTAATACCTCGGCGTAGACTGTACCCGGATTTTTCTTTAATTCCTTGTACAACTCCCCCGTTCGGAGAGCATTCGTGAACAGGGTAATGGCGGTATCATCCGTCAAGTTTCCCACCGTCAAAGTTTCATCCCTCCATATTTTCAGAAATTGATTGAGGGTTTCTTTGGCGTTTTGCTTCACGCTGGTCAAATAACTGAAGTGCCGTTTGGGATTGGCACTGGAAGCAATCTGGGCCAAGAATAACGCCGATAACTCGGCAAAGCTGTTGATTGATCCGGGCTGTAGTGTCCCGAACCACTCCTGGGCGGGGCCCCTGAGCGTACTAAAAAACAACCGGCAAATAGCGGCCTCGGGTGCTCCTAGCAGCATGAGTCCCCCTTGGTAACTCCTCAAATGCACGTGGGGATCTCCCACCCCGTCATATATTTGGCCGGTCGGTGGCTTGGCACCCCCTTGGATATCTACGTACATGAGTTCCCTAGTAAAAGGGGAAGTAATTCCCAGCTGAACTGGGGCAGGTTGTATAGGTGCCCTGTTCATTTGGTCCCGCATCTCATTCATCTGCCTCCTCATCTCGGCCATTTCTTCCTCCTGGGCCGTCAAAGGGGGCGGTGGTGGAGCCCTCATGTCCGTATAGTCCCGGTCCCAATGCCATTGAGGGGCCCTGGTATTCTCCCGCTTGGCATTCTGGAAATGATGACCAATGGGAGTTGGTCCTCTAGTTTGTGACCCGATCGGGGTTCGATCACTGGAACTGTGGTGCGCTGTTGGTGGGGCGCTACGTCGATTATCCCGATGGGCATGCGAATGGGATGATGCTGTAGTTGTTTCCGTGCGTGGAGTCTCCCCTGTAAAGTTGGACCCTCCTTCCTCCTCGTTCGCCATATGCTGCATGACCTAAGCCATGTCTCGCATGGCCTGAGGATTTCTTCTCAGGGATTCGGGAATCACAAAATCCCCATCAAAACGAGGATACGATCCTCGGCTGGATTGTCCCTGAGGGTTTTGACTCCCCGGGGTGTGACTCCTCCCGTGACGGCGTGAACCGTCGTTTGTATGATAGGAGCTGATTCTGACCATTTTTGAAAATAGAGGTTTTTGGATGATTTGAATGTGAAACTTTTTGCAAGTTTCCCACAGACGGCGCCAATGTTGAAGGTAAATCCCGTAGATCCGAAAGCCCAACACGAACTTTGGATATATCAGGAATGACACAGAATCGAAGTGTATAAACAAAATATAAAATGTGAACTCACTAATACTCGAAAACTCACTTGTATTAACTAACCAGTCTGATTACAAGGTGTTTCCCGATCGGTAGGTCGGAAACAATGCTTTAATACAAGAAATAAGAGCAATGATGCTATTTTAGAGCCTGAGTATTGAAATGCTAACCCTTACAATGACTTGAAACCTTCTATTTATACTAATGGAGAGCATGGGCTGCCCTATGCTGATTGGCCATTGTTCCACCGACTTGGTCACCCATGTTTCCACTTGCTGATGTCACAATCTGGCATTAATTGCACCTGGCCACTTGCCGGTTGGCCGTTGCTTGAACGGGATGTTGGGCTATGCTGAAGATGTTGTCAAATTGGCCTAAGTATGATATATAGTCCGAACCCCGTTCGGTATGTCTTCTTACTAGGCCAACCCTTATTTGGGCCGAATCTCGTTCGGTATTAATTTTACCTTGATTATCTCATCATAGCGTGATGGGCCCGTTGCTTGGGCCGGATATCTTGGGCCTTCCGGACCCGGGTATTGGGCCTCTCGATCAATATCCCAACAAACTAAAAACGGAATTTAATTAAAACTTTCTTTTAAGAGAAACTACATACTTACTCGTAGAACTTCAATAAGTGTTCAGAGTTCCAAACCCTATCTCCAAGGGCTTATTTGGAACTTCTGGCAGACCTCGCATTTTCGCGCGAAGTCGGCACAGTCCCTCATAATGGTTGGCCAAAAATATCCTTGTAAGATAGCCTTTCTGCCCAAAGTAAACACACCTTGGTGTGAAGAACAGATATCAGCGTGCAACTCCTTTACTACTTGAAGGGCCTGTTCAGGCCTTAGGCATTTCAGCAGCACACCATCATAGCTTTGTTTATAAAGCTTCCCGTCCTGGATCATGTAGCTCGGAGCCCGCCTCCTGATCACCCTGGCCTTTTCTTCATCTGTTGGTCATGTTCCGCTTTCCTTGTATTTTGTTATATCATCAATCCAACATCTTGGTGCAGACCTGATGGGCAGAATCTCTTGATCTTTTGTCACTTCGATGATTGGCTTGCTTAATTCTTGTATCTGAGCTATGCAAATGAGGTGCTCATGCGCATCCATTGTTAATTTTGACAAGATGTCTGCTTCCTCATTCTGAGCTCGTGGGACACGTACCAGATCGGATTGGTCGAAATGTTTAGTGAGTTCTGATGGAGTATATGGGTCTAGACCCCAGGACCCACATACTCAGAAGAATAAGAGGCACAGCTGTCACCCAGTGGGACCTTCGTTGGCTAGATGACCCTCCATCGGCCAGAAAGACATCAGCTCAGAACATGGTCCAGAAGCCAGGAGAACTGGGTGTCCCCATCGGTCGGGTCTCCATCGGCCATGGCTCCGTCGACCAGACCCTCGTCGGCCACAGAGAGCTCCCAGAACCGGACTTCACACTTACTCATTTCTACATATTTTGTACTCGGCCCAATAGTGGCCCAATTGTAAATGGGCCTCCCAAACCAAAGACTTGGGAGCCCAACCCTAATTTCCTCTATAAATACTCCCCTTGGGAGTAATTGTAAGGGGTTCACAAATCATTAATATCAAGCATTTATAACACTTCTCTCTCTAGCTCTCACTTCTCTCTAGGAGTTAATACTCCATCATTTGGTGCTCTCGTTGAGAGCTAGAACAATCAAGTTAGCCTCCTTCGTCGCTACCAAGCACAGCTAACTGATCATGGGAAGAACTAAGTCCAACAATAACCTCCTCGACAAGGCCATCCCTGAGGCCCAAGAAAACAGGGAACATGAGGAGGACGCTACGGCCGACAAGGCCGCAGGCGAGGATGTTTTCCAGGAGGCCATCGACCTCACGAATGACCTTCGCCACCAGCTCAACGGCAGCGTCCCTGACGCCCGCATCGCCTTGGAGAAAAAGCGCCTAGACAAGGGCGAAAATGCATCCGGGCAACCGGCTTCTCCTGCCATTGACCCTCAGTTCCAAGCCGCACTCTCGGCTATCATCGCCAGTTTGGCCCAGAACCCCACCGTCCTTAGTGCACTCATGCCAAGGACTAGGGAGAACACGATGCCGCCGCCTCAACCCCAGCCGTTGGCCATCAAGCTAGGCAATGACGAAGGGTTGATGCCCCATGACATGATGTCGTCCCACTCCCACCCTGCTTCCCCGCTTCGAGCTGGACCGACCCCAACGCGTGGAAAAGCCTCAACCTTTAATAGGCTAGGTGACACGTGCCATCGGCCTGTTTCGGAGAGGATGGCGGAACGGATTGGTGAGCGTGAGCCTCTCTCACTAAGGGAAAGCTTGGGGTCCATTTCTCGGACAGCGGATCGACCCCGCCTGGACAAAGGCAAGGGAAAACTGCATGAGGGTGACGCACGCCACCAAATCAACACGGCTCACGCAGCCCGCTTGCAGACACAGGGTGCCACCATGGCCGCCAAGGAACCCAGGGATGAGGTGATCGCCCAACTCGAGCAAAGGATCGCTCAGATGGAGGCCAAACAGCTGGCCACCACCCCCACGGGCAACTCATCCAGGGATCCCGGTTTCAACGCCCTTCTACACAAGGTTAGCATCTTTGAGAGGGAGTTGGCCGAAGGACGAGGAGACCCCATCGTCCAGGTCAAGACGAGGACTCCTTTCACTGACAGGGTACTCTCAGCCCCTATCCCCGAGAAGTATAGGGAAACGCCATCAAGCCCTATGACGGCCGCTCCGACCCTCAGGAGCACTTCAGCCGCTATCAGAACAATATGCTGATGGTGAACGCGTGGGATAAATACCTCTGTCGTTGGTTCCTTTACACTCTTGAAGGACCGACGTACGAGTGGTTCAACGTGCTTCCCGAAGGAAGCATAGACTCATGGCAGGATCTTGCCCAACGCTTCCTCACCCACTTTGCCGGGAGGAAGCACACGAAGAAATATTTCACCCATCTTCTCTCCGTCAAGCAGCAACATGACGAATCACTTCGATCGTTCATCGACCGATGGACGGGGGAGACCGATGAGGTCGGGGGGCCGATGAGCGCACCCTCCTTGTCCTTTTTCAGGGTACCCTCCGCAGCACCCCATATGCGAGGAGTCTCATCACTGACCCTCCAAGGTCCAATATGAAGGCACTCCAAAGAGGGAACTTATACACTGATGCCGACGAGCTCCACAACCACAAGAAGGATGGGGGGCACCCCTCCAAGAAGATAAATACTACGCCAGCTCCAAGTGCACCCTCGGTCGGGGACCGAGGTCAGGGTGGACAGAGCTGACATGGGTCTGGCGGACAGAACAAGAAGGACCGCCCATGGCGGCCAAGGATGGAAAGGCCGAAGACCCTCCTCACTCATTCAGTCAGCTCCATCCTCGATTATGCTGAGGAACATGATCTTATTGAACGAGATCCTCGGTCGGCGAAGGAAATCTACGTCGTCCATCAGGGCGTCACCTACTGCCGATACCACAGGAACACCTCCCACAACACAGACGACTACGTCACACTGAAAAGAGCCATCGAGAAGGGTGATTCGTCAGGGGGAACTCTCCCAATTTGTTAAAGGTGGCCCACGCAAAAATACGTGGGCAAACACCGGCAAACATGGGGGCGAACCCTCTGCGAAGAAGCATGAGATCGACAGACTTAGCGATGACGAGGAAGACTTCGAGGAGCCCCCTCCGAAGAAGAACCACATCCATCTCATTGTGGGGGGCAACACTGGGGGAGACTCAACCACCCAAAGGAAGAAATGGGCCCAATCCCTTTACATTGGGGAGGTGTCCCATGCTCCCCCCCAACCGAAGAAGCAGCGGACGGAGGCGATCACCTTCACCGACAAGGATCTACCTCCAGGACCCACATCACACAGGGACGCCCTCGTCATCCGATGCGAGATAGGTAATTCTATCATCCACCGCACTTACATCGATACGGGGAGCTCCGTCAATGTCATGTACCTTGACACGTTCAAGCAGCTGAAGCTGAACAAGGCCCTGCTCAAGACGATACGGACACCGTTGTCCGGCTTCACCGGGGACTCTATCAACGCTGAAGTCACGATAGTCATCCCCATGGAGGTCAGCGACGGCTCCCATCGCGCCAAAATTGACATGGAATTCATGCTGGTCAACCTCGAGTGCGTCCACAACCTGATCTGGGGGGAGGCCGGCACTAGAGGACCTGAAGGCCATCATCTCCATGAAGCACCTGTGCCTGAAGTTCCCTACCAGTGGCGGTATCGGCTATGCCAGGGGGAATACCAGGAGAGCCAGAGCATGCTACCTCAAGCTGACGAAGCCGGGCGCAGGCACCGAGCAAAGGGTAGACACTATCACCGCCACCGTTGCCAAGACGAGGAGAGGCCACGTGCTGAGCCAACCGAAGAAGTCGAGGAGGTCCCCCTGGATACTTCTCCCCCGGGACCAACGCGACGGCATCCTCCAAGTCCTGCGGTCATATGCAATCATTTTTGCGTGGGGGCCGGACGACATGCCAGGTATCAGCCGAAAGGTGATCACTCACCGGCTGTCAGTCGATCCCGCCTCCACGTCAGTCAAGCAGAAGTGGCGCTCCCTTTCAGCCGACAAACGGGACTTCATCAAGGAGGAGGTCACCATGCTCCTCTCAATCAGCCACATCAAGAAGGTGACATACCCAACCTGGCTGGCCAATGTTGTCCTCGCCCAGAAACCGCTGACGTTCAGAATGTGCGTTGATTACACTGACCTGAACAAGGCGTGCCCTATGGACCCGTTCCCTCTCCCTAACATTGATCAATTGGTGGACGAGACGGCGGGGTGTGAGCTGATGTCGTTTCTTGATGCCTTCAGGGGGTACCACCAGATCTTCATGCACGAAGATGACGTCGAGAAGACGGCCTTCATGACCCCGGAGGGAATTTTCTGCTACCTCGTCATGGCCTTTGGGCTCAAAAATTCAGGCGCCACATACACCAGGATGGTAGCCAAAATCTTCAGAGTAGTCCTCGGCCAAACGATGTAGGCATATGTCGACGACATGATCGTCAAGAGCAAGCAATCTACCACTCATGCTGACGACCTCCGGGAAATTTTTGAAATCATGATGAAGTTCCAGCTACGCCTGAACCCCAAGAAGTGCACCTTCGGCGTCCAGGGAGGCAAGTTCCTCGGCTACATGGTCAGCTGAAGGGGCATTGAAATAAATCCGGAGAAGATCCAGGCCATTGTTAACATGGAGCCGCCACGAAATGTGAAGGAGGTATAACGACTGACGGGACGCATTGCGGCCCTGAACCGTTTCCTCTCGAAATCGGCTGAAAGGTCTCTCCTTTTTTTTCCAAATCATGCGCAAGGCAAACAGCTTCAAGTGGACGATGAAGTGCCAGCAAGCATTTGAAGAGCTGAAGCAGTACCCATCGTCCCCTCTCGTGCTCTCCAAGCCCAAAGCCGGTGAAACCCTCTTCTTGTACTTGGGGGTGAGCACGTCGGCCATCGGTTCCGTGCTCATCCACGAGGATGAAGGGGTGTAGAAGGCAATTTTCTACGTCAGCGAGACGCTACGAGAGGCCGAGCTCAGGTACTCCCCCATTGAGAAGACGGTACTGGCCATCGTCCACACAGTGAAAAAGCTAGGGCACTACTTCCAGGCCCATGCCATCCACGTCTTGACCCAACAGCCCCTTAGAGCACTCATGCGGAGCCCCACCAGTTCCTCAAGAATGGTGAAGTGGGTGATCTTCCTTCGCCAATTCCAGATTGAAATCAAGCCAAGGCCATCTATCAAGGGGTAGGCCTTGACCGACTTTGTAACCGAGTGCACGGCAAGGGAGACGGCCGCTGCCATACCCGGGCCGGAGCCAGATGAAGCATGGACCCTTTTCACTGTTGGTTCCTCGGCCGCCAAAGCATGCGGGGGGGGGGGGGGGGGGGGGGCGTCCTCATCTCCCCTGAAGGATTCAGGGCTTACTATGCCATCCGCTTCAACTTCAGGGTATCAAACAACGAAACCGAGTATAAGGCCCTCCTCAGCGACCCAGACTCGCCGCCGGCCTCAGAGCACGACACATCAGAATCAGATGCGACTCCAAGCTGGTGGTGGGCCAGGTCGAGGGCTCATACGAGGCCAAAGAAGGGAGGATGAGGCAATATAAACAAGCGGCTGAGGAGTTACTCAAGGCATTTGAAATCTATGAGATCACACAGATCCCAAGGGCAGAGAATGTTGAGGCCGACATCCTCTCCAAACTTAGCACAGACACTCCAGAGCACATCTCCAAGATAGCCAAGATCGAGGAACTCAGCATGTCTAGCATTCATGCCAGCCCGGTCATGTGCATCCAGCATCGGCCGGAGGACTGGATCACCGATATCATAACCTTCATTACTTCGGGAGAACTACCCCAGGATGAGGAGAGGGCCAAACTAGCCACACTCAGTGGCCCAAGCTACTCCATCGAGGATGGAAAGCTCTACAAGAGATCTTACAACGGCACCCTCCTCCGATGCCTACACCCAGATGAGGCCGAAGTGGCCATGGAGGAAGTCCACTGTGGCGTCTGCTCCTCACACCAGGGCCCTTTCAGCATGTCCCGTCGTCTCGTCGTCCAGGGCTATTTCTGGCCGACGATGGCACGGGATTGTGTTAATCTAGCCAGGAAGTGTACCGCGTGCCAGGTACTTCAGAAGGCCCCTGGTCGGCCAGCTGTCAACTATGCCCCGGTCAGCACTGCAATCCCATTCTCAAGATGGGGAATTGACCTGGTCGGCCCCCTGCCCAGAGCCGCCGGTAACAACCGCTACATCATCGTCGCCGTTGACCACTTCACCAAGTGGGTCGAAGCGGAACCTTTGGCCAGCATCACAGGGGCCAGGTGCCAGAGGTTCATCCACAAGAACATCCTTACCCGCTTCGGCGTCCCCCAGGAGATCATATCGGACAACGGCACCCAATTCGAGGCCTCCCCTTTCCAAGAGCTCCTCCAGGAATGGGGAATCAAGCATCGTTTCTCCTCCGTTGCCTACCCTCAAGGTAACAGGCAAGTTGAGAACGCCAACAGAACCATTCTGGAGGGCCTGAAGAAGAAGCTCCAGGATGCAGGAGGCAGCTGGGCCGACGAGCTCCCCAACATTCTTTGGTGTTACCGTACTACGCCGAGGAGGGCGACGGGCGAAACACCCTTTGCCCTTTTCTATGGTTTTGAGGCAAAGGCGCCCGCAGAGGTCACCATACCCAGCCGACGGGTGGAGCAATACGAGCTTGAGGCCAACGAAGAAAGCATGAAGATCGACCTCCACCTGATCGAAGAAAGACGAGAGCATGCCTTCATCCGGATAGAGAACTATCGGCGTCAAGTAAAATCATACTACGACGCCAAGGTACGTTCCCGGGAATTCCAAGTGGGGGACTATGTCCTTCGCCGAAGGGAGGCGAGCAAGCCGACGGAAGGTGGCAAGCTGGCACTCAAATACGAAGGCCCCTACATCGTCAGTGCTGTAGTCAAGCCCGGCACCTACAAACTAAAACGCCCAAATGGGTCTAATGTACCACGAACATGGAATGTACATCACTTGGTGAAAATTTATCAGTAATCCGAGGACGATGAAGCCGGCAAAGCCCTCGCTTTCCCACGGGTTATTGATCGATCACCACCTTCGGCCTCGAGCCACTTATCAATAAAAGTTGTATTCTACTTGCTTTTTTCTAAAAACTTTAAGGAAAAGATATTGTATTACATCGACCCCTTAGAGCGAAATGCTCAGGAAAGGCCGACAAAGCACATCATTTCGACCCCTTAGAGCGAGCCGCTCAGGTATGGCCGACGATGTCCCCAGGACGATGGGCCAGCAAACAGCCCGCGTCTTGAAATGGGAAGCTCATTGCGTCATCCACTCGCGAAATTGCAGGATGATAGGTCTGAAATCATGGCCGAAGTGACAAAAATCCCCAAACTCAGGGATGAGGAACGACAGTCGTCGGTAACCGGCCAAAAGCCTTAGCCCGCGTCATAAATAGACGACGGGACCTTCCTGAGATCATGGGACGATCCAGTAGGACTCCCTACCGACTGAAGGACTATCGACCCCTTCGGCCGAAGCCTGAAAAAAAGGATACCCACTCCTCGCTCAAAGAAGTAAAAAGGAAGATTATAAAAGAGGGACAGCCGAAGGACCGTGCACTTGCCGGCCTAAGAGCGAAATCCCCAAAAATAAAAGAGGGAAGCCGATAGACCGTGCACTCGCCGACCTAAAGCGAAATCCCCAAAAATAAAAGAGGGAAGCTCATGGACCATGCACTTGCCGGCCTCGAGCCATAAAAATAAAATCCCCAAAATTTGACAAGTACATATCAGTTAAACAATAAAGGACATGCAATATGGACAAGGCATTCATGCACGAACTACCCAAAAGAAAAAAAAACTTGGACAAAAATTCCAAGGCAGACTCTTTTGGCCGATGAGGGCACGAGATAGCCGGCAGGAAATCAAGTAGTTCGTGGGAAACTCCCTCAGCTGACAAAAGGGCGAAACCTTTCATCGTCCACTTCCAAAGGAAGTAACTACCTAAGTCTGTTGAACACTTTATAGAAAAATTTCAAGGTACTTGGAGAAAATTCCCAAGTGGCATTGAGAGCGGCCGACAAGAGTCCCAAAGCTGAAAGTGAAACAAACCACCTAGTTTCCTTTAGTCGAAAATGGGAAAAAATCCACAGTGACCGAACAAGGGCCAACAACCCTCATCGTCTACACCGGGGTGAAGCAACTACATACTCTAAGCTAAACACTTAGAAATACTTTCAAAAGTATGAGAGAGCCAACAAGCAGTACGAGGACGAGGAGGACATCTCTCCCTCAGTCGAGAAAAGGGCGAGACCCATCATCGCCCGCGACCACAGTAAATAACTACTTGAGCTTTTTTGACACTTAGAAGAATTTGAAAGTAAAAATCAAAAGAAAGGGAAGGGGAGCGACACAGGATGAAGATGACATAAAGGCCGGGAGCGGCGGCTAAACACTTCCATTCAGTGAAATTCATTACAAGAGGAGGGCACAACGGCCATTACACATACCGTTAAATTTATTACAGGCACTACGGCCGTTACATATTATGAACAAAAAAAAAAGGGAGATCAGGCTTCTCCTCCACCAGCATCAGGAACAGGCACACTAACAGCATCATCAGCCTGGGAGGAAGCCGAGTCCAGGAACACCTCCTCATCGTCCCAATCCTCCCCGCCGACACTGGAGCTAAGGATTGGGGCTTGCCTCTCCTCCGCCGGAAGCTTGGCCTCCTCCTCAGGATCCTTCATCTTAGGGGGCAGCTTCAGCTTGTGAGCGAACTTCTTGTTCAGCTTCAGCTCTTGGCACCTTCGGCGCAGCCTCCTTTAGATAAGCCGCTGCTGGCCTATGTCGTAATAGACCGACATCTCCCTCTCGAAGTACTCTCGGCCGGCAGGAGAGTACTGGCTCCAATCCTCGAGTCTGGCCGCCACAAACTCATAGAACCAGAGCCGGCGCCCCTCCACTTGCCAGCCTTCGACCAAGAATTTGTCAACGGCAGCATCGGCGGCTCTCTCGGCTTCAGTTTTGGCCTTCTCAGTCTCATCAGCCTGGCGGCGTTCAGCCTCACGAGCCTCCTTCTCATCAGCGAACTTGGCCAGGGCATCATCCCTGTCAGCAGCCACTTGGCGGTAGGCCGCATCGGCCTCATAGGCCCTCTTCTTCAGGACCTCAACCTCGATCCGCAATTGGTCTAGGCAGCTGACGTGCACTTGTCGTGAGGTGCACTCAAAATAATTTATCAATACAACACTAATACGTAGTATAGTGAAGTAAGGTTCGTACCCACAGGGAAAGGAATACTTTTCTTTTATATAAATAGTAATAAGGGGGTTTTAAGTTTGATTTGATTGAATTTAATTAACACTAAGATAGACGACTTATATGAGTTTAATTTATAGAGATGAAGACTTGGTTTTGCTTTTATCCACTTAATGAAATGTCCGTCGATCCCGGTTATATCTTTAACTATCTTTCTCTCGAATACTCAATCAAGGAGTATATCCAGTTCATCGAGGGTAGTTATTAATAACGAGACGCGTTCATTAATAAAACTTACTACCGAGTCAATATAGAACACGCGCCGTATATTAACACGATAGTAGCAATAAACTTGAGATGAAAACGATTGAGATTGATAACCTCAACACAAGCGGTTTATCGGTTTAATCAATATAATTAATTCCCCTTAGATTATTAATCATGAGACGCATGCATTAACAATCCAAGTTTACTACCGTTGAAGGAACCGAATTAATAAAAATCGTATTAATCGATTGATTCTAGTAATAATTAATATATGGAACAAAACTAGTTGATCCTTTAAGTAATGTTCAAAATATTAATATGAAATATGAATAGGAATTAATTAATAATCAAGGAAGAATATTAAAGAGTATGAATCCTACTATAGTTAATATCAAGATGTTAACTAATTGTCATCTCAGTAACACTCCCCAATATTAACATAGAGGAAGAAATAACTATTACTATAACTAATGTCAAGATGTTAACTAATTGTCATCTTAGTAACACTCCCCAACATTGATATATAAATAGTATTTAAAGGAAGAATTAATATTCAAGGAAGAAAATTAAAGAGAATAACTCACAACTTACAAATTCATTAAGCTTCAAAGTAGCGAAACCAAGATGGAAGAGTTTAGCTCCTCATTTGGAGACTAAACATGATGAAAATATAAAGAAATAACTATTCTAGACTGAGCTTAGAAGTATATAGGAATTGGTGATTTTATTGTGAAAGAAATGGGTGTATTTATAGGCTTTTGGGAGCTGCAGGGGCTGATACCCGACCGGGTATATAGGATACCCGACCGGGTATCTTAGGAAATTTCCCAGAAATTCACTTTTCTGGGCATACCCGATCGGGTATGTCGGCATACCCGATCGGGTATGTCGGCATACCCGATCGGGTATGTGACAAATCTTAACGAAATCTTGCTCCCACGATGATTTGTTCCCGGATTTGATTTGGACAATCGAATCAAGCAAATACTCGATCGGATATAGGCAATACCCGACCGGGTACATGAGTATTTTTTTCAAATCAAAATCTTTTTTGCCTCCTTGCACTTTCCTTGATCTTTTAAGGTCCAATCTTGATCCCTTGGATGATCTTTGACCTGTTTAGCTCAGAAAAGTCCTAATCTAAACAAATTACAAATAAATATGAAAATAAAGTATTAGACCAAAAGTGTGTAATTTCCTCAACTAGAACTAATAAAAACTAGTTAAAAATACAAACATACAATCGGAAATTACATGAATATCAGCAGCTCATGGCCTCCTCAGCCGAGGCAGTCTTCTGCTCGACCTCTTTCAAACATACAAACATACAATCGGAAACTAGGACGATAGAAACACTTATGACGACAAAAAAGAAAAAGACGGAAAAAATAATGCAAGGAACTTACTTGGACGACGAGGTCCATTCCACCGTCATAAATTCTGATGGGGCCAAGCTTCTTGAGATAGGCCCGGTCTTCGACTGGGACGCCTTGTGCAAGCACATCATGGCCGTCGACGGCATCATTGAAGACGCCTCCCTTTACAGGGTACTCCACTTCCAGTTTGTAGGTCCCTACGGCCAGCTCCTTCCCGGCCCTCCTCCTCCGGGAGTCCTGGACGACAGGGAGGGGCTGGGAGACAGCAGCGGATGAAGGAGCATATACCATGTCGACTACAATGACAGCATTGGAACCTCCAGCATCTCTGGCCGGCATGGTCGCAGCCGCGGCAGCAGCTTCGATCGAAGGTGAAGCCCTCTTTGACTTCTTGGCAGGCTGCATGCCGGCCTCCGTCAGCTTCTTCTGGCCTTCGTCGGCCTTCCATTTCTTCTTCAGCTGGGTGGGTGGCTTTGACGCCTGAGCAGCGCTCGACTGTGCTCCGGCCTCGGCTACCTGCTTCGCAGCATCCTTGGCGGCCTGCTCGGCAGCCGCCTTCGCCCTGATCATGACAGATCGACGATCCATGACAAAGTGCACGGAAAGAAAAACACAAAAGAAAATGGGATCAAGTACTTTTGGAAGGCATTAGCATCGGCTTCAGCAGGCACACCCAAATCCGGACCGTCGGCCTCCTCAAAGGTGGTAGTCATCTTCGGCCAAATGGCGACATCGTCCTCCACATCCCCGTACACAAAGTGCCTTACGAAGCCGAGGGCGGCCATCTTATACTCCGTGATGTAGTGCTTCACGCTCCTCGGCCCCCCTCCAGGAACGCCGCCACCTGAGTGTCCAAAATGAACTCTTCAGTGCATCATGGAGGTTAAACCTCCCGCTGTGGGCGACGGAAGGAAACTCGGTCCCACCTTCGCCCAGAGACACGAAGACAAATTTGCTTTTCCACCCATGGATGGACGTCGGGAGATCACAGAAGGACCTCCTGTTCTTCACCTACTGCAGATTGGCATAGCCGGCACAGTTCTGGTGGCTACCCTGGCCTATCTGATACAAGTTCATAAAGAGAGCCGTTGTCGGCTTGAAATCCAACTCGTCACAACGAAGGAGAAAGCCGATGATCAACGAGTAGATGTTCGGGGTCAGCAGGGCCGGAGGAAGCTCCACCATGTCCATATACTCCGTAATGAACGGATGGAGGGGGAACCTGAGCCCCTTGGCAAAACTCATGGGGTATACTCCAAAGTACCCCGGCGGTGGATTAAGTACGTGGTCCGTCGGCTTAGAGGCCCATACCCTACCAAACGGCCCCACGTACATCTGAGCAACCAAGTACTCGGCCGTACAGCTCTGCGGCCTGATAATACGGACGTTAGCGAGATCCAAGAAGGAGAAAGTGGGACCCTTCTTCGGCTGACGCCTTCTCTTCGGGGCAGTCCCTTTAACGGCAAAGACCGATTTCGGGCAAGGGATGGCGGCAGAAGTAGACGCTCCATCCATGGCGCGGGAGACACCTACGTCCTCGCCCTCAAATGATGAGGCAGCCTCCTCATACGCATTTTTATCGTCCTTCGGCTCCCCTGATTTGAAGGAGCTCAAATCCTCTATCTCCTCGCAGAACTCTTCCACCACTCCATAATCCAGGGACTTGGCAAAGGCCTCGTCGTCGTACGGGTAGTACTCTTCGTCCAGGGTCTTCATCTTAACAACTAGCGGAGCCCTAAAGGGAACTACTTTGGATCTAAGGTCGGTTTTTTACTAACACTAGATCAAGGCCTAAGGAAGCAAAACATGCAAGAAATCGGAGAAGGGTTTGATGAACTGACCTTTGAAGTTTTGAAGAACGGAAGAACACTCGAATGGTCCTTTATCTCTCTAGAAAATTGGGCAGCGCTTCGTTATCTCAGAATGCAATAGGGAGTTCCTTCGGAAGGAGGGGGTATTTATAGACCTCTCCCCCAACGATCACTACACGTGGCACTCCCCCATTGGCCACATGAACGGCCACCACTCCCAAGGCCCAATGGGCTGCCACCGGTTCAGAAGATGGTCCAGACCCACTTCCATCAGTACCAGTCCATTGCCAACATGCCAGCAGTCAGCGCCCATAACAGCCAAAGCATTCAACGGCCAGACCAAGGAGAAACATCTGACTCCACCTCATCTCTAAGCAACCAATAATCATGTCAACGGCTGGTCACACCACAAAGTATGCCCATATCGGCTTAAACACACTACCAACAACAGGGCCCCTTCAACGGCCACAACAGCAAAGCAAAGAACAACCCAACAGCCATCGACCTTTGTATAAAACCCTAATGATAACTTCTTGAAAGCAACTTGCATCCAATGGTTCTCCCACAGGGTTACCTTGGTCAGGAATCGCCAAGGGGTTGGACTCATGGGGATACAAGGATACCGCTTCGGCTTAGGGTTAACACTTACTCCTTCACCCCTCGCTCACTCTCCGGCCTGAAGCAGTGGGGGACTGGGGGACTACACCGGCCTCTGAAATGCAAGCAAGAACAAAATCAAAAAATCCAAAACACATCAAGTCCACAACTACAACATTATGTCATATATGAGCCATAACATCCATGACCTTGTAGTGCACCCTCGGCCGCAACAAAGTCAGCAAACAAAGTACAAATCCTCCCAAAACGTGACGCGTGTCGTCCCTTGACGCGCGTCACACAACGGCTTTGAGATCACGGACTCCACTCTCGGCCAAGATGAGAAAACAGGAACCCAACGTCCTCGAGTCCCCATCATCCATAAGACCAGAATACACACAACTTCTGGATCAGTGCCGTTATCATCTTCAAAGACATGGACACCAAACTACGGATATCACCCGCTTCGGCTTGAAGCATGAAAGAAATCATGAGGCCTCCTCGGCCAAGTCACCAAAAGCAACCACCTGTGACCAAAAAGAAGAAACATCACCCGCATCGGCTAATCAAATCAAGAGCACATACCTTCCGATAATGAAGTTGTTGATCTTTCAAATTGTGTGTTACCTTCTATGGTCTCGTTGTGGGGTTTTTGCCTTGTTGGATGCTTCACAGGTAGATTCCCGGGGCTTAAAGAGATTTATGAGCTTGTGAACAGTTGGGGCGTACACTGTACGTTGCAATCCCATAAAAAGGGATAGGTGGTGTTTAAATTTAAGAATGAGCAGGATAGAAATAAGGTATTTACCGAAGGACCTTATAATATCTTTGGTAGATTACTTTTTTTGAAAATGCTATCTGAGGACTTCACTTTTGATGATGAGGCATTCCTTAAGGTGCCTATTTGGGTTAAATTTCCCAACTTACCTTTGAATTTGTGGAATGAAGAGGCATTGAGCATGATTGCATCAAAGGTGGGTGTTCCTATCACTACGGACAAGGTCACGCAAGAGATGACTAACTACAACTTTGCGAGAGTGTTGATTGAAGTGGATATTACCTTGGCACCATGCCTCTCATTTCCTATCCGGTTACCATCGGGGAAGACTTTTAATCAAGTGGTTGTTTACGAAACATTTCCTAATTTCTGTTTTCATTGCAAATCTTACGGACATCACCCCTTTATTTGCAAGGAATTGGGATGGAAAAATATTGAAAAAGTGATGATTACAGATGGTGTGAAAAAGGGGGTGTACGCCAAGATGAATGCTCTACCCAAGCCCGGATTGGATCCCCAAAACCCCTCTCGGGCAGAACCTGCTGTCCAGGGGAAGTTTGCTGCTAGCCCGACCGGGCAGCCCACAAGCCCGACCGGGCCTCCAGATCTGATTGTTGTCCAGGGGGTAGATAAGAAACAAGAGGAGAAACTGGATGTTGTACTTGATGAAATGGAAGAAGTTGGAATTGTTTCAGCTCGGCCACACTCTGCCCAGGGACCTAACCCGATCGGGCAGGCCCAGAAACCGATCGGGCCACAAGCCAAACTGTCTGCCCAGGGGGGAGACCCGACCGGGTCCTCTCCTCACCCGATCGGGCTTACACACCAGGCTGTTCCCCGAGTTCCAGCAGCTACTGTAGGCAGTTCTTCTGAAGTTGGAGATATTTCTCTGGATGTTGGTGAGAGGATCGTCTTGGATAAAAAAGATGTGAAGCTAGATGATGTTGTTATATAATGTGAGGTGATAAACGGCAAGACACTCAAGTTGGTTGTCAAACCGTTTAAATCCGTGCATACTAATGTGATTCGAGTGGACAATTTCCTTCGACTTACGGATGATTTGGATAAAAAGGGTCTCACTTTTACCGTTGAATGTCTTGAGGGCTTGCCGGGTGTTACAAAGATGAAAGGGGAGGTTCGCTTTGATTCGAAGTTCACTAAACCGTTCCGATTTTTCCTTGGATTTAAATTAGAAACCATTTTCTTTGTTGATGTTGCTTTCCTTAGCTTTTTATTGCTCCTAGCTATTTAGGATTATTATGTCATTTTGGGAGGACTTTTGTGAGTGTTTTTGGGTTCCTAATGTTTTGGATCCAAAATGCTGATTTGTGAGATTGTTTTTCTTGATTTTGTGGTATCCTGAGTTTGTGGATATGCACTTTGATTGTATTTATGATGCATTGTACTATGCTATTTTTTCTGGATATATATATATATTTACATTTTATCCAAAAAAAAAGAGCACATATCGGCCACTGAGCCAGGACACTCATCGTCCTCAAACAAGGAAACTTACCCATCAAAGAGACATCAGCCTTCTTCGTCCACAATGAAGAGCATACAACGGCCAACACGAAGAACCAAAACAGGAAATGGCCACAACGGCCAGAGGACATCAAGACTATGGAATCTACTCTCCCTCACTTTGTCTGCATCTCAGCTCAGAGAGTGGGGGACTCCTGATGGAGTATATGGCTCTAGACCCCAAGACCCACATACTCAGAAGAATAAGAGACACAGCTGTCACCCAGTGGGACCTCCGTTGGCCAGATGACCCTCCATCGGCCAGAAAGACATCAACTCAGAACATGGTCCAGAAGTCAGGAGAACCGGGTGTCCCCGTCGGTCGAATCTCCGTCAGCCATGGCTCCGTCAGCTAGACCCTCGTCGGCCACAGAGAGCTCCCAGAACCGGACTTCACACTTACTCACTTCTACATATTTTGTACCCAGCCCAATAGTAGCCCAATCGTAAATGGGCCTCCCAAGACTTGGGAGCCCATCCATAATTTCCTCTATAAATACTCCCCTTGGGAGTAGTTGTAGGGGGTTCACAAATTATTAATATCAAGCATTTGTAGCACTTCTCTCTCTAACTCTCACTTCTCTCTAGGAGTTAATACTCCATCAAGTTCCATGGATGCATCCTTGTACCTCTGCATTCATGCTTCTTTGGCTTCATATTTGTGACACCACACCCAGATGTTCTTGAAATTCAATTTAGAATTCAAAGTTTATGTATCGATTTCCCTATTATTAAACATTGGCAAAATAATTAATGCTTTACGTAATGTATGATTTAAGCGTGATATTGTTTGGGCCCGTATTATTATGATGGGCTATTAAATACTTAATTGGGTTATCATATTAGATATGAGAGCCCAACATTTTGTAAATAAAGATACATAACTCTTCGATACAAAATAAGCAAGGTCGAGCAGGCTAAGTGTTATTTTGGGCCCAACCTGCTAAAAATAGTAAGTATTCAAGAATGGCGTCCTAGGCCCACTCGAGGGTAGCCCGCACGGTTTGTAGCCCAAGAGTATAAGTGCAAAGGTCATAAATAAGTGATAGGATGATTAGAGAAGAATACAAACTCCTATGGTCCCACCTTTGACATTATTGAGCTAAGTAATGGGAGAAAAGTTTTCTTTTATAATTACACATCATATAAATTATTGGGATACTCCTACACATACTAAAGATCAATAATATGATGTACAAAGTTGACTTGGTCTAAATAAATCAGAATGAATACAAAAAGACATCTCATGATAAAAGATAAAATAATAGGACCCATTTTTTCATTATTTTAAAGTATTGGTAGATATTTTACTCCCAAAATAATTAAGAAACACAAGGATGTGTTCCACACCTTCCCAGCTCCTGCAAAACAAGTGAAAATGTTAGAAAAGGGAGAAGGGGCGGACATAATCAACTTGGGGGGCTGGACTTGACAAAAGAACCAAAGAGGGGAGACCCACCTTGTCAATTTCCGCACAAAATGGGTGTGTGGTTTATCTCCCTCCATAATAAGAGTTATACTCATCCAAATGGAGTGGTTGAGATGTCCCTGGATAGATCTTGAAGTATACGTTTATTATTGCTTCATTTCTGGAAGCGAAGAGAGAGTTAGATAAACAACAACGAGGTAGAGTGAACTGCCGCGTACAAACTTGAGCAGTTGGAGTGTTGGGATTGTTTGCTTCATATCTCGAGCTAAACTCATCCAAATAAGGCATGTGAGGTGTCTACGGAAACCTCTCAAGATAAGGAAGCGGTGAAGGTGCGTTTTTCAGCACACTGAGTAGTAGAAGGCTTCCAAATAATCGAAATAAAATACAAACGCGTAGAAACAGATTTGCTTCTCTAAAGTGAGTTTGAATCCAAAACCTTTCTTTTCACTTTACAAATGATATGAACGATTGGAGGGACTATTATACACTATTCCAAGTGTATAATATGTTCTTTATAAGGTTACTTTATATATGTAAGGTTAAATACTAACCTAGAACAAACCTTGAAAGGTTAGGAAACGAATTCGCCGGCAAACACCCATTCCAGGGGTTGTTTACGTACCATCGGTTGAAGGTTCAGATAGTAACTTGAGGAGGCTACCTAGCATTCATTTCTAAGCAAGGAATCGGTTCTCAACTTGCTTTGGCCGAAGCTTTGACCATTGGATTGAGAAGGAAAAGTTTAAAGCTCATTTGGGGTAACTTGGGGTTACAGCCCATATTGTACTATCACTCCATTTGAGGGTCTTGTGTTTGAAATGCTTATTGTATATATCTATTAGATTCCATCCACAACAGTACTTTATAGTCCTATAGAGTATTGACCCATTCGGGGGCGTCCTGTTGGAAAAATGTGTTAAAAATTGCATTTAATGGTCATTTTGGGGCAATTATTTGAGTGGGGTCCACTTCCGATTTGGGTCGGGTCAAAGTGGTTTCGGATTGTCCTTGTTAAGGGCTACAATTCGATAGATGGTACGCTCAAAACGGATAACGGGTGAATGAGAAATTGATTCTCGAAGTTCACTCGTTGAAATGGAAAAACTGGGAAAATAATGGGTTTCTGAGGTGTTTTATCCCACACCAGAAAACTCAAGGGATTTTCACCCCCTTATAAAGGGAAGCCTCTTTTAAGGAGTTAAGATTCCTAAAGGTAAAGGCTCTCTCTTACGCGCAGGGGGGGTGCCGATCAAATCTCCGACACGGAGAAGAAAAACAGCGACTCATGTGCGCGGGCGACCTGCGGACACGAATGTCGTCCGAAAAATCTATCATTCAAAGATACGGTCTAATTTTTTGTTCTTCCCGTAACGTTTTATTTTTGCCTTCCGAACCAGAGAACCTAAGAGGGTTTCTGTTGGACACCAGAGTACCTAAGAGGGTTTCTGTTGGATCAGAAGACCTGAGGGTTTCTGGTGGCTTCCGGACAGAAGGCCTTGGGGTCTTCTGGTGGCTTCAGACCAGAACACCTCGAGGTGTTCTGGTGGAGGTATTCAGTTCGCACCAGAAGGTCTTCTGGTTCGTTATAGCAATAAATGCCCAACGTTCTTCTCTTTTAATGTTGCGTTCAATGGACAGTTTATGGACGATTCAATGCCCAACGGACAGGTCATTGATGTCCAGCGTTCAGGTCCATTAACATCCCATTTAACACACAATAAATCCTCCTATAAATGGCTGGCAGGTGGTTTGCAACAAACACACGTTCACAAGCAATCATACACGTATTTTAGCTCTCAAAAACACCTTCAGCTCTCTGAAAATTTCCCAAGTGTTCTACTAGTGTTCTAGTTCGCTGGGACTTTCGTTTGTGTGCTCAAACGATCATTCGTTAGCCACTGTATCCTGGGAAACGGTCGTTGCAACGTTCCTAGCACTGTGGGAGGCGACGAATACGTTTTAAGGACATCGTGCGTAACACGAGCTCTGGCTAAACTTTGTCCCATCTCTTTTTCTGTTTTCTTTAGCTATTTTATTAATTAATTAATTATTTTTATTAATTAATACTTCTTCATTTTTCTGAAACACACCAGACAATCTTAAAACGTATTCGATGATTGTGTTACTGTGGTAAACAATCATAAAATGTATTTTTTTCAACCTTGTATCACACAGATACAATCTTAAATCGTAATTTGTCACTTTGGTGAACGAACTTATTCTTTTTGTGTTTTCGGAAAAAGTAAGAAAACGTTAAAATGGCTTCACAAGAAATTGGAAATGTTGGTGGGCAGAACGTGCCAAACGATAATCAATCTGAAAGTGAAGCACCGGTGAACAATGATTCACAACGCGGTGCATCTACTTTAGGCAACCAAGGGGCAATCCCTATGGTTACCGTGCCGAGCAACTCTGTGGAGAAACCCGAAAAATTTAACGGGTTAAACTTCAAGAGGTGACAGCAAAATATGCTATTCTATCTCACTACTCTTGGTCTTGCAAGGTTCTTGACCGAAGATGCGCCGGTAGCAACCAAGGGTGAGGTGGATGCGCAATCTTTCAACGCGGTTGAAGCTTGGAAGCATTCTGACTTCCTTTGCCGAAACTACGTGTTGAACGGGCTGCATGATGCTTTGTACGACGTGTATAGCAAATTAGCTACGGCTAAGGAGCTATGGAATGCTTTGGACCACAAATATAAAAGCGAGGATGTCGGTGCAAAGAAATTTGTTGTCAGCCGATTCATTTATTTTAAAATGGTGGATTCGAAGACGGTCTTAAGTCGAGTTGAGGAAATGCAAATGATCTTCAACAAAATTCGAGATGAAGGAATGATAGTTAGTGAATCTTTCCGAGTGGTGTCAATTATCCATTATTGCCACCGGCTTGGAAGTATTTTAAGAACTACCTTAAGCATAAGCGAAAGGAAATGAACTTGGAGCAATTGATCCTCCGTCTGCGGATTGAAGAGGATAACCGGAAGAACGATGGGAAACTCCCAATCGTTACCAGCACTAAGGCAAATGTGGTGGAGCATGCAAAGGACTCCAAAATAAAAAAACAATTGGAAGATCAAGCTCGGTCCCAAGGGAGGCGTTTCCAAGACGAAGTTCAATGGAAAATGCTTCAATTGCAACAAGAACGGACACAAGTCCGCGGATTGCAATGCACCAAAGAGGAAGAAAGATTCTCACGTGAACTTGGTGCAAGGTGGAAAAAAGGATGAAGACATCATCCTTGCGGCTGTGGTGACCGAGGTCAACCTCGTTGGATCCAATTCTAAGGAGTGGTTTGTGGACACCAGTGCTACCCGGCATATTTGCTCAAACTGGGAGTTATTCACTACTTTTGAGCCATCAAATGGTGAGAATGTGTGGACGGGAAACTCGGATCATTCCGCGGTTGAAGGCGTGGGCAAAGTGATCCTGAAGATGACTTCAGGCAAGGAGCTGACTCTCAACCAAGTGTTGTTCGTTCCGGAAATACGCAACAACCTGATTTCCGGTTCGTTGTTGAACAAACATGGCTTTCGCATGGTGTTTGAGTCGGACAAACTAGTTTTGTCTAAATCGGGAATGTATGTGGGCAAGGGGTATACATGTGATAGGCTGTTTAAGCTCAATGTAATGACTATTATTATTAAAAATAATAAAATCCCTTCTGCTTACTTGCTTGAGTCTTCCAATGTGTGGCATGGTAGACTGGGACATGTTAATTTTAATTCTGTACGTAGATTAATTAACATGGAACACATTCCTAAATTCACAATTGATGTGAATCACAAATGTGAAATTTGTGTAGAGGCAAAACTAACGAAAACGTCTTTCAAATCGGTTGAAAGAAAAACGGAACCACTTGAATTAATTCATAGTGACGTTTGTGATTTTAAATCAATACAAACACGTGGCGGTGATAAATATTTTATTACCTTTATCGATGATAGCACTCGCTATAGCTACGTTTATTTATTAAAAAATAAACACGAAGCAATCGATAAATTCATTCTTTATAAGAATGAAGTGGAAAACCAACTTAATCGACGGATTAAAGCGGTTAGAAGTGATCGAGGTGGTGAGTGTGAAGCACCAATTGGTGACTTTTGCGTGAGCGTGGGTATAGTGCATGAACGTGCTGCACCCTATTCACCTCAATCAAACGGTGTTGCCGAACGAAAGAATCGCACATTGAAAGATATGATGAATGCGATGCTAGTAAGTTCGGGCCTGCCATAAAATATGTGGGGCGAAGCAGTCTTGTCAAGCAATTACCTTTTAAATAAGGTTCCCCGGAAAAAATATGATAAAACTCCGTACGAGTTGTGGAAAGGCAGACCAAATATTACAACACCTAAGAAAATAAAAATAGGTCCAAAAACGGTGGATTGTATTTTTATTGGGTATTCACAAAATAGTAGTGCTTATCGGTTTTTAGTGTACGATTCGAATAATCCGGATGTACATAAAAACACAATAATTGAATCAACGAATGCATCATTCTTTGAAGACGTATTTCCATGTAAGTCCAACGAAGGACCAAACACGTCAAAACGAACATTTGACGTAGCTATGGAAAATACAAGCGAGGGGTCCGGAGAAGAACCCGAACCCAGACGTAGCAAACGTGCTAGAGTTGAAAATCCTTCGGACCGGATTTTCTCACATACTTGGTAGAAAATGAACCGGATTTTCTAACATGTTTGGTAGAAAATGAACCACGGACTTATACGGAAGCCGTGACGTCTACCGAAGGTCCTATGTGGAAAGAAGCCATCAAAAGTGAGGTGGATTCTATCCTTAAAAATCACACATGGGAATTGGTTGATCTTCCTCCGGGAAATAAACTTTTGGGATCCAAGTGGATTTTTAAACGGAAAATGAAACCTGACGGTTCCATCGATAAGTACAAGGCCAGACTTGTAAAAAAGGGATACAAGCAACGTGAGGGCCATGATTACTTTGACACGTATTCTCCTGTGATGAGAATAAATTCCATTAGGATGATACTAGCAATTGCCGCATTGCGGAAATTGGAAGTTCATCAAATGGACGTAAAAACCGCTTTTCTAAATGGCGATATAGACGAAGAAATCTATATGGAACAGCCCGAGGGCTTTCGTGTTCCTGGCCAAGAAAGGAAAGTGTGTAAATTAATTAAATCATTGTATGGATTGAAACAAGCCCCTAAACAGTGGCATGAAAAGTTCGACCATGCAATGTTAATTAATGGGTTTAAAATAAACGAAAGTGACAAATGCGTCTATGTGAAGAGCACGGTAGACGGCTATGTCATTTTATGTTTATACGTGGATGATATACTCATCGTGGGTAGCAATAATCTAATGATTAATTCTACCAAAAACATGTTAAATTCTAAATTTGACGTGAAGGATATGGGGATGGCCGATTTAATCCTTGGGATTAAAATAATTAGGGGACCAGACGGTCTTACGCTAAGCCAATCCCATTACGTGGATAAAATCCTTACGAAATTTAATAAGGATGATTATCAAGAGGCAAGGACTCCATTAGATAAAAACGTACAATTTACCGAAAATCGTGAAGAGTGTAATTCTCATGTAGAATACGCTAGGATTATTGGAAGCTTGATGTATCTAATGAGTTGTACCAGGCCTGATATTGCCTTTGTGGTTAGCAAGCTAAGTAGATATACTAGCAACCCCGGTGATGAAAACTGGAAGGCAGTAGTAAGGGTTTTGAGGTATTTACGTAAAACCCAAAACCTTGGACTGCACTATGGAAGATATTCAGCTGTACTTGAAGGGTATAGCGATGCTAGTTGGATATCCGACATAAAGGACTCTAAGTTCACAAGTGGATATGTTTTCACTTTGGGAGGTGCAGCCGTGTCATGGAAATCCTCAAAACAAACGTTAATAGCTAGATCCACGATGGAGTCTGAGCTAATAGCCTAGGATAAGTGCACTGAAGAGGCTGAATGGCTACGCCATTTTCTCGAGGATATTCCAAGTTGGGAAAAGTTTGTCCCTCCAATAAGCATACATTGCGATTGTCAAGCGGTAATTGGAAGGGTACAGAGCAATATGTACAATGGTAAGTCTAGTCACGTTCGTTGTAGACATAACACCATTAAACAACTACTCACAACGGGTGTTATCACTGTTGACTACGTGAAGTCAAAGGATAACATAGCGGATCCGCTAACCAAGGCATTGGATAGAGAATTGTTGGAGAAGTTGTCACGAGGAATGAGACTAAAGCCCGTGAATTGAAAAGTTCTATAGTGGATACCCAACCTAGTTGGTCCTAGGTTCAAAAGGGACAACTAAATTATAGCGCGAAGGATGGTCATTGTGGGGGTCCCGGACTCCTACCCACTCCTCGTTAATACAGTGACCCCCGCACGAGGTTAGCAAAAACGTTTGCTTTAATGATTCTAAAATGTTGATCTACTCGATAACATTGGAAGAGTATGCGGGATACTCGTGAAAGAATCACCTATGTGAGAGAGAAGAGGGCCACTTCAAAGGAGAACTATAAAGACTCAGTTCTTTAGAAACTCTTGCAGAACCAGGACGCTGACCCATGGCCAAAACAGGCACACCCATGAGAACGGAACAAAGTTGGAAGGTTCTTGTGTAAATATAAGTCAATGTTTACATGACGGCAGTATAGTTCAAGGACATCGAGTCTACTAGACAGTCAGTAAATAAACGTGTCTTTACCGCGAAAGGTTCAAAGGATAAAACCTACCTCTCCGTATGCAAGGATCATCTGGTGAACACAACGTGTCCTCCTATCTTCGTGTCTTTTAAAGTCTCGAAAATCAATTTTCATTCATGTGGGGGATTGTTGGAAAAATGTGTTAAAAATTGCATTAAATGGTCATTTTGGGGCAATTATTTGAGTGGGGTCCACTTCCGATTTGGGTCGGGTCAAAGTTGTTTCGGATTTTCCTTGTTAAGGGCTACAATTCGATATATGGTACGCTCAAAACGGATAACGGGTGAATGAGAAATTGATTCTCGAAGTTCACTCGTTGAAATGGGAAAATTGGGAAAATGATGGGTTTCTAGTGTGTTTTATCCCACACCGGAAAACTCAAGGGATTTTCACCCCCTTATAAAGGGAAGCCTCTTTTAAGGAGTTAAGATTCCTAAAGGTAAAGGCTCTCTCTTACGCGCATGGGGGGGTGCCGATCAAATCCTGAAACGGAGAAGAAAAAATCGTGACTCGTGTGCGTGGGCGACCTGCGGACACGAATGTCGTCCGAAAAATCGATCATTCAAAGATACGGTCTAATTTTTTGTTCTTCTCGTAACGTTTTATTTTTTCCAGAACTGCTCCGCTTTCTGTTGCCTTCCGGAACAGAGAACCTAAGAGGGTTTCTGTTTGATCTAAAAGACCTGAGGGTTTATGCTGGCTTTCGGCAAAAGACCTTGGGGTCTTCTGGTGGCTTCAGACCAGAACACCTCGAGGTGTTCTGGTGGAGGTATTCTGTTCGCACCAGAAGGTCTTCTGGTCCGTTACAGCAATAAATGCCCAACGTTCTTCTCTTTTAATGCTGCGTTCAATGGACAGTTTATGGACGATTCAATGCCCAATGGACTGGTCATTGATGTCCAACGTTCAGGACCATTAACACCCCATTTAACACACAACAAATCCTCCTATAAATGGTTGGCAGGTGGTTTGCAACAAACACACGTTCACAAGCAATCATACACGTATTTTAGCTCTCAAAAACACCTTCAGCTCTCTGAAAATTTCCCAAGTGTTCTGCTATTGTTCCAGTTCGCCGGGACTTTCGTTCGTGTGCTCAAACGATCGTTCGTTAGCCACCGTATCCTGGAAAACGGTCGTTGCAACGCTCTTAGCACCGTGGGAGGCGACGAATACGTTTTAAGGACATCGTGCGTAGCACGAGCTCTGGCTAAACTCTGTCCCATCTCTTTTTCTGTTTTCTTTAGCTATTTTATTAATTAATTAATAGTTCTTCGTTTTTCCTAAACACACCCAACACGTCCCACCACCATTTCAAGTTGAGGTTAGAGCTTGTTTCCTGTACCCGTTGCTCAGGTGATCATCTTGGAGAGAAGACTTGGTTCGTGCTTTCTCCATTCTGTTTTGAACAATAATAAACTTTCTCATTGATATTTTACTTTAGAGCATGCGTTCTCATGCGTGCTCAGGAATCTTCTAAGGGCTGGTAACCTTCCGTACATGATTTGGACTTCTTTCACATTCCGGGGGTCCATCTCCAGGATTGCTTTGACTTTCTTCGGGTTAGGTTCAATCCCCCTGTGTGTCACCATAAACCCTAGAAACTTGTCACACTAAACTGAAAAGGTGCATTTCTTAGGATTAAGCCTCAGATTGGCTCGTCTCATGATTCCAAACACC
This sequence comes from Cuscuta europaea, assembly GCA_945859875.1. Classification (NCBI taxonomy): domain Eukaryota; kingdom Viridiplantae; phylum Streptophyta; class Magnoliopsida; order Solanales; family Convolvulaceae; genus Cuscuta; species Cuscuta europaea. The sequence goes on along the minus strand of CAMAPE010000011.1, from coordinate 1,590,159 downwards.
TCCTTGAGGTCATCCGCATGGTCTCCTGCCTTCTGGCTCTTCACGATCATGTCGTCCCCGTATGTCTCCATATTCCTCCCGAGTACCATCTGGAAGACCTTAGCAACCATTTTGGTATGGCCCCAGAATTTCTGAGCCCGAAGGCCATTACCAGATAATAGAATACCTCTTCAGGGGTGATGAAGGAGGTATTCTCAGCGTCATCGGGATGCATGGAGATCTGATGGTAACCCCTGAATGCATCTATGAATGAAAGGAGTTTGCATCCAGCGGTCTGGTCCATCCGTTGATCTATGCTCGCTAACGGGAAAGGATCCATGGGACAGGCCTTGTTCAGGTCGCTATAATGTACACACATTCTCCAAGTTGGTGGCTTGGAAGCCAGAACCACGTTGGCCAACCATTCCGGATATTGCACTTCCCGGATGTGCCTTATACCCAGCAGCATGTTAACTTCCCCTTTACAAATTCCTTCTTGTCTAAAGACAAGTATCTTCGTCTCTGCTTTACAGGAGTTGCCTTGGGATCCACGTTCAGTCGGTGCACAGCTATGCTCTGATCGAACCCTGGCATATCCTCGGGACCCCAGGAAAGATCACCTTGAACTCTCTTAGGACCTGGATTATTCTTGCTCTTAGGTCGTTCAGCAGCCCTTCTCCAATCTTAATCCGACGTTCTGGTCAAGTAGGATCGACTCAGACCTCCTCAAGATCTGAGACAGGCTGAGCCCTAAACTGCCCTTCCTCATGCTTCGACGGGTCTTTCTCAATGGCATTGACTCTAACATCACTCCTTCCATGAGCTTTGGAGGCCCTTACATCGCAGCTTTGTGCCATCTTCTGGTATCACTCTTGTGAAGTTTGCAATATTTCCCCCGTGTAGCCTGGCTATTGATAACATTGCAATTGTCGGACAATGTTACCAGACCCTGTTTGGCCGCGTAATCCAAAATTATGCTCACTGGATGCATCAGAGGGGAAAATCTGACTAACTGGATAGAGGTCTGTCGGGTGCGCCCGACTTGTTCTTTCCCCAGCCCTTCTTTTTCCTTTTGGATTCATTCCCCTTATCTTGGTCACAAAATCTTCTTCTCATAACTCTTTTTCTTTCCGTCGTCGGCTTGGTGCTTCCCCTCCTCCTCTTCTCTCTTCCGTTTTTCAGCCTCCTCAACTTCTGCTTGCCGGTCGGCACGCCGTAGGACTTCATCATGTGAGGTCGGGGGCTATCGCACGAAATCTTTGTGGAGCTCTCCTGACCTCAAGGCGCTAGTGAAGATTGTGACAACAGATCTGTCATCCACACCGTCAACCTTCATCGATTCCTTCCTCCAACGAGCCAGGAAGGCGGTCAAGGTCTCCTGGCGTCCTTGCTTGACCCACCAGGAGGTGAGATAAATTCTTCTTGGAATCCTTGGAGCTGGCAAATCGTGCAATGAATGCTTGGGTTAATTCCCGGAAAATTTGAATCCTCCCGTCAGGTAGGGAGTCATACCATTCCCGGGTTGGCCCGTCTAGTGTCATTGAGAATCCTCTACATCTAATCGCATCATTGTAACCCATCATCACCATGTAGGCCATGTACCTAGAAACATGGTGTTAGGGGTCGGTCTTCCCTCGGTAGGCCTCAATCTTACAAGGTTTATACCCTTGTGGCAATGGATCGTCGATGATTTTACGGATAAATGGCTCGAGAATCCTCACATCATGATTGAGTTTGATCCTGCCATCTACCGCCTTTCTGAGCTCGTCGAGTCGCCTTCTGAGGTCGTCATTAACCTGGCCGACCTAGATGCGGGGTGGGGAAGTGTGATCTCTGCGGGCTCGTAAATGTTCGTTGATCTCTGCTCTGAGATCTCCCCAACGCGCGCCGCAACGGTGGGATGAAACGGCCGCAAAGGATGCTTCGTCACTTCATTCCACCCTGATGGAGAGCCTGTCATGTACGGAGACCCTTCACCCTCCAATTCTATCCCTTAGTGAAGTCCTCAGGGTCTATCTGGAATGATGAGACCGTTGAGACCTAGCCGCGGTGAATTGCTCTGACGTTGCATGGATACTTCCTCCTCCCGTTGGGGCACAGATGGAACCCGACGTGGGGAAAAAGGCCTTTCGATTGTGTTGCGAACAATTCTTTGGAAGACAATGGTCAAGGTTTCCACAACCCTCTCAAACAATTCCAAACTAGCCAGAGCTTGTGCGGGATCCACCCCTGGAACAAGATTCCCGATTGCCAATGTTGGAAACTGTGGCAGACGTGTTACGGGACGCCTACAGCTCCCGGCACCTTGCAGGTGGTTCCTCAAGTCGCCTTGAGTCACCATGTTGTCGTTTCGCCTTCGACAATCGCTCCGCTGTGAGTGAGACCCTTCATCTTCAATCATGACCTGATCCATTCAAGCACCACCTTGATTTCCACCAACACTGTTGTGACTGTGCGTCCAACGGTCCAACCATTATCGTCGTAAATCGTTCTCTCAACGAGAGCACCAAATGACGGAGTTTAATTTCGACTACGAGAACTAATCTACGTGAGCAGATGAAATGTAGGCAACGTAAGACACTATTATTATTACGGAATTCGGATTCTTAGTAGGATGTATACAAGAAGTATTTATAGACATTTGGTCCTAGTATTGTAGGAGGAAACTGATACATTTAATGCAATTAATTATAATAAGTGTCTTGTAACGTCTCGAACTTTGTGCAATCATTGTTCCCTCAGGTCCACGTCTCTTCCGTTATTTCTTGATGTTGCCAGATAGCTATGCTCGAATGATAGTCTGCCACATAAGCCCTAGGAAGAGTCTGATTTCGGTAGAACTCCGCTCGGGCTCGAGGTATGTTGTCCAGCCTAGCCTGGTTGTGGGTTCCTTTCGCGGGTCGGATTCCTAATTAGAACGTTGATGAGCTTATCTTAAAATGATCATGGGCCATTCAAAGGTGGGGTGCTTCTTGTTTATGTGCCATTCAGGACCATTTCCATTGCAAGAAATTTTCCTAGATATTGTACGAACTTGTTGTGAGAAATTTTCCTAGATATTCATGTGAGAAATGGAGTGATTGCTTTGTTTTGCATTTGGTGGTGAAGTTGCTGGAATTTAATGTAATTTCACTATTTTGCATGTTACTATAAGAGCCCGTTTGGTAATATCAAAATCGGCTGAATCAGTTGAATTTTATGAAATTCTGGGCGAATCGATTGAACTGGCTGATTCTTGATTTGTGAAAAAAATATTAAAAATATATTTTATTAATAAATCAAAGAAGAATTTATATGTAAAAGTAGCTAAAATTGTCATCTACAATAACTTCAGCCAATATAGCCATAAAAGTAACTCCAACATTACTTTTTCTATTATTAACAATTCAGCGCGCGAAATCAAAAGTTACGTGTTTGGTAGAAAAGTTGGCTTATAGCTCTATCATCTTCATTATGAAACTTAAATATGACCCACCCCCTATCATGTGATCTCACGACATGGGACTCCCCACTTTTGTACCATGTAATGGATATTCCTTAGCCAGGGGAAGCGGCCATCAATGTAGACAACAAGACAATGACCCCATATTTCAATCATGGATGATATCTTTCGATTAGTGAGGTCTAAGATGTCCCCTTTAGGCTTAATGTATCTCAGTCTAATGCTCTTGTCCGATTCTCTACTGTCTTTGAATAGTGAAACAAATGGTTGCTTGATGACAGTTTCACTCCAATTTAGAGGTGTGTTGTTGTCAACACTTTCCAGAAACACCTTCCTTCCAATAATACCTAACAACACTTTCCAGAAACTACAACTGGAGTCGTCCTCCATCTCAAACACCTAATGCTTTCTGGAACGAGATATCACATGCTCCTATCACTTATCCATCCAATACACAACAATGAGTTCTTATTAATCAAGAACAATTACAGCACACTGTACTGGAATCCAAGTCGAGCGTCTAACTGATCTACAAGTACAAAGAATAAGAGCTATAACTAGTGAATACAAGTTGTCAACCCCCTAACTATGAAATAAATGCTGCTATTTATACTATCATGGATTAATGTAGTGATGATGTGAGGAACATGATGGCTAGTTTAATCTTGCATATGAGGTGCATTTAATGTGTTTCCCATCACTATCTCACTTTCCCGCCAAATGTCTTGGATAATCATATCCGAAAGCTTCATGAACCTGAACCCAAGCAAACATAAGGCCATGGATGCCCCTCAAGCCTTGCCTAGCGTCTCCAATGAAGCCCTCAAATGACTACCTGGCCTAAACTAGGCAAAGGTAGAAGCGATGAGCCTCACGTACATCGAACGAGCATCAAACTTACCTTGTGGAGACCTTTACTCTTGACCCCTTTTCCATATGGGGTATTGGGGCGATCTCATATTGGGCCAATTACCCCAACACATATTTATTTATGCTACAAAATTACACTAATGATTACACAAGAATGATACTCTCTGTGTGTCAGTGTCCAATAAAACTTTGTCAAATTGACTTTTGATGATCCATGACAATAAACTTTGAACAATTATTTTAATTATTATACTCATGAGAAATTTATAATTTTTATACTTTTATGAAAACATTTTTAACAAAGAATATTTTCATTAAAATTTCATACTTTAAATAATTTATTTGTAAAAGATATCACTTGTCAAACTTTGTCATCATACAACAAGAAAATTCAATATACCAATTTTTAAAAAACCCGAGAAGTACAACATGTAGGCAGCTACATTATTGAAAGTTGAGTCATTAGTAATTTTTAAAACTTTATCTATACCAAAATATAACATAAATTATCCAAAATAAAAAAAATAACAAAATTTAACACATTTAACTATTTTAAGGTTGAATGAAAGCATACATAGACTATAAAATTATTGATGTGAAAAAAAATTATTGGGAATCTGGGATGACAACAACAACAACAACAACCAAGCCTTAATCTCAAAAGAATTTGAAGTCGACTAACATGAATCGATCTCTGATATCGATGCCAAACAAAGAAGAGGGATAAGAAAGGGAAGGAAAAAAAGTAAGATAAAACGAGTAAAATAAAGATAAATAAATATAAAATAACAATAACACAGGAACATAAGAAAGATAAAAGATAAAAAATAAAAGAGCATAAAAAGCTAGAAGATAAAACAACATAACAATATAAAACGATAAAGAAGATGAACAATAAAAGAAAAAAGAGAGAAGGTAGAAAAGACGTCAATCGTTCAAATGCACTCTTTCAATCCAAGAAGACATCAATTCTGATTCCTCTTCAATGTATTACTACCTCCGTCTTTTAAAACTTTGCCAAAGTTGACCAGCGCGGAGAATAATAAAATAAAAACTATGTGGTTGAGATTTGTGCAGAGGAGAGAGAAATAACAGAAACCACAAAATAATTGATTTAAAGGGAAAGTGGCAAAGTTTTTTGGGACGTCCCAAAAAGGAAAGATGACAAAATTTTAAAGGACGGAGGAAGTATTTTTTAACGGTCCGGTATTTTTCGGTCCTCAAAAGCTAAAACCTATTTCGCACCCATTTCAAACTCTATAAAACTATTTAAATATTCAGTATTTGATTCAGTACCATTACAGGTAGGTTGAGTACTGGTTTGATTTTTTTGTCCACGCCTAAAAGTAGTACACAAATAAGGATATCTCTCTCCGGATGGCAAAAATGAGAGGAATTAAAATTGGTTAGCAACCATAATACAATCACACTGGTTAGTACAATGGGGAAAACCAGGCCATAATTCCCAAATGAGAGAATGGTGGCTAAAAGCCTATAACATGGGAATTTCTTAGAATAAAGCAAAAAGGATGAAATATAGAGAAAACAGTTTTATGCCCTACGTTAAACTAACCGATGAATGAACATGTAAGCACAACCTCTCTAGGAATAGGGCTTAGGGCAGTAACCAATCAGGTCCTTTGGGACAGGATATAAGAACTCAATGAAATCATTGCCGAAGAGCAAGTGGTTAGCTTGAAAGGTCACTTTCACACTCCATACAAGACCTAGCCTGAAAACCATGAGGGCTGTGAAATTAGTAGTTGTTTTGCCACATCTGTTGGGGGCACTGCGTAGACTGATGCCCTTGGGCCCCACCCGTTAATGAACCATCTCGGGGGTTTTGTTTCTGCTGATGATGGTCTATTGATATTCCACCTGTATGTGAATGGTACAAGTTCTGGTGGCCCAAAGATCCATAATTCTGTGGGGGCAGTTGCTGTTCAGCTTGTCTGAACCCACCAGGTTGCTGGTGCTGCTGTACCTGATAACTGTAATAATTACTGGCGGTGGGAATAGATGACACTGTTCTTGAACTAGGTCCATGTAGCCACGTAGCAGAATTGGTCTCTCCCTAGAAAAAACGGAGAAAGTAGAAATCATAAAAATTATTGAAGTAGAGTACTTTAGGGCCTATTTACTAACAAAGATATTTTTCAGTTTTCTATTTCTGTTTTCCATTCTCTAATTTTCTGCTTTCATTTTCCAATTTTTCTATCTCCAATTTTCTGTTTTCATTTTTTAGTTTTACATTTTTAAATCAGAAAAACATGTTCGTCAAATTTTTTCGCTTAATTCCGTGACCGACCATAAGACCGAAAGTACGTCCCAATCCGGAACCGAACCTAGTACAGTCCAAGTAGGGTACCAGGTCCCACATATAGGAAAGTCGGGATTGAAACAGGTCAGTCCCGACGGTTAGTTTGACGAATTCTTTTCCCATTTCCCTATTGGTTGACAACTCAACGAATCTTTTATAATTCCTCACTTAAAAATGATTTCAAAAAACGAGAGTGAATCGCCGTGTCATTGACCGGCCCAGACAAGGGCCGCCAGGTCACTGTCCGGACCAGGATAAGATGATTTGTTGAAGCATCATCGCCGATCTCGCCATCATCGCTTCCAATCCATCTTATTCTCAACAAATCAACTCACATACTTCACTGCCTTCACCCTTTTTAACTCAACCAAGATTTCCTTCCAATAATACCCAACAACACTGTTTTCCAGACAACTACAACTGGAGTCATCCTCCATCTCAAACACCTAATGCTTTCTGGAACCAGATATCTCATGCACCTATCACTTATCCATCCAATACTCATGCACCTACAACAAGTTGGAATCAGCAGCCTCAAACTCTTGTACCCACTGCTGCCTGGGCATCTGCTAATTCCTCTATACTTGGACCTCATCCATTGTCTCACAACTGGTTTCCAGATTCAGAGGCAACACATCATGTTATTGCTGATCCGCTAAATTTACAACATAGTGAACCTGCTATTACAACTGATTAACTTTTTATGGGCAATGGTCAAGGTTTGAATATTAAGTCTATTGGTTTCTCTTCATTTTCCTCTCCCTGTCAGCCCTCTTATACTCTTTTTCTCAATAATATTCTTCATGTTCCTTCTATAACCAAAAATTTGCTTAGTGTTAGTCAATTTGCCAAAGATAACAGTCTTCTTTGAGTTTTATCCTCATGAATGCTTTGTCAAATCACAGGCTTCTAAGAAGGTTCTGTTACATGGAGTCCTGGGTGCAGATGGTCTTTACAAGTTTCAGTCTCTTCCGGCTCTTGCTTCCTGTCAACTTGCTTCCTAAAATAAATCTTGTAATAACATTCAGTCATGTAATAGTTCTATATCTTGTAATCTGTGGCATTTAAATTAAGGCTTGATCATCCTCATCTTGAGGCTCTCAAATCTGTACTCAAACATTGTAATATTCCTATTGTTAGTAAGCATGAAATTGATGTTTGTTCATCTTGTTGTCTTGGCAAAACACATAGATTACCATTCTCTCCCTCCACTACTGTTTTTAGCGCACCTTTTGAACTAATTTTCACATATCTATGGGGACCAGCTCCCATTTTATCCTTTGATGGTTACTCATACTATATCTCCTTTGTTAGGTATGGGCCTACCAGTCCCTTGAGCCGAGGAAACTCGCGCATCTTAAACCCGCCTCTTCGGTAGGAATGCCAAAGAATCCCACACCGGTGGGCTAGGAGAGTCCTTGGTACCTTTTAAGGCCTAGGCTCTTCACCACTATCGACGCGTTTTAAATCCGTGAGGGGCAACCCAAAGCGGACAATATCGGTAGGCTGCCTCCCGACTGTGGGATCGATCCTTCATCCTTCATTGATGCTTTAACAAGATATACATGGATTTTTCCTTAAAAAGAAATCTGATGCTCTTTTAGCATTTCAAAACTTTTATCAGTACATCCTCAATCAGTTTTCTATATCAATCAAATCTGTTCAATCTGATTGGGGAGGTGAATTCAGATCCTTCACCAAATTCTTCACTGAAAAAACATTACACATAGAATCATTTGTCCTCATACTCACCATCAAAATGGTGTAGTTAAAAGGAAACATCATACCATTGTTGAGAAGGGTTTGTCACTTCTAGCTCATTCTTCACTACCTCACAAATTCTGGGACACTGCCTTTGCCACCTCAGTTCATCTCACAAACAGAACTCTTTCCAAGTCAAATGCCAATTCCAGCCCATATTTCAAGTTCTATGGCTCCATTCCAGATTACTCTTTTCTCAGAGTATTTGGATGTTCTTGTTTTCCTTTCATCAGGCCTTGCAATAAACACAAGACGGATTTTCACTCTGAAGAGTGTTTGCTTATAGGTTATTCTTCCCGGCACAAGGGTTACAAATGTCTCTCTCCTTCTGGGAAAATCTATATCTCCAGAGATGTTGTCTTCAATGAGTCTAAATTATTCCCTTATCATATTCTCTTTTCTTCCACCATCACTCAGCCCTATACTAACCCTTCTTCACAGTCTGTCCCAATAACCATTCTTAATCCAAATTCTTTATCATTCTTTTCTGATTCTTTTCAATCAAACTCATCCACATCTCATAATATCTCTTCTCCTTCTTTAGTTCAATCTGATTCGTCTATTTCTGTTCCTACAGAAACTCCATCACAACCTGATTCATCTCAGTCTATTCCTTCAGAACCATCATTGCTGATTGGTTTAAACTCTACTTCTTCATCTCAGTCTCCTGTACCATCCACATCATCCTCTTCTTACTCACCCATTATTCCTGTGAATAACACTCACCTCATGCAAACTAGAGCCAAATCTGGGATTGTTAAACCTAGATTTAATCATACCTTACTGTTAGCTCATATGGAGCCCAAATCAGTTAAGCAAGCACTATCCTCTCCTCAGTGGTTTGCTGCCATGAAGGCTGAATATGATGCATTGATCTCTAACAATACATGGTCACTAGTTCCTCTTCCTCCAGATAAACAAGTTATTGGCTGTAAATGGGTGTTCAGAGTAGAGGAAAATCCAGATGGTTTTTGAACAAGTTTAAAGGAAGATTAGTTGCAAAAAGTTTTCATCAAAGGTTTGATTTTGACTTTGGTGAAACCTTTTCTCCAGTTGTTAAACCTATGACCATCAGGATTCTTCTCACTCTTGTTGTCTCAAATAACTGGTCTATTCAACAATTAAATGTCAACAATGCCTTCCTTAATGGGGATCTTAATGAAGAAGTTTACATGGTACAGCCTCTAGGATTTCAAGCCAAAGATACCTATCTGGTTTGCAAACTTCACAAGTCTTTGTATGGTCTGAAACAGGCTCTTAGGTCCTGGTTTCATAAGCTGACTGCAGTCATCTACAATGTTGGGTTCAAGCAAAGCAAGTGTGATCCTTCCTTACTCATCTTTGCATCCACTGGTGTTCAAATATATATCCTGATGTATGTTGATGACATCCTTGTCATTGGAAACAATTCTGCTGCTATTCACACACTCATTCACAAACTGCATTCATCATTTTCTCTTAAACATTTGGGAGATATTGATTTCTTTTTAGGAATCCAAGTTCATAAACTTCAAGATGGCAGTATACAACTCTCACAAACTAAATATGTCAGAGACTTACTTCATCAAGTTGGCATGCTAGACTCCAAGGGAGTTAAAACACCTATGGTCAGTAGTTGCAAGCTTACTCATGAAGGCAGTGATTCCCTACCTGATCCATCCTTTTACAGATCTATAGTAGACATCTTACAATATGCTACTTTAACAAGACTTGAGATAAGTTATGCTGTAAATAAGGTCTGTCAGTTCATGGTTGCACCTCTGCAGGAGCACATGGGATCATTATTAAACCCATTCCTTTATCCACCATGCGGTCCATGCCTCTACCCATTTCAGCATTTTGTGATGTTGATTGGGCTTCTGATCCTACTGATAGAAGATCTACATCAAAGTCTTGCATTTTTCTGGGTCCAAATATCATTTCCTGGTGGTCCAAGAAACAGTTGTGTGTTGCTAGATCCTCGGCAGAAGTTGAGTACAGAGGTATGGTTGATACCACAGCAGAGCTCCTATGGGTTCAGTTTCTGCTGAATGAACTTCAAGTTCCTTTTGTTACTCCAAAGATCTATTGTGACAACCTCAGCACTGTTCAACTAGCATGTAATCCTGTGTTACACTCTCGCATCAAGCATGTGGAAATTGATCTGTTTTTTGTGCGTGACAAAGTCCAATTGAAGCAACTGCAAGTGTTTCACATTCCTGCTCAACACCAACTTGCCGATGTTCTAACTAAACCATTGTCTGCTTCATCTTTTCTTAACTTAAGAACCAAACTCAGTGTGATTGCTCTTCCAAATCAATCACCCTGAGTTTGAGGGGGGAATGTTAGATATACTATACGCATTGTAATAAGTATAAGTCTGTTGCAGTTCAGTTAGTTAGTTAAGTCTAGTTGAGCAGTCCTCTATATAAACTCTTTGTACTCTTCATTTCACTCTAATGAGAATATTATCCTTCTATCGTTTTCTCTCTCTACTGTAATTCTATTACTTCAGAGTCTTGGACTAGAAAACAACCGAGTATACGTTATGTTATATAATCATACTGTATTTCTCTATATTCTTTATATTTTTTAACAGGGTACCCGCAACCAATGTTTGTAATTGCGCAATGCAATTGCGCCTCATGGCGCGCCTCAGCTAATTCCTAGACTATGGCGTAAAAGGCATTGCATATGGCGTTGGGAGTGTGGCGTACGCAATATTGCACTGAGGCGTACGCAATATTGCATACGCAATAAGGCGCTCTGAGGCGTACGCAATAGGAGAACATCAGGGTGTAAGGGTATTATTTGGGTCCACTCGGCCCACTTTTAAAATTTTATAATTGATGTTATGATCCCTATTTCAAATCACTAGTTATTGATTGGATTTTTTCAGTCGATCAATCTTAAATTCTCTTATTGATGTTCAGAGTGCATTAACATGCAAACCACACCAGCCAAGTAAACCACACTAGGCAATCCCGGTGTGACAAACTCGACCAAGAAGGTGTTCGCAGGGCCGATTTGTGATCTCTCAGTTATTACTTCAGCTATTCCACCAACTCACCACCCTTACAAGTTTTTTTAACATCACTTTCATTTTGACCAACTAAATGTAAGAATAAATGAATAAAATAAAGGATTATTAGCCAAAATAAGACTAAAACTTAAAGTTTTTTCACAACTGCACGTTCAATAGATTATTAATAATATTTAAAAAGAAAATCTTATTTCTATTTCATATTTTTCATTTCTTTCTGGTTTTAAGTTGAGAAACTTATATTGCTTGTAACTTTTATACAAGATCCTATTTCTATAAACAATATTTTTTTATTACTTATAGAAAGTGCAGCCAAAAAAATTACTTGTGGTGAAATTATTATTACTTGTTATTAATAAAACAATGGTGCATAACATATGAAACAAAACTAGTAAGAAGAAACAGTCACATACAACTGTATAAAGAGTTCAAAATTTTATTGGTATCAAATACTCCCTCCGTTTCTAAAAGAAACTCACACTTTCCTTTTTGAGATGTTTCAAAAACAAAGCCACACTCCCCTTATTTCCTTATTTGGCAAAGAAACCTACATCCAAACAGTGCCAAACAGTGTGAAACAGTGTCCAAACAGTGTCCAAACAGTGCCAAACAGTGTATAAACAGTGTTTTCTACGGTGAAGTCAATTTATTTCCTTAATAATCGTGAAGTCAAACCGTGACTTTCTTTTGGAAACGGAGGAAGTAAATTTTATTAAGCACTAAATATTAGTGTTTGAAATACTTTAGCAACTCCTATAAAAACGGTAATTTATTAGCTAGTTAATTCATGGATTAGTTACACTATATATTACTTTTTGATATTTTCTTTAACAAATCTAGCTATAGATTAATATATATGATTGTAAGATTTTATTTTAAGCTCTTGCTAATTCATGAAGAAAATAGAGTTACACAACAAATAAAAATTATGTGTTTTAATACAAGTATATAAAAAGTATTGATATAAATTTGTAATTTTGAAATCACTAGGAAAAGTATAATTGTTAAAAATACTTTCATAATAAATCATATAAATCAAATATGCATAAAATTTACTGAACAAGTTTTAAATTTTACACATTCAAAACAAAAGTATTAAAAATAACAGTAAACGTTACTAAACAGGCCTTTACCTGCTGAAGAGACGTTAGAAGATTGTTGTCCTTGTACTGAGGAATTGGTGAATCATCATAGCCCAAGGAAGTAACTGACGGAGCTCGGGCAGGGGTATTCATTTGAAAGTTACCGGAAACTGCATTTGTATTCCCAAATGAACCATAGCCAGAAGGAATGCCACCACCAGATTGGGGAGGCAAACTGCTAACTGATACACCACTGCTCTTGTATTGAGGGTGCATTGCAGCCAATGGTTGATGGTAAGCACTGTTACCCACAAATGCTTGTTGGAAAGCAGAGGGCATGTATGTATAACCTTGAGGCAGAAAAGGAGGATAGCCAATCATGTTGCCATAGGGACTCAATGCAGGAAGAGTGTGTTGCGAATATGGATGTAAATTGAGGTGTTGTGGTAAAGCTGGTCCTGTGAGACCACTCCCATTAGGGTTCTGCTGACTAGGTGGATGTGCTGATGACATACCGACATTTTTTAATCCCTGCAGCACGTTAATAACATAATCAACTTCAGTCATTGTATAAATACGTTGAGGGGGGGCTAGGGAAATTTCCTGGGGTCACCCTAAGGGCCTGTAAAGAAACATGGAAATGCTACGGAAAGTAAATAACATAAATGGATGAAAAGATTGGAATGAAAGAAAATTGAAGGAAAATGAAAAACATGCTCAAACTCAATAAATCAATTTTATTTATCTGTCTGAACCCACTTTATTTGTCTATTTCTATTAAATGGAGACTACAGATTTCCGTCAAAAACAAACTAAAGAATCTAAACGTGTATATTTTCAAAACATGAATTCAAATTTGATGTTCGTTCATATCTTCCGATGTAAAGTGAAACATTAAAATTCATTTACTTTGACATTTTCTTTCTTCTCCATACCATTTTCTAAGTTCCGAATATAGCCTTAGGTTTGGGATATTTTTCAAACTGACTCTAAATGTATACATGCATATCAATTGAAGGTAAGTTTTATGAAAGTGCACCTCTGGCATGGATATTGATGAGCCAACTGTTTTCAAAGTCTGCACCAGGTTAATAACCAAAACATTAAAAGGGGAAATTACATGTTTATGTGAATATCTACTGGAAAGCCAATTGCAAGAATGTGCACCTCTGGCATAGAAAGAGACTGACCACCAACAGAAGAAACTGAGTTGCCATACTTTGGGAGCATTGTGTGCGTGGGAAATATTGAGTATGAAATTTCAGACTCCCTAAGAGCGTGAGCATTAGCTGCCAACAAATTGCTTGGTAACGAATTTGTATATCCCTAGTTTCAGCAAAATTCCAAGAGAATCAATACAAAAATAAATTCGCAATGCATGCCAGACTGCTTAAAACTCATTAAAATAATGAGGCAATGCTAAGCAATGAGTCCAGTCACTAGAGGAAAAGGGCAGAAGAATGTCAAATTATTACACGTGCACGTGTATGTGTTGGTTGCTATATAAAAAAATTCAAAGAAATACGCCAGAAGGAGATTCATATCTATCAGAATGACCAAATCTGTGTCATCAAGCGTGCAGTTATTCACTGTCTGGAAGGAGGCTGAAGTTTCTTTGCAGATTTGCATTATTCACTTATTGTTTTTTTAATTACAAATGCCCCCCATCTGTCACCTTTTTATCTTACAACTTTCCTTTTTGATCGTCTCTAATTAAATTTCATTTCCCTTTATGAATAAATCTCAACTACATAATTTTCATTTTCTTAAACTTTTTGCGCATACTTGTCACGGCAGTAAGGCGAGTCGCGGCGCCAGCCGACTGCCATATCGCCTAGGCGACAAGGCACCGGCCTAGGCGACAATTAGGTGACTAGTTGTTCATTGAATAATATATTATATATGTATATATTATATTACATATAATTATATGTATAATTATATATAATATATTACTAATTAAATTGTATATTACCTAGAAATGAATACAACAATTAATAATTGAATGTTTGAAATTTCCTTGAAACTAAGGTTTATTAAGGGCAATTACGAGTAAAAATGCTATCTCATATAGTACGTATATCATAATTCATATATTTGTATACACAATTATTTATAATTTTATATAATACAGGGTAGTTTTTATTAATAGTTTAACGGTTTTATAACATGCAGTAATTGTATAAGACTATAAAATAGCATCGAGCATCCTATGCTCTGTGCCTCTGACTGACTGTATGCGTGCGTACTGTGTATACAATATATGTAGTATATATACAAATTAATTAATTAGAATATTAAAAAATCAATCGACGGAGGAGAAGAGAAGTTCGACAAAACGAGAAGAGATTGGGGCCTGGAAGCGTACTTGTCGGCTGCTTCCTGCGAGAGAGTGTGAGGCTGCGATCTGCGCTCGTCTGCTTCCTGCGAGAGACTGCGAGACTGTGCGATCAACGCTCGTCTGCTTCCTGTGAGTCGCGTCTGCTTCTTGGGCCTGCGGACTGCGGTTAGACTAGCCAAAATCTGGACGCCTTATCGCCAAAAGCTCGCCTGGACGACGCCAACGTCGCCTACTCTTCTTCTGGCGAGGCGAGTTAACCCGGCGACCAATCCCTAGCGCCAGGATGCCTAGTCGTCGACTAGGCGACGCCTAGGCGACTCCGTGACAAGTATAATTTTGCCACATCTATCCTGCATAAAATGGGGACACGGGTATACTTGTCACGGCGGTAAGGCGAGTCACGGCACCAGCGGACAGCCTTACTGCCTAGGCGACAATTAAGCGACTAGTTATATCATATGTAATATGTGTACCTATATATACAAATACGGAGTACTTTTTTATACAAAAAAATATAGTTTAGGAATTAAAAGAATAACAGAAGAAGAAAATAATACTATAGCGGCTACACTGACAACGTAACCTGCTATAAAAAATAAATTGCACTGCAAAAACAGAATAACAAATGATAATAATTAAATACGGAGTATTAAGTTCCAAAAGATAATACTAATTAAATATTTAAATATAAATAGATCAATATTAATTCAGATCGAAGGAGCTGCCTTAAACAAATCATCATTTAGCTTGCTAGTTGCGACTTGCGACAGTCGACGGAAGGCCATGAAAGAGGTCGTCTTCTACCTTAGAAGAATTTTGACGGTTAATAGTGCATCATCTACATTCCATGGTCTCCGTTTCTAATTTTCTACATTCCGAATCTGGTTTTTGGGGCTGGGTTTCTAAAATTGAATCTGGCGAGACGACTGGACAGTGCCATAGATGCCTAGAACTCGCCTAAACAACACCTTTGTCGCCTAATGTTCTTCAGGCGAGGCGATGACACATGCCAACCCCTCCCTAGCGCCAGGACGCCTAGTCGCCGACTAGGCGATGCCGTAACAAGTATGGACACAGGAGTACTCTACAACAACAACATACAAGCCTTATTCCCAAAATACACAGGAGTACTTAAAATAAAATAAAATAAAATTACTTTTAACAAATATGTTACTGTAAAAAACTTGAATTAAAAGACTTAAAAGACCTAAAGAGCTTTTAAAGACCAACTCAAAATATGAATTTCCAGTTAAATATAATTAAGCTGACAGAATGGTGTCTCGTATAAGAATGCAGTTCCATTAAAAGCCACTGTCACTATGTTATACATTTCAGACACGAAGGCAGGAATAACAGGATACCCAAGGAACAGAGTCATTACAGAGAGAGAAAAAAGTAGCTGACATACTTACCATTGCATTGAAAGAAGCATGGCTCTGGACCTGCTGTGAGCTTGTCTGAGGCTGACTAAATTCCACATTCAGATGTTGAGCTTTCTCATATTTATAGCCAGGTTTCGGTGAGGGAAAGTTGTACTGATTTGCATGGGAAACTTCACTTGTTTCCACACTCAATGAATCAGGTTGTGAATCAGCAGATGAGTTGTAATTCCCAGTCATATGAAACAAATTTCTATCCTGTGCATTTATCTCGCCACCATAGAATTCAGAATTTCTGCCAGGAAATATTGAGTTAGAGCATGCATTTCTTCTATACAAAACACTCCCTCCATTCCTATTTATATCTCTTCAGTGACCAAGTCACGTCTTTTAAGAAAATGCATTCGAGTGATAAAATTAATCAGAACATCTTATACTTTACTTTAAAATCTCTCCTTTTAATTAGCGAGTGATTACTCAATATTACTCAATATACCCTCATAAATCTCTCTCATTATTTAACAAGAAAAAGTTTGTGGGAAAAACATTTAATATGAAAAGATCTCATAACACTAAGGACATATAAAATGAAACAAGCAAATTTGGACATGGAAAATAGATAAATAGGAACAGTTGGATTAAACAAGGAAAGATCCTCATGACACCATCACATGACTAGACAATCACTATCATTATAAACAAGGGTATACACCTTGTCGGCAATTGCCCCATTGGTGAATCTTCTGCATTTTCAACCACCTCCTCCACATGATTTTTAGACGGAGAAGATGCTGAATGACCAGAAAGAGTGGCATTCATTCCAGACCCGAAGCTACCAAAACTCAGATGTGAACAATCTCCAATTTGAACTTGTAGGTGGTCTGGAATAACAACAGAAGGCCCCTCCTCTTCAGGTGGAGCGTGATCCTTGTGTATAGTCAGTTGTTGCATTTTTTCAGCAGCTAATGAAACTGTAGCATTTACATCTTGAACTAATAAAATACATACAGCAAAAAAGAAGCACAAGGTTTATATCACAAACTATCAAAGATGTCAGTGGAAATGAGTACAAAGCAGGAGTACAAGTGCTCGCATTCTCATTCCTATATAACATAGTATTCATTCACACAAAGAATCTAATGTTACATAATATGTCATGCAAATGATAGGAATGTTCATAACAGCCAGCTCTCAAAACCCACCCACCAATAAGTACAAAAGAGTTTTATTAACAGTGATGTGTAGAGCAAATTGATAATCATTTAGGCCCTCTATTCAATCGTCGACTATCATTTGTCTTACTGGATTTTAGATATAATTATTGTATATTCAAATCAAATCATACTCAAAAAGAAAGTCCTTCTCAGTACAAGTTAAAATGACATGCTAAGAAAGATGTCCTAAACAAGACACTAAGCCATGTTCAGAAAATGTGTCTGTGTCTGAAGTTGATTTCTCTCCCCCACTATATATATATATATATATATATATATATATATATATATATATATATATATATATATATATATATATATATATAGCCCAAAAACCACCCAAAACGATGGGGTAAGAGCCGAGAAGCTCTTACGAGTTTTATTGAAATTATTTTAAAAGGTACAAATGCCAATGAAAAGTAAAAACGCCAATGAGAAAAATAAAAATAAAAACGCTAAGGAGAAAATAAAAATAAAATTCCGCCTACTTCAATCAATGAAAACCCTAACAAATGCCCGCCATCTCCATATATGAAGTGTGTGTGTGTGTATGTATGTATATATATATATAGATATAGATATAGTTGAAAACATTTGATCCTTTGGTGAAGGCAATAATTTAGGTATAGTAACACAAACAACGTTCTAAAGGCACAACTGGTAAGCTGTATACTCACATTCCTGCACCACCAAAGAACTGTTATGATCCTTGTGTCCATAAGTGTCACTGTCATTGTCTTGCTGGGACTGAAGTCCAGAACTGTCTTCTGAAAATCTGTCAGGAATGAGACCAGATGATGGCATACGTCTTGTACTGATGTTTAAGCCATGATCTTCTATTTCCTGAACCTCATCTACTTGGAAATGTTGGTTACTTCTATCAAAGGCCACATTAGAAGAGCCTGGATATGGTTGAGGTTCTACAGCAGCCTCTGAGTTATGATGTAAAATAGAAGCCGGTGGCTGCTCAATTAAGGGCCACTCATCGCTATTATTTGAATCATGTTGAATAGAACATGCCCCCGAGTCCAAGTGTATTTCAGAATTTCTAGAAGCATGATCATTGCAAAAATGATGTGCTGCATGGTAGGAATGTCCATGATCATGGTTGTGGTTGGAATTGACATTTTGTTTAGTGGGGGGCCTGCCCATCTTAACGATATCAGCCATAGATACTTGACCCGGAACACTCACCCAAGAAGTTTGATGTCCAGTAGAAGGATGTAGGGCTGATGAAATATGATCAGTTGAAACAGCCAATGAGTTTTTGTTTTCACTACCAAGGACATTACTGAAACATGTACATACAAGATTAAAATAGAAAAAAAAACATTAGCATAGATTTAAAAATAGAAATTGCTTTAAATAGGAGCAAAAATGTTTTGAAATTCCAAAATAGGAGTATCATGTTTTTTATTCCCTGAATAGGAGTAATCTGCCAAGTTTGGAAAAAAAATGCCATGTTTTAAAGCCTAGTAATGCCAAACTTGGCAGAAATTTACTCTTATTCAAGGAATAAAAAACATGATACTCCTATTTTGGAATTTCAAAACTTTTTTACTCCTATTTAGGGAATTCTCTCATTTAAAAACAGGTAAGAATCAATGTATATTTGTTCAAGATGCATATTAAAACAACTCATCCAGGTAGATTGAACCATCAAGGTAGATTGACAAGCTTATTCATTATACAAACATACATTTACATGAGCATACACCTAAAAATACCCCCCCCCCCCCCCAGGGAAGCAAAAAAGGAAATATGAGTGTCAACGGTAAATGTTCACAAATTGGAAAAAGGGGCAAATAAGCCCACGTACTAACCAAAAAAGGTCAAATAAGCCCTTATATAGGAGGCTATGTCCGGCCGTCGTCATTTGGGGCGGTTCTCGGTGGAAATTTTTGATGCAATTTTTTGAGCGTATTATTCATCAAGTCTAGTTTACTCATACCAAATTTCAGCTAAAACGTCAATCGGGAAGGCATTCAAATTAATTCTTGAAGATAATTGCACAGTTAAAAGCACAGTTATCTTCAAGAATTTATTTGAATGCCTTCCCAATTGAATTGTTAGCTAAATTTTGGTATGAGTAAACTAGACTTGATGAATAAGATTCTCAAAAAAATCGTTAAAATATTCCACCGGAAACTGCCCCTAATGGCGACGGCCGGACAGAGCCTCCTATATAGGGGCTTATTTGACCTTTTTTTGTTAGTACGTGGGCTTATTTGCCCCTTTTTCCTCACAAATTTCAATTAAAATCAGGTTCTTATTGCAAAGATTTACGAAATAAAACAAGGATAGTGCTGAGTCTAACCACAGCCCTTCAGGAATCATTTAAGATAACAATATAGGGAAAGACTTTTATTGACAAATGGAAAAATGAACCCACCAATGATATTGAAATGCCCTCGAACATGATTTGCAATAAAAGATTTCTTTTTTTATTTTGATTTCTCAGCCAATGCCATGAGGGCTGTGGTTAGCTTTACTCATAAAACAAACAAGATAGAAGGTAACAGAGAATGCTAAGCTTTGAGCCTCGGACGCGGCTCATTTATACTACAGCCTACAGGCTCGGTTATACTCTTGGCAAGGGACAGGTGTAGTGAGAAACTGTAAGGAAATAGAGCTCCAAACTAAAAACGGGTACATCTACCTATAATGGAAAGAAGTTAATAATGTCAAGTACTCCCTCCGTCCCGTAGAAAGGTTCTCACTTTTCTTTTTTAGGCGACCCATTTTAAATGACAATTAATCATCAAATATTAAAAATAATACATTTATAACATCACAATTATCAAAACCAACCCCATTGTATTACATACCTATTAAAATTATGAAATAATTACATATTTATGACTAAAACAAAGATTGTTTACAAAAATGTGACTAGTGACTAGAGTGGTAATGAAATCATAGTAACTTATGATCAATTTATTAACTTAAGTTACTATGACACTACATTGTAGTAACTATTAGTCATATTTTTGTAAATAAATTTTATTTTAGTAATATTTCTGAAAAAACTCTAAAATTATTTCTCAATATATACTCGAATTACCTTATTTAATTATTGTCTAAATAACCATGCCATTTTGTCATAGGAACCTTTCAACGGGACGGAGGTAGTAACATTTATCTACTCTTTTTCGGTTCACTTTGATAAATTACTACTTCCTCCATCCCTAAAAGGATTGCCAGGTTTGACCGGCACGTAGAATAATAAAGTAAAAACTGTGTGGTAGACATTTGTGCAGAGGAGAGAAAAATAACAAAAACCACAAATTGATTGATTAAAAGGGAAAGTGGCAAAGTATTTGGGACAACCAAAAAAGGAAAGTTGGCAAAGTTATGAGGGACGGAGGGAGTATTAGGTGGCATGCAACTAAGAGGCTGCAGATAAGTATTTGCTTGAAATCAGAATTTGCCGACACTTTTTACTCCCTTCGTCCCTAAATAACCCCGAGTTCAACCAAACACGGAATTTAAAAAAATGAAACTTGTGTGGTTAAAACTTACTTACAAAGAGAGAAATAATATGAGCCACATAATGCTCTCGTGAAAAAAGAAATGATGATAAATTCGGGATAGGTCAAAAGGGAAAGTATATGGAATATATATGGACAAAGGGAGCAAGTGATTTTAACATAGGAAATATCTTTGAATAATCACCACAAGACTTCCATTAAAAGCATCATGGAATCATATTAGTTGAATTTGGAACTTCATCAAAACTAACCTGGTGGCTGTAGGCTGCCAATGTATGTTGCTCCCAGCATATCCAGTAGCTAATGTTGTACTAGGCACATTGTCCTTTTTAGAAGCAGAAGTATATTTTGCATGCAATGTAGACTCTATAAAAGAACATGACAACAGTAACAGCATTTATCTATGAATCAGATCGTTTTATGCACTATTTCAACCTAACAGTTAGTCGATCTATGCAAAGACAAATATTCAATATGTAGATACCTGAGCAACCACGCCCAACAAACCGATCTGCACCACCCCTGCCTCCACGGAGTAAACTACTACCATTACGTGGCCTAGAGTCAGTAAAATCCTTATTCTGAGACATAGAAGAGACAAAACAAGAGAAGATAAGACCAAAAAGGAAGACACAAAGCATATATGAATCCTCCTACTTTGAGCTTAACACCTTTGCAAATGAATGCAAAATAAAACATTATGAATTTTGCTGCTTCTATACCTCCAATCTAAGATCTAATTTTAGTCCACAGAAAGATTGAGTGGGAAGTAAGTCATATTTCCTGCCTCGCATGCATTTTACTTTTCCAGATTTCACCCATTATTAAATAAATGGGAACATATTAAGGTGAATAAAAAAGTAAAGCATTAGTTACATACTCCCTCTGTATTCACTACCCCTGCTTTTTTCCCTTAAATATAGTGTCAAACCCTATTGTAGCTATCAAAAGAATACGGAGGAGTCGTAATTAGTTCCAGATGTAGGTATGTACACTTCTATAAAACCACGCACCTCTTTTCTTTTCTCCCGTTTGTTTTTCACTTCATGAAAAGGATCTAGTCCATAAAAAACTCACATTAGGAAGAAGTTCAATCATAAAAAGGAAAATTATATTCATAACAATTTTAGTCATCAAATTGTAAACACAAAGTACTACAGAGCAAGAAGGGGAACGATGTGCCCAAAGAAAAGAAGAAGTTGCAGTGCTGAACAGAAGACCTTAAATAAGGCCATCAAGACCTAAAATGAATGACCCCATGCATCAACAATAATGGCTTATAACAAATGCTTCTGTGACTGAAATTGAACTCAAAGTGGACAGTGCAATAGCCAATAACCATGGCATCCAACACAGATTGGAACAGAATGAAACTTGTCATTGTAAGATAACATACAATCTGGGATAGATAAGTAACTCCACTGTTTTGATTTTTAAATTGCACAATGCCGTACTGCCTTGAGGCATGCCTTAAGATTTTTTACCTATTTACGATGGGAGGCGTATGCGTATCACAATATAAGCAATACTGAAACTTGAGCAATTGTACCAGAGGCGTACGCCTATTGCATTCACAATAGTGCGTGCACTTTCTGAGGAGCGCCTTATCTAGTAGAAGCATTCCTGTGGAGAATTAAGTTCTTCTACATGAGTATACCTGAAGTTGGGCCCACTTCTGAAATTAAGCCCAATTGCCCAAATATGTTTTAAAGATTACATATATGAGTCTTCTAAGACTTTACTTCTGCTGCTAGCCTGCAAGTTTACTTCTCTAAGAAACGGCGGCTGTGCTGAAAGACATGAGCAATGACAGCTGTGAAGGGTAGTTCTGGGTTCTGTGTTTCAGCAGTTCTCCGCGAAGGCTAAAGGCTGCGAGAATTTCTATTTATTTTGTTTCTTCACCACTTCATGACAAGCAGGTGTGGTTTTAATTTATTTTTATTTTTTCTTACAAATCATACGGATATGAGCAGCAGGATGATTTTAATAATAACGCAGAATATGAAGCGGGCTAGCAGTTTCGTGATTTTAACTTTATGAATTGTTTTTCATATATATGGGCTGGACAAAAAAATTTACTTTCTTATTTAAATTGTTTTTTAATTAGCGTTCATATGAAAACTGGATAAGTAAAAACACAAATTGACAAACACAAGTATAATCATGATTATTGTGTTGGTAACTTGGTACATAATATGAAATTTGTTCGGTAAGATGCATCTATGTCCATAGTTAGTTGGTTTTATGACCTCATTTTTCTCGATTTGATGATGATATTTGTTGGCTTTTAATGATTATTTGAATTTATTTTTTACTACATTATTTGTATTTTTTAATATAAATTTGCGTAAAATGGGTATTATGCCTCATTGCGCAATGAGGCTTACGCAATAAGCAATGTTAAGAAACCATCTTAAATATGCAATACTCAATTTCAAGCATTGAGCAACTCAATTTGTCAACTAAATTTGTACCACATGCTACATAGCAATGCATTGGGAAAAAATATGGCAAAGATGTCATAAACAATGCACCGTACAGAAAGAGCCATTTCATTGAAAATTATAATCAAACCTGACAGATAAGTCATTCAAGCAGTCAATAGGTTTCAATAAAACATGCACAACAACTAACAACACAAGATGCATGAGATCGAATTGGTACTTATTCTGCAATAAACATTGCCCATAAGTTGTAATAGTCAATAAAAAAATAGTGTTCTCTTACCATGGTAATCAAGAAAAAAATTACCTTGGTAGAGCAATAAAGTAAGGAGACACTCTCCACCCACCCAAAAGATCATAATTCAATATAACCAAAATAAAATGATAGTTAGTGTGTGCATTCATCAACTGACTCACAAAAGAAATTGAGGATATAGAAAATAAATAAAATCTTGACATAAAAAAGAAAGAAAAAAAGCTCCCTCTATGAAAAGAACATTTTTTACAGAACTGAACTTGAAAAATGATAGTTGGGAGAATGCCATTGAACACTTTTGATTTTTTCAGTCTTGAATTAGGCCGCAAGATAAAGGGAAACTAATACGCTAAACAGAGTAAAAACCTCAAAATTCAAGATGCATTTACATAAGGCAATGTGAAATTAAAAAATATTATGTTCTTTAAGGTTTATCGCGGAGAATTGACCTTGAGAGAGAAGCCTATTGACGGCTTCATTGGGGTCCATATTACACTCTTTGAGAACAGCATAGATCTCAGAATCTGGATAGTTGTTCACTATCTCCTTCAAACTCTCCACCATCTTACGAGACCCCGCGGGTATAACCCCAACTCCGCCGCCGCCGCCGCCATTGATAAGTTTCCCTTTGCCACTCATCTTCTCACTTTCTCCCTTCCCAGAAGAGTATACGCACGATACAATTCCTTGGATCTGGTGAAGGATGGTCCTCTCCCACCCTCAATAAACTGCAATTTTTGTCTCTAAATAGGAGTAACTTCTTTTTTCAAAACCCTCGGCCAGAAATTTTAGCGAAAATAGCAGATTAGCAGTAAAGAACACGTAACTTTGGTGAAAATATGAGCCATTTTGGTGACCCTTTCTTTTTGGTGACCCTTTCTTTTTTTGGTAAAAATAGCGAAAAAATATGAGCTATTTTCGCTATTTTTGGTAAAAATAGCGAAAATATGAGCCATTTTGGTGACCCTTTCTTTCCGCTTATCAGGTTTATCAGGCAGTTTTTTCATCAAACACGTAACTTTTGATTTCGCGCTCTAAAGTTTGTAATAATCAGAAAAAGTAAGTTTGGAGTTACTTTTCTGACTGTATTGGCTGAAGTTATTGTGGACGATCATTTTAGCTATTTTTCATATAATTTTTTATTTAATTTATTAATAACAAATATTTTAAGTATAATTTTTTCATTAATCAGCAGAATCAGCCAATACAGCCATTTCAGCCAGAACTTCATAAATTTCAACAGAATCAGCCAATTCAGCCAATTTTAGTGTTACCAAACGGGCTCGAATTGTATTTTGGGAAAAGGGTAGAACAAGGTTCTACTATTGGAATAGGGAAAATTCCAAGAGTAGAATACGTATCTTTTCAATAATGTGTCATATAAGTACATCTACTTTTAAAAGACAATCGTATGATTCAAAACGGCTCGTTGATAACCTCATAATCCCGAGTTTAACTTACGTGTCATTACTTTTATCTTGTATTTAAGTCAATCCTGGCCAAATATTTCACGTAGACTTTATGATCTATTTTAAAAAGATAGTCAAATGTACGCTAAAAACGAGATTATGAGATTGTCAACAAGTCATTATGACTCATCTGATTGCTGCTTATAAGTAAATGTATTTATATGATACTTTATTCAGTACATGACCTTATACGACGATTTTACAATAGTAGAAGCCTTTATTTGACCCTTTTCTCTTGTATTTTTTCAACAAACTTTTGCATCAAACATCTTGATTTTGAGAGTTGCAATAGGTAATAATAAGAAAAAGTAAGTTTAAAGTTAATTTTTCGACTATATTAGCTGGATATATTGTAGAGGATCATTTTCGCTATTTTTCATATATTTTTTCTTTATTTAATTAATAAATGTGTTTTAAATATAATTTTTTGCATTAATCAACAGAATCAATCAATGCAACCACTTCAGTCATAACTTTATAAATTTCAGCAGAATCAACCAACAGGCTCTAAAAGCCTAAATGTACAAGTATATATAGGCATCGCTTGTTTTTAGTGGATTGGTGTCTACATGTTGCAAAATGCAGCGTTTGTAGTTAAAAAGGAATCAGCGTTCTAGACAAAACGCGCATTAGCCAAATGAGGCATATATCTTTCTATTATATCTTAATTATAAGTTAATAAAAAGTCATATTTTTATTTGTAATCGAAACATAAAACCTATAAAATAATTTATTTTATAGTGAAATTGTAAGAAATCTATAAAAAATCAACAAAAACTTTAAAATATTTAAAAATTAAAATTTATAAAAAAATTATAAAAAATGAAAACTTTAAAAATAAATACAAAATAGATAAAACATATAAAAATATTTTTAAAAAATATGGAGACCTTTTCCACTGCCTTTGTCACCTCCGATCGGTGGAAATTGTCACCTTGTATAAAATTTCATTTTTAAAAAATACTATGAAGATAGCATTATTATTTTTGAAAATGCCAAAATTTTATCTAACACCATCATCAAGATGGCATTACTGATGCATGGTTTTATTTTCCCGATGGTCGAAACTAGTGGGTCTAGGAGGTGGTTGAGGCGGCGGCATTACCGGCATAGCCCTGCATATTTTTTTAGGTTTTTTATTCTTTAAGTTTCTTTTATAATTTGTTTTTCTAATTTTCTTTATTAATTTTAATTAACATTTATTTTCATGTTTTTTATTTTTTAAAAAAAAACTTCATTATAAATAAAATTAATTTATTACTTTTATGTCTCATTTATTAATAAAAATTTAAATTGCATTACAACATAACAAGGGAAGGATTGGAAAGTTACTCCTAATTAGAGTATTAAGTATACTCTTATTCTTGCAATTAAAGTTTGGTTTAGGTTATGTTTGGTACAACGAGCTAGAGTTGGAGACTAATATCTCAATTTATGACTATTGCCTTAATGAGAGACTAATGTCTGAAATTGAATTATGAAGTGATGAATCTGAATTGCAAGTTGAATGAAGTAGACTGTGTTAGAGCAAGAATTTGATGCTTTATGTGGCATTAAAGAGGGTTGACCGCAGAAGTTAATGATACGTTCATGAGGCTTAATGATGGTTGGTATAACGAATTTGTATTTATTATTTTAACTAGTAATGTAATTAACGCTGGAGGTTACTCGATTTGAGCTGGCCAGCATTAATGACGAGTTGTGAAACTGTCGGGTCGGAACAGCCAAACCGTCAGTAACGGACAACTGGCCATTAATTACCATTCATATAAATAGGATATCCCCCCATTGTAATCCAGAGTTTCACACTTGAACAACACACTGAAATACACTCTTATTTGGTCACTTGTCATCTCCCTTATTATTCTTGTACGAGACTCATTCTTCATATAATTTTATTTTTTAGTTAGTTTCAGCATATCAAAAAATTGCTTAAACAATTTGGCCTCGTGCAAGAGAAGGATCATTGAGCATGGCCGATGACAATCCTTTGTTGATGGAATTCCATGCGCAACTAGAGACGGCAAAGGAAGAGATCCGACGAGAGGTGGCGGAACGAATGGCCTACGTTCAACGGGAGAATGATCTGCTCTGATCCCGAGTCTAGTCAGCGGTGTCAATCGCT
Source organism: Cuscuta europaea (assembly GCA_945859875.1). NCBI lineage: Eukaryota > Viridiplantae > Streptophyta > Magnoliopsida > Solanales > Convolvulaceae > Cuscuta > Cuscuta europaea. The sequence continues at coordinate 1,562,964 of CAMAPE010000011.1, read as the reverse complement.
TCTAATTCTAGAGGTAACCGGAGGAACGACATCATGCCCGTCGTTACGCGGTTGGAGTTGGGCTCCATTCCGGCGATGACGGAATCACCCATTGTCACTACTGAACCTGTCTCCCTCACATTGGGCCTTTCACCTGCTAGAGATTCGCAACCCACCATCAATTCTCAGGTCATACCCTATACACCTCTCGTCCCTGAGACAACTCCCGCTCCCAGCATACCAACTTGTTTCTTTCCAGAGTCCCTTCGTCTCGGACCAAGAACGACAGGCCTGCATTCAGCCACTCAAATCGTATTGATGGCTTCCGCTGTATCAGCGCTGGCGGAACCTTCTGACCCTCACTACAGAAGCAGGACTCACGGAGAGCCCGATCTGTCCAGTTTTGTGCAAAACCGCAGATGGGGTATCTTTGGATACCCACTACCTAAAGTTCAGACAGAACGGCCGTGTAGATCAATCACTTCGACGGATCCAAATCATGGGGGACGACGTCCAGAAGTCATATTCATTCTGTCACCAACCTGTCCGGAAATCACCCAGGTGGCCGGACCTACAGTTTCAATGGCGGGACCAATTCAAGCAGGCATGACGTACCCAACGTCAATGATAATGGACCAGCTATGACAAATGCAGGAGAGAATCAATGCAATTCCTGGAGTTCCCCCTCCACTTGACATAGCGTCTCAAACGTGTTATGAAGATTCACCTTTTGACGGTTCGAACATCTGTGTCGAACTGCCAAATAAATTTGGCGTACCAACCATGGAGCCTTTTGACAGAACCACAGATCCCGGAGAACATATCGCGCGATATAAGCAAGTGATGTTGACCGTCTCCGTTAGACCTGAACAAAGAGAGGCATGTATGTGTTGTGGATTCGGCGTGACATTGACCGGTCCTGCTTTGACATGGTTCGTGAATCTTCTGAATGGGAGCGTTGGTTCATTTTCTGAACTCGTCAATTTTTTCAATCGACAGTTCACGAGCAATAAGGTATTGGAAAGACGGACCAACGACTCTTATCAAGTAACACAGAGGCATGGTGAATCACTTAGAGATTATTTGCACAGATTCAACATAAGGAAGGTGTTGATCCCAAAATGTGACGTCTCTACCGTCATTGAAGCATTCATAAGAGGTTTGTATGACGATTCAGAGCTGTACCACAAACTGACGAAACACCCTTGTCGATCCTTCAAAGATGTCCAAGCGAAGGCATTAGCTTTCATCCGTCTAGAAGAAGACTTACGATCCCGTCACAGACAAGTTGAGTATGAAGGGGGCACAGGAAATCAGAATCTCCCAGGAGGCATGATTACAAGTCTGGAAAACCTTATTCAAGACCTGAGGAATGAGTCGTCACACCATGACGAGATGGACAAGACAAGATGATTTGAAACCTCGGACGGGGGGCATGTCGTCCGATGGTAGATAGGTTCAAAAGAGCTGCAATATGATACCCTTAAAGTTGTTTCGTTTTTAATTTGTTACTTTCTTTTACGTATTGTCATCAATATCGTGACGAATCACTTCCGTGACAAATCACTTTCATGATGAGTCATTTCCGTGACGAAACACTTTCGCGACGAGTCTCTTCTGCGACGAGTCACTTCGGTGACGAGATGATTGAAATCGTCGGACAAGGGGGCATGTCGTCTGATAATAGACAAATTCTGATGATAAATATTTCTCGAGTTTTGTATACATACTTTTAATTTATTACTTTCATTTATCTATAAGTGATCACTGACTTAACCATCGGAGGGCCGTTGGCCCAAAACCAACGGCCAACCTTGACGTTTTGTGATAAATGCAGGACTATGTTATGCCATAACATCACGCAGATATTTAGGCGATCTACAAGGGGCGATCTACAAGGGGTATAAAACGTCATTCATACCCACATCGAACAAACATATTGCTTAAACCTCAAAATGGAAGGGTTAGGTTGCCCATGAGAATATCATGGATCACAGTCCTAACAGAGCCCATCCAATACATTTTGGCCAAAACCTACAAACATATATGACAATGCACGTGCAACCAAAACTACAGAAATATACAACAGAAGCATGTGCTCCAAGAGCATGACAACACAAGTGTGACACCCCGGCCCCGTAGGCCCCGAGGTAGTTACTTCTGACCTCTAGTACTGTCCTCACAAACCGCCACTAGCCTTTTCCGTGCACTTTGTCCTCACTCGTGCGCGCCCTGAGAAACTTCCCAGGGGGTCACCCATCCCAAGACTACTCTCGTGAAAGCACGTGTAACTTTGGAGTTCTTGGCTAATGAGCTCCCTTAAAAGGAGATGCACCTTGTTGGTATGAGTAGTACTATTAATCCTCTTAAATTAATCTCGGGTATTACAATCACCCCCACTTAGGAACGCAACGTCCTCGTTGCGCCCATAAACCAATCTCAATCATATCCCAGAATCTTTTCCCCTGCTAAGTGCCCGCCCGATATCCAATGGATCATCACACTGTCGTAGGGTTTCTATGATACCATTTTGTAACACCCCCAAATTCCCTTCCCAAAATAATACTTAGAATCACAGAATTTGTTTATTAAAAAAAATACATTCAAAAGTTATGCAGCGGAATATAACATAGAACATGGGTGTGTCACCGCCACATTCAACCTTTATAACTGAATGATAAGGCTATCCACCATTATTAAATATAACTTCAGTAAAAGTAAAGAGTTTCTAGCTCATTATTTAAAATATTATACATTACTTTTATTTCTAGATTTTCTAAGTTGCGCTCTCGAAGTTCGTCATTCGTCATATTCATCACCTGAAAATTTACACAGAGAAAAGAGAAAAGAAAAAAAAACTAAAATTAGCTTTCGCTAAGTAAGATTCCACCCAACACCGTAAAATAATGTAATTTGGAGAAAATATATATTTATATATATATATAAAATATAGGTTGAAGTATTATATATTTAAATGTTATAATTCAAATAAATGTCATAATAACAAATAGAGCATTCAAAAGTTAATTCAAACGTCTTACGACATATATACACATTTGGAAAATATTATATAATGAATAATAATTGTATGTTTGGTTTTCCTCCAAAATTTCTAAAGTTTCTTTTAAAGATGGGCGAAACTCAAGATTCCTTGAGCCCAACGAGTTGTTGTTATTTACAACTCATCCCGGAATTCCGGCTCCCACCGACCACCTGTTGGAAACTGAACTTCTACCTTAAGTGTGCACACCCCCTAAAAGGGATTCCAAGCCCCCCCGGGTAGTAAGAAGCCCAAGTAGCCCGAGTAATTTATACCAGCTACTCCTCAAAGGAATATACTCCCTGAGTGACTAGAAAACTACTACCGCGACCACCAAAGGACTTTCAAAGCCCTCACAAAAATACCGGAATGTCTACCGGATATTAATAATTACATAATCCACAAGAGTACCGAATCCGCCAAAAAGCAGTAGTAACCCCTAACCACCCCCCTCACAATTAACGGTCGTGAAGGGGACCGACACCACGTGTTTCTCTCGTGATGCTCACAATAATTTTTTTTTTATCTTTAATACTTTCCAAAATCCAGTATCTATTATAGATACAATTCCAACATTCCAAGAATAAGGATAATTTACCCTTAAAAGCCTGATTTCTCAAAATAGCTCAAAATATAACTTACTATTTTGAGTTATATTTAAAATATCTATTATACATAGATAAAATTCCAACATTCCAAGAGTAGAGATATTTTATCTTTAAAACCCGATTTCTGATCTCAAAATAGCTCAAAATATGACATACTATGTAAATAGCTCAAAATACGAAATACAACATAAATAGCTCAAACTCAAATAACATTTACAATCACAATTCATAATTCAAATTCTCATAATTTAATTTGATACCAAATACTCAAATAAATACAAGTAACACTCACACATAGATTTACGAGATAAAAATATAATTTTGGTTGACATGGAACTTACCTTGGAATTGTTTTACTTTCTTCTATTTCAGTCTTGGCAATAATCACCTTTAATAATTATAAAGTTTCATAATCAGTAATTTACTCTCTCTTTTGATAATCTACCCAATATCAAATAATTTGATTCATGAAGTCTGAGATCAATCAGTCTATTTTACGGAGTAACTTATTTTAAAATCATACTTACATCTATTTCATTAATTTCTCTATTCCTATAAATTATTAGTCCGTTGATATCATTCATTTAGTCCATTTATCTTACCAAGTCAATTATTTAGTTATCTTTATATTATTCTTATTATCCTACCGATGATAAAATTACATATTAAAGGAACCTAACCAATATAATGCTTTCTATTAGTCATACAATCTAATACCCTTAATTTTAACTGGATTGAATTTCTATTATTATTATTATACTCCGTATTTATATTTATTATAAAAACATAATAATTCGGACAGCCAACTAAGCTTAATTTTATTTTTATTACTATCAGGGTTACAGTTATTGTTATTACTAACTAATTCACATGTTTTTATGTTTCCAGGCAGCCCAAACTAGTTATCAATTCCAGCCCTTTTATTTTTAACAAAAAGAAATGTGAGTATAAGAATACTACTTCGTATTACGTACTGTACTTCTTCTTTGCGCAGGACGTCAAGCAATTAATGCACCATTAATTGCTTGACCGTTACTCTTTCGGACTGGGAGGTCGGTCGGACTGGCAGGCTTCCCGCTGGGTTGGCAGGCAGGCTCTAGGTTGTGGACTTGGATCCACGGGTCCAAGTTCGGGGTTTGGGCTGATTAGGCTCTGGGCCTAGTCCTATTACTCCATCACGAGTCCCCCACTCCCTTAGTCGAGTAGTAGACTCGGCTAAGAGGGAGTAGTCCAAGTCAGTTGCTCTTATCCGAGACTAGAAGATCCCCGCCCTTGTCCATGTTGGGGAGATGCCTCATTAAAAACCTTCATTAGGAAAAAACCCAATGGGAAAAAAATCCTAATGAAGGGAAAAAGAGTACATCTGACGCCCCCAAGATGAAGCAAGAGGTGAGATCCTCAGCCTTTATTGTAATGGTCGCCATCTGCGAATAGGATGGCTAGAACTGTTCTTCTCGTTGAGCTCAAACTCGTCAGGTTCGTCATTTGCTTCCTTGAAGATGGTAAGACCCTCAGTCCCCCACTTCATTCAGTTGTACCTACACATAAAAGAAACTAGTGTAGAATAGAGCATCTGGTCTGGTGTCAAACCACGGCTCAGTATGTAAGCGAGTCGGACTCACTACTTGAAAAGAGTGACATCAAGTTCCCAAGTTAGGCCTCAACCCAGTCTCCGAAAGAAAGATTGAATCCGCGAGTAAGTGAGGTGGACTCCTCACTCGAACGGATAACCCAACCCCAGAGAACTAAAGTATATCAACCTCTTCGAGAAATGTGAACGTCAATTAAGTGACAAAATTGCTCGGAAAAGCGTGGCTCTAGGCCCCTAACAAGAGTTTTAACTCGCCGCCCGAGGTTAGTAGTTCGAACCCGCAAGTAAAGACTTTTGAACGGATGACTCGTCCCCCGAGGTCGGAGTGTGATGCACTAGGAAGAGGTAAGAGCACACAAGAACCCGTAAGAAGTCAAGAGTGTGAGGTATTAACATTTATATTGGAGCTTATTAATCGCCACACCCATATGACATGACCCGGTGGCGCGAGTGTGTGTGCTCGGCCATTGTACGAGTGTGTGTGCTCGTCCGGTGTACGTGAGTGATCGGATTTCATAAGTCCATTTTTCAATGTTAAAATTACACACGCTCAACAAGAGTTAAAGCAATTACACCACTTAATTATCTTTTCAAAATGTTTTAGACTTACATTTTTTTGTAAATATAAATCAAATTTAGTTTTGAGTGTTAGTAAGCTGATGTTACTTAGCTTGATGCGTATCGTTGAAACCAAGTTGGCCCAAGCGTCACTGCGTGATGAGGCCCACCATCATGACCCAGCTATGGTGGGAATTACGTGACTCGGCTGCTAGGTAAAAATTCTTATACTTTCGGCATTGGGTCTGCTCCGTCCTTCAGTGGTAAGTTTCAAGAGAAGGGAGGAGATACTGTCCTTGGTGCCGCCAAAAAAGAGAGGATCTTCCTTCCGCCGTCGCAGCTTGAACATGGATTTGGCTGGATCTGTTAGAAGAGAGGGGTCGTCGGCTGGGACGACCACGAGAGTCGGAGGTCGCAGGCCGTGGAAATGAAGAGACCTCGACCATCCATCTGCTACTCCAGCGTCGGAGCGAAAATCACTATTTATGGCGGACGGAGACCACCGAACTGCCGTAACGGATTGTGGAGGCCCAACAGTGACCGACGCGGTGGCGAAGCGACCGGGATTGAGGCAGGCGGTGCTGTGACGGAAGTGTTGCTGCTCCTACCGTGGTTGTCCATCACTCCCAGAGCTCTAAGGCGGCCATTAATGGCGGATTATTGAGGTTTAGTTTCAGTAACAAGAGCACCTGGCCATGGAGTCATGGAGCCGGTAGCCACAACCCAGGCTATAGCCATCAGCTGTGAGGGCGACCGGTAGTGAGGCAGTTCCACTGTGACATAGATTTCCCGGTGTAGCTGGACTGCATTGCCGGCCAGTAGAGTTCTGAGAACTATCTTCCGTTTTTCCGGGTGGACGCTGGTCGCCGGCACAGATCCGGACCTCCTTTGCTTTACCTGATTAGAATTTTTCATTCGTTTTCAGATTTTTTGGATCTTGCTCATTTTTTTCTGAAATTTCCCGATTCATTCCTACCCTAAAGTGATACGAGAGACGGTAGAGACTCTCAATGAAAGCACCAATGTTGGTCCAAAACAGGACGCTCGTAGGCTTTTAGGAAAGCTACGTACGACACTCAAGCAAGAATTAAGAAAGTACGAATATGGAAAGTTAGCCAGAAATAGCATATAGAAGTTGTCTCTCTAATATGAATTACAAGCCGCCTTTTATAGGCGTATACAAATCGTAACCGCTACCGATAATAATGACTAACTAATTACAACATTAATAAAGAATTAAATACATAATTAATAGTGCATTAATTGCTTGACCGTTACTCTTCCGGGCTGGGAGGTCGGTCGAACTGGCAGGCTTCCAGCTGGGTTGGCAGGCAGGCTCTAGGTTGTGGACTTGGACGGGTCCAAGTTCGGGGCTTGGGCTGATTAGGCTCTGGGCCTAGTCCTATTACTCCATCACGAGTCCCCCACTCCCTTAGTCGAGTAGTAGACTCGGCTAAGAGGGAGTAGTCCAAGTCAGTTGCTCTTCTCCGAGACTAGAAGATCCCCGCCCTTGTCCATGTTGGGGAGATGCCTCATTAAAAACCTTCATTAGGGAAAAACCCAATGGGAAAAAAATCCTAATGAAGGGAAAAAGAGTACATCTGACGCCCCCAAGATGAAGCAAGAGGTGAGATCCTCAGCCTTTATTGTAATGGTCGCCATCTGCGAATAGGATGGCTAGAACTGTTCTTCTCGTTGAGCTCAGACTCGTCAGGTTCGTCATTTGCTTCCTTGAAGACGGTAAGACCCTCAGTCCCCCACTTCATTCAGTTGTACCTACACATAAAAGAAACTAGTGTAAAATAGAGCATCTGGCCTGGTGTCAAACCACGGCTCAGTATGTAAGCGAGTCGGACTCACTACTTGAAAAGAGTGACATCATGTTCCCAAGTTAGGCCTCAACCCAGTCTCCGAAAGAAAGATTGAATCCGCGAGTAAGTGAGGCGGACTCCTCACTCGAACGGATAATCCAACCCCAGAGAACTAAAGTATATCAACCTCTTCGAGAAATGTGAACGTCAATTAAGTGACAAAATTGCTTGGAAAAGCGTGGCTCTAGGCCCCTAACAAGAGTTTAACTCGCCGCCCGAGGTTAGTAGTTCGAACCCGCAAGTAAAGACTTTTGAACGGATGACTCGTCCCCCGAAGTCGGAGTGTGATGCACTAGGAAGAGGTAAGAACACACAAGAACCCGTAAGAAGTCAAGAGTGTGAGGTATTAACATTTATATTGGAGCTTATTAATCGCCACACCCATATGACATGACCCGGTGGCGCGAGTGTGTGCGCTCGGCCATTGTACGAGTGTGTGTGCTCGTCCGGTGTACGTGAGTGATCGGATTTCATAAGTCCATTTTTCAATGTTAAAATTACACACGCTCAACATGAGTTAAAGCAATTACACCACTTAAAATATCTTTTCAAATGATTCAATTTATGATTTTTTTGTAATATTTTTTTTTGCATCAAAATATAGTGGATTTTTGGATACTTAGCTTTTTTGAATTGGGCTCAACACTGAATGGGTTGTGTGCCTGCGTTGGCTGATAAAGAAATAGCAGTTGGGTAGCTCCACTAACAATTTTGACCTAGCCTTTGGCGGCTCTCACGTTTGGCGAGTGGGCAGTAGCATACAACTACTATAGCTTACCCTTTGGAGCCTCAATCATTAAGGGCGCAACACTGCATCGACTGAGGCCGAAGACAACAAATCTTCATCAGGCAGCACCAGGCCACCAGCGGCTGGGCGAAATCAACGAGGGGCGAGTTCGCTAGGACTCGGGCAACATCGGCGAAGGTTCCTCAGGCGGCGACAGACAAACATGGGAGTTCCATCTCCACAGGGGTGCACTTGTCCACGATATGTCACTCCTGGAGCTCTTAGGATCCATTAATGGCGGATGCTTAAGGTCAATCCTCGTCATGATTCAAGTTCTTACCATCGAGCCGCAAAGGAGACCAGGTGCGACGCCAATAGCGGTATGACAAAGATGGCGGAGCGACCTGCAGCGGACGGTGCGAGGCAGTTTCGGCTCAGACCCGAGAATGGGTGGGGAGCTGGCGAGTGGCGGAAACCGGGACGATGAGGACATCTCCGACTTAGCACCGGAAAACCCCAGTTCTAAAATTCCATCTCCGGTGACTGAGACATAGCTGACATCATCGACGGTTTCTGAAATCCTAGTTTTGTTGATTTTGTTTCTTTTGGCAGATAACTTTCGGGACCTCCTGTGTGGACGCCGGTCACTGGATTATATTTTTTCATTCTATTTCCAGATTTTGGATTACAAACCTGGAAAAAAACTGCTAGAAACCTTCGATTTTCACACATTTTTCTGAAAATTCCTACTAGAGTGATGAGAGAAACAATAGAGGCTCTCAATGAAAGCACCAATGTTGGTCCAAAATAGGACGCTCGTAGGCTTTTAGGAAAGCTACGTACGACACTCAAGCAAGAATTAGGAAAGTACGAATATGGAAAGTTAGCCAGAAATAGCATATAGAAGTTTCTTCTCTAATATGAATTACAAGCCGCCTTTTATTGGCGTATACAAATCGTAACCGCTACCGATAATAATGACTAACTAATTACAACATTAATAAAGAATTAAATACATAATTAATAGTGCATTAATTGCTTGACCGTTACTCTTCCGGGCTGGGAGGTCGGTCGGACTGGCAGGCTTCTCGCTGGGTTGGCAGGCAGGCTCTAGGTTGTGGACTTGGACGGGTCCAAGTTCGGGGCTTGGGCTGATTAGGCTCTGGGCCTAGTCCTATTACTCCATCATCTCATATGATTTTATAAATCATATGATAGACCCATAAGCTTGTTCTACACTCCTAGAGGTGTAGAATTAGGGGTTGGAAGGATAGTTTTAACCATGATCAGAGTTATGACCGAAGTAAGACCGATTCGTCGGAAAACACCTTCTCGGAGGGTTTTGACATTTATACCACTTTTGATTTATGAAACCTTGTTAGGAATTTTACCAATGTATTCTAGATTTTTCAAGGAATCTAGGAGTGGCCGGAAAAGTCGCCGGAGCCGCCATAGTTTTCGCCGGAAAATTCCAAAAGTCGTCGGAGTTCAAACGAAGAGGATAAAAGCTTGCTAGCATCATTTCGAGGTGAGTGGACGACTACGTGTCTTGTAACTCTTGGGTCAAACGTGGGATTACCTAAATAAAATCCTTATCATGATTTGAGAAATGATTAAATGGATTAAAATGCATGATTAGTCATGGTGAATACGAATTATGGAAATATTACATGATCAATGAATAAGAGATTTATTTGTGGATTAATCATGAATATATTATTGTCAAATGTATGAAAATGCATACATGGACTACGTATGAGATAACTAGAGTAATCTAGTATGTGAATATGTATAGAAATGTTTAAACATGTTTAAACATGTGATTAGCTATAATGATTATAAGTTATGTGAAAATGGCATGATTAATGAGTAAAAGAATTATTAATATTTTTGATGAAGGATAATCATGAATAATTTAGTTGGACATTAACTAAGGTAATTCAAGATGGTATTCTTGAAGGATTCAAGTACTTAATCATACACGTCATTAAATTAAATCTAGTTATGAAGTATAAACTAGAACGAAATATATAAACGATTAATAAGTATGAAGTACTTATTAATAGTTGTGTGAAGACGGCTTTATGCTTTATAACTTTTGAGTGAGACATGATATTACTTAAAGTAATCTAGAATATATTTTATGGAATGATTAAAGATAATAAAGTATGTGTTATTTCATGATTATATGAAAAATATAGTTGAAAAGCATGTTGAGTAAGCTTGATGATTAAAAATGTGATAAATAATTATGTATGGTGTTCCAAGGACCTAAAAGTGCATTTTTGGATTCAGGACGTCAAGAAGTACATGTGTATAAAATTTCACATTAATCGGACTTCGTTTGAGCGGTCAAACGGGCGTTGACCGCCAAGACAAAAGTAATCCCCGACCGGGTATTGGTAAATACCCGACCGGGTATTGGTAAATACCCGACCGGGTATTGGTTAAAAATGGTTCCAGGAGCCACTGCCACACTAGACCCGACCAGGTATGAGTATAGACCCGACCGGGTATTAGTTAAAAACAGTCCCAGGGGCTACTGGCTCACCCTACCCGACCGGGTATGGGTAATACCCGACCGGGTATTGGGTTATACACCCAATATGCATTTTTTGAGTAAGTTTACGTGGACCGTTCGGGTGGGACCCATCCACGTTGGTTGCTAAGGCTTCGAATATGGTTTAAACGCTAAGACTTGGACTAGTCGTTAGTAAAGAAATTATAGACCACGACCGGGCAAGGTAAGTGGTAGATTATACATGACGGGTGAATACTCGGGACCTAGAAAGGTCAGGTAAAACTCTGTAGGACCAGGATGAGTCCTTTATACTCAAATGTTAACAAGGGCCCGTGTAGTCCTTGAGGTGTGTTAACCTCCAGCAAATTACACAAGGGTAACAAGGGAAAATGCAGTCCTTGAGGTGTGTTAACCTCCATCAAATTGCATATAGGTAACAAGGCCCGTGTAGTCCTTGAGGTGTGTTAACCTCCAGCAAATTACACATAGGTAACAAGGGCAAATGCAGTCCTTGAGGTGTGTTAACCTCCATCAAATTGCATATAGGTAACAAGGGCCCGTGTAGTCCTTGAGGTGTGTTAACCTCCAGCAAATTACACATAGGTAACAAGGGCAAATGCAGTCCTTGAGGTGTGTTAACCTCCATCAAATTGCATATAGGTAATAAGGGCCCGTGTAGTCCTTGAGGTGTGTTAACCTCCAGCAAATTACACATAGGTAACAAGGGCAAGTGCAGTCCTTGAGGTGTGTTAACCTCCATCAAATTGCATATAGGTAATAAGGGCCCGTGTAGTCCTTGAGGCGTGTTAACCTCCAGCAAATTACACATAGGATAAGGGTGTATGCGTGAGACTCCTCAAGGCGGGGTTAGCCCCGGGAATGTAAACTATGATTGTAAGGACGAATAGTCCCCGAGGTAGGTGAACCTCAAGTAATGATTTTAGATGATTAAACATGCGTGATCGGGAATGAGTTCCCGATAGGGTATTTTCCTTGGTCTAGGAATTTAATTTAAATCATGTCTGTGATATGGGAGCCCGAAGGGCCCCCGAAATAATTATCTTTGTTATCGGGTGAGTTAGCCTACGGGTGACTTCACTCGAGGGTAGGACATGGGAAGGGTGAATTTAACGAGGCTATTACGCCTAAATGATTTGAAAGACAAATGGGCCCACGGGCCAGATATTTTACTCATATGTATATACGTATACGATATGTTTTGAAAAGGGGTAGCCAAGAGTTATGCCTATACGTATACTATCACCATATGTTGAGGGTCCCATGTGAGAAACGTTAGTTATATTACATACAGTTTGCCCTCACCAGTACTTTTCTGTGGTACTGATCCCTCGGGGGAACCACCCTTTCAGGTTGAAGATAGAGCTTACTTCCTACACCCATTGTTCGGGAGATCGATGGAGAGAAGACGTGGTTCGTGCTTCCTCTGGTTCTATTTCTAAATAATTAAATAATGCTCATGGAACTATTTTTGACTTATAAATTAATGGAGCCTGCGAGCTCTTGTTTTACCCTCGTGTGAATTCTTATTAAACACTTATATTCCGCTATGTGTTTAATTGTATGTTGATGTTGTTATGTATGTTTACTAATCGGTTTTGGCATATGTATCTATCGGACGTCTTGTGCAATTTGGTAAGGATGAACTGCGGTTATTCTTATTGGGTTGTACGACGGTTGTCTACGTGGCACAAACACGGTCTGAGGCGTGACACTAATTGTGGATAGAAATATACCTCAATTGAATATGGTGGATTTTATAATGTCCCAATCTTTAACGGGGTTAATTTTATATGAATGTGAACCGTGACGGGATTCACACGTAGAATTAATCACAATCTCGCTGCCGTAACAGGAGTTAGAATACTTTAGTGACATTCCACTCATAAGAATTGGTGAAAGAACATATATTCATTACTAAGAGTCATTTAGGAGTAATCCTGAACCCTTGGTTGCTTTTATTATCACTTAAAAACCCAAAAACTATACTCTTTTACTAAGTCTTTTACAATCTCTATTCTCAACTTTTGAATCATATAACCAACGTTTCCTCGTGTTCGACCCGGTATTTCTACCGGATTTTATCACTACATTGGCACTTGTACACTTGCAAGTTTAAGCCGATCAAGTTTTTGGCACCGTTGCCGGGGATTACCCCCAACAGAAAATTGAGAGCCGAGTCAAAGGGGTAAAAATCATTATCACCAATGATCTTTTATGCTCTCAATTTCGCATCGCCAAGTATGGCACTCCTTTCGCCCCTTTCCAAGCTGGAACGATGAATAGCGACGGTAGCTACAACCCCGTGGATGCGGTGCAATATTTTGGCTTGGAAGGACATGAGCTAATGACCAAGAACCTTGGTCAACCACACATCCGGGGCCGGCTTTTGATGTACCTCTACTCATTCAACGTCATGCCGAGAGCAAGCAGCTACAATAAAATTCAAAGTGCCGACCTCTACTTTGCATATAGGATGCTTACCGGGCTTGATCGTTGTGAGGGGATTCCTCTATCAAGCATCATCATCAAGCAATATGGAGCGCGGCCTTGAGCAACAATCGAGATAAGGCCTTTATTTTCCCTATCTTACTCTCTAAAATTTTTGAACATTTTGGTGTTAGGTTTAGAGGGGAAGAGGAACGGGAGACACATGTTGTGCTTGATGATAATGTTATGACACACCTTCGTTATTTCAAACCGCCGCACGGAGGACCATGGAGGTGCGTGGAGAGATTTCATAGAGTTGTGCCGGAAGACAATGAAGAAGAGATGATGGAAGGAGGAGAAGCCCAAGGAGGGGAGCCCGATGGAGGCCATGAGGAGCACCATGAAGAGGCGGCTCACGTACCTCAAGCCGGAGCTAATTACAACATGGACTACTTGACCGAACAATTTGGTCAAATTCATACGAAGCTCGCGGTTCATCGACGAGATTTGCGGAACCAACGACGGGCTATCGAAGGCTTGGGAGGCCATCTATGGAACGTGAACTACTATTGCCAAGAGTTGGGGCGTCATTTCAACATACCACCACCGCCACCTTACGACCCACACTTTTATTTCCCTCACCGAGAAGATGGAGATGAGGATGAGGAGTAGTTGAGAAAAGGGAAGTGTACTGAACTTGAAACATTTTTTTATCTAGTCTTGCTAAAACTACTTTTTGTTGTTAGTGTGCCTCTAAACTATTATTATGTGCTATGAGTTTATTGCCTTGCTTAAATCATTCTTTGTGATCCACATGGGGACAATGTGGAATAAGTGTGGGGGGATGACTTTACTTCGAAAAATTGTTCATTTTTGGTCCATAATTTCTGAAAATAATTTTTTTTAGCAAAACCCTTATCCTCCAAAACCTTTTTCAAAAGATTTTTTCTTAAGGTTTTAATATCTTCACAAAGAGTTTTTAAATTTTCTTGAAGACAAGCAAAGCTCAAGTGTGGGGGTATTTGATAAGCGTTTTATTAACGTATTTTTATACAACAATTTATAAACGCTTTTATAATTAAAAGAATAAAACTCTCACACATATGCCTCGTTTTGCTAGAAATACTATAATTGACAATTGGACCAAATACGAGGATGAAAAGACACACGAAAGATTTTGACAAGAGAAGGTCAACCAAATGCATCCCGAGGAACAAAAGAAGGAAAGGAAAATACACCAAAGGGGTGAAAGCCGCCCAGCTTTCACCTAAGCCGCCCGGTTTTCACTTGCAAACCAACCAATTGTCGTCCGAAGATGAAGAAAATGCTTCGGATCCAAAGAAGACGAAAGCCGCCCGGCTTTCGTGAAAGGCGCCCGACTTTGGGCGCCGTAGAATCATTTCAATAAAACCAGCCAAAAGCCGCCCGGCATTTGGCTAAAGCCGCCCGGCTTTCGACACCTGGAGCGGAGATGATAATTTTAAACGCGTGAAAGCCGCCCGGCTTTCGCAATTGTCGCCCGCTTTTCGTCTGGAACTGATTAAAACAAGCAACGGTCATCATAATCATTCGGGAGAAACTCCAAACCTCATTATGGATCTTGCTTCCTTGTCCAAAAATGGCCGTTGAGGATTCATTATTTAAGAGGATTGAAGCCCTTTGAATATGGTGGATTTTATAATGTCCTAATCTTCAACGAGGTTAATTTTAGATGAATCTGAATCGTGACGGGATTCACACGTAGAATTAATCACAATCTCGCTGCCGTAACGGGAGTTAGAATACTTTAGTGACATTCCACTCATAAGAATTGGTGAAAGAACATATATTCATTACTAAGAGTCATTTAGGAGTAAACCCGAACCCTTGGTTGCTTTTATTATCACTTAAAAACAAAAAATCTATACTCTTTTACTAAGTCTTTTACAATCTCTATTCTCATTTTTTGAATCATATAAACAACGTTTCCTCGTGTTTGACCCAGTATTTCTACCGGATTTTATTACTACATTGGCACTTGTACACTTGCAAATTTAATCCGATCAGCTTCTGAACGCCCGCATCCTTCTTTTTGGGGTCCTTCGTCGACTTCTTCATGAAGCCCACAAAGTTTCTCAGGTCCATTTCAGCACCTGCAAAATAAGGCAAACGAATGAGACCGGAGGGTCAGAAAAGAAATTAATCTACACAAAAATCCTAAGTACAAAAAATACAAGCCTTCGGAGACCTACCTCCTACAAAATGGTCGAGGATGGGGTACTTAGCATCCGTCTCCCCCAAGAAACGGAAACGCCGAAAGTCTAGTCCATACAAATCATCGTCAAGGGTCAGCTCCTTGACAGTCATGTGCTTTTTGCGTCCCTCAGGGACAGCTGAAATTATCTTCCCGGCCTTCTCAAGGGCAGCATCCCCCACCTTCAGGTGTCACCTAAAACGGTCTCGCAGCTCCCTCGGGAATGGATTACCTGGCATTGTGAGACGAGGGCACGTCGTCAAAGAGTCTCCACCGGGCAATCTGTTGAAGGTTCGCGTAGCCTTCAGAATTAACATGCCCCCCCCCCCCCGCACAAATTGAAGCTCTGGAAAAAGAGGTCCAGGCTAAGGGCCACCCCCGGGATTGGCAGAGATGCAGGAAGGGCGCAATGTATGAATGGCTGTTTGGGGTAAGTTGGCAGGGGGCTAGACCAACGTACTTGAGGTACTCTAAGAGGAAGGGGTGCAATGGGAACCGGAGGCCCATTGAAACGGAGAGGATGTGGACTGCGAAGCACCCCTCGGGAGACCGGGAGAGTACGTCATTTGGACCCGGCTCAACCACATCCGCTGAAGGCCCCACGTGCAACTGCGTCACATAGCACTCAGCCCGATCAGCCCTCGAACTTATCGCCAGGGCAGCGGTGTTCAGACACGAATACCCCTCGGGATTCCCCACTGGCTTCCCAAGATTTGCAGCACTACCTTTCTTCTTGGGGGCCCCCACCCTTCTTGCTCTTCTTCGCCAGGGCCACCCTGAGAGGTTCCGTGTTGAGCGGCCGGGAGGTGCTGGCCTCACCCGCATTGCGGGGGGAAGGACGGCAACAGTGACCTTCATCCTCTCCTTTTGCTCCTCCTACTCAGCAACTTGAACGGCGAGGGTCATCTCCTCGTCTTCGATCACTTGTTCGAAGTCCTCAGCTTCGGCCTTGGCAACGAGGTCTTTTTGTACCTCCATGGCCATCGCAACATCATTCCCGGTCGAGGGCTGCTCGCTCGTGGACTCCACATCTGAGAGACTCTCCTCCTCCGTTGAGGGCTCCCTCGATATGTTTTGAGAATCGCTTTGCGAATACATCCTCGAGAACTTGGGGATGAGGGGTCCTAGAAACCGAAGGCTCCCTAAACAACTCTAGCACTTAGCCTAAGGGCAAAAATACGCTAAGGAACTCGAGAACAGGAGGAGCAACTGACCTTGGGAAGTAAGGATTTGATCGAAGGGTTGTTTCTCTCTCTATAAAAAATCCGATAGAGCTTCACTACAATGATCGCACAAGAAGAATGGCCCTGGCCATGGGGTATTTATAGCCTCCCCACTCTGGGCTTGGGCCGAAATCCGGGCCCCCATTCCCCGAAATCATCATTACAAACCGTCAGTTTGACCAACCGGTGACACCCGCCCGCCGGGAGCCAACGAGCACACGCCACGTGGACTCCACTTCCAACGGTCATATCTCAACGGCTATATTTTGCAGGCTAGGGTGCCCTCATCAGGCACCTATCAAACAACACTACGCACGACTTCGGGTTTTCTCCTTCAGAGTCCTTCATCAAGGGGAACCGGCGGCTTAACAATGGGAAAACCCCTCGGGACCCCTCAGCCTCAACATGTTGGAAATCAGGAGGCCCCCGAGGTCACGCCTTCAAAAACCCCTCATATGTGATTAGCCTCTGGCTAAAATACCGGGTCCCCCTCAGCACACAGCAACTATCGCTTACACTCATCACGCCCTCAATCCCATGGATTGAGGGACTCCCCTTCGGCATCTCTCGGGATATTAACAAAGCGCCTTCGGCAAATCAACACACACGCTGTAACACCCCGGCCCCGTAGGCCCCGAGGTAATTACTTCTGACCTCTAGTACTGTCCTCACAAACCGCCACTAGCCTTTTCCGCGCACTTTGTCCTCACTCATGCGCGCCCTGAGAAACTTCCCAGGGGGTCACCCATCCCAAGACTACTCCCGTGCAAGCACGCTTAACTTTGGAGTTCTTGGCTAATGAGCTTCCTTAAAAGGAGATGCACCTTATTGGTATGAGTAGTACTATTAAATCATTTAAATTAAATCTCAAGTGTTACAATCACCCCCACTTAGGAACGCAACGTCCCCGTTGCGCCCATAAACCAATCTCAATCATATCCCAGAATCTTTTCCCCTGCTAAGTGCCCGCCCGATATCTAACGGATCAGCACACTGTCGCAGGGTTGCTCTGATACCACCTGTAACACCCCGGCCCCGTAGGCCCCGAGGTAGTTACTTCTGACCTCTAGTACTGTCCTCACAAACCGCCACTAGCCTTTTCCGCGCACTTTGTCCTCACTCATGCGCGCCCTGAGAAAGTTCCCAGGGGGTCACCCATCCCAAGACTACTCCCGTGCAAGCACGCTTAACTTTGGAGTTCTTGGCTAATGAGCTTCCTTAAAAGGAGATGCACCTTATTGGTATGAGTAGTACTATTAAATCATTTAAATTAAATCTCAAGTGTTACACACGCCCTCAGACAAGGATAACCCTCGGCAACAATACTGTCATCCATTTCGGACCAAGGTTTAACCTTTTCGATTCATCGTTGGGGGAATTCGGTGCACTCTTTTTCCATCATTAGAATTTTTTCCCACATGGTTTTTTCTAATGAGGTTTTTAATGAGGCATCCCCTCCAAAATGAAACGAAAAGCGTCGGCCTTCGGCAACATGATAACAGCGGGCACTACTCTACTCCTCTTCACCACATTACATATGCCTCAAGGAGTGGGGGACTGGAGGACCCCTTCGGGAAAAATCACAAAAATGCAAATGTCAAAAATCTCCCCAAAGCAGCAACATAAAGTCCCAAAATGTGGGGGACTGAAGGACTGCCCCGACAGAATCGTGTGCAAACGCAAATCTCTCACAGGTTTACAAGCTACATCAAGGCAGCATCAGAGGATAACCGCAATTACTCCTTTTCCCTCAAGTACCTTTCGGCAAAAGGAGTGAGGGACTCTTGATGGAGTATATGGCCCAGGAACCCCCGGCCCATAGACTCCCACTAGTATAGCGAAGGCCCAATAGGCCCAGGAAGCACAGCAAGCCCAAATCACGGTGCCCCAAGTATCAAACAGTCCACGACGAACACTAGGGTGCCTTCAGCTCCCTGGCCGAAGGCTCACGGACTTACAGTACAACTGCTTTTAAGCACTCAAAGTGTCTCGGAGAAAGCGGAGAAAACAGTAGCCCTCGGTATCTAGAGCCCTCAGCACCTAGAGGCCCCCAGGATGAAGAGCCTTCGGCCAACCATCTACGGCTGAAGGCATCTCCTCGGCAGAATCTCCCGCCCACATGCGTTGGATCAACGTACCGAGAACAAACACCACATCCAACCACCGCATTTAATGCGGCCACATGCGAGTGCCAGTGCCACCCCGTTGAGGTGACCCCTCGACCACCAGAATGATGACATGTGTCCCTATCTGGCATTTATTGCTACTATAAATAGCACCCCTTTCCCCATTTGTAATCCAGGCTCAATACGCTCAATACATTCTCAGCAATACATATTCTCTCTCTTACTTTTGCTCTGACTTCTCTCTATTCTCTCCCCGCAATAAACCCTCAGATAAATTACCCACGGGTACGCTTATCCATCAAGAATATAAGTATATGTATCACCCTACGTTTGGGTCTTATACTTGTAACATTAGTTATTCTACATTTAGTCTGCTGCTCGCTCGGTATTCGCGCAATGAACCCTTAGCCCGCCTGTTGGTCCCGTTTATAATGGGAACAATCTAGAGGGGGGCTGAATAGATTGTTCAGGATTTTCAAACTTTTATTTGAGTCAACTCTGACTTACCTGAGAAGGTCTGGTTCTGGTGACAAAGAAGGTCGAGTTCTGATGGCAAAACTGGACCTGGCAGCGGATTAGGTTCTGTCCGGGTAGCCTCAGGAAAAAACACTAAGACAAATGCCTTTCTGATAACTCTTAAGGAAGATCTACTGTACACAGAGTCCAACCTATTCAGTTAAACAGTTAGAATCTTAAGTGCAGAAATAAATGCGTAAAGTAAATGACATCGAGGTTTTTATAGTGGTTCAAGGAACAACGTGTTCCTCTAGTCCACTGTTCCACTAAACTTGTAAGTCAACAATTACAACACCTTAGTCCCTAGCACTTAAGAATCACTCCACGTCTTCTTCAAGCTTAGATGCCACCCGGGATGCAGTCTTTGCTTCCTGATGGCTGGTCTCGTTTCACTGAGTCTCTTAGAAGTATCCCCACTTCACTTACTCCAGCTAGTTTGAGACATCCCTTTTTTTCAAGAAGTATTTGATTGAAAATCAGTTTTCTCCAACGTAGCTTCTTCACAGAGGATGTGTAGTTGGGGCTTTCGAAATGTTGAAGAACTGGAGTAACTTTGCCCTTTGTTGGAAGGGAGGATATGAAGTTGATATCTTTCCAACATATGCTTTTCTTGTTGAAGTGAGTGAACTTGAAATCTCAAGAAAGCTTGAAGGTTGTAGAAAGCAAAAGCTTAGCAAAGTTATCATGTAGTTCTTCGAAGTGTATCTTATATATTGGGAGCAGTCTTCCCGTTGGAGTGTAGAAGACAGCTTCATTAAATGTTTGTACTGTTGATTTGACCGGTTGGTCCTTCGACTTGCTATTTTGGGGGCGAAAGGATATCCGCATGGTCAATCATCAGCTTTAAATATATCTTCGTACGTACCGCATTAATTGAGCATTTAATGCGTGTATAGAACCATGTTTCCGTCGAATGGTTCCTAGCCGTTAGGGTATTTCCCGTTAGTTTCACGGCCGTCGGAATGTTTCTTCGAATTCTGCTAAGTATAAGCAAATCTGATGATGCTCTCTGGTTGAGATTCTGATGACCGCCTCTGATGCCAACTCTGGTAGCTTCTGTGATGAGCAACTTTGGGAACAACTCTGATAGCAACTCTGTTGAGCAACTCTGAGCAGAAAGTCCAAGAGGGTCTCTGGCCAGTCGACTATGTTAATACTTACAAAGAAAATTTCTAATACAAAATTACTAATGGGGTACTTTAAAATTCTAATCAACCTAGCATCATCAAAATCTAAAATACAATTATTCCTTACAATTTACCCCCTTTTGATGATGCCAAAACCCTTTAACTATTTCTAGAGAAGTGCCTTTCACCATAAAAAAAATAATGTTTAAAAACTTTCATTAAAATCTTTGTGGGCAACTTAGCATAGGAGAATACTAAGAGTACAGTACATTCAAGGAAACATACAATAAATAAAGTATCAGAACATAAACTAAACACAAACACAGAAAGCAGTAAAGAACAGATAATTGATGGTGCCATGCAAAATAGAGGGAGAGATGGTATCTTATTATCAGAGAGTATATAAAAATACAGGAGATAGAAAGAATTAAGATTCTTCTTCTTCTACCTGTGGTTCTGCTTCATCAATTCTTCTCAGTTTTGCATTGATTTTGGCTCTTATGGAGGCTAGATTACTCGGATTCTGGTATTCTGACCAGTGAGGCTCAAGTTTGCAGTCCAAGCAATTCCTTACAGCTTCTGCTATGTTTTTGCCTGGTATGACCTTCATTTGCCACCAGACATCTGCTTCTTGAATGGATCCTCCATGGTTGATCTGGACAAGTCCATCACTATCCATGAAGAGATTATCCTGCTATAATGGGGTCATCAGCTTCTTCATTTGCTCAAACTGAGCTCTGTCAGGTCTATACATCCTGCTTTTCATCCAATCATTAAATGAGAAGTTGGATGATTTCTTCTTGGAGCCTCTGGGAGGTGGAGGTGGATGTCGTTGGGTTCTAGCAGCAAGTTTCTTCTTCTTAGCAGCTTCGAAATAGAGAGCAGGATCAAAAGAGGATGGCTTTCTGATGGTCAGAGTCCTAGAGCTAGGACCTTCTGCTTCTCTGATTTCTTCTTCTCTGGTCTCCCCCCTTTTTGGCATCAACAAGGTCGCTAAGGAGGAGCTCGATCTTAGAGAACTCTGAAGCCTGAGCATCTCTGATTTCGTCAAGAGCTTCAGGGAGTGTTTGAGTGACAGAAGTCAGTCCCTCTATCAAGCTCTACTGCTTCTCTACTGCAGATTGGATATCTTTTGTGCTTGCCTCAAGGAGTACCAACTTCTGGTATCTCTCTTTGTCATTCTTGAGCAGAGATGAAGCGTGTTCCTTGTGATCTTTGCAGAGAGACTGCAACTCCATGAATCTCTCAGAAGATTGATCAGCATTCCATTGGAGAATATCAATAGATTCAGATATCTCCTTGAGAACCTTATTCTGCTTATTGAGAGTCTGGGAGTGTGAGTACATTACAGAATTGACACCGTCCACTTCTCTTGAGACTACATCTACTTTGGCATTCGATGAGTCCATGAATGAAGTCAAAGTGTGGGTCAGAGATGCAACCTTCTCAGAAATCTGTTGTAACCCGAGCTCAAGATTGAAGTTGACATGGGTTAGATGCTCATAGTGCTTGTCATTGATCAGAACAAGCTTATTCATTCCATCCAGCATCTGGCCACCAAGCTCTTCTGTTGCTGCAACAAACTGATTGAAGGGAATTTGGGGTTCTTCAGTATCAAACTCTGGCATCTCCAAACCTTTGCCCTTAGGTGGTGGAGGATTTCTGTCGCTGAGTTATGAAGAGTGGACTCTTGGAGGAGTTATCCTTCTCTTTGATGTGAGATCAACAACAAGAGAGGATGGAAGGAAATCATCATTGTCAGCATCTGATGAGAGAATACGAATGGGAATCTCCTTCTTTGGTGTAGAGGCTACAGAGTGTTGAGGGGATCTCTGTGGTGTAGCAGCTCTTGATGGAGATTTGGCAAATTTAGATTTCTGGTGGGGTGAGCTCTGGTGAGATGGGGATCTCTGGTGAGAGGTTTTCTGATGGGGGAAGCTCTAGTGAGAAGGGGTTTTTTGTTGAGGGGTTTGTTGAAGTTGGGGAGATGGAGGAGGTGAAGGTGAGCGGTTTCTGGTAGAGGTTGGTTGTTTGCAGGGTGAGGTATGTTTGGATGAGGCTTTCTGGGGTGATGGAGTTTTTTGTTTAGAAGGGGAGGGTGATTTAAGTGGGGGTTTCTGTTGGGAAGGAGATTTATGGGGAGATGGTGTTCTGGTTGGAGAGGGATTCTGTTGGAGAGAGGGAGTTTTGTGTACAGAGAGTGACTTGGGAGGTGAAGGGATGATGGGTTCAGTAACAACGTGATCAAAAGGATGATTAGGAATCACCTCTAGAACAGTTTCCTCGAACAGGGAGTCTCTCCACTCCTTGACCAGCTTCTCCATTGCCAAAGGTAGATCATTCGCTGCAGAGGGTTCTCCTTCTCCATGATGGCTAGGTCGAAAGCGGTTCTGGGATTCCTTGAGTTTCTTTTCGATCAGCCAGGCATAAAAAATCTCTACTTCATGTTCCTCCAAAGCCTTAATGTGCTTCTCTGGTGAAGTGGCAATCAGATATGCTTTGCCCTTGTACTTTGCTTTCTTCTTCTCTAGGACAGTATTAAGGAAGGCAAGGTCAAAACAACTAGACACATCTTCTGTGCCTACCCAGTTGAGGACTTCTGCTTCTTCTGACTTATAGAAGTCAAAGTACTAGATAATCTTTTGGAGTGGCCCCATTCTCCATCTTCTCCATGCTAAAACCCTTTCAAATTGTTTATCCAGAATAGCATCGAAGTCAGTCTCAGGAATTCTGTCAGGTGTGACTTGCTGATCTTATGTAGTGGTAGCATTGGGCAAGTCTGGTACAGAAGAGGGTTGTGCCTCTGGTTTAGGTTCCCCCTGAATTTCTGATCCCTTAGCAGGGGTGATTGCCTTCTTCTTCTTCTTGCTCGGGTGAGGTGCAGAACTATCGGAGTCTTCACTCTGAACAACTAGCTTTCTTCTCATTTTTAGTTTCTGCTTCTTAGCATGAGATTTTCTGGTATTCTTGGGAGAGGCCAATGATTCCTCTATATGTTGTTGCATCAACATCTTTTCTTTCATCATCTGGTCCTATTCCTTGAGAAGTATTCATGGGAATCTTCACTGAGGATTTTCCTTCAACTCCAAACTTCTTGATCAGATCTCTGGTGTACTTCCCTTGGTTGATAAAAATTACTTCAGGAGCTTGTTTCATTTGTAGTCATAGGAAGTAACTGAGCTCTCCCATCAAACTTATTTCAAATTGACTTTGCATGACTTGAGAAAATTTCTTACATAATTCTGAATTAGTATTTCTAAATATAATATCATCAACATATATTTGTACTAACAGAATATGATTAACAACAGAGATTTGAAATAGAGTTTTGTCAACCTTTCCCTTAGTAAACCCATGGTTCACTAGAAATAGGGACAGTGTGTCATATCATGCTCTGGGAGCTTGCTTAAGACCATAAAGGGCCTTTTTAAGCTTGTAGACACAAGAAGATTGAGTAGGAATGACAAAACCTGGTGGTTGTTCCACATAAACTTCTTCTTCGAGATCTCCATTCAGAAATGCACTCTTGACATCCATCTGGTAGACCTTGATGTTGTTGTAGGCAGCATAGGCTAGGAAGATTCTGATGGCTTCAAGTTTGGCAACTGGTGCAAAGGTCTCATCAAAATCAATTCCTTCTTCTTGGCAGTATCTCTTGGCTACC
This sequence comes from Cuscuta europaea, assembly GCA_945859875.1. Lineage (NCBI taxonomy): Eukaryota > Viridiplantae > Streptophyta > Magnoliopsida > Solanales > Convolvulaceae > Cuscuta > Cuscuta europaea. The sequence goes on along the minus strand of CAMAPE010000011.1, from coordinate 1,538,732 downwards.
ATCCTTGCTTTATTCCTTACAATGTTGCCTTCTTCATCTGCTTTGTTCTTGAATACCCACTTGGTTCCAATGACATTCTCATGCTTTGGTCTAGGAACAAGTTCCCACACTTTGTTCCTTTCAAATTGAGCAAGCTCTTCTTGCATTGCATTGATCCAGTCTGAGTCTGCAAGAGCTTCTTCTACAGTCATAGGTTCCATCTGAGAGATGTAGCAGGCACACATTGCTTCTCTTCTTATTGTAGCAGATCTGGTCTGTACACCACTTCTGATTTGTCCAATCACTTGGTTTGGAGGATGGTCTCTTAACCAAGTTAAATCAGGTTCTGATAAGGGTTGTATGGGTCTTTCTTGTTCATCTTCAAATTCTTCATCACTATCTTTGTCTTGCAAAATGGGATTCTGAATGCGAGTTGGTATAACAGAGTTGGTGACCAATTCTGGTGCGACTGTCTCTAGTGAGACCACTTCTGGTGTGACCACTTCTGGGGTTTCTTCACGACTCACTTTCTTCAGGTTTTCTGTTATATCTTCAACAGAGTTGTGATCATCAAACTTGACATGGATAGATTCTTCAACAAGTAGAATCCTTTTGTTGAGTATTCTATAGGCTTTGCTCGTGCTTGAGTAGCCTAAGAACATTCCTTCATCAGCTTTCTCCTTGAACACCTTGAGATGTTCCTTTCCATTGTTAAGTACATAGCATTTACATCCAAATGCATGAAAGTGGCTGATGTTGGGTTTTCTTTCTTTCCAGAGCTCAGAGGGGGTCTTCTGGTGAGTTTTGTGAATCATGCTCCGGTTCTGGGTGTAGCATGCAGTGTTGATTGCTTCTGCCCAGTATCTGAGAGGTAGACTAGATTCAGCAATCATGGTTCTTGCAGCTTCCTTCAATGTTCTATTCCTTCTTTCTGCAACTCCATTCTGTTGAGGAGTTCTGGCTGAAGAGAGTTGGTGCATGGTTCCATTCTGGTCACAGAAACCCTTTATGACCTTGTTGACGAACTCTGTTCCTTTATCTGATCTGATGGTCTTGACTTTCTGATTCTGTTCATTCTGTAATAGTTTCAACATAGATGGTAGCTTCTGCATAGTTTCATTCTTTTTCTTCAAAAAGATTGTCCAAGTGTATCTTGAATAGTCATCAACCATGACAAGAGTGTATCTTTTGCCACCAACACTTGGAGTCTCTATTGGTCCAAATAAATTCATGTGGATCAGATTTAGAGGACTAGTAGAAAGATCTCCAACAATGGGTTTGAAGGAGTTTTTCACTTGTTTTCCTTTCTGGCATGCACTGCACAGATTCTCCTTCTTGTACACAATGTTGGGCAGTCCATCAACAATGTGATCCCTTGCTAGCTTGTTGATTGTTTTGAAATTCAAGTGGCTCAGCTTCTTATGCCATTCCCAGCTAAGCTTTGAATCTCCTTTGGCTATCAGGCAAATTCCTTCTTTTGCAGTAGACCAATCAACAACATATATGTTTCTTTTTATGGTAGCTGTCAGAACCACTTCCTTAGTTGTCTCATGCTTGACAGAACAACCTTCTTTTGAGAATTCAACAGTGTAGCCTTTGTCACAAAACTGGCTAGCACTCAGCAAGTTGAATTTCAGGCCTTTAACATATGAGACATCTTCAATTATCATCTGGTTCCTGATCAGTTTGCCTCTTCCTTTTGTTTGACCTTCTTTGTCATTACCTCCAAAGGTAACTCTAGGTCCTTTGCATCTCTGGAACTCTATTAGGCAACTCTTGTCACCTGTCATGTGCCTGGAGCATCCACTATCAATATACCAATCTTGCTCAGAGATGGCTCCAGCACACAGTTCCTGCAAAATTAAAAGGAAGATTTAGGTACCCAAGCAATGTTGGGTCCTAGGGGGTCATGCAGTCTTGGTAGTCAGTACCACATTGGTCTCATCAAGTGAAACCTTGGTGGGTGGTACCCATTGTCCACCTTGTAGTCATAGTAAACAGAAGTGTGATTCACTTTGGGCAGATGCTTGTGAGGATCATGCTTCCTGTTTACGTACTTCTGCATAGCTTTTCTGGTTGGGTAGAAGTCCCATATACTATCAAGAGCGGAGAGGCGGTTAGCTTTGGGCTTCTGAAGTCTACCAGCCAACCTCTTCTGCCTAAAGTTAACCTTCTCTTGATATCTGCCTCTCTGGTGATCATCTCTGGTGGGGTAGTCATGAGAGTGTCTGGTGAAGTTCTGTCTTTGGTTTCTGTTATTTTGAAAACCTTTTCTGTTGTTAGGTTTTCTGCCAGGTTCATTAATTTTCAAAACTTGTTTTGGTTGAACCTTTATCTTTCGGTTTTTTGGTCTGACAATCTCATGAACAAGCTTGGTACCAGATACACCAGCTTGGCAGATGGGGCTAGAAATCAGTGGCTCTATGACCTTATCTGCTTGAGCAACTCTCGTGTTAAGCATTACAGAAGGCTCACCTGATTCTGTTGAGCCATAACTAAGACCAAAACCAACGCCAATTTGTTGGTCAAGTAGTAACCTTTCCATTGAAGACTAGGCCTTCTGGTAGGTGTTATACTTGATCTCAATTGACTCTATTTCTCTTACTCTCTTTAGAAGAGAACCATTTTCAGCTTCCAGCTGATCTCTTTCCTTAATGAGAAGATTGATTTTGATCTCAACCTCCTTTCTTAAGTCAAGGATCTCAACTTTCAGCTTACTGTTTTCTTCTTTAACTGAAGAGTAAGTGGTTTGGATGGCCTTAAACGCTTCCCAAAATTCAGACATTGATTATGAATCAAAAGCTTTGCCTACCGAAGAAAAACTAGAAGCAGAGGTAGAGGATACCTCATCATCAGATTGACCCATAAGGCATAGGTCTTCATTCTCTATATCCAGACAACAGAATGCCTCATCTGATTCTGATTCTGAGCTGGACTCTGTCTGAGAGAGGGGATCCTTCTCTGGTTGCTCAATGATGAGTGCCTTCCTCCTTATGTGCTCATACTTCTTTTCTCCTTCTTGGCCTTGCCTTTTGAAGACTATGGGGTGTGGACAATTGGCTTTGAAATGCCCTGGTTGTCTGCAATTGTAGCATAGGAACTCTCCACTGCTTTCTGATGACTTGGTTTTCTGTTGTGGCTTTCTGCTAGAGGATGGACTTCTCCCATCCTTGGGTTTCATGAATTTCCTGAACTTCCTGGGAAAAGCAGCCATATATTCGTCAGTTAAAAGTATAGAAGGGTCAAAGTTATTTACCTGTGAGGTGCTGGCTGTGAGGGCAGTAGTTGTTCTGTCCTCAACTTCTTCTTTCTCCTCTTCATTCATCTCGAACTCATAAGACTTGAGATCAGAGATGAGTTTCTCAGTGCTGTAGGTTCTGAGATCTTTGCTGTCTCTCATGGCAGTGACCTTCATCTTCCAGGGAGAGGGTAGACCTATGAGAACCTTCAAGTTGATCTCCTTGGGAGTCAAGTCCTTCCCAAGTTCTGAAATCTCAGCAGTGAGGGTGAGCAGGCGTGCATACATTTTAGCAATGCACTCTTTGGGTAGAAGCTTGAAGTCTTCAAACTTCTTCATAGCAATGGTCAGTTTGTTATCCTTCTCTTGCTCATCACCAACTCCTATCAGGGTAAGAGTATCCCAGATAGCCTCAGCAGAGGTGCCCTTCTTGATCCTTGTGAAGTACTTGTCATCAATGGCCTTGTACGGGATGTCTTTGGCTATGTTGTCAAGGTTGTACTTCCTCCTTTCTTCATTTGACCACTCATGACGAAGCTTAGTGATCATTTGGGGTTGACCATTGCCAACAGTGTATTCAGGATTCACCTTGGTGAACTCAGTGAAAGGACCTGCATCTAGAACTTCCCACATTTCATCATGTAGTGCGCAGAGATGGGCCTTCATGCGTATCTTCGAGTCATCAAACTTGGTAACTGAAAACATAAAGTTCTTTGAAAGAGTGTTATCCATAATAAGAGATAAAAAGAGGCTAAAACAAATGGATCTCTGTTCAGCAAGTAACCTAAAAGATTACAAGAACAAGGAGACTCTGATACCACTTGTTGGTCCCGTTTATAATGGGAACAATCTAGAGAGGGGGTGTGAATAGACTGTTCATGATTTTCAAACTTTTCTCTGAGTCAACTCTGACTTACCAGAGAAGGTCTAGTTCTGGTGACAGAGAAGGTCGAGTTCTGATGGCAGAACTGGACCTGGTAGCGGATTAGGTTCTGTCCGGGTAGGCTCAGGAAAAAACACTAAGACAAATGCCTTTCTCATAACTATTAAGGAAGATCTGCTATACACAAAGTCCAACCTATTCAGTTAAAAAGTGAGAATCTTAAGTGCAGAAATAAATGCGTAAAGTAAATGACACCGAGGTTTTTATAGTGGTTCAAGGAACAACGTGTTCCTCTAGTCCACTGTTCCACTAAGCTTGTAAGTCAACAATTACAACACCTTAGTCCCTATCACTTAAGAATCACTCCACATCTTCTTCAAGCTTAGTTGCCACCCGGGATGCAATCCTTGCTTCTTGATGGCTGGTCTCGTTTCACTGAGTCTCTTAGAAGTATCCCCACTTCACTTACTCCAGCTAGTTTGAGACGTCCCTTCTTTTTCAAGAAGTATTTGATTGAAAATCAGTTTTCTCCAACGTAGCTTCTTCACAAAGGATGTGTAGTTGAGGCTTTCGAAGTGTTGAAGAACTGGAGGAACTTTGCTCTTTGTTGGAAGGGAGGATATGAAGTTGATATCTTTCCAACGTATGATTTTCTTGTTGAAGTGAGTGAACTTGAAATCTCAAGAAGCTTGAAGGTTGTAGAAAGCAAAAGCTTAGCAAAGTTATCTTGTAGTTCTTCGAAGTGTATCTTATATACTGGGAGCAGTCTTCCTGTTGGAGTGTAGAAGACAACTTCATTAAATGCTTGTACTGTTGATTTGACCGGTTCGTCCTTCGACTTGCTATTTTGGGGGCGAAAGGATATCCGCATTGTGAATCATCAGCTTTAAATATATCTTCGTACGTACCGCATTAATTGATCATTTAATGCGTGTACAGTACCATGTTTCCGTCGAATGGTTCCTAGCCGTTAGGGTATTTCCCGTTAGTTTCACGGTCGTTAGAATGTTTCTTCGAATTCTGCTAAGTATAAGCAAATCTGATCAGGCTCTTTGGTTGAGATTCTGATGACCGCCTCTGATGCCAACTCTGGTACCCAACTCTGGTAGCTTATCTCATGAGCAACTCTGGGAGCAACTCTGATGAGCAACTCTGATAAGAATGTCCAAAAGGGTCTCTAGCCAGTCGACTATGCTAATACTTACAAAGAAAATTTCTAATACAAAATTACTAATGGGGTACTTTAAAATTCTAATCAACCTAGCATCATCAAAATCTAAAATAAAATTATTCCTTACACCGCCCCCACCATTTTCATGTTGAAGTTAGGGCTTGCTACCTGCACCTTCATACTGGTGAAGTCAACTCAATGAAGACCTGGTTCGTGCTTCCTTATTACTTTCAAAATCACAAACACTTGCTCATGTATATTTGAATTGTTATGAACTATTTTGGGCTTGCGAGCCCATATTTTTATTGAATGCGGCCCATGAATTACCGTTGAATATTTCCGATATATTGGTTTAAATGTGATGTTGTTATGTATGTTTACTCACTGAGTATGGATTGACTATGTTCATGAACGCCTTGTATGATTAAGTGAGGTTGACTTGCGAGTGACATCACTTGAACATACGGCGGTTGTAGATGCGCTTATATGTGGTTTGGAGCGTGACGGTAGGAGTGCGCTCAGAGTCGTGGGGTTCTGAGCGAGGCTCGTGAGGATGACAGAGAGTGGTGCCTGAATGTCCACTTGAGCTTGAGGGGGGGGCCGAGGGGACCTGCTGAACAGCATGGGTTTCACCACCCTTGTATTTCCCCATTGTCGATGAGTCGAGCATCATGAGAATTGGCATTGATCTAGCCGTGGAGGTCAGCTGCAGGGTCGATTGTATTATGAACTTTGACTTTCCTCGGATGCCTTTGAGGTCACAACGTCTCCAGACTTCTCTTGCTCGACGCGAGGATCCTGGAGAGCCTTGGTTGTGAAGTTGGTTTTTGATTGAGTTTTTCCCATCTCAGAGGTGGTTAGTGGTGTCTAGTAGTGATGAGGGTACTAGCTTAATTGTTCTTTCTCTCAACAAGAGCACCAAATGATAGTTTCCTGTTAAACCGCTAGTGGTATTATATAGAGAAGGGAGGGCTAGATTTTAGAGAGAGAAAAAGCTTGACATTGAATGAGTTTGAATCTTTTACAACTGCTCCGAGGGGGGGGGGGGTATTTATAGTAGTAATAAATGAGACGGTGCATTAAATGCATTACATGTGCTAGCTAATTTATGGGTGAGAGCCCTGTGGTGTAATAGATCTTGACGCGTGTCATTCTCTAACCGACTTCTGGTTAGATGTTTCTGTGTTGGGCGAGGTGACGATGGCCGAGGTGCACCCTGGGTCTTAACCTGTCCTTGCAACTGAGCGGCTTTCTGTGAACTGTGGCTGAGGTAACATCACTCAGGTGACGGTCCCCTAGGTGACTATACAGACATTGAGCTTATTTCTTCATATCTGGACAGGGCTTGTTTGAGAGATCCCCAATATTGTGATGGGCTTGAGCCGTTGTATATTCAAGAGTGTGTGGGCCGTGGATCCGAACCCATATACTCTATCATTAACCTTTTTGGAGTATTTGTGAATTTATTTGTTTTCAATTATCATTATCAAAGTTATACTCATATAATACTTATAAGCACGTAAAAATATAATTTGATAGAACTCATCAATGTGCTTATGAATATTCTAAAGATTTTATTTTAGATGAGTCTCTATACCATTTTCCCGAAAACAGAAAAAACATAAAAAAGAATCCAAGCATATAGGGAGTTGAATATTCTATCGACTTTGCTTCATTTTGCAACTGCAAAAATATAATTAAAATGCAATTATAATGAGTGACGGGACAGTACTCATAGATGAAGACTCAATCGGAACTAGTCACTGAATATTTCATTTTTTAAGAAAATTTTAAAATCCGTCATATTTTTTCTTTTGGATTTATTTTTATAATATTCATAGAAAAAGGAACTTACTTATATGAAAAATATATGGTTAGCATATGTATCATTTCAATTTTCACAAATTTCATACCTTCAATATGACAAAGTTAGCTAATTTACCTCCGTCGTATTGGACAATGGGGTGTAAATGCTCCATACGTGGGATATGAAATCTTTGTTTATGATAAGAAGGGGGCGCTCTGGCAAATCTGGCGACTTTAGGGGAGGGCGAGTTCAAAGGCAGCGAAGTTACTGAGTACAGATCGGCTAAAGTAGGGACTTCTATCCCTTTTTGTTCTTTCATTGGCCCTATTTCAGAGAGAGACCAACAACACTAAAATTAGTCCAAACTCATTCAACTACTTGAGGGGATCTGCTATGGCGATGGGGCTATGCACACGGCAGGGACAGCAGGACTGCGGATGACGCTTCGTAAAAGCCCTGCTGCCATTCAGAATTACACATGGGAATGATGATAAGTCTATATTTCAACACGCATTCGATGCGTGTTGAGATTGGTTTTTGATAGTGTCATAGCTTAAATTAAATATGTCACAAGGCTCATAATTAGCTCAAGTCATAGTTTACCGGGTGTTGGTTTGCATTTTGTGTTTTTAGAATTAAAAATCAGGAAATTGAGCCTAACATCGCATTGGAGAATTAATTGGGAGTATTAGAGATACATTTTAGAGTTATTGAGAATTATTGAAGGTCCACCAGTCATTAAATGAGTAATTTTGAAGTCAAGGAAGCTCAAGGATCAAGTGTGAGATCAATAAGGAGACGAATAGAGCTTGAAAACTACGATCGGGATGACGTTCTGTCAATCGTTCGAGCATATCTCTTCGTATAAATATTCAAATGATGTGATTCAAGTTCCATATGAAAGATAGCTTAAAGGTCTACAATTCATATGAAGACAACATTCTCAGAATGTGAGAGAATCAAGGTGAAAACAGATGATGAGGTCAGATAAATGCTATTGAGATTTTAGGATGCGACCTTCCACTATCTTATCCATATCTTTTATTTGGATTATCCAATTCCAATTTTGCAAGTTGTGGTGGATGGAGGACTTCATTTTCTACAACTATGGTGATTTAAACAGTCAAATTCGGACTGGAGATGAGCACACCATGCACGAGTAAGAACAAAGTGCGTGTTAAAGGCTTGTGGCGGTTTGTGAGGACAGTACTAGAGGTCTTGAGAGTACTTGTGAGTAACTACATCAGGCCCTGCGGGGCCGGGGTGTTACACGTGCGTTCCAGGGGTCCTTTTTTGGCCCGAATTCCTTCGTTTTCTATTTAGACAGCTTGTAAACCTTTGTTTTCGGGGACAGAGCTTATAGAGAGGCCGAGGACGAACTTTTCAGTAGTTTTCCACTTTAATATTCAAGACCCTGAGATTATTTGTAAAATCATCTTTTTAATTAATGACAATTAATTCTTTTCTTCTTGATTCTGTTGATTCCTCAATTATGAATGGTGAGTAGCTTTAATTAGGAATTTGAGATTGATGAAGGGGTTAATTATGATCTAGGTTTAATTTCTTGATGGTTAATTGCATGATCTTTATTTAATTTGTGCTTGTGTAATTTAATTGATATCTTTTATAACCTAGAATGACAACTAGGATTACAATTGCACATAGAATAAATTAAGAGAGATCTAATTTATTCTATGACACTTTCACACACACACACACACACACACTTAATAGTTCGCTAAGAGATTAGCAACGATTAGAGAGTCATACACTCGCTCATTTTGGTAACAATTTAGAAACTTGTCACATGAGAGATCAACCTGGTTCCCTAAATTATTGTACTCTACGCTGCGAGAGCGGTAAGAACTTAGTATTGACCAGTGTTGCTCAATATAATTAAATAATTGTTTATGTGATTAAGCCTGACAAGTCCTCAAATCTGATTACCCCAAAATCAATCACCGTTCTCTTTCGTTATTAATTAGGAAAGCCTTTCAATTTAGCTGCTTAATTGCATTAGTTAATTTTCCAAAAATTAAAATCTTGCACAATTGCATTTATTTTATTTATTTATATCACTGAATTTATTTAATTCTTGATTCCTTTTTTTGTCCACGTGGAGACGATACTCATACTTTAGTCCTATACTGCTACATATTTTAAGTGCGAGAAAACTCACACCAAACGACGCCTGACACGTAGACGGTCTAGGACGACGGCTCATGGAGAATTAAAAGGGGACTCCAATAGCATGTGGACGACACAGGGCATGCTTCAACATCGGAGAGCGTCTGTCAGCTATGGAGTACACCCATTTAAGCGGTAATTCTTTTAAACGACCAGGGAGGTTTAAACACTCTTCTAAGGGCTTTATTGAAAGCAAGCACGTTTCCTTTCAAACATCAGATTCATTCATTTGCATTACAAAAAGTAAAAAGTGTTTTCATAGTACATGATATGTACTATTTCGTAGTGCATAAGTTTGTTATTTTATTTTGTTTGTTGTTTTTACTTGTTTAATTGAGTTTCTGATGTACTCTTTAGATTCATTTTGTAGGATGTAATTTGTACTCCGTATTTCTTATGTGATTTTTGTTGTAAGTACCAAAAGAGATATAAGTGAATGATAAACTTGAATACAAGTGGTGGTACGAAACCCAATCGGGTTGGAGCAAAATCCGGTCGGGTTGGATTTGACATATGAAGCAACTAGGAAGCTACTCGCCGAAACCCGGTCGGGTTGATTTGACATGGACAAGAGAGCATGACGAAGATTAATAGAACGTGAGAAATATCTGATTTGATACGTAACCTAATTGGATTGAGTCCCAACCTGGTCGGGTTGGATGTGATTTCAACACCTTCCGCCTGCCTGCCTAAGGTACCCGATCGAGTGCCCTATATACCCGATTGAGTATTTGACCTTGTTAGCTCCAAACACTTATGAATACATCTCTTTTCCTTCCCATTTTGACATCTCTTCTTTCATATACTTAAGCTCAGTTTAGAATAGTTATTTTCTTTATATATTTAAACTAAACTCTCACTTCTTGGTTTTTCTCTTGAAGCTTTTTGAATGTTAAAGTTGTGAGTTATTTTCTTAACTTTTCTTCTTGAATATTAACTTTTCCATTATTTTATATCTATATTAGTGTTCGGAGTGTTGCTAACTGCTAAGTGACAATTAGTTGACATCTTGAAATTAATTACTTCTAGAAACAATCCATGAAATGATGGTTAATCATTGATGGTTTCACAAGTAAGAAACTTTGGGTTAATGCATGGTCTTTGGGAATTTTGGTGCCCTAGACAGAGAATGAACTGTGATTCTTATTTTCATTTTCGACATCAATATTTTTATAGCTGTGTTTATCATACTTCTCTAATTTCTATTCTATACCGAAGGATAAGGTTTTTTTACATTCCTGTAATCCTATTCATAGAAGCCGCAAAAGATTGTACGACTTCATTTTTTCTTAAATTTTCTCTCAAAAGTCACATAATACTGCTTCCGTCGATCATAGCAAAACAGTAAAATGATAACGTAGCACTAATTATTTATATTAAGGAAAATTCCCGATATAGGAGTAAAAATGTTTGAGAATTCCAAAATAGGATGATCATGTTTTTATTTTCTAAATAGAAATAATTACTGTCAAACATGGAAAATGTTGGCATGTTTAAAGTATGATACTACCAAAATCTGAAAGTAATTACTTCTATTTAGAAAATAAAAACATGATAATTCTATTTTGAAATATACAAACGTTTTTAGTCATATTTAGGACAATTTCCGTTTATATTGTTATTATTATACATTAGTAAATATAACTTATAAAGATCAAATTTCAGAATAACTCTAACAAAAATAACTTATTTGGTTTATATTGTTATTATTATTATACATTAGTAAATATAACTTATCAAGTATAAATTCATAACGCAAATTTACAAAGAAAAATCACAATCGGTAATTCGATTTTCTTTTCCAAATTTTCTAATGCTACGTTTTCATTTTAATCAATACATATGTACACTAAGTAATACGAATGTTCCTGTCCGGCCAGGCCGGACAGGAGGCTGGTCCGGCCACCTCCTTTTGAGGTGGTTCCCGGTTGTATTTTTGGCTGAAATTTTTTGTGTATCTTCCTCATCAAGTCTAGTTCATCCATACCAAAATTGAGCAAAAATATCAATCAGGAAGGTCCTCAAATGATTTTTTCATGATAACTGCATTTTATATGTATATTCTGGACCAGTTATCATGCAAAAAACATTTAACGATCTTCCCGATTGATTTTTTTTGCTCAAATTGGGTATGAACTAGACTTGGTTAGGAACATACACAAAAAATTGCAGCCAAAAATACGACCGGGAACCACCTCAAATCGAGGTGGCCGGACGACCGGACAGGAAAAGGACTCCACTAAGTAATACCAGTTGTTTTGGAAAAAATGGTGCCCCTCTCAAAGTGGTGCCCTAGACAATTTCCTATCTTCCTAGGGACCAAAGCCGGCTCTGAGAGGGTTTTATTGCGTTTGTTAAACCAAAACCATTGTGTTGAGGTTATCAATCTCAATTGATTTCATTAAAGAGTTAAGAGATTAAATGATATTATCAAATCGGTGTATGGTGGTGTTCTATACTTGCAAAATAGTAAAGGTTGTTAATGAACGGTCTCGTTCTTAATAACTACTTTCAATGAATTGGAGATACTCCATGATTGAGTATTTGAGAGGAAACAAGTTAAAGACATAACTCGTATCGACAAACATTTCAACAAGTCGTAATTAGCAAAGCCAAGTCTTTTATCTCATTAATTTAATTCAAATAAGTCATTCATCTTAGTTTTTAGTGATTCTCAATCAAACAATTTTAAACCCCCCCTTTGGTTACACTTTCATAAAAGAGAAATACATTTCCCTCTGATACGAATTCTACTTCACTATACTAAGTATTAGTTTTAGTATTGAATTTATTTTGACACGCACAACGACTTTAGTGCTGTCAATACATAAAGGGAAAATCCTTTCACAATATTTATTTTCATTGCCATTATCATTCTTGTGCATTAGTCTTTCTTTCATGGTTCTCTTCTATACAATCTTCTTTCTTGGTCTCTCTTGTCAAACAAACCAGAGTTACATTTTAGGTTATACAATTAATTTCTCAAGATCTGAATTTTTTAGGAATGTGATTTGCAAATAATATCATCAGTGCAGATTAGGACATTCACATATAATTTGATTTTAATTTATTATTTGCTAACAATAACATACGAGAATGATAAAATAGAAAGCTATGTTTGGTACTTGAGTTTAATAAATAGAGAATGATATTAAACAAGAAAGTGATATGAAAAATGAAGGTGGTATATCTCAACAAGGGACAGATCCAAGATTTAAGGTAAATGGTGTCATTTTTTTTGCTAGTGTAGGCTGGGCACGGATTTTATCGCGCTATTATAGGGCTATGCTATGTTTTATTAAAAAAATTCATTAGCACATACACAATATTTAAATCTACTACCCTCTAGGTGGTCAGGCAGCCACCGCCATATGCTCTGTGACTCGGGCGAGACGTGCCGGAATCCCAATTCGCTAGACGTCCCCAGTTGCCGCCGCGGCGATGGGTTGGGTCGGAGTCCGCGTTACCCGGCGGTCGCTCCGACGTTCTTCTTCTTCCAGACAAGAAGGTGGCAGTTGCCACCTCCTTTCCTTTTTCTTGGTAGCAAAGGAGACGTGCGTGCATGGAATCCAACCACGGAGTGCTCCTTCACTGTCAGTCACCCAAGATTCAGGTTTAACGCCCGTGGTTTGAGGGGGGATGGATATGTGGCATCCTTCTCGCTCACCTTTTTTTCTTTTTGTGCGCATGTGTGCTCTCCTTTTCAGGTTTGAATCATGCAAGGTGTCGGACGCTTTGCCCACTAAGATGGAGGTCAAAGCTCTCACTCAGCAATGCAAGTTGACGTCCAACCCTTCCCTGAATCTTCGGATTTGGGTATGTCGTCCAGCACTGCAGGAAAGCGTGGGGCGGTCGTGAAACCCGTACGGATCAACTGCGGCCCTCGACCACGTACGCATGCGGGTGATGCTACTGGGCGGCAGGCTGACGTTCGCCCAGAGTTGGCTCCAGCTAGGCGGATTACTATTTCTGAGGACTGACTCCTCAACATTCCAGACAGGGCACACGACTAACATGTGGTCGTACTAGATTCTGGCGACGATTCTGATGCTCGAGAGGACCCGAATTCTTGGTGGGACCTTGATAGTAGCGGAATATAAGGCCTCCCTTCTTGCGCCACAGAGGAAGACCTTGCCATGGCGTACAACCATATTGGTGGAGATTGTTCGTTGAAGCTTTCGGGGGCCTTTGAGGTATTGAGTGATTCCCCAGTCCCATATTTAGAGGTCCACATCCGTTCTCTGGAGCTAGGGATGGTTGTGCATTTGCGGCCCTTCTTGGTGCAGTTCCTTCACTTCCTCGGTGTGGCGTCGGGTTAGCTGGCCCTGATGGCTCACATGTTCGTTGCAGCTTTTGTGGCGCGGTGTGAGGACGTGGTCCTCATTCTCACGATTGATTTGGTTTTTAGCTGCTTCTAGTGGCATGCTTCCAGCTTCTTCGCCTCAGTCTCCCAGAGACCAGTGAACAAACTATTCCGGACGGGTTACCTCGAATCGGATAAGGGATGGAAGAAAAGATGAATCTGCATGTCCGATCCCAACGTCCCGTCACCTCCGTTTCAGTGGGGTGAGCGGGTTCGAATGTGTGACCGGGTCGCCCTCTCCCCTGATCTCAAGCCCTCCATCGAGATACCGTCTGTAGGCGGACCCTGCTCAATCAGCTCATACTTAGGTGATTGTCACCTCCTTGGTCCGCGTTTGGCTACTTTGTATTTCACCTTTCTTATTCTCACATTTTTCTTTCACAAATGTGTCAGACAGGCCCGAGAAGTCCACCGTCAGGGCCGAATCCGATGATGAGGAGAAGCCTCAACCAGTCATCATCCTTGCGACTCCTAAGGCTGCCAAAGGGAAAGAGCACGGAGTCCCCCCGGACCATGCGATGCAGATTCTGAGAAGGGTGAGGGTTACCTTCGGGCTTCAGTCTTCTGTACCAGTGCAGAAGAAGCATAAAAGGGGAATCATTGACATGCTAATCGAGTTGGACGGGTTTGATGACGAGGAGGAGGAGCCTTGCCCAGTCGTTGCTCCTGTGGCCCCCAAGGCTATTGTGGGGAAAGAGCGCGGAGCCCCCCGGTCCGAGAGGAGCAGGCCTCGAAGAAGGCGAAGGTCACCCCAGAGTTTCAGTCAACTGGGCAGGCGCATGAGGATGCAGGTTAGAGGATGGTCGAGCGGGTTAGCAGCGACACTCAGCACACAGTTGCTTACACCTTCCCATCTCCGAGTGCCTCAATTATGCATGAAGGCTTCCCGGTCGTGGATTATGCTTCATCGATCCTACCACTGGGTGACCTTGCCTGTACAACCTCCCAGGAGGTTCAACCCCTCATGGAAAGTTCTATCCGGACACATGTTGAGGTAGGTTGATCACGTCCCTAACAAAGTCTGTCTTTATCCCTTAATCCCCTCACATTTTTGTTTGTTTATTTTGTAGGGCTTTCCAAGACCATCGGGACACTCCGTGCGGCCAACCATTCTCAGGCAAGTATCTAGTGTGAGGTTGACGAAGCTAGAGCTACCCTGCGGGCCATCCAGAAAGTCCTCTCCGAGCTGCAGTTCTCCCGTGCGAGAGAATTTGAAGAAGCGACCATGCAAGCGGTTAAGAAGGTGGTCTACGAGTTCCATGCCTCCGAGCAGTTCCAGAAGATCATCTCTGCGAGGGTGAAAGCGGAGCGCTCCGATCTAGTGCAGGGGTGGCTGGTGACCCCCGACGGGGAGTATTGACGCGCTCGCGAAGTCTTCTATGCCTTCCAGAGTGGCAAGTATTTGATGCAGCTGAAGTTGTATGGTCAGTTGGAGGATCTTGGCTGTTGGGAATATTTTATGGTGTCCAATCTAGTTAGATATCTTTGTATTTGTGTAGTTATTAATCAAATGTGTAATATGGGCCACAAATATATTTCAGCCTTTTAGCTCCTTTGTCAGCCATAAGTTAGACATCATTACCTATAAAAGGAAGCTAACTTATGCAAACCCAATGAAGCCTAAAAGTGGGGTCTTCACCGGGATCAAGTCCTTCCAGTCCAGACCGAGACCTTGAAATGTGTCATAGTACATGATGTTAACTGAGCTCCCATAGTCCACCAGGACTCGATGGACGATGGTGTCGTTGATCTCGTGATCTTGATCACCAAGGAATACCTGTGCGGTGGAGGCAAGTTTGCATCAGTGGAGAAGATGGGATCCCTCTTTACCTTCTTGTCGGCGAGAGCCCTGGTTATCTCCCCGACGTACAGGGCTCGTGCCTATTGCTGCCATTATCCTGAGGTGTCGCCCCTCTGGGGTCCCCCAAATATGTAAGAACATCGACGGCGTTTCCGGGAGTCGTCCTCTAGGTCGACATCGTCTTCCTCGGAGAGGGCACCGAGCTCCCGCTTCTTAGCGGGATGTTTCTCCTTTGATGTGGTAGCTTATTCGGATCGCTGCCACATCAGGCTCCTCTTATGCGGGATGTTTCCTAGCTTGTTTGCCAACAAATTGGCCCATATACTCTTTCTAGATGAGCTCTTCAATAAGCCATCGGAGAATGACACATTCATCCGTATCATGCCCTGCTCTCCGATGGAATCAACAATATTGGTCGTGGTTGCGCTTGGCGGTCACCACATCACACTGCTCCTCCACACAGTCGAGGATGGCCCTGACCGACTGAGCAAATGGAGTCAATTGCTTGACGGGCAGGAGCGGTACGCTCGGGACGTCCGCCTTGCCCTTTCCTTTGCTCTTATTACCTTTGTACTTGTTGTTTTTGTTGTCGGCCTTGCTGTTAGCTTTCTCGGTGTCCGAACCAGCTTCATTCTTCTTCTCCTCCTTTGCGCCTTCTTCCTCATCTCTCTTCTTCTGCATGGCATCCTCTGCCTCGGCTTGATGGTCGACACGATCGAGCACTTCCTCGTACGAGGTGGGGAGACTTCTGACGAAATCTTTGTAAAGCTCGCCAGACCGGATAAAGTTTGTGAGCATGGCCACTCCGATCCTGTTGTCAAGGCCCTAAACCTTGATTGTCTCGTCCCTCGACCTCGCTAAGAAGGTGGACAATGATTCCTTCTTCCCCTGTTTTAGGCCGAACATGTGGCTGTTTTTCTTGACGTCTCAGAAACTCGTGAACCTCAAGAGAAAGCGCTGAGCCAACTCACGAAAGTTCATGATACTCCTGTCAGACAGAGAGTCATACCATTCACGAGCCGGCCCATCCAAGGTGGCATAGAAACCGCGACATCGGGTGGCATCCTCGTACCCTGTCATCACCATGTAGGAAAGCTATCGAGATACATGATGTTGGGGGTCAGAGGCGCCCTTGTACATTTCGATGGTGCAAGGCTTGTAGCCCCTTAACAATAGTGCATCCATCACCGCACCCAGATGAAAGGTTCGGGTATCAGGAGGTCGGCCGTGTAAGGCTCCCCCTCGATGACCCTTCTTCTCAAGTCGTCGAGGTGATGTCGTAGATCTTCCATCTCGGTTGGTGGTGGGTTCCCCTGGACAACTCCAACGCGAGGCTGGGCATGTCCGGTGGTGCCCCAAAGTCATCCATGCATGTGAGGTCGGGCCCCCACGTTTGCATCTACATGGAGCCAGTCCAGTTGCTCGCCCGGTGAGAGTGGCGAGAGGACTCGCCTCCTTCTATCTGCATTGAGTTCCCCTGCTGGGCGCCCCTCCGAGTCTGCCGATGGGATCGTCTAAGTTGCTGAGAGACTTATTCCCTCCTGTGCTGGTTGGATCCAGAGCGTCACTTTTCACTTCACCTGGATGACACCTCCACACCTGTCGGCGTCTGTTGACGGGCATGCTCATCCACGTTACCGCCAGATACCATCTGTTGGAAATCTTGAGCCAAGGCCCCCAGAATTCGAATCACCTCCTATAGGGCTTCCACCCCGACATTGAGACGAATCGGGTCCATGCACGAAGCATGACGCCGGCCTCCCCCCGCCGGGGTGCGGTCCGAGAACTCACCTTGGGTGTGGTTGAGCGTTGTTTTCCTCAGGTCGCCTGCCTTGTCCATGGTTGTCGGGGGCACGCTGGCGGACATACCGGTTATATTCCTCGGTGTGGACTGAGACATGGTCATGTCGGGACGAGATTCCGGCCATCTTCCTTTACGATTCCTACTCAAGCGATGTGAGAGACTTGAGTTTAGCTCTCAATGAAAGCACCAATGTTGGTCCAAAATAGGACGCTCGTAGGCTTTTCAAGAAAGCTACGACGAAACACTCAGTAGGAAAATAGAAAGTACGAATATGGAAAGTGCTCAAGAGGTTTTAGTTGCCAAGAATAACATATCTGTATTTGAATTACAACTTGCCTTTTATAGATGTATACAACTGGTAACTGTCAACCACAATAATGACTAATTAATTGCAACATTAATACATAACTGAATACATAATTAATAACGCATTAACTGTTGGCCGTTACTCTTCCTGGATGGCGGGTCAGACTGGCTGGCAGGCCTGACGCTCAAGCTCCATAGCCGGCAGACTTCCGTTGGGCTGGAAGCCAGGCTTCCCGCTTGGTTGGAGGCAGGCTCCCCACTAGGCTGGAGGTAGACTCCTCGTTGGGCCAAGAGGCAGACTTCTGGTCAGACCGGTAGGCAGACCGTCTTGGGCTTTCGCTATGCTGGACTTCCGCTCCTTGGTGGGCTTGATCGGTTGGGACAGATTGCTGGGTCCACTGGTTGGGCCTGTCTGGCGAGATAATGGTCCTAGGCTTGGGCCCGCTGATCCAAGTTTGGGGCCTGGTCCGATTCGGCATTGGGCCTAGTCCCATAACCCCATCAACTTTATATTATATAACCATCCGAATTATTTCTCACAATATACTTGAATTACATATTTAAATATTGTCTAAATAATTGTGTTATTTTAAAATGAGAAATCCTTGAACGGGATGGAGGTAGCAGTAAACATGATAAAAAGTTAATATTTTCAAAATTTACGTTAGTAGAAATTTAATAATATTTTATACATAATAATGGGTTTTCTATGAGTTTTACTAAATTATATACAAAAGACAAAAATATGACTTGTTTTTAAGTTTTCCAAAAACGCGACTTACCATATCATTTAGCCCATATTTAATATTTCATTTGTTATTATGACATGATTATAATTAATAATTAATCAATGTCTTTTAGCCACCCAATGACCGCCACCACCATCGCCGACCCCGCCGCCACAATGACTTTGTTGCCTACATTCTTTGGTGATTCCGTTTGCCAGCGTGGTCCAGTGACTTTATCACCATCATAGCGACTTCATTACCCTACCTTCTCCAGTTACTTCGTTTCTTGACGTCGTATAGTGACTATCACACTTAGTGACACAATGACTCAAACCCTCTTCACTTTCGATGATAGTGACCGTAATCACGGCTAAACCCGACTGATCGTCTTTACTTCAGATGATAGTGGTTGTAGTCACTACTAAATCCGACCAATCGTATTCACTTTACATGACAGTCACTGTTGTCACGGCTAAACAATGATAGTGACTCAACGACAATTATAGTGACAGTCACAAGCAGTAGTGACACCGCTCCTACAACCGCCACACTCCACACCACACCCCAATCGACAAATCCATTGCTCCAACCAAAGAACCACATCTGCCCATCCAAAAACCAACGAAGACGTCGAACAACTCCATCGACAAAGATGAGCGATCTAGGGCTTCAAATTTGGACCTAACTGTGACAACGTTTTGGGAAAAGAATAAAGGAGAAGAAGAAGATGAGCAGAGCCGCGACGGTGGTGGTCGGTGGGATAGCAGCTGTGACAAGGATCCTCAATACACAAACATGGTTTGGAGAATACAGAGTCGGTCGGCGATTTTGCTAGGTAAAGCTTTGGATGGGTACTAGGCGTAGCTAGGCGGCGGTGCGAGATTGCTGTCGGCGGAGCTAGGCGGCGGTGCTATATTGCCGTGGAATGACGTCAGAAAAACTTATGATTTGAATGAGTTATGCGCAAGGGCAAATTATTTGCAAAATATAAAACCTTATAATTTGAATGCAGAGTATAAAAAATGTAATTTCAAAGTAGGAGGTGAATGATTGTAAAAAAAAAGTAGGAGGTGAATGAATAAGGAAATGAGTTTAATGAAAGAAAGAACATGACCGAAAAGAGGGAGAGAAAAACTCATTTTAAATGAATTACACCTCAATGATAAATGTGCTCAAATTAGATTTTTGGGAAAATGTAGTGAGTTATTTATTGGAATTGAAAAGACTATTAATAATATAGATCCGGTTTTACCAATTTCACTTTATTTTATATTCAAATCTAAATCAAAAGTTCAAAATCTTTATTTATTAACAACTTTATCACTAATTTTGACAAACCCAAATAGACGAAGGGAGTATATCTATATATGATTGTCTATTGATTATTAATTTAGAAATTGCTCTAAATAGGAGAAAAAACGTTTTGAAATTCTGAAATAGGAGTATCATGATTATTATTCTCTGAATAGGAGTAATCTGTTAAGTTTGAAAAAAAATATCATGTTTAAAAACGTATTAATGTCAAATTTAGCAGAAATTCAGTGATATTCAACTCAAAACTTTTTTAGAAATTCTCTCTTTTCTATTAATTATAAGGTAGCCACTCGCCCCCAGAAAGAACTCATATATGACCGACCGATCGATCAGTCACGGTCACACGCTGGTGGCGAAACTAGCATAACTACCTAGCTAGCGCGGAGATGACACTGTCTTTATGTAACCACAGCTTCCCCCCTTTATTATACTCGTATTCTTCACCACCGTTCCGTCTAATTGCAGCCTCTCACCACAAGACTTTCATCACTACTGGAGTCTCCGTCGCAATCTCATTAGGACTTCTCATTTCTCCGTCATCACTTGCTTCAGAACTTCCCTTGAACCAGTCATCCGCCATTTCTCTGGTACAGAGCAATGACAAGGACCAGTTAAATTGCCGCGAAGATGAGCTGGATCTGAGTGCGTCTGTTGCCGAACCTGATTTGGTGACCAATGATGGAATTGTGGCGGACGTGTGGCACATTGTCAATGATAGCTTTCTCAACACTGGCCGTCGCTCTTGGTCTCCCGAAACTTGGCTCGTGAGGTTCTTCATTGAGCAATGCTTTTCTTCTCATTTACTACCGTATTATTTATTACCAGTATGTATACCAATGCAATTACCAGTAGGCTTACTTGACACCATCTAGTAATTTGAAATAAAAGAGTAAATGAATGCTGTCCAACTAGTTGCCTAAAAGGAAACTGAAAACGAACTCACGAAGAAATGATTTATTGTTTATCCCACTATATGTGCATATCTAGAGAGCGTTCATTTTGAGCCTGAGAACCCCACATAATTAGTCATGATTTATTGTTTATTGTTAAGACCAGGCAGGGATCTATCCTAAAACGTAGCACTTTATTACATCACAACTTTTCAGTGTGAGACTTCAACACCCCTCCTCACGAGTCATGACCAAACATTTCGTCTGGATCGTGCCGTCATTCATTGTTTCAATCGGTCCGTCATTGTCATTTTTTTTATAATCATCGTCATTTTTCATAGGGGCCTACACCATGGTTATGGTTCAATTTGGCTCTCATACCATGTTAAGACCCAGTATTCCATCCTAAAGTTCAATCTGATAGGAGTAGTCCAGATCTTAATATAACACTTTATTACATCACAATTTTCCGGTGTGGGACTTCAACATTTATTCGACTACATGTGCATACCTTAGAGAATGTTCATTTTGAGCCTGAGAACGCCACATAATTAGCATGAGAGTTTTAAACAACAGCTGGATGGCTGGATCAACTGGTTTTGGTTTTGGATCTTTTACACCTACCGGTTCCTAGTGCGGTCTCATCACATCTTGAGTTTTTTTTAAGGAAAAATTGAATACGGTTCATCATTGTCTGATTTTGGCCTATATATAGACTAACTTGATGGACCACCTTATACCAGCTCTGTTTTTGGATTGAAATTCCAGTTATGTTTCGGACTACAAAAACCAACTGTCCCAGTTTAAGTTGAGAACTCGGACTGTGCCCAAACTTTCATTCCAGACACCATGTTTTGTGGGTACTAGCTTAAAATCCAATGCTGTAAGCTTCCCACATGATGTTCTTGTCCACTTTTTGAGCCGATATACCACTCTATTTTAATCTTTGATTTCATATATCAAATTATACCTTATCTCTATTTTCTTTTTGCTATTTAGTACTCCTCCGCCCTCAAATCTTTGCCAAGTTTGATAGGCATGAGAAATAATAAAGTAGAAATTGTGTGGTTGAGATTTGTGCTGAGGAGAAACAAATAATAGGAACAAGAAATTCATTAATTAAAAGGGGAAGTGACAATATTTTTTGGACTTCCAAAAAAGAAAATATGACAAAATTATAAGGGATGGAGAGAGTATTACTTTAGTATAGTTTATAAATATGTACATTTAACTTTGTCATTAGTTAAGCATCATAGACTAGAAAGGAACATCCGCCTAATAAAATCATGATGTGGAGGAAGTTACAAATGGCTATAGATTAGTTCATTACTACAATCATAGTAGCTGATAGAGACCTAAAACAATACTAGAATAAGAATACTATTAAGTCTTTTAATATTCTACAATAAAAGGGGTTTAGGCCCTATAACTAAATAGAAGTGGGCTGGCCCACCAGAAAAAGAATAAATAGGAGTGAGCTGTGACTCTGTGAGGAGAAAGGGAGGAGAAATTATGTTAGGCTTGTTTGGGACTTGGGAGAGGAGACTGCTCTGAGACATTCTATTTCCTTCTACTTTTGCTACTGAAATTCTGAGACCATCATCAATCTACTATTAATTACTGCTGTGTTTTGGGAGTCTCTATCAGTAACACACTTTGCTTCAACGTAATCTGGTTTTTATTCTTCTACTTTATTTAAAATTGTAGTGAGCACGATGTTATTTTAGATGGTTGTTTTAAACAAAACCCGAGATTATAACATTGTTGTGTTGGTATTGGAATATAAACAGTGATAATTTTCTTTTGAAACATAACATTGTTTCTTCTGAGAGAGGCTTCTACGACTTCCAGGTCTGGGACTCATCTAAGAATTAATACTATTCAACTGAAAAAGTAATGGGGCACCCGACACCGGTCTATCATCTAATTTATAATGCACTTCTTTGAAAAAGTTGCGGGGTACCAGTCTGAGACTCATCTAAGAATTGCATTTTTTCTAATGCAATTCTTTGGGACCAGAAGCGGGGGCGCCCGCTCCACATGCCCCTTTGATCCCTAGTGTTACCTGGTAGTTGAGATGAAACTTTGCAATATACTGTAGTACTAGAACCCTGCATCTCTTGATAAAATGCTCTCACTATTATGGTTAAACTTTGTTTTAATATGTACCAAAAGATGTGTGTTTCAGTGCTTCATATATCCCTCCCTCCTCAAAGTATCTCTATGTAATCCTAAAGTGAACACTACACAAGGAAATAAGATTCTAGAACTGTTGAAAGTGCAATTCATTAATATTTTACTTTTATTTTCTCTGCTCCAGAGTAAGAAAGAGGACATCACGAGTACACCAATTCTGTCAAGAGCAAGAGCTCATGATATTATTAGGCGGATGTTGACCAGCTTGGATGACCCTTATACACATTTCCTTTCACCTGTAGAGGTTTGAGGCTCATATACTTTTCCTTACTGTGTACATGAATAAGTAGAAATTTACAATACAACTGAAGGAAAAGGGGAATCAATATGTCATATGTGTTTCCAATAATCCAACTAACTAATAGTATTTTTGATGCTCTAACTCACCCCATAAAGATCTTCAAAAGGCGGGGGTTTATATTCTAGATTGAAGCTTAGTAAACAACTTGTATGGGATGCCCAACACTCCCCTAAACCCTAATTGGATTGGGCAACTGAAGGGGTGGACTGTTTGGTTCAAAGAGACCCAGATGGCTACCCTAAACCACCAAGGCATCAAGGGGGAGGACATCCCATAAACCACCATCAGACTAGCCTCTAATACCAGGATAATCGAGCGTAATCACTTCAAAAGTATCATGAAAGTCTGAGCCCTCCCTAATATTTATACATTAGACTCGAGCCTAGTAAACAACTCATGTGGGATACTCAACAATGTTGAATGTTTTGGTTGCTTATTAGTTAATTACACTATACTACCTCTCTCCCACTAACATTGGGACATGAGGAGGTGACACAGTTATTAAGAAAAGTGAGTTTATGTGGTGGGTATAAAATTGATAAAGTAAGAATAAAGTAAGAATGATTTAGAACCACACAAATTTCAACAAATTTGGTAGGAGACGATCTTAGTGGGAAGGACCGAAAAGGAAAGACGGAACAATCTTAGCGGGACCGAGGGAGTATATTATTTTATATTTCCATGTATAGTGCTGTTTATCTAGGTGATGATGAACACAATTTGTTTTTTTGGGGGAATTCAATTTGTTATTCATTTGATATGAAATGTAATACTATTTTTTCTATTATAAGTAAATGTTAATCTGATAGAACATTAAAACATAGAATCACTTTAAAATTTTAAATGACAGTTTCTGTTGTATCCTGGTACTTTTCCCCTTTTCTGTTATAACATCCTACTCTTCTTTTCTGATTATCTGGCCTTCATAAATTGTTAGAATGGTTCGAAATTGATGTATCCTGATTGCCTTCAGCACTCCATCCTACCATACTGCGTCCATTGTTTTTCCTGTTATTTGTAATACAGATGGAGTTTCAACAATTTTTTGATCCCTAGTATGGGTGGTGCTTTTACTAACAAACATTTCAGTATTCTTATTCTATGGCATTTGTTGCTTTCGTCATTTCTGAAAGTTCTCCAAGATGGCAAGGTACGATATGACTGGAATTGGAATAAATCTTATGGAGGTTCCAGATGACAATCAGGGTGTGAAACTTAAAGTCTCAGGTCTCATCTTGGATGGCCCTGCACGTAGTGCTGGTGTGAGACAGGTATGTGGTTTATCTCACCACCACACTAAGATGCATACATGGGCTCACAGCCTCACACACACGCACCCATGCACACACACATGCATGTGCACATTTGTTTGTGGGGGTGGGTCTGTCTCAAATGCCTTTTACCCCAATATATAGGCTTATAGGCTGTAGCTAAGAATGGAAAATGTGGAGGCACTGTGGTCATATTAAGTTGGTTGGTTGAGAAAAGAGGAAATAAACGACATGAAAAAATTTTGCACCTCATTTCCTTCTTTGGCAGAGAAAGCGGGGGAGTAAAAGGCATTGAATAAATTATTTATGCACAGCAACTAGATTCCCTTTATTATGCATAGAAATTATCAGTTCCCTTCATCTATGATTTTAATCTTGTGATCAGTATTAACATGCTCCTTATTATATATGTTTGTTAGGGAGATGAACTAATGTCTGTTAACGGCATAGATGTTAAGGGGAAATCTTCTTTTGAAGCATCATCACTCATACAGGGTCCCGGTGGAACATTGGTGAAACTCATGGTTGTATTTATGATTTTTTGTGTCCTTTTGGATCATTTTGTCTGTGTCAATGTGGCAGTTGCTCTAATGATAATTTTTTCCATCTAAATTGTCCGTAATATGGTGTCAGGTCAAGCATGGCAAATGTGGACCAGTGGAATCCGTTGATGTTGAAAGACAGACCATTGCTAGGACTCCAGTTTTTTATCGGATGGAGCAAATTGATCACGGTTCTAGTCTTGTTGGTTATGTGCGCCTTAAAGAGTTTAATGCATTGGCCAAAAAGGATATAGTTACCGGTACAATTCCTTTATCATATAATAATGACTTCCATAACCTCTGTATATTATTATTCAGAGCCAATTAATAAGTATTAGATTTTTTGCAATTGTGAATGGCTACAAATATTGCTTGCCATAAGCATCCATAAAATTTGTTGTGTCACTATGTCTATGTAAGCATACCCTTTTACATCATCAGCGTGTCTATCATGTTTTTGTCTGAGGTTGAGATGAATTTCTTTTCCTACCTATAAGTACTACTATCTTTGTCCCTTTCTGGACACAAATCACACAATTCACGCAGTCAACTTAACTCTCTTTTAATCTCTAATTTGATAATCTTTATCAATCTCAAATATGATTTTTGTGGTTCAATAGTACTTCTTGCGTAGTTTTGCAATATGTAAATTTTAATGATCAGTATCAATATATATCTATTCTATTATAATGGAAGAATTAACCTTTACACGCCTTAAGAACTCCTTGGAATGGGCCGGAGGGAATATTTGCATGGTTACCTTGGTGCACTTTAAGACTTGAAGCTTATTAGAACTTTGGTATTATAAAATTAACGCACATCGTGGAACATATTATGGAGAATGACCATCAGATTTCGTTTATTACTAGGAAAATTTATTGGTCGTTTTGACCTCCTTGTGATCTTGCCCATTGAATCTTTTTAAATTAGGCATACCATGTTAGCTATATTGACATGATTACTTTACCATGTTACAGTCTCTTGTCCTCATTTACCATGTCACATTGTCTTGTCCTCTTATTCTATTTAACTCAGCAATGCAGCGACTTCGTGATATGGGTGCATCATCTTTTGTTCTTGATCTCAGAGATAACCTTGGTGGACTAGTACAGGTTTGTTTGCAAATCGGAATGATTAGCACTGTATCGTAGTCATGTATGATGTTGATGCATTATGTTCTTATTCCTAATAATCATTTCACGGCGTCCTGAGCTTCTTACAATCTTGCATGTTTTCCACTCTAGACATTTATTGTCTTATATGAGCACAAAGTAGCAATTGGATATAAAGCTGAAAGAGGATAAAAAGTTGTAATTCGTAGTAAAGATGGACTAGATGAGTAAATGAGGCATTATGTAGAAAGAACAAAGTCAGCATTTTCTCTCGTATATGGAGCTTGAAGCACATTAAACAAAGGATAAAGTTGCACCTTACAATGCTTACATGTAATGGAAATGTGATTTGACTCTGTCTTAGTACTTTCATGCTACAGTTGCACACATCAGCCTTTTTCTTTTGTTGTGCTGTCAAACCCTATCCTGATTAGCCTTTTTCTTGAGTATTGAGCTGTCCCCAAGAATTCCTTATAAAATTGATGGTGAGTACATGTACTTGATTACAATTTGATGATTGGTTGGTCTCTTTCTTAATTTCTCTCTCTCTCTTTCTACCTCTTCTCTCCCACCCTTACCACACCCACACAAATGCACACAATTAAGCATATAGCCTTTAGCTAAGAAAAACTAATTGTTTAGTCTCCTGCTCTCCATCAAGAGTACATAGCAGAAAATGCCTTCAACATGTTAAAAGGACAAGATACATGTATATATATCATGTCCTTTTGTTCAGAGCAAGATATGTATAAAATGCACTTATTTTAAAATGTAATTCTCTGGTACCATGATATTGTGGCTTGTGAATTTACTGAACCCTAAACTTGAAAATACCTTTAACAGGAAACACTCAAAGAATACAGTAGATATTACTCTTAGGGGGGGTGGGGTGGGGTAGATTGCCCAGCCAACAGAGGTATCTTGCAACGCTGAATTTGTCGGGGATAGGGGCTCATTTGTGCAAAATTGCAGTCACAATAATATCTGCAACAAGGTGGTAGTATATACTCCTTATGTCATAGAGACAATTTAGAGGTATATGTACTCGATCACGTTAAGGTTTTATGATAATTGAGATCTAAGGTATTACATATTTATGATTAATTGCTTTGGTTGTCTATATATTATTCATACTTGTGTTCCTTGTACTTGTTATCACTAAGTAAGTGAGAGCTTATGTGACATAGCATAAGATCCTAAAATAGCCCAAATCAATAATCATTGAGAATAGGATATCGATGATATGCGATAAGATTGGTATGTAAATTGCATCATACTTTAAGAAAGTATAGTTGATCTCACGATTACGAATTCTAGCAATTCATGATGGTCACATAAACATTTTGAAGAATACTGATATACCCAATTGAGAAATCATTTGATATGTTCTATTCATATATTTTTTTGATATGTTCTATTCATGTGTCTATGCAAGTATCAATGTATAGAATAGTGTAGTAGTCCTCCGACTTGAGGTTAATACGTAGTTCATGTGTTGAGTACTTAAGTGATGCGCTTTGACCATGACCAACACTTGCATTCCTATCAAGATATATATGACATGTATTGGGTGTATCACGAAGCATATGAAGTAGTAGTCGAGTCTAGAAAGGATTTATTCCTCATAATAGATTTAGAGAGAACATTCTACTTCTCAAATCTACTTTGATCATAAAATCATTGGCCAATACAAAGTTTTATTCATTTTGGATTTCGAATATTATCGTTATGGATCAACTGGAAAGAATGAGAGACGGATCAAGTTATTAGAAATAGACACTATATCAAGTTCTAAACTTAGTCTAGTGTTCGTGAATGAAAAGACCGTACAACAACAACAACCAACAACATCCAAGCCTTAATCCCAAATGAATTTGGAGTCGGCTAACATGAATCGATCTATGATATCGATGCCAAAAAGAGAAGACAGACAGGATAGAGAAAAAAGTAAGATAAAATGAATAAAATAAAGATAAATAAATAAAAGATAACAATAACGCAAGAATATAAGAAAGATAAGTATGTTACATAAATAACGCAAACCATCGATCTAAGTCATGAACCCTAGGAAATTTAAGTAACGGAACATATCACACACCGGTATCTCCTTACCATCAAGAGTAATCCCACTGTTGCTACTACTTCTACCTCCACCAAACTTGCACTCCATATACTCAGTCTTGCTTCGGCTCAGTCTGAAACCCTTGCTCTCCAATGTTTGTCGTCATACTTCCAACTTTGCTTTAACACCGGATTGTGTCTCATCAATCAATACAATATCGTCGGCAAACATCATGCACAACGGTATATCTTCTTGAATTGACTTCGTAAGTTCATCCATGACTATAGCAAATAAAAAAGGCGTCAGAGCAGATCCTTGGTGCACTCCGATAGTAATAGGGAACTCTGCGGTCCTCCCTACACTAGTGCGGACACTTGTAGTACAAACATCATACATATCCATGATGATGTTGATATACTTACGTGATATGCCTTTTCTAGTTATGGTTTGATCATTTTTTATTTATTTTGGACAACTTTATTCTACTTTTAGTTGTTGGGCATGTAAATTTCAATTTGCAAATACTAAGCACAAATATTCAAAGATTGTTTCATACTTAAGCTCGAGTTCAAACCCGAACTCTCGAGCTAATCGAACTTCTAACATTTGAGTTGACGAAGCAAAGTTATCGAGCCGAGTCGAGCCGAATCGAGCCATGTCAATATTTGCGAGTCGAGCTCGAGCCGAGATTTTTTAAGCTCGTTCGAGCCGAGCTCGAGCTCGAGCCAATACAATATATTTCGAGCTCGAGCTCGAGCCTACATAAACTCGGGCTCGGCTCGGCTCATTTGCACCTCTACTCTCATCCAACCCAAGAAGACGCATATCCGTTCTTATTCCTCTAATCCAAGTCTGTTTGAGTCTTCCCCTCCCTCTTTTCTCTGCCTCTTCTCCCCACCCCTCAAGTCGTCTAAGAGGTGCATCACTCGGTCTTCTATAAGTGCTACTCCCACCTTTTGTCTGATTACCTCATTCCTCAAGCGGTCTTTTCTGGTATGTCCACACATCCAACACAACATACGCATCTCTGCCACACTCATCTTTTGAATGTGACATTACTTCACCGCCCAATACTCTACGCCATACATTAATGCCGACCTAATTGGTGTACGATAAAATTTACCTTTCATAGACAAAAAAAATGATCTCATGGCGGAGTTGTGAATGAAAAGACCGTATCATAGACAATTTGTATAGTCCTCACAAGTGTTCTTATATATTAAGTTTGTCTGGTAAAGCGTCTAGTATCATAGACAATTTGTATAGTCCTCACAAGTGTTCTTATATATTAAGTTTGTCTGGTAAAGCGTCTAGGGATTCTACTAAGACCTTAACTTGATTAGTGCTTAAGACCCCACGGGTCACACAACAAGTGATTACACCTCCCGATTGAATTGTTAGAAAAATTATTAATTAATTGGATCAAGTAGTATTTAATTCGTAATATTGAAAAAGACCTTAAATAGTAATTAGATTAGACTATATTTAATTATGATGTTGAAGGAGAGCTATTTGATAGATTTAATTAAGTAACATAAATTAGATTTATTATACTTGATTAAGATGTATTTTTAATTAAATAAAGTTGGTATTTTCTTTTGTAATTTGGAATAAAAAATAAAAGAGAAAATGGAATTAATAATACTACCTTTGTTCTCTTTTATTATACTACATTTATTATACTTGATTAAGATGTATTTTTAATTAAATAAAGTTGGTATTTTCTTTTGTAATTTGCACTAATGACATATTTTTTACTACTTTTTAAATTTTCAAAATCTGATTTTTTTTACTAATAAGGAATGAAAGATATTAATGATCAAACTTGTGTATTGGCAAACATGAAAAGTGGATCATTGCAATTAAAAAAGAACAGATGAACTAATAATAATGAGTGAAAGTGGCGTGCAGCCCACTTTCCTCTTATTATTAATTTGTTTTATTTAATTAATTAGTTAAATCATTAATGAATATTGACCCTGTTAGAACTAGAAATTATTAATGAAGAACATTTTCATTGTGATTGAGAAACTAGTTTAGAACCACTAAAAATACATTCCTCTTTCATAATTTATACATCATATTCAATATTCAGTATAAGACATAACTTCTCAAGGAAAAGAGATTTCCTAGCTTTCTCTTTAAGGGAGATGGAACTTTTCTTTCGGAAAGGAGAAATTACATGAATGTCAAAGGTCAAGGATTCTACGCATGCTAAATTGGACGATCAATAAGTTCTACTTTACACTTTTTATTTGTTTATGATTTGTTATGTTGTCATAGTCAGCAGATCTCTTTGGGAAAGAATTTAAATTTTGTTGCGGTACTTTCGAGGTACGTTACATAAATTTCCTAGGGTTCATGACTTAGATCGATGGTTTGCCAATGAGCATCCATTTGCTCTTTCGCCTTCCATAATCCCTTCACGACTTAGATCTATAGTCTGGCACTCTGTCTATCTATTGTCTGATGTGGCGGTGGAAAGGTCACAAGGCTGAGAGATCTGCCCCTATTCTGGGCTGCAGCCTGCAAACTCGTTGACGGGGTTGTGCTTCGGTCTTGTTCTTGACAGAACCTAGAACATCATGATCTAACTAGCAACCATCCTTGTTTGTTGCTTAGTCTACTCTGCTGCCTGCTCGTTCTCTTTCTCCTCCTTGGGGATGGGACCTGATAGTTAGCCTCACTCTCTTCGGAGCGTGCTCTTCACGAATCTAGGGAGCTCCGTGCTTTTTCCCCGTGCTGGCCTTGATAATATGTGGGATGCCAGTTTGTTGGATCCTCCTCATCGGCCGATCCCGCCAAGCCATCTATCATTTCACCCTGCAGGACACATGTCGTATCTATAAAAAGAATATAAGTGCGAGTCAAATGATACATAATATTACAAGGCATGGGTTAGAGACGCGGCTCACCCAAGTATAAACTCAAGCAATGAGGACCACAGATGACTAAGGTGGTGATAGTAGTCTTAATGGTGGGGAAGAGAGAGATCCTGTCAAACCTTCGGACCCAAGAGCTCCACTGAGAAGGAGGCGACGGAAGGTGAGAGTCCAAAACCCAGACCCACTTCTTCTTCCTTGCCCGAATCTAGATAATCCTTGAACAACTTGCTCATAAGTCGAGGTAAAACATGGACTCTCCGACTTAGTTTTGGAGGCACCAGCGGAAACAACTACAGCAACCAAACTATGGGAACAATGTTTACCTCCTCGCATCGGGCAATGAATGCTGCAACAAACATGTGAGCCACCAAAGTCACCTGCACGACACCACTTCCAAAAAAGTCACGGAACTTGACAAGGAAGGGATGCAAGGGCATGGTCAACCCCAATTTCAGAGAGCGGAGATGGACCTCGAAATAAGAAGCCGAGGTATCACTCGAAATAAGGAGCCAATGGAATGTGAAGGCACAATGCAGAATGGAGCCGATCCTTAGAAACAATGATTCTCCCGGCTGGAACCAACCCGGAACTAGCATCGACGTGCTGTCTGCACCTGTCAGCTGCATGCATGCGTGCCCTAGGGTCTCATTCGACCATCATGTACTGCATGTCCGACCCAATGCCTCTACTAATGCCGACCTGTGACAACTGCCTACCCATGCCGATGGAAGTCATGGAACCACTGTCAAGTGTATCGCTGGGAGCTTGCATCGAACAATGGATCTGATATGGGGTTATCCTGAATAACCGGCGAGGGCTCATTTGACTGTAGAGCGATGTTGACACCCGGAGCATGACCGTCCGACCTAGAAGGGACACGAGCGCCGACTTGCTTTCCATGGGCCACCGACTTGGGAGGCGCCAGGCAGTGATGACTTGCTTCCCTTGCTCGTCATTCGACCATGGAGGGATCCGACCACCGACCTGACTCAAGTGGGGGACTGACCAGGGAGGGTGATGGGCGGCAACTTGTTGCCAGTGCTCGTCCGACAACCCGGGAAGATGTAGGGCAGCAGCCAGGTGCCTGTCCTCACCTCCATCCAACTTGGAAGCCATGAAGTTGACGGCCTGCGAACGACTCCAACTTGTAAAATTACTTTCGACAGGTGTGATGACTCCAACATGCAAGCAAGACTCGCCCAATCGAGAGGGTGGTGCACTGGCCTGAGAAATGCCCGTGCAATAGAGGAAGCTCGATCAGTGGTGCTAGTGTTTCCCACGTGCAGGTTGGAAGGGTTTCCGAAAGAAATAAACCAAAAAAAGAGAAAAAAGGAAGAGAAAGAAGAGAAAGTCTGACCTGAGAATAATCAGAGCTGGCCTGGTAGGGTAGCTCACCCGTGGTCTGCTGACCTGCCAGGGACTGCTGACGTGTGAGGGAAGCTCGACCGTGGAATGCCGACCTGTAAAGACGCTCGACGACTCTGATGGTTGACATAAGGCACGATAGTGTAACCCTGGAGGCAATATGTACGAGCTTTCTTGGACAAGGGAGAGCATACATAAATTGCAAAATGGGCCAGATTCAGATGGGTGCTTCCAGGTGAAAAAAATTAAATACTAAAGTAGCGGAGTAATTATCATGACAGATCTTGAGGAAAAGCACAAACTATTGGGCTTGTGTGGTGCGCACTGGTTGCTACTCCTTAGCCGAGATTACTCTTTGACTAAGGGAGTGAGGAACCCGTGATGGAGTTATGAGACTAGACTCAGAGCAAGTCTAGACTCAAGACTTGAGCCTACAAGTCCTAACCAGAGATCATCTTCTCACCTTCTCACCTGGCCAACCCAATCAGTGGGCCCAATATGTAAGGAGCTCGAATCGGCCCAAACTACTAGCTCGATAGGAGTCATGCACAAGCCTGGTAAGAAGCCGACCTATAAGGTAAGCAAAAAGCCACTCACCGGCTCAACAGGGAGCCGACCACTAGCCCAACTAGGAGTCGGCCAGCCCATTAAGGAAAGAGTTCAAACGGCCTACATACCAGTCAGAACACCTGCTAGCCCAGAAGAGCAACAGTCAATATGAGAGTGTTTGGATCTGATTCTTAAAACTGCTTCAGCTCCTTCAGGGAGCAAAAGCAGAAGTTGGAGTGTTTGGGTGAAAGTGCAAAATTACTTATGGTGCTCTAATTTACTCCCAGAGGCAGTTTTTTAGAAGCTGAGGTAGACCAGCTTCTGAAAATTGATTCTGATTCTGCTTTAAAAAAGATGCAGAATCAGAATCATTTCCAAACACCCCATATAATTAGCGTAATACTTAATCATCATCATTTTCATTTACCCCAGTGCCGCAAAGGCTCCCACCTACGGTGGGGTAAAGGGGGGTTGGATGTACGCAGTCTTACCCTTGTACTAAAGCACACAGAGACTGTTTCCGGATGACCCATAGTGAAAATCGCGTCCAAGATTGCATGGACTGACTGCTGCTCCATAACAAAGAAGCGCAGACAATTTAGTGAGCCATTTTGCTTTATTCCATCATAATCTCAAGCCAAAAAATAATGAATATTTGGCTCCATTGCAAATGATGGAAAAAGTGTAATGCTTAATACCGTAGTTAATAGTGTTAAGGTCATAGTTAGTTTGCCATTATGATTATAATGATTAAAACTCTGTAAAACGCCTATAAAAAGTAATTAAAGTTCAATAACTACATGCAATTTCCAGCATCCAAACTCCCTAGCACTTTCTATTTTCGTATATTGTGATTCCTACTTTGAGTGTTCCGTCGTAGCTTTTCGAAAAATTTATGAGCGCCCATTTTTGGACCAACACACATATTTGTTATCAACTTGTACTTAGCTTTAACACATGATTGATGATTTTTGTAACATAACCAAAATTGGTAAATCTTTAAATGTTTTGAACAATTTTGGTCAATTTTACGGTCAAATACAAAAGTTAAGATATTTTCAACTGGACTGAAATTTTCTGGCATGATTTAGTCTAGCTTGATCTAGTCTGGTAGATGTCTGGTCTATATGTATTTTATAACCATCAAAGTTTGGTCTAATCTGTTCTATTTAAGTTTGGCCTAGTCTGAAACTAAAAGCAATCCACATAAAAACATCTTTATTATGTCAAGGTTGTCAATAATCTTGGGACCACTGCTAATATGAACTCTTTGGACGATTGAGTACTGTGCTTATTGAGCCCTTCATTAGCAAATGAGTAATTAATTGCTGTAATCATAACAACTTGGATATGATAAATATTTAATGTCCGACTTGAGTGGTACATAACGCATTTTATCGTAAGAGTAGTGGCTGAAGTCTAAGTATGTGTCTAGTTGTGCATAGTGTGTGTCTTGTAAATCTGTTTAGGGTGTACATCTGTTTAGGGTGAGACATTGAGATGTCAATATAATCTCTTGCTTTCTTTAACAAGATCCATGATGGAACTATCTAATCTTTCTTCTTCATGGGCTGCATGCTTAGTTGGTCGGTTTAATGAGCTATGTAATTGGAATATCCTATGTGGGATAAATTGGTTAAGATGTACTCCCTCTGTCCCATTCAAAGGTTCCCACTTTCCTTTTTTGGACGTTCCATATATAGGTTCTCATTTCCATTTTAGGAAACAATTAACAATCCTAAATGACAATCTAATCATTACATATTAAAAATAATACATTTATAACATCACAATTATGAAAACTAATCCCATTATATTATATACATATTAAAATTATTTCTCAAAATATACTCAAACTGATGAGACGCAGTCAGGTCTTAAATCAAAGTTGGAAGTATGGCTACAAATATGGGAGAATAAGGGTTTCAAACTAAGTCGGAGCAAGACAGAGTACATGGAGTGCAAGTTTGGTGGAGGTAGAAGCAGTGGTAATAGCGGAATTACTCTGGATGGTAAGGAGATACCAGTCAGCGATATGTTCCGTTACTTGGGCTCCATAATTCAGAAGGACGGTGAGTTAGATGGAGATGTATCCCATATAATCAGAACAGGGTGGATGAAGTGGAAGAGTGCGTCAGGATTTCAATGCGATCGAGGTATGCCATCTAGACTGAAGGGTAAAATTTATAAGACAACAATTAGGCATGCATTACTGTATGACGTAGAGTGTTGAGCGGTGAAACAATGTCACATTCAAAAGATGAGTGTGACAGAGATGCGCATGCTGCGTTGGATGTGTTGGCATGCTAGGAAGGACCGTGTGAGGAATGAGATAATTAGACAAAGGGTGAGAGTAACACCTATTGAAGACAAGATGCGGGAGTCGCGCCTACGGTGGTTTGGTCATGTGCGTAGAAGACCGAGTGATGCACCTCTCAGACGAGTTGAGATGTGTGGAGAAGAGGCATGGAAGAGAGGGAGAGGAAGACCCAAACAGATGTGGGTTAGGGGAGTTCGAAGTGATATGCTTCTTCTGGTGTTGGATGAAGGCATGACTTTGGAAAGAGCTAAGTGGAGGGCGGGTACTCATGTGGAGGAGTGATCTCGTATCATCTTTTTCCCCCATCTTTTTTCCTTGTTTTTTATTCTTATATATAAGCATTATTTGTATCCTTTTTATTTTATCATTTTTATGTATATTCATCTCTTTTTATATTATCTTTTTATAATAGCTTATCTTTTTTATCTTTATTTTCTTTCTTTTCCTTTTGGTGGTGATGTCATGTATCGATTCATGTTAGCCAACCCCAATATCTTTTGGGACTAAGGCTTGGATGTTGTTGTTGATTTTGTTGTTGTATACTCGAACTATCTTAATTAATTATTATCTAAATAATTGTGTCGTTTTTTGCCATAAGAACCTTTCAATGGGACGGAGGTAGTAGTATTTATGACTCTCATTATGTATTTGTTTTCGATCTACCTTTTGTTTCAAAAAGACGTATTAGTCTACATTATATCATTAATTGATTTTAAAAGATATGACTTATGTCCCATAATGTCATATACACATGGTTTGCAATTGCGCAATGCAATTGCGCCTTATGGCGCGCATCTACTATTTCAAAGTCTGTGGCGTAAAATTGCATTGCATATGGCGATTGGGTCTGTAGCGTAGATTTTTAACGCTATGTCGTACGCAATATAACGTAAGCCATGAGGCGTATGTAAGGCGTAGTTTAAATTCTTTAATGGGTAAAGTTATTTTTTGGCCCGCTGGGCCCACTTTTAACGGTTTATGTTATATGCGGCCTTCTCGTTTAGCCGCTTCTTCCCATTCCATTGTTACGCAATTAGCAGTTCCACCGCCTTCTTCCAGAGTTCCAGTTTGGTCGCAATCAGCAGTTTCTTTTCCTTCCACTGCCTTCTTCCACTTTGTTGGCAATCAAGTAATCAACAGATACGGTGAAAGTGTGAACCTCTTCTACCATTCCTCGAATCTGCAGTACTGCCTTATTTCTACGGTGAAAGTTAACATTATTTAATATTAATGTTAATTTTCTGCCTATTAATTTTATATGATTTTTCTTCAGTTAAGTTTTCAACTTTCAACAGACCAGTAAGTTCTTCAACTCTGTACTGCCTTTTTTATGCTTCTCTGTTTGATGCCTTTTGTTTCTATTCAATTAAACACTAATTAGTAATGTTAATTTTCTGACTATTAATATTTTATTATTATCCTTCGATTAACTGATTAAGTTTCAACTTATGAATATTTTTTTCCAGTTATTATATTTAATGATAACTTCAACTGTGTACTGCCTTTTTTATGCTTCTCTGTTTGATGCCTTTTTGTTTCCATTCAATTAAACACTAGATAGGGATGATTCGATTTTTCAATCATCAATCTAATATGTTTAGGATTATTTTATGAAGTTTCAGAAATTTTTGCTGTTATTCAGGATTATTTTTCCTAAGATTGTTCCACCATTATGATTTGTTTTAATATTGCATTTGCCGGTTTCTCTTTGAATAATGTTTTTTGTTATATATATATATTTATTTACGCCTCAACTATACGCCTCATTGCGCAATGAGGCTTACGCAATATGCAATTCTAAAAATCCGCCATGATTACGCAATACGCAATTTCGAACATTGCATATACATGTGGATTTGGTGCGGATTTTGTGAAAATAGAGGATAAAGTGGTTGTTTTACAATTCTAACCTCTAAAAGGTAAGAAAGCGTAAGATGGATCCACAAAAAGTAAAGGAATTTTATCAATTCAGGACCCGAAAGATAGATGAATTATCAATTCGGGACCTGAAAGATGAGATCTATCGGTATAGGACCTGAATGATGAAAAACTATCGATCTAGGACCTAAAATTTCATAGGCTTTGATTTATTTAATTTTTTATTAATTCCATTGTTAATTTTTTATAAACTTTTCTTCACAAAAGTTTATTAGTTTCATAAAACTAAATAGTATTTAAAAAATTTAAGATAAAAACATTAATAAAATTTCGGACAACTTAGGTCCTAAATTAATAATTTCCAATCATTCAAGTCCTAAATTGATAGTTGTCCATCATTCGGGTCCTATATCGATACACTTCATCTTTCGGGTCTCGGATTGATAATTCATTTAACTTTCGGGTTCTGGATTAATAAAATTCCAAAAGTATAAAGTATGAAATGAAAAATAATGGGATAAAGTGAGAAGGTAAAAAGTTATTGAAGTTCAATTTAGAAAAGTGATCATATTTTTGGGACAATTCAAAAAGGAAAATGTATCTTACAAAGTGGAACAGAGGGACTACAAACTTAGTTAGAGACTAAATTTATTTTGTCTGACGTTTTTTGGAAGTTTTATTTTTTCCAAAACGTTCTTATTTCAGGCAGGCGTTGAAATTGCCAAACTTTTCCTGAATGAAGGGCAAATGGTATGATCCAATTTTTCAAGTTTAGATGCCAAAATCAGGAGTTCCATGGGAAAGGAGTATATATATGTGTGTGTATGTATGCTCCCCGATATTTACCCCACTGTGTAAGTGGTTTGCATGCCGGGTAAAAATATGTGTATGACCATACACGCGCGAGAATACATACAGACATATATAGGATGCAATTTGAATAAAAAGATTGTTTAACCTGAGAAATGTGAAATCTTCACTTTTACTTCGCTACACTACACTTTTAGGTTCGAATACTACACTTTTACGTATTGACAAAAATGTTCACTTATTTATGGAATTTTAACACTTTTTAACACAATTTGCTGCACTAATTGCATTTTTATAACCATAAGATCTCCTACCCAATGCACGCAAATCATTCTCATTTTCCACAATAATACAACTTTTTATTTTATTCAATATATATATAGAGAGAGAGAGGATCAGGTGAGAAGTGTTCTTAGACTTAGAACTGCGAAATAATTTAAAAAGTTGTAAAAGTTAAACATTTGGCTTTATAAGTTATGTTTAACGTATTAATAGTTTATCAGGACATATATGTTTTGGTAAATAAATAAATATCTTTTTGATAAATATTCTTTTGTAAATATTTTTCAACTACTACTAGTGTGTTTCATTGTAATCTCATATGTCCTCAATTTATCACTATAAAATTATACTTTTGATCTAGAGTTGTTGGATTTATAAGTTATGGTTTCTGTTATACTTCCTCCGTTCCATAAAAGTCGCAACATTGGAATTTCTGCACTATTCACACACCTTACTTTGACTACGATTTTCTAATAATATATATAATAAAAATATTATGTGTAAAATATTAATAAATTTGTATTAATGTAAATTTCCAATATATTAACTTTTTTTAATGTTTACTAATACGCAAATAAATATAATTATAGTCAAAGTTGCGTGTTGGCAAACGTGAAAGTCAAACTGTTGCAACTTTTATGGAACGGAGGATAGTATAAGTTATCTCATTATCTCTATTAGTTAAATTTCGCAGTTCTTAGTCTAAGACACACTTCTCACATGATCTTTTCCCTATATATATAGGGGAAAATTCAAATAGAAAAAGGTCTTTCCATGCAAAGTGAGACTGAATCTTGTGCATTCATTTCCACATCTAATGCACTAAATTTGATCAAAAAATGCGGTGGCAATTTCTTAAATAAACCAAAGTTTTTTGCCACCGCGAAAAAATGCAACATAAGCATGCAAAAGTGCAACACGGTGAGGAAAAAGTGCAACCGTTCGAACTTTGCACGGGAGCACCTCGTTTCATTTTAACTCTTCCTTATATATATACGTTCAAATGAAAAGTGTCATTCTCATGAAGAGTAGGAATAAATTTGGTGGATCGATTTATGATCTAATGACTAAATATGCCAACAGTGCATTAAATTTGATAAAAATGCGGTGATATTTTCATTATTAAATAAAAAAACATGTCAATGCAAAAAGTGCATTATTTGAAAGCATTAGTGCATCGTGTATGATCAAAAAGGGAAGTCGTTCGCACTTTTTACGGCAACATCACTCTATATTATAATTATACCCCCCCCCCCCCCCCCCCCCCCCGTCCGCCTATTATTGTTCCAATTCCTATTCACTTGGTCAACACAAATCACTCTTAATAAAGTTTTTATCAAGTTTGATTCTGGTTTTCGCGATTTATAAAGTTTTTAATGTAGTTTCTGAATATGTAATTTTTTTTCTGAAAATAATTTGAGTGCGGACAAGGACTCGATTGCTTTATCGCCGGTCAAGCGTCGTAAACCGTAATGGGACAATAATAGGGAGACGGAGGTAGTATACATACATACATACATATTGCTATACATATACATAGAATTTGGTCTAAATAAAAAGTATTCCTTATGTGAAAATGTGAACAATTTTTATTAGAAAATAGATGGATGAGAATATGAGATTATATTTAGGGAAAAGTATGAAAAAGGTACTTATGGTTGGACCCTTTTTCAGATAGGGTCATGTGTTTCATTTTTTATCAAAGTGGTTCATTGTTTGAATTCCGTTATCACACTTAATAGTAACTCCGATTTCAAAAGTGCCCGAAATATTAAAAGAAAAATACCGGAAGGTGTGCCTCAACAAGACGACCGCTATGCCTTCTTTCTTTTTTTGTTTCCAGCCACCCTTGTCACCGGAAAGTCCATCAGAAAAGTGATATCAGCGAAATCATTTTGAAAAGTAATTCAAACAGATCCGAAAAATCCAAAGGCGAAGGTGGTTTCGATGTCATTTTGACGAGGCGCACCTTCTGTTATTTTTCTTTTAATTTTCTGGGCACTTTTGAAAACCGGAGTTACTATTAACCGTCTTTCTCAGACGTTTTTAACGGCGTGACTCTTCATGCGATTACGGAATTCAAACACATGAACCACTTTGATAAAAAATGAAACACATGACCCTATCTGAAAAAGGCCCAACCACAAGTATATTTTCCGTACTTTTCCCTATATAAACGCAGCGGCATTATTGCAAATATAAAGAACTTTTAATTAAAATGTATTAAAAAGGTTCAACGATGTAAACAAAATAATGTCAATACAAAATGTCACTATGTTAATTCATTAATGTCAATACAAGGAGTAGGAGGACCAAACTTATAGCCTACTCAACATAGTGACATTGTGTAAATAAAGTGAACTTTTTCCACTGTTTGAAGTGTGCAATATCTTAAACAGAAATGTGCAACTCCATGAACTTCGATGTGCACCGTTTTGCATCTTTTTCATTTATCACGGGAAGAATCATTCTCCCTAGAATCAGACCCTATATATATAATGTGTGAACATGTGAATTGCACCTACACCCCACATTCACACTTTTATGTCAAACTACCGCACTTTTGCAATGACAAAGTTCACGTTTTTACAAATTATCACTGTGTTTCTTAAGTAAATAAACCTATTTTCAACGTGCAAAGTGCATTACTTCAGCATATAAGTGCAATCCAGGGAACTAAAAGTCCAATTCGCACGTGAACCAAAACACACACATTATCATAACTAATATGTCCTCGTGATTTTGAACAGGTAACATACACTGTTGGAAGGGACCCACAGTACACTAAGAGTATTGTTGCAGAATCTCCACCTCTAATTACTGCCCCTGTTATTGTAAGCAACTGTTCTCTTGGTAGTCCCTAATTGTTTGTTACACATGTAGCTTACGTGGTAATCTTGTTTGGTCTATATTTATAAGCTTATAGCCATGTTCCACCCCCCACCCCACCCCCCTCTTCCAGGTGTTAAAATTGTCCCTAAATGCATGTTTTTTGACATTATAAAAGGGACATAATTACGGCAACCTTTTCAACTGGTTGCGTCTTGTGTTTTTATTTTTCTCAGAAGTGGATTAAAAACGTATGGTCATACTTTTGTCATTTTATCTCATTGTCCTTTCTTTAGAAGAGGTTGGGACAGGTAGGGCATCCAGTGTAGAACTTTGATACTATAGCTTTTGTATGAATTTAGTGTTAGAGAATTTTAGACAAGTAATCAACACTAAAGGCGCAGTGAAATGTTTAAGGAATGTTACGGATTTGTTAAAAAAAATCTTTATAGAATATGTGGTGGGAGCACCCTCATTTGATCTCTTAAGAGTGATGACAGTCTAATCTGAACCTTTATATGCTGTTAGATTTGCTCTAAGTTTTATGCTGTCAACCCCAACACACTTGAAATTCCGTAATGATGAATTAATGATGATGCTGTTGCTTAAGCTGTATCTCCAATCACCACTAGATTGGTGAGTTGGAGGGAGAGGTTCAACTCATTTGAAATTTAGGGACCTAAAATGGAATATGAATTGTAGTATGAATTGTAGTATGAATTGTAGGGCACATATTTGATAAGTAGGCAGATTTGCCAGAAACTCTAAATATAGATGTCCAATTATCTGGTAGTTCTCGTTCTTTATACGGTTCATCATTTATGTCACCTTCTTACTTCCAATGCAGATTCTGGTGAATAGAAATACAGCAAGTGCGAGTGAAATTGTGAGCTACTCAGACTGTACTGTTTCCATATGGTATATTTTGTCACAATGAATACTTTAACATTGATTTTAGCCCCAGGTTGCCACTGCACTTCATGATAACTGCAGAGCTGTTCTCGTGGGTGAGCAGACGTATGGAAAGGTTACTAGCTATTGGATATTCAATATCTTCATATATAAGTATAATAGCTTTAAGTGCTTTATATAATGTAGGAAAGGAATACTACCAATACGTTTAAGGAACTCAAAAGTGAATTGTTTATGAACTTTTGCCTACCATGCTAGTAAAAGTTTCTGATCTCCCCCTTTGATGATTTCAATAATTCACATGGTAGGCTTAGCCTACTACACCATCCATAGACTCCAATACAGGCTAACCTTGTAGTTAATAAACAATTTATTGACTTGACATGAAATCCAATGATATATCAATTGACATGGTAGTGGGTCTATAGCAAAATACTGGTACTTTGTGTTTGTCTATAGATGACGTGGCAGACCAAATATACATAAGAATATCTTTAAATTCTACTCCTGTTCTTAATAGTTGCCCACTAAGGTAAAGTTGGTTCTTATGTAATCATTAATTTTGATATAAATTGACAACTATATCCCTGTAAGTGCTAGATTAATGAAACGTGATAAGCAAAAGTACAATAAACATGGGAGGGAAACTTGTTCATTCTTTTATGTTTTAATTTATTGGTTTTCTAAATAGACACTAACTTTTCATGAAAAAAGGGCCTTTAGCTTGTGGGCTGTATATTACTATATAAAGAGAAGTGGTGTGGCAAGTATTCGTTGACTCAAAGCAGTGTTAAATTTGCTGTGCAGGGTCTGATTCAATCTGTTTTTGAGCTTCAAGACGGATCAGGTGTGGTTGTTACTATTGGGAAGTATGTTACACCAAATCACATGGACATTAATGGAAATGGTATTGAACCGGATTTCAGGAATCTCCCTAGTAAGCATTTTGTGGTCCTACTTAATTAAAAGAGGATTAGTCTTTCTATATTCTAATACATACACACATACATGATACATCTAATGTTTGCAGCTTGGAATGAAGTCACCAAATACCTGTCTAAATGTCACAAACCAAATAGAGGATAAAGCAAAATTTGCTGATGTTTAGAATTGACCAATAATCTGATCTGCTTATGACTCCAGTTTAGGCTCGTCTGGATGTGGTTGTGTTAAACAAGGTTGTGTTTTACTAAAAAACAGTATAATTCAGCTACACACTGCTTATGATGGGAGTTTCTAAAAGTAATATTTAGCTCGAAAGCACTTCACAAGAAGCTCATTTTCCATTGCTTCTTCTGAAAGCACTTTTACGTGTTTTATACTCTTGTTATTTAGTCATCTAAAAATGTCACCAACACATCATTTTTACAGGTAAAGCCCTTGTGGGTATTTCAAACAGGCTGTCTTTGCTGCATGCCTGCATTGCTAGTTGCTACCCATTTGGGTAATGCTCCCATTGGGTTAGATACTATTGGAACACACACTCCTTTTCGCACTAATATACCCCATGTGTGTGATTAGTCATGGATCCGGTCTGGTCCGGTTCCGGGATCAGGACGAGCTGGTCCCGGTTCTAAAATATTGAAGCCCGGTACCGACCCGGTTTGGTCCGGTTCCGGTCCGGGTACCGGAGCGGCCAGCGGGTCCCAAGTCATGTCGGATTGATTTCTTTTTAAATTACCTAATTTGTACAACAAGTGGTAGATTAAAAATGAAATGTAGATTTCTTTGAAATATGAATTACAATTGAGGATTGCTAATCGTCGGAATCCTTGCTAGCATGATAGCATCGGTTGTAGTTTCCTTCATGAAGTGGCAGTCGGGAGTGATGCACAACTCTTAAGTTTTACGTACGACTTTCAACCAATCGTGGAAGTAAATGAATGTCACCATAGATTGTGCGTTCAATCTCGTTCTATAATCCGTTGGGACGTTTTTGATTTTGCTAAATTCTTGTTCCATGGCTATCGTTGAAACCAACATTGACAGTACTTGCTTCGCCATCTTTGATAAAATCGGCAACATTCCTTCTTTCTCCTCCCACCATTGGAGAACGTCAAACTCTTCCACATCTTCATACTCATAAGGAAATGTTAGACATAAAAGAAGCTCGTTGATCGAGCTTTGTGAAACAACGGGAATTGATTTACTTTTTCCACAAGATTGCCAAATGTAGATTTGAAAATTCATTTTGCTTTAGATGAAGAAGCAATTGGTTTTGGGGGAGGGTTTACGATAATACGATATCATAATGTGCATGAAACTCATTAAAAAAATTATGAAAAAAGTTACTAAAATCATTGAATTGCGCTTGAGGGCCTAAGAGCTTA
The DNA here is from genome assembly GCA_945859875.1 of Cuscuta europaea. NCBI lineage: Eukaryota > Viridiplantae > Streptophyta > Magnoliopsida > Solanales > Convolvulaceae > Cuscuta > Cuscuta europaea. Next base: position 1,494,617 of record CAMAPE010000011.1, on the reverse strand, counting down.
TCTTCGTACATAGAAAATTCACCATAGAAACAAGTATAGTAGTACTTTAAACAATATCAATAACTAGCAAGTTTGAAACGAGGATCAAGAACAAAGACAATACCATATATAGATAGGATTAAGGAATACTATTTTAAAAAATATATATTTCTTGAAAGAATAAAAATAATGAATGTAGGGGGCTTTGGAAAATTCTTTAAAAGCGTTGGCGAGATTAACAACTTCAACAAAAAATAGGTTTGCAATAGCCAATAGGTGTATAAAGTATAAACATAAGAAAAAAATTGAGTTGCATTATGAAAATAAACCAAAATGGTGCAAATTTTTTCCATAGTGTCGATCTCAACCGGTTCTATAATATAGTTACAAGTTTCTTTTAAAAAGAAGAAAATGATCCTTAAATTTAAGAAATATAGAAATTAATTTATAATTACTATTCCATTTAAAAGACAAATCTTTAGGAAAGACAATATCTAACATGTATAACTCTCTAATATTCACGCTATTGCAGTTTAAATCGAGTATTACCCTTAATAAGTCTAATACTCTCCTTCATGTTCCCCCTCACAGTTTCAAATGCAGTTAAACCGTCTTTTACATATAAATTAAGAATATGACATGCACAACGTTGATGAAAAAGCTATTAATCAAAGTAGAAGGATCACACAAATTACAAATCTAGATATAACAACAGTATTATTACTAGCATCATAAAAATCGATAATAAAGATCTTATCAATCAAATTATATTCAGTTAAAATACGCTCAATGGTAATAAAAAACAAACAATGGCACAAATATTAAACATACACAAAAAACTGACTCCATCAACCCCTCTTCTCCTGTAACTCAATCGCATGCCTTCTCTCCTTCATCGGACTGCAGATGCGAATTGCAAAGGACAAAGCGGGTGAGAAGCAGACGGAGACCACCATGACTTCACCACCAACGCGACGCCATCGAAGCAGGCGGAGACCACCAGTAGACGACGCCGATGAGAAGCGACAACGACTTCTCTTCATCTTCTCCTTCTTCGTTGATTCTCCTCCCCGTCTCTATTCACTAGCCTCAGATCTGTGGCGAGGAGGGCGGTGGCTGGGGATAGGGCGAGTTTCAGAGGGGTTGGGGCGATGAGGGCGGTGGTTGATGGGGCAAGGATGCATTGCTGGTCGGTGTTGGGGGCGGATCCGGTTATGGCGGGTTGCTGGGCGGTGCTGGGGGCGGATTTGATTGTGGCAGGTTGTTGGGCGGTGCTGGGCGGGTAGACCGTAACACTGCGGGACATGGGAGCTATGGAGGGGAGTTGTCACTTGTCATGCATTTTGACGGAGGCTCTAGCCTCTAGATGTTGGGGCTGAGGTTGGGGTTTTGAGATAGAGTCAGGGGTGCTGGAGACTTACCACTGGGGCTAGGAAGAGTCTCTGAGCAGGCCGGGACGGGTCTGGAGGTGGTGTGGGCTGGGCGGTGCTGTCACTGAGGCGGTGTCACTGCGGCCGGCGGCTGAGATGTCGCTACCAAAGGTGTCACTCAGGCTGGCGGTGGTGACAAGTGGCGGTGACTGGTGGCAGCAATGCTGGCAGTGACACGAAAAGTGGCGGCTGCAGTGACATAAGAGAGTGACGGCATAAGAGAGTGACATGGAAAATGTGATATATTCATTTTAGTATTATTTTGGTCCAAATATCAATGTGGTCATTTTTTTTAAATTAGCATTAGTTTGATGATATTATTATCACTAGTGTGTCGGTCATTAAATTCTCGAAAAACGATAACACCTATATGAATATGTCAATTATCATCAATAGAATGTGCAGTCATACCTAAATAATACAAATGATGATACGTATATTCCTATATATCATTACAAATACTAATACGTTCATTAAAGTTTGCGAAAAACATTTTCAATTTGTCATTTTCTAAAAATATTGTCTTTAACTTCTTTTTTAATTGTTTTGCAACAATAGCTTTGAAATTGAGGATTCAAAGTTATGGTGGTTAAATTAGATATGGCCAAGGCCTTTGACAAACTTTCTTGGAAGTTTTAATCTGATATTCTGTTGAAATTTGGGTTCTCTACCATGTTTGTGAAGCTTATTTTGAATAACTTACAAGCTACTAATCTTTCTATTTTGATTAATGGGTCTCCCTATGGATTCTTTAAGCCTAGTAGGGGGGTTAAACAAGGGGACCCCTTATCACCTTTTCTATTCATAATAGCCTCTGAGGCTTTTTCAAGGAGTATTTTATATCTTTTGAACCAACAGAAGATGAAGCCTTACTGGATGGGGCCATCAGGTCTTCCTATTTCTCACCTAGGATTTGCTGATGACCTTCTTGTTTTTCTAAATGGTGAGTCAAGATCTATTTTGAATTTTAATAAATTCTTGAGGGAGTACCAAAACTCCTCCGGGCAGACTGTCAATCTGGATAAGAGCCTCTTTCTATGTGGCAAAACTTCACTTAGAAGAGTCAATCAAATTAAGGATCTTTTGGGGATGAAAAGAGCTTCTCTTCCAATCAGATATTTGGGAGTTAACTCGCACAAAGGGGTCAACAGATTTGAGTACTGTGGAAAGATCATTAATCAGTTCGAGAAGAAGCTTACTACTTGGAATCAAAAGAACTTATCTCAAGGGGAAGGCTGGTCTTAATTAAACATGTCCTTAATTCCATTCCCTTGCATGTTCTAGCTGTTGATACCTTGCTTAAGAGAGTCATCACTATCCTCAATAGGAAAATGACTTCCTTCCTATGGGGATCTTCTGGAAATAAGAAAAAAATTCATTGGATTAAATGGAGTAATCTTTGCTACCCTACTGATGAGGGGGGTTTGGGTATCAGGTCTCTTACTGACATTGAAAAAGCATTCAGTCTCAAATTATGGTGGAAATGGAAAGCTGGAGAGTCCATTTGGACTGAATTTATAAAAAAGAGATATGATAGAGTTGATATGATACCTAAAATCTCTGACTCTTCTATATGGAGAAGGATCTGTCACATCAATGATTATGCTTTATCCTTGTGCTCTCAATCCTCTAATGGAATTATCACCTAAAATTCAGAAACATTTGGGCAATTCACCTTGAAATATGCATATACTGAAGTGAGGAGTCAACTTCTACCAACCCTCTCTTTTAAGCATCTCTGGCATCATAGACAGGAGCTGAAAATTACTATCCTGCAATGGAAAATTATCAAAGGAATACTTCCTTTCCCAGAAATGCTAAATAAGTTTCATATTATGCTTAATCCGTCCATTTGCCCTATTGCAGGAATAGTGGGGCATCTCTGGACCACATTTTTTATAAATGCAGAAGGGTGAGACCCGTTTGGGTATACTATTCAATAGGTTTTCAGAAGCTTTTGGCTTAAGGCAGGCTCACTGGACCTAGCTGATATATTCAGGCATAATATATCAGGAATCATTTCCTGGTATATTTGGAAAGTCTTTTCAAACCATCAATGGGGTGAGGGGAACACTAATACATCTACTGAAATTATCAACTCTATCAAGATATACACACAAAATTGGGCACAATCTCTGAAGGGTGTCAAAGTATGTTCAATAGATAAGATTTTGTATGAAGAGCATTTTATTCGTAAGGATTTTTGTAGTAAGAAATGCAACCTGCAAGTTCTAAAATGGCGCAAACCTAGCAGGATGATCAAGCTTAATACGGTTGCTCGATACTTAGCTCGCTTAGCGACTGGAGGAGCTATACTGAGAAATCAGAGTGGTCATCTCATTCGAGCTGCTAGCTTCGATATTGAAGCGTCATCAGCACTTGAAGCTGAACTACAGGCCATTTCTACAGCTCTAAGGTGGGCGGTGAGCGAGGGCTTCAGAGATTTTGAGCTTGAAACGGACTCGGCCATGGCGATTAGTTTTCTCCTGGAACCTGAGGTGCGTAGATGGAGAACCCTAATTCAGGAAACTATGCTTATTGCGATTAGGAATGGGATCTCATTTCGACATGCTTACAGGGAAGTTAACGGGGCCGTCCACTTCCTGGCCCAAGTTCACTCGGGTCCAATACAAATATTTGCTAGCCCGGATGATCTTCCTTGCTTGGTTAAAAGGGCTTATTTCATGGACCTCTTTGGAATAGCTTCTCTTCGACTTCATTAATTGTATTTTTGTCTCCGGGTCAGGCCTAGCCCCCTCGGATTTCACTTTTTTCTATCCCTTTTCCCTCAAGAGGTCTTGGCTTCGTCCCCCTCTTGCTTTGTAATTCAGCTTTTTAATAAAATGCTGGTATCTGACTCCCGGCATTTACCCCACTGATTTTGGTGGTTTGCCTTCCGGAAAAAAAAATTGAGGATTCAAAGTACCTTGAGCACAAGCACATAAAACAAGACTTTCAGATAAAAAGACAAATTTTCTTCACATATTAGTTCAGACATAACAATTAAATGTTTCGCATCATCATAAACGAAATTATAAAAAAGGTTGATTATTTGCAAAACTCAATATTTGTGTTTGCGTCCCCTTACCTATTAGTTTCGCTGCCTCCGTAGTCCGTAGGGTGCCAGACCTTCAAATGCCTATGAGCCCCCGACGTATCCCATCGACGTCCCCAAGCCCAATACTTGCTTACAATGATTGCAAGTTGCATACCACTTGTTGTCGGTCATGTTATTGACCTTATCAAAAAGATTTACAAAAGGAAGAGGTTTGAGTTTTTTATCGGGTTGGGATGGACCAGCTCTTTCTTCCACCTCCTCATCGGGGGTTTCCTCGTCGCCTTGTTCATCTTCAACTGTTGTCGGCTCCTCCTACTTCTTGTTGTCATCCCCGTGCTCTTCATCAATCTCGGGAATGTCTTGTTGTTGGTAAAATCGGTCATGTCATTGGGCCAATAGTTGAGCCAGTTGCTCATCGGGCATTGTCTCCCCGGTTGTAAGTCGTGTCAAAATCATCCTGGCTTTGAGAATAAGACCCGACATGCCCTTTACCTTTGCCTCGCGAAGAAGAATGTCCTTTCACAATCTCCTTCTTTTGGTTGTGTTGGAGGTTACCCAAATGTGCAGAATGTCTAGGTTGCGACATCTTAAAATGTAACAAATATTAAACTCTAACAAATATTTAAATGTGAGTACTATTAAAATGCAACTAATATTAAAATGTGAGTGAACTATTAAAATGTAACTAATATTAAAGTGTAACTAAAATGTGAGTTTAATATTAAAATGTAACTAAAATGTGAGGTTAAGATTAAATGTAACTAATATTAAAATGTAACTAAAATGTGAGTTTAATATTAAAATGTGAGCATAGTAATATGAGAATGTTAGAAATATTAAAATGTCACTAATATTTAAATGCAACTAATATTCAAATGTGACAAAATTTTATAAGATAATGTGACAAGTAGGTATAGTGAATGCAATTAATATGTGAGTACAGTAAATGCAATTGAAATGCAACTACTACTATAATGTAACTAAAATGAAAACAATGTAAAATGATAATGTAAGAAATATTTAAATGCAACTAATATTCAAATGTCACAAATTGTATATGTGAGTATTATTAAATGTGGCTAATATTTATATGAAGCGGCATCTGGACAGAATGATAACTTGCTAAAAAACTGTTTTATTACCAGAAAAAAGGTAGTCCCTGAATATTTGGTCACTTTTAAGCTCCCGTGAAAGTCATTTTCATTCTGAATAATAAGATGTCCAATTTTTTCTGGGGAGATATATTGTGATGGCAAATCTAAGTAACGTCCCACTGGACTGAATGAAGTAATTAGATATGTATGCCGCATGATTCAGAGAGCTTCAAAGAGCTCTACTGGATATTCAAAGAGCTTTTCAGTTAAAAATCTGGTGGGCTTGGAAAGAAAACTCCTCCTTTTGGTCTAATTTTATGAACCTAAAGGTATAACAGAGATTGGAGACAAATATGTTCTACTGATGAGATTGGGGAAGATCTCTTACCTATAAAGATCAACAAAATATAGTTTGGATCCCAGAAAAGCATGGGAACTTCACTCACAATCAAATACTTCCTGCTAAGATTGTCTCATTTTACCTTTTCGAAAAATCTCACTAAGATTGTCCCATACCAAATTTGGTAAAGTTTGTGTGGCTCTAAATCATTCTTACTTTATTCTTATTTTATCAATTTAATATCAACCACACAAACCCACTTTTCTTAATAATCGTCCCGCCTTCTCTTGTCTCAATCTTAGTGGGACGGAGGTAGTAACAAATACTCACCCATCTTAATAATACTCCCTCCGTCCCAAAATAATTGTCATGCTTTCTTTTTCGATCCGTCCCGAAATAATTGTCTTCTTTCCTTATTTGGTAAACAAATCTATACAAAACAGTGTCAAACAGTGCAAAACAGTGTCGCTACAGTGCCAAACAGTGTCACTACAGTGTGAAGTCAACTTCACTTTCGTAATCTGTGTGAATGTCAAACCAGGACGATTATTTCGGGACGGAGGTAGTAAAAGGTAATAAGTGATGTTCAGTTTTTGTTTTTATGCCAAGACTGTCTGAATGGATGAGTAGGGAATGCAACATTAATTACTTTTTATATATTATTAAGGTTTCATATTAAAATAATAAATGTTATACTCCCTTCGTCTCTTAAAACTGTGTCAACTTTCCTTTTTTTGATGTCCCACTAACTTTGCCACTTTCCCCTTTGAGTAAAGAATTTGTGCTTTCAGTTAATTCTCTCTCCTCTGCACAAATATCTACCACACAGTTTTTACTTTATTAATCTCCGTGCCGGTCAAACTTGGCAAAGTTTTAAGGGACGGAGGGAGTATTAAATATATAGGGGATTAGCTGATGCGATGGATCACTAGCTTTTTCTGAAAAAACTAAAAGAAGTCATATTTGTGGAATTAAAAACACTCATAGCAATATAGGTGCCGTCTTTTGGCAAAATATGATAAAAAGATAGCCAGTTTCCCAAAATATGACTACTCTAGCTTGTTTCTAGCCAAAATATATACTTTGTATCATTTTCTATTTTTTGCTATTTAAGCACCTTTCCTTTCTTGAAATTCCCAACTATCCCATGCCCTTGTCTTAAGTTTTCTTATATTCTATAACACTAACCTCTACTAAAATTAAAGAAAGCTTTGATTCTTTGCAATGTACATACACATGTATGTAGGTATATATACAAACTTGTACAAAATGGCTTCAATTCTTCCCCTCACAGAAATACATAGGTCATTTCTATTGCGTTTCTCTTTTTGCTCTCTTGGAGACGTATATATTCATCTATCAATAAACTAGCTAGAGATAATTAAGAAGAAAAGACCATTATATATATAATTATAATTATAATTATATTGCAGCTAGCTAGGATTGAAGGATGAGTTCAAGAGTTCTTTGCATTGCCATGTTGCATCTCTTGTGTCTGTTCCTTCTCTCAGGTAATATATACGGAGTATTAGTTAATTAATTTCCTGATCACAGTACATTACATCATATAAACTCATCCGGTATGTATTATGTATAATGTATAATATACTCTAATACATTACATCATATAAATTCATCGATCTTGTCTGGTAATTAAAAGCATTATTATTATTATTATTATTATTATTATTATTATTATTATTATTATTCCCAAAGTAATATGTTCGTGTGTGTGTGTACGTAGTAATATATACCACGTACCAAGTATGGCGTTGCACTGAAAATGATTTTTGTTGTAAACCATTCACTAGCTTTTGTTATTCCCATTAACCCATTTATGCTTCAAATAGTTTATTTATTTATAAAATTGCGACTGATTGATCAGTTTTTAGACAATGTTGACGTTCATATTAATTCTTATTTCTCTGACCACGCCTTATTCCAAAATGATGATGCATTTCTATTAGGCATACACGTATATATGCATGTTCAACTCTATATATTCCCTCTTTCACAATTCTTATATAGTGGAATTTTACTTTGCACCTCATTATTTGAGCTATATTAGATTTTATATCTCATTTTAAAAAAACAATGCATGCTCCCCGCCCGTCTAAAACTTGCCAATGAATGGAATACAAAGTCAAGTTCTCTCAAGTAAAAAATTAGTGCGATCATTGACGGTTGAGGTAGTGTAAATCAGTAAATGTAATGATGAGCTTTGAATTGGATATGAACCAACGGAAACATACGCAATTTGGTTTGAGCTTGATAGTATTTCTTCTCAACGGTATTAGACCGAATCGAAAACGGGAAAAATTAAATGAAATCAAACTGAACTAAAGAAATTCAATAAAACCATCACATGTTATTCAGAAATAACAAACTCAACCGAACCAAACCGAAAGATAGTATGGTTTTTGTTACGTAATCATTGTTTCAATCTGTTCCAAACCGAACCCAAAAAACAATAAGAACTGAATCGAAACTGGTAAGTTCACCCCAGTGAAGAATATGTGTGCGGACCCGTGTATACAACATATATACTCCGAAACGAAATTATTAAACAATCGTTTTAATGATTTCCAATTAAATATCGTGTTTAATGATTTGTAATGAGTCTTTGTTTAAGTAATATTTGAGGTGTTTCCGGATCGAACTTTTTGATTAAATTTTTGTGGGCATATTCTCCGTGAAGCGTAGATTATGTGTACCAAATGTCAGTTTAAAATTAAATCGGGAAGTCAGTTAAATAAATTTCGAAAAAAACTGCATTTTTATATGTATAAAGTTGCGCAATTTTCAATAATTTATTTAAGTGATTCACCGATTGAATTTTAAGTTGAAATTTGGTGGATGGATGAAAAACATTCATGAAAAAATGAATTGGGAAGTACCTAAACTTTACAATCTTAGGACTACAATAGTATGGATGGTACAAAAGAAATCCTTTACTTGAAGCGTTGAAAGAGATGATAGGAGAGAATGGATGTGATGTAGGTGTTTGTTTGTTTGTTTGTTCCTTCCTTTCTTCAGGAACAAGTATTGCAGAGAGACAGGATGATGAACATGGCTCAAAAGCAATCCGGAAAAGCAAAAAACTTGATGATGATGATTCTCGTCGGCAAGAGTTGATGATGATGTACGATGAGCTGGTAGCGAAAGCTGATATTCCCGTCATCAATCCAGTTCCGAATACCCCTCCCGCTCCTCCGGGTTCCACAATAACTCCCATTCCTCCTTCCACCCCAGTGGATCCCATTCTTACTCCCACACTTCCAAACCCAACCCCCCCAGATCCCACCCTTACTCCCACGCTTCCAAAGCCCCCTCTGAACCCAACCCCTTCCATTCCCAGTCTAAACCCTGCACCCTCTCTGAACCCGAACCCAACTCCGTCAGCACCGAGCGGACAATGGTGTGTTGCCAAGCCAGATGCTGCAACTACTGATTTACAGGTGGCTCTGGACTACGCTTGCGGCTACGGGGCAGACTGTTCAGCTATTCAGGCAAGCGGAAGTTGTTACCAGCCAAACACGCTCCTTGCTCACGCCTCTTATGCATTCAATAGCTACTACCAAAAAAACCCAATTCCTACCAGTTGTGACTTTGGAGGAACAGCCAGCTTAACAACTACAGATCCAAGTAAGAAAGCCTGCAATTTTATTCCAATCCATCTTCTTTTCCTATCTATATAATAATGATAATATCCCTCGCTCTCATCTTTCAGGTACCGGCGCCTGCAGCTATTCATCATCAACTGCTTCCCCCACGCCTCCTCTTACACAGTCGCCTCCCACCCCCACCATGCTGCCGCCTACAACCCCCACACTACTGCCTCCAACCACCATTCCCTTGAGGTAAAATTTAATCACAACTTAACATCCTCATGCTTCTTCCCTTACCAAATCCAACTTCCCCATTGACAAATGTACAAGCACCTTTGACACACTTGTCTGTCTACACACACAAAACAGATAGACAAGTGTACACAAACTAGTGTACACCAAGCAAACCTCATTATGTTATGTTTCTTTTTTTAACTCCACTAATAGCTCTATTTTCCTACTTTACCCTTTTTCTTTTTTATTTATTCTGGTGACATTTATTACAACTATGTGAGCAAATTTGTTATTAACCAAAAACTGAACATGACAACTAACCAAATACATACGGACTACCATTTGTTTATACATTTGCAAAAAATAATTGGGACTTGTATTTCGTGGTTGGCGATTTGATTTGAAATTTTGCAATGCCGCAGCCCGCCTACACCAACACCAGCCATCACCCTACCCCCGCCAGGTCAACCAGCAGTAGATACCCCGGAATCATTAGATTATGGGGCGCCGACAGATTCACCTAACTCAGCATGCACCTTCTCAGCAAACCTAGTACTACTTCTCATGCTTTCTTTCCTGTCGTTGCATCATATGTAAATCTAAAGTCAGATTAAATGAAGAGAAAGAGAGAGCACTGAAGTTGCAACATGAATCCAGTATGTTTTATTTATTGCCTCCAAACATTACATTACAAACTCTTCAGAGGCACGGCACAGACAGAACCATCATGATGCTCGAAAGCTCACGACCAAGGAGCAGTCAGCAGTTTCTATATCTTTCACCTCTGTATGGCTTTTAGATCCAACAGGAAGCCAAGAGATAAGTGAAGAAAGTCATCTTGATGTATGTATGTATGTATGTAGTCGGTATTTTATAGCTATAAACTCCCACTTAAATACATACTTCATTATCATAGACAGAAAATTTCAGCTTAATTTATGTAGTGAAAGACGTGCATTTTCTGCCTCCTAACAGACATGATAATCTAAAACGCTATAAACAGCCCCATCACCGGGATATTTATTTAAAAGGTCTTCCGAAGACCGAATAATAAACCTCTGTATTTTTTGGGTTCCCAAGTGGCTTTTAATCCTCTTTCACCCATTATAGTTCCGAGGATAAGGAAGTGATGACAGGGGAAACGAAGAGTTCAATTCTAATAAGACTCGACATTAAAAGTGAGTCAGTGGTATAGGACCGGGGATTAAAAGCGTCACTTTTCCTTTTTGTGTGTTAGAACCCTAGCAATTACAGAAGTTCACTAACAAACAGAAGAATGGTAACTAAGAAAACTGAAAGCTTCATTAATGGAGAATCCGAGTACACAGTCCCAAAGAAGGAGATAAACTCCAACTTCCCAGTCCAAGACCAAATGAGTCTAAACAGCCTACCCTTTATTGCCCACTCCCCTTCTATTTATACAACTCTATCTATTACATTTCTTATTTACTCTTATTCTACCGGGTCCCTAACATTGTGATAGTAACAACTCTTAAAATTGAGAATTTTTTTTTCTGCATATTACCATGCGAGTCTGATTAAAGCAAGTCTCCCTTTGAAGTTTGACCCTTGCGATGTTATTTCAAACATCAGTTATACGGAGTATTTTTAAAAACAGAAGAAGAAATATACCTAATCCTCAAATATCTGGCCAGATATACAAACTTTTACAGAGCCGCAAAAAAATAAACTGACAGTTCATCCATAAAGTTTACATGATAAATACATAAGCATAAACTGTTAAAGTCGTTTTCACGCTCATGATTTCCCAAGAGAAAAATCTATAAAAATCTATAGATATTAAACCATTAATTACAGATGAAGCCATTTTCATGACGCTTCTACATTCAGTTAGATCAAGAGCAAGCAAGGTATAACGACAATGCATAATATGGCTACGGTGGCAATGATTGAACCTTGATCAAACGCTTTTCTTAAGCTTCCTGCACGTGAGAAATGCTGGAAAGCAAGATAAGTTGATATCACCAGGGAAAGAATTATACCCTCCTTTGCCCCCCTGCCAAAGTACAATAAAGAGAAATTTTGCATCAAGAAACAGATCTGAAAGCTACATAACAGCAAAATAAGCGAACAAAAAAAGACATAACCTTAAGTTTGAAACTTGATAAGGGGACACGATCACCATCAGTAGTGCAATTAATGGAAGTTCCAGATCACCTGAAATGGATGGTATTGGGTTGCAAACTCATGTTTCTTCGAGACATTCACCTAATTCTAATTATCATAACAAAAAAATCTCAAGTTCAGAATATTGGGGGGAGGGGAAATATTGTTTAAAGGTAGGTCCAACTCTTGAGTTTCACATTTCTCATAGGATTCAGAAAACTTTTATTAATGGGGGCATCACTATTCCAAAGATACCATACTAAAATATTATCAAAATAGGTAGCATGTATTTTACAACATCTATTTATTATTCTTCACTTTTGTAAAACGATCCATCATAGTTGTGACAATTCCTTTACACATTCCAGTAGTGGTAAGGTGTTGGACACATAACCATTTGAACTTTCTCCATTAACACAGCCTTTCAAATATATTTCGACTATTTTCTTGAAAAGAATTTGATTAAACTAACAAAGGAAGAATATATGGTGAACACGTTTTAAATAAATCTAAGCAAAGTAGCGAATTCTTCATACGGATGGGGTCATTCCTGCTAATTTCTTCATGTCTTCTGTCCAACATGGACAACATACTGAAAATTCTAATATTGATGAACCAAGTCACATCATTTCAAGACATCTTATGGTCAACAAAGACAAAAAATGTTGTGAGGATAGTTATACTGCTATCAGTGTGACCAATATAACACATAACAATGATGAATCTATGCTAAAGAGTATAGAAACTTCCATTAAACTGACCAGGAAAGAAGAAGAAAAGGCGAACCAGAAGTGCCAAGAACGCTGTCCAAATGCCATACTCACCCCTACAAACCGATGTCCAATTAGTTTATCAAGGCTTAGAATATAACATTGGGAGTAGCATTTTATTCAGCCACCAACCACCATGATGAAAAACCACAAAAATAAAGGGTAGAGTGGCTTACTTGATCCATGAGACAAGAGCTGATGGGGCTTGTAAAGCAAATAAAGGAACAAGAAAAGATTTATGAATAGAAGTTCCCTTGGCAAGCATCAAAACCCTAAAGAAGAGAATAGAACAATAAGTGAGAATAAAACATGCAATCCTTAACTCCAATACTAAACCTCATTGACGTAAAAGTAAGCCGTAATTTCATAGGAAGCATGCAAGACTCGGGGGGGGGGGGGGGGGGCTATAGGGTGATTGAGTATCCATTGGGGTCAATTTGTCTCCATCTTTATAGCACAAAAACAACAATAACAACATCCAAGCCTTAGTCTCAAAAGAGTTTGGGGTCGGTTAACATGAATCAACATATGAAAACGGAGTTCAAAAAGATAAATAGAGAAAAGGGAGACAAACATATATAGATCAATCCTCCACACGTAAACTATCACTCCAGTTTGCTCTGTCAAAAGTTATTCTCTCATCTAACCCAATGAGTACCATATCCTTCCCGGCCACTCTAATCCACGTATGTTTGGGTCATCCTCTCCCTCTCATCTATGCATCTTCTTTCCACCTCCCAATTCATCTAATAGGTGAATCACTTGGTCCTTTACACACATGGCCAAATCACCAAAATCAAGACAAAAGAAATAAATATTACATGCATTAATCTCTATACCCTCTAGTCCACCTTAAATTGATCTTTTATTTACAATAACCATTTTGCTCATATTGACCATTTATCCATCTTATCATCAGTAGTCAAATGTGATTGCATGGTGTGGAGGCGGAGTAAGGCTGAATACAAGACTACTACAAGAAATTACGAATATGAAAAAAAATCAAATAAAGAGTGGGTGTTATCTATAATAATGCAACTGCGCACTTTGAGCAGAAGGTGTGAAACATTAAGGTAAATAGAGACATAAATGTATAACACTCAATGACAATATTTCACATTTTCACAATCTCAAGTTCAAACAATAACTATGCTAGGGAAAGGTAAAAAATACTGCAGTTATTTTCTTTTGATTGGGTTTTACCGAGGAAATTGAAATATAAATAATGTTGTTAAATTTATTACAATTTACACATGTTAATGTTTATTAGTCTTATCATGACAGAAATATATTTATATCAACAGTAAATATGTCGAGTTTGAATAAATATTTATTTTCCTCACATTTTCTTTCCTTCCAAATTCCCCCAAACATTCCCTATTTTCCTTCCCTGTTTTCTTTCCCTATCGTTTCTGAGTTCCAAAGGGACCCTTGAGTTGCAACTGACGTTGCCTTGTCATTAGAAGGCTGAACCAGTCAAAACATAACCTCAGACTATCAGAAGTAGGATGACATTATAGATGGTCTGTAACGTTGTAAGGTGTTACTCTGGAGCAAAAAGACTTATTGCATGGTAAAACCATAAAAGATCGATTAAAACACCATTTGGTTTATATTTCACTTATCTCAACCAATAAAAAGCACTACAGTGATCATTTCAACATGAGAAAATGTACTATGTATATCATAGGAGATTTACATCCGTGAACCAGCAAACTAAAAGTCTAAAACCATGTTAGCCCATGAGTGAAAATAGTGCATAATCGCATATCATATCTAATGGAATATGATAATATAAAAACTGGCTGTTTCAATGTGATGTTGTAAATTAACGAGAGATAGACTACCCGTCCAGATGGTCTAATCCTAGCCGAATGGGTTGAGCCAAAGTGGGAAGGCCCAACAAACACCAAATAATATACAGAAGGGTCCTAGTGGGAAAACTTGAGGCCCGGGATTGTATGTATATGACTGAATAGTGTTAAAAGGACTACAGTCTAGAGCTAAAGTACAAGATCTGAACATACAGTGCAAGCACAAGAAGTTGAATGGCTTCCTGCCTGAGCAAAGAGTGTATCGTTTTCTTCGTGTGGGTATTTAAATGTTATATCTCTAAGACAAGAGTGTATCGTTTTCTTCATGAGGGTATTTAGAGAACAAAATTTGAATGACTTCCTGCCTGAGCTGCGTTCTCTCCTAGTCCTGGAACTGTCAGCGAGCACCTTGGCCACTCTAACCGGAAAAGATGGCCGTCCAGACTCCAAAGCCGGTGCATCTACCAGTTGATTTCAGGCAGATGTTCTATTCTCTGGTTCTGGGTACAGGCCACTAGGCCACCTACCTTAACTGGCTTCCTGGATCCGGGTTTCCCATGCCAAAGAAGTATACCCCATCAGGCCATGAGGCCATCACTATGATTAATCATGCATTAAAAATAAATGGAAAATATATGAGTTGAAAAAGACACTATTTACTTACACAGAGGAGACGGTGCAGACCCAATGAAGATTGCGAGGAGTCAGAGCAGCAGAGTAGTAACAGACCACGCCACTTCTCAATCTCTTCTTCATCCCTCCCTTTAGATCAATCGAAACTCTGCAACAACATTTCAAGAATACCCAATAAATCAATGATTGCTTCCGTGAAGATCAGAATCCTTTTGAACCGTGTAGCTGAAATGAAGGTCATAAGCAAGAACTGGTATAAATTGAAAAGGTAAACTCGTCACATTTACCTGAGGGGGCAGTACTTATAGTTCAGAGAGCTGTTATTTTGCGGCAAAGGGGGTTGAGAAGCTGATCGAGAAACTGTCGATAGGTTAAAAGGGTGAGGTCCGTCGGAATACCTCAAAGAGAGCATGGTGCAGGGAGAGGAGCGTGGTGAATTTGAAATGGAAAGAATCACCATTTGCACTTGTGCAGTGTTTCTGCTCTTCCTTCTTGCCTCTTTGGATGAATCGGTTCCGTTGACAGAGTGACAGGTGCTAACGGCAGCCCTCTTCAATGAGTAATCGGTAGATTAGGCTACTCGTACACGTGGATTATATATACAAAATATTGTTTTTAATTTATGTAAAGGAAAGTGCTTGTAATTTCTAATTGTCCGTGCATAGATAATTTATTTTTTGGATCACAGATACTTCACTTTACAAAAATTAAAATCAATTGTCTGTACACAGACAATTACACTTAGACGTGTAATGCGACGTGTACAAGTAGCATTTTTGTTCCTCAATTATCTTAAAATAATCTCATTTTCACCTTTTATCAAATAGTTTGTGTTTCACAATATTTCCTACATATTCTCAAATATTTTTCGCTCTTCTACATAACTCTATTATCACACAAATTTCACTATATTAATTCTCGTGTAAAACCTTATTTAGAAATCATTCAGAGATGGAGGTAGTACATGATTTTGTATCTAGTAGAGTAAATAATACTAGTACTACATATATGAACTTGCTGTGAAGCCACTTCCGATAGGGTTCATAAAGTAATTCAAATTGTTTTCACAACAAAATTATGTTCATTCGCCAAATATAGATGAACAACCGAGGGAAAATGATTTAAGATACTTTTATTTGGACTTATTTCTGTCACATGTCAGATCAGATCAATTCAGATCATGTCATACCATACCATATCATACTATACAAGATTAGACAAGACCTGATCAAATGATTTGGCTAAACTTGCAAGTATACAAGTGCCAATGTAGTAATAAATTACCGGTAAATATCGGATCGATCCATATGGAAATGGTTGATATTATAACATTTGAGTATTGAGTGCAAAGTAAAGGAATGATGCAACTTTTCAGGAACTTTGTTTTATGATGTTGTTTTAAACAAGAATAAGGATTATTAAGGCAATCAGGACTCACCTAAATGCTTTAATAGAGTTTAATACTAGTTCTTTTTCAATAATTATGAATATGATTTCGCTAATATATTCCCAAGTCCGATTAAGGCATTGAGAGTGTGGTTTCATTGTGTGAAGTCTCGTTACGACTTACATTCATCTACCAAAAACCCCCATTGAATATCAATACATCACACCCCGTATCATATAAGATCGAATATATTCCTATTCTCAGTGCTATATATGTTTATCCTTTAATGTTCATAGTTTAGAGCTCAAGGTTAATTGCAAGCATAAACTAAATTTAACATACTTCTATGTTGTACACTATAGTCATAAACAATCAAAGTATAAAGGATAAATCATAATTTATTGGTATAGAATTTGTGTCAAACACCTAGTGGGCATAGAGGTTCATCCCTAACCTTAGCTAATAAATTAGTCTCTAATGCTCATATTAATCACAATACAACAATTAAATGTAATGGAACATGAAATTACAAAGGAAATCATACCTAAACAACAATGATTTCTGAGAATATTCTTCCCTCCTTAAGAACTTGAAATAAATACCAAGAACAAAAATATAAAAGCTACGAATTAAGCTATGGAATGAATGCTGATCTTGTTTGATGAATTGCGGGCTCTATATAGGCTAAAGAATGACATCTTTTAATTTATTCGAACCCAACAATCAGGTATGGAAGCAATATTTGATCAGATCATAAGGAAGGTGAAGTTTTTCCATCAAGAACAGGTTGCATGTCGTTGTGTTGCAGGCCGAACCGGCGTCGGTTCTATGCATTCTTCGCGTAATATAGAGACCACTGGCGCTGATTGGCCAAGTGACCGGCGTCGATTGGGCATATTTTTTTGCCGGTTGCACAAAATGACTGGCTCTGGTGCATTGCGGGCCCTTTTCTCATAAAATTACATTCGACCGGCGCCAGTTGTGGCCTGACCGGCGCCGGTTACTGCGATTCACCATGTACATTTTTTTTGTCCCTTTTTCAGCATCCTCGATTGATCCAGAAGTGCCAAGTTTCGATCATTTTTAACTTTTGACCCCATATTTGTCGCTCCTAGTCGCTTTTCACATTTTTGCTCACATTGGAATATTTACCTGTTTTATCTTCCTATTTTTGTATAGATAAATATAATTACGTACCTATGTAAAACATAAGTAATTATCACGTTTATCACCAAACAATACCAGAAAAATTTCAATCCAAGTAAAACACCCTTAATGATTTGTTAACTAGCTTAAAATGAAAAGGTTTAACAAAGTATGAGATATTTTATAAAATACATTGTAAAGTACACGTGTAACTTTTTTTCATTTTGTCCTGGTAGCATGAATGATGTAACTCACGTGTAAAGATATGTAACTCACGCTGATACAAAATGTAACTGCAGGCAAGTCGAAATGTAACTTGTCTAATATGGATTATAAGAAATAAAACATTGATTTCAATGAAAATAAGGAATCTAATTGTTCAATGACTTTACGTAAATAGTGAATATGTTTTGTTTTTAATATTAAGACCATAAATAATGATTTTTCTTAAAATCATTTATTTATTCAAAAAATCATTTTTTTCACCCAAAAATTATACTCCCTCCGTTTCTGAAATAAGTTCCACCTTTCCTTTTCGGGCAGATTCAAAATTAAGTTTCACTTTCAAACATTTCCTTATTATCTACATCAAAACAGTGTCAAACAGTGTCAAACAGTGTTCAAACAGTGCCAAACAGTGCACTCCACAGTAAAGTCAATTTTATTTTCTTAATATGTGTGAAGTCAAATGTGGAACTTGTTTAGGAATCGAAGGGAGTATTTTTTTGAAAAAAATTGATTTTTTGTTTCAATAGCAGGAGATTACTTAAATAGTGAATATGTTCTGTTTGTTATATCAAGGCCATAAAAATATTTTTTTTAAAAAAATCAGTTTTTTGCCTAAGAAATCACTTTTTTTTGCTTTTTTTTTGCATAAAACTGATTGTTTTGTTTGAATAGCAGGGCTTTATGATGTTATCTAACTCATGTTATAGAAAATGTAACTCGCGTTGATGGAAAATCTAATTTAGGTGTATGCAAAATGTAACTTGTTAAGGCAAGTCTAAATTTATCTCGCGTATAAGAAAATGTAACTCACGCATAAAAAGATGTAACTCACTCATAAAAAGATGTAACTCACGCATTAAAAGATGTAACTCACGCATAAAAAGATGTAACTCACTCATAAAAAGATGTAACTCACGCATTAAAAGATGTAACTCACGTACTAGAAGATGTAACTTTATATTCTATCAAATGTAATTCGAGAAATTGTCTAAAAACATAACTTAGACATGTAGAAATGTAAATCACACACATTTATCAAATGTAAGTCGAAATAAACAAACTTTATGTCTTAAAACACATACTCCCTCCGTCCCTCAAAGTTTGTCATAGTTTGACAAAATAAGTTTTAAGGAGATGAATTTGACTTTACACTGTAGCGACACTGTTTCACACTGTAGCGACAATGTTTGCCACTGTTTGGTATAGATTTGTTTACCAAATAAGGAAGTTGAAAAAGAAAGACAAACATTTTAGGACATCCGTTTCGGGAAAGTGTGACAAACTTTATGGGACGGAGGGAGTATAAAAGAGATAATAAATATATTATATATATAAAAATATTGCAACTAAAACCAATAAAAGAGATAAGAAATTGTTTTTGATTAGGCTCTCGGCCTAGTCCCATAACCCCATCACTAAAACCAATGCACTATTAATTATGTATTTAATTTGGAAATCTCCATAAATTGTGGGATTGATAGAATCCACAATTATGGCTCCCTGGTATATGAATATCTTTTAATTGGCAGCTAACTTGAACTACTCCCTTTTAGCCGAGTCTACTACTCGATTAAGGGAGTGGGGGACTCGTGATGGGGTTATGGGACTAGGCCCAGAGCCTAATCGACCCAGGCCCCGAACTTGGACCAGCAGGTCCAAGCCTAGCAACCCAGAGCTCGAGTCGGGCCAACCGATCAGGCCAATCAAGGAGCGGAAGCCCAAGAGAGCCTGCCTCCAGCCCAGCGGGGTGCCTGCCTTCCAGCCCGGCCGACAACATGCCTCCAGTCTGCCTCCAGCCCAGTGGAGAGCCTGCCTTCCAGCCCAACCAGGAGCCTGCCGACCAGCCCAGCTAGGAGTCTGCCTTCCAGCCCAACCAGGAGCCTGCGGTCCAGCCCAGGTGGGAGCCTACCTTCCAGCCCAGCCAGGAGCCTGCCTTCTAGCCCGGCCAGCGGCCTGCCTTCCAGCCCGGCCAGCGGCCTGCCTTCCAGCCCGGCCAGCGGCCTGCCTTCCAGCCCGGCCAGCGGCCTGCTTTCCAGCCCAGCCAGGAACCTGCCTTCCAGCCCGGCCAACGGCCTGCCTTATAGCCCAGCGGAAGCCTGCCGCGCGAGGAGCTCAAGCGTTCTGTCTGCCAGCCAGGCCGACCTGCCAGCCAACCAGAAAGAGTAACGGTCAACAATCAATGCACTATTAATTATGTATTTAATTCCGTATCAATGTTGTAATTAATTTAGTCTAGGAGTGGACCCGGGCCCGGGCCAACCGACCCGGAACCGGACCGGCTCGCTACTGTGCGGGCCCGGACCGGCCCGGTGAACCGGTTGGTGCCCGATTTGGGGCACCCGGCCCGGTGAGGTAGGCGGTTCGGACCTGCTAAATAGTGAACCGGCCTGGCCGGTTCGGGCCTGGTCCGGGCCAACTCATTTTTTTCTTTTTCTTTTGAATTTTTTTTAAGTTTTTGGGTTGGGCTGAGTATGATGGACCATTTGAGGTGGTTTGGGGGTGAGGGGGGAGGGTTGGGGGTTAATTAGGAAAAGCCAAAAAAAAATTACATGACCCGAGGCCCGGCCCGGACCGGACCCGGGGGTTACCCGGGCCGGTTCCGGGCCTCCCCTTTCATGAACCCAGGCCCGAACCGGGCTCGAACCGGAACCGGTCCACCCCTAATTTAGTCATCATTATGTTCGGCAGTTCCCATTTGTAATCGCCTATAAAAGGCAATTTGAATTCCAAATACAGATATGCTATTCCTGGCAACTAAATCTCCTAGCTACTTTCCATTCTCTTTCTTGCTTTCCTTATTCCTGCTTGAGTGTCGTACGTAGCTTTCCTAAAAGCCTACGAGCGTCCTATTTTGGACCAACAGTTTTATAGATAAAAGTAATTGTAATCTTATTTTTAATATTTTAATAATGGAGATGAAGATAATTGAAAAAGAAAAAGAAAGTAAGACAAAAAGAAAGGGAATGAGTTCAAAAAGCCGGGCAAGAGAAAAGGAAAGGTAAGCAGGGAAGTAAGGTTAGTGGAATGGGAAGAATAAAAAACTGGGGAAGGAACGGTGCTGAAGAAGAATCGGTCGAAGGAGAGAAAACGATGTTTTTAATTACTGAAACGGTACTGTATTGGGATCGGTACACCATGCACATGGTGTGCCGATCCCACGGAATAATTTGCGTCTGTGGATACTTTATTCCATTTTGAATGACCTTTTTAATCATCTATCAAACAATATGCCTTAAAATATGTCATTTTAAGTTGCTGAATTTTTCAAACTGAACCATAAGTTTAAAATACATTAAAGAAACTAATATCTAAAAATGATGGTTATCTAAGTTATATTTTCATTACTTAAAAACATTTTGTCAAAGGTACAATTTATGCTACTTAGGATGTTTTTGCTTGAATTAAAATTTTATGAGTTTGCCTGATCTGGTCTGATCCAATGTAATCTGAATTGGTCTAATTGGGCAAATGGTTGAAATATGTGTATTTTATAATTATTGAAATTTGATCTAATCTGATTTAAACTTATATGTTTGATATATGATCTGAAATTTGACAAGGATTTTACAACCTTGTCCTTAACATTAATATGGTTAGTGGCATGGTTATAAACTTATAATTGCCCTCATATGTTCATTTTAATTAAAATGATCGAATATATCAGGAAACATGTGTCGGTCTTGGGGAATTTTTTGGGGGCGAGCCCTCCATAATCTAATTTTCTTGTTTTTTTTTTCGGCATGAGTTTTGATGATTATGATATTCTAGTAAGAATCAAAGGTTTGTCTCTCTTTTTTATTTCTAGGATTTTGGTAGTCATGTCCTTTCATCTGAGTATGTGTTTTGTTCTCTCTTAGCATAGCAATGCCTTGTATCTTCACTTATTCACCCTCTCCTCTGAACCGCAGCCTCACTCAAGAAAAAGATTGAAAAAGATCTCCTTTTTTTCTGTGAAGGTCTGAGTATTGAGTTTCCTTTTCGAGCGATTCAGGAGCCACTCGCGAATGGCTAGGCTCATTTACAATCATACTTCAGTCTTAGCATCTTAGGTTGCCACACGCCATTTGAAAATACTCGCTCAAATCTGCAATCTTTTGCGATGATCTTTAAGGGTTCACACTTTTGTGTTTGAGTGTGTTGCAGGAAATGCACAAATTGAAGGACACTTCCTAATGGAAAATGCTTCAGAGGAACCTCTCTCTGTAACAGGTACACAATCCAAATAAGCTCTACTATTAGGCTTTGTTCTTGTCATTGAAGATATGTGTATGCTTACACTTGGCTCTTTTAAAGCCGTGTTTAAGTATAACTTCAATGAAGACTGTGTTGCAAATGTCACTTTTTTCTAACAGACATCACTATGTGTGGATTGTGTGCACAAAAGTTCAGAAGCGGAAAATTAAATGGAGGACTTCTATGGAAAATTTGTTAATTTTTTATTTCTCATCAGCACCTACTCTGCCGTAAACTTGTAGTAAATCATAACCACATATAAATGATACGTCTGACCAGTACAAACTACAAAGCACCATGGAGTATTGGACTTCTTTTCCTTTCAACCAATTCTTGAAAAAATGATGAAAGAAACAAGATATCAATGTCTCAATGTTTCTTTCAAGGAAAACAATCAATCATCTTGGTTACTTCCCTTCTTTCCTAATAAATCCACAAATTAAACTATTTCTCTTAAATCAACGTTTTCTGATAAAGTTGGGTGCAATCAATTTTATCGGATAGAGGCGAACACTATAATAGTTTTGCTTTTGCCGAAAAGTTAGGAGCAGCATATGTCACATATTATACTAAGTCTCTAAATTATAGTAACAAGAAATAAGCTTTTCATATATTTAGTTTTGGGTTGCCTCTTACGTTTAGCTATGTTTCTTGTCTTGTAGTAAGCTGCCATGAAAGACTTAATCAGCTTATTAGTGGAGACTCACTAGACTTTGGTGCTTGGAAGGCGCTGATAACAGAAGTCGAGACAATTCACCCTGTTAGTTGTCTATGCCACAGTAATTGATACTTTGCTTGATACTGCCCTTAATATATAAATAATTAGTTTGAAGCATTTCCATGCAACTTGAGACTGCATTAGTTAATGATGGCAGTACTAGTGCAAAGCATTTACAGTTATCAGGCACTGTGAACTGTGCCAAGAATCCATTGGGCATTTCTGAGTCTTGATTTCTGTCTTAATGTGTTCTGTTTGAGATTGGTCATGTTGTTTTTTACAGGGTAGAAGTAAGAAAGTAAACCATCTGTCCTAGTGACCTGTATTGAAAATGAGGAAATAGCTGTACCAACTGATGTTACACATATGTAGAAATAGCAGAACATTCAGAGTCTAAGGATAACCCAACATGTAACTAGAGGGATGGATACAAAGCTGAAAAAGGAAACATTTGATTCACCAATTCACATTTAATCAAGATTTTCAAACAAAGGGGCATTAATTTTCTTATATACTCGTAATTAAGAGTAGAATGTTAATAAAATAAGTATATTCTGAAGCTATAAAAACTGTGCATAAAAATATGCATAGTTGTCTTAGCTTATGGCGACCATCATTGTGCCAAGCTAGTTTACTGTGGCGATGGTGCATTTATGCCATTGCCACATTACAGAAAAATAAGAAGTATAAATATGAAATATAGACAATATAGTTCTATGATCGAACCTCCACTAAAAGAGTTATATAACCAAATTCTAGAAAAACACGTAGTCTAGTCAATAGTACCCAAAACAATCCTAATACAACACAATTAATTAACTTAGTAACCCAAAAGTTCACTTCTTCTGAAAAATGTGATTTTTCCCCGATCATTATGATCTATTCATTATCATTTATCAGTCATCACACTCTTCGTTCTTAACCGGGACCATCACCTTCTAATGGTCATTAGTTTGCACATACCATTTTTGCGTACCTTATCACTAGCTGTTTGTTTGTCCGATGTGCATCTCTTCTTTTTGTATGCATTGGTTGCCGTTAATAATATTTGGCTTGGTTGAACACTTAAACAACAACAACATCCTAGCCTTAGTCCCAACTCCCAAAAGAGCTTGGGGTCGGCTAACATGAGCATTTGTTTTTAATTATGTGTCTTGGCCTAATCCAAATTGACTATTTTTATTTAGGGTCAATGCCCTAATTAGTACAGGCCTATTTGTTTAAAATAAAGCTGTTTAAATATGGGCCAATTTGTGGGGCAAATGGAGATGGCGCTGCTACAAGTATATGATAGAGAACAGGAAGAGCATGGGGTGGGGACGGGCTTGAGCCCACCTTCCGTGGGTTGGCTTAGTTATTTTAATTAATTCCTTTAGTTATTTCCTTTTATTATGTTTCTTATTTTATTTTGTTGCTTAGTATGATTTAATTAGGACTTCTATTAGAATTAGAGGTTTCCTATTCTATTTAGTTTCCTAGAATGGTTTAATTAGGACTTCTATTAGAATTAGAGGTTTCCTAGTCCATTTAGTTTCCTATCATGATTTAATTAGGATTCCTATTCTTAGTAGACTTAGAGGGTTATTTAAACCCCTTGTATGATTCATTTTCATTCTTGATCATCTTGGAATAAAATCGGAGTTTAGCCTTTTGGATCTGGGCAACGGTATTTTTATCGTTGATTATCTGGGCAACGGTTTACCCCATCATTATTTTCATCATTTTCATTTACCCCAGTGCCGCAAAGGCTCTCACCTACGATGGGGTAAGGGGGGGGTCGGATGTACGCAATCTTACCCCTGTACTAAAGCACAGTCTTACCCCTGTACTAAAGCACAGAGAGACTGTTTCCGGATGACCCATAGTGAAAATCGCGTCCAAAATTGCATGGACTGACTGCTGCTCCATAACAAAGAAGCGCAGACAGTTTAGTGAGCCATTTTGCTTTATTCCATCATAATCTCAAGCAACGGTTTACCCCGTTGATTTTTATTTTTCTGTTCTCAACAATTGGTGCGACCTTTCAGATCCCGTTCCGCTGGAATGACGAGATCTCAGAACGATCGACTGTCAGAGTTAGAGGCCGAGCAGGCCCTAATCAATCAAAAACTTGACGCGCAAGGACATAAACTTGACGCACAAGGATAGAAATTGGAAGAATAGGGTGCCCAACTCACGGAAATCACGGCTTCCCTTGCAACGATCGCGAAGGCCATGGTGCCGTCGAAAAGTCTCTGACCTCGACCACCGAAAGCGGCTCCTCCGCGCATGTCACAACTGTAATCTGAATTGACGGTGGACTGCGCCGCGCGGCAACGGCCCTGCTTCCCTCGTTCGATGGGGAAGACCCAATTGAGTGGTTGACGAGAGTTGAGCAGCAGTTCGAACTCAGCGGAACCCTACCGGACAGAAAAGTGGCAGCGGCTATGGTTGCTATGAAAGGGGCTGCCCTCTATTTGGTAACTTGGTTGAAGGCGCGCAAACCCGGCATGTCCTGGGAGGAATTCAAGCAAGCCCTGGTCACCAGATTTGATTCTCGATATCAGGGAAACAGGTTTGAAAGTTTGTCTGGCGTCAAACAAATTGGGTCGGTGGAGGATTACAATACCATGTTGGTTCAACTGGCTAACCAAGTTCCGGGATTGTCGGATGATCATTATTTGGGATACTACATGAATGGACTGAAAGAATCCATCCGAAGCTCGTTGCGCTTATTTCGAGCAAATAACTTGGAAGAGGCCATGGAATTAGCTCGCGATATGGAGTACAATTCGTCTGTTTAGAGTGGAGGTAATGGCAGCCCGAATTATAATCCTTCAATTCGAGCCGGGAAGTACTCACAATTTTATCCACCAACGTTGGGTCTCCATGAACAGCCTGCAGCAGCACTCTGGCACCCGCCTACATGTTTTGGTGGCTAATGGAGATCGGGTACCCATCATTGGTACATGTTCGCGTCTTCCATTCACTGTTAATCATGATCACTTTCACGCAGATTTTTATGTACTGCCGTTGTCCGATTTTGATATGATTTTGGGCATCCAAAGGCTTTGTGGGCTTGGCTCCATACAATGGGACTTCTCAAAACACTCCATGCAGTTTACTTGGAATGGCAAGCCGATGACTTGGCAGGGTCGCGGGGCCGACGTTTCAGCTGTCTCTCACATGGCGATCTGTCCGGACAGTTCTAAACCCTCTCTCAAAGAGTTTCTGTTTCATTTTGATGATCTCTTTCACAGCCCCTCCGGCCTTCCACCCCAACGTGCATGTGATCACCGCATTACCTTACTCCCAGGCACGAGTCCAGTTATGGTTCGTCCGTACCGCTACCCTTATTTTCAGAAAGATGAAATTGAAAAACAGTGTGCTGAAATGTTGGCGCAGGGGATTATTCAACCAAGTCGCTCTTCATTCTCCTCTCCGGTACTCCTCGTACGTAAACCAGACAAGTCTTGGCGTTTTTGCGTCGATCACAGAGAGTTAAACTCCAAGACTGTTAAAGATAAATTCCCCATTCCGGTAATTGATGAGCTACTGGATGAGCTTCACGGAGCAACTTACTTTACGAAACTCGACCTACGCTCGGGATATCATCAGATCCGCATGGCCCGTGAGGATGCGGAGAAAACAGCTTTTCGGACACATCATGGACACTTTGAGTTCCTCGTCATGCCATTTGGTCTGACTAACGCACCATCCACGTTTCAGAGCTTAATGAATGATATATTTGGGCCGTATCTCCGAAAGTTTGTCTTGGTCTTCTTTGACGATATCCTCATTTATAGCAAGACATGGTTGGAGCATATGTATCACATCCGTCTCGTCCTAGAATTGTTAAGGTCACATGGTCTCTTCTTAAAGCAGTCAAAGTGCAGCTTCAGGGCCTCCCAGGTGCATTACTTGGGGCATGTCATCCACAACAAGGGAGTGGAAGTTGACTCGACAAAGATTCAGGCAGTCCGTGAGTGGCCTACCCCGACCTCTATCACTACCTTACGAGGGTTCTTGGGGTTAGCAGGCTACTACCGCAAATTCATTCAACATTATGAAGAGATCGCGGCACCCTTAACCCAACTCTTGAAAAAGAATGAGTTCACCTGGAACGCAGCAGCAGAAGCAGCTTTCACAACGCTGAAACTCCGTTTGTCCACCAGACCACCACACATGTGCTTCAGCTCCAAAATCTCACTAAACCTTTCATTGTGGAATGTGATGCTTCTGGGAGTGGCATGGGGGTTGTTTTGCAGCAAGAAGGGCACCCAATAGCTTATTTCAGCCGTAAAAATCCATGTGAAATTAGCCGCATATGAACGGGAACTCATCGGTTTGGCTAAAGCAGTGACTCACTGGCGGCCTTATTTGTGGGGTCAAGAATTTCTCATCCGCACCGACCACTCCAATTTAAAACATTTATTGGACCAGCGTTTGACTACGTCTCCCCAACAACACTGGCTCAGCAAGTTAATGGGATTTAACTTTCGTGTTGAATACAAACCAGGATGCCTTAACACTGTTGCTGATGCTCTATCTCGACGTGACGGATTGGAGCCTGCTGTGACAGCTCTCACAATTCCTTTTACCACCTTGTTGGACGAGATTCGAACGATATAATCAAAGTCTACAGAAATTCAAGATATTAAAAGCCAAATTCTAGCCGGTAATCGCACTCCTGAATGGACCTCGCATGATGGGCTGGTTTATTTCAAGCACAAACAGTTCCTGCTACCCGACTCCACAATATTACCTACCCTTTTATCCGTCTTCCACGAGATGGCACATGAAGGCATCACAAAAACTCTCCAACGTCTGCGACGTGAATTTTATTGGACAGGCATGAAAAATTCAGTGGCAAATTATATCCGCGATTGTCAAACATGTCAACAACACAAGTGGTTAAACTTACAACCGGCAGGATTACTCCAACCGTTGCCAATCCCGGAACACATCTGGTCCGATATCTCAATGGATTTTGTGAAAGGCTTACCGAAGGCTCATGGCAAGTCCACAATCGTGGTGGTCGTCGACAGATTGTCAAAAGCAACACATTTTATTCCTTTAAGCCATCCCTTCACTGTTGTCTCGGTGGCAGGGATCTTTTTTGCTGAAATTGTCAGACTCCACGGACTCCCAGAATCCATTGTCTCAGACAGAGATAAAATCTTTTTGAGTAACTTTTGGCGGGAGTTATTTCGTTTTTCAGGAACCAAACTTGCTTTTTCTTCGGCCTACCATCCTCAAACAGATGGCCAGTCAGAAATTGTCAATCGCATGGTAGAAATGTTCTTGCGTTGCCTAACTAGCGCACACCCTCGCGAGTGGGTTCGTTGGCTTCCATGGGTGGAGTACTGTACAACACTTCTTACCACACCGCTTTGGGTGACACCCCTTTCCGTGTAGTTTATGGACGAGATCCCCCCAAACTGGCGACATATACTCCTAGAACACCTAAGTTAGAGGGTGTAGAGCAGGAACTCCTTAACCGCGACAACATCATATCTGAGGCTAGATTACAATTAGCTCACGCACAGAACCGCATGAAACAATACTATGACAAAGGGCACTGGGAGTTGTCTTTCACAGTAGGTGATTGGGTCTGGTTACGTGTGCATCCATGCCGGCAGTTGACACTGGTCTCCCGTCACCACAAATTATTCTCGAAATTTTATGGTCTCTTTCAAGTCACTGCAAGGATTGGTACAATGGCCTATAAGCTAGAGTTACCCACAGAGAGCCGCATACATAATGTCTTTCATGTATCCCTCCTCAAGCCACACAAAGGACCCATACCAGAAACCATGGGCTCCTTGCCAGATACTATGCCAGAGGTTTTGCGGCCATCCACAGTGTTGCGCAGTCGGCTTAATCGCGGGGTAATGGAGGTACTGGTCCAGTGGCATGAGAAGTCCATAGAAGAAGCTTCTTGGGAAACAGTGGCGTCATTTTGCACGGCTTATCCGGATTTTGAGCTTGAGGACAAGCTCTTTGCTAACGAGGAGAGTGATGTTGTGGACTCCTTTTGAGTCCACACTTATAAACGACGCATAAATGGTCCAAAGGCCCAAGAGTCAACAACTGAAAGTGGCTGAACTTGGGAATAAGGATATAGTTTCCTAATTCTAGTTAGTTTCCTAGTTCTAGTATATTTCTTTATTCTAGTTATTTAATATGGCTGAACTGGGAAACAAGAATACAGTTTCCTAATTCTCATTAGTCCTGATTCTAGTTTGTTTCTAATTCTTGTTCCCTTTCCTATTTAGAACTCTAAGCAGCCTCTCTATATAAAGAGATTTTTTTATGGAATAAAGTACGTTTTTGGAGAATTAATTTGCGCGTCTTGACAAGGTCAGACGCCGATTAATTTAACAAGAATAGCTTCGTTAAATTCTACTGATTCTTTGTCTCTTTCCCGATTAATATCTCAAACACATCCCTGGACTAGGGCTAGCTCTCGCCTCCTTAACAAAGTCCTAATTAAACCATTCTAGGAAACTAAATAGAATAAGAAACCTCTAATTCTAATAGAAGTCCTAATTAAATCATACTAGGCAACAAAATAAAATAGGAAACATAATAAAAAGGAAATAACTAAAGGAATTAATTAAAATAACTAAGCCAGCCCACGGAAGGTGGGCTAAAGCCCGTCCCCGCCCCATGCTCTTCCTGCTCTCTATCAATCCACCCTCCTTCAAAATAACCTTGTCCTCAAGGTTGAAATCTCGTAGATCGAGGGCTGAAAATTTCAGCCAATAGACTGGAAAATATCTCTCATCTCCTTCCGGACCCCCTGGCCTTTCTGAACCTTTTCCTGGCCGGTTATTTCACAATACTCATGCTGTTGGAGGTCCAACTCCTCATCCTCCTCAGCTATCATTACCCATAACTGCTTAAAGGGGCTGGTGTAAATGGTTTCTTACACCTAAAGCATAATCCTTTCGGCCGCAATTCTGCTAACTCTTTCGGCAGAAGTCAAGTGAACTAAGAGCGTGTCGTAGGCTGCCCGGACAGTCCTGACTTTGTCCCCGGGGACTGTCCACTATCTTTCAGAAAGATGCCACTCGATCCCTGTATGCTGCCACCACTGGCAGTCAACGGAGGACCCGTGTTTGGCATTAAAAGTTGCTGGAACGTACCCCCTGAAGGATTATAATTCGGGCTGCCATTACCTCCACTCTAAACAGACGAATTGTACTCCATATCGCGACTTTGGATAAACGTACCCCCTGAAGGATTAGTTCGGGGACCCAACGTTGGTGGATAAAATTGTGAGTACTTCCCGACTCGACCAAAACCTTCAAAGATTGACCAAACAAGGTTGCGGCTAGTTGCATGGTGGAATGTGACCCGAACCCAGTCATTGCATTGATTGACAGGGAGGGTTCACTCTGGGTTTCAAGGGCCTCTTCAAAGTCGTCATCCACAATTTCGACGAAAAATAATCGTTTGCTCCGGTGCCACAGATCCACTTTTCATCACAGTTGTAGCATAATCCTTTTTCTTGTCGTGCAGCAGCTTCAGCCCGGGTTAATTTTTTAAACGTAGGGTTGTAATTTTTCTTTACTGGTGTCTGCTCGGGGATAACGGAGTGAGGAATTTGAGTGCTTGACCTACCAGATCCATATGTACCGCTGTTTGTTGAGGTCGCAGCTGCGAGGAATTTGCGCTCGTTGCTTCTGGCGAGCATCATGGTTGTGTCAAGATCAACGGGTTCCTGGTATTCGACCTCCACGCGTACTGTCTCGAAGTCCAGCCATAAAATTTTGATTTGCATGCGAGTCGACACTCCAGCTGTGCGGGCTAGCAACTGCTGAAACTTGGTAATATAAGACTCTAAGTCAGACGTTTGCTAAATTCACCAGATCACCCTCCGGGTTGTGGCTGCTTGGGGGCCCAAATCGTTTTGAACAACGGATATAGAAATCTGTCCAGTTAGGGCTTACTCCCGCAGGATCTAACTGGTCTGCCCAGAGTTGGGCATTACCAGTCATGTGAAAAGTAGCCAACCTTACTTGTGCCTGCGGTTGGATGCATCGTACTGGGGAAACTCCAACTTGGAGTACCGTGGAACCATCCCATCGTCAAAGTCGCGTTGGTGGTTATCAGTATGCCATGGCCGTCCAACATGTAGACTGGATGATGGCGGATCCTGCAACAATTGGTTGTGAGTGTTTGACAGGCTGGTCACAGTTTTACTCATCTGAGTCATCTCAGCGAAAGCTGCTGGAAGTCCGGCCAAGTCGGTTACGGTGTTCTTGATAGCGGCTAACTGTTCTTCAACGTCAAGTTGTCGTTGATCAACGCCTTTTAGTAAGGCCTTCAACGCTTCTGTCGTCACCGGAGCGTTGCCCATCGTTCCCAAATCTGATACCAAATTGTTAAGGAGGCGAGAGCTAGCCCTAGTCCAGGGATGTGTTCGAGATATTAATCGGGAAAGAGACAAAGAATCAGTAGAATTGAACGAAGCTATTCTTGTTAAATTAATCGGCGCCTGACCTTGTCAAGGCGCACAAATTAATTCTCCAAAAACGTACTTTATTCCATAACAAAAACCTCTTTATATACAGAGGCTGCTTAGAGTTCTAAATAGGAAAGGAAACAAGAATTAGAAACAAACTAGAATCAGGACTAATAAGAATTAGGAAACTGTATTCTTGTTTCCTAGTTCAGCCATATTAAGTAACTAGAATAAGGAAATATACTAGAACTAGGAAACTAACTAGATTTAGGAAACTATATCCTTATTCCCAACTTCAGCCACTTTCGGTTGTTGACTCTTGGGCCTTTGGACCATTTATGCGTCATTTATAAGTGTGGCCCCAAAAGGAGTCCACAACAGACTTCTATTAGAATTAGAGGTTTCCTAGTCTATTTAGTTTCCTATTATGATTTAATCAGGATTCCTATTCTTATTAGACTTAGAGGGTTATTTAAACCCCTTGTATGATTCATTGTTGATCATCTTGGAATAAAATTGGAGTTTAGCCTTTTGTCTCTAGGCAACAGTATTATTATCGTTGATTATCTGGGCAACGGTTTACCCCGTTGATTTTTAGTTTTCTGTTCTCAACAGTATACTGGATGCCAGTCACACCACATATTACTTTTGTGCCAATAGGCCTTTAAAACTCCAATGGAAATAACCGGCAATTGCCATTGACAACTATGGAAATATGTTTGGAAAGCTTATTGAAATCAATGGCTGTCACAATCAATCTGATAAGGATCCGGCTGGTCTAACTAATGAGAATAGATACTATGGGAGAGTATATTCTAGAAGGCCCAAATAGACTAGCTTGTTATTAGTTATTGGCTGTTAGTAACTAATAACCACCTTCTGTTTTTAGAAGACTATAAATAGAATAAAGCCGCTGAGGGGAAGGCAGGCTGTTTAGACTTGAGTCTGGGACTGGGAAGTTGGAGTTTTACCTCCTTCTTTGGGACTCTGTAATACGTTCATGTTGTTAATGCAATTCTTTTACTTTTACATCTATTATTCGTATTTCTGGTGATTTCCTACTGTGATTGGAGAGGTCCTATCATTGGTATCAGAGCCAGTCGATCGCTGGATGAGATATACGCGCGCCAAAATGGAAGGGAGGGTCAACGATGTGGAACGAAACCAGCGTGATATGCAGGCGAGTATGGACAATTTGGTGGCAATGCAATCAGCGATCCAGGCTAGCATTGCAGAATTACAGGTTCAGATCCATCATCGATCCAGGAGCAATTCGCAGAGGTCGAACAACTCTCATCGAACAGCTCAACACAGGCATTCGAGGAATGATGATTCCTCAGGCGACTCGGATAATCAAACGAATCATTCAGGTTCGCGAGCTGAGTATGAACCGCGCCGGAATCACAGAAACAATCCGAGTATGGGGAGGAAGATTGATCTGCCGGTTTTCAGTGGTAAGGATGTTAGCGGATGGCTAATGAGGATTAACCGGTATTTCCGGTTGAATAGAACGGCGGAAGGAGAGAAGTTAGATGTTGCAGTGATCGCCTTGGAAGATCAAGCTCTTAGCTGGTTCCAATGGTGGGAGAGACAAGCAATACACTTAAATTGGAACGCATTCACTAATGCTTTGATCAGGAGATTTCAACCGGAAGTAGTCCAAGATCCTTTGGGATCTCTATTCAGTCTGAAGCAAAAAGGTTCTATAGCTGAGTATAGAAACCAATTTGAAACAGCCATTTCATCTCAGGGACATTTGTCTGAAGAAGTGCTGAAAGGAGTCTTCCTTAAGGGGCTGAAGAGGGATATAAGGGCAGAATTCAATCAATCTCAGGGACAAAACTGGAATGAAAACAGTAGGTGGAGGAGTTATCCTGGAAGTACTAACAGCTCTGGTAATGCATCTAAGGTGATATTGGATGAGAAGATTAACAAT
The DNA here is from genome assembly GCA_945859875.1 of Cuscuta europaea. Lineage (NCBI taxonomy): Eukaryota > Viridiplantae > Streptophyta > Magnoliopsida > Solanales > Convolvulaceae > Cuscuta > Cuscuta europaea. Next base: position 1,461,430 of record CAMAPE010000011.1, on the reverse strand, counting down.
GTAGGGAAGGAATTGAAGAAGCAGGGACCTAGATTGTCTCAGGAGGAACTGCTTGAGAGGAGTAAGAAAGGATTATGTTTTAAGTGTGGTGAGAATTGGGGAAGAGGACACATCTGCAGAATGAAAAATTACAAGATGATTTTGGTGGAAAATTCAGAGGGGGAAGAGATATCTGATGTGGAGTATATGGGATCAGAAGGGGATCAACCCAACCAGACAGTTCAGATGGACATGAATAATATGCAGCTGTCCATTTTGAGCAAGGAAGGCATTCCTTCTACGACTACTTTCAAGGTGAAGGGAAAAATACAATGGCAAGAGAGAGAGGTGGAAGTGACAATTCTCATTGACAGTGGGGCCACTCATAACTTCATGTCCAGAACTTTAGCAGAAAGGTGGAATATACCTTATAGTCCAATCAAGGGATATAAGGTACAAATAGGGAATGGAGACTGTATACCTAATGTGGGCCAATGTACTGAAGTTGGTATAAATGTACAAGGAGTGAAAATTCATCAAACCTTCTATCTACTGGATCTAGGAGGTGTTGATTTAGTCCTTGGAATGGAATGGTTGACTGAACTGGGAGACATGGAGATAAATTTTAAGCAACAAATAATCAGATGGAGGAATAAAGGAGACACTTGCATCATCCAAGGCAATATGAATTCTAATCAGATGGAAGTTTCAATGAAGACTATGACCCAAATATTACATCAGGTGGGGGATGGCTACCTGTTATACTGTGAAGGACAGCAGGAGGAACAAGAACATAAGTCAGAAATTGAAGGTGAATGGGAAATGTTGATTGCAGATTTTCCAGAAGTTTTCTCAGCTACACTGAAATTCCCACCTGCCAGGGATTGTGATCATGCAATTAATATCAAGGAGGGGGCTAATATTCCAAATCTCAGACCTTACAGGTATTCATTTAATCAAAAGAATGAAATAGAGAAAATCATTGGAGAGATGCTGAAATCTGGAATTATTAAAAACAGTAATAGTCCTTACAGTAGTCCCATTTTATTGGCAAGGAAGAAAGATGGAGGTTGGAGGTTTTGTGGGGATTATAGGGCCTTTAATAGAGTGACTGTACCGGATAAGTTTCCCATACCTGTGATAGAGGAGCTTTTGGATGAATTAGGTGGTGCCAGAATATTTTCTAAGTTGGATCTTAAATCTGGGTACCATCAAATTAGAATGAAGACAGAGGATACTCATAAGACAGCTTTCCGGACTCATGAGGGACATTATGAGTATTTAGTCATGCCATTTGGGCTGACTAATGCTCCCTCAACCTTTCAGTCACTCATGAATGAGGTATTGAGACCTTTCTTAAGGAGATTTGCTTTGGTGTTCTTCGATGATATATTGGTTTACAGCAAGACAAAAGAGGATCATAAAGAACATTTAAGACTGGTTTTGGAGGCTTTGCAGAAAAATCAGTTGGTAGCTAACTTGAAGAAATGTTCTTTTGGCCAAAGACAGTTGAGTTATTTGGGACATATCATTTCAGAGGAAGGAGTAGCTGCTGACCCTGAAAAGATTTTGGCTATGAAGAAGTGGAATATCCCTAAAGATTTGAAGGAATTGAGAGGATTTCTAGGTCTAACTGGGTATTACAGGAGGTTTGTGAGAGGTTACAGTAAGATTGCTGCTCCTCTCACCTTATTATTAAAGAAAGACAGTTTTAAATGGAATGAGATGGCTACCACAGCTTTCCAAGAACTGAAGGATGCTATGGTTTCAGTACCAGTTCTAAAGGTGCCAGATTTCAATAAACTGTTTGTAGTTGAGACAGATGCTTCAAGAAAAAGGTTGGGGGCTGTACTTATGCAGGAAGGAGGTCCAATAGCCTACATGAGTAAACAATTGTCTCCCAAACACCTTAGCAAATCTGTGTATGAGAAGGAACTGATGGCTATTGTTTTTGCTATTCAGAAATGGAGACCCTATCTTTTGGGAAGACATTTTGAAGTACATACTGACCAAAAGAGTTTAAAATATCTGACTGATCAGAAGGTGATGGGAGAAGATCAACAAAAATGGATAGCTAAGCTGATGGGGTACAATTTCACCATTAAATACAAACCAGAGGTTGAGAATAAAGCTGCTGATGCACTTTCCAGGAAGTCTAGTTATGCAGGTTTATCAACAGTATCTTGCCAGGAGTGGGAAGGTTTGGGGGAAGAACTGGAGAAAGATCATAAATGGGGGAATGTTATTCAGAAAATCTTGACTCAGCCAGACCAATACCCAGATTACAAGATGAAAGGAGGGATACTATACTACCAAGGGAGGTTGATTTTGCCAAAGGGATCCCCTAGAGTTCTGAGAATTCTCAGGGAATATCATGACTCTGCTGTGGGAGGACATTCAGGTTATTTCAGGACTCTGAAGAGGATTGCCAACTTATTTTTTTGGGTAGGCATGAGAGCTGACATCAAAGATTATATTCAGGGGTGTGAAACCTGCCAGAGGAATAAGTACCAAGCTTTGAAGCTTGCAGGGTTGTTACAACCCTTACCAGGGTTGTTACAACCCTTACCAATACCTGAACATGTGTGGAGGGATATCAGCATGGATTTCATTGGAGGACTACCAAAATCTCAAGGCAAGGATACTATTCTAGTGGTGGTGGACAGACTAACAAAGTTCTCACACTTCATACCTCTGGCACATCCTTTTAATGCCAAAATCTCAAGGCAAGGATACTATTCTAGTGGTGGTGGACAGACTAACAAAGTTCTCACACTTCATACCTCTGACACATCCTTTTAATTGCCAAAATCTTTGTTCAGGAAGTAGTCAGGATACATGGATTTCCAAAATCAATTGTCAGTGATAGAGACAGTCTCTTCTTGAGCTCTTTTTGGTCAGAATTGTTCAGATTGGCTGGGACCAAGCTCAAATATAGCACTGCATATCACCCACAGAGTGATGGGCAGACTGAAGTGGTCAATAGATGCTTAGAGACCTATTTGAGGTGTTTAAGTGGAAAGAAACCTAGACAATGGGTCAAGTGGCTCCCTTGGGCAGAATACTGGTTCAATACCAACTATCACAGTTCCTTAAAAAGTACCCCTTATCAGGCTTTGTTTGGGCAAAATCCACCTACCATCATCAGGGGTGATGTCAGTTTGACATCAGTGGAAGAAGTGGCCAAGCTAACAGCTGAAAGGAACTGTATGTTGTCTGAATTGGAAGAAAATTTAGCCAGAGCACAGAATCTGATGAGGCAGCAAGCTGATAAACATAGAAGGGAAGAGGTGTTGGAAGTGGGAGATAAAGTTTTTCTAAAGATACAACCCTACAAGCTGAAAAGTTTGGCTAGCAGAATCAATCAAAAACTGAGTCCAAGATTTTATGGGTCCTATGAAATTTCTGAAAGAATAAGCCCTGTAGCTTACAGATTGAAGTTGCCTGAAGGAAGTAGAATACACCCTGTATTCCACATTTCCTTACTGAAGAAGGTGTTGAAACCCACAGTGTATTACCAAAACCTCCCAGATTGCCTCACAGAAGAATGTGAGTTGCAAGTGAGACCTGAAACTGTGAGAGACAGTAGGCTTAATCAGGAAGGGAAGATGGAGATTCTAGTGCATTGGAAGGATCTTCCTGATTTCGAAGACTCATGGGAGGATGTTCAAATGATCCAGAATCAGTTTCCTGACCTCCAACTTGAGGACAAGTTGGTTCTGCAAGGAGGGGGTATTGATAAGGATCCGGCTGGTCTAACTAATGAGAATAGATACTATGGGAGAGTATATTCTAGAAGGCCCAAATAGACTAGCTTGTTATTAGTTATTGGCTGTTAGTAACTAATAACCACCTTCTGTTTTTAGAAGACTATAAATAGAATAAAGCCGCTGAGGGAAGGCAGACTGTTTAGACTTGAGTCTGGGACTGGGAAGTTGGAGTTTTACCTCCTTCTTTGGGACTCTGTAATACGTTCATGTTGTTAATGCAATTCTGTTACTTTTACATCTATTATTCGTATTTCTGGTGATTTCCTACTGTGATTGGAGAGGTCCTATCACAATCTGTGAAGGGTTTACTGGTAAATAGATGCAAGGAATCAATGTAAGTTGATCTGAAATCTGATTCAAACCCAACATATGATAAATTGAAAAATTCGTTCTGAAAAATGATGCATAAGGATTCTAATTTAATCAAGCCCTAATTGAGAATGAAGTGAATTATTGATTGTGTCACAAAGACCTTGATGCCCACTACCTAGTCATCCTCCATAGGAATACATGCATTAAAAGATCTTTCATACTACGCCCAATCCGAAACTGGTTCTATACATACGACTAAAGTTAATGCGGAAAGCCTCTTATTCTGCCCATAGTTCTTTATTTTGTTGGGAGTTTTCATCCCATATTAGTTGGATACTTTCACATAATTTTGCCATTTCCAATTTTAAAGTTTAAATGTTTTTTGGTGAACATTGATAGCCTATGCGGAGAACAATGATCAGCTCTGCATTTCACTCTATTGCATTAATTTGCTGTGAAATGTAAGTAAAGTTGAGCTGTAAAGAGGCTACAAACTTGGCAGTATTTTTTTAATAATACTCTTTGCAGTCTAATTGTATCCAAGTAGAAGATAGTTGAATATGTGATCTGTTTCTATACGTGTAAGGAACATAGGAATATGTTTCTGTATATTCATAAAGGAATATGTGATGTGTTTCTGTTTCTGTATTTTAGGTACAGAATTTAAACGCAGAGAGAGTGCAAAAAGAAAAATGAACGCATTATTCAATTTGCATTTTTTCTGGATAGAATGGTGTAGAGCAGTGTTCTAAAAGGCGCCTAGCCCGCCTAGACGGGCGCCTAGGCGCCGACTAGGGTGCCTAGACATTTTTCCTTTATTTTTTGTTTTCTTTTTATTTCCTTTGAATTTTAATCATATTCCTAATAATTTTATAATATTTTGATAATAGAAATAGCTCATATAATCATAAAATGTTAAGTTTTTTTTATAGTAGAATCATCAATAATAAAATAATTAATAAATAAATTAAGATATTTGTGTTTTTTACTCTCTAAAAATCTAAAAATACATTCTAAAAAGTTTATTTATATTTTGAAATTTATTTTTTATTGTGGGAATATGAAAATAAATTATATAGGAATAGAATACTTCTTGATCACATGATGTTTTAAGATAAAACGAAAAAAAGTTGGTTCGGGTAAAAAATTAGTCGAGGCCGCTTAGCCACCGTCTAGCCCGCCTAGGCGCCTACCTAGCCGACTAGGCGCCCGCCTAGGCCCCGAATCGATTTTTTCCACCGATTAGAGCGAAATCGGGGTGCCTGACCACCGCCTAGCGCCTAGGCCGATTTTTAGAACCATGGTGTAGAGTCATAGGAAAGGTACAAATTGCTTTTCTTTAGAACATAACTTGTAGGTCCAAAGGTGAGCAGAGAAGTCCAAATGGGGTGAATGGACTTCTCCAGTTTTGCAAACGTCAAGTTATACCAATTCGGTCATTTGGTTGGAAGGAAGGGACCGAGCTAAGTATTTAAATTGCTACTCGGTGGCCTCTGCCAATGATAATCTTAACAATTATTCTCTTAAGCATAATATTAGCAGATTCATCAACATTTAGAAGCCCCAAAAGAATTCATTCAATTTTGTATATGTATGTGTGTATATATATAGGGAGCGGATCAGGTACAAACTGTTCTTACTGTGCAAATATTTGTATGATACATCTTTACACTATTTGTATTGCATATTAATGTTCAAAGTGTTTGATATTATTCTACAATGAAATAAGCAGGTGCATATCAACGTACAAAGTGTTGCATCCGAAAAAGTTTGATTTTATTACCAAAATGTCACCGTGTGTCCACAACCTTTAGATCAACTCATCGAATGGCCAAAATGAGTTTGTAGTTTGTAAATTAGGTGGAGTTTGTATATATATATAGAGAGAGAGAGAGGGGGGGGGGGGGGGAGAGGGAGAGAGAGAAGACCAGTTCATATCAGGAGCTCGTGATCGGAATTGCCGTGCAGAATTCGCCGTTTGAGGTGGTTCCCGGTGGAACTTTTTGATGAAATTTTGTGAGAATGTTCTTTATGAAGTGTAGGTTATTGTCCACAAAATTTCAGATTAAAATTAAACCGGGAAGTGAGTTAAATAAATTATTGAAAAGAACTGCACTTTTATAATATAAACAACACAGTGTTTTTCAGTAATTTATTTAACTGACTTCCCGATTGAATTTGAAACTGAAATTTTGTGGACATAATGTACATTTAATGGAAAACATTCCCTCAAAGTTTCATACAGAATTCCACTGGGAACCACCTCAAACGGCGAATTCCGCACGGCGGTTCTGGTCAGGAGCTCCTGACATGAACGAGACTCTATATATATAGTTATTATTAGAAGTAAAAAAATAACGAAAATGATATTTTAAGAACCTGAAGAAGAGCAGGAAGAACCGGAGAAGATAGCGGAGGAGGGGAGGGGTGAAGAAGAAGAAGAAGTTACCGAGTGCTTAAGAGGAAGCAGCCACCATAGAATATTAGTTGATCTTTGAAGTAATCATAAAACCTAGACTCAGATTTTATATTCTTATTTTTCCAGTTTTTATAATATCCACTAATAATTTATAAATTTCGTAGTATCCCACTTTAGTTTTAATTATTCAGATTTAACCCAAAATAAAAACAAATTACTGATGACCGAGTAACTCGGCTTGTAAACCTATTCACCGAGTAGAGAAAATTGCGTAGTACTCGTCTAGTTACTTGGAATGTTGGAACAGAACGAGTTAGTATGCTATCGACAATGTCCTACCCCGAGTAGCGAGTACTCGCCGATTAGATAACATAGGGACACCGTCTTATGGCTGTGGTTTGACAATTGACATCCTTTTGGTTTACCTGTCTTGTCTCCTCTTGGTTGCTTTTCTAGATGTGATTACTTATGTAACTGATGTGCCACATGGTTTACCTGTCCTGTCTTGTCTCCTTTTGGCATACCACGTTCTGCCTCTCTGTTTCAGTTGAATTTAGAGACTGAAGTGCTCTTATAAGTTTTATTGGACATTTGAAGTATTTTCTTTTAAATCCGTGAACTCATGTGTTGTCTACTGCCAGCTGGATTTAATATCATTCAGCTGTAGTCATTTGGTTTCTGTCATTTGCAATGGAGCCAAAGAATAACTATTTTTTGGCTTGGGAATATGATGGAATAAAGCAAAATGGCTCACTAAACTGTCTATGCTTCTTTGTTATGAAGCAACCGTCATTCCATGTAATTTTTGACGCGATTTTGAGTATGAGTCATCCGGAAACAGTCTGTGCTTTTGTATAGGGGTAAGACTGCGCACATCTAACCCTCCCTTACCCTACCGTAGGTGGGAGCCTTTGCGGCAATGGGCTAATGATGATGAGCTGTCATCTGGTAATTACTCATTTACTCCTGGCAGATTCAGCTGCTTTTGTGGCCTATTGATCTCCAACTCTTCTGGTCTACCTTCACTGATTGGACTTATCAGGCCAACTTCTCTGATTTTCTTCACAAATCAGCTTTATTATTATGGCATTCTCTAGCATTCAGCTTCAATTCAAATCACATGCTTCTACAATGGTGGTCACTTGTTGACACCTTTAACCAACATAGTCTTGTCTTATTGGTAACAGAATGTGGTGGTTTTATGGTCAGAGAGGGTTGCTTAAATGATTCAGCTTGGTTTTGCCACCTAGGTTTGAATCCCCACGTGTGCTGCGTAGAGACTCACTGAAGGATTTAAGCTTACTGCTGCCATTAAGTTCAACCACCACAAACTGTTATCCTGTAGACCTGTAGTTCCTTGGGACGATTTACTTCTGGCTTGTTCTGACAGGGTGACTGCGTCAATACCAGGCTTCGCCACTGGAGTACAGGTGGCGAGCTCCACAACTGCTGTGTTATGGTAGGCTATGCCGGGGCTGTGAAGGGGTGAGCTAAGTAGCACCGGCAAGGAAACGGGGACGGAAACGGGGACGGGGAAATTCTAAACTCAAAATATCAAGATACGGCTACGGCAAGGAAACGTTGAACTAAAAATTAAAATTTTAGTAATATAGGTAATTTTTACGTCCAACAAATATGAAATAATTAAACAAAACATACTCTGTATCTCCTTATTATAATGCATTCTACATGCATAAAAAATAAAATGAAAAAAGTAAAAGCTTACACACTCTCCGATAAGAACTTAGGAAACACTTGTTGGAAAGTGGAAACAATTAATCTGTGGCTCGCCGACCTCCAGCAAACCAGCAGATGGCACTGTGCTGTCAAACTTCAGCCGTCCAGCAGAAAAGGCACAGAACACTCAACCAGCTTTCTTCTTCCCGTCTCCTATTGCTTCAACCTGTGTCACTTTCTTCTTCCGGTCGAGTGAGGATTCACAAGTAGCAGTCTCGCAGCGTCACATGTATTTCAATGAAAGGGAGTGCGAATGATTTCCAATTTGCCCGACCAGGTTTTAAAAAAAAGATACGAGAAACGCCTAAGCCCATATCAATTCCCGTTTCTGAAACGTTTCCCTGACCCGACCCAAAAGCCCAAGCGCTCAGAAACGTTTCTCTGCGTTTCCTAGGCGCTTCCCGGCGTTTCCTGGTGTTTCGCGTTTCCGAAACGTTTCCGGGACGGAAACTTGCCCTAGATTGCCGTTTCCGTGCTTCCTAGGGGGGTGAGCCCTTGGTTAAAAAAAGATTTGTCTTATTGGATGCTTGGCTTTTAACACAACTTATAACAAAATTACATAAGCCTAGTTGTCTTGAAATTCTAATACATTTCATATTTTATCATAGAAATCTAAAATATTTTTAGAACATAATATCTTTTTCCACTTGTTTTGCACATTGCCAGTTTACGGTTTACCACTTAAGGGCATCCACTGAATTTAATGCGCTTTGGTATATTACTCTTTGTTTATTGTTATACAGCATCAAACAGTACACTGACAATAAGTTCATTTTCATCAAACTTTTAGGTGTGTTTGACAGCCGCCTGCTATCTTTTGACTATGTTATGATTACTAAGGTTGTTTTTACTTGGACTGTAATTCGTCCCAGACCAGACTAAAACAGACCAGACCAGACCATATTTTATTATTATTATTATTATTATTATTTATTATTATTATTATTATTATTATTATTATTATTATTATTATTATTATTATTATTATTATTATTATTATTATTATTATTATTATTATTATTATTATTATTATTATTATTGTCGTCGTTGTTGTCGCCGCCGCCGTCGCTGCCATCATCGCCATCGTCATCGTCATCATCATCATCATTGTTATTGTTATTATTATTAGTATTATTAGTATTATTACTATTATTACTATTATTATTTTTAATTATAAATGAATAAAATATAATTATTTATGGATTATAATACAAATAAAAATAAAATCGTTATGCAAAAAATATAAAAAATGAAATTTCAGACAAGACCAGACCAAAACAGACCAGACCAGACCAGACCAGACTAAAACAGACCAGACCGGACCAGACCAGACCATCAAATTACAGTCCAAGTAAAAACATCCTAATGTACCAAATTTGAGTTTGGTCCAGTTTTATTGGGTTTCTTGTATTTTGGTGGTATCCAATATTACAAGAACAAGAACCCATTTACAGACCTTTGAGTGTTCAAGGAGATTTACTTAAGCTGAAGATGAGATCAGGGAGTGGTATAAAGGGGGACATGGTCATCCATACACCTGTGTGGGTTCCAATCAGTCAAGAAGTCTTCATCATACCACATGGCACCACAACACACGTGTACAGGCATGTCCATAAAAAAGAAACAGCCTTATGCATGGAAGACTACACAGCTTGTGGGCAGACGTGTGAACTTATGTTATTTACAGCGTACAATGTTCATATGGCCTGCATGATATGCTTTACGCCACATAGGGATGCAGACCTTCCTCTTTTAAATAGCTGCCACTTTTCTTTTAAACGGGTCTTCCTCTTGCGCGTTTTCATAGAGCATTGTAGTCTGGTGGATTAAACTCGTAATAACTTTCAAGTACAATCTACGAGCAGTAACTTTTCCCCCCTTTTCAGTAATTACCGTCTTTCGTCATGTTTAGTAAGTAACCTTATAAAGTATTGTGACTGGTAAAGTGGCATTAATGTATCACTTAGGGCATTTGTCAAAGGGATTTGATGAAAACAGAAATTCCAAACTGAATATTATTGATGATTCCTTCGCTGAACCCTAATTAGGGATATAAATACCCTAATTACGGAATACATAATCCTTATTAAAATACTCCCCAGGCCCAATAAAGAAACAACAGAATAATTAATAAATTAAATACTCCCCAGGCCCAATAAAGAAACAACAGAATAATTAATAAATTAAAAGTTTATTAAAAAGAAACCCAGCCCACGGAGGTGGGCTCAAGCCCGTCCCCGCCTTCGGTAGACCAGCAATGATCTCGGTCTCTCCTCCTCCAATTCAAGTTGCTGCTGTCTATCAACTCCATCCTCCTTCGAAACAACCTTGTCCTCAAGGTTGAAATCTGGAAACTGGCTCTTGAATGTGTCTTTCCTCATCCAAGTAGCATCATCAATAGATTGTCCCACCCATTTGACCAACAGTTCCTCCTCAGCTGCCCCATCCTCGCCTCCTGCCCTCTGAGCCAATATTTCGTCCGGTTCAAACTCTGGCCCCACCGGTAGTTCCAAACTTTCTGGCAGCTCATTCTCTATTGGGTGATCGCCCACCACCCGTCGTAGTTGGGATACATGAAACACCGGGTGTATGCGGCTGGTGGAAGGCAACGCCAATCGGTAAGCCGTTGCCCCCACTCGTGCCTCAACCAAAAATGGCCCATAGAACTTGGATGATAATTTATGGTAAGGTTGACGGAACACTGTAGACTGTCGATGAGGTCTCACCTTCAAAAACACCTTGTCCCCAACCTGGAAATTGATCTCCCGGCGATGTTTATTAGCCTGTGCAACCATTCGCTGTTGTGCCCTTGCTAAATTCTCTTTTAAACATCCCAACATGGTGTCTCGACTCCCTAACACATCTGCCACTGCAGCCACTTTGCTCTCGCCGGGCAGAAATCTCCGTATAGACGGTGGTGGTCTCCCGTACACAACTTCGAATGGAGAAACCCTGGCTGCTGTTTGGAATGCAGTGTTATACCAGTATTCAGCCCATGGAAGCCACCTGAACCACTGTTTCGGCTGCTCACAAGTAAAACAGCGCAAGTAAGTCTCCAAAACACGATTCAATACCTCCGTTTGGCCATCCGTTTCTGGGTGATAAGCCGAACTAAATTTCAGTTGTGTTCCTGAAAGTACAAACAGTTCCTTCCAGAACGCAGAGATAAACAAGGAATCACGATCACTGACAATAGATCGTGGAATGCCATGCAACCGAACGACTTCTTTAGAAAAAGCCTCTGCCACTAATCGTGCCGTAATAGGAGCCTTAAGAGCTATAAAATGCCCATACTTGGACAGCCTGTCCACTACCACGAGAACCTTTGTATACCCCTTCGATTTTGGCAAACAAGTAATGAAGTCCATTGAAATATCTTCCCAAATCAGATCTGGAATGGGTAGTGGTTGCAACAATCCTGCTGGTGACATAGCTTCGTACTTGTTCTTCTGGCAAACCAAACACTGGGCCACATAGTCTTGCACCCGGCGAAACATCCCCCTCCAGAATACATTCATGGCCAGCCTTCTATAGGTGCGGTAAGCTCCAGCATGCCCTCCTGTCGGTGTGTCATGAAATTCCTTCAACAAGATAGGAATCCACTTGGAATCTGAAGCCAACACTAAACGGTCTTTGTAAAACAACCGTCCTCCAATCAGTTCATAGCCTGGCTTACAAGTTGGATCGCTAACCAGGGCTTGAACAGTCCCTTGCAAGAATTTGTCCCTTTTTTGCTCTTCCTCCACATCCGCCATTCCTAGCCATTCAGGGCCGCTTATTGCGGCCAATGCAGCTTCCTCCCCCCTTCTCGATAGAGCGTCAGCCGCTCCATTGGAGATGCCTGTCTTGTACTCAATCACGAAATCATACCCCAATAACTTCGCCACCCAAACCTGTTGTGCTGGAGTTGCTATTCGCTGAGTCAGCAGGTGCTTGAGGCTGCGATGATCCGTACGAACCACAAACTGCCGTCCAATCAAATACGGTCGCCAGTGTTGAACGGCTAAGGCCAGCCCCATCATTTCCCTTTCATAAGCTGATTTGGAAAGGGTTCTATCTGCCAAGGATTTGCTGAAATATGCAATGGGCCGTCGTTCCTGCATGAGCACCGCCCCAATGCCGGTACCGGATGCATCACACTCGACCACAAATTGTCGATCAAATCGGGGCATAGCTAATAGGGGTGCCTCGGTCAGTGCCTTTTTAAGGCGCTGAAATGCCTCCTCGGCCTCGGGAGGCCACACAAAATGGACTGGTGCATCCTTCTTCAGAAGAGTCGTGAGTGGTCGTGCAATAAGACCGTACTCCTTCACAAACCGTCTGTAATATCCGGTCAGCCCTAAAAATCCCCGAACTTCTCGGACTGAGCGAGGCTGCGGCCAGCTCACTACCGCGCTGACTTTTGCCGGGTCCATAGCCACCCCGGCCTGTGAAATAATGTGTCCCAAGTACTCAATCTCCAAGCACCCAAATTCACATTTCTTCTTGTTGGCTTTAAACTGGTTCTTTTCCAGGATGATCAGAACCAATTCCAAGTGTTTCCTGTGTTCTGCCCATGACCGACTGTAAACCAAAATGTCATCAAAGAAGACCAGGACAAATCTGCGCAAATAGGGTCGAAACAAGTCATTCATTGCGGATTGGAACGTTGCTGGCGCATTCGTCAATCCGAATGGCATGACTAAGAACTCATAATGCCCGCTATGTGTATGGAAAGCGGTCTTGTGTACATCTGTTTCAGCCACCCTTATCTGATGGTAGCCCGAGCGTAAATCTATCTTGGAAAACACCACTGCCCCGGCCAGCTCATCAAGCATCTCCTGTATCACCGGAATTGGATATTTATCCGGCACTGTGGACTTATTCAACTCCCGATAGTCCACGCAGAATCGCCAGCTTCCATCTTTCTTTTTAACCAAAAGAACCGGGCTCGAGAATGGGCTCAAACTGGGCCGAATGATACCTGCCCATAGCATTTCATCAACTAATTTTTCAATCTCATTTTTCTGCAAGTGTCCATATCTATATGGTCGAACTGACACTGGCTTTGATCCGGGCATCAACTCTATTCGGTGGTCTGTCGTGCGACGAGGGGGCAGCCCTCGCGGCTCCTCAAACACCTCCGCGTGTTGCTTGAGAATATCCTCCACTGCCCCAGTAGTTTGCTGCCCGCCCCTGTCATCCTTGGCGCCAGGGACTGCTCCAGGAAGTTTGACAGTATTATAGACTAGAAGTATCGCCCAAATTTCTGCGTCAGTGGTCTTCAAAAGGGTTTGAAGGCTAACCGCATTCCTGCTCATCGCAGGATCACCCCGTAGCTCTACTCGCTTTCCCCCAATCTCGAAATTCATGGTTAATTTTCTCCAATCTGTCCGGACTTCTCCCAATGTCGCCAGCCAATCCACGCCCAGAATGAGATCGACCCCCACCAAAGCAAACACGTAACAATCTGCGGTGATAGCACACCCCGGTAACACGATGGGAAGTTGTCTACACACCCCTTCTGATTCTTGTCTATGCCCATCTCCCAATTGCACCCCAAATCTGCCTGTCCTGTCCGGGCTCAATTGTAAAAAAGAGACCAGGGACGAAGAAATAAAGTTGTGGCTTGCGCCACTGTCTATCAAAATATCCACGGTACAGCCCGCAACTACCCCCTGAAGCCTCATCGTTCTCGGGCTGAAAATTCCAGCCATAGAATAGACTGGAAAATCTCCTTCACCTCCTTCTAATCCATCCCGATCCTCTGGGACATCTTCTTGTCCGGTTATCTCGCAGTAGTCATGTTGTTGAAGGTCCAACTCCTCGTCCTCTTCTGCTAACAACACTCGTAACTGCTTTAACGGGCAGTCATGCCCCGGGGTAAATGGTTTCTTGCATTTAAAGCACAATCCCTTTGCTCGCAATTCTTCTAATACTCTTGGCGGAAGCCGAGTGAACTTGGAACGTGCCGTAGACTGCCCCGACAGCCCTGATTGGGTCCCAGTGACCTGTCCAGGCGCCTTAAGCCAGCTGCTACTAGACCCCTTAATGCTGCCACCACTTGTGGCCGTACTGCTACCCCCACTTGGTCGAGGATAACCCCCCGAACGTGTCCCCGCATTGCTGTATGGCTGACTCCCACGCCCTCCACTTTGATAGGACAGATTGTCCTCTATGTCTCTGGCTAGTTCCATTGCTGTCTCCAAGCTGTTCGGGCGCAGCAACCGTAACGAACCCCGAATCGGCCCCTTCAAACCATTCATAAAATACCCCATGTAATGCTCGTCAGACAACCCTGGGACCTGACTCGCCAACTGGACAAAGATCGCGGTATACTCCTCCACCGTCCCTGTCTGCCTGACCCCGGACAATCGCTCGAAACGACTGCCCGTAAACCGCGTGTCAAACCTCGCCACGAGTGCCTGTGTGAACTCTTCCCACGTCATGCTAGGCTTCCGCATCCTTAACCACGTTACCCAGTACAAGGCTGCTCCTTCCATGGCAACTACAACTGCTGGTACCTTCCTCTCTGGCGGCGTACCACTCAATTCAAATTGCTGCTCGACCCTAGCAATCCAACCAATGGGATCCTCCCCGTCAAACGAAGGAAACGACGCCTCCTGCGTGCCTCGCGGACGTCGCCCAGAAGCGGCGAAGCCGCCCTGATCTTCGAAGTCGCCGCCGCTGCTGAAGGTGGCTGCCGCCGAAGGCCCGGACGCCGCTGTCGCCTTCCCTCCAGTTGCGCCCGCCGTCGTGAGCGCAGCCAGGGCGACTGCGATCTCACCCAATTGCGCACTCAGCGCATCCAGTTTCTGGTTCATCGAGGCCTGTTCGGCCTCCACCTCCGTCAAACGCTCGGTGTTAGATCTAGTCATTCCGGCGGAAACGGGATCCGGCAGGTCGGACCAATTGATGAAAACAGAAATTCCAAACTGAATATTATTGATGATTCCTTCGCTGAACCCTAATTAGGGATATAAATACCCTAATTACGGAATACATAATCCTTATTAAAATACTCCCCAGGCCCAATAAAGAAACAACAGAATAATTAATAAATTAAATACTCCCCAGGCCCAATAAAGAAACAACAGAATAATTAATAAATTAAAAGTTTATTAAAAAGGAAACCCAGCCCACGGAGGTGGGCTCAAGCCCGTCCCCGCCTTCGGTAGACCAGCAATGATCTCGGTCTCTCCTCCTCCAATTCAAGTTGCTGCTGTCTATCAGGATTTGAGTGCGTTATAATCGTATAACTTGTGATGTTTTATGTTTCGTTTATTTCTGTTGTCAGCATAGAAGGCTGCTAGGGCGCTTGCATGTATAACCTCTTAGTGAGAACTAAGGTGGTTCCTAGACACTCACTCACTTGCCCACTTGCTAAGAGTTTAGCACCATTAAGGGGCAGGTTATGCTTGTTCTGCTGTTTGTGATTGACAATGATCAAAACTACAAGAGGTAAGTCATTATGAGATTGGCGATGGTAGAGAGACAGAGATAGAGGGAGAACGGTGGGTGTGTGTATTTGTGGTATGGGTGTGTGTATTTGTGGTAAAGGAGGGCCAGCGCTAGGTATATCATGATTTTTTTTCATGGATTCATGAAAGTCATAAGTGAAATCTACTGTTATTGTTTTTTCATTGATTGGCAAGTGAGATCTGCTCTTGAACTTATTACAGGATGACATAGATATAATTTCTTCAGCATATGAATCCCTTTTATTGAAGTTCCCATCGTGTCACTGGTATTGGCAGCGATATGCTTATCACCATGCACGGCTATGCAATGGTAATAAGGCTGTTGAAATCTTTGAGAAGGCAGTTGAGCTAACCCCATTCTCTGTTGGGTTGTGGTGTGAATATTGCAACTTTGCCATAACTTATTCTGATAATGAAGATGATGTTCGCAGGTAAGTTCTTGGACATTTTCCATGCAGTAATTATATGGAGTAAATTTTTCCTCGAAAGTTAATTACCTGTCCCGTTTATGATATTGCAATTCATGCATATTGAAAATGTGTTAACTGAATGCTAGTAGAAGTTCGCAAATCAGTCCCATAGTAAATGGAAATTACCCCAATGCATCTTGCACATGAGACAATGAGTCTTTGTGAGCAGCTTTAGCAGATCTAAGGTCTTTACACATCATTGGTTCACAAAAAGAAGGTTAGAGATATGCAAGGACTCACAAGTACATGTGTCAACAAGTAATTATGTTACTGGTGGAGTTTTGAGTTTTGAATCTGAATAATTCCTACAACAATAACAACAATACCATCATTATTATTATAATATTATTATTACTATTATGCATGTATTCATTAATAATATTAATATTTAATAAGACTATATTATAGTTATTATTAAGATTGTCATATATATTATTATTATGAAATTATTTGTTAATGACTACAATACCAATTCGGGTCCAATGCTATCGAGAACTCGGAGGAAGTGAAGAATTAGAACTATGGTTTCTAGAGTAAAAATTTAAATTTCCCACCCTAAGAAAGGAAGGCTGTTGCTGGATCCAGTGGACACAAAGTAAGAAGTAATACTGCAAAGGTAAATTATTATTCCAACAAAAAGCTGTATATAGGGAAAGGTGAGTTTATTCACAATAGGAAAGAGTCTTCTATTACAACTCATTATAATTAAGAACTGAAAGTAATAAGGAGAGTTATTAAAAGGAAGTAATATACTTTGGCAAGTTTTAAATAAATATACTTTGGATTTAAATATTTACCTTTTCTCATTTTTTTGAGTACAAACAATGCTGCATTATATGAAGATTGTGACAATGTTAAAATAATGTCATTGTCACAATGCTACAAATAATGTCAATGTTATTGAAATGTCACAATGTTAAAAACAATGTTAATCTCGTAAAAAAACTATAATATTACTAAAATACCTCACATTTGAAAGTAAACTTTTTTGGCAAACTTGAAATCATATCATCATATCAATGTCATAATAATGGCATAATCTTAGAATCATATCAATGTCACCAAAAGCATCACAATGTTAAAAACTGTAGATAATTTGGATAGTTATCCAAAAACATCATAATGTTAAAATACCCACATTGCCATGCATGCCGATGTTGGTATTTCATTGATTGCATTGATTTTTGTGTGTTTATATTTTTTACTTTTAATTAGTTTTTACGGTGTTGTTGTGGTAATTGCACATTTACGGTGCAATCATTTTATTTTTCTAGTTTGTTGTAATTTAGTAAATTTAGAATCATCCTGAGCAAGAATCAATCAAGGATCAACAAAGGATCATGGAAGGGATCTTACAAAATCAAAGAAAGGTGAAAGGGAGCAAGAAATCATGCAAAAAATGTGATTTGGTGATAACACCACCAAAAAATGTGATAACACCACCAAAAAATGGTCGGGTATGACTTGACCCGGAGATTTACAAAATCAAATAAAGCAAGAGAACGTGGGAAAATCAGATTTGGTCATATACCCGGTCGGGTATATTGTCATACCCGGTCGGGTATGACTAGATTTCAGCATTTTCGTGGCTACTGCCATAGATACCCGGTTGGGTATCCTCTATACCCGGTCGGGTATCAAACTCAACCTCACCAAAACACCTATAAATACACCTCTTTTCCTTCCCATTTTGATATCCTTTCTTTCATATATTTAAGCTCAACTTAGAATAGTATTTTCTTTATATTTTTCTACCATGTTTAGTCTCCAAATGAGGAGCTAAACTTTCTTTTCTTGGTTTTGCTCTTAAAGCTTATTGATTATTAAAGTTGTGAGTTATTTTCTTAACTTCTCTCCTTGAATATTAATTCTTCCCTTAATCTATCTCTATATTAATGTTGGTGGTTGCTCAATATTAATTATTACTAGAAACAATCAACGAACCGATGGTTAATCGTTGATGGTTTCGCAAGTAAGTAACTGCGGTTTATTAATGCACGGTCGTGGTTAATAAACTTAAGAGGGATTAATTTTGTTGGTTAAACCGAAACCGTTGTGTTGAGGTTATCAATCTCAATTGATTTCATCAAGGAGTTAGAAAGATTAAATGCTACTATTAAATCGGTATAAGGCGTTGTTCTATATTTGATTAATAGTAAGGGTTATTAATGAACGGTCGTTGTTAATAACTACCCTCGATGAATTGGAGATACTTCTCGATTGAGTATTCGAGAGGGGATAAGTTATAGATATAACAAGTATCAACTAAATATATCAACAAGTGGAAAGTAGCAAAACCAAGTTCTTTTATCTCATTAATTATAATCATTAAGTCATCCATCTTTGTTTTAAATTAATTAAATCATTCAATCCCAAAACCCCCCTTTATTTACTAGTTTCATTTAAAAGGAAATTTATTCCTTTCCCTGTGGATACGAACTCTACTACGCTATACTACGTATAAGTGTTAGTATTGAATTTTACTATTATTTTCTGAGTTTTGTGAAAGTATATGGTAAAAAAAACATAAGTGAACCAAGTTGTAGCAACTTTGAAGAAGTTGTTAACATGGATACCAACACATCATCTCTAAAGAGTCAAGTTTTCAGTTTAGCTTCTTTAATAAAGGAGTTTATTTCAAAATCTCAAGATGCCAAAGCCTGCAACATTTGCATGTCTCATAGCCAACTTACGGATTTTTGCTCGAAGCTTCAAGAAGAATATTTTGAACAAATTGATGATATTGGTTTCCATGAGAGAATACCTCAAAGGAGATGTAATCCATTCTCTAATATATATAATCCAGGAATGATAGATCACATGTACTCGAATTCTTATTCTAGCATGTCCACTGAAGACATTATCCGAGCTCTCTCTATCAACGTGACAAATATGCATCAAAATATGTCACAATTCCCGCAAGAAACAAGGTTGAGTGAACATAACTTGGAGACTCAAGTGAACCGAATGCCAAGTATTGTGAGTCAATTGGAAGCAAAAGATTTTGGGATTTTAAACAGCAAGCTTTTGCAATCACATTGACGAATGGGAAGGAATCGCAAAAGGAGACCCAAAATCTAAAAGAAGAAGAACAACAACAAAATGACACGGAGCTCCGGCTGGTAGAAGAAGAGGATGAGCCGAACCCCAAAGTCAAATTGTCATCCTTTTTATCCTATGAGGCACCCATACCGTCTCTCGAAGCTTTGAGGGAAACCTGGAAGATTGAAAAAAGCAATGAAATTCGTGAAATCTTCAGCAAATGTGAGTATCATTTCGATTTCTCTTCTTATACAAATATGCAGGGAATAACGGTGAAGTTAAGCAACCATTTCATACCCCCTCTTATGCCACCCGGATTAAAACCTCTTCCATTGAGCATGCTAAATGGGAAATTTTTTCCCTCACTCTCACAACATGAAGCGATACAAATCCGGAAATTTGATCCCGGAAAGATTGTCAAAATGGAGGATCGACAAGTTGAGCCTATCTATAAGAGTCACCATGGTGAATATGTGAAAAAGATGAATTATCACGACCCAAATTTTAAAGATTGAACTTGAGAAGATGGCGTCGTGCCACGACGTTAAATAAGACGTTTCTTGGGAGGCAATCCAATGATAGATCACAACAGTTTCACAGAAAAATATAGAACAAAATATAGACGAAATCTCCACAACTTTATTGAATGAGCAGAACAGTAACAGTAACAAATGCCGAAGCCTTCCAAAGAGAAGAGAAAGTGATTATCTAATCTTTCCCAGTCCAAAGTCCCAAAAGCCTGTTTTATTTCTCCCAGCTTCTTCTATTTATACTAATCTAATACACTTATTATTATTCTTGCTCTAATAGGCCCAATTCCTAACATTCTATTAGGCCCAATTCTCCTAACAAAGGTAGATCCTTAACATCTAAGCAAGGTACATGATTGTTTAATTTTCTTTTTTTGCCTAGCAGCCTCCTCTTCACCTCTTTTCACCTTTAATCTTCCAAAACACCATACAACTCCCCCCTAATCACCTCACACCACATAAACATAACATATCTTTCTTTCTTCAAAAAGCTACCCAAATCATCCACCAAACACAAAAAAAACATAATCTTGCTCCCATCACTTTCCTCTTGCTCCACGTAACTTTTGGAAACTCTCACTCTCCCTCTCCAAAATCCCCAACCATCCTTAAAAAAAGAAAAGAAAAACTTCAAGCAATGGCAAAGACGAGCACTAGGGACAATGCTTTGTTTAGTAAGGGGGGAGAAGACTCTTCATTTTACATATGGTATTTCTTCTACATTGTATTTTCAAAAAAATATTATACAAAAAAAATATTAAAAAAAAGAAAGAAAAGAAAAATAATAAAAAGAAGAAATGCTAGTTAGGTTGAAACCCGAACGGGCAACCTAAGCAACTATAGCAAAAAAATGAGTGAGTTGAAAAAAATAGAGGCTAGGATGAAAAAAACCTGAAAAGGCTCCTACGCAAAAGGAGAGAAATGAGAGAATGAATTATTTTTACAAGAGTTCATTTTCACCATAGCAAGCAGTTGGAGGAAGAAACAATAACTTTCTATAGTGGGGATGAATTAGTTTTTAATTAGTTTTTACGGTGTGTTGTTGTGGTAATTGCACATTTACGGTGCAATCATTTTTATTTTTCTAGTTTGTTGTAATTTAGTAAATTTAGAATCATCCTGAGCAAGAATCAATGAAGGATCAACAAAGGATCATGGAAGGGATCTTACAAAATCAAAGGAAGGTGCAAGGGAGCAAGAAATCATGCAAAAAATGTGATTTGGTGTCATACCCGGTCGGGTATCACTTGACCCGGAGATTTACAAGATCAAATAAAGAAAGAGAACATGGGAAAATCAGATTTGGTCATATACCCGGTCAGGTATATTGACATACCCGGTCGGGTATGACTAGATTTCAGCACTTTCTTGGCTACTACCATACATACCCGGTCGGGTATCCTCTATACCCGGTCGGGTATCAGACCCAACCTCACCAAAACACCTATAAATACACTTCTTTTCCTTCCCATTTTGATATCCCTTCTTTCATATATTTAAGCTCAAATTAGAATAGTATTTTATTTATATTTTTCTAGCATGTTTAGTCTCCAAACGAGGAGCTAAACTTCCATTTCTTGGTTTTGCTCTTGAAGCTTGTTGATTATTAAAGTTGTGAGTTATTTTCTTAACTTCTCTCCTTGAATATTAATTCTTCCCATAATCTATCTCTATATTAATGATTTAATGTTGGGGAGTGTTGCTAAGATGACAATTAGTCAACATCTCAATATTAATTATTACTAGAAACGATCAACGAACCGATTGTTAATCGTTGATGGTTTCGCAAGTAAGTAACTTCGGTTTATTAATGCACGGTCATGGTTAATAAACTTAAGAGAGATTATTTTTGTTGGTTAAACCGAAACCGTTGTGTTGAGGTTATCAATCTCAATTGATTTCCTCAAGGAGTTAGAAAGATTAAATGCTACTATTAAATCGGTATAAGGCGTTGTTCTATATTTGATTAATAGTAAGGGTTATTAATGAACAGTCGTTGTTAATAACTATCCTCGATGAATTGGAGATACTCCTCGATTGAGTATTCGAGAGGGGATAAATTATAGATATAACAAGGATCAACTAAATATATCAACAAGTCGAAAGTAGCAAACCAAGTTCTTTTATCTGATTAATTAAAATCATTAAGTCATGCATCTTTGTATTAAATTAATTAAATCACTCAATCCCAAAACCCCCCTTTATTTACTAGTTTCATTTAAAAAGAAATTTATTCCTTTCCCTGTGGATACGAACTCTACTACGCTATACTACGTATAAGTGTTAGTATTGAATTTATTTTGACGCACTACGATAAAGTGCTCGTCATTCATACTTATTTAGATAATTTGAATGATCCACATCTCCATATCTTTTATGTGTTATACAGATTATTTCAAAAAGGCATGACTATTGTAGGGAAGGATTATTATTGTCATGTGCTATGGGACAAATACATATTGTTTGAATTCTCCCAACAGAAGTGGGCCCATCTTGCCAATGTTTATGCTCAGGCTCTACATTTCCCTACCCAGAAACTACAAAAATATTACAAAATGTACGTCTTCTTTTACTTTTATGTTCTATCATCCCATGCTGATGTCTATACCCATTTATGAATATTGTATATTTGAGTGTGCTACACTTGAAGGGCATGAGACTAAAAAGAATCTGTGGGTGTGTCTAAAATGAAATGCAAGAATTAAATTATAAAATTTTATCGTGCTAGTTTTTAGTATTTTTCTGCTGTACAAGAAGTAATTTACACTAACCTTGTATAGGATAGCCATATGATTGCTTGTAGTGTTTCATGATGGTGTTGTAGCTGAGTACAGCCCCTCGGATTATGTACGACTGTCAGATATTTATTTCTACGCATTTAATTTCCTGTGCACAAGTCTGTGCAGTCATCTTTGTTTTGCTACGACTCGTTGAAATATTCGGCTATGCATTTTCTAGCTTTAAGGACCTTGTAACCGCTTTGGAGGATGAGATTCAATCTCTCAACAATGGAAACCTTGAAGTGCAAGCTGACCCGTATAAAGATGCATCTGCACTATCTGACAAAGAGATCTCTCGGGTTGTCAATGACCTCTGGGATCCTTCTGATATATCTGTGAGGTGTAAAGCATTACATAGGTACAAAGTTATTGGAGATCAGCTGTATCAGAAAGCATGTCAGCTTGATGAAAAAATAAAAAACTTTGAGTCGAACATTCAGAGGCATTATTTTGATACAACTCCTTTGGATGATGATCAACTAAACAATTGGCATCAGTATCTTGACTTTATTGAAGAGCAAAAGGATTTTGATTGGGTAGGCTTTATTTTTTACATACGTTTATTTGGACTTATTTTTGTTCATACTTCATAGTTTAGAGTTCCACATGTGATGTGTGCAGGCACTGAAACTTTATGAAAGATGCTTGATATCATGTGCTAACTACCCTGAATTCTGGATGCGCTATGTTGATTTCGTGGAGGCTCAAGGAGGACGAGAGTTGGCAATGTTTGCTATAGAGCGCGCAACAAAAGTATATCTTAATGTAAGGTTCTATTATTTGGTTTGTAGGTATTTCTGAAGTACTCCCTCCGTCTTGCAAAATAGTTCCCGGTTTCCTTTTTGGGTCGTCCCAAAAAATAGTTCACATTTCCCCTTTTGGAAAGTTTTGTGTGGCTCACATTCAGTTACCTTTTTCTTACACAACCGCAACCATACATTTCCACTTTATTCCCACTTTCTTAAACTCCGATCCACGTCAATGCGGGAACTATTTTATGGGACGGAGGGAGAATTATATTACATTCACTTTGGTGACATATTATTTTCAGTAACTTAATGTATAATACATCATATGGTTGCTTGATTGCTCTTTACTCTTTTTATCCTTTTATGGATTATAATAAGTGTATACTCATCCTAGTTGAACCAAAATGTTATTCATCTGTCAAATGCAAGGAAATCATTTAAACAGAATATTTTAAGTTTGAAATGATTGAATGTTGGTATGTTTAGTAAGGGAGTGCCTGTCATTAGGACATGAATCAGACCAGCGGGCTTGTCCATTGAAATTAACTAAATAATACATATTTTAATGTGTATTTACATTTTACAGAACATTCCCGGGTTCCATCTATTTTCTGCAAGATTCATGGAACAAATACAAGATATAGATGGTGCTCGTGCCTTCTTTTCTAATTATGACCCACATTGTGATATCTTTATCATTGAAAGTGTTGTAAAACAAGCAAATATGGAATGGCGACTGGTACATGTCAAGCTCTTTAAATTTCCCTCAACCGGAGAGACATTCTCAATAATGAATTACAGACACTTGGATTACTTAATTGTCAGGGAAACCAAGAAGCTGCTTGTGAGATTTATGAGAAAGCACTAAGATGGGCAACCTCAGATAAGGAGAGAAAGTTTTTTCTTCCAAAGCTATACATCCATTATTATCATCTTAAATGCGTGGTAGGCAATTAAGTGTACCCTAATTTGCAGCATTGAATTTCCAGCCAATTGTCATTTTGTTTATACCATAGTTACATAGATCGTTAAAATAGCCACGATCTGCGTACCGGTCGTTCCGTACCCAATCGTGCTACGAAAGCGATCCATTCGCTACCGGGAACGCTATGCGGTACGCTAGGAAGGAGCGATCTCAATCGTTTTTACAGTCGATTGTAGACGAATTGCAGGTCGTTCCCCAAGCGTTTTCCCAGCGAACCAGATTGGCACTCTGAATCGTCATTTCCTATCACGCGCAAATTACAATTTTTTTTACAGGTCTGCAGGCGCTTCGTAACCCTGCAGACCTGTATTTTTTTTTTTTGAATCTGCGCACGTGATAGGAAATGACGATTCAGAGTGCCAAACTGGTCCGCTGGGAAAATGCTTGGGGAACGACCTGCACTTCGTCTACGATCGACTGTAAAAACTGTTGAGATCGTTCCTCCCTAGCGATTGAGATCGATTCGAACAACGATTGGGATCGATTAGCCAAGCGTACCGCATAGCATTCCCGGTAGCGACTGGATCGCTTTCGTACCGCGATTGGGTACGGAATGACCGGTACGCAGGTCGTGGCTATTTTAATGATCTATGTAACTATGATTCTTTGACTATGTTCTATTTACCTCTAGATGACAGGCGGTACATATGCTTCTAGAGATGTATTAATAGAGGGAATAAAACAAATACCAGATTGCAGACTTCTTTATGAGGTGTGTGCTTTCAACATTATAGTCTAATGAGCCGTTCAGGAAAACAAGTACCAGACTGCTAGAAGCCTAGAACTACAACTCTAGTATTCTACTTGAATCTGCCTCCCCTCTCAGAGTTTCAAGCTGGACTCATACTTCAACATTTGAATTTATGCCTTGAACTAAGTGGATTCACACTGTGGCCCTAGCAATGTTTAAAAAGGCGCTTTTAAGCCTTGAGACGTTTTGCATTTTTTAGGTGAGGTGTTAGCCTCAACCCTCAAGGTGGTTGGAGATCCCTTATTTCTACCCTCAACCTTGATGTGTTAGCCTCAAATCTCAATTTGTTTTATGTGCATTTTAATACTATTGTTCAAGACTGAACTGGGAGTCTGGGACTGAAATCAATCCAATTAAAAACATCCTTAGTCATGATTTGTTCATTGAAGGAGTGTCTTGGCCCACCGGTTATGGCGTTACTGTGTGACCTAGAGGTGAGACGTTCAAGTCTTGGGAGCGAGCTCTTGTTGAAATAACAAGGGATGGCTTGCTCTATATACACCTTGTGGTGGGACCCTTCATTGGACCGTCTTCTTGCGGTGACACCGTGACACCAATGTACACACTCCTGATTTAGGAAGAAAGATGAGAGAAACTAATTTTTATTTCTTTATTACCAAACAATCTAAAAAATCTAGCCTCTTTCTCATCATTCTCTCTACTCTCTCTCTCTCATGTACACACCCACACCTTTCTGTCCTCACTTCTTTTCTCAACCTATTAAAGCATCAAAATAAAAACCATTTCAAAACCTCCCATTACGGAACTGCCTTGCCTGGAAAATGATTTGGATTTTACTTGTGCAGGAACTGATTAGGTTTGCAATGATGCATGATGGAGCTAAACAACTGAGGTTTATAGAGACAATTATAACCACAGCAATCTCTTCTTCATCAGATGAATTAGAAGGATTAGATATAAAAGATAGAGAGTATATATCAACTTTATTTTTGGAGGTTAGAGGCTACTTAAAAGTGCGATATATATCAACTTTATTTTTGTTGGCTAGAGTTTACTTTGAAAGTGCGTAGTTTTGTCTGTTTATGCACCCAAGTGTGTGCATGTAGTGACTTTATGAATATCTTTTGATTCTTTTATACTTAAATGTTGTTCTGAAGAAGTAATGAGAAAAATTTATATATTCCTGGAGTATCACAATGCGCTGTTTATCATTTGCTGGATGACTCTTCATTAAAAGCCCCAGGCCATGAGATCCCTCCCCCCTAGACACATTTTCTTCTTTACAGGTAGGCTTGATATGTATCTGTTTAAGGAGTGTTGCACTCCTATTTTTCAAATGATCCATCATCGTCTCCATATTATCTTGCCTCACTGCCGCTTCTCTCTGGTTTCTTGCTATATCCATCATATTTCTCTCCACTTCTGTCATACGCCCTTCCATCTTAGCACGCGTATATCTCATCCAGCGATCGACGTGCTCTGATATTACTGATAGAGCTATTCAGTAATACAGGTAATTCCAGAATGAGATCAAGGAAGCAATCTGCAATTTTATTACTGGAGAACAACAATACAATGGCCGAAGCCCCCAAAAGATAGAGTTACTACTCTGATCTTCCCAGCACAGACTTACGAGTCTAACAGCCTACTTCTCTTGGCCCCAGTCTATTCTATTTATAGTATAATAGTACAACCGCGTATGGTTATTAGTTACTAACAGATTTCTAACTAACAACTACTCTTCTCTTTCTTTCTTCGAGAATAGGCTCTTCCATAATACTCCCTCCGTCCCCCTATAATTGTCCCATTTTTCCATTTTTGGATGTCCCCCTATTATTGTCCCATACCATATTTGGTAACATTTGTGTGGCTCTAATTCATTCTCACTTTATTCCCACTTTATCAACTCATTATCAACCACACAATTCTACTTTTCTTAAAAATCACACCACTCCCTTCCGTACCAATATTAGGGGGACGGAGGGAGTATTGGTCTTCTTTGTTCGGCTTCACTGAGCTTCTATCATTACCCCCCCTCTGAAAATCCCACTTGTCCTCAAGTTGGAAAGCTGGGAACTGTTCTCTGATCACCTGCTCTTTCTCCCATGAGTCTTCAAATTCAAGAAGGTCCTTCGAATGCACCAAGACTTCCTTTTCTCCATTCTGATTAGTTCTGACTTCTTTCACCACTTCAGGCATCACCAGCAGTTCACATTCTTCAGTCAGACACTTGGGAAGATCCTGATAGGTGGCTGTAGGGTGTAGCACCCTTTTTAGTAAAGATATATGAAAGACATGGTGAATCTGACTTTCCACAGGGAGTTTCAACTTGAAAGGAACATGATTTATCTTATCTATGATCTCATATGGACCATAGAATCTTGGGCTCAGTTTCTGATTGATCCGGTTGGCCAGGCTCTTCATTTTATAGGGCTGTATCTTCAAAAAAAAAAAAAACTTGTCCCCCACCTCTAACTTCAGTTCCCTTCTGTGTTTATCTGCTTGTTGCTTCATCTGGTTTTGTGCTTTTGCTAAATGATCCCTCAATTCCTTGAGTATTTC
Source organism: Cuscuta europaea (assembly GCA_945859875.1). Taxonomy (NCBI): domain Eukaryota; kingdom Viridiplantae; phylum Streptophyta; class Magnoliopsida; order Solanales; family Convolvulaceae; genus Cuscuta; species Cuscuta europaea. Next base: position 1,433,923 of record CAMAPE010000011.1, on the reverse strand, counting down.
ATTCCTTTCTGCTGTCAACCTGGATACCTCAGCCACTGAAGTCAGACTAACATCTCCTCTGACTATTATGGGAGGTTCTTGACCAAATAGGGCTTGATATGGTGTGTGTTGTTGGGATATGTGATAATTGGTGTTGTTCAAATATAAACTAGAATAATATTGAAAAGTGGAGGAAAGATTTTCTATATATTTCATTGGAGGGTTAAGTCCCTATATATATACATTACAAAGATAGAATATTCCTATAAGATTCTATACAATAATAATATCCTAGAGTATATTCCTAAAATATTCTAAAGCATATTCTAAAGATAGAAGAATATTCTAAAGCATATTATAAAGTATATTCTAATGTCTTTCACACTCCCCCTCAAGTTGGAGCATAGATATTTATCATGCTCAACTTGTTACATAAATAACCAACACGAATTCCATTTAGTGCTTTAGTGAACAAATCTCCAAGTTGCTCTCCAGTTTTCACATATCCTGTAGAGATCAATCCTTGTTGTATTTTTTCTCGAACAAAGTGACAATCGACCTCAATATGTTTTGTTCTCTCATGAAACAGTAGGTTGTTGGCAATGTGTATAGCAGCTTGGTTATCACACCAGAGTTTAGCAGGTATTGGTGTCTTCAATCCGATTTCACTCAATAAATGGTTTCTCCAGATTATCTCACATGCCGATTGTGCCATAGCCCGATATTCTGATTCAGCACTCGAACGAGAAACCACATTTTGCTTTTTACTTTTCCAAGAGACGAGATTACCACCAACAAAGACGCAATAACCAGATGTGGATCTACTATCATCTTTAGATCCAGCCCAATCAGCGTCTGCAAAGCATTCTATTCTCATGTGATTATGATTTTGATAAACAATACCTCGTCCTGGTGTCCCCTTCAAGTAACATAATATATGCTCTACAACATTCCAATGATCAACTGTCGGAGATGACATATATTGACTTACTACACTCATTGAGAATGCAATATCTGGACGGGTAACTGCGAGATAATTAAGCTTTCCAACCAACCTTCTATATCTTTCTGGATCTTCAAATGGCACGCCTTCATGAGTGAGCTGCACATTGGGAATCATGGGAGTATTGCTCGGTTTTGCCCCTAATTTCCCTGTTTCAGTTAGCAAGTCAAGCACATATTTACGTTGAGATAGAAATATGCCTTTCTTACTCCGTGTAACCTCAATCCCCAAGAAGTATTTCAAAGAGCCCAAATCTTTCGTCTGGAATTGACTATGAAGAAAATTCTTAAGGGCCAAAATACCTGCATTATCACTCCCTGTAATCACAATATCATCAACATACACCACAAGCAATGTGATACCTGCTTTCGTTCGTCTGTAAAATACAGAGTGATCCGATTTTCCTTTGATCATTTTAAACCGTTCAATTGATTGACTGAATTTCCCGAACCATGCACGGGGACTCTGTTTCAAACCATAAAGAGACTTGCGAAGTCGACAGACTTTTCCATACTCCCCCTGAGCAACAAACCCTGGAGGTTGCTCAATATAAACTTCCTCCTGAAGATCACCGTGCAGGAATGCATTCTTAATGTCCAACTGATGTAAGTGCCAACCATGAGTTGCAGCGAGAGAAATAAGTAACCTGACAGATGTTAATTTAGCAACCGGAGAAAAAGTGTCAGAATAATCAACACCATAGGTTTGAGCATAACCCTTTGCAACTAATTGGCCTTTCAACCGAGCAACAGATCCGTCTGGTTTAACCTTAACAGCAAAGACCCACTTACATCCAATAGACTTTTTCCCTGTAGGCAAGTCTACCAAATCCCAAGTACCATTAAGATCCAAAGCATTCATTTCCTCTATCATGGCATGACGCCATTCAGGATGAGACAAAGCCTCTTTAACAGATTTGGGAACAAAAATAGAATCAATGAAAGCAATAAAAGAACATGAGGTAGGGGATAACTGACTTTACGACACAAATGAAGAAATATGATGATTACAAGATCGTGTACCTTTACGTAGTGCTATTGAGAGGTCAAGATCTGATGTAGAGACAAGATCTGATGATGAATAATCATGTTAAATAATCACAGGTGTCGCCGGTGGAGGGTGATCAGGTGCTTTGTGTCGACGGGTGTATACCAAATGTACAGGAGGCTTAGGGTCAGGAACAGTAACTTGTGGAGTACTTGTCGAAAGTGTGGACTCGGGAATAGTCATCGTGTAAATGAGTATATCATCATTATTCTCATGAATATCTGCCTTAGATGATGAAAAAGGTGTATTTTCATGAAATGATGCATCAATAGAAACAAGATACCGACCTGTACTCGGACAAAAACATCTATACCCCTTTTGGACTCGAGAATAACCTAAGAAAATACATTTTAATGAGATAGGAAAAAGCTCTTTGTTTGGAAATAGACAATGATAAGGAGCTTTACCATTCAAAACAATAGATGGCATACGATTTATCAAAAAACATGCAGTAGACACGGCATCGGCCCCAAGACAAGAGATACCTTTTGTGATTGATGTATCCAAAATATAAAGACCAGCTGACTCATGTCCTTTACCAATAGTCTGCTTCATCAACAGATCCTGAAACACACAATATCCAGGAAAAAATGTTACAGAACAATTAAGAGTACGCGTGATTTTGCTGATGGAAAGCAGATTAAATGCAAAATTAGGAAGACTCAAAACAGGGGATAATGGTAGTGTAGAAGTTGGGACAACAATGCCAGATCCAAGAACAGATGAGGTAGATCCATCAGCTAAAGTGACACTAGAAGTAGGTAAATATGAATGAAATGATGAGAATAGATTAGGAGTACCAGTCATATGATCTGTGGCACCTGAGTCAATGACCCATTTCGAGGATGAGGAAACAAGGCATGTGTTTGAAATACCTGAATTAGCGACTACCGAGATAGGGACAGATGAATGCTTTAGAAATTCTTGGTAGGAAATAAATTTGGCATACTCGTATGAAGAAACAGCAATTGATCCATCATATGAATTGGTAGCGGAAGCAACATGACCAAGCTGATTTCCTTGATTCTTGAATAGCAATTTCCTACATTCTTTGATCAGGTGTCCGGGCTTCTTGCAGTAATTGCATATTACTCCTCTATCAAATTTACCTGTGCAAAACATAATTCCCCCCCTCCTTTTTTTTGCTTTTCTCTTCTTTTTTTTGTTTTTTTGGTTTTTTTTTGTTAACAAAACAAAATACTAAGTGAACTTACAGTCCTTTCTTCTTAGCACCAGAAACGCACAAGTAGCTTAGCAGTTCCAGACTTATCGTATGGCCTGTGTACGGTAGAAAGAAGGCTTCCAATATTGTAACAAAGTGTACCTGGGTATCAGTAGAGGAAACTCCGGCGAGTCTAGCGATGGTCTCCACTCGAAGCTCCGGCCAGTAACACACCTTCATGCGCCGGCGCGTGAGTAGATGCGAGAACTTCCGGCGGCGCGTGTAGCTCACACGCGGTGATTTGGACCTGCGGATTTCGGTTTTCTGGTCGGCGGAGGAAGGCGCACCAGCGTAGGGTGGAGGTGAGATAGGCTCTGGACTAAGGTTGTGAAGTTGGTGTAGGCTGATGTTCTGTGAAAAGAGATGGGAGGTTCTGGGATTCCGAGCGTAAGGTTCTGAACAGAGATTCCGAACGAAATGAGAAAAAAAATGAAAATTAAACTGGAATAGAATAAAGTTTCTGCGATAGGAGGTTCTGGGATTGGATGTTCTGGGGTGAGGTTCTGGGATTGGATGTTCTGGGGAGAGGTTCTGGGAGAAGCTCTATGAAGCTATAATAATAACTCACAGAGAAGCTATAATTTCTGGACTAATGTTCTATGAAGCTCTGATACCATGTTCAAATATAAACTAGAATAATATTGAAAAGTGGAGGAAAGATTTTCTATATATTTCATTGGAGGGTTAAGTCCCTATATATACATTACAAAGATAGAATATTCTTATAAGATTCTATACAATAATAATATCCTAGAGTATATTCCTAAAATATTCTAAAACATATTCTAAAGATAGAAGAATATTCTAAAGCATATTATAAAGTATATTCTAATGTCTTTCACAGGTGTTATACCAAAATTCTGCCCAAGGCAGCCATTTTACCCTCTGTCTTGGTTTTCTGCCAGTCATACACCTCAAATATGTCTCCAAACACCTATTCACAACCTCAGTCTGCCCATCACTTTGAGGGTGGTAAGGAGTGCTGTATTTCAATGTGGTACCAGCTGATTTAAACAATTCAGACCAAAATGTACTCAAGAAGAGGCTATCTCTGTCACTCACAATGGACTTAGGAAAGCCATGTATCTTCACCACCTCTTGCATAAAGATTTCAGCAACTCCCTTTGCATTGTAAGGATGAGCTAAAGGCAAGAAATGTGCAAACTTTGTCATCCTATCAACAACCACCAAAATAGTATTCTTTACCCATTGACTTAGGCAACCCACCAATGAAGTCCATACTAATATCAGTCCGTATATCATTAGGAATAGGTAGTGGCTGTAGCAAACCTGCAGGTTTCAATGCTTGATATTTGTTTCTTTGGCAGATACCACACCCCTGAACATAATCTTTTATATTTGCTCTCATCCCTGCCCAATAGAATAAACTGGAGATCCTCTTCATGGTTATGATTAGGAATAGGTAGTGGCTCTATTCCTTCAGGATTTTAGGTATTCTGCTAGATCCTTTAGGTAATACCAACCTCCCTTTATAGTATAAGGATGTTTTTAATTGGACTGTAATTTGCTGGTCTGGTCTGATCTGGTCTGGTCTGATCTGGTCTGGTCTGAATTGGTCTGGTCTGGTCTGAACTGGTCTGGTCTGAACTGGTCTGGTCTGGTCTGGTCTGGTTTCTTTGTATTTTTATAACTATCCAAGTCTGGTCTGGTCTGAACTGGTCTGGTCTGGTCTGGGACGAATTACGGTCCAAGTAAAAACATCCTAATATCCCTCCTTTGATCTGGTAATCCTTCACTAGATTTGGTTGGGCTGAAATCTTCTGCAAAATTTCTTTACACTTTGAATCTTCCTGTAGTTCTCCCTCCAAACCTCCCCACTCCTGGCAGGTTACTACAGATAAGGATAATAGAGAAGGTTTTCTAGATAGGGCATCAGCTGCTTTATTTTCTATGCCAGGTTTGTATTTGATGGTAAAATTGTAACCCATCAGTTTGGTTATCCATTTCTGTTGTTCTTCCCCCATGATCTTTTGCTCAGTCAGATACTTTAGGCTCCTTTGATTTGAATGGGTCAATGGACCTCAAATGTTCTTCCCAATAGGTAAGGTCTCCACTTTTGAACAGCTAGAACCACAGCCATCAGCTCTTTTTCATACACAGACTTAATTTGATGCTTGGTAGAGAGTTCCTTACTCATAAATGCAATTGGTCTGCCATCTTGCATGAGTACAGCACCTAACCCTTTACCAGATCCATCAGTCTCAATGATAAATATAATATCAAAATCTGGGTTAGCAAGGACTGGTAATGTAGTCATAGCTTCCTTTAATTTGGTAAAATCCATGCTAGCGTTAATGTCCCACTTGAAGCTATCTTTCTTCAGAAGATTGGTTAAAGGAGCTGCAATCCTGCTGTATTCCTTTACAAATCTCCTATAGTAACCAGTCAAGCCCAGAACCTTTACCATAGATCCTGGGCTTACCATAGCCTCAACTTTACTAGGATCAGCAGACACCCCTTCTTCAGATATTATATGACCCAAGTAAGATAACTGACTCTGGTCAAATGAGCATTTCTTCCAATTTGCCACCAGTTTGTTATCTTGCAAATCTTTCAGCACCTTTCTTAAATGCTCTACATGATCCTCTTTTGATTTACTATAAATCAAGATGTCATCAAAGAAAACTAGAGCAAACTTTCTTAAAAAAGGTCTAAGGACTTCATTCATCAAAGCTTGGAAGGTTGAGGGGGCATTAGTTAGCCCAAAAGGAATCACAATGTACTCATAGTGCCCTTCATGAGTCCTAAAGGCTGTTTTATGGGCATCAGATTTCTTCATTCTGATTTGATGATATCCTGATTTCAAATCCAGTTTTGAGAACACTTTAGCTCCTCCTAGCTCATCTAAAAGTTCCTCTATAACTGGTATAGGAAATTTATCAGGAATTGTCACCTTATTTAATGCCCTATAGTCTCCACAAAATCTCCAACCCCCATCTTTTTTTTAGCCAATAATATGGGACTGCTGTAGGGGCTGTTACTATGTTTGATAATTCCTGAAGAAAGCATTTCATTTATAATCTTTTCTATTTCATTTTTCTGATCATGGGTATACCTGTATGGTCTAATGTTAGGTATGCTGGCTCCCTCTATGATGTTTATAGCATGATCACAGGGCCTTTCAAGAGGCAGATCTAGAACTGATTTGAAAACTTCAGGGAATTCATCCACCACTTTGTTCCAAGTCTCATCCTGATCATTTCTGGGCTGGGATTCCTGCTCTCTACCTTCACAATATAGTAAGTATCCATCTCCTGTATTCTGCAAAATGTGAGTGATAGACTTCATTGAAACTTCCATCTGATTCAGGGCCATATCTCCTTTGATAGTATGAAGCTGCTCTTGCTTACTCCATTTTAAAGTTTGATTCTGAAAGTTGACTTCCATATCTCCAAGGTCAGTTAACCATTCCATTCCCAACACTACATCAACTTCACCCAAATCCAGAATGTAGAACTTTTGCAGAATTTCACTGCCTTGTATATCCAAGGCTACCCCATCACACCTATCATTGTTGGGAAGAAAATCCCCATTCCCTATCTGCACTTTATATCCTTTTATACACTTAAAAGGTATCTTCCATTTGTCAACCAACTTCTGTGAAATGAAATTGTGGGTGGCCCCACAATCAATCAGAATATTCACCTGCTTTTCAACAGTCAACCATTTCAGATTCCCCATGACTTTGAATGTTTTCATGGATGGAATCCCTTCATGGCTCAGAACAGATAGTTTTAAAGTTTTAGCCTCCATGTGGATGCCCTCTCCATCATCTTCAGTAGAGGCCACATCAGACTCTTCCTCCCCTTCAGATTGTTCTACCAGCATCATTTAAAAATTTTTCATACTACAAATATGGCCTCTATTCCATCTGTCCCCGCATTTGAAACAGAGCCCTTTTTTACTACTCTCCAACAATTCATTCTGTGTCAACCTAGGGCCTAACTTCTTAGATACAGAACTAGACCCTTCCTCCCTTCCTCCTGCTTCTTGTAGTCAACTGAGTTCTTCACAGATGAATTTGTAGATGTCTCGCTATAGCTTTTTCTACTACAATCTCCCCATTTGTTGTGACCCTGTCCTCCAGATATGTTACTCTTCCAGACCTTCTTCGCTTCCTCCTTGTTTCTCCTAGACACTTCATTGTTTTTGTTCTCAATCAATAGAGCTGTATCCATGATTTCAGCCAAGTCTCTGGTATTGTAAAGCTTTAACTCAGCTCTAATGTTCTTCTTCAAGCCATTCAAGAAAATGCCCCTTGTTACCTTCCTACTCAGGTCGCCTTGTGATGCTATGGCCATTTCAAACTGTTCTCGGAACTCCTTCACAGTTCCCTTTTGTTTCAGACCTGATAGGGGTCCCAATGGATTGTGTACCAACTCTGGTTGGAATCGACGAGTTAGAGCTTCCTTCATGGTGTTCCAGTTCCTCTCACGCGTCTGGTTCTCCCATCACTGAAACCAACTCAGTGCTCGACCTTCCATAGCAACCACCGCTACATTTACCTTCTCTTCTTCGATCTGGTTAACACGGAAATAGCGATCGATTCTCACCAACCAGCCGTAAGCGTCGTTGATTGCGGTGAGATGAGTGATCATAGTTTCCATCCGAATCATCATCATTCGCTAAATTTCGTGAACGATAATGGTGTGAAGTGCGATGCGATGCAGAGGAGGCATGCGATCTACTTCACGAACGATTTGGAAGCCTGTTCTGAATATCTGCGAGGCTGGCTTGCACAGTGGCCATCATCGTCTCCATATTATCTTGCCTCACTGCCGCTTCTCTCTGGTTTCTTGCTATATCCATCATATTTCTCTCCACTTCTGTCATACGCCCTTCCATCTTAGCACGCGTATATCTCATGCAGTGATCGACGTGCTCTGATACCACTGATAGAGCTATTCAGTAATACAGGTAATTCCAGAATAAGATCAAGGAAGCAATCTGCAATTTTATTACTGGAGAACAAGAACAATACAATGGCCGAAGCCCCCAAAAGATAGAGTTACTACTCTGATCTTCCCAGCACAGACTTACGAGTCTAACAGCCTACTTCTCTTGGCCCCAGTCTATTCTATTTATAGTATAACAGTACAACCGCGTATAGTTATTAGTTACTAACAGATTTCTAACTAACAACTACTCTTCTCTTTCTTTCTTCTAGAATAGACTCTTCCATAATATTTGTCTTCTTTGTTCGGCTTCACTGAGTCTCTATCACAATTATTGCAGTTTGTTGATCTTTGTGGAACGGTGCACGATGTAAGGAAGGCATGGAATCTTCACATCAAATTGTTTCCCCAGTTTATAAGGGTCAATCCATTATATAAGCACTCCATATTAAAAGAACGGCAAAGCAATGACAGTATCCTGCTCAATCTGCAATCTGAAAATCAAAGTTCTGGTCATGTAATCCTGCCACAAGTGCAGGAGATGTTAACTTTGCCTCCACTGGTAGATGATAGACAGCCTAGCAGTGTCCCTGCTGAGCGAATTTCAACTCTGAATGATGATGTGCATCCATCTCATAAGGTCTCTGTTGAGTTTGAAGATGAATCTAAAAGTGATGCATCAAAACGATTAATATTAATTAATGATTTGGATTTAATGGACTGTGCAGCTAACTCCACATGTCAATCCAAAGAAGATACATCTAGACCACTTGAGCCAATATGTGAGTTTGAACCACTGTTAGGACCAAATTTGCCAACAGAAACATCTCAAGAAGAAGATAGGTCAATTAATGGTTCATGTCCAAAGGAAATTGAGCTCCAATGCATTATGGAATCAGTTTCTTTGGAGGAACATTCCTCAGATTCTCAGCGTAAAGTAATTAAAGCTCAAGGTCTCATGGCATCTGATCATGGCAATAACAAAGAAACTTCCACAACTGACAGTAGCAGATCAGCAGAATTTCATAAAGGTCAAGGTGGTCCTGTTGTATCACAAATGATTCCTGCACCGGTTTCTTGCACCCAAGGAAATATGGCAGGATGCATGACACAAACTTGGGAGCAGGTTGGGGGTCCCACAAATCAGGATCAAGCATTTAATCAGATGTGGCAATATCATTATCAGCAACAATATCATCAGTTTCTTCAAATGCAGCAGTCCTACCCCCATCTCCAACTGCAACAACAATATATACATCAAACCTATCAGCATCAACTGATGCCATATTTACAACAAATGCCACAACATTTTCAACAGCAATATCAGCAGATGGTGCAACCAGTGCAGCCGTACGTGCAAGTCCAAGATCAGCAACTGCAGGCCTATAATCAGTATTCAGCACTTGCCTACCAATGCCAAATGAATCCACAAGGATATCAACAACTCTTGCAGCTTTACCAACAGGATCAACAAACGTTACATGCCGTGCAGCAAGAACAAGGAGGATATCCCCAGGCTCAGCAACATCAAGAACAGGAGCAGCTAGACCAGGTGACGCAGCGATATATCTGCTTGAATATTCATAATACAACTTGAACATAAGTCTGGATCAGCTTGTGTTTGTTGTGTTGAATATATTTGTATATTGAAATTTCTCTGGTCCCAACTAAGAACATGTCTCTATCTCAAGTTTTCTGTGTTTTCAGAAGTATGTGCTTGTCTGGCCCCATAAAAGCTTATTGATTTAGCGCCTTGCTTGTTCTTTCTCTCAGAGTACCTCAGATTTTTATCTTTTTTAAAAGGAAGGTTCTTGCTGCCTTATCTAGCCTTCCTCTTAATATATCGTGTATGATGAATATTAAGTTGGGCCAAACAAGATATATATCAATATACCATATAAATCTAATACTCTAATTCCCAAAAAAGTCACATTTAGTCATGGTAAACTTTTTTGTTTTGGTAAGTTCAACTATTATGTCATTATTCTAATTTAACTTTTTTTTCATGTTGGTTTAACTCAATATTAGTATTTTTAACTTGTTTGTGACTCATCAGCGAATTGCAAAAAAATGTAGTGTAACTTGTTATGTTGAGACATGGCCTTTTCGGTCAGAGAAGTTTTTAAATCTTTTATGGGGCACAAGGAACCACTTTGAAATATGGAAATGTGTTTATTTGTTTTTTTTTTTGAAAACAAATGTGTATATTTGTTAGTGACACTTTTAGTTGTATATTCAGAGACTAACATGTTGCCTCTTGAATCCCAGTCCAAACAAGTTATGGCACAGTCAAAGACAACAGCTACAAATGGGTCTTGACGTCCTGCATCTACACATGATGACATGTAACTTCATGGAATCTTTCCTTCAAGTGTAGTTCAGCCACATCATAATCAAACTGTATTTATATATAATGTTCTCATAAAAAATAAGAATGAATAGTATACCTTCAAATTGATGCAATGAGAGTTCAGATCGATGAAAACTAATGAGCATTTAATGCATGGGCTCGCAGCTCGCTACAATTAAATGTTATGAAGTCCACCTTTATTTTGTGCAGTGTACCTAATACATATGAGCATTTATAGTCCCAAAATGAATGCCCATGATGTTTTATCATTTTCATATAATTTGAGTGTTTTTAGCTGTGTTTGGAAGACCATTTCAGCCCATAATGGAATGAGTTATTCTAACTTCAGCCACTTATTATATGATTAATGTTGTTTGGAGGAATGGTTAAAGTGAGCTGGAACTGATGCAAGTACAAAAACGTTGATACAAATGTGCTCATATATATCCTCAGTCGAGGCATTTCTGTGTGAAGAAGGGGTTGCTCTCATTAGTCTCATAAACTGGATTCCGTCTTCTTCTGTTTTATTGAAGGCTATTCAATGGCAAGCAGAACACGGTTACTCTCATTTCATTCTAGACTCATTCTATTCCAGTGACCCTCTCCCTTTCCAAAAATACTCGGTCACTGAGTCACTGGCCAAGGAAGATACCTCATTTAAGCCACAAAAAGTTATGGCTGACTGACTGACTCTGGTCCAAGACTGGCTGGCTATAAAAAGTTAATGAGAACCAGGATCAGGACTTACATTTTTGGTTCTGATCCAGTTCACTGGCCCCGCCCGGTTCCGATTTTGGTCTAAATCCTGATTTTTTTAATTTTCTTAATATTCTTTTAAAACACGGCAATTAGGGGTGAACCCGGTGTGGTCCCAGTCTCAGATTAGCTAGTCCTTGGAGGGAGTTAACGAGAATAGGGACTTCTGATCCCCCGGTCTATCCCAGTTCAGTTTCATTTTTCAAACCCTCCCCTCCCCTCCCAACTAGGGATGGACTCGGGCCGGGTGGCCCGACCCGGGACCGGCCCGGGACCGGTACTGTTCCGGACCGGCCCGACCCGGTGGCCCGGTCAGTGACCGGTCCGGGTAGGCCCGGCCTGTGGGTTTTCCGGTCCGGGCTCGGGTCACCCAAAACAAGGCCCGACCCGGCTGGGCCCGGGCCCGGTTGGGGCCAAAACCTATTTTTTTTCAATTTTTTTAAATTTTCGGGTTGGGCTGGGTATTTTGGGCCATTTGGGGTGGGTTGGGGGTTGGGGGTGGGAGGGGGGTTAATTAGGAAGAGGAAAACAAAAAAAAATGATAATGGGCCCGGCCCGGCCTGGCCCGGACCCGGTGGTTACCCGGGCCGGTCCCGGGTCCACCATTTCTGAACCACCGGCCCGCCCGGGCCTAGGCCCGACCCGGACATGGCCCGGACCCGAGTCCATCCATACTCCCAACTCCTGTACATCTTTTAAATGAAATTACACCTCTTTTAAAGTGCTCTCAAGTCTCCATTCTTGAAATGTAAAAAATGGACCGAATTGGTGGGCCTCAGGCCCAAAATGGCAGCCGCCCTTAGGGACCGGTCATCTAACTGCTATTAATAACAATCCTGGCTTGGTCCCAAGAACCGGCTGATTCAGGTTTTAATCAGGCCCACCTCTAACTCGAACCTCCTCCCCAGTCCCCACCTTCTTCCCCACCCTTTTTAGCGTGTAAATGGACCTCACCCCTTTAAAATGGTTTTTGATGGTTCTAATGTGAAAAATTTAAATGGGACTGAAGTAGGGATTAAATTGGCCAGTACTTGTGCTGGAACCCCTTTCTTGCGGGTCCTGTTTTAGTCCCAGCTCAGAACTTTAATTTCTCATAGCGGACCGGTTCCTCTTACGAAAAAATAGGTTGCATGGGACCCCTAATTACGGTTTCAATCTGGCCCTGGTCTCGATCCGATTTTTATATAGATTATATATATATATATTATAAATAGAAGCACATGTGCATTATATTGGTGTGCACCTATTTATTAGAGTTAGGGGTTGTTTACTTTTGACTTAATGGACTGAATGGAAACTGACTTATTCGGACAGCTAAAAAGTGCAAATAAGCCCTTTTACAGGAGGCTTTGTCCGGCAGTCGCTATTTGGGGCGAACTGGTCGGGCCGGTTCACTATTTAGAAGGCCCGGGCTCGAACCGCCTACCTCACCGGGCCGGGTGGCCCGAACCGGGCACCAACCGGTTCATCGGGCTAGTCCAGGCCCGCACAGTAGCGGGCCGGTCCGGTTCCGGGCCTGTCCGGTTCCGGGCCGGTTGGCCCGGCCCGAGTCCACTCCTAGGCGGTTTCTGGTGGAATTTTTTGATGAAATTTTTTGAGCATCTTCTTCATTAAGTCTAGTTTACCCATACCAAATTTCAGATAAAAATTCAATCTAGAAGGAAGCCAAATGATTTTCTGAAATATATTGCGCTGCCTAACTGCGCAGTTATCTTCAAAAATCCATTTGCCTCCCTTCCCGATTGAATTCTTAGCTGAAATTTGGTATGTGTAAACTAGACTTAATGAAGAAGATGCTAAAAAAATTTCATCAAAAAGTTCCACTGGAAACCGTCCCAAATGGCGACGGTCGGACAGAGCCTTCTATAAAAGGGCTTATTTGCACTTTTTATGAAAGTTCGAGAGCTTATTTGGTAGTTCTCCCTTAAATATAACTTGAAAAACAATTTTTTTGTGGCATACCCCAACAACTATATTTTGTTTGAAGTTTGAGTTCAAAAATATTAATAACCAAATGCATAAATGTATTAAAGAAGAAAGTCATTTGTTAAAAACCATAGTTTAGGTATTATATATACTTTTAATAACAAAACAACTTGTATTTAAAAAAAAGCTGCCTTCAATTCTTTTTATAGTGCGTTGTAGATAAATCACAAATAACATAGTTCTTTTTTAAAGTATACAAACAAGGCAATTGTTAACATAAAAAATGCAAAAATGAATAACCTTTATTCATTGTCAGTATACTAATATACTATCACTTGTCCAATCCATTGGTGGTAGTTTCATCCATGAAGTGCTTTGTCGGTGCAATGTTGTGTTCTTGTGTACAAAGCTTTGCTTTTGACCAATCATGGAAACAAACATTTGAAGTTTGCTCTCAATTGAGTCTTTTAATCGGTGAGAATATTGTCGCCACCACTAAAATTTTGTTCCATTGCAAGTTTGCAACAGTCGATACGGGCATGGATACCACTTGTTTCAACATTTTTGATAATATGAGAAAAGAGAAAAAGATCAGACAGAGAGCCCGTTTGGTAGCACGAAAATCGGCTGATTTGGCTGATTCTGCTGAAATTTATGAAGTTCTGGCTGAAGTGGCTGCATTGGCTGATTCTGCTGCTGATACAAGAGAAAAAAAAAATTAAAATATATTTTATTAATAAAATTAAGAAAAAATTATATGTAAAAATAGCTAAAATGATCATCTACAGTAACTCCAGCCAATACAACCAGAAAAGTAACTCCAACCTTACTTTTTCGGCTTATTACACAATTTAGCGCACGAAAGCAAAATTTACGTGTTTGGTAAAAAGGTTGGCTGATAAGCCTGATAAGGCGAAAATGAGGGTTGCCAAACGGCCTCAGAGTCTCGAACTTACAAAAAAATGTCAAATAAGACCTTATATAGGAGGTTCTGTTCGGCTGACGTCATTTGGAGTGGTTTCCGGTGTAATGTTTTGATGAAACTTTGTGAGCATCGTATTCATTAAGTCTAGTTTACTCATACCAAATTTCAGATAAAACTTCAATCGGTAAGCCATTCAAATAAATTTTTGAAGATAACTGCGCTTTTAACTGCGCACTTATCTTCAAGAATTTATTTGAATGCCTCCCCGATTGAAGTTTTAGCTGAAAATTGGTATGAGTAAACTATACTTAATGAATAAGATGCTCAAAAAGTTTCATTGAACAAATCCACTGAAAACCACCCCAAATGGTGTCAGCCGGACAGAACCTCCTATATAAAGCCTTATTTGACATTTTTTGTAAGTTCGAGACCCTATATGACCCTTTTCTCTATGAGAAAACTGTTTTTTTATCTTTCCACCATTGTAGTATGTCAAACTCCACACATTCATCATACTCAAAAGTTTGTTTATTGCACTTTTAAAATGTTTTCTTCCCTTAGACGAAGAAGACATTTGTTTCGGATGAGGAAGAACATTATCACATTGTGCATGAAAGTCATTAAATAAATTATGAAATAGAGTTTTAATAAATAAACGCAATAGCATAAATAGAGGAATTGGAATATTATTCCGTGTGTTCTTTTACAATTAAAATGGAGTATAAATACAAGCAATTCCACCGTTGCCATGCAAGGCTAACGACTGGAGAGCCAAAATCAAAGGCATAATCTAAGCTATCCAAATATGGAGTGAATGAATCTAGACTTAATACAAGCTACGTACATACAACACAAAATATGGTAAGAATGGGAAACAAGGAAAGCAATCATGCAGGCCGTTTGTGTAATCACGTTAATTCGCCCCCGCAGTTGATACGTGAGGTGGCCGAACGTGGAGATTGGACCGGAAATCCTCAAACAAAACTCGCGGCAAACCTTTGGTGAAAATATCCACGAATTGGTGGCGTGTGGGGACGTGTAGGACCCGGACATCGCCACGAGCAACCTTTTCCTGAACGAAGTGAATGTCTATTTCAATGTGTTTAGTTCGTTGATGTTGCACTAGGTTGCCGGCCATGTAGATGGCGCTTATGTTATCACAGTAGACTATTGAGGCCTTTGTGGGCGGAGAGTGTAGTTCCAGGAGTAGATTGCGGAGCCAACATGTTTCGGCGACAACGTTGGCCACGCCGCGGTATTCGACCTTGGCACTAGAACGGGAGATGGTGCTTTGTCTCTTGGAGGACCAAGAGAGGAGGTTATCACCCAAGAAGACACAGTAACCGGAAGTGGAGCGTCGGGTGTCCGGACAGCCACCTCAGTCGACGTCGGTGTATGCAATGAGGGACTGGGCCGGCGAACGATGAAGGTGCATGCCAAAGTGTGAGGTGCCGCTGATGTAGCGAATAATTCATTTGAGTGCATGGAAGTGAGGTTCCCTTGGGTCGTGCATGAAAAGGCATATTTGCTGGACGGCGTAGGATATATCTGGCCGAGTGAAGGTGAGGTATTGAAGTGCGCCGGCAAGACTTCGGTAAAGGGAGGGGTTGGCGACTGGCGGCCCTGCTGTAGCACTCAATTTTGCACCGGAGTCCACCGGAGTAGTCACCGGGTTGCACTTGTTCATACCTGCACGGCTGATTATTTCATGAGTATATTTTTATTGGGATAAAAATAGGCCACCGGGCAACTTGGTCACCGAGATGCCCAAGAAAAAGGACAAGGGACCGAGGTCAGTCATGGCAAATTCCCTATGAAGTAGTGATAGAATGTGTTGCCGGAGTGATTCGGAGGACGCGGTGAGGATTATGTCATCGACGTACAGTAGGATGAAAGCGATATCTTGGTCTTGTCGTAATATGAAAAGGGAGTGATCACACTTGCTATGGACAAAACCGAGTGAAGCAACACACATGGCGAAGCGGTGATACCACGCCCGGGGGGGCTTGTTTGAGCCCATAAAGTGATTTGAGAAGACGGCATACATGGTGCGGGCGAGACGGGTCACGGTAGCCCAGCGGTTGGTGCATGAAAACTGTTTCGTCAAGGTGGCCATGTAAAAATGCGTTCTTGACGTCAAGTTGATGGAGAGGCCAAGAAAGGGAACGAGCAAGGCTTTGCACCGTCCGAATAGTAGCGGGTTTGACAACCGGGCTAAAGGTCTCCTCACAGTCAACGCCGATTTGCTGAGAGTTGCCGTTCACTACCAACCGTGCTTTGTGACGTTCAAGAGAGCCATCCGACCTGTATTTATGTTTAAACAACCACATACAACGTACAATGTTAGTATCGGGCGGCCGGGGAACCAACTCCCACGTCCTATTTTTAATAAGTGCACAAAATTCATCATCCACGGCGGTTTTCCAACTAGGATCACGTAGGGCAGTAATGGGGTTTTTTGGGATGGGGGAGGGTTGGAGGATTGCCGAGAGATTTAGGAAATGCTTAGGTTTGAAGATCCGAGCTTTGGCCCGAGTGATCATTGGGTGATTTCCGGGGAAAGAGGACGGTGGTTGTTGCGATGGGATGGTATTAGATGGAGAATTGGGCTCTGTGGCTGGAGTGTTAGGTGACGGGGGAGGAGAGTGTGGTGTGTGGTTGGAGGAATTATAGGGAGAGGGTGGTGGAGGAACATTTATAGGAGTGGGGTTTAGTACGGGGCTGGAGGTTTGTTGTAAGGGGATGGGGGTTGACGGAGTGGACGGGTTTTGCATGGGGCATGCATATGGCATGCGTAGGAGAGGGTGAATAAGATCGGAAGAAGGGGGAGCCGAACTGGATTTTTTGGTGGGTGATGAAATGGAAATATGGCCTCGTTAAAAGTAACGTGACGGGATACGGATATTTTTTGTGTGGATAAGTCCATACAAATGTACCCTTTATGATTGTCGGGGTACCCCAAAAATATGCTTGGAGTTGATCGAGGTTGTAATTTGTGTATGAGGGTGGGGGGTATGTGGGGAAAACAAAGGCACCTGAAAACCCAAAGGTGGTCATAGAGGGGTAGTTTATGGTATCAAAGGGATGTGGGGGTTTGGTAATTTATGGTTTGAGATGGAAGTATATTATGGAGATATGTGACCATTTTAATGGCATAGGGCCAAAATTTGAGTGGTAAGGCGGCGTGAATAAGAAGGGTTCGTGCCATATTGTTTATGGTACGGATGGTGCGTTCGGCTTTGCCATTTTGAGGAGATGTGTACGGGCACGAGTAGCGAAAGTGGAGGCCCTTGGAGGCACCAAATTGGGTAAAATTGGTGTTACGAAATTCGGTGCCGTTTTCACATTGTAAAATTTTTACACATCGTTCAAATTGAGTATGAACAAAGTTATAAAATGTGACAAATGTGGTAAAAGTTTCGGATTTATGATGTAGAGGGTAAATCCACAAGAATTTGGTGTAATCATCTAAAAATAATACATAATAACGATGGCCGGTATTACTTAACACGGGAGAAGTCCATAAATCACTATGTATTATTTCAAATGGTTTGGACGTAGTAGACAATGAATGAGAAAAAGGTAACTTAACATGTTTGCCCATTTGACAGGACGTACAAATAGACGCATGAAGCTTATTACATGAAATAACGTTATTTGTTTTAAGATAATTAAAAACAGGGTCCCCCGGATGGTCAAGGCGACTGTGCTAGAGTTCTGCAGGAATGGTTAATAAGGCGGTGGCTTGGGAGGAGCCGTGACTTGGACTGACCGGGTAGAGGTGTCTGGAGCTATTGCACCGTTGAATATTTCTCCTCGTTTGGAGGTCCTTCACAGAAAAACCAAAGGGGTCAAATTCAACGGAAACATTATTATCAACAGTGAATTGACGGACAGAAATCAGATTTTTAACTAATTGTGGGGCATGAAGAACATTTTGTAAACGAAGGGGGGGGGGGGGGGGGGTGGTGGGAAGAGAGGTGTGGCCGTGACCCTTGATTGGGATAGTCATGCCATTTCCAACCAGGATGCGATGGTTTGTACACGAATTAAAATAAGGAGCGAGAGTACCTGAGGAGGACGTCATATGTGAGGTCGCCCCGGTGTCCATATACCAATTGTTGTCCGGCGGGGAAAGTGTCATGGTGTGCATGGCGGCTTGAATATCGGTTGGAGTTGGGGTTGGGGTAGTGTTGGAGTAGTGGGCTTGTGGGCGTGGGCCGAGTATGCCGGGGGAGGAGTGAGGGGGTGGTGGCCGATGTGTGAGCGGTAAGGAGGGATAGGGGCAAGGTGGTGCTACCACGGGTTAGGGGGCCAGTATGCCCAAGGATTGGGGTGGTATGGCCACGGGCTGGGGGCTGGGTTCATCGGGGCAGAGGGGCCATATGGGCGAGGATTGGGGCAGTTGCGCCCACCGCGGCCTTTCGGGCGAGGCTGGCGGTTATCGGACCGAGGTTGTGGGGCAGGCGGCCGAGGAGGAGGTGGGTTATGGGTGGTGTGAAGCATGGATGCAGGGGGTTGCCGGCTTGTTGATTTTGACGTGCTTCCTCGAGAGTCAACATAGAGCGGGCCCTGGCGAAGAGTGGGAGAGGGTCGGCTTGTTGGATGAGTGAAGCGACGGTGGCAAAGTGAGCCGGCATGCCATTGACGAGGCGGAGAACAAGTCGGCTGTTGCTAACCGGGACATCCACGTTGCTTAGTTGATCGGCCAAGACCTTGAGTTCCTTGCAATAAGAATAAATGTTGGGAAATTGATCAAGGCGGGTGTTGGAAAACTGATTTTCCAAGTACACCGCCCGTGAGTGCTTGTTGTCTTGGAAGATATCTTCAAGGTGTTGCCAAGCCGCGTGTGCCGTGGAGTCGGGCTCGATGATCGTGTGGAGGAGATCATGAGAGATGGTGCCGTAAATCCATTGGAGAATGACGGCATCTGAGCGATCCCATAGGGCCTGGGCTTCGACCGCGGCAGCCTCCTGTTCCAGTCGTTGTTCCAAGGTGGTGGGGGAGGCGGGAGTGTGGGTAGAGGCAGCCGTGTTGGGGATGATATGGTCGATGACTTGATAAGCCCGGGCCATAAATTTGAAAAGTTTCGCCCAAGAGGAATATTGAATATTCCACGGTGTCAAGGCTGAGAGTTATGGGAATAAAATTTTTGATATTAGAAATGGCTAGGGCAGGGTGAAACTTTGGAGAAGGAGAAGACATGGCTAAAAAAAGAGAGAAGCTTCTGATACCAAATTGGAATATTATTCCGTGTGTTCTTTTACAATTAAAATGGAGTATAAATACAAGCAATTTCACCGTTGCCATGCAAGGCTAACGGCTGGAGAGCCAAAATCAAAGGCATAATCTAAGCTATCCAAATATGGAGTGAATGAATCTAGACTTAATACAAGCTACGTACATACAACACAAAATATGGTAAGAATGGGAAACAAGGAAAGCAATCATGCAGGCCGTTTGTGTAATCATGTTAATTAGAGGTAATATGTATATAGTATTTTTAAAAATTAATTTTTTATTTGCTCACAAAAGGAATGCACACATTGGATTGATAAAAATGGGAATTATATTGAGTGACGTGATAATATACTAAAACATTTGATTTTTTCGTGCCTATATTGTACGGTTCAAGAATATCACCGCAATGTTCTCCTAAGAAAGTAGGTAAATCATTTTTAAATCTAAGAACAACCTAAGCAATTTACAAGTATCATTCTACCGATAGACAAGTCTTTAGGAAAAGAACAATATCTAACGTGTCGGGCTCTCAAATAATCTCTCCAACGCTGTTTAACCAAGTAACTACTCCAAATAGCTTTGATCCCATTTTAAATATTTCCCCTAACATTGCCGAGTGCTATTAAGCCATCTTGAACGAACATTTCAAAACATGACATGCACATTATTGATGAAAAAAATATCACTATATATGGAGTGTCAGCATATATAGAGGTTTTCTTCTGAGCTTGAGAGATGGAATAGATAGGGGCCCAACAAATTTTGAATTTGTCATCGGGGAATTGGAATCTCACATCAACACAACATCTACATGGACCTTGTTCTTTCTATTGATGCCTGCACTTTCTCAAGCAAAGCTGAAATTTTGAAAGGCCAGGCGAACCGGTCCATATATGGACCCAGCGGTCGAGGCCCTCAGCCAAGTTTGAGGTCACTAATTGAGCCCTAACATTCCACTACTAAACCAATTCCACCTTAGGTCCAACTACATCTGCGAGTTGTTTCTACTCTCGATTCCTCCAAGGCGCTCCCATCGGATCAAGAGGACCTCATCTGTCTCGACTTGGCCACAACTTCTACTTTTTGGGGGGAAAGGAAATGTTATTCATAAACGAGCAAAGAAGAGTACATTGTGAAGATGAAAAGGGAAAAAGGAAAACACAAAAGGAGAAAAAATGAAAAAGCCCAACCCTAAGAACGCCCTCCCTAGAAAATTATGAGTTTTGTCAAGTCACAAAAAACGCTCTCATTCTCATGGGATGTGATCGTTGATGCATTTTATGTGTACTTTCATTTGAGTGTTGAGATTTTGGGTGGGTAGACAGTTATCTGATTTGTATCTAAGTCCCATAAATCCTCAAATGCTGAAATAGGAGTTCTCTTCTTGCTCTCCAAGGCATGACCCAGAAAACCATCTCCCGAGTATGATAATATCTTCTCTACCAATACACCCTCATAGCCAGAGCATTGATTACTTATGAAAGCATCTCCCGAGAAAATGACCCCCAGAATGTCAATAGCTTTCTCATTTTCAGTAGGTCTAGCATCTCGATTACCAAAAAAAGAGGTGAGCATTCTTTCAAATTCTCTTAGTAAAAGTTGGGAAAGCGAATCCACCCTGTTAGCCATAGAATGCATCATTGGAGATTTCTCAAATGAAGTACTAAGCTCAAAATCAACTTGAAATAATGATCCCGAAAATAATGGTCCCGAAATTGAAGATTCATATTGATAAAAGTGATTCACATCCAACCAATTAGTAAAAAGACCATCTAAATTGAAGTCAACGATATCTGAAAATTGTTGAAGCACCAAGATTTGTTGAGACTCTATCAAATTAAAAGTGTTGAAACCATATAGACCAGAAGTAAAGTTAGTTTGCAACTAAAAAATGCTTAGTGTATTTACTTTGAAACTATATCAAATTTAAAGTGTTGAAACTATATAGACCGGAGGTAAAATTAGTTTGCAACAAAAAATGCTAAATGTATTTAAATGATTTATTTAACACCATAAATTAAAATTCGTGAAATTGAAATATATGATCGTAGTGCTAACATAACTTATTTTATAAAGTTTAAGGTATTTATATTACACATATAAGTTTGAAATATTTATTCACACTCATCCAATGTTTGGGGTAATTAAATTATTTTCCCTCTTTTCTAACTAAGTCCACTCATTAATTCCATTAACTACGGGAACTATTGTTTGTGATAAAAGAACCACGGAACAAATGAAATATAAAAAAAATAACACAATCAGGGAAAAGTATGAAAGAAATTGCATATACTCTTTACACGAAAAGAGATAGATGAAAGGGAATTTAGCTCAAAAGAGAGGGAAAATAAGAAGAAATGTATAACAACAAGGCACAAGGCACAAGGCACAAATTTGTTAAAGACTAGCGAATAAGAATGGGGTGAATAGGGACAAAGAAAAAATAATGATTTCTAAGATAATGAAAAGGGAAAAAAGTAGAAGACAATGGAGAATAAACGAAAATAAAAATTATAATATAAAATCAACCAAATAATAACAAGTAGGCGGGATTAAAATATTTAAAAGAGAAGTAATAGAATAGTACTACGTAATACATAACAAGGAAAATAGTGTAAAATGGGGAATAAGAAGAAGAAAGAAAAACCATTGAGGAGAAAGTCTAAAAAGGTTTTTCTGATAAAGGTTTGTTTTTCGGAGGGTGGGTGCAAAAATGCTGCATTTTGCAGCGTTTGTAATTATAAAAAGTTGGCGTTTTGGAATAAAAACATAAACAAATAAAATAGAAAATAATAAGAAGATGAATACAAGCAAAAAAAAGTGCTAAGATGTTAAAACCAGAAGAGAAAATCTTCAATGAGAAAATGAAAAAAAAAATGATATATGAGACTGTTTTGAGAAGATCAGTGAAAGGTAGGGTTATTTATATAATCTTTTCAAAGAAAAGTAAAAAAATCTAGTATAACAGATCATCAACAGATCAGAGATCAACGAAAGAAAATGGGTACAAAAGTGAGATTATTGTGAAATTACGTAAAAATGAGATTATTCTGACAACACAAGTGAAAGGTAATATTATTGTTCCTTCGCCAAATGAA
Organism: Cuscuta europaea; assembly: GCA_945859875.1. Classification (NCBI taxonomy): domain Eukaryota; kingdom Viridiplantae; phylum Streptophyta; class Magnoliopsida; order Solanales; family Convolvulaceae; genus Cuscuta; species Cuscuta europaea. Next base: position 1,411,460 of record CAMAPE010000011.1, on the reverse strand, counting down.
TAAAGATTAAGTTGTATTTGCTACTCTTAGGCTATCTGTTAAAGTTATGGAGATGAAAAGCCACAAATGCTGAAATGAAGAGATAACTCTTTTCACAATGCATATATCAAATATGCTTTAACAAAAGCAGTATAGAGAAAAGCACTTGATAAGATATTATACCAGTATTACTAGTTGCTGAGTAGAATACTAAATTTTTTATAAAAAATCACAATATGAGACCAACGGGTCAAAACCATGAATCAAATGCAACACACATTTTTGTACACACTCCAACCCGGGGTGGATCTAGGATTTTTTGTTATTGGGGGCACCGTCGGGAGTGGACAAATATCACAATCCTGTTGTCCCATTCCAAAATATCCCGAAATTGTTCCGCTTTTGTCCCATGCCAAATATTCGAACTTTTTGTCTCATACCGGCCCAGTATAAATTTAAATGGGACATGACCGGGATATGAAAAGCGGGATATGAAAAGGTTATTCGAACTTTCATTGTCTTACCGGTGGAGTATATTGTCATACACCTCAGGGGTATCGATATAATATTTACGATAAAGGATCTCCAAAATTCACTAAGGCAACTCCAACAGAGGCCAAGCTCACCGAGGCCGAGCTCAAAAACTAATTATCAGACCACCGAGATAAGCCCAAAACTGTATCCGAGACTGGGGTCGACCTTTGCCAAGGATGGCAACATTCCCAGCACCATGGCCGAGCTCTGTGCCAAATTACCGTACTACAAGCTTAAGAAGTCTACAAAGAATTTGCTACTTTGCACTAGGGGCCAAACTTACTTACTTTCTACATAACACATCGGTTCCAGCTCGACCTCTATAGCCGAGTTCAGGATTTCATATAAAGATTGTGGACTTAGACATTTCAACACTTAGATTCCACAAGATTCAGGATTACGTCACCACATGACAGCTGTCTTAGGGCTGACATCACCAGACGTTTACACAAGAAAGATTCCAGGTGTACATGTGCGGTTTATCTACACATTCTAGTACACAAAGGACAAATTCTAGTGCAACAGTACCATCAGCCTGTTGTATTGATTATTCTCTCACCAATTAGCTTTACACGTGTCATTAGATCAGTGAATGACTTTTAATTGTTGCCCAAGTATTTCCTCTTACATTATATATATCATCTTTCAACTTGTGGAAAGAGATCGCATTCTCTGTTCTCAATCTTATTGTTACTCTGCCAAATTTCTTACTTGATCTATACATAGCATCCTTGCGACTCTCACTCGGTTTGTGTCTACTCCCGGGTCGGCGAAGCCACCGCTTAAAATTAGATACAATGAATAAAATGTATATCAGTGGCTTTCACTAATTTGTAAGAGTTGTGCAATACATCTGCGTACTAAATATGAATGGTTTCCTTCTTGCATGAATAATTATTGGGGGACTTCTTAATTTTTATTGGGCGCACTACCCTTAAATACAAAATGCTAGTAGTACTTTTTACAAATATAGTGACAAGGCATCGGGGGCATGTGCCCCCTTACAATAAACATGCATCTGCCCGTGCTCCTAAACACATTATAAATACCTTCTATTTTTACCATTTCACTTTTACACACTCCCTTCGTCCCGAAACAACTTTCATGCTTTCCTTTCCTGTCCGTCCCAAAATAATCGTCTTGTTTCCACTTTTGGCAATAATGTGTGGCTCATATCAATTCATCTTTTTCTACTCAAATCTCAACCACAACTTTTACCGTTTCAACCAATTTCTTAAAATTTGTGCTAAAACAAACAAGACATTTATTTTGGGACGAATGGAGTATCATTTACACTCATATCTCCATATTCTTTCCCTCTCTTCATTATATTTCCATACGGTTCTCCCCCAACTCACCCTTCTCTCTTTTTTCTTCCATCTTTCTCACCTTCATCTTCACTATTTTTTCATCTTCATCATTTTATTCTATCTGCCATTGCCATCACCATCTTCATAATCTTCCATCATTATCATCTTTCACCTTAATCATTCCATAATCCCCCTTGCATCTTCTGTTTCCTAAGATTTGATGGAGATCAAGAGTCGTCGTGAAACCAAATCGGAGATAAATGACCACTAGAGCTATTGCTTGTTTGTCTTTAAAATTGTCTATGTCGTTCCTAATATTGACAAAACTTATCTGTTTAAAGAAGTAAAATTGAAAAGTTTGTAAATGTTTTTAAAGTAAGGTCACAAATAAAAAGTGTTTTGCGCACAAATGATAGTTTGCGCAATGACGGATCCAGGAAACAGAACCATTGGGGGCAAAGCAACAAAATATAATACTTAATAAAATACGGAGTATATCCGAATACAAAAATTTGTAATAATGTACACGAGAATTTTGAAACTAAATAAAGTATATTACAATATAAAAAATGTAAAAGGGTAAATCGCAACTGATCTATTGGAGTTTTCATATTTTGAAAGAGATCTATTATTGTTTCATTTGTGACGGTTTCAAATACATCGTTTTTCTATAAAGCAAACAAGACAGTCATTGAGAAACTGGTCATCAATTCTTGAGAAATTGAAATAGCACATTGAGAAATACTAATATACACATTTCAACTTGGAGTTCCTGGTCTTAAAGAGGGTGTTTTATTCAAAAACATGTCCAAAAATATGATAAAGGTGTTATTAACTTTTAATAGGTATTGTACTCTTTTGTGTCTTTATATATCTTTAACCTTCTACTAGAGTGAGATAGCCATGTAAAAATTATACTCCCTCTGTTACTATTCTTTTGTATAGTGGAAGAATCTCCAAATTGGAGAATTATACTTGTGTGCTCTCATTGCTACCTTTAATTCTTAAGTGCCTACCTTAACTTCACGAAACGAGAAATATGCTTAAGATGAATGGTGGTGAAGATGAGAGATGATGAAATTGATCATGGTAAATATGATGAAATTGCTGGGATCCATCCTTAACTGGAGAGATTCTAGAACATTCTAGAGCTTTCTAGAGAACTTTAAATTTTCTAGAACCGTCCGGAGAAGTCTAGAGAAGTGTAGAACTATCTAGAAGCTTGTGGAATAGTGTGGAACCCTTTGGAATATTCTGGAGATGTGTGGAGCATTCTGGAACCTTATGGAAGAGTGTGGAAGCACATGGAAGGGAATGGCGAGGTGTAGATGAAGCTTGAATCCATGATTCAAAAGAAAACACATTGTAATAAAGCTAATTTAGTTCGATGGTTGGTGAATTTAGAGTATAAGGACAGTCATAGTATGATTGAGCACTTGAATAATTTCAAAGGGCTCATAAATCAATTAACTAAAAATGAGATGAAGGTAGATGATGAGTTGCAAGCCCTTCTACTCCTTAGTTCCTTGCTGGAATATTGGGACACTCTTGTGGTTACACTTAGTAACTCTGGTCCGGAAGGATAGCTCAAGATGGATGTTGTTAGTACCCTTCTTGGTGAAGAAGCAAGGAGAATGGAATGAGGCGAGTCTATCCATCCCGAAGCTAATGTTATTGAGAACTGGGGTAGGAATGAAACTTGTGGACAGAGTAAGAGCTGAGATACACATCAATCTTGAGGTATGTCCAAGTCACGCTCGAAGATCACATGCTACTACTGTAGAAGAATGGGCCACAGGAAAATGGAGTGTGGATCCTTCAAGAGAGACCAGAAGGTCAGTAACGTCAAACCAGACCAAGTCAACCCAACGAAGAAGTGAGAAGAGAAGGAGTTATGCTAGAGGTACACACACTTTTACAAAAAGTCTTACAAAAGAGGTATGTGGCATGATCACATTATTTAACACATCACATCACATTTACAACACTTTTACATCAATGGTAATTAGAATAGCCACATCATTTGTTTGTAAGTTTTTTTGTAAGTGTGTTTGTACTTCTAGCATTTTTTGAAGAGAAGAGTACCACTACATTTAGGGGTGGGCGCGGTTCGAAACGGTCCGGTAAATTAGCAACACCCGTAATGTACCCGTGAGGTTTATAACGGTTCGTTACGGTCCGGTTCTAAGGATGGAATCATTTTGTACCATGTCAGTTTGGAAAGGTACAAAATGGTTCGGTACAATGCCAAACACATACTAAAACATTTTGGCAAATTTTGCAACTAGTAGATATCATTGCATCGTTCAATTCACATGAAATGTTGATATAATACAACAAAGTGCATACTAAATACTGGTAAGGATTCAAGAGGCCGACATTTTTGTATTTGAGTTCACAAATAATCAAATAGTGCAACACAATAAAAGAAAAATATAACAAAATGATGATACACTAGATAAATATCATCTTTATTTAATTCATGTGAAAATATAAAAAAATATCATCAAACTACTGAATATAATAGGAAAATTTAATGTTCTTCTTCTTTTTCTTCTTTGTTCTAGGTTGAATCTTAGTTATAATTTAACTCATAACTGAACCGTAAGAGCTAAAATTCAAAACATATTAATTAAGTTGTAAAATTACACAAATATGATACAACAAAAAGTCATATACACTACATTAATAGAAACTAATAGTCATTGATGATTTTTAAAGCTTTAGCATTCTTCTGATATATACCAAATATAACATAAATTGTCTAAAACGAAAAAATAACAATATTTATATAAACACACATTTAGTTATTTTAGGGATGCATGAATACATACTTGGACTCTAAAATTGTTGGTCTATAAAAGAGATTTATTGGTTCGAAAAAATATAAAATCTCAAATGCATTGTTTTTTAACGGTTCGATTCGGTATTTTACTATTTTTCAATTCTAAACGGTATGGTTTTGGTTCGAGATAAAATTCTATAGAACCGTTTAAATACCCGGTATTCGGTTCGGTATCATTACGGTCCTGTTCGGTACCGATTCGGATCCGTTTTTATGCCCACCCCTAACGACCATAATCTTAAGAGAAGATCTGTTATATCTCGTTGGAGAAGGTAATATCCTAAACATTACTTATGATGACAGCTCTTGGATTGTTGGTTCTGGTGCTTCATTCCATGTTACTCCGCATGAAAATTTCTTCTCATCCTACAAAAGCGGTGATTTTGGTACTGTACAAATGGGAAATCAAGATAGAAGCACGATCATCGGGATAGAAGATATCATACTCATAACAAGCACCAGATACAACATATCCTAAAAGATGTGAGGCATGTATTGGCCATGTGCCTCAATCTTATCTCCGCTGGAAAATTAGACGATGCTGGTCTGATGAATTATTTTGGTGAAGGAAAGTGGAAGCTCACCAAAGGAAGTCTAGTCATGGCTCGAGGAAACAAAGAAGAATCATTGTATGTGGTACAAGCTAATCTCTGTAAAGTAGAAGTAAACATAACCACTGATGATATGGAAGTATGACATAACTGACTTGGCCACATCAGTGAGAAGAGTCTCTGCATACTTGCTCAGAAGCAAATCCTACTCACTCCTCATTGAAACAGTGACTCCCGCATGAGGTTAGCAAAAATGTTTTCTTAAATGATTCTGAAATGTTGATCTACATGATAACATTAGAAGAGTATGTGGGATATTTGTGAAAGAATCACCTGTGTGAGAGAGAAGAAGGTCGCTTCAAAGGAGAACTGTGGAGGCTAAGTTCTTTAGGAACTCTCGCAGAACCATGATGATGAACCATGGCTAAAACAGGCACACCCATGAGAACGGAACAAAGGTGGGAGGTTCCTGTGTAAAGATCAGTCAATGTTTACACAACGACAATGTAGTTCAAGGACATCAAGTCTACTAGATATCCAGTAAACAAACATGTCTTTACAGCGAAAAGCTCAAAGGATAAAACCTAGCTCTCCGTATGCAGGGATCATCCGATGAACACAGTCATGTCTATGTATCTTCGTGTCTTATTCAAGTCTCGAAAATCAATTTATTCATGTATGAGTTGTTGGAAAAAATGTTTAAAAAATGCATTAAATGGTCATTTTGGAAAGATTTTTCAGTGGTGTCCACATTCGATTTGTGTTGGGTCAAAGTGATTTCAGATTCTCTTTTTAAGGGATTCAATTCGATATGTAGCACATTCAAAATGGATGATGGGTAAATGAGAATTTTTTTTCTCAATTTGAGGTGTTTTCGAGTGGAATTTCTTGATGAAATTTTGTAATGATGTTCTCCATGAATTGCAGCTTATGTCCACCAGATTTCATTTTAAAATTCAATTAGAAAATCAATTAAATAAATTATTGAAAAACAATATATTTTTGGAAAAATTGACAAGAATAATACCACATTTGACTGATTTGCTCATAATAATCCCACCTTTACGTATTCCGAGAATAATCTCACCTTTGCACCTCATCTTCTTTTGTTGGAACTTGACCAGTTGGTGATGTACTATACCAGTTTTTTTGCATTTTTTGGAAAACTTATATAAATAATCACACATTTCACAAATTTGCTCAAAACAATCTCATGATTCATTTTTTTCCTTTTTCTCCCAAAAAATTTTCCCAGTATTTTATGCATAGACACTTTATTATTCATTTTGCTATTTGGGAAGGAAATTTTATAAAAAACAATACTCCTAATATTTTTAGGGAGAAAAAAAATAAAAAATGAAACATGGGACCGCTTTGTAAAATTTCCTTCCCAAATAGTTTTGATGGTACCATGGACTCTAACCATAGCCCAATTACGGAACTGTAAATAAAGCCTATAACGGGATCAAGCCCTCAACGTGATTAGCCCTTAAAGGGATCAGCCCATACACAGGATTAGCGTATTAGCCGTTGGGCCTAACGAGGAATCAGACTCACAACAGGAATCCACAACCAGGCCAGGCTGAACAAGCAGACCTCGAGCCTGGGCGGAGTTCTCGTGAGGTCAGGATATTCCTAGGGCTTACGTGACAGGCTATCATTCGTGCATAGCTATTTGGCAGCAGGCAGGAACAAGGACTTAAAGGAACAATCATTGCTCAACATCCAAGACGTTACAAGAGTCTAATTCGATTAAACATATAATTAATAGCATTTATTGTATCAGTTTCCTCCTAGAATACTAGTTCCGATAGTCTATAAATACTTCCTGTAAACTTCCTATCAAGGGACTGAACTTCGGATAATAGAATATTGTCTTACACTGTCATATTTTCATCTGCTCTCGTAGATATAGCTCTCGTAGTTGGATTAAACTCCATCAAGTTCTATTGTCATTTTCTTTTTCTTCGTGTATTTTTATTTCATTTCCCTTTATTAATTTCTCTTCTTAATCACTCTTTTTATTAAAGATCTTTTTCTTACTCAACCTTTTGTTTTATTTTCTTTTTATTTTCACTTTTTCCCTTTTTCTTCTTGTTACTTTTTTTTATGTTTTGTCTTCTTTCTTCTTGTTATCTTACATTTTCCGGAATGTTTTATTTTTCTTTACATTTCCCGAATGTTTTATTTTTCTTAAAGATTTATTTTTCTCTAATCTTTTTTTCACATAGAGTTTTTCACACAATTGATGAAATTAATGTGTTGATTTACTCAAAAAATTACAATAATGAAGAAAGAAGAAAAAATATATTGATGATGGAATTAAGATAACAAGAAGGAAGAAAAGAAGAAAGAAGAAAACAAGTTTAAAAAAGTAACAAGAAGAAGAAAAGGGGGAAATTGAAAATAAAAACAAAATATAACAAAGAGTAGACCGAAAAAAGATCTTTAATAAAAAGAAAACGACTAAGAAGAGAAACATTTATAGGGAAATGAAAGAAAAATAGGGAAGAAAAAGAAAATGAAAAAAAATGTATTTGGGAAGGAATTTTACAAAAAAACTATTCTAATAGCTAGAGTGAGAAATAGAATAAAAAATATGGAAAAGAAATTAAAATGAAAGGATGGAAAAAGGAATAAAAAAATTCCATGGAGAAAATAAAGAAAGAAAAAATTTTGGAAGAAAAAGAAAAAATGAAACATGGGATTGTTTTGAGCAGATTTGTGAAAGGTGAGATTATTTATGTAAGTTTTTTCAAAAAAATGCAAAAAAACAGGTATAGCAGGTCACCATCCGATCAGGGTCCAACCAAAGAAGATGAGGTGCAAAAGTGAGATTATTCTGGGAATACGTAAAGGTGAGATTATTATGAGCAGATCGATCAAAGGTGATATTATTGTTGTCAATATTTCCTATATTTTTTATATGGAGTGCATGGTTTGCGCAGTGTTTTATAATAATTTATTTAATTGGCTTTACGTTTAAATTTTAAGGTGAAATTCGGTGAATTTTAACAACACACACACATAATCTCATAAAAAAATCCAGTAACTCGGATGGAGACGTCGGGTAGTTCTGTTGGTTGAGTGGTGGGAAAGTTGAAAGAATGACCAAGGATCGAATCTCGCAGCGGCCGTGTGAAGTTACAGCTCTTGCGTGTTGGAGTGGGCCTCTGGTGCGCACGATTATAAGATCTACCAATATTGGGTCGACTGAGTCCGCGTGATTAACATAAGTTTTGTCGGATGGGGACGTGGGGGCCTTGAGGTTGGGGATTCAATTGAAAGAATGTATACCTAAAATTATGAGAGGCGGAAAAGACGTGAGAGTTCCTGAATTGGAATGAATTCGAAATGCAAGCAAGGCATGTGGTAGACACACGTCACGCCTAACTCAATATGGAACCATCCTATTGAATTGTAACTAAACACATATAAATTGAAACACGCATCATCAGTTACCTGTTTAAATGAACTACTACTTGTGTTGTTTTTTTGGCAAAAAGCCTAAAAATAATTGGTAAAGTTGGCGGTATTCAACTACATACATACCGTTAGGTAATATATAAAATCAAATCAGATTAGATATTATAAAATTCCCTCCTCAAATATATGAGCACGGGTGGGGGTATGGCTGGAAAGGAAAGGGGAACCAAATTCTCCAATTTGTTGTACCCAAATTTATACACACTATATTTGTAAAGGTTTTTTTTATTTGTGAATCCGTTTCACAGAGAAAATATGTCTTATTTTGTTTATACAAAATTTGCACAGACATATCTCAACATCGATTCCTTCTGATATGTCAATAGGGTAAATACGCCCATAGTGGCTAGGGTGAATATCTCGGATCCGAAAACTAGCAGTGTGTCCTGTCAGCTCCGGAGGTTCTAAATAAATGAATTTTCTTGAATGAACTATTTGTGTGTATATATAAGTGGATATAAATGTGGATACAAACGTGCTTTTAGAGCATGGACCTTTTCATGTAGGCCCCACCCCTGTGTTGACTGGTACATACTCCGCATTATCATCATTGATTGTAATGCGATAAGTTATCCACGCACGCTCTCATCATTATGATTAGCAAAGGGGAAGATTGACTGACTAGTAGGTGAGAGACATTCACATTCATTCATACAAGGAAAGCACCCCCTTTCACTGCAACATTTTGAGGTGGCTAGAAGAAGGAAATACAGTCCAGTCCTACTACGTTACGTTTCTGGGATGAGTTTCTTGTCTCCGGGACCCCTTTCTTCTGCTTCTTCCGTTTTCAGCGTGGCTGCCGGAGTTGCAGGTAATCCATCCACCCATTTGCCTCTCTGCCTTTTATTTCTTACTTCCTTCTGGACATTTGTCGTTAATAAGATTTGAATCTGTCCACATTTTGGTCTTTGTTTTTCCTTTTTTCTGCTCATCTTTTTTCTTAAGTTGTTTGTATTTTGGGTTCTTATTGTGTGCTGTGTTCAGTTTGAAAAAAAACCGATATATGGATATTAGTTATGGAAATCTATTGGAGTAGACTTTTTTTACAGATTTTTGGATCAATAAAAGTGATTGTGAGCTGTCCTAGGAACTGGAATGTCCTCAGAAAATGGAATTCATATTATTGTTCGCACTCGTTCTATTTATATCAATCAATATATTCCGTCTCTCCCTGTCTCCCATTTTCAAATCCCTGTAATTTTTGGGAACTCCTAAATAAACTCCAAAGATAATTTTTTCTCAAATAATTTAATTATTAAATGGTGTCAAACAATATCAGAATAATTGTACTCTGGTACTCGTAATATTTACACTCCGTGAAAACACTTATTTAGGAAGTCAGTAAAAATATTCGATTTCTTCAAACTAAGTAAAATTCAAATTAGGAATTTGTTTAAGGAATGGAGGTGTATATTGGTAAGTTTTAAAGCATTATAACTAAAACATGACGTTTTGCAAGGTGATAACACCACAACAACAACAACAAAGTCCTCCACATGAATATTCACCCTTTCACTTTGCTCACTTTAGTCACTTCAAAGTCATACTCCCATTCAACCCAAGAAGGGGTTTATCACCCTTAATTCCTCCACATCTATTTGGGTCTTGCTCTCCCTCTCTTCATGGTCTCTTCTCCCCACCTCTAACTCGTCTAATAGGTGTATCATTCGGTCTTCTACGCACATGTCCAAACTATCACAATCGAGACTCTTGCATCTTATCTTCTATAGGTGTTACTCCCACATTTTATCTGATATCTCATTCTTCAAGTGGTATTATCCGGTATGTCCATACATCCAACGCAACATATGCATCTATGTCATAGTCATCTTTTGAATGTGACATTGTTTCACTGTCCAACACTCTACGCCATACATTAATGCATATCTAATTGTGGTTCGGTAAATTTTAACCTTCACTCTAATTGGCATACTTGGATCACATAAAAATCCTGACGCCCTCTTCTATTTCGTCCACTCTGCTATGATTATATGGGATACATCTTCATCTAGTTCATTGTCTTTCTGAATTATGGAGCTTAAGTAACGAAACATATCACAGAATGGTATCTCCTTTCCATCAAGGGTAATCCCACCGTTATCCTACTTTTACCTCCACCAAACTTGCATTCCATATACTCAGTATTGCTTCAACTCAATCTGAATCCCTTGGTCTTTAATGTTTGTCATCATACTTCCAACTTTGCTTTAATACTCGATTGTGTCTCATTAATCAATACAATATCGTCGGCAAACATCATACACCACAGTATATGTTCTTGAATTGATTTCGTAAGTTCATTTATGACTTGAGCAAATAAGAAAGGACTCAAAGACATTTCTTGGTGCACTTCGATAGTAATAGGGAACTCGACAATCCTCCCTAAACTAGTGCAGACACTTGTAGTACAAGCATATTACATATCCATGATGATGCTGATATACTTACGTGATATGCCTTTTCTAGTTAGGGCTCACCAAAGGACTTCTCGAGGTACCCTATCATATTCATTTTCTAAGTCAATGAAAACTAACTGTAGACCCTTTTGTGTCTCTATACTTCTCCGCAACTTGTCTAAAAAGGTGAACGGTCTCTGTTGTTGAGCATTTAGACATAAAACTGAATTGATTCTTCAAAATTTTCACACTTCTTCAAAATCTTTTCTGAATCACTCGCTCTTAAAGTTTCATGGTGTGACTCATAAGCTTAATCCCTCGATAGTGGGCATATTCTTGTACATCACCCTTATTTCTAAATAGGCGAATAAGAGTACTCTTCCGCCAACTTACTCGCATTTTGTTGTTTCTCCAAATAATGTTTAAGAAACGTGTTAACCACTCGATTCTGCTATCTCCCAAACTTCTACAAGCCTCCATCGGTATCTCATGTGGACCCACTGCATTCTTTCGCCTCATCTTTCTCAGAGTCTCTTTAACCTTTTCCGTTTGGATCCTTCCAATGTGAAAACACGATAAAAGAAAACATTTTCATCAGCTGCCTCTGCATGTTGCCCTATCCTTTAGCATGCTCATAACATAGCCTTAAAGAGTATGAAGGATTTTGTAAGGTGATGTGTATGTTTATTTTGAAAGTTCCAACACAGACTAACAATAAAGATTGTTTACAAGATTCTTATTCTCTGTGCTTGGGAGTTTGATTATAATTCTATAATCATTTTGTGTTCCATTGGAGGAGGACAATGATAGTATGAGGTACTTATTTATATTTTGTGTTTTTCAAATGCAGGGAATGTATTTGCATTTGTGTTGTTCGTATCGCCCATGTAAGTCCACAACACCAAACCTTAATATAGAAGCTAGAACATGTACTCATGTTGTATGTGTGGGTTGTGGGATTGATTTTGAGTATCCCACATAGCTTACTAGGTTATGACTCTAATTGTTGGTTTAAGGTAAATCTTGCATCTTGAGGATTCTTTTGTGGCAAGTAAGGCCTAATTTAACATAGGACTAAAGAATAATCCAATGGTAGTCTGGGAGGCATCATTTGTGATGGAGCCAAAGAATCACTATTTTTGGCTCGGGAATATGATGGAATAAAGCAAAATGACTCACTAAAGTGTCTGCGTTTCTTTGTTATGAAGCTGCGTACATCCGACCCCCCTTACCCTACCGTAGGTGGGAGACTTTGCGGCAGTGGGAAATGATGATGATGATGATGATGATGATGATGAGTCTGGGGAGGCATTAGCCTACGTGATGGTTCGGGACAGCCCATTGGGGTTGTGTGTTGAGTATGCGGCACCAGTTGTCTAGGAGATCGGAGTCTAGTATATAAGTGTGAGGCAAACTCACCTCTTGAGGATACTTTTGGAATGAGGTAGGTCCCGTTTAAATGTTGAATACTTAAGTTGACGTCACAAATTTCTCTTGCAGACCAACATTCAAGAGAATAATCAGATGCCACTCAACAGAACAGTTTTCTGGATTACCTTATATCTATGCTCTGTTGAATTGCTTAATATGTCTTTGGTATGGCACGCCAATTGTGACTCCGGGCATCATATTGGTTTTCTCTGTGAATTCCATTGGAGCCGTTTTCCAGTTAGTTTATATCAGCATCTTCATCATATATGCAGATGCGGCAAAAAAGGTTAGTTCTCCTTCCTACTATCCTCCTTTCATTTTTAGATGCAACATGCCAAGGGGCAGAAGAATTAAGAAACATATATGAAGCCTTTAGTTTCTGAAATTGCCCGTTTTTGAGAAACTTCAATAAATGCTTCATTTGCGTCTTCAAATTTGACTTCTTCATCTTTGTGGCCTTTGAGTTTGTTATGTCCCCATGTTTCCTCCATCTTCTCTTTCAGTTCAACAGACTTAATCGACAAATAATTTGAAAGTATAAACTTCTCAAAACACAAAACAATGAAAATAATTTTTGAAGCAAAATGTTCCCAATCTGAGTAGATTTCAATTTGGGGTCAACGGATTGGGCATAGAGAAAGTGATGGACATGAAGGGTTAGAAGTAGGTCAAGTAGTGGGGAAAGGGGAGGGTGGATATTTCGTGGGTGGATGAGGGAGGATATTTAACTTCGGGTGAGGTGATGGGTTGGATTAATTAAGGGTAGTAAAATGGGTGTGAGTGTATTGTAGTCAATGTGGTTACTTTTTATTATCAAAAATAGAAGTGTGGCAGTGATAATGAAACTGCTGAAAAGGGAAAGTGTTGCAATTATTTAAGAGCGGATGAAGTATTTCTGAACATCCTGAGTGCCTGTTTGGGACAACTTGTGGGTGCCGGTGCTTTCACATTTAAAAAACGCTTATGTACTGTTGAAAACACTTTTTCCATGCCGGATTGCCCTGCCAAAAACGCTTCTTTTTTATTAAGCAAAAGTAGTTTTCTTCTTCTAAGAAGGACTTGTTCCTTGAAAATAAGTCATCCCAAATTCAGTCTTATTGAATTTGTTGTATTTTGGAATGGTGTGACGTAAAACACCAAAATGGTTTGTTGCAGTTAAAAATGATGGGGTCGGTTCTGGGCATTTTAGCTGTATTTGCGCTTATAGCTTCTGTCAGCCTGTGTATATATGAGCCTCCGGGTAGACAGATTTTCGTCGGATGTTTGTCTGTCCTTTCTCTCATCTCCATGTTCGCTTCTCCGCTCTTTATCATTGTAAGTTGGCCCTGGAACAGTACACCCGTGTTTTCATATAGCTTACGTCCTCTCTTTTTAGACCTGTTAATTTCATTTTGCTGAACTGTTTTGTGTGTATGTGCAGAATATGGTGATCAAGACGAGAAGTGTGGAATACATGCCATTTTATCTCTCACTTGCTACCTTTCTGATGAGCCTTTCTTTTTTTGTCTATGGGCTGTCCGTGCATGATATATTTATTTCTGTAAGTAATACTACGTACAATCGTATTTTCACTTTCATTCCCAAATTCTTACACAATACATTTTTCTGGATTTAAAAGCCAATCCAAATGAGGCCATAGTAACTCTTAGCTTAGAAGGCCATAGGGGAGCAGTAGCTTTGTTATTCAACATACCACTTTTAGAGAAGGTCCACCTTTTAAATGTGCAACTCCTATTGTAAGAGTTTTTTGTAAAGTATATGTATTTTGGGTATATAATCAGGCCCCAAATGGGATTGGAGCAATTCTTGGGGTTGTACAGTTGGTTTTGTACTTTTGGTACAGTGAAAGATCCCAGGATGAGTCAAGAAGGAAGCTGCTAGAGTCTTGTGCATGAAAAACAACTGCTGTTGGCAATCAAAATCCGATTTGTTCCTGGAACCACATAGTTCCTCCCCCGGATTTTTTTTACTTTGGCAGAGCCTGTGAAACGGTGTGGGATAGTGATGCAAACAAAATGCAAATGTGTTGTACTTGTGCTCTAGGAGTCGACCATGCAGCTCTAGAGTGTAATAATATATACAGAGTATCTGTGAACACATGGATAAGAACTGATTGAAAGCTCACATTTAAACGTTGCGGATTCCCAGCTGAGTTCATTCTGTAACACTATCAATCCCCTTCCCTGTCACACTTTTTCCTTTGGTGCAGTGTGTTCTTGCCTTCTCTTGGTGTTTGTACCATTGGGTTCCTGAAAAATGATGGATATTTGTTTTGGTTTTGTCTTTACAATGAGGAAAGAACTCAAAGAAGGAAGCGTGAGAATTAGGAAAGGTGAGAAGAATTAATAACCTGGGCTGGCTGGCAAACTTTGTGTGAGAAGCGAGTGATGTGTTTAGGAGAATACAACACCAAGTCCTACGGACTAATAAAATATGAAACATAGGGGGTGTTTGGATCTGATTTTTAAAATTGCTTCTGCTCTTTCAGAGAGCAGAAGCAGAAGTTGGAGTGTTTGGGTGAAAATGCAGAAGTGATTTTGGTGCTCTAATTTACTCCTAGAATCAGTTTTTTAGAAGTTGGGGTTACCAGCTTCTGAAAACTGATTCTGATTCTGCTTCTGCTTTAAAAAAGAAGTAGAAGCAAAATCAGTTTCAAACACCCCATAGTGAGTCCAACTTTAGAATGTTTTTAATTGAAATGTAATTTGGGTCCAACTTTAGAAAGTTTTTAAATGAACTGTAATTCTCTGATCTGGCAGAGTACAATTAAAAACATCTGCGGATGAAAATTCTGGGGCACCATGGTATTAATTTAGTGAAAATGTGAAATGCTTGGCTCCCAATGGATTGGGTTGGTTAAAGTATGGAGAAAATTGATCAAAAAGCAATGTCATATGGGTGGACTTGGGCCGGGCCGGGGCCGGGTCGGGCCTAGGCCCGGGCGGGCCGCCGGTTCAGAATAGTTGGGCCCAGGACCGGCCCGGGCCTCGGGCCACTTCCTATTTTTTTTTCTAATTAATCCCCTAATACCCCCCTCACCCCTACCCCCCTCACCACCCCAAATGGCCCAAAACACCTAGCCCAACCCTGAAAAATAAAAAAAAATTGAAATAAATAAATAAATAAATAAAAGGCCCGGAACTGGGCTTGGCCCGGCCGGTTCATCATTTGGTGGACCTGAGCCCGCACCGTAAAATCACCGGGTTGGGCCTACCCGGACCGGTCCCTTGCTGGGCCACCGGGCCGGGCCAGGCCGGAACAGTACCGATCCTGCGCCAGTTCCGGGTCGGGCCACCCGACCCGAGTCCACCTCTACAACGTCATTTCTTGCATGGAATAGTTTTAACTTTTAAGTGAACTTTCATGAATAAAGTGGCAGGCTACCTTAATGGACATGGTGCATTGGTGCATTCATGAAATATATTTTCAAGAAGAGTTGGACTTGGGGTACACACTTTTTGTGTACACACTTTTTACATATGTCTGTGTAAGGTTTTTTTATGTCTGTACAGACATAACGTATTTTAAAAATACGTTATGTCTGTACAGACATAAAAAAACCTTACACAGACATGTGTAAAAAGTGTGTACACCAAAAAGTGTGTACCTTTAGAATTTTTCTTTCAAGAATGTACTTTATAGTTTAACCGTCGCATGCAAAAGACCACGTATTGGCCGGGTAAAGTTTGGAATGCAGATCCAAAAATTTAGTACAAAGATTTGCCTGCGTACAAGCAATACATCTTAAATAGGATTAAATAGATTTTAAAATTTTAAAATAGGAGTGATATGTTTTTTTCCTGAAATAGGAGTAACATGATACTCTGGAATATTTACTGTCATCTTGTAGTAATTATTGTCAAATAGTTGCAGTACTAGGTATTATAAACATGGCAATATTTACTATCATTGATGGTAATATTTTTCAATCATAATATTAGTTTTCAATCATGGCAGTAATGACTCTTATTTCGTGAAGAAATATAGCAATCCTATTTTGAAATTTCAAAACTTATTTACTCCTATTTATCACAATTTTTGAACAATACTTCTTATGGCGCGCAGGTAGGGGAGAGCGTCGGACGGGTTCGGGTTGGACGGGTTGAGATTTGGTAAACCCGTTCAGTTATTGGATTTGTAATTAGAAACCCTACCCTATCAAAAAGAATTATCGGACTATTCGGGTTGCACAATTTGGATTCCGATCGGGTTGAATCGGTTTTTGCGGTCATTCGGGTTATTATGTACCTATGTTGAAATCGTAAAAATAAAGTGGTAATTGATTAAAACCCATTAAAAGTCATAACTTTATAACATTCAAAGTAAAAGTTTGTACAAATATAGTAATAGATGTTTTAACATGCATAATAATATATCAAAAATATACTCGTACATAATAGGATGAATAGCAAGCTGTACTTGCAAGTCTGCAGTATAGCTAGTGAGCAAGAGTGACAATTCCCAATTCCAAAATCCAAATACATAAATACATAATGCAGTTCCAAAATAGTAAACAAAACATATAGAAAGTAGCAACTGGCAATTGGCAAATTTTAACAACATTCAACTTCAAGTGTTTAGATCTAGTTTCATGTTTCCCGGTTCCATCTTGGAGAGTTGGATCGGAGCATAACAGCTAGCAGCAGCCACTTAGCCAATCATTTTATTTGTTCCTATTTACATGACAAGGAAAAATATAAGTTTCATGAAAACACAAAGTCTTAATTATTGGGACTTGGGAGTTGGGAGCTATCAAAATTCAAAACTATGTAGAATCAGATTTGGCTCAGATTTTGTTTCACCTCACAAAAAATGGGGGCATAAAAAACTATATAAAAATAAAATCAACACCAACACATCAATTTTATTTTTAGTGGAAGCTATCATCATTGCCAAAATAAACAAACAATTAATGCAATAACTGATAAATACATTTGCAAATTCCAATAGTTCCAACAAGGCAACAAGTAAGAAGTGTATATTTTGGCTCAGATTGTTTATTCACTTCACAAAAAATGATGGCATACAAAACTATATAGAAATAGAATCAACACCAACCCATTAATTTCATTTTTTGGTGGAAGTTATCATCATTGCCAATATATGCAAGTATGCAACACTTAATTTATAAACAATCAATACATTTGCAAATTCCAGTAGTTCCAACAAGGCAGCAAGTAAGAAGCGTATATTTAGGCTCAGATACTTTATTCATTTCACTAAAAATGGGGGCATACAAAATTATATAGAAATAGAATCAACGCCAACCCATTAATTTCATTTTTTGGTGGAAGCTATCATCATTGCTAATATATGCAAGTATGCAACACTTAATTTATAATCAATCAATACATTTGCAAATTCCAGTAGTGCCAGCAAGGCAACAAGTAAGAAGCGTATATTTAGGCTCAGATTATTTATTCACTTCATTAAGAATGGGGGCATACAAAACTATATATAAATAGAATCAACACCAACCCATTAATTTCATTTTTGGTGGAAGCTGTCATCATTGCCAATATATGCAACGCTTAATCTATAATCAATTAGTATAGAGAGAAACAAGATTACCATGTCTTGTTGTACAAACACACTAATTAGGTGAAATTGTACTAATGAAACAACAACACTTCCATTTACCATCATAGCAGCAGAGTTATGCTTTTGCAGCTAGAACATTCACAGAATGACAGAATCATAGCATATCATATCATTAGTGAAGTAACATATTACATATTTAAAAGATAAAGGAAAACTTTTACTATTATCTGAACAAGAGAAGGGCCTCCACCAACATTGCCATCAGTTAATTATGCATTGAAAACACAACATTAAGTTAACAATAAGTTGAAATATAAAATTTGAAAACTGAATGTGTAAAAGCTTGTACCTGTTTCCAACCTATCTACCTCTTCAATGTTTTCTTCTATTGAGACAGGTTGATTGGACATCCTTAACCAATCTTGAGCACATATGAGGGCTTCCACAAATTTGGCACTTAGTGAACTCCTAAAGCAGTCTAACACTCTTCCACTTATACTAAAAGAGGACTCAGAAGCTAATGTGGAAATAGGAACAACAAGAATATCTCTTGCCATCTTAGATAGAATGGGAAACCTCTCACCGTTAAGCTTCCACCATCTCAATATGTCAAATTCACTGTCCTCTTCAATTATGTTCTCACTCAAATAAGTTTCAACTTCAATTTTTTTCAAGCCTAACACCCCACTGTCTTGTTTTTGTTTTTTCAACTAGGCTTTCAATCTGGAGACAGGCCTACCCCCGGTTGATTCAGATTGCAAAGGAACAACATTTGGGGTTAAAAGGGAGCTTAAACTAACAGAGCCATCATAGTTTGTAACATAATCACTATACAACTCATTCAACCCCAACTTTATCTTTTCAAAGAAGGCCTTACCTATCTTTTCCTCATACAACGTGTTGGGATATTAATTGGGACGAAGGCCCAATACCCGGCCCAAAGGCCACTAGGGAGAACGGGCCCAGGAAGAGATGTAACCCGAACGGGAACCGAGGGTCCATAATAGTTCACTCGGGTCGCGAACGGGGAACGGCTCACATGATATACTTGAGGCAGATTGACAGGACACCAGACAGGATCACCATTCCGCTGCCTGAACGGGCAGCCTGCAACTGGCAAAGTGCATTAAATGCTAGAGGATGACGTCAGCAAGTGGAAGCATGAGCGTTCAAGTGGCTGGATTAGCAACCAATTAACATGGAGCACCCCATACCCCCACCTACCCCTTTTTAGTATAAATAGGGGTATTAATTACATTGTAACGGGTTAGCATTTTGATACTTAAGGCCTAGAATAGCTTTCTCACTCTTTTTCTTACATTAATCACTATTCCGACGTGCCGTTTGGGAAGTTTCCTGTGTAATCAACAAATTACTTAATACAAGTGGGCTTTTGAGCACAATATTACTCAGCTTTTATATTTTCTTTTATCCTCGACCTATTTTACACGTCCTTAATATCCAAAGCGGGTGTTGGGCTTTCGGATCTACGGGACTAAACCTCAACATTGGCGCCGTCTGTGGGAAACTTGAACGGAAAGTTTTCAAACCAACCATTTACCCAAACATCAGCCTACTATCAAGATGCTCAGAATCACCTCTCATCATACCAATGGAAGTTCGGAGCGATGCGGAGGGAGCAAGACTCCGGGGAGCTGTACCTCCCAAGGACAATCCAGCCGGGGATCTTACCAACACTTTGATGGGAACTTCTTTATCCCCCAAAGAACTAAGGAGGAACCCCCACGCCATGCGAGATCTAGCCCAAGTAATGCAGCAGATGTCAGATGAGCAAGACGGGGGGCAGTCCAGCTACACAGGGGAAACCAGGTACACAACCTCGTCCCCACTCCGACGGATGCAACCATTTGATGAGGAGACCACAGATACATAAACAACCAGGGCTTCGGCCCATTCACGAGCCCATCGGGGAGATCACCGGAGGACTCACACAGCTAGGGACAGGCAGCACACTCCCAGTGACCGCACCCCGACCGGGTCCCGAGCCAGATTCCACTATGGTGGAGTTGGGCATCGTTTCCATTATGAAGAACGTGATGGCACCAGATTCATACGGAGACATCGAAATCAGATAACACCCCTACCGGAAGAGGATCGGGAGTTTGTTGATCTAAGAACTCCACCACCACCTCACCTAACGGCCTAGGAGGAAGAAATGGTCGAAATGAGGAGGTAGATGACTGAAATGAGAGATTAGATGGACAGGACACCCCTACAATCCACCCCGGTACGAGCCGGGATCACTTCCCTTTCACCCGGGAAATAATGAATGCTGAAATCCAGAGGGATGCCAAACCACCAACCGGTCAGACATATGACGGGGAGGGAGATCCCCACGTGCACTTGAGAAGTTACCAAGGAGGGCTCATGCTGTTGGGAGCAACAGAGGCACCCATTTGCCGAGTTTTCTTCAGCACGCTCAGGGGGCCCGCCCAGGAGTGGTTCGGGACCCTGCAGCCCAGATCGATCGGCAGTTTTGCCGAATTGTCATCCTTATTCTTGGCACAATTTGTTTCCAGTGCCACCCCAAAGCGGCACTTCAGTTACCTGACCAGTGTTAGGCAGGGACCAAGGGAATCCATCAATCAGTTTCTGAAAAGATGGAGGGACGAAACCCTAAAGGTCGGAAGCATGACGGAGGATACGGCAATCACCTTGTTTACTGATGCCCTCCGGACCGGAGAAATGTACAAGGACTTGAAGAAGAATCTGGGCATGGCATATGCTGAAGTACTGGATAGGGCCCGAAAACATGCAGCACTTGAGGAAGAGATCGTGATCAGGGATAAGGTGGCTACACCTTCTGCACCAACAAAATTGGTCGATCGGCTGGGTCATATCCCAGCGGACGCACCCCCTCCAAAGCCAGGGCGCTTCACCCCTCTTATCCTTTCTACTGCGACCATTTTCCAGCACGAGAAGGACATCATTCACCCTCCAACTGATACCAAATCTTTTATGGGATCAGATGAAAATGCCTTCTGTAAGTACCATAAACGGAAGGGTCAGCCACCCATTTATGTCGAGCAATACAGATTTCCATTGAAGAGTTGATCCAGCGGGGTCATATGGATAAGTATGTGAATAAAGACCCGAACGCGGTAGGCCCCCCAAGCAGTTCAAAAAACCCAACAATTGGAGACAGGATGATCAGCGAGACCCTGAGCCTAGAAATGATGCGTACATCCCTCCCAGGGATGAAGCGGAGGGTTCGGGGAACCCGGGGAAAAAGCCAAGGATGGAAGTAAAAATGATTTATGGAGGAGCAGAGACAGGAGATACGAATGCCAAATGGAAACGTTTCGAGCAAAGTCTGTTGGTGGCATCTGTCTCCACCCCCCACAGAAGAAGAGCAAGATTGAACCCATCACGTTCAGACCTGCCGAACTGCCTACATCACCAAGTCCGTACAGGGACGCACTGGTGGTGAGTATGTGTATCGATGATGCTCTCGTTCACCGGGTGTTGGTGGGCACAGGAAGCAGTGTTATTGTCCTATATTTATGGATTTCGAGACCATGAATCTGAGGAAGGATCAGTTGAAACCCCTGAAAACACCTTTGGCGGGATTCACGGGGAATTGCATTGATGCAGAAGGAACCATCTCCCTTCTGGTCGAAATCGGGGATGAGGCGCATCGAGCTGCTGTCCATATGACATTCGTGGTTGTAAACATTGACTGCACCCACAACGCCATACTAGGCCGACCGGGCTTGGAAGATTTGGAGGCGATCGCTTCCGTTCGGCACTCCTGTATAAAATTCCCAACCGATACTGGTGTGGGGGTAGCCCGAACGGATCCAACCACGACCCGGATTTGCTATCAAGAAGCGATGAAAAAGATGAATATCCGGGGCATGCGCGTTAAAAGCATTGAAGTGGAGGCTCAAACCTATGAATTTGTGGCGCGCCCTGAGCCGACAACATTGTTAGAACAAATTGAGCTTGACTCGCCCTCCGACCGAAGGGTCGCGATCGGGATGGATCTAGAACCAGAGACCAGAGAAGGAGTGATTGCCGCACTAAGGGAATTCCAGATCCTGTTTGCACGAGGGCCAGAAGATATGTCGGGCATCGACCCAGAAATTATTTGCCACAAGTTGGCCGTTCGGCCGGAGGTTAAACTGGTACAGCAGAGGAAAAGGTACCAGTCAGCCGCACGACGTGAGTTCACGAAGGCAGAGGTGGCCACACATCTGAAGATCAAGCACATTAAGCCAGTCATACATGTGGAATGGTTATCCATTGTGGTTCTGGCTCCGAAGGGGACAACCTGGAGGATGTCTGTAGACTATTCCGACCTGAATAAGGCATGCCCAATGGATCCCTATCCAGTACCCAGAATTGATTTACTGGTGGAAGAAATTGTCGGGTGCGAATTGTTGAGCTTCGTGGATGCCTTTCGGGGGTATCACCAGATCTTCATGCACCCAGATGATGCGGAAAAAACAACGTTCGTTACCTCGGACGGTGTATTCTGTTATATCGTTATGCCGTTCAGGCTAAAAAATGTCATGGCCACATTTCAAAGAATGATTGGGATGTTGTTCAAAGAAGTCTTGGGGGTCACCATGGAAGCCTATGTGGACGACATCCTGATCAAAAGCAGAAAGAAATAGGAGCATGTTCAGGATATGAGGTAGGTGTTTGAGATCATGAAGAAAGTAAACATGAGGTTGAAACCCAAGAAGTGTGCCTTTGAAGTCCGGGGAGGCAAATTCTTGAGGTACATAATGAGCGAACGGTGAATTGAACCTAACACTGAAAAAGTAAAGGCAATTATGGACATGGAGGCTCCAAGGAACCTGAAAGAGGTTCAGAGATTAATCGATCGGTTGGCGGTCCTAAGCAGATTTTTATCCAAACTAGCCGACCGAGCAATCCCATTTTTCCAAATCATGAAAAAACCAACCTGTTCGAGTGGACGGCAGAATGTCAGACAACATTTGAAGATTCCAAAACATACTTGTCCTAACCTCTGGTCTTGACTAAAGTTGATCCGATCTTGCAACAGCCGTGATGGAGGAAATACATGAGGGAATTTGTTCGAGCCATCAAGGGCCAAAGACACTGGCAAGAAAGATCATCCTGCAAGGGTACTACTGGCCGACCATTCAGCAGGATTGCTCCGCCCACACCAAGAAATGTAAAGTATGTCAACAATATGCTCCTGTTCCCGGTCGGCCAGCCAATTTTTATTCACCAATGACTACAGCGTTGCCATTCGCTAGGTGGGGGATCCATTTGCTATGGCCCCTACCCATAGTGCTTGGGAGGAAGAAGTACATCATCGTGGGGATCGATTATTTCACCAAATGGGTGGAGACCAAACCTTTGGCTAGCATCACGGACTTTCAGAGTCAGAAGTTTGTTTGGCAGAACATCATTTGCCAATTCGGTCTCCCAGAGTAAATCATCACCGATAATGGCAGGCAGTTCGTAAGCAAGTGTTTCGTACAATATCTAATCAAGTGGGGGATAAAGCACTCTAGGGCATCAGTGGCCTACCCCAAGGAAAATGGCCAGGTGGAAAATATGAACAGGACGATCAATGGGTGGGATAAAAAAGAAGCTTGAACATTTCTCCTCCTCATGGCCCGATTAGCTAAACTATATCTTATGGACTTACCGAACGACCTCAAGGACAGCCACTGGGGAAACCCCGTTCGCACTAGCATATGGCTTTCAGGCCAAAGTCCAAACAGAAGTTCTAGTGCCCACATACCGAACGATTCATTTTGATCCCGAATGTAATGAAGACACTTTGCGGGCAGAACTGCATTTTATTGAGGAAAGGAGGGATCTTGCGGCAAGAAGGATCGAAGAGTACCAAAGAGCCACCCGGAGATACTTCGATAAGCAAGTCAAAATCCGTTCAATCGAAGTAGGAGACTTTGTTCTCAGAAAAAGGGAAAAGAGAAAGCCGCTCGAGAGCGGAAAATTGGCAAAAAATTGGGAAAGCCCGTATCAAGTTTGGAAGAAATACACTTCAAGGATGTTCGGCCTCAAAACCATAGAAGGCCGTTCGGTAGGAACCTGGAACATTGAGCACCTGAGGAAATTCTATCAATAAAAACGGCTATTTCCACCTCTTACAAAAAAAAAAGAGGGAGACATAACTTCCAGAAAAGCCTCACTTCGACCATAAACATTGAGAACCATTCTGGATGACCGAATGGGGATCTATGCTATGGCCTGGAGGGAGCCATCATCTCAGCTAAAATTTTGACCCTACGCTCTGAACAAATAAAGGAAGGGATCAAAACGGCTTGGAGGTGATGTCAAAACCATTAGTATGGACGAACCGAGCGGCATTTGGTAACACGAATTAACCGAACGGGGGATCGGAACTATGGTTTTTAAATCTCACCTCAATCATTAGCTTCGACGAACCACGACGACATGGGATCGGAGGGTGGAATCCAAGCTATTGATTTGGAGGTAAGTCTCCATTTTAGCTATAGGCAGGAAATGACCCGAAGAGGAGATCCTACTTATAGTTTGAAAGTGGACATCTCAAACCCTTAGTATGGATGATCCGGATCGGAGAAAACCGGACGATTTAGCATCGGAACTATGGGTTTGGAAGATGAAAAGAACGGTAAAATAGTGTAACACTTGAGATTTAATTTAAAATGATTAATAGTACTACTCATACCAACAAGGTGCATCTCCTTTTAAGGGAACTCATTAGCCAAGAACTCCAAAGTTAAGTGTGCTTGCACGGGAGTAGTCTTGGGATGGGTGACCCCCTGGGAAGTTTCTCAGGGTGCGCATGAGTGAGGACAAAGTGCGCGGTAAAGGCTCGTGGTGGTTTGTGAGGACAGTACTATTGGTCTAGAGTAGCTACCTCGGGTCCTGCGAGGCCAGGGTGTTACAAATGGTATCAGAGCAACCATGCGACAGTGTGCTGATCCGTTGGATATCGGGCGGGCACTTAGCAGGGGAAAAGATTATGGGATATGATTGAGATTGGTTTATGGGCGCAACGAGGACGTTGCGTTCCTAAGTGGGGGTGATTGTAACACTTGAGATTTAATTTAAAAGGATTAATAGTACTACTCATACCAACAAGGTGCATCTCCTTTTAAGGGAGCTCATTAGCCAAGAACTCCAAAGTTAAGCGTGCTTGCACGGGAGTAGTCTTGGGATGGGTGACCCCCTGGGAAGTTTCTCAGGGCGCGCATGAGTGAGGACAAAGTGCGCGGTAAAGGCTCGTGGTGGTTTGTGAGTACAGTACTATTGGTCTAGAGTAGCTACCTCGGGTCCTGCGAGGCCGGGGTGTTACAAATAGCATGATTGGAAAATATCTGAAAGAACAGATCTTTATTCTTCGGCACTACCGGGCGGGAAATACAAGGAAGATACGAGGGCCATAAAGTCATACCTTAAGGGCCTCAAGATGACCTACCTACCTCCACCAGGTCGGTCCAGTGTGTCAAGTTGGTGAAGCTAGGGGAGCCTTCAAAAACGTGCTGCACCACATGGACCCTGGTATTTCGCCAAACAGATACCTCCCTTCTGCTCGAGGCCCCATGTTGGAGAACTCCACAAACATCCAATCTTCGACCGACATGTTGGCAAGAGCTGGACCCCCTGACTTAGCAGGCGGAGGAGTAGACTTCCTGGGCTCAGACTCCGGATTGGTCAAGTCAACTATATGATCAATCGGGACGAGCTCGTTACTGCCATCGGCCCGGCGCCTTTTTAAGGCCTGTTCACTATCACCCCAGGCTTCAACGGTTAGTTTTTCTTTCCCTTTCCCAATGGGAACCGTTGAGGTGGAAGAAGGGGTGGGACGTTTGGCCTCGGCTGAAGGGATTACACATACACAAAGTAAAATCAAGGTAAGATGCCAGAATTGAGGGACAGACAAGTCAAACAGTCTAAAAGAAACAAAGGCTTACCAATGCCCGCAACTAGAATCTTGGAAGGGGTGACATAGGCCCCTAAATTCTTCGAACACCCCAGACGAAGCCGATCGTACTAGCAAAGGAGGGCAGCATCCAGAATAGGTGCAATATATTTGGCCGGGTAAGTATTCCACCGGTCGAGGAACGGAAGCGGGTTACCCACATGAACTAAGAAGAACCGTTCTTCCCATTTTTCGGGAGCAGTAGGATTATCCGTGAATAACTGACGATCAGGGCGAGCAACCATCATCAAGTACCTGGTAGTCCAGTATGGCTGATAGCTGTAATCATATAGAAACAAGTCAACATTAGGGGGAATCCCCAGATCGTGACACCGGATGATGAAGCCGATCAGAATTCGGTAGGTGTTGGGCACAAATTGGGCCGAAAGTACAGAGACCCGACGCAAGAAATCTACAATAAACGGATGTAGGGGGAAGCAAAGCCCGGCTGCTAGACCATCTAGATGCATCATAACATGTCCCGATCGGTGCCTCATGGGGTGCTTAATAAAACCCGCATAAAATTTCCTAGGAGGGGGGCAGGAATTGGCGAATCCGCTGTTCGGCGTCTTCAGGAAGGCATTGGCGCTGCCTCCTTATGCAATGGAAGTGCAAAGAGATGTGAGGGGGAGTTCGGGCATCCCTTTTTCTTAAGTGACAAGGTCATCGCCCGATGTATAGCCATCATCTGGGAGCGGCTGGTCGGCATGACAGGATACAGAGGAGTTGATTGAATCCGATAGTTGTGATGAAGAATCCCACGCCTTATTAGTATTGTTTTTTCCCCTAGGACGACGAATGAGCAGCATATCTTCTTCTTCTGAAGAGCTAGAGGAGAAGAACATAAAAGAAGGAAAAATCGCTACCAAGAATCCAAAAATTCTAGAGAGAGAAAGCTTATGAAACGCTAGAAAAGATTAAAGAAACAACAAGAAAAATGAGAAGGAAACACCTCTCTTCTTATACAAGAAAGTGCCGCCCAAAACCCCAATGCATATGGGACACGTGGCGACAGTAGTTGCGAGCAATAATGGCGTTTTCAAGCAACCAAAGAATCCCAAACGCCAAATGCCAAATCACGACCAGGGACCAATCCGTACTTTCGTCAAAAAAATTACGAAGGTAAACGGGAAGGAGTCAAGGGACGCAATCAGACGAAAACCACCCCGCACGAATAATTACCCAAATGGGGAGAAGATGGGAAAATAGTTAAAGTCCCATATAATAGACCAAACCCCGAAGGGGAGAACAAAGAAAAAACACGTGGAAGATAAATGGGCAAAAAAAAGGTCCTTTCTATTCATCGGCACTACTGGCCTCAAGTTACACTAGTAATTGGACAACACTATGTGTAAAAGTCTAAACTACTGGTCGGGGGCTTCCTTTTCACCTTCATCATCTTTGTCCTCACCCTCGTCCGAGGGGGGATCAGGCTCCTTTCCTGCCTCACGATCGGTGGCCCGTTGCAGGTCCCGTTGATATTTGTCGAACTGAGCCTCGACAATGGGGACCAGAGGAAGATCAGAAGACGTGACCAGTCTGCCCAGTAATTGTTGCAGCTTAGCCAAGAAGGGAAGCAAAATGTGCTGACAGTCCATGACATAAAGAGACTTGGCCAGGGAGTCGTTAAAATGCTTGCCCCGAGGGTCCCGATCAAGCAGATTCACTCCTTCTGTATGTCGAAGATCGCCCCGGGGAATTGCTCTAGATAAGCCCCAAAAACTACTGGGAGTTGTTGTCGGGCATACTCCTCCTTGATGGCGGCGAATTCATCAGAAGATTTGAATGCCTCCCGAACGGCGGACAGATCCACATTCACCTCAGTGGGACCGTCCGGGATGCAGGGGGCGTCTCCTCGAACTTAATCTGAGCGGCCTCAGCAGCAAAGACCTTAGCTTTGGAAACAGCCAGCTGAACCCGAAGCCCACCCAACTCATTCTCGAGCCTCTGCTTCTCTTCAGCAAAGGCTTTCTGTTTGTCCTCAAGGGTTGCAAGGGCGGCAGTGGCAGCCTGCTCGGCAGAAGTTTGAGTGATGATCAGTTCCCGTTCCTTGGCTAAGCGGGCCTCCCTCAGTTGCAAGCTGTACAGCCCCATCTACAATTCGTTCGGGAATAAAAGATGAGATGAGGAATGTGTGGTAAAGTATGAAACAAAGTACAGGGGAAACAAAGTACCTACAAAGCCATTAAGGCAACACATTCATCTACCCGATCAACCGGGAGATTAAGCAAGGGAAAATTCTTGAAAAGGCGGAAGTAGTCCAGATCTGGATCGTAGAGGAGTCGGCCTTCTCTAAGGTCTCGTGGACCGAATCTTCCAGAGAGATCCGCCTGATCTGTCCAGCAACATCGGCAGCAGTAGCCTGACCACCCCCATGCTCACATCCTGAGCAGCCTGGAATGCATCCGAAAGATGATGCAGCGGGTCTGACCCGAACGGGTTGTCTATCAGCATATCATCATCAAAGACCTATTCAAGGGAAACCTGCTGAATGGGTTGAGCAACCTGAGCAGGATGGGACTGATCGGTGTTCTGAGGAGCAGCAGTGGAAGATTTGGGGTGGCTATTCTTCTTAGCCTTCTTCCTCTTTCCTACTCCACCAGCAGCAAGCACACGACTGTCATCCATGGGAGCATCTGGGTTGGGAGCTGAAAAAAATAACAAAGGCGAAAGTTAGTACCGAGCGGTCTTGTCACGTGGGAAACTAAAGAGGGACGTTTCTCGCACGGGAAGGACCGCCCGACCCATGGCACTTGGTTTTCGGTCAAGTAAACCCAGGAATACGGACAATACCTATCCCGGCTTTGATGAGCTGATCAGGAGTCAAGTACTCCATAATGTTGCAGGTTTTGCCCTCCTCCATCGCAAAAACATCCTTGCAGATCTTCTCGGTAAGAACCTTTTCAGATTGATCTTCTCATCTAAATAGATTTGGTAGATGTCTCTAGCAATTGTCCATCTAAAAGGAATTTGAAAGCTAGGACAAGCTATAGAGATAAACATCCTAAACCCTTGTATGTCTACAAATCTAAATGCAAGTTCATCAATGATGATCATTTTAGCAAATGCTCTCCTAACATCACCTTGATCAAACACCCAATTCACTAACGACACTCCAGTATTTTAAGGTGTTGGATTACACAAGACTGGTTGGAAATTGAGAAGGGCTTGCCTAGTATCTTTTGAGCAAGGAATTTTCAGAGAGTTCAGTATGTGATTTTTAAGAGAGGAAGTGTCATGTTTCTTGGACTGACAACAATATGTTTTGGCACAATGTTTGCATTTTCCTTTAATAATGACACCATTACTATCTTTTATCTTGACAAAGTATTCCCCTATTATGGATCTGGACTCTACCACCTTTCTCTTTTTTCCAAAAACAAGCACATCAACATCATTTGTCTGCTGAGTGCTGGTGTTAGGCCCAACATCATAAGCTTCCACCATAGGTTCTTGAGAAATAGGAGTCATAGGAGGTTGAGAACTAGATGCAGGTATGGTAACAATACATTGACCTTCCATTTTGATAAGTATAGATAGTTCAAATACCTCAATGCAATCAACACATTGAACACATAAATGACATAATCACATATTGACTATCGCAAATACTTTTATGCATTCACAGTAAAGTCTGGAACAATTAACAATGTGATATACAGAAGGATATAAGCAGTAGGCTTATTCTCTTCTCTACAGACTTAGAAGATACTAATTCACCCTAACTACTCGTTTGAGTGTTTGAGTACAAAAAGGTAACTTCAACAGTTGTGAGCCAGAATATATGAAATATGAATCATCATGTTTACTCATAAAATTATATTCAGCCATCATCTTATTTAGCAGTTCAGAATACAAATGTATCAAGGCATAAAGCTTCACATTAATAGACATCATAGATGCATCACATTTTACAAATCCATAGTGAAATAGGTATCAAAAATAGGCAAATAGAGGTATCAGGCTTCACATTAACAGGCATCACCATCTCACAGATGCATCACAATTTACAAGACCATAGTCAAATAGGTATAAAAACCGTCAAACATAGGTATCACTGTATCAGGCTTCACATTAATATAACAGGCATCATCAGGGCAATGAGGCTTACATTTTACAAATCTATTGTAAACAGGCTTCCACTATTCATGAATGAGTAAGTCACAATTACACAAGTAATTTTTTTTTTAAACCCGATAGGCAAACCACCAAAATCAGTGGGGCAAACTCTAGGGAACGTTTGCCGGATATTATAAATAAAAGACTACAAATATAGCAAGTGAGGGGGACGAAGCCTGAACCTCAGAAAAGGCACTCCCTTTTCGTAAAAAGAAACAATTAAACAAAATAACTCCTAAAGTCAAAAAACATATGGAATAGAGTCAGCATCAAGCTTAAGAGCTCCTCCAAGTAAATGTGGAATCATATCTCCTTGTTTCCAAGAAAAAGGTCCACTAAGGTCCAAAATCACAACTAATATGGCTGCCTTGTTTGCTTGAGACGGTATAATTGAAAAGGCCCAATCTCGCCCGTTTATAGACCGACCCAATTCCAGAATCTTCGTATTAGGAACCTCCGCTACCACATTAGGAAACCGCAGACCTTTCGTCCATCTCATTGCATGCCTGAAGATCTCTTCCTCTCCCTTCGAAAAACCAGAGAACGGAAATCCAACTGCAGCTACCACATTCCCCGCCTGATCTCGAAGTAAGAAGCCATCCGCTGATTTCCCCTGTTGCCGATAAACACACCAATTGAGCTTCACCTGCCCCAAACCCGGCTTGATCCATCGGAAAGTTCTAGGCCTCGTCATCCTGAGGTTCACAGGTATCATCCCTACTCTTCTTATCCTTTCATCTCCCTTTAATTTGTCATGCGCACCACATCATCTTATCATATATTTACATATTTGATGCACCACACTACTCTGACTTGGTTCCGATCCAGCAAAAACATGTTCCCAATAAATCTTCCAAAGATGCCAAGTAATTACACCAGGTAGTACTGAGATATATACTGAATCCATAGATTTTCCTGATACTCCAATCCACCATTTCATCAGATTTAGCTTAATAGTGTTCGCAATTCCTTTTCCAATCTGTAACAGGTCGCCGAAGTAATTCCAGATTGAAGTCACGAAAGAGCACTGCAGCAAAATATGATCCTGAGAAACACTCTCCCTCTTGCACCAAGGAAAAGGCAGACCCTTGTGCCACAGTCTCCACAGGAAGAATCTAATCTTTGGCACTTGAATAGAGTTCCATATATTTGTTGTAGACAGTGTCCTTCCCCCTCTAGGCCATAATGCTTTGTATGCTGACTGTGTGGAAAACTTACCATCACTGGTGTGTTTCCAGACCAAGGTATGAGAGCCCCAATCGACCATGTGCTCAGCTTCTTCTGAAACGAGATTGATCCTTCCCCACACCGGGGAATCATACACTTTGACTTCACCTGGGGCTCTCCTACCATATTTTGCCCTCATTAATTCAGCCCACATGGACTGTCCTTGATGAAACTCCCACCAGAGTTTCATAGAATTAACTTTCTGAAGATCTGCTATGGACCTTATCCACACGTCTACATTCAATAGGTTTACAGAGCTCCTTAAATTTAATCCAATGATGCTTTTTAACATGATCTGTACTTCCCCAAAAGAAGTCAGCCACACTCCTCTTAATAATAATCTGAACTGATTTAGGAACATTAGTGACTGCTAGAATATGTAAGGGTAATGAATTTAGAACATGTTTGATTAAAATAAGCCTGCCCCCTTGAGACAGCCATTTTTTCTCCAAATTGAAAGTTTTTTATCAAAACTATCCAAGAGGTCATTACAATGCTCCACTCTAGTCAAACCTTTATGAATATGAACACCCAAATATTTAAAAGGAAGCTTAGATACCTTCATACCTAGTATACATTCCAATTGAGCTGACCTTGTTGTTGAAATATGCTTGCCTGTAACAAAGCAAGACTTGTCCTTATTAACCAGCTGGCCCGAGGCTTATTGATAAATAGCCAGAAAGTCATTAAATTTTTGAACTGACTTAGTTGACCCATTAAGGAAAATCATTAAGTCATCCGCGAAGGCCAAATGTGTAATTTGAGCTCCTCTTCCTATATTGTATGGCTCAATACTCCCCTGATTCACCAAGTAATTGAGTCCCCTTGAAAATGCCTCCGGCATAATAATGAAAAGCAACGGAGATAGTGGATACCCTTGCTTGACACCTCTGAAAGGCTTGAAGAAACCATAGGGGACTCCATTCACTAAAACAGAAATGTAGGTTGCCTTAAGGTTTCCCAGAATTAGATTTTGTACATGCTGACTGAATCGAAATTTCCCCAAAACAGCCTGGAGGAAATCCCATGCCACTCTATCGAACGCTTTAGCCATATCCAATCTAACCACAACATTCGATCCCCTCACCTTTCTGTCTAGATTATGTAAAGCCTCCATAGCAATTAGAATCTGATTTTTAATTTCCCTTCCCTTCATAAAGCCTGACTACTCTCCAGAAATAATTCTAGGCAAGAACTCCCCCATTCTCGTAGCTAGTATCCTGGTGTTCACCTTACTAATAAAAGTAGAAAGACATATAGGACGAAAGTCCCCAAATGACACCGGATTAGGCTTTTTAGGGATTAAAACCATGTTAACACTGCCCACTCCTTTAGGTATAGGAAAACTGAGGAAAAATTCTTGAACTGCCATCACAACATCCTGTTAAATAATCTCCCAGCACCCACGATAGAAAAAACCCCAAATCCATCCGGCTCAGGTGCTGCTTCCTGACTTAGGCTCCAAACTGTCCCTTTAACTTCTTCCTCCCCAGGCATGTAATACCCCGAAAATTTGAGAGAATTTGGGAAATAATTAAAATTGTGTTTCATATTGTTTACACGGTCTTTAGGTCATTTATTATGTTTGGTTTAGTGTTTGGGACAAAGGGGAGGTCCAAATGGGGAAGAAACGGGGCAAAAACTAAGGTTTGGGGTGTCTGGGGGTCACGCACGGCGTGCGTGGAAGGTACACACGCGTGCGTTCCTGTTGTATCCTAATGCAACTCAAACTTCGGAAATTCACTATAAATACATCCCTAATCCGATTTTCCTCATTCCAAAAACCCTAGGACCGACTCTTCAAGCTCTATCCCTTCCAGCTCTTTAATATTAACGTATACAGCACGAAATTTTATGCCAATGATGAGATCAAACAATCCAATATTCCGGTAAGTACGTTTGTTGCCTAATTCGCGTCGTTCATCCGTTTCCTAAATTTCTTTCTTCTAAATTGAGATCCTTCAAACCTATCACTTCCTAGGTACGTACGAATGATCCATCAAACTAGGTTTAACGTTTAGGATTCGTTGCTAGCCTCGAGGTAAGGACTATTGCAACCAAAATTACTATTTTGCCTCTATATTGTATAAACTAGGGTTTGTGCTATGATTTGAATTTCTTTCTGAAATTTTATGGATAATTCGGCTATCATAGTATGACTATGATGATGTATGCTTTTCTGGGAATTTATGAATGTGTGATTTTTGGTGAATTTATCAAATCATTTTATCATGGCTAAAATTGTGATTTTTGATGATTTTTCTTTTGGGATTGGAAAATTTTGGTGATTGTTTTGGTATGAGTTGAAGTATGATTTGAGACTATTATAACTGGTCATATTGAAAATATATTATGGGTTCAGAATACTCCAATTTGATTATTTTGGTGGCAGTAGTAAATGCTACTTTTGGGAAGTGTTTGTTTGGGTTAAACCCTCTTTTTGGAAAGTGTTGTGAGATCAAATCTTTTGGGATAAATTATATATTTTTAAATGTATAATTTGGTATGAAAATTTACATATATATTCTGGAGTTATAAATATCCTTATTGGATTATTTTGAATATGTTATTAAATACTATTTTGGAACTAGTTTTGGATAAACCCTAAATTGTAAGTTTCTCTGTCAATCCAAAATTGTTTCCTCGTATTATATGCTTATTATGCATTATGTGATTAAGTGTGAATTGTAAATTTTGTGTATGTGATTTTGAGGAGATATTATATATATGGTAGTTAAGAAATATAAATCAAGTACTTTTGGGGTATTAAATATTTTTAAATACCTTCGAGACTTTTTAGAGAAATTAAGAAGTATTTTTGAAGTATTGTTTAAGCGAAGATAAAATTTACATTTTCATAAGAAGTGAGCATCTCGGGAGTAATCCGAGGTGTCGGTTTTCCACATCCGGATAAATGTGGAGGGTGATTAGAGCTACTACTACTAAGAAGTACAGTTTAAGTTTCAAGTGACATTTGGATCTATGATCCCTTTTAAGAAGAAGTTATAGTAGTAGTCCCTAATCATTCAAGAATTTTAGAGGTGGGGTGGTTGGGTTCCGACCACTCGGGATGACTTACTACTCGGAGAGCTTGGAATCCCTTTTAGGGGGTGTGCACACTTAAGGTAGTCGTTTCGTTTCCGCAAGAGCAGTTGTGGTACCGACACTTGTTCGGGGTGGCCGTCCGTAACCACGGTCCACCGGGCTCAGTCGAAAGGTTGAGCACCGCCCTTCTAAATTACTAGGAAGTTAGAGAATAAGAAATTTTCTTAAGAAATCTAAAGAGGAGAATTACTGTGATATTTCCAAGAGAAGATGAAGATTTTAGCAAAGAAGTGATTTTAAGAAAAATCAAAGAAAAAAGTATTTTGGTGGAGTGCGTCATTTTTATATAATATTATATAAAAATCTATTTTAGTCAAACCTGATTATTTTACGGGGTTGGGTAGTACTTACTTAGCTCTAAAGCTAATTTTTGTTATTTCTCTTGTCTCTCTTCTCCCTTAAATTTTATCAGGTGATGAGTTGGATGCCTATGTGGATTGATGGATTGCTCGAGCTTGAGTGCGAATTAGAAGATGCCTTAGTTAAATCTAGTCATGAAATAAACATTTACTTATTATTACATTAGTTTTTGTTGTTTTACTTCGAGTTGTCTGTGCATTCGGTTAAGAGATGACCGAATGTGGCGGTAACACCCATTTCCCTTTTAGACTTCCGCTGTATTTCTTCAACTCTTTGATGAATCAATAAAGTATTTCATTTAAATATATCATTGTTTTGGGTTGGAAAAACAGGGATGTTACAAGGCAGCATACCAAGAAAATCATTATCAGCCTCGTTTAACAAGCAAGGAATATTACCTAGTAACTCTTCATGAAACTGAGTGTGCTCAGCCGCATATAAATTGGTAAAAAAGCAACCGCTTCCTCTCCAATTTCTTTTGTATCATAACACCATTGGCCACTCTGCTTTTTAATAGCCATAATGTGTTGTCTTCTAGCTTTCTCCTTTGCAGCTTCATGGAAGAAACGAGCGTTTTCATCCCCTTCTCGTAGCCACTTAACATTAGCTTTATGACGCCAAAACATATCTTGTTGTTTCACCCTCAATAGCAACTCCGCCTGCTTCTTGAAACACGAACATCTATTAATCTCTGAGCTATCTTCCTCAAAAAAAATTCAGCTTTCATAGCCTCAATTTCCAACCTCTTAAGTTCCCGGAAAATGTCCCCAAAAACTTCTTTGCTCCACTTCTTCAAATCAAGCTTCAAACTGCGTAGCTTGTCCAACAATCCCCTCATTCCCCCAGCGTGGGGTAAGAAGACCACCTTTCCTTTACTAAAGTCAAGAAACCTCCATGAGTAAACCACATGTGTTGGAACCGAAACTGTTTTGGTCCTCCTGGTGAATCCTCTTCACAAATCAACATAGTCGGACAATGGTCCGAGGGCGTTTTACTCAAATGCTATGTACAAACTGCCCCGAACTGATTTATGAACTCCTGATTTCCCAAATATCTATCAAGCTTTTCCCAAACTCTTCCATTTGATCGAACAGCCGTCCATGTATATGTAGACTCAACCATTGGCATATCAACCAACTCACACGAGTCAATACATTCTCTGAAATCCCCAATATCATTAAGCAATGGGCTAGAATTACCTCTATATTCCGAAACAGCTGCGACAACGTTAAAGTCACCCCCCAATATCCATGGCGAATTGTCCGTATGGACAAAATTGACCATTCCTTCCCATAAAGCATTCCTATCTCTTCTTGTATGTAACCCATAAACCGGCGAAAACGTGAAATTAAAATCCCTAGGTAGGAATTTAACCTTGGCAATCAGAAACTGATCCAAATCTCTAATGGAGTCTATTTCAAATGAATTATGTTGGGCCGCGGGTATGTGGTGCCAGCAACAGCCAGCCTGCCGGTGCAATCGGACCGCGTGGTGCTTCACTTGTGCTATAAAGGGGGAGGAGCGTGCTTCACTATCAGTGATTGCTTTTAGTGTAGCGGTAAGCGCAACGATCCACAAGTGGTATCAGAGCCAAGGTCATGGGTTCGACCCCCGGCAACAGCATGCTGCGCAGTTGTAGGCTGACAGGTGCTGGGGGGAGATTGTTGGGCCGCGGGTATGCGGTGCCAGCAACAGCCAGCTTGCCGGTGCAATCAGACCGCGTGGCGCTTCGCTTGTGCTATAAAGGGGGAGGAGCGTGCTTCACTATCTGAATGTACTGTACTCTTACTATTTTCCTATGCCAAGTTGCCCACCAAGATTTTAATGAAAGTTTTAAACTTTAATTCTTTATGGTGAAGGCACTTCTTTGAAAATAGTTAAAGGGTTTTGGCATCATCAAAAAGGGGGAAATTGTAAGGAATATTTGTAATTAGATTTTGATGATGCCAGATTAATTAGGACTTTAGAGTACCCCTCTTTAGACTTAATGTATTAGAATTTTTCTTTGTAAATCTCTTTAGTATAATCGACTGACCAGAAGGCCTACAAAGCAGAAAGCCTCCAGAACAGAAGACCCTTGGTAAGGCTTTGGTTGAACAGAAGGCCTTTGGTTCTCTGCTTTAGAACAGAAGACCTCAGGGTCTCTGTTAGCCTTTACTCTGACAGAAACCCTCCTGGTTCTCTGTTGGATATCTCTTCAACAGAAGTGCTCAAGACCTTCTCTGATCAACTCTCTGCTAAAGACACCAGAAGGCCTGACACTTAGAAGAATTTCACCAAGCCGGGAAACCAACTGAAAGATTCCTTCAACGGCTAGGAGTCTTGAACGGAAAAGCTACAGTACGCGCATTAAATGCACATTTAATGCCTCCCGTACTTTGTAGAGTAATTGCAGATGATTGGTCGCTATGTCAGGATTACTTTATCCCAAAATAGTAACCCGCCAACTTTACCGGGTCCTACTGGTCAAGTCAACTGCTCGCTCATTTAATGCAGTTGTCCTCCTTCTCCTCCAACGGGAAGACAACCTCAGTATAAAAGATACACTGCGAAGAACAACCGGGTAACTTTGCTAGAAAACTTTGCAATAACTTTTGCTACAACTCTGCACATACAAGATATTCAAACGCTAAAAACGCAAAAAGTCTCCTTGAGATTAAATCTTCATCATCCTCTACAAGAGAAGGCAGAAGTTGGAAAAACCCTTATTTCCAACTCAAGCAAAGTTCTAAGTGTTCTTCAACTCTTCAAACTCATCTCATACAAATTCTTTGTAACGAAGCAAGTTGGAGGAACCTCTGTTCTAAATAGAACCTCTTCTTTCACAAGAAGGACGTCCAAGTACCTGGAGCAGTGAAGTGGTGATACTTCTGGGAAAGCTCAGTGAAAGGACCAGTCTTAGGGAAGCCGGAAGTGCATCCAAGAAGACATCTACACTTGAAGAAGACGTGGAGAGCTTCTTAAGTGATAGGGCTAAGACATTGTAAACGGACGTTTTTACAAGCTTAGTGGAACAGTGGACTAGAGGAACAAGTTGTTCCTTGAACCACTATAAAAAATCCTGATGTCATTTACTTACTGCATTACATTAATTACTTTTATTTGAACTGCTTAACTCCAGAGACTTGGTATCTGTGTTCAGCAGAACTTGTCTTGTGAGTTAACAGAAGGCCTACTGCATTTGCTTCTCTGAGGCTACTAACAGAACTCCCTACCAGAACCCCATCCGCTGCCAGTCTGTTCTACCAACAGAACAAGCTATTCTGTCAAATCTGGTACTTAGCTTGAAAAAGTTAAAAACCAATACGGTCTATTCACCCCCCCTCTAGACTGTATCCAGTACAACCGGGACCAACAAGTGGTATCAGAGCCAAGGTCACGGGTTCGACCCCCGGCAACAGCATGCTGCCCAGTTGTAGGCTGGCAAGTGCTGGGGGAGAGATTGTTGGGCCGCGGGTATGCGGTGCCAGCAACAGCCAGCCTGCCGGTGCAATCGGACCGCGTGGCGCTTCGCTTGTGCTATAAAGGGGGAGGAGCGTGCTTCACTATCAGCGATTGCTTTTAGTGTAGCGGTAAGCGCAACGATCCACAAGTGGTATCAGAGACAAGGTCACGGGTTCGACCCCCGGCAACAGCATGCTGCGCAGTTGTAGGCTGGCAGGTGCTGGGGGGAGATTGTTGGGCCGCGGGTATGCGGTGCCAGCAACAGCCAGCTTGCCGGTGCAATCGGACCGCGTGGCGCTTCGCTTGTGCTATAAAGGGGGAGGAGCGTGCTTCACTATCAGCGATTGCTTTTAGTGTAGCGGTAAGCGCAACGATCCACACATTTTTATAAAAATATGATTTTTTTTTAAATTATGAAAATAACACTTTTTTTATTTGAGTATGTAGACCGACCATGATGTAACACTTTTATAAGAAATGAAATAGCTCATAAAAATATAATTTTACCCTTAATGAAGTTTGTATGTCATTCTCTTCTCAATTCACTCATTTTGTATAAGAATGTCACGTGGCCTTTTTTCATTTCACTCTAAACGTTGGCAATAACAAAGGCAAGGAATGAAGATGTAATTGATGCGTCCCAGGCTATAAAAAACCCCAATTTTTTAAAAAATGTTATAACTTTTTTGTTTTTGCTTCAATTTTTATAAAAAATATATCAAAACTCAAAAAAAAATTGTGATCTTTCTTTTGAGATCAATATTGAATATATAAAAAAACATAATGTTACACTCCCATGCTAATATACGTCATCTATCTAATGGTGTTACATTTAAAAAACATAATGTTATACTCCCTTTATTAAATTGTTATAAACCTTATTCTTTCCTTATTATAATGTCACTCGAAATTCGAGAATTAGCAAATTAAAATGTTAACCACATCAGGTGTTAAAATGCTAATAAATGAAACTTCTAATAGTACGGTATTCGATTTTTTTAAGAAAAGGGACAAATATGAAAAAATCGATTAAACATTTTTGGGTTGTTTGAACTGATGTGATCTATTTATGTTTAGCTTGATTGAAGTAATTGTTGTCTCTAAATTTGCTGAAGTTACTATAGATGATCTGTTTAAGCAACTTTTCATATAATTCTTTTCTTTATTTCATTAATAAAATATGTTTTAAATTAAATTTATCCATAAATCAATAGATTCAACTAATTCAGCCACTTCTCTCAGAACTTCATCCATTTGAACAGATTCAACCAATTCCACTGCTACTGAAGTCTGTAAAATCAAAATCAGGCCTCGAAAGAGAAATATCTAAAAATAAATAAATTAGTTTGGGAAAACTTTCTTAAAGTGTTTTAGGATTTGAAGTGCACTGGTTTGATATATAAAAAATTAGCAAATGAAAATCTAATTAGTTCTAATAAAAAAACTTTGAGTTGGTCTATTTCCTTCTTTTTTGAGTTGGTCTAAAGTGAAGACGGTAAATGAAAATACCAACTAGAATAAGTAGTCAAATCAAACTAAATTTAGAAAATGAAAATAAACTTGCGAATCAAAAGCTCCCGCTATTCATAGTAATAAACCTCCATAACATAAGCTCTCTTGCAGTTGAAAATATATACTCAGTATGAAAAAATACTCAAAACACTAACAATCTAACGGTAAAAAGTAAATTAAAAAGGAACGATGTAATTAAATAATGAAGATGGGGAAGACGAGAAAATAAAATTGTTATTGGGAGAATCATTACACATTTGTGGAAGATGTAGGAGAATTTTCTCTCTCATATATATTGTTTGTAGGTAGAAGATGTAGGGGAATTTTCTCTCTCACATATTTTACTTTGACTACATTTATTTATTAATGCATTGGAAATTTAATTTTTAGCCTCATCAATTTAAAAGTGCCTAGGGGGCTAACCTAGGCCTCGACCCACCCCATGTTTAAACAATGCCTATATTTTTAGTGTAATTTTTTTTTGAGTAAAACTCTTTCTATAAATATCTTTTATACGGCCAAATCCGATCAAGTGCCCTAGCTCCATCCTGTTATGAGTCATTAGAGAATCATTGCATCCTTGAATGAACTAGATTCTCACCCGTGCGATGCACGGGACAATCATAAGTAGTAGCTATATCATATTATTTGTTAGCATTATTAGTTAATGTGTAGATAATGCGCAAAGAGTGTGGATGTAAGACACACACAAAGTTTTAATTAAACAAAAAGATAGTTTCTTTTTGGCAATAAAAGAAAAAGATAGTTATGACCCATAATTGGTACGAAGTGTGTTTTGGAATAAGGAGTAAATAAATATTACAATAAGGTTTCCACAGATTACACATTTCGAAACACTTCATTGTAAAAAACATTGAATGTATGATGGATTTGTTTGTCATCTTCACCACAAATCAATATTTTCAAACTCTTACAATTTGTTACTCTCGATATACACTGCAATATAAATTTTTTCTACAAAGACGTTACGAAGAATTGTCTCTTCATTTGACGTTGTGTTCCGAGAATCTATTTCAATAACATCACAATGTCGTTTGTTTTTTGAGTGATTCGACTCGCAATTTTTGTTCAATATAAAAAACTCAGTCAAAGAAATGAGAGCGTAATGCACATTATTATTACTCAAATAAATAATTTATAAAATAATGATACAATTACAATGGCAATCATATTAATAATAATCAAAAAATTATAATATAATAATAATAACGATGCATAACAACTCTTCACATATCAAATGGTTATTTATAAATGACATAAATCAATTTCAAATGGCTCAATTAAGATCTGAAGTTAAAATACCATAAGCTTTAAGTGAGCCCAGCCCAATAATGTATATTAAATCACCCAGCCCATCAACTCAAACCTAGCACGCACTATTTAAACTCTGCTCCCCCCTTCGCCCTTCTCATTTATCCGTACATCGCCTTGAGACAATCGGTTCTTACGATGGCAGAGGTAAAATCAAAGGATCTCAGACCGCGTCTATTCCCTACATCTTCGTGGTTTATATTGTGATTTTCTTAACGGGTTATGTAATCAAATTTCTTTATCAGTTTTTCTCGTGCATGCACTCGTCATAGTGACTATCAACATGTATAGGTTCATACGACTTGACAATAAAATGCATATTTGACAGATTTATTTTTAGATAAATCTGTATTTTTTTCCAACAAAAAAATCTCCTTAAGAGATTTACTTATTTGTAGACTTGTATATTTTGTGTTCTTAAATGCGCACAGTTGTGAAATTTTGGATTTAGCTTAGCATGTATCTATATTGTGATATATGTGGTCTTCCTCTAAACCCAAGATAAAATATGACTTTTTTATTTTGGATACATCTTATAAGATTTTTATAATTAATTAAAATGTTCTGAATTATCTAACTCTTACACATATTTCAAATGTCTTAATTTGAAATCCGCTTCATCCATGGTTTATTTTAAAAAGGGCAGTGCTACACCTTTTCTTTCCAAAAAGTTTTTATTGGAAATAAAATAAACTGAAGATGCCATTTAAAATTGAGGATTACAGTAATACGGAGTAGCTTGTAATTTGAACTCCTTAAACTACTTTATTCTTAGAAAAGTGTAAAACCTTGTATTTTCTTGAACTTTATCATAATAGACACATTAACTTATCTAAATTCTGAAATGTCCTTTGAACTGGGTAGCTCTGAAGTTCGTATTTTTTACTAAGTTCTACTAAACATGAAATTTGAATTTATGGATTTGAGTAATAGGTTATAAATCGAAGCGTTAAAATCTTTGAAAGAATAGTTCTAATACCTAGCTAATTTATGAAAAATGTTTGAGGGTTGATTTTTGAAAGCCTACAAATTATTGTATTGAATCCATATGATACTTTTTTCATGTACACTCACTCAAACTTAAATAAAATGACCCCATTAGAATGCTTCACCAAAAAGTTTTTGATTACATATACATTATTTTCTTTGATCTCGGATATGAACATTCCAAATCTGAGAGTGTTTTACAACTGCTTTAATGCAACCTTTGTCCAAAATTATGACATTGAGATCAAGTTTTTAAATATTTTAATTAAGTATTATTATAAACAAATCAAAATGATTTAGTTTATACAGTCAACATTATTATATCTAGGACCAAGTGGCAAATGCTAAATCAAAAGCAAAATATATTATTTGTGCTCTGTTTTCTTCATTTATCAAATCATTTTTTAGAACATATTACTTATACCTCAGCATAATGCAAAACCATTTCAAGAGTTTCCCCTCCCTTTGAGTGTGGAGGCACCTCATAACTCATAAGCCCTGACTATACGAACCTTCAGCGCCCAGCTGGTCTTCGTGTTGATGAACCTGCCATTATTTACTTAGATTCAATACGAAATTGCTGGTTTGTGGTGTGTTGATACAACCTCCACTTGGGTATTTATAACGGCTGGTAGGAGTATATTGTGAAGCAATTGGTTATTAATCAAAGGTTTATTACATACCAAATCTGCACATAAGAATCTTAAAGTACACTGCATTAAATTATTGTGTGGCTCAAGATCTAATCTTTGTAACCTTAGATTTTCTAATATTTGAAGTACAACAATATTAACCAAAGGATATTAACATACCATAACCGCATATCAAGATTTTAAAGCAGAGTGCATTAAATTATTGTGTGGCTCAAGATTAGTTTTTGGAATCTTAGATTTTCTAAGATTTGAAGTACAAAGATTTACTCTTTTTCAAACATAGTCCATGCAGTGCATTAAATGTTTTGGTGGCTCAAGACTCAAAGAACATTTTTTTGATTTATTTAAGACAAAACGGGGCTTTCAAATGAGTTGTTTCTGCCACCCATGGATAATCTGACCCGACCCATGGATGTGATGTTTTTGAGCGGGAATACTGTTCATATTCTTCTCTTGCTTTTGTATAATAGAAGATAGGCTTTTCATCATCAAGTTACTAACACTAAAATGATTTCATATGCATATCAAAATTTTATTTTCAAATAGAATTAGCTTTTAATTTGGTGTCATATTAAAGATAATAAAAAAGATATACTTTAATAATATATATTTGTACTAATCGAAGTACAAATAAAAAACTTACTAACACTTTAAAAAACATATGTTTTTTAAAGGGCTAAAATATTTTTGTGGATTGTGATATATTTTTTGTAACAATAAAAGTACAAATTATTTTTATGAATTGTGATACTTTTTGTAACAATTGGAGTACAAATTAAAAAGTTATGTCACTTTTAAAAATAGATACTCCCTCTGTCCTAAATGTTCTTCCGTAGTACAAATGACATATGCATTAAGAAAGAAAGTATTGTGTGGTGGGGAGTTGTGTATAGGAGAGAGAATTGCGTAAGAATGTGTAAGAATGATTGTGAACCATAAATTCTTTGCCAAAAAGAGAAAATGAATTTCTTTTTGGGACGGACGAAAAGGGAAAGTTGGAAGACATTTAGGAACGGAGGAAGTATTTCTTAAAGTATTTCATAGTCTTTTTTGTAACACATATTTGATTGGTTATCCACAATCGTGTACATAA
This sequence comes from Cuscuta europaea, assembly GCA_945859875.1. Classification (NCBI taxonomy): domain Eukaryota; kingdom Viridiplantae; phylum Streptophyta; class Magnoliopsida; order Solanales; family Convolvulaceae; genus Cuscuta; species Cuscuta europaea. The sequence continues at coordinate 1,367,619 of CAMAPE010000011.1, read as the reverse complement.
ATTTTAATTGAGAATGTAGACCGACCATAATGTAATTCTATCTTCACATCATTATATATCTTTTTTTGTTGTGTTATACTAATATGTGACATTTTAAGTAGGTAGATTTCAAATTCAATATGATTAGTAACAACAAATAATTGAGTGAAAGAAATTTATCTCTCATATGTAGTATTTTTGGTATAAGATAAATAGATTAATAAATGAGCAGGAGAATTTTCTCTCTCATACGTAGTGATTTTAGGTATAAGAAGATAAATGAATAATAATTGAGCGGGAAAATTTTCTCTCTCATATGTAGTGCTTTTAGGTATAACTGTATAAGGTAAGCACAATGATATTTGCGCATAAGAATTTTCTCTTTCATATGTAGTGTTTTTTGGTGGAGTATAAGATAAGCCGACTAAGACATGAGCAAGAAACATTTATCTCTTATATGTATTGCATTTAGATATAAGATTATAACCGGAACAATAATTGAGCGGGAGAATTTTGTTGCTCATTTGTTGTGCCTTTAGGTATATATATATATATATATATATATATATATATATATATATATATATATATATATATATATATATATATATATATATATATATATATATATATATATAGGGGTTGGTTCCTGTGAGAACACCCTCTTAGGAGAGGAAAAAAGAATGATATCCAACCTTTAATTAACTTGATCTAATGGCTTAGCATTTTTCGAAATTATTACTAGCTTCGGATCATTAGGCTCTCATATATGGCAACTCTCCAAGTGAAAATTAAATAAGGGGCATCATAGTAAATTTCATTCAAGCATTAATACGTATGTAGCACTATAATAGGAATTCATCCTAAAAAGTAGGCAATAATTAATAGGGAGTAACGTACCTCCCTCTTATATATTCCATTATTTTAATTTCCTTTCCAAAATAAATTTAGTATTATCTCACATATAATTCGGATGAGTAATTTGATATAAAAAATTATTCGAATTGGGCATTTTTCATGTCTTATCGTTTTTTCAGAGGCAATATTTCATCTACTTAATTTTGTGTATTTGCACTTAAATATTGAATACTTGCACTTTTATTTGAAACATATTGCAACATCAATTTAGTTACATATTTAGATATATTTGCAACCTACAGGGAAATACAAGTTTATTAGTTTAATTTGGAGTGTTGTAAACTACACTTTAATGTTATTAGTTTGCACTTTTAAAACATTAATATACACTTCAAGCATTTAGTTCGACACATCCATACGTTAAACTATCAACTACGTGGATTTAGAATAAGACAAATATGCACTATTACATCATACTTTCAAAACTTAGATACAAATAATGTATACAAAAGTGCAACATTATATCACATTTTCAAAAGTTTTAGATACACCCTTCTTATAGAATGAAATGGACTTATATCATGTGCATTTGATATTATACAAAAGTGCACTATTATAACAAACTTTCTACCATTTTACGTTGACATTTTTACAAAACAAAATGCACTTTTTCTTCCAAATGGATCACCGTTGCTTTATTGGCACTGCATCATATCTGCAAAAAAAGTGAAATAGTAAAAACTAATGAAAGTGCATGATCAAAGCATGATAAGTGCATCAAAAACTTAATATAAAACCATCTTTATTACTATATGAAAATCAAATCGATAGCTATCATGAAAGTGTTCCATACCAAACACGTAAATGCATCACATAACAATGTAGGTGCACTAATTGTTAGCGCAAATCTAGAAACTTAATAATTAGTTTAGTGCAATTTCAACAAGTCTAATTTGTATAGTATGTCAATCAAAAAAATAATAATAATATTCACACGTAAATTCAACCACGAACATAACACTTGGAGACTAAAAACAATGAGCAAAATCAAATAAACGATACTTACTGCACTCCATTGAAGAAAGATAGGCTGCAGAAGAAAACCCACAACCGATGGAAAAAATAGCAGAACGGCGCAAGTGGAATAATCTGATCAATACGTTAATTTCGATCAATACCTACGCGGAGGGAGAGAAGAACGACGGAGGAGGAAGATCGATGATAGGTTTGGAAAGAATCAGGGAGAGACGGTTATGGAAGGAATCATGCAGCGTGATTTTAGGCACTCTAATTACGTACAAAATGAATTGACTTCATTACCCTCTACTTGGGTTTAGACGCACGGTTATTTAGAAGATCATCCAACGGTGGAAATCTATTCTTTTTTACCATCCTAAGATTATATTCTCACATGAACCTAAATCTATATATATATATATATATATATATATATATATATATATATATATATAAAGTGTGTGTGTGTATGAGAAAATGAGTGGATCAGATCAATTTTTAAGGGAAAAATTCGGTGCCAAAACTGTAATTATTAAAAACTTTTTTGAAAACTAACGTGACAAATGTGCATCACTACAGAGGAAAATTGCATTAGACTAACAAAAAAGTGCATTAGAATAACAAAAAAGTGCATCACTTTTCGGGAAAAACATAACACGTATAAAAATTGTTCCTGATATTTTTTTAGAAGGTGAATGTGAACTATTACATATTGCATATGCACTTTTGCTATTATGTATTGCTTTGTATTAGAACTCACCCCTATATATATATATATATATATATATATATATATATATATATATATATATGTGTGTGTGTGTGTGTGTGTGTGTGTGTGTGTGTGTGTGTGTGTGTGTGTGTGTGTAGACAAACACACACACACACACTAGATAAACGGACTAATAATTGAGTAGGAATATCTTCCTTTACATATGTATTGCTTTTAGGTATAACATAAACATATTAATAATTGATCGGGATAATTTGCTCTCTCATAAGTATAAGATATGATAAGCGGACCAATACATATGCGGGAGAAATTTCTCTCACATATGTAGTCTTTTTAAGACGATAAGAAGATATGATAAGCAGACCAAATTATGTGAAAAAAAAAATCTCTCACATATGTAGTGCTTTTAGGTATAAAAAATAAAATATGATAAGCAAACCAATTATGCGAAATAATTTTCTCTCACGCATGTAGTGCTTTTACGTATAAAATAAGCGGACTAATAATCAACGGGAGAATTTTCTCTCTCATATGTAGTGCATTTAGGTATTAGAAGATAAGTAGACTAATAATTGAGCAGAAGAATTTCTTCTCTCATACATTATGCTTTTAGATATAAGAAGATAAATGTGCTGATAATTGAGCGGGAGAGTTTTCTATCTCATATGTAACGCTTTTAAGTACTATACGTGTAAGATAAAATAAGATAATGCATACTAACAATTAACAGGAAGAATTTCTCTCTCATATGTAGTCTTTTAGGTATAAGATAAACAAACTAATAATTGATCGGGAGAGTTTCATCTATAATATTTTCTCTTATGACATTTTAAACTTATGAGAAAACATTTTTCCTGTAATCATGGAAACACTCCTACGTAGACGTATTTTAGTCATTCCTACGGTCCTACCTAGACGTATTTTAGTCACGTAAAGCAGTGTGTATGTGGCGTTATCTATGATTTAGAGAACATGGATTGATGATTTTAATACTACGTACTTGATAAGAAAAGAAAATCATAAGACGTTACCTCTAAAAGTTTTCTTTAGAGTAGTTTTTCAAAACTCTAACAATTAAGTTTAATATTTCATTATCTGTTACCATTAATAACAATAATTATTACGTGAAAAATTCTAATGGATGTGTCGATTTTTTATATTTTAATTTTCTTTTACTTTGAATATTTGTGGTATAAATTTATATTTCTTTATATTCACTTATTTTACTGCATTTTTAAAATGATTTAAAATTGCCAAAAAATCTATTTTTATATTTAATAAGATCATGAATAAAAGTGTATATGGATCAACTATTTTTTTCCCGTGCGTATGCACGGGTACTGTGCTAGTTTTCAAAGATTTTTTTTTGTAGAATAGGAATGCCATTTTAATGACATTTTCAGAGTTTAACTTAGCATTTTGACCAAACAAAGAAGAAATGAAGCAACAGAATAGAAGTGGGGAAGAAGGACTGGGAGAACAATCGGAGAAGAGAAGATGACCCTCGGAGAAGAGAAGACGATCTTCGGCGGCGACGGTGGTGGACTTCACCATAGTGGCGGCGATGGCTATGACTAGGCTTCTAGGTTTGGTTGTTCCTGTGCGAGGGGGGGGGGGGGGGGGGGGAGAAGTTGCTTACGTAGGGAGAGAAAGAAAGATGTGTAGGGAAGGAGTTGATCGATCATGTACTGTGTGCTAGACCTGCACTAACACGGGCTCGGGCCGGGCTTATTCTAAAAAATCTGCTCACTTGTAGTGGGCGGGCCCGGCCCGGCCCGGTAAAACGGGCCTCCTCATATGTCCAAGCCCGCCCATGAGAGCGGGCCGGGCTGCCCACCGGGCTTTTGGGCCCGGAAAATATCCTTTTGTCAACTTTGTTAAAAAAATGAAAATATTTATAAAATAACATCACAACATTTTAAAAGCAATTAAATAATTAATGTACTCACAACACATTTTGAACACAAGAATACGTTTAAATGCGAAACACAAAACGATTCTGGAAAATAAAAAGCATCCAAATTCCAAATAAGCATCCATATTCCATAATTAAAAGCACAATCACAGATTCACAATGTGCAGCGGAAATAGTCAAGAGTATCTCCAAAAAGATTTAACAAATGTATATCATTACAGTTCAAATTTAAATAGTAGAACACAAAAAGTAATTGGTATCCCAAGATTCCAAGAACTTCTCGACATTCCTTCATTTCACCAGAAAGTAATTGATCTCCCAGACTGCTCTGCCAAATGCCAATAAATATCAAATAATGAAAACCAAATATTATTTATAAACCAAGTAAAAACATTGAGATAATGAAAATAATGGAAAATAATGACACTTGTGAATAATGACATGGTAATGAAATTATACTTCCAAGTATTTTAAGTTTTATACGTATAGTCATATAATGTATAATTATATATAGAATAATATATATAATATAATATGTTTACGGGCTGGGCTTTTAGGCCCGACCGGGCCTATATTACAACCCAAGCCCGCCCATATTTTAAACGGGCCGGGCCCGGCCCGGCCCGGTGGGCTAAAGCATGTGTCCAAACCCGCCCATTTATATGGGCGGGCCGGGCGAGCCGGCCCGGAATTGTGCAGGTCTACTGTGTGCCTAGGGAAGACAAAGAAAATAAGGGTAAATTGGTAATCCAGTCCCATTTAGGGAGTAAAATATACATAATCATATTTTGGAATTTCAGGAACAATTTTGTCCTAATTAGGGAAATTTGTCTAAAATATATTTTATTAATAAAATAAAAACATTATATGAAGAAAAAGCTAAAATTGTTCTGTAGAGTAACTTCAGTCAAATTCAGATAAAAAAGTAATCTGAACTTACTTATTTTGATTATTACACAAATTAACCCGTAAAATAAAAAGTTACGTATTTGATGAAAAGGTTCACCGGTAAGATTGACAAGTTTTTTTTAGCACGATAAGATTGAAAAGTTAAAAAACAAGTGAGCAAACGCGCTCTCCGTGCAAGAAAAAAACTTCCCAATAAGGTGAACTAAGCAACCCTAAATGACCGAATTTTCTATGAAAATACCCTAAAAAGGATACACTATTATCAAACTACCCTTTTTTATTTATCAATTAACTGAAACAATTTAATTTACTTAAAACCCCTAAATTTAAGATTGAAACTCTACTTTGTGGTGTATTCTCAGACGCAATGAAGCTGACCACTAAATAGTTGACGACGAAGCGACAATCACAAGAAGAGGCAATGAAGCTAACGACAAAGCTAGCAACCAAGTGACACAAAAGTGACACATCGATGGAGCTTACCAATCCTGAGCTTATTCAACCTGTTCGATAGGTTTGATCAGATTCGATCAGGAGTATGTTTGGAGCAACTAGCTGAAAATATACTTTTGTAAGCTTTTTAATAACAATTACCTTTTTATGATTGAAAAGATCTTAAAGAGAAAAAGTGGTAGCTGGTTGGTAAAAATTTGACTGTTTGATTTAGTTCGGTTTGGTATACAAACTGTTAGGACTAATTAATACTAAAAGTCACGAGTTTTTTTCAGATGCTACTCCCTGTAACATCTCAAAAAAGATCTTTTAATTTTTGAAAAGCTCTTAAAAATTGTAATGCTAAACTTATAACCAGAAGCTTTTAGAGACTTTTTGAACAGTACAAAAGCTAGAAGGTAGAGACTTATGTCTGCCAAACATAGCCTAAGTTTCACCTTTTTCACTTGTTCGATCAGGTCAACTAGATTTGGCTTGTTCAATCTGAGGGCCAGTTCATCAAGGGTGCAAACGGAATGAAGGAAATCATTTCTTTTTCACGGGTATGCTCAAAAATTCAAACTTTTCAAAGAAATTGTCCTGAATAGAAGTAAAAACGTTTTAAAATTTCAAAATAGGACCTTCATGTTTTTATTTTCTAAATAAAAGTAATTTCTGTCAAGTTTGGAAAAAACTGACATGTTAAAGTCTAGAAATGCCAAACTTAGCAGAAATTACTCATATTTAGGGGATAAAAGCACGATCGTCTTATTTTGGAAGTTTAAAACTTTTTTACTCCTATTTAGGGAATTTTCTCACCCTTTTAAAGGTAGTTTGATAATAAAAACCTTTTTAGGAGAATTCTAACCCCCCTAAACGACCACCCATACGCGAGGATGCCCTTACAGTAGACCTCTACAAACACGGGCCGGCCCGTCCATATAAATGGTGGGTCTGGACATGTATAATAGCCCACTGGCCCGAGCCCGGCCCGTAAAAAATATGGCCGAACATGGGTTGTATTGTAGGCTCGTTTGGGCCAAAAAGCCCGGCCCGAAAAAGTAATAATATATGTTGTACATATTGCTAATATTAATTTATATAATACGTATTATATATATTTATATCTATACTCGTACGAATACAATGAACCATATTAATTAGGGACTACTTCATATTACTTACTTTTTATTTCTCATTAGTGAACCCTGCATGCTATTACCCATCATATTAATGGTTCCATACAAGATCCAATTAACCTTACTCCCATTTAATCGGCAGAGTAGCAGTTGAGCGGTCAATCAAAAACATACTAGATTACTGGAACAAATCAATAGTTCAAAATAGTTTGTGTATATCATGAAGACATATTTATATTAGTTTGTTCATTAATTACTTTTAAAATTGTGTGGTTTTATTTTAAAAATGATATCAACTTTTTCATCAAATTTAAACAACGGTAAACTTTTCCGGGCCTGAACATGAGAGGTGGTCAGTTTGATCCGGGCCGGGCCAGGCCCGCCCACATAAATGGGCAGAAATTATAGATAAAGCTCGATCCGAATCCGGTCCGAGCCCGTGTTTGTACATGTCTACCTTACAGTGTGTTGTACACTTGTACTTGTATGCATTTAACTTAAGGATGTTTTAAATACAAAAAGATATCTCTACCTACTCTTATATTCACCTTATATCCATCATGCATGTAAAATATTTTGGTCTTTGAATCCAATTCACGAACAAACGATGTGATATTTTATCTTTTTTTTTACTCCAGGGGGAGGGGGGGTCTGGGGGAGGGGTCCTGGGGGTTTGGAGTAATCAGCAGTGAAACTCACTCCATTGAGTTTCAAACTCTTATGTCCCTAGCATGTTTCGAACTTGAGACCTCCCACTAGGCACAGTAAACTCACAACCAATTAGGCTGGAATGCTTGGTTGTGTGATATTTTGTTTGTGAATCACATATTTTGTCCGTGAACTGGATTTACAAACAAAAAACTTTCACAGATATGGTGAGTATAAGGGTAGATATGGTAAGTATTAGGGTGGGTACAACAAGAATGATTGTTCTAAATTTAGTCTGATTTGAACTAGTTTGATTTTTTAAAATTTGATAACTGTTAAAATCAAATCTAATATAATTTTATCTAATTTAATCTGATTTATTTAAATTTAATTTGATGTAATTTTGTTCTATTCTCGTCCCATGTGTGCCGCCGAGACCGCAACGCGCCACGCAAAGAGGGGAAAAAAGGGAAGCTCATAAGATCGAACTTAACGAAGCAAATTAAAAAACCCTAGTTTCACTCGCACTCCCTTTGACCTTTATCCACTGCTCCTCTTGCTGTGTGTGGGCTTCTCTAAGAAGGGGCCTCTCTAGCCCCTCGCGCCCATCGATTCATGTTTCTTGATGTTTGGGGATTGTGCCTCTTCTCAAGAACCAAAGGATTCGGCGCAGTCTCGATTTGATTAAGCTTGCTAGCACGTGAGTATGATCCCATCTTCATCGTGTAACTTGCTGTAGGGTGAGATCTGGGATCTTCAGGATCTGTATTTTGTATTTATGCTTTCAATTTCTCGACCTGTTTTGCTGCTTGCTTGTAGTTCCTTCACACAAGTCACAATTTTTTCGCTCCTCTGGCCGACCAGATTCTTTATAGAGAATGTGAATGTTCTAAAGTTGTTGTCTTTTGTTTTGACATTTAATTTGCCTTCTAGTACTTCGTCTTATACTTCAAATTTCCCTGAATTTTAATCATCGATTTCGTTTTTAAGTTTTGTACCCCCTTTAGATACCTTCACAATACCTATTAAGAGTTTTATGTTTTCTACTTGAATATTTGAAATTTAAATTCTCTATGTCTTGAGTATTTTATTTTTTTTTCTTCTATAACTACAGCCTAATTAGTAAAGGCTATATTCTGAACTTTTATTGTATTTTAATTAATTCTGACAGGATGGCTTTGACCTCTTGTTTCTTTGTACTCCATTATGATGATTATTCCGTGTCATGGAAACAATAAAGTGTTCCAGCAATTTAAGTGTACCTGTCAGGAAATTAAAGAGACTCCTTGCTTTAATTGCCAGACAATGATGGTAACGGAAACTGTAGTGAAAAAGCTGAAAATCAAGATTGGTTCAAAAACAGTTGGAACTCGCTGTGAAATAGATGCTCACAAAAATGGCGCAAAAATCAACATGAATAATGATACACAAAGTCGACAAAAATCTCCGGATGATAAAAACAAGCCTGGGATGAATATAAAGTTTAAGCTTCCTGTACCTGTACCAGCCAACTCTAATAAGAGAGGACCTCAAGTAACAGTTGATGCTGAAAAGGTGAAAAGGCGAAAAATGGACAGGAGTATTAAGCAACAATGTGGAACTATTCTTGAAGGTCTAATGACTCACAAACTAGGGTGGGCTTTCCTAAAACCTGTAGATCCTGTTGCTTTCAACATTCCTGACTATTTTGATATAATCACTAACCCTATGGATCTGGGCACGGTTAAATCAAAGTTAAGAAACAACTTATACTCCAGTATTGAGGAATTTGCTGCTGATATCAGGCTGATATTTGCTAATTGCATGAGATATAACCCACCCATGAATGAATTTCATGATATGGCAAAGGAGTTGAACTGTTTTTTCAATAAAAAGTGGAAAGTAATGGAAGCAAAGTGGAAAAGTAAGAGCCGAAGTGGTGAAGAGAGTTGCCTTCTGAATCCAAATGGAAACGATTCTCAAGATGCAAATAAGTATTGCCATAGGAAAACCCCTTTGCATGTTAGCCTGATGACGACAAAGAGGTTGATGCGGGTTGAGGACAAACACCAATTGAAGAAGGAACTTTCTGAGCTTTTAAGGGGAAAGGTTATCGATACTATGCAGAGTGCACTCCAAAAGTTCGGCTTGGCTGTAATGGGAAAAGGAAATTTGAAAGTTGATTTAGACATGCTGGATGAGGAAACTTTATGGGAGTTAAAGAGGGTGTTGAATGCCGCATTGGGTGCCAGGGATATAAGGGTAAATTTTACCTAAAAATTGTGCTTTTATACTTATCCAATTGGTTATTTTGCAACATTTTCTGTTTGATACTCCGTATCTTTTCATTCCACCATATCATGACAATTCACTATAATGCTCGAAATTTGGGGTTTCACGGCCTTGTCATTGATGTTTTGGCATGCAGGCAGAATCTGCAGAAGTGACACAACATGTCCTTTTTGGGAAAACTAGCCACAAAGGCATGATTGACTGATGCCATTGAGATTTTTTTGTCTATTTGCTAGTTTTGTTTCATTAGCAAATCCAAACAATCCATTTGTTGACGTACATTACTAAGCAGAATTCTATTGTCTCTACAGATACCAAACTTCCAGTGAGCTCTGTTGATCCCAAGGTTGACTCTTGTGGTAGTCCGTGTAAATGCTGCCCACAAGGGATTGGTGCGCAAAAGGAAATTGAAAGTCGTAGCTTTGACCATTCATCATGTGCCACCACTACCGCCACTGGTAATAAGGGTTGGCTATTTTTTGAGTTAATGGCATCCACCTCCCTCGAGATTCTGTCAAATTTCAAAAATAATCTTCAAGGTTTCTGTAAAGTTCAAATATATCCCTTGAAAAGCCAAATATATTTCATAAGTGACAATATGACACTGAACGGTTGTGATAAAGTATAATGCTGTCAACCTATATTCTCTTTTCATAAGATAGGAAAAGCTTGGAGGTGTGGACAGATGTTACAAAGTTGAAATAAATTTGAAATTTTAGTAACAGTCTGAAGAAGTAGGAGAAAGATATCCAAAGTTGCTAGGCAGTGTCAACAATGTGAATATACTGTGGCCAAAAATGTCTAGTTACAAAATTTCAAAATAACATAAAGCAGCTTCAGAAAAGGGAATATCGAAACATAGGCAAGTACGCAAGCAGTTTGCTAGCTAACGGCCACACAACATACCTCTATCCCCCAATGGTGATTGCAGATGAGATACGAATTCAGCAGTTAAATTTAAGCCTAAATTAACATATGGAGTATCATACTTTGGTGTTAAGGGTGTCATTTGCAACAAATTGTACAGGGTGTTATTGACCAAATCTCAAGGGAGGTTAAATGTAATCAACACTTCGTCTCTCATACATAAACATGCAGAATCTGCTTTAGCCACCTTCACAGCAAATGTTAGGGCTCTTCTTGATTTTCTCTTTGTAGGTTGCGCTTCACTTGTTGATGCTCAGCTTTCCCCAACAAAGGCGCTACGTGCTGCCATGCTTAAAAGCCGTTTTGCAGAGACAATTTTCAAAGCAAATCATAAGGTGCTTGTCAAACCATATCTAGTACAATTAATTCTCATGTGGTGTTATGCATTATGTGACTATTATAGGTAGGAAGTAAGAAATAGCTTGATTTATTTGCTTGTGTTGTTCAGGATGATGTGGTTGACCCATCGAAGTTGCAGCAAGAAAAAGAGAAACTCCAAAAGCAGCAGCTTGCAGGTAAAAGGAAGCGTGCTTGAATTATTTTTAGATTTTGAGAAGAGCTATTATTTACTTATTGAGTTATATGTCTATTGTGAAAATACATATTTCTAGGAAGGCGTAGTTTGAGCTCATTAAATTGACTAAGATGGTCACTGTTCAAAATCTGAATTTGTTCCTTTTGTGCTTGTCTTATTTTAAGTATGCATATCATGACCAGTAATTCCTTCTTCGACGGTTAAAAAAGTGGGAACACGAGGAAAATGGGTAGAAGGGGGTGGGCAGGAAAACAAGAAAGTTAATAGATGTTATTTTTGGAAGAGAGCTTCGAGGGTGTGTATTTTTTCATAATAGTTGATAATTTTTTTATATATTACAATGATTTTGTTGCAATAAAAAACATACTCCCGCTAAGATTGTCCCATTTTACTTTTTCGGGAAATCCCACTAAGATTGTCCCATACCAAATTTGGTAAAGTTTGTGTGGCTCTAAATCATTTTTACTTTATTCTTACTTTACCAATTTAATATCAACCACACAAACCCACTTTTCTTAATAATCGTGCCACCTTCTCTTGTCCCAAACTTAGTGGGACGGAGGTAGTAGTAATCTAGATATATGACAATAATGATGCAGAACTATTTTGATTTAAAAAAGGGTGAGAAGGAAATTTAAAAAGGTTCACTCCAAACAAGCCAACGGTCCAAAATTGGGCAAGTGGAATATGAGGAGTTGGGAAGAGTCGATAGCTCTTTCACTCTTCCTCTTATTCCTGAAGTCCTCTAACCCAACAAGGGCTAAATGACAGGTTCACATTCAGATTTCATCCTCTTATCATGGACCGCTTCATGTTAGCCGACCTCAAAATCTGTTGGGACTAAGGCTTGGATGTTGTTGTTGTAGAGTAATGATGCAATACTTTGCATGTCTTGTGTGTTCCTAAGACACATGCTGTAATAGTTGCTTTTCTAATTTAAATTAGCACTGTTTTGTTATTTTCTTTGGGGTATTGTCTCACGATCTAACTGAAATCATGAATTGCAGAGAAAGCAAGGATTGAAGAACAAATTAAAGCTGCTGAAGCTTCTGCGCGAATGAGGGTAGATACTGAGTTGAAAATCCAGAGGGAGAGAGAAAGAGAAGCTGCCAGGATTGCATTGGAGAAGGTATCTCTCTCATCATAATGGTAAAACAAGAAAGTGTGAAATTATATGAAAGGTGAAGGCAATATCTGTATCTCAGTTGTTCTAAGGGCATGTGTCTAATTAGCACCGGGACGGAAATGGGGACGGGAAACTGTAATGTCAAAATATCAAGGTACGGGTACGTCAAGGAAATGTCGAACTAAAAATTAAAATTTTACTTGTATAGGTAAGATTTACGTCCAACAAATATGAAATAAATAAACAAAACATATGTCCTTGTTATAAATGTTTCATTCAGTGACGAACACACTCCAATTCTGGCTCATCTAAGGATAAATTAGCCAAATATAATCTGAAGCCTCTCACCCAAATACCCACCATCCAACAAACCAGTAGATGCCACTCGCCAACTTCAGCTGTCCCGCAGACTAGCACTCCTACTCGGAATCGTCTATTCTGCGTCCTGTGAGCGTCGCCTATTGCTCTATTTTTAGTAAACCAAACTGGACCAGGCAGGTCAGCCTGGAAATCGGTGAACCGGCCACTTATCCGTTCCGGTCATCTACTGACCCACAAATGTAGTTAAAACCGGAAAAATTTGCCTGCCTGCTCGGATCAGGGCGCAACCCGGACCCGTGGAAACCCAGAAGAATCCGGGTGCAAGTCAAATGCAAAAGTTATTTCGTCGCTGGGATTCGAACCCTGCTTTGTCTTGAGAAATTCCAACATTCACTCCAAATGACCGCTTGGGAGTAAAAGTGTGAATTTCATTTGGGACCGGAGGGAGTATAAGTTAACTTGCAAAATACTTTTAACTATTATAATAAGTATTATTTTTAAACAAAGTATGTTATATACTTCGTATTTAAATATTATTTACTATAGAAGGGAAATCAAAATGTAAATATTTTATAAATGTACAAACTAAATTTCAAATAATATTATTGATTCATATAGGCCTAAACCTATATTTTAAAATATGATGAATGTGTGAACATCTTTGAATATTAAACATTCAAAAATACTTCAGAATTCTTATTCAATACCATGTTGAAATATTCAAATATTTTAAAACTAAAATAAATATCTTACTCCCTCCGTATTTTAAAGAATGCTACATTAGGTTTGGCGCATTATTTAAGGAGTAAAGTAGTAGGGGTAATGAATAGTGTAGAAAAAGGAGAGAGGGTGTAAAAGTATGCGAGGGTTTAAAATACGGAGCATAACAATTTTGAATATGGAATTTTTTTGACTAAATATTATCATTATTTTATCATAATGAAGAATAAATGTTTTTATTTTTTAAAATATATCAATATATGTTTGTTATTATAAATTTTATATAAAATTATAGTTTACCAGGTTTTGCAGTGTGACCGGGTTGACCCGTCAGGTCTGGGTTGGCCCGTGACCCGATCATTCGTCCAGGTCACTCTCGTGGTCTGGTTTTTATAACATAACTATTGCTTCAACCTTCAAGTCTGAATCGCCCTTTGTCGCTCTCTTCTTCCCATCGAGTGTTGTACTGTTGTTAAGTGAGGATTTCGCAAGTCGCAGCCCTCACAGGTATTGTTTCAGACTTTCAACCTGCCGATAGAGAGTACGACTGATTGACCGACCCAGATTTTTTTTATAAAATTTACAAGAAACGCGTCAGCCCACCTCAAATTTCGTTTCCGAAACGATTACCTACGCAGCCCAACAGCCCACAACCGCAGAATCATTTTCCCGGCATTTCTAGCTGTTTCCAGGTGTTTTGGTTTCTGAAACGTTTTCCGAGATGGGAACATCCACCCGATTGGCGTTTCCGTGCTTCCTAGGCATGCTTGTGAGTGATTTATTGGAGGAGTTTTTATTTAATAATTCTAAATCTAGAGGATTAGATTTGATTTGCGGTAATCACTAAATTACAAGATAATTCTAAATATTATAACATTAAAAGAACTATCTGAATATGAAAAATAAAACCTCCACCCATCTGTAATGAAAACCTCTTCATGATGTTTTTTTGTACACAGATGGAAAAAACTGTTGATCTTGACGACAATTTGAAGATACTCAAAGATCTTGAGAAGCTTTGTCAATGCCCACGCTCTAATGATATACTTGTCTGTGGAGTTGGAGTGAATCTGTCTGAAGCTAGAAATCCACTAGAGAGGCTTGGTTTGTATATAAAGGAGGAAATTCTGCAAGAAGATGAAGCAGTTTTAAATGAAGATGGGGAAGAGGGGGAGATCCTCATCTAATAAGGACTACTGACATGCATGCCTCTACTCGTTTTTGTTCCCTTGGCTCACCTCCACTGGTTTATAATATATAACGTGTTGAGAAGTGGAGAAAATATGGAAGTGGTTATAATGTTTATAGCCTTTTGGGGAGTGCAATGTTGTGGAAATTGCTACTCAAATCGTTAGAAGATGGAATGAAATTGCGACTGATTAGGCTTGGAAAATTGTACATTGAATTTTGTAAAAATATGCTAATGAATCTATCTTAAAACATAACATACTACATTCCCAGTATTTGGAAGCATCTTTAACTTGTGTTATTGTCTAGTGTCAAGGAAGGGAGGTGTAAACACGCCAAGATTTGTTCAATGTTTTTGTGCAGTTGAATAAAAATAGCTCCTTTGGAGCCTTGGAGGTAATATCATTTATCAATCTAAAATATTTCAATATTACTCCCTAGGGATGGACCCAACCGGTTCGGCCCGGCCTGGAACTGGCCCGGCCCGCCACTGTGCGGGCCCGGACTGGCCCACCACCGTGCGGGCCCGGACTGGCCCAGTTGGTGCTAATCGGGCCTGGGCTGGGTGGGCTGGGCTCGGGCCCTATATTTGTTGAATCGGGCTGGGCTGTTTGGGCCGGGACAGGGCTTTTTTTTATTTTTTCAATTTTTTTGTTTTTCTTGGTTAGGGCTGGGTGTTGTGAAGGGGGGGGGTGGGGGGGGGGGGGGGGTTGGGGGTTAATTAGAAAGCAAAAAAAAATACCTTGACCTGGGCCTGGCCTGGCCTAGCTCGGTTAGGCCTGGACCCGGTATCAACCCGGGCCGGTTCTGGGCCCAACAATTTGAAAAAAAGCCCACTCGGGCTTGGCCCGGAACCGGACTGGCCCGGGTCCATCTCTATTACTCTCCCACAGACGTGGAGAATCCGGGACATAATATCTAAGCAAGTAATGCACGAGAAGTGATAACTATATGCGAATAGATAGGAGTATTTAATAACAAAAAGTAAACTATGTTTGATTGATTTGTTTTGGCGAACTCACTACGAGTGTAATGTTTAGTTTTCTGGAGAAGTTTCAATTATTTTCATTTAAATTGATTTTTATTTTTTAATTGATTGAAAATTAACTTCGAGTTTAAAGCATGATGGATATGAATAAGGTGGACAATTTGATCAGAGGGCTCACTTCTTTTATTAGTTTATACATGAGATTGGATTCATTTACTATAAATAATGTTGAGAATATATTGTGAATTATCTGAAGGGTTATTATAGCTTGAGAATTTATTGTCATGCATGGTATAGACAGGGATGGATTCGGGCCGGGTCGGGCCCGGGCCGGGCCTAGGCCCGGTCGGGCCGCCGGTTCAAGAAAAGTGGGCCCGGGACCGGCCCGCGGGTTGGACGGGTCCGGTTCGGGCCGGGCCACCCGCCCGGGTCACGGGTCGGGTCCGGTTCGGGCCGGGCCGGTTAATTTTTTTTTATAATTTATATTTTATAGTTTATAGTTTTATACGAGTATTAAAAACAAACTTCAATTGCATTTATTTGAAATGAAATAGGAACTACATTTGAAAATTAAAACAAATTTTAACAGAAACATTTTGAAAATTGTAATCAATCGGAACTTCTCGCACCTCCCGATCCTTTAGCTTTGTCACATGACTTCATATGCTTGATTGCCATCCCGAATCCGTCTGAAGCCCCCATGATACATTTTTTTTCGCACCATTTGCAAATTGCGTACCACATCCCGGTCTTCGGGTCCTTCTGCTTATCAAAATTATACCGTATAATGGCATTTTGATTTTCCATCTTAACTTCTTGGAGAAGAGAATTAGAGAGTAGATATATAATATATTGGAGAATAAAAGAATTAGAGAGTAGAGAGTTAAGAATAGGATTTAGGAAGAATTGAAGAAGAGATATGAAAAAATGTTTAAGAGTAGGAGTATTTATAGGTTTTTTTACCCCCTCACCCCCCCGGACCCTCCCTTTACCCCACCCCCAAAGCCTCAACGGCTAGTAGCCAAAAAACAAAAAAAAAGTTTTTTTTTTTAAATAGACCCGGACCCGGGCCCGGGTCACAAAAATCCAGAACCGAGCCCGCCCCCTCCCTTCCCATCGGTTCGGGTCTATACCCGGTCCTGGACCGCCCGACCGGGCCGGTCCCGGGCCCGCACAGTACCGGGCCGGGCCGGGTCACGGGCCGGGCCGGGTCACGGGCCGGGTGGCCCGAACCGAATCCATCCCTAGGTATAGTTATACGGTAGTGTAAAAAACTTACAATAAAAGCATTTGAATTGGTGAACCATGCCTCACGCCTACCACAAAACCTCATAAAAGTTGTATCATCGAGTATTTGATATTATTATCCATCTCTAAATGTTATATTTTGAAGGTGTTGAGAGATTAATATCAGAACTGAATTATATTTAGTACAAGAGCAATATATAAATGTGAATGGATGAAAACACCACTGGCAGTACGTCTAACGCCGCACCCTTTTCCTACTCCTAATCATGAAAGAAATTGAACCTAGAAAAAGATGGTAACATTTGGATATATAGAAAAAGGACTCATCTTAATTCGTATTAGTAGTTTTGTACAGAGTATTATACTACGTATATGTATATATAGTGTACAGATACACGAGGATAAGAAAATGTTTGAGTTGTTGCATGTATTAATTATATTAAATCAAATGCGTGATTGTTGGATTAGTTAGTTGTACATAGATTTAATTTGAGGTTAGGTTGTTGTTGTGTGAGTGTGAAGTGCGAGCAAGGAAGCATAAACTCCGTCTTTGATACTCAAAAGTTCGTCGTGTCTTCCCTTCTCTGTGACCACTCCATTCTTCAGCACTGCAATCAAGTCTGCCCTTGCAATAGTGGACAGACGATGCGCCACCATGATGGTGGTCCGGTTCACACTCACGCGCTCTAATGCCTCTTGCACAACACGCTCAGATTCATTGTCTAGTGCACTTGTAGCCTCGTCCAGCATAAGGACTCTGGGGTTCTTAAGGATCGCCCGGGCAATAGCTATTCGCTGCTTTTGGCCTCCTGATAGCTGCACCCCTCTCTCCCCCACCACAGTTTCGTAGCCCTGAGGCAGCGCTGAGATAAAGTTGTGCGCATTGGATGAATTTGCCGCCTCCATCATCTCTTCCTCTGTCACATTGCCGCCGCAGCTCCCATATGCTATGTTGTCGCGAATCGTCTCGTTCAACAGCACTGGCTCTTGGCTCACCACCCCCATTTGTTGCCTGAGCCACCTCAACTTTAGTTTCCTGATTGCAACTCCATCTAGTAACACCTCTCCAGAATCAGGATCATAAAATCTTTCTAATAGCCCAATCACACTTGATTTCCCACATCCACTTTCTCCTACTAGAGCACATGTCTTTTCAAAACCAAAGCATTATCAAATTTTATATTATACATGTTTGTATCCTTATCATCATGATATACATATATATATATATATATATAATGATAATAAAATCTCATGAAATTAAGCTAAGCATGCATATATACTTGCGTACCTTTCCAGCGGGCATGGTTAGGCACAAGTCCTTGAAAATCAAGGTATCAGGGCGAGTTGGATATCGGAAAATGACATGCTGCAACTCAATTTCTCCCCGGACGCTAGCCAAAACTATACCTTGCTCACTACTACTATCGATCTTTGGTTTTCTTTCAAGAATGTCAAATATGGAGGCCGCTGAATCCCAAGCCTTACTAAGGTCTGGTGCTGTGATAGAAGCTTGAGAGACCCCATGTGCAGTCGTTGCCAATGCAAAGAAAACCTGCATGTCGATCAAATTTCATCATGGAACAGCTTAGAAAAGTGGATTAATTAATAATGACCAACTGTAGGAAGGTACGTATATTATATATAGTATGTATGACCTTAAAGATTTGAGCAAAGCTGGCCTTGTCATGTTCAACAAGAATGGCTCCTACATAGAAACATAACGCAGTTGCAAGATAGAGAACTGCAGAACCAATTCCTAAACTCATCCCGCTCACAATTCCTACTTTGATCCCTTCCTTCAAAGGGCCTTCACATTTCTTTTCATACATCGCCATAACCTTCTCTTCTGCACAAAATGATACAACCGTTCTAATACTCCCAACTGCATCATTTGCAATTTGACTCGCCTCTTCGTACATCTCCTACGTACACATACATACACCTAATATTTTAATGTGCAGATATTTATAATATCAAATCAATCGTTTATAGATGAAAGTAAGTTTTAAAAAAGATTATCAATCGTCAAGTATGATCTGGTGTGTTTATAATATAAAATTAATTGTAAAAGATTTTCTATTCGGAGTATGTTCTGGTCTAACTTGGGACTCAGAGGAGTCCAATTAAAAACACCCTCAATTGATGGAGACATGACCCATATAGGATTGTAAGAAATCATTGCCATGCATATATAGTAATGGTAGGTAGAGAGTAGGATATGATTACCTTCACGCCTCTGCTAAAGCCTTCGTAAAACTTCATCTGTACAAAACCTTGCAATCCTATAAACGGTAACATAAGGAGAACAGTTATAGCCAGAACCCAATTGGATGAGAAGGCAATTATGAGGGCTGCCAAAATGGCTGCTATGTTCTGAATGATAAGTGCCAAAGCGTCTCCTACTAGCTTCCTAACACTGGAAGCATCAACAGACAATCTTGCCCCAATAGAACCACTGCCACAAAATAAAAACAAATAATGCTATTATATGTTTTAGTAGATCAGAGAAGGAATAATGATCAATAAGTTGAAAATGGTATTTGTGTACGTATATATATGTAATGTACCTTGAGTTTGAAGGATGATCAAACCAGGTTATCTCTTGGTAGACAACTTTCTTGAATGTCAATGAACGTATTCTCTGAATTAATTTCCCACCCGCAACTCCAAAGAAGAAATCCTGGATGGTCACAACTAATAAAGTAAAAAGGCCGAAAAGAATGTACATGAATGCCCAGAAGATGGAATCTTTTTGCAATTTGGTTTGAGGCTCAAAGAAAACTTTGATCGCTATGGAGAGTAGGGTGCCCGATAAGGGGAAGATCAGTCCTCGAAAGCATGCAGCTATTACTCCCAGAAACAAATATGGAATCTCTGGTTTGTTAAGAGCGGCAAGCCTTCTGAAAGACGCGGCTGCGGTATTAGTGTTCCTTCTCTTCAATGTTTTATCACCCACTCTTTCTTGGTCTTCATTTCTGATTTGGTCTTCTTGGATGTAAATTGGATCAGTAAGCGTGACAGACTTATTTGTTGATAACTCCTCCTCCTCCTCCTCCTCCTCCTCCTCATCATCATCATCATCATCATCATCATCATCATCATCATCATCATCATCATCATTCTCCACATTTGCATATGCCTGCTGTACTTGCAATCTTACTAACTGCGCGTATACCCCACAACTATCTCGGATTAACTCATCATGGCTTCCTAAAAAGTACACAAAATACGTACTACTGAGTCGGACATAAATAATCAAATGACCACTCTCGGGTGCTTGGTCCTAGCTCAGAAACTATCTTTTGCCAGACTCAGCGAGGTTGGTCCTAGCTTAATTAGAATATGAACAGACACTTACTTCTAAACAAAGCAGTCCATACCGTACGTATTCGCGGTATGATAAACTTCTATACCGTTACTGAACCAAAACTTTCAGTATATCGTGTTTTGGTACCGAAAAATCGGTTTGACAAAAGACTCATGCCTTACCATACCTTGAAATCAGTATACCGAATATTTTTCGGTATAACACACCATACCTTTTTAATATACAACACCACACCTTGAACAACTTTTAAAGTTGAATTTCATGATTTTACATTAAAGTTAAATCCTACCAAATAGCCATAACAAGTACCCCATTACACAAAACCAAAAAGCTATAACAAGTACCCCATTGCACAAAATAAAAAAGCCATAACAAGTACCCCATTACAGAAAACGGTTTTTTCGGAATACTAAAATTTGATGTTTAAGCCATATATAATAATACTCCCTCCGTCCTTAAAAAGATTGTCAAGTTTGACTGACACGTAGAATAATAAAGTAAAAACTGTGTGGTAGAGATTTGTGCAGTGGAGAGAGAAACAACAAGAGCCACAATTGATTGATTAAAAGGGAAAGTGACAAAGTTTTGGGGACAACCAAAAAAGGAAAGTTGGCAAAGTTATAAGAGACGGAGGGAGTATCAAATAATGCACTTGTTGGCCGTCACCAACTTTCTGCTCTGTACGTTTTAATGCCGCCGCCCAATTGAAGTACTGGAACAAAAGAATGGTGGGTGTATCGATAGTAGGTTAGAATCGATATGGGCAACTAGGCCTTGATTTTGATATTTTTGTTGGAAAATAGTTTTAATTCAAATAAATGTGGGAAACTAAAGAGTTGCTAGATACATGAAAAGACTTCCCAGAAAGTTCTATTTTTAATGTTCCTATTAATGATGTTTCAATGTCTATTATATATATAAAGGCATCTCCTGCAATTCAAAGGCAGGTTCTTGGACAGAATATGTTTCCCTTCTTATACTACAGCACATAGTGTGCGTGAGTGTGTGTTATTGTGTCTGATTTCCTAACAGTTTGGTATCAGGGCAGTGTTGACGTTTGATCCAAGATGATGTCCGGTAACCTGTTTGGAAATCTACCGATCATGAAACTCGAGAAAGGAGAGTATGATCGATAGAGCGTTCAAATGCGGAACCTGCTCGGTGCATATGGCGTCTGGGACGTAGTTGAGGAAGGTTTTAACGAACCGGCCGAAGGAGCCGTGTTGACAGCGGCACAGCGAAAGGAAGCAATGGAGATGAAGCAAAGGGAGTTTCTGGCCCGTACATTAATAAACTACGGGCTGGACAAATCTGGGCAAGAACGAGTCAAAAACATGACAACCAAGGAGGCATGGGAGACTTTAGAGAAAACTTTCAGAGGCAGCGACCGAGTGAAACAGGTACGACTACAAATTCTCCGGGGCGAGCTCGAGTCGATAAGGATGAAGAAATCTGAGCTCGTCTCTGACTATATTGAACGGGTAACAAGGGTGACGACTCAAATGAAAAGAAATGGAGAGACTATTCATGAGTCTAAAATAGCTGAAAAGATCTTACAGACACTCACAGACAAGTTTGAGAGCGTCGTGTGCGCAATCGAGGAAGCCAAAGGCCTCGAGAACCTAACACTAGAAGAACTGTCTGGATCCTTGGAAGCACATGAGAAGAGAAGGATGCAAAGGGAAGAGTTAGTTGAACAGGAAGAACAAAGCAAAGTAATCCTAAATGAAGAAAAGGCTCTGTATAATGATCAGTCCCGTGGCCGAGGCCGGGGCCGAGGAAGAGGCCGAAATGAATATAAACCAAATGAGGGAGACAACATGACAACTTGGAGAGGTCGCGGGCGAGGAGGTAGTAGAGGTGGTCGTGGTGGACGACCCAACGTAGAATGCTACAACTGTGGTAAAAAAGGCAATTTTGCGAAAGATTGTTGGTCCAAAATAGGCCATTTTGCGAAAGATTGTTGGAAAATTTAAACATAGCCGAACGGGAGATCAACAGTGATGAAGGCATACTCCTGCTGGCACACAAAATAGGTAGCCTAGAAAGTGATGCAACCTGGTACCTGGATACTGGGGCCAGCAACCACATGTGTGGATACAAACATTTATTTTCGGAACTGAAGGAGATCCAAGGAGGAAATGTATCTTTTGGCGATACATCAAAGGTCGAGGTAAAAGGCAGAGGAAAGGTCAGGTTCATGCAAAAGAACGGACAAGAAGGTGTGATTGAAGACGTGCTCTATGTACCAAACATGAAGGCAAACGTCATCAGCTTGGGACAACTAATGGAGAAGGGGTACCCAACCGATCTTAGAGGTCGCTACATGAATTTGAAGGACAAAAAGGGGCGAAGCATTACTCTAGTGAAGATGGCCAAAAATAGGATGTACAAGCTGGACTTGAGAAGCGTTAACCATGAGTGCTTGAAAGTCAATCTGAGAGACAAGTCACTCTTATGGCACATGCGTTTCGGACACTTGAACTTTGGTGGACTTGCCGAATTGAGCAGAAAAGGCATGGTACATGGTCTGCCAGACATGGATTTTCCAAAACAATTTTGCGAAGGATGTGTGTTCGGGAAGCATACTTGTAAGAGCTTTCCAAGAAAGGCGAAAAACCGAGCTAAAGCCCCGCTGGAGACAGTCCATACCGATATTTGTGGGCCAATCACACCAGAGTCTTTTAGTTGTCGGGGATACTTTATGACTTTCGTAGATGACTACACCACGAAGACCTGGATATACTTTCCGAGGGAGAAGTCAGAGGCATTCAATACCTTCAGAAAATTCAAGACACAGGTAGAGAAGGAAACCAGCCTCAAGATAAAAGCTTTGAGGTCCGATAGAGGCAGTGAGTACACATCTGATTTGTTCAAGGAGTTTTGCAGCAATGAAGGAGTCAGAAGGTTCATGACCGCCCCTTATTCACCTCAGCAAAACGGGGTGGCCGAGCGGAACAATCGGAGTATCATGGACATGGTCAGAACTATGCTTGGGAGCAAGGCTAAGCCAAAAGAGTTCCAGGCTGAGGTAGCCCGGTGCGCTGTATATGTACAAAACAGGTGTCCCCACTCGATTCTTGAAGACAAAACTCCTCAGGAAGCATGGATTGGTCAAAAACCAACCGTGTCACACTTGAGGGTGTTTGGCAGTGTAGCTTATGCTCATATCCCAAACCAGAAAAGAACCAAATTGGAAGACAAGAGTAAGACGATGGTAATGATCAGTTATGATGAAAGAACCGAGGGTTATAGATTGTATAACCCAGTTAATAAGAAGATTGAAGTAAGTAGAGATGTGGAAATAAATGAAGCCAACGGCTGGGACTGGAGCAAGGAAACAGAGATGGAAGTCGAATATGAGGTGACCGAACTCACCATCCCAGTACCGAGTACTGAATCTCAAGAAAAAAACTCAAGCGATGAAGAGGGAGATTTCCAACCAGCTGTTCACAAGTACAAAACTTTGGAAGATTTATACGAAAACACTCCAGAGATGCATTTGGTATGTTTGCTCGCCGATAGTGAGAACATTACCTTTGAAGAAGCCCAGCAAAACGAGAAGTGGAGAGAGGCAATGGCTGAAGAGATAAAGGCAATCAAGAAAAATCAGACTTGGGAGCTTGCTGATCTCCCACACGATCACAAACCAATTGGAGTAAAATGGATATTCAAAAAGAAATGCAATGCTAAAGGCAAGGTCGAGCACTATAAGGCTCGACTAGTGGCAAAATGATATAGACAGAAGGCAGGGATTGATTATGATGAAGTTTTTGCACCAGTAGTACGAATGGATACAATCCGATTGCTAATTGCTAAGGCTACCCAGATGAAATGACCGATCCATCAAATGGATGTAAAATCGGCATTTTTGAATGGACCATTGGAGGAAGAGGTGTATGTGGAGAAACCGCCTGGGTATGTGGTGGCCGGACAGAAGATGAAAGTATGGAGATTAAAGAAGGCACTGTACGGGCTGAAGCAGGCATCGAGGGTGTGGAATAAATGCATAGGCTCTTACCTGAAAAAGCATGGTTTCGAGCAGTGCCCGTACGAGCACGCCCTATACGTATTAAACAATAAGACTGGAATAATGTTTGTTGCATTGTATGTAGATGATCTGATCTTTATGGGCAGTGACCAGAAGATAGTGGAAGAATTCAAAAGGAGCATGAAACAAGAATTCGAGATGACTGACCTCGGAATCATGAAATATTTCTTGGGCCTGGAGGTTAGTCAAGGGGAGCATGGAACTTTTGTATCCCAGGAGGGATATGCAAAGGAGATTCTAAAGAAATTTAAATTGGAAGAATGCAAGCCGGTGGCGACTCCAATGGAAACAGGATCCAAATTATCTAAGTTTGAGGGAGGAGACCGAGTTGATGTCGAGCTCTACAGGAGTCTGGTTGGCAGTCTAAGGTAGCTGACCTGTACGAGACCGGACATTGCATACAGTGTTGGGGTTGTGAGCAGATACATGGAAGAACCTCACCAATCACACTGGAAAGCCATCAAGACGATTCTAAGATACATTCAAGGAACCAAAACAATCAGACTGTTTTACCAGAAGACGAATGAAACACGACTGATTGGCTATAGCGATAGTGATTGGTGTGGAGACAAAGATGACCGGAAGAGCACAAGCGGATTTGTTTTCAGCATTGGAAGTTCAATTTTTAGTTGGTTGTCAAAGAAACAACCAATAGTGACTTTGTCAACCTGTGAGGCTGAGTACGTCGTTGCCTCTCAATGTGTAAGACATGCTGTATGGCTAAGAAGACTTCTGAGCGAATTAATGCTCGGTGAAGCAGCACCAACTAAGATTCTTGTGGATAACAAATCTGCTATAGAATTAGCCAAGAACCCAGTTCATCACGAAAGAAGTAAGCACATTGACGTGCGATTCCATTTTATAAGAGAGCAGATAAAACGAGGAGAAGTAGAGCTGGACCATGTGACGAGCAGAGAACAGAAAGCAGACATATTCACCAAGCCTCTGTCAAACCCGATGTTCGATTACTGCAAGCGTGAGCTTGGAATGAAGGACAAGAGGGAATTAAAACTAAGGGAGGAATTTGTTGGAAAATAGTTTTAATTCAAATAAATGTGGGAAACTAAAGAGTTGCTAGATACATGAAAAGACTTCCCCAAAAGTTCTATTTTTAATGTTCCTATTAATGATGTTTCAATGTCTATTATATATATAAAGGCATCTCCTGCAATTCAAAGGCAGGTTCTTGGACATAATATGTTTCCCTTCTTATACTACAACACATAGTGTGTGTGAGTGTGTGTTATTGTGTCTGGTTTCCTAACAATTTTGGTATTCTTCTTTGTAACCAACTCTTCCTCACTCCTAAGTATGTAGTATTAATTTTGGGTTGCAAGAATATAATAGACTTTTAATAATATATTATACGTAGAACGTAAAAGAATATTTGGGTTGGGGGTCGGTATCGTATTATACCGTTTTTTAAAAAACATATACCGTTACCGCACCGAATTATTTCGATACGGTATTAATTACGGAAAACCGAATTTCCGGTATTTTTCGGTTAGGTAAGTGTGCTATAGCGGATTTTCTTTATTTCTATCCACCCCTACCCAGCACCCTAGCTAGCTCTAAGACTGAGTACAAAGATGATTTGTACCGTGTTCCACAAGTTTCCCACTTTCCAGTACGTTGATTAGATCGGCATTCCGAATCGTAGTCAAACGATGAGCAATAACAAGAGTGGTTTTGTCCTTCATAAGCTTGTCAAGTGCTTCTTGCACAACCCGTTCTGATTCTGCATCCAAAGCACTAGTGGCTTCATCAAGGAGAAGGATTTTTGGGTCTTTAACAATAGCTCTTGCTATTGCAATCCTTTGCTTTTGTCCACCCGAGAGTTGTGTTCCGTTTTCACCCACCACTGTATCAAGCCCCTATATATACATGTATAACAAAATATGCATGCATGCATGCACTTTGATTAAGGAATTAATTAAGTGGAATGAACTATGGATATATAATTAAATCAAAACTACTTTAATAGCTTTTATTTGAAACACATTAAAAAGTTGAATGATTTATATACCTTAGGGAGCTTGTCAATGAATTCGACAGCATTTGCGAGCTCTATTGCCTTTGTGATTTCTGTATCAGTAGCATTTGTCTTACCATATGCTATGTTCTCTTTTATGCTAGTAGAGAACAAGAATGGTTCTTGGCTCACTAATCCCATTTTCTCCCTTAACCACTTGACCTTGAAATTCTTGATATTAATGTGGTCTATGATCACTTCTCCTGAATCGGGATCATAAAACCTTTCAAGCAAATTGATGACGGAAGACTTTCCACTTCCACTAGGACCAACAAGAGCTGCAACTTTGCCACTTGGGACATGAAGTGAAAATCCTGCAAAGATTTGTGCATCTTTCCTTGCTGGATATGTGAAATAAACATCCTTGAATTCAATATCACCCCTCATGTCTTTCATTTCAATGCCATTTGAGTCATCCACATTGATATGTGTTTCTCGGTTTATTGTTTCAAACATTTTGTATGCTGCTGCCTGCCCTGCTGCAAATGCACTGAGAGATGGACTTGCTTGGCCTAGTGACCTGATATAAATATTTATGTTATTATCTTTGACTTTAATTTGTGATCAAACCTCCGGGCCGGGCCAACTGCGGTGTAATATTATTGAATTAAATTAAACAAATATACTTACGTTCCACCGGTAATGATGGCTAAAAGAATGTTAATCACGTCTCCTCCTACGTATCCATTGTGGATTATAAGCTTGGAACCGTACCATATAGCTAGGGCATAAGTACAATTAACCACTAGTGACATAACACCAAGTCCTAAACCAGAAGCCACTCCTTGTTGCACCGTTGATTTATACGCAATTTGGAGCTTGTCATCATATTTGTCTGTTGCACATTTCTCTCCTGTGAATGAGGCAACCTACACATAAACAACACATCAACACAATTCATTTGATATGAGATAGTGGCGGAGCCATAAAAACATGCCGGAATCAAATGTTGATGATGTAGAGTATCAAAAGGTCCAATCATTGTGATACAATACTTGAGTTGAATAGTTCATATCTAGATGAGATAAATGTTAGTTTAATTGAGATACAAAGAATAATTGGTTTGATATGTGTGTGTGATCATCTCAGGTAGTTCTAACGGGAAGCCCTGTCCAAACTTACCTAACAGACACCCTTCCCGGTGAAAGTTTTTGATGAAATATTTTTAGCGTATTTTTCATGAAGTCTAATTTATGTCCACCAAATTTCAGCTTAAAATTCAATCGAAAAGGCAGTTAAATAAATTATTGAAAACCGCTGCCCCAAAATGTACACAAAAAGGCAGCGTTTTCAATAATTTATTTAACTAACTTCCCGATTGAATTTTATGCTGAAATTTGGTTTGCATAAACTAGACTTGATGAAGACCATGTTCCAAAAAGTTTATCAAACAATTTCACCGGGAAGGCTCTCCGATAGGCAAGTTTGGACGGGGCTTCCTGTCAAAATTACCTGAGATGATCTTTTTGGTACGTGTGTGTGTGTGTAATATATTACAAACCTCACGAAGCTAATGAGTAAATAAGACATTGACTTTTAATTTATGAGTAAAATAATATACCACCCAGACCCCATCGGATCGACCCCAGATAAGAGATGATTTGTTAATATACCCATAAGCAACCCTACATATATAGACAGACCATCATCCATGCTAGGGACATGCATGTTAAGTGACACTTACTATTGTTAACTATTAAATCATCTCCCATCGTCTATATATACAAATACAAGTTCACATGATATAAGTCTTGAACGACTCCTCGTCTTCTTCACCTAGCTTTTGAAATGGAACTCATGCCAATACTCAATACGTAGATCCAAGACATAATATGTATAGTAGAGTCTAGCTTACCGTTCTAATCCCTTTTATTGTCTGCACTGCTAGATTTCCGGCATGTGCATATGCAACTTGTCCACGACTTGACATCTTTGACATGAGAGATGCTGTTAATCCACCCACGATAACGAGGATGGGTATGCATGAAGATAAAATCAACGCGAGCAGCCATCCTTTTATATATGCAATTGTGAAGCCTCCGATGAATGTTGATATAAATTGTATGAAGTTGCCAACCTGAAAACATTGCCTGGCCTAGTTACTATATTATATAGGAATAACAAGCCATAACTAAAACATTAAATATTCATTTGAGTATTTAGTTAAGCATTACTATATTATTAATTAATTATGTTCATAAATAATTTGAAACATAAGATCGAAAGGTATAGTACTTGCATGCATTCAACATATAGTTTTTAAAGGTATCAAGCTTAAAGGTATCCAGACAGGCCATGCATAGCCATGCACGTGAAAAGTTCAAGCTAAAGAATGATTGCAAGTTTAGATTGAACAAGATTTAGTTTGTTACCTAGTTTTTAGATTCTGAATTATTCAGATTAGTCTGTTTGATTAACTGGTTTGTTAGTCAGCTATTTGAGTCACAATAGCCATGTTTCCAGAATTCCAGCCATGTTTGTTACAGGTGCATGTGTGCCATCATTTCAGCTTTGTAATGGCTATTTAAACCCTTGGCTTTATTCATTTCAATATATGAGATATGTTGTAATTCTTTCATACTTTACGTTTCTTGTTCCAGCATTTGGTATCACAGCTAGAGAAGCAATCTAAGGGTGTGATTGAGTGTTTTTCGTGTGATGATAAAACTCTCTTCAAATATAGAGTGAATCAATGCAAAACAACAATGGTAATTATAATGGGAACTCGATTACCCAGTTGCCCGTGTTTCAAGGGACGAATTACTATTTTGGAGCTTGAAGATGAGAATTCTCTTCAAATCTCAAGAGTTAGGAGGCATTGTTGAAGATGGATTTGAAGACAATCAGCCAGAGAAGCCAGATCATGCTTTAAGGGACAAGAGAAAGGATGCAAAACACTCTATTTCATTCAACATGCATTGGATGATGAGGTGTTTCCTCAAATTGCAGAAACCTCTACATTAGAGGAAGCTTGAAGTATTCTTAGGCATGTAGAAAGGAATCATGGTGAGATCATAGTCTCTTACAAGGGAGTTTAAAACCTCCCAAATGAAGGACAAGGAAACTATATAAGAATCTCTCTATAGTTACAACTACCGTGATACAGATGAGATCAAGTCTCACCAAGTTGTGAGCGAGGTGTTGAGAAGTCTTGCAAAGAAGTACGAGCATTTGGTGACAGCTATTGAGAAGTCTAAAGACATGGAGACATATAACTTAGATGAATTAAAGGAATATCTTCAAGCTCATGAAGAAAGGCTTATCAAAGGTGAAGACAAGGAGGAAAAGGCCTTTCAATTCAACAAAGACTCATCCAACAAGGAAAAGTCTCAAGTCTCAACAGTCCTCTAAAGGTAGAGGAACATGCTGTGGAAGAGGCCAAACCAGTGATAGAAGAGAAGAGGATTTTAGTAGAAACTACTAGCTAGGGTCCTATCAAGTGTTACTATTATAACAAATCAGGCCATAAAGAAGCCTCATGTTGGAAGAAAGATGAGGATAAGAAGAAAGGAAAGAAAGAGAAAAAGCCCAATTATGTTGAGCATGAAAAATTGTTCATAGCCCAAATTAATTGTGACAATGGAGGGAGTTCTTTGTGGTATGTGGATAGTGGATGTTCACATCATACAAAAAACGCAAGGTGCATGTTTGAGGAGATAGACGACACAAAGAGGAGTATTGTTAGATTATGAGATGACAAACAACTCACAGGTGAAGGGAAAGGCACTATCTCATTTCAAACTAAACTTGGCAAGCCAAAGCTTTTGTACAATTTTAAATATGTGCTTAAACTAGCTCATAATCTACTCAGTGTCGGGCAACTTGTGAGTGGAGGCTACTCTATGATGTTTGAGGATGATATGTGCATCACCAACAATGGCGGAGCCACCTTATATCAAAAGTGTTCTCTTAAACTGTAATACCCGAGATTAATTTAAGAGGATTAATAGTACTACTCATACCAACAGAGGTGCATCTCCTTTTAAGGGAGCTCATCACCCAAGAACTCCAAAGTTAAGCGTGCTTGCACGAGAGTAGTCTTGGGATGGGTGACCCCCTAGGAAGTTTCTCAGGGCGCGCATGAGTGAGGACAAAGTGCGCGGTAAAGGCTCGTGGTGGTTTGTGGGGACAGTACTAGAGGTCTGGAGTAACTACCTCGGGGCCTACGGGGCCGGAGTGTTACAAATGGTATCAGAGCAACCCTGCGACAGTGTGTTGACCCGTTGGATATCGGGCGGGCACTTAGCGGGGCAAGATTCTGGGGTTTGATTGAGATTGGTTTAAGGGCGCAACGAGGACGTTGCGATCCTAAGTGGGGGTGATTGTAATACCCGAGATTAATTTAAGAGGATTAATAGTACTACTCATACCAACAGAGGTGCATCTCCTTTTAAGGGAGCTCATCACCCAAGAACTCCAAAGTTAAGCGTGCTTGCACGGGAGTAGTCTTGGGATGGGTGACCCCCTGGGAAGTTTCTCAGGACGCGCATGAGTGAGGACAAAGTGCGCGGTAAAGGCTCGTGGTGGTTTGTGGGGACAGTACTAGAGGTCTGGAGTAACTACCTCGGGGCCTACGGGGCCGGGGTGTTACATAAACACCCAAAATCCAAATCCTCAATCCACCACTGATCACCACAGAGTAGAAAATCAATGAGGTTGTTATGAGGATTGCTATGAGAAAGGGTAACGTATTCCCACTGAATCTGGTATGAAGTGTAGGTCAAACACTTATTGTTAAAGGAGATGACGGTGTTAAATTACGGAACTTAAAATATGGGCATTTGAACTCTCATGGCTTGACACCTCTCAGTGCAAAGTATTTTGAGTATGAATTACCACACATTGGTGACCTAGTGTTGTGTGAAGGGTGTGTATATGGAAAATAGGACAAAAGACCCTTTCCAAGTGGAGAACCATAAAGAGCAAGTGAGTGCTTGGAGTTGGTCAATTTTGATTTATGTTGACCTATGCAGACAAATTCTCTTAGTGGAAAGAAATATTTTTTGCTTCTTATAGATGACTACAACAGGATGAGTTGGGTGTTCTTCCAACATGCCAAGTCAGAATCATTTGAGAATTTCAAAGCATTGGTTGAAAAACAGTTGCAAATAAGTGAAAGATATAAGGACTAAGAGAGGAGGCAAGTTCATATCAAAGGAATTCACAAGGTTTTGTAAAGACCTAGGTATTCAGTGTGAGCTTAGAACACCATACGCACCAGAGCAAAATGCAGTGGAGAATACGAAAAATGGAACTATAAGTGAAATGGGCAGGTGCATGTTAAAATCCAAGGGTTGCTAAAAGAGTTTTGGAGTGAGTCAATAGCTACAGTTGTCTACATCCTTAGTATCTTGCCAACAAGGGCTATTATGGGCTCAACTCCAGCCATTTGAAGCTTGGAGGATGAAGAAATCCCCTGTAAGTCACTTAAGAGTGTTTGGATGTATTCCATTAACTATTATAAAATTGAGAACTATGCTAGATGATAAGGCTGAGAAGTGTGTATTTGTTGGCTACTCAACTCAGTCCAAAGCATAGAGATTGTAGAATCCATTGTATGGTAAGATTCTTATTAGCTGAAATGCAAACTTTGATGAGGACGAAAGCTGGAATGTTTGAAATGAATGCTGGCAAAGTAGAATCACTGATTATCTCTCTTGAAGATGACGTTGGTGACCATATTTCGGCATAATCTGAGCCAAATCCACCAGAAACACCAATATCAATATCATCATCTTCAAGTAACTCAAGTTCCTCATCACTAACATCTTCCTCAAGTGAAACTCCACCAACCCAAGTAAGGTCATTAGTTGACATTTATGAAAACTATGACTTTGCTGTAGTTGCCTTAGAACCTACATGATTGGAGGAAGCAATCACTCAAAGTGAATGTAATGGAGCATCGAAGGAGGAAATCAAATCAATTCAAAAGAATGACACCTCGGAGCTAGTGTGTCTATTCGATGGAAAGACTGTTATAGACCTTAAATCGGTGTACAAGACAAAGTACAACTTAGATGGAAGCATATCAAAGTACAAAGCTCGATCGTAGCAAAAGAGCATGCTCAATAGGAGATAATAGATTATGAGGAAACTTTGTCTCCCGTTGCAAGGTTTGAGTCTATTAGAATTGTGTTGGAATTAGTTGCTCAATGGGGATTGCAAGTATTCCAGTTAGATGACAAGTTTGCTTTCTTAAATGGAGAGCTACAAGATAAAGTCTTTGTTTAGTAGCCACAAGGATGTGTTAAAGAAGGAGAAGAAGGGAAAGTGTACGAGTTAAAAAGGCCATTTATGGCTTGAAACAAGCCCCGAGGGCATGATATAGCATGATTGATGCTTTTTTCACCAACACATGCTTCAAAAGAAGTTAAAATGAGCCTACCCTATATGTGAAGAAAAGGGGTATGAATGACTTCATTATAGCTTGTCTTTATGTTGATGACATTATATATCTTAGTTCTTCACAAAACATGTTGGATGAATTTAAAAACTCAATGGGTGCATGAGTTTGAAATGACTGATTTGGGAATTTTGATATACTTCCTTCGTTTGAAGGTAAAACAAGGAAATGCTGGATTTTTTGTATACCAAAGTAAGTATGTTGGTGAACTTCTCAAGAGGTTTCATATGGAGAACTGTGAAACTATGGAAGCACCTATTAATGAAAATAAAAAGATGCAAAAGGATGATGAAATTGGAAAAGCTGATGAGATACTATTTAGGAGTCTTGTAAGGGGAGTGAAATATCTTACACACATTAGTTCAATTATTGCTTATTGTGTTAGTGTTGTGTCTAGGTACATGCATTGTACCATGCATTGAATATTATGACAGATAACACTTTATCTATATTCCGCATGTAGTGTTTACACACCACCACACATAGCTACGTACGTGGTTTTCATATCTATACATGGCCCATTTGTTAGTATATATATTCCAGCGACAATCACTTTTTAGAGATATATGTACTTGATCACATTTAGTTTTATGTATTTGATATATACAGTATTACACACTGATGATTAAGTATTTCGATTGTCAATATCTTATTCATAATTGTGTTCCCTTGCATTTATGTTGTCAATAAGTAAGTGGGAGCTTATATGATATAACATAATGCCCTAAAACAGCTCTAATCAATGATAATCAAGAAAGGGATATTGATGATATGCGATAAGATTTGTATGTGGACTGCATCATGCATACTTTTAGAAAGTATAGTTGATCTCACAACTATGAGTTCATGTAATTCATGATGGTCATATAGATATTTTAGAGAATATTGGACTACCCCATCAAACCATTTGATAAGTTCTGTTCATGTGTCTTATGGGATTATCGGCGTATAAAGTAGTGTAATAGTCCTCCGATTTGAGGTCAATATGTACTACATGTGCGGAGTAATGTACATGAACCATGACCAACGCTTGAACTCCAATCGGGGTAGATATGACATGTGTTGGGTGCATCACGAAGCACATGAAGTAGTAGTTGAGCCAAGAAAGGATAATTCCTCGTAATAGATTAAAAGAGAACATTCTACTTCCCATATTTAGATGGATCATAAAGTCATTGACCAATGCAAAGATATATTCGTTTTGGATATCAAATATGAGCGTTATGAATCATCTAGAAAGATTGAGAGATAGAGATTAAATTATTGGAATAGACACAATATCAAGTTCTAGACTTAGTTGAATGTTCATTGAATAAAAGGACCATATCACTATGAGCTCTATATTACAGGGAGTTTGAATATAGTCCTCTCAAACGTCCTTATATATTAAGATTGTCTGAAGAATCATCTAGGGACTCGTTAAGACCTTAATTTGATTAGTGCTTAATATATAAGACCATATGGGTCACACAACAAGTGATTATACCCTCTAATTGAATTGTCAGAAGAAATTAAATATTAATTAGATTAAATAATATTTAATTCGTAATGCTGAAAATGGATTAAATATTAATTAGATTAAACTATATTTAATTCATGATGTTGAAGGAGAGTTGAATTTGACAGAATTAAGTAAGATAAATTAGATTTATTGTACTTAATTAAAATTTATTTTTAAATAAATAAAATTGATATGGTTTGGAACAATTTAGAATTGAAATAAAGCCAAAGAAAATAATACGGAGCAAGTAAAATAGTTAAAGTTTGAATGGTAGTTCGTACATCCCATGTTGAAACTTTAATGTTTTGCTTTTTATTTTATTTATTATCTTTATTTAATTATTATTGAGTATCGGTCCTGGTAGGACTAGAACTCATTAATAAGGAAGACTTTCATTATGATTGAGAATCTAGTTTAGAACTATGCATTAAATGCACTAGATACACAAGATTTGGTGATTAGGGAATTAGCCACTCATAATCCTTCACATCACCACTACTACCTACCCCATGGTAGTATAAATAGTATTACCTCCGTCCCGTTGGAAGGTTCCCACAACAAAACGACACAATTATTTAGACAATAATTAAATAAAGTACTTCGAGTACGTATATTTTGAAAAATAATTTTAATAGGTATATACTCCGTATTATAATGTAGTTAGTATTGATAATTGTGATGTTATAAATGTATTATTTTTAATATTTAATGATTAATTTTTTACTTAAGATTGTTAATTGTTTCCTAAAATGGAAATGAGAACATTTATATGGGACGTCCAAAAAAGGAAAGTGAGAACCTTCTAATGGAACGGAGAGAGTAACATTTATTTCATTGTTAGGGGTTGACAACTTGTACTTAGTAGCTCTAACTTGTATTCTCTTGCATCCTGAGCTTAAAATAGACCATCGGGGGCCCTCAACCTCAATATGGTGTGTTGTAATTGTTCTCGATCATTTAATAGAACCCTACCCACTCATATAACTGTAAATAGAGTTTTTAAAGTCATACTACGTATGATGGAAAAATGTACGTGTTTTAATTAATAATAATGTTACCATATTTTTCCCTTTGTTTTATTCGTTTTCATACTTTATATTTATTGTTCCAACATAACTAAAATAAATGAGTAACCATGACCTTATAAATTGCATAAAATGTCAATTTACAACACCGGCCTATCTATTTTGTTTTAACAAAGTTAATTACTTAATTTTAGACAAAAGCATGAGTAACGTATGAGATATATAGTGTATGGTAGAATAATATATTTTCATGAAATTTCATTCATAAATAGCAGCATATATAACACATACACATGCATACACATGTAAAATAGCTCATACTAATGCATGCATGCATGCATTGTTGTTACCTTTTCACCAATGGCTTGTTGAATAAGAATAGTGTCAGCGGACATTGTACTTACTATCTCTCCAGATGCAGTTTGAGTGTCAAAGAATGCAATGTCCTGTCTCAGAATTGTTTGCAAGTACAACCCTCTTATACGACTTGCTTGTCTCTCTCCACTAATCATCCAACACGACATTTCTGTTACAAACTTCTTTTCTTTTAGCACAACATCGAATACACAAAATATATATATATATATATATATATATATATATATATATATATATATATATGAAGTATATATTATTTTTAAAATAATACGGATCGGAGGATCGATGGAGTACTTTGTAATTAATTAAGTACAACGTAACTTTCCATGCATATCATGAGCATTTAATTTGTGATGTTAAAAGAAATTAAATGTGTTTACTTTTGTACGTAATTGAAGGAGCTGATCAGAGTTCATCACTTACGTAAAAAAGAAGCTATACCAGAACCGATTGCAAGATAAACATACTTGATGGATACCTACAAGTAAATAAATTAAATAATGCGGGCATCAAATCATTATATCATTCTCAACTATGGTCTATTATATTATATTGATCCAAGATAAGGAAAGGCCTTTAATCTTCATGCTGCAATGCAATGAAAAACCACGGTCTTTTTTGTGTTTTGTTATATGCAGGGCCGGTCCATTGCTCCCCTAGGGGCTAGCTAGGGCCCATAAATTTTCCAGTTATATACATGAGAAATATTTTGGTTAGTCCGAACTAACCAGACTGCCTTAAGGCCAATCCTGTTTGAGCGCCTTTTGGGTTGACTTTTTTAATGAAATTTTATTAGCACGTTTTTCATAAAATGTAAAACATTCACATAAAACTTCGTCAAAAATTTCAATTGGGAGTCCGTTAAATAAATTTTTCAAAAACACTACGCAAACATATGTATAAAATCCCAGTGTTTTTCAACAATTTATTTAACTGTTTTCAAATTGAATTTTAAGCTGAAATTTTGAGCGAATGTGCTACACTTCATGACAAACATGTTCACAAAATTTCATCAAAAAATGTAACTCGGAAAGCCCTCAAACGGGCTTGGCCGTAAAGCGGTTTCTGGTCAGTCCGAACTGACAAAAATTTTATTATATATATATATATATATATATATATATGTTTGTATTTTAATATATACAAATTTAAAAATAAAATCAAACTTATAATTCTTTCATTACATTCAATTTTTTATTCAACGTCTATGAACTACAATTCTAAAATTTTGAAACATCTATACCAGAATTGTTTGTGAACAAATTTCACACTTTCTTTTGATTCATTAAGTGTACGTTAACGTATAAATGTCAATATTTTCTTCTACTTCTCTCATGTAAACTCATGATTCATTGATAATATTTTGCTAATTTTTCTGTTCTCTCATGTAAGTGAAAGATTAAATTAGCGTACTCAGGATTTAGAAACTTGCAATTTGTTTTAGTCTAGTGAAAATGTGAATCAAAATATGAAAATTTTACTCCATAAACGATATAACTTTCGCGTCTTTCCCCAATTCAAAATTATGTACTATTAACAATCGTTCTACTTTGCCATTGAGCCGTTTTGGTACATGGTATTCTTAAATGTCAATTATCAAATACTTAAATATAATCTCTCTAACCGTTCTTTATTAATTTCTTTGATATGTTATACTCGTATTTGAATGAAAAAATGCTTAGATATACTTAATTACAGTTTCTTTGGTGTCTAGCGTCGTCGGCGTGGAGGGGGCGTTTGCCTTTGTCCGGGGGGGGGGGGGGGGGGGGGAGTTCTCTCCTCGGCCCCCGAGACGGAGCCTCCGCTTTCTTGTGGTTTGCTGGCTGTCTTCCCACCGAGGCGGTCTTGGATCCCTCGGCGCTCATGCCCCTCCCCCAATCTCTCGAGGGCAGAGGTTCGGGGCCTCTCCTTGTGATGTTTATCCTTGGATATAACCTCTTGGGAGGCGGTGTCTTGTGCCACAACCCCCTCAGCGTTGCCAATCCGTATTACGGGATTGTTGAACAGAAGAGGGGGTGGCAGACAGACCGTGTTTCCACCAACATAGGGTTGGAGTGGTGCCTGTGAAACGAAGGCACCAGAATTCATCGCCATGTTTTGGATGAAAGTTGCAAAGGCGGCTTGCAAGTCGATGGTTGGAGCCGAAAGGGGAACTTGGTTCTCACTTCGGTCCTTCCTTCGGCTGTTGAGTCCGATGCGGGCATCGGGGGCAGCTTTCTGCAGCTGCTGACGGAGGTCAGTAGTGGCCTGCTTCAATTCGAGGATAGTACCGCCTTCGGGTACCAAGAGCATGTTGGAGTCTTCGGCCCCGTTGGCTTCGCCGGGGGCTGCGTGGTTTTCCTCGAGGGTTTTGGATTGACCACGAGTCCTTCCCATTTTGGTAGGTGTTTTTGTTTTTGACGAAGGGGAGGGTTTCTTAGTTGATTGTTCGGACCTCTCAACGAGAGCACCAAATGATGGATAGTGTACCCGGGGTAGCTTATCCGGGGGGTTACTATGAGAATAACCTAGAGAGAAGTCAGAGCAAACAAGTAGGAGAGAGAGAGAGACGATTCTATTAATGAACTCGAGATGTTCCGGTCTTTACAAGAGGAGTAAGGGCTGCTATTTATAGCAGCAATAAATGCGATGAGAGTACACGTGTCAATAATCTAACGGCCGAGGGGTCACCTCAATCGGGGTGGCATTGGCACTCGCATGTGCACTGCATTGAATGCGGTGGGTGGACGTGACGCTGCATTAAATGCGGTGATTGGCTGTCTCCAAAGGGCATCTTCGATGATTGAGCCTGTTAGCCGAAGGCATTCCACGCAGCCGAGGGCTCCGTGTAGCCGAAGGCTCTGTATAGCCGAGGGCTTGGTTCAACCGAAGGCTTCTCTAATGCCGAGGGCTCCCGTTTTCTGCCATTTTCTCCCAGTAGCTTTGTATGGTCGAATATGGCTGTTCTGTGAGTTTTGGAGCCTTCGGCCATAGTGCCGAAGGCTACCTGTATGTGCGCTGCGGTTCTCCTAGAGCTTGGGCCGCAGCATCTCAGCATCTTGGACCTCCTGCACTTCTTGGGCTTGTTGGGCCTGTGATAGAGTAGTAGGAGTCTGTGTGGTGGGGATTCCTGGATCATATACTCTGTAGTTATTAAAACCCGTAAAACTGAGAAGGTTGAATGTGAATGGTGTTATATATACGGTGATTCCAAATTAAAGAAACTGGAGGTAGGTAATGCGTTTTTGTGAGGTTAGAGAATACGACAAGTAGAAGTGGAAGTGAAAGATATCAATCATCATGTTAGATTTGATGTAAAAGAAAGTTCCGCTTCTAAAGTGGTTTTTTGCCACTTGCAAGACCAACTTCACGGTCAAGCTAATTAAGTTGAATATAATAAAGAAAAATGTCATTTTCCTCTAACATACTCCGCAGAAACTTTTGTCCAATAAATCGATCACGCTTCCCACTTGGGAAAAAGTTCATTAATCGATTCCACTTATAGTCAATAATAATAATAAATAAATAAATAAATAAATAAACGGTCAGCACGTAAAGTTGAGGTGGCTCGTTAATCATACGGAGTATTTACTTACTATAACTCAAAAACTTACCAGTATAAAATTGAATCACGCAAACAGATCTTGTCTTTTTGTAGACTGATTTCTTTATTTTTTATATTTTCCCCACCTCATCAATAATATTTGAGGTTAGTGCACTTTTTAATCCCAGGTCAACTCAAATTTTCGATCGGGCCCATACATAAAGATATTTATTTTCAAAAATATTTAAACAATTAAACACCTATAACTTTCACCTTTCTTACCTACTTTATCAATTTTCTCATTAATGACATTCACTCTTCTAGTACGTGGCCACACTCAACAGCACTTTTTTCATGTGTATGCAGACATTTGATCTAAAAATTCCAATTTTTTTACGAATTGCTTCTACACACAAATAAAATCTGCCGGGAGTATAAAAAACAATTTTTATTTTGGACTTCTTGAAATGTTCCTTTTACTCGAAGATACATTTTAGCACTCTGTAACACTATTTTGCATTGTGTTGTCATTAGTGTGCAAGGGTAGTAGAGTAGGTGATGTAAATTTATTTACGAAGTCTATTGACTATCCTCCAAAGTCTCTAGACAGTCAAATCCGGTTATTATCACAATCAATTTTCGTCGATACTGGTACCACATGATGAATCTAGCAAGACTTCCTTTCAACTAAATCCAGAAGGGTCCTCCTATTATGCAGAGCTTTCTTTCACAGGAAGAATCATGGGGAGCAAGACCTCCCTCCTCTTCTTAGTATGTACCTAGCGAGATTCGAACCCGAGACCTCTGCTAGGACACGATAACCTCTCATCTGGTGTGCTGGAATGGTTGGTTATTTAGAGTATTTGAAAATTAATACTACTACGTACTAGATCGACTTTGGCTTCATTGACGGAGTGAGTGTGCAACAGTTTTTGTTGAAAACCAGTTACAGAGTGGGGCCGGCCGGGTAGTAAAAATATATCGTAGGGTAAATAATTAAATTCTATGGTACCCATAAGGTACCATACTTTTGTCCACATGGCGCAATGAAAACGTAGCAGTTGAATTATTTAAATCTAAATTAAAAATGATAAAGTGATGTGGTCCAATCAAATGAATGATAGTACGGTACCCCATTTTTTAAAAAAGGTATCAGAGTTGTCACCAATAATGAATCAATCCAAAAGGTGGAATCTCTCACCCCAGAAGCCCCCACCCCAACCCGACAGGATGATGGGGAGGTTAGTCACGGTGACTCAGTCAGTAGAATGACAGTAGACCCATACACTCGTGCGCACCAAAGGTCCAACCTTATTTTAGGTTTTGTGACCTCCGCCCAAAGGCCTAATCAGGCACACCCAATCAATCAAAAATATATGAAGTATATACATGACCGGCTCAATAGATTAGGAGACCCGGTACAAATCATTTAAATTAAAATAGGTCTTATATTAAATCAATATAATATAAAAAGCAGCCTTTAAAAAATAACCCAAAAAACTACAATCAAATGTGACATTGAGATATAATCATATTTCGAACCTGAACACCCAAAATCAGTAAAAAAAACTAAAACAGAAAAGAAATGAACTAAAATCATGAACTAAAAAATATAGAGTAGGATATTATCCAGGCCTTAAAATCAAGCTCGTCCAAATTATACGAGGAAATTGTTCTAATTACTATAACTAGACCTTATCCAGGCCTTATGTAATAAAGAAGCTGCACATTTATAAATAACAATTGCATTTTAATCACATATAAATATTAGTATTTAGGGAGAACTATTAAATAAGCCCTCCAACTTTCATAAAAAGTGCAAATAAGCCATTTTATAGGAGGCTCTATCCAGCCGTCGCCATTTGGGGCGGTTTCCGGTGGAAGTTTTTGATTAAATTTTTTGAGTATCTTCTTCATTAAATCTAGTTTATTCATACCAAATTTCAGATAAACATTCAATCGGAAAGACAGTCAAATGAATTTTTGAAGATAACTGCGCAGTTAGACAACGCAATATATTTCAGAAAATCATTTGACTGCCTTCTCGATTGAATTTTTAGCCTAAATTTGGTATGGGTAAACTAGACTTAATGAAGAAGATGCTAAAAAAATTTAATAAAAAAAATTCCACTGGAAACCACCCAAAATAGCGACAGACGGACAAAGCCTTCTGTAAAAGGGCTTATTTGCACTTTTTATGAAAGTTCGAGGGCTTATTTGATTGTTCTCCCTAGTATTTAATGTTTGTATTTGTTTAAAAACAAAATACTAAAATAGGAATCTTTAAACAAATAAAAAAGGATTTTGTATATTATGTAAAGTATATTTAAAATTTTGGGCCTTTTGGATCGAGAAGCCTTGTGCGGTAACACTTCTTGTAAGCCCTCATCTACGGCCTTGAGTATATAGCAGGCGATGGCCGGTCGACCGGCCGGCCTGATACTAGCTAGCTAGCTAGTATACTGGAGTATATATATGTATATATATGTATGTATGTATATACCTGGGAGATGTGATGA
Source organism: Cuscuta europaea (assembly GCA_945859875.1). Taxonomy (NCBI): domain Eukaryota; kingdom Viridiplantae; phylum Streptophyta; class Magnoliopsida; order Solanales; family Convolvulaceae; genus Cuscuta; species Cuscuta europaea. The sequence goes on along the minus strand of CAMAPE010000011.1, from coordinate 1,325,902 downwards.
AGAAGAAGGGATGGATGAAGAGTGGCAAAAGCGTGAATAAGTTGAGCGAAGAGGAGGGTCATGAGCGGGGCCGAGAGGCCATTGGCGACGGCTCCGAGCGTGCCCAGGATCATCAAACCCACGTCCACCCCGTCCGCAAATGAAAACAGCAGCTTGTACAGTGCAACCTTCTTCTTCTTCTCCGCCTCGCTCCTCATTCTACCTTTTCTCTCCTCATATCCATCCAACGTGCTTCTATATGTGTATATATATAGTCGCGACCACTCCTAACAATTTCAAAATTTTCTCAATGGAATAATCCTATTTTTATTCCCAAATAATAATAATGTGTGTCCCTCTTTCGATTCTACCCCTTTCTTATAATAGTTAATGCATTTGTTTTATTAACAAAAAAAAAAAATCATACTTTTATTTAAGATAAAAATATAAAAATGACATCTTGTGTAAAATATGTCACATTCCTCTGAAAATGTCACGAAGATGACATTTTTACACTTTGAAAAATATCTAGCTTAATGTTCAAAATTGTCATCCCTCCTTGCTCGTGTCTCTGTTTGGCATCGATATCATAGATCGATTCATATTAACTGATCCCAAATTCTTTTGGTATCAATGCTTGGATGTTGTTGTTGTTGTTGACCGGATGTGGCAGTGTTAGAAGGTGGTCGAGATGGTCCATACCTATACATTTTTTTTATTTTTTCACAAACATATTTTGTATGTGAACATACTAGTCACGCACACAATATAGCTTGTTCACACACATGTGTAGTGGTGCGTACGTAAAAAGTGTGCATAACTTTTTTTTCCTTTTAGCTAGAAACAAGTTATTGCATAAGTAATGAAATTTAAACTATTTACAAAATAAAAACATTATAATTCTATTATGGAATCCAAAAGATGTTCACTCATATTTCGGGGATTCTCCCAAATTTGAATTGTATTAAAGTATAGCAAATGTAGGATTTTTTTGAATCAAAACATGCCTCTATTCATATCAAAAGATTCAGGATCATTACATCAAGCAAAGAGAAAATAAAACTGACACCAATTGAAACTCCAACCACTACGACTGTAACCCTATGGTGAGACTTTGTGACGGTCACCCCTGAGAGAGCAACACGAAACGCTAACCATGTACTGGGGTTGACACAGCCAAACCTATTCCCATAGATCCAACCATATCCAATGACATAAAGAGAGGCAAAAAGCTCTAACAAACTGTCAAAACCAAATACATAACTGGATGCAAGAAAACAAATAACAAATAGATAAAAACTACAAGAAAAACGTTCACGAACTCTAGCATCTCGTGCATCCCATGGTGGTGGTTCAGGAGGAGGTCGGACCGTTGCTTGATTGACACCCGCTCTCAGTAGCGTTTCTGCCGTATGACCCAAATCCATGCCATCGAATGGAGCGTTCAACCTCTCCACGTTAACCATGTCTCGATCATCCCTACGTCTCTCTCCCGCTTCTACCATCATCTTCTCGCTACCACGATCATCCATCCCGAGCTGCATCACAACCACAGTAATCCGGCGCAGAACTGCGTCGATTGAAAAGAAGCGCCACACCAGGGCGGCGAAACACAAACCCTACGCGAGAGCTCTCGCTAGGGAAAGTCCACTTTTTTGTTATAGACAAATAATAATAGCAAATGTAGGATTAAAAAGCTACTCCTATTTAGAGGATTTAAAAGTCATACTACTATCGTTGCAATTTAAAAGTATATACGTAGTATGTGTGAGAATAATAAATAGAATTAACCAGACGGGTAGCTCTGACAGTATATTTATTGTTGAGTTTAAGTCCCGAATGACCCAAAGGCTCAACACCAACCTTGGATCTAGGGTTCAAATGCTACAGTAAAATGTATAAAGAAATATAAAAACTGATTGATCCACTCAAATATCCCTGCTTGTATTAACGCAGTAATACCAATTACACGGAAACGGCCGAACGGCAGTTACGGTCCGAATGCTAATACAAGAGCTAGAGTGCAATATAATCTAGTGAGTAAATAAATGTTAACCCTTTACAATGAAATAAATGACGTTATTTATACTAGCTGGGGGTAGGTGAGGGTATGGGGTGATCTATCATGATTGGCTTCCTTCCAAGCCACTTGTGCACCCATGCTCCCACTTGAGACCTTCATACTCCAGCATTAAATGCAGTCTGCCACTTGAGAGAATCCCCGATCGGTATTAAGATCCGCTAAGCTAATGATCCAGAAGAACACTCATTGTCCAAGTGTTAATTACGTTCCGTTGAGGATGTGTCGAACGGAAGTATCTCTTAAGCCACCGAATTCCCGTTCGCGGCCATCCATTTCTCCTTGGGCCTTTCCCGTTCCTTGAGCCCTAGGGATATTTTGGACCGGTATATTGGGCCCGATCTAATATCCCATCACAAGTCCCCCACTTCCGATGTTCCGAGCGTGCTCGGGACATGAGGAAGTAGAAAAGCAGACTTCCTGTCGTTTGGTGTAATCCCGTGCGGTGTTCTTGGCTAATGTCTGTCTGTTCTTGATGTGACGGTTCAAAACTCTTTGACGGCTTGCTTATATTCCCCATATAACGCCATGATTACTTGACGTTCCACCTTCATGCGACACGTGTTCCTGGGGACGCTCCTTGTGACATGTCCTTTCGGGATTGGTTTGTGAATCGACACCTTTAGGTTATAAGTTTGATTTTGGACCCTTGGTCCCGGGTTTTCGAATTTTGCATCTTCATTCAAGTGCTCTGTCTTCTTTCAAATCCCTAATTTCCCAAGTTCGTTCAAGTAACCACCGGTCCTCCCTTTCTTCTTCCCCTTCTTTACTTTTCTGTTGGTTCGTCACAAATGTCGACGAGCTCTGATCCTTTTGAGCCCTCCATTATTGAACCAGTTCGAGGTTCTGAGACCAACACTACCGTTGATGATACGACGGACACCTAGGGGAGAGCAAACCCGACCCTACCCGATTGACCCGATCGGATATATCCAATTTTTTTGTTGGGGTCGGAAAACCCGACCCAAAATACCCAAACCCGATCCGATTCTTGCAACCCGAGACTTAAGCGGGTATCGGGTAGGGTTACCAATTATGCTACCCGACCCGCCTGAAAAACTGAACTAGCGTAATACTATCATCATCCGTTCTGTTTTAATCGCAACATGTTGAATTTTACACTATTCACATGCTCTACTTTGACTACATTTTACGCTATTATTTTATGAAAATTATTTTTTAAAATAAATATTGTTCAAATCATCTCATTACAAATTTTCAAAATCTGATTTTTAATACGAGTATTTTTTTACTAGTAGAATTAAGATATAATTACGGTCAAAGACGTGCATTGGCAAATGTGAAATGTTGACCGTTGCAACTAAAAAAGAACGGAGGGAGTATATATATACTACGTAGTACATAGAATAATTATGCATGTTCAAATATCTCAATTATTGTATGTCAATGACCATATTATGCATGTTCAAATATTCCAATTATCGTATTTGTACAACTATAACTTTGAATGTTGTATTGTTATGACTTTGAATGATATTTTGACCAATTATCATTTTATTTATCACAATATCAAATATGTCAATCACCGTATATTATTATTTTACATGTTCAAATATGTCGATTACCGTATTTACACAACTATTACTTTGAATGTTATACTAGTATAATTTTGAATGATATTTTTACCAATTACCATTTTATTTATCACAATTTTAACAATAATAAATTAAAATCCGAATGGATCCGAAAACCTTATCAACCCGACCGCAACCCGAATTTCTTCAACCCGAAAAGCCCGATAATTTTTTTGATAGGGTAGGGTTTGAAATTATCAATCCGATACCCGAACGGGTTTACCATTTTTGAACCCGACCCGCCCGAACCCGACCCATGATCTGCCCTACGGACACTAGTGCTGCCATGGAGGATGCGACTGAAAACCCCCCTTCCGCAAGCGGTTCTGAGAATATTGAATTCGGTAGTTCTTCAGATGATGCCTCCAGCAATGATTCTGATGATGCCGTATCTGGTGATGATATGGCGGTGATGAGGCAAGGTCCTCTTGATGATACCCCTCCTCACCACTTGGATTTGCGGTCCATTAAAAAATGGAGCCAAAAGATGTCCAACAAACTTAGGGCTCAAGTTCCATCCCTGATTTCCAACCCGGTCGATTTTCGTCTTCACGCTGGTCTCCACCCACTGCGCCACCGCCCCGGGATGGTGGTGGTGGACCTTGATTCTATCAAGGCCGGGCTAAGATTTCCGCTGCACCCTTTCTTTGTGGCCATTCTTAACCACTACCAAGTAGTCTCGACCCAAGTAATGCCGAATTCTTACCAGGTGATAGCCATGTTTATTTTCTGTTGCAAGGATGTGGACGTGGTGCCTCTCCTAGACCTTTTCACCATTTCTTCAAGGTTGCACCCCAACAAACTGATGGATTCCTGGCAGTGAGTGCCCGACCGAGACGAATCCTTTTCAAGGGGAACCTCACTTCCATCAAGGGGTGGAAAGACCGATTCTTCTTCGTTTCTGTTCCGGATGGCCTTATCCGTAAGAGGTGGAACGCTTATCCACCAAAATCCGCCGAGCCTTTTGTCATTAAGGAGCTAGAAGAGAAAGTCAATGCACTAGAGAGGGTCAAGACGTTGGATATCATGGACTACTTAACCCCCGTTCGGCTCGTGGAAGCCGGGATAGGTACCGCCCGAATTCCTGGGACTCTTGACTGAAAACCAAGTACCATGGCCCGGTGCGGTCCTCCCTGTGTGAGAAACTTACTCATTATATTCTATCATTTCTGCCACGTTAAGACCGCTCGGTACTAACGTTTTTCTTTTCTTTCTTTCAGCTCCCAACACCGAAGCAACCATGAACATGAACCGTCTTGAGGAGATGGGTGCGGTAAATAGGAAGAAGCCTTCCAAGAAGATGGCCAGGACCTCGGCCTCTGAAGCAACTCAACCGGCAGCTCAGCCTGTGGTCCAGCAACCCGAGCCACTTCAATAGATTCCTCTCGAGTAGGTGAACTTTGATGCCATGGCGGTGGATCAGCCGTTTGGGGACCTGCACTCCAATCCTCTTTTCATTGAAGCCCCGGGTTCGTCCGGTGCTGCCGACGTTGTGGCCGAACAGGCCAACATATCGAAATCTCTGGAACCGGTCATTTTAGAGGACCCGATCCACACGATTATAGAACAAGGGGGATGCCAACCCGGTCGGGTTTGGAGTACCTTCACCATGCTCAATGACTATCACCTCCCAAGGCTGACGGTTGAGCAGGCTGAGACAGGAGTGGCCTGGCCACTCTCAAGGTAAATATCCCTACCGTTCATTCCATTGCTTATCTTTTAAGGTCATGATGTCCCTCAACTAACTGTTTTATTCCTCAGGTCGGCTACTATAGTGTTCAGCTCCAGATTGCTCGTCTGGAGAGAGAGGAAGAGCTGATCCGGGCTCGGACCTCTACAGAGCAGGAGACTATTGACATGCTAAGGGCCGCTGAGCATGAGCAGAAAAAACTCAAAGCCGGCCTTGGCCAACTTCGGGTGGATCTCTCTACCTCTCAATCCAAGGTTGTTGCTGCTGAGGCTGCCCAGGTTGCATTTCAGGAGTGTGAACCTCAGATCACGGATGGCCCCCGGGAGATCAGGGTGGACTTATCCACCGTTCTATCAGCAGCCCAAGCCGCGTTTCTATCCTCTGAGGATTTCAAGAAGGCTGCTGATGAGCATGGATCAGCAGCGTGGAATGGCTCCCCAAAGGTCCGGCTCATCTTGAGGAGGGGGTGAAGCTGATCGATGAAACTGCGGTCGGCAAGAAGTGGGTCAATACTTTGGCCAAGGATACCTATGTCTCCGACTGTCAGCGGGTTATGGAGGGCATGGTGTCAATCCTGAAGCGGCTTGTCGGTCGGCCGATTGAGATCAAGGAATTCTCTGAGGACACAGTCCTCCTGGCCCAGTTCGACAAATATCGTCGCAACTTACAGAGGCAGGCCGCTCGGGCAGCAGGCAGGGAATCTGATCCCCCAAATGATGATGAATCCGATGAAGAAGCCGAGGATGAAGTCGAAGAGCAGGATGCCGACCAGTAGTTATTTCGATAATTCCTTTTGTGTATTCGCGTGTCCCTTTTTTGCTCTTTAATCTCTGATGTATATTCCGACCAGTAGTGCCGAAGAGTAAAACACTTCTTTTGTCCATCTGTTGTTTCTTTATTCTTTGCATGATTTATTTCTGTTCTTGTCATTATCCATTCGGCTGTCCGAACTCCCCAAATTAGCATTTTGGACTTAGCAATTTTTCATACTAACTTTGTCCCGTTCAGGGTCCCTGAATTGCATATGCCTCGAACAGGGCCCATGCACTTTGTAATTTTCCATTCCGGTGATAACCCGTTCGGGCTCTCGTTCAGGATATTGATCCTTCTGCATGGGGAAACTCTTAAGACTTTAGCTGTCCTCCCCATCAGTCTCAACCCGTTCGGGGTTCCTGGCTTTATGAGATTGAATAGAAATTCTGAATCAAAATCCGTTCGGGATCTAGTAATTTCCCATTATTCCCTCTTATGCCGTTCATGATGGCTTGTGTATGTCGATAAACTTCTGAGCTCTTAGGACTTAGTATTTCTTTCGGCATTACACAGCCGTTTGACATATCCCTGTGTCCATGACCTCTGGTGCAATCCATTCACTACTTGCCACGTGTCCCCCATGGATTTGGTTCTAGGATGGTGATCCCTATATAAATATGGGGAAGCTAGTGCTTCCTTATTTTCTGCTGCTTCTTTGGTTTTTGCACTCCTGCTATCTTTCTCACTCTAGAATTCCTTCAGATTCTCTCTCTTTTGAGGTATTTACAACCTCTTTCTCCTTTTATGTCAAGCTATTTTTCTTCAGACGAGGAAGACATGGTTCTAATTCGTCGTTCAAGAGGTAATGCCGGCCCGAGCGGCCAGGCCGCCAGCCCTTCTGCCCAGTCTTCGGACTCTCCCACTGATTCCCCTATTCCTCCGGAGGTCGAACAATCCCTCCCTGATGATGGATGCCTCGAGGGAGAGGATCTCCAGAAATATGAAAGTGGGATGCCCGAACGGCCCCCACATATGTTTTTAAACTTCCATTGTATACAAAAGCAACGCCAGCGTCTTTCAGTAGACGCCGATCGTCAAATGGCCCAATTGTTACCGCCACCTAGGCAGTTTTACAGTGGTTTTATTCGTCACCCGATGAGGCACCGACCGGGGCATGTGCTGGTACATATGGATGCCCTGGTCGCCGGCCTTTGCTTTCCTTTGCACCTGTTCATCATAGATTTCCTACGCTGGCTCTCAGTGCTCCCGGCCCAGCTCGTGTCCAGCGCCTACCGTATCCTTACAGGATTTATGATCCGGTGCCATGATTTGGGGATCCCTCCGAGTGTTGACCTATTCTTATTTCATTATAAGTATGAGGCGTACTGGACCACCGGGTACCTGCGGTTGGTCGCTCGGCCCTACCGTCAGCTCTTTATAGACGTTTTTTGGCAGGAATGTGTTTTGTTTGTCCACGTGGGTGAACCGCTCCCATTCCCTGACCTGTGGAATTCATATCCCATTTGGGATAAAGAACCGGTCTTGGATGCCATTTTACAAAAGCAGACCGAGTCGCTGCGGCTGGCGGGCTTCCAAAACATTCGGGCTTACGTCATGCCCGCAAAAATGCTTGCCGCTGGCATTGGTATTTCTTGTTAACCCGTTTTGGACATTCGGAATATTCGTTTATAGTTTGCATCTTGTAAGTATTTTTCTTTTGCAGGTGTGATTCCGGAAAATATGAAACGAACGGGTCAACCTTTTGGCTCATCCCATCCCATAGCTTTGATCCCCTGCTCGATCCATCTGGTTTAGACCAGATGTCCGATCGGTTCGTCCATGCTTCTGGTTTCTGGAAGTTATGTCTCCCTCTCTTTTTTTCATAGGAGGTGGCAACAGCCGTTTTTATTGATAAAATTTCCTCAGATGCTCTACGTTCCAGGTGCCTACCGATCGGCCTTCTGTTGTTCTGAGGCCGAACGTCCCTGTCGCGTATTTCTTCCAAACTTGGTAAGGGCCTTCCCGATTCTTTGCCAATTTTCCGCTCTCGAGCGGCTTACTTTTCTCTCTCTTCCTAAGAACAAGGTCCCCTACTTCAATTGACCGGATCTTGACTTGCTTATCAAAGTATTTCCGGGTCGCCCGTTGATATTCTTCCATTCTTCTGGCAGCCAAATCCCTTCTTTCCTCAATGAAATGTAACTCAGCCCGTAAGTTATCCTCATTCTGTTCGGGGTTGAAATGGGTCATTCGATATGTAGGAACCAAGACTTCCGTTGGGATTTTATCTTGGAATCCATATGAAAGGGCGAACAGAGTCTCTCCAATAGCTGTCTTGGGGGTCGTTTGATATGTCCATAGTATGTAATTAAGCTGATCGGGCCATGTGGAAGAGTAATCTTCGAGCTTCTTCTTCATCCCATCCATAATGGTTCTTTTCATGTTCTCCATTGGCCATTTGCCTAAGGATAAGCCACTAATGCTTTGGAGTGCTTGATTCCCCATTTGGTGAGGTATCATTCAAAACCCTTTCCAACGAATTGCCTGCCGTTTTCAGTAATGATTTGCTCTGGAAGGCCGAAACGGCATATGATATTTTGCTAGACAAATTTTTGGCACTGGAACTCCGTGATGCTGGCCAGTGGTTCGACCTCCACCCATTTGGTGAATTAGTCAATCCCCACAATGACATATTTTTTCCCCGCAGGTGCTGTAGGTTGGGGCCCTAACAAGTTGATCCCTCACCTAGCGAACGACAGTGTTGTGGTCATCGGTGTGTAAAAACTAGCAGGCCGTCCGGGCACTGGGGAATTTTGTTGACATACTTTTCACTTCATGGTGTGGGAAATGTAACACCGACCCCGAGCATATTTACTTTTAGTGAATTATGTAATAAACCTTGAAAGATGATTTATGAATTTGCGTAATTGTAAGTTTTTATTATTTCTTTTACGTGAATAGTAAATTGCGTGTGGGGCCCACAGTGGGAACGGGGACCGCCCGATGATTCCCGAACCACATATTATATTCATCTTGGGTTAGATGACGTCTATATGGTGGTGGATATTTTATTTGGGCCATAAGAAAGGCATGGAGTTGATCGGTTGGTCAAACGGGGCCCAATTGCCGGTATTGGCAATTTAACGGATAACAGCCCGAAATGAGTTTCGGAGGCTCCTAAATTAATGTTGGGGAATGTACATCGTTTCTAAAGGCCCATAATTATTAGGAACACGTGATATATTTTATCCGGCCCGATAAAATAAAATATGACTAAAGTAGTCCGAAAAATACAACTTTCGGGGCCGATTATACATACCGGGACATATTGGGATGACCTCCCACATGAGTGGGGGCCACCCCACGTTTTTTGTGATCTGATTTGCAAGAGGGGAGCTGGAAGGAAGCTCCCTAGAGACAAAGTCTACACACAAAAGACCCCATGTCCCATCCTTGGTGTGTATTTGTGGCTTGATTGCAAGAGTTGCCTCCTCAATCAATTGCCTCATCCACACAAGCCAAGTTCAAGGGAGAGAAGCTCTGGGAAAAAGGTTCTTCACCAAGCTTAAACGTGGAGGAATCAAGAAGGGAGAAAATCCAAGAAGAAAGGAGCTGGGATTCAAGGTATGAACATAACTATTGTTCTTTAACTAGTTTTTGGAGTATGATTTGTAAGAAATCATATGGTGGATTAAACCTTGAGTTCTACACGTTTAAAAGTGTAGAATATTGTTATAAAGTGGTGGTAATTAACTTAGAAGGGTTGGCAAATCGATAGGAGTCGAAACCGCCGGAAACCGCCACTCCAAAGGAGCTGTTCGTAGCTGCAGACTACGAAAGCCGCCCGGCTTTCGTGAAAGCCGCCCGGCTTTTGCCCAGGCAGTCAAGTTTTTGCCTTTTCATCGGTTTAAAACGAGGATTTATCGGGGAGCTCAACAAAGGCAACTATTTCAGCACATCATAAGGTGAGGATGGCTGACTATATTGCTTATAATTGATGAGTTAATTTCATGAGATTACCGAAGGTAATTAAAAGTATTTTTATGGATTATTAATGATTAATAATGCCTAAAAATGACAAGACTAAATGTCTAAGGAAAAAGGGAGCATGATATACAAATTTAAGAGTAAATTGTGTATGTTCATGTGTTATGAGTATGTTGACTTGAAAGTGGAATTTTTTATGAAACATATGTTGAAATATATTTTGTTCTTCATATTAGAGTATATGAGTGATTAAAAGTGATATTTTGAATATTGAGATAAATGATATTTTTCAAAGGAAAATCAGTTGGAATTGTCTATATGACTATGAGTTGAGAACTTGGTTTATTGATATAAATTTGACTAGTATTAAGATACTAGTTGGACATTAAAATGAAATGTTGTTAAAGATTGATCCTAAGGTTGGATTGTGAAATGTTATGCCTTAAGTAGTCTTAAGAGATGCTTTAAGGTAGGAAAGTATGAACTTTAAGTTATACTAGGGGTAGGCCTTAAGGGATACCCAAGTTAATGCAAATATTAATTGATCCTAAGTATAGGATTGGCCTACGGGTGTGTTCGGTAGTCCTTGTGGATAGCCGGTCGAATTATGGAAATAGTAAGGACCATGGCCCTTCCTGACTCTAGAGAGCGGGGTTGGATAGCATGGACTTACATCGTGATCACGGGTTAGGGTGGAATCCGAATCGGAGACCTAACTAGGTTCCGGTAGCGGTAACACATAAGATAGGACCCCGAAGGGCCTTACCTTCCTACGGGATGATGGGTATGAGTCCAGGGGCGGGATGTTGGAGTCCGAACCGGGAGCCTCATGAGGTCTCGGACAGCGGTAGCAAGTCCCGTAGAAATAATAGGACCCAAGGGTTGGGTTGTGCAAATGATAAATGAAAAAGGATATATAAGAAGGGTCGTGTGCCGACAAATGAATAAATTTACTTATTATAAAGATAATAAGTGGGAAATATAAATTATTATTTATATTATGATATCACCCTATTTTGAGGGTCTTGGAAATTAAAACGTTGATTATACTTAGTATAGTTGCTATTGTACTTGTCAAATATTTCCAAGTACTGACCTCCCCTTCACGGGGGAGGCCACCTCACAGTTTCAGGTAGAACTTGAAGTTGCTACCATTGCCCGTTGCTTCGGGAGGCTCAAGGGAGGAAGACGTGGTTCGTGCTTCTTCCGTTCTGTTTTAAAAACAATTAAGTTAATGCTCATGGATACTATTTTCTTAATAATTACTTTGGGGGCTTGTATGCCTAGTTATGCCAAGTGTGACTTGAACAATTGTATTAATGCTTCCGCTGTTTTAAATGCATGTTTTACATTATGTTTGTTTATGGATGTACTATGTGTGAATGATATTCATGACGCCTTGTATAGTATGGATGAGATGGATTGCGGTTGACTATTCGTACTGTACGGCGGGTTGTTGACGTGTCCGGCTAGGTCCGGGGCGTGACAATTTAATTGGTATCAGAGCCTTAGTCCGTAACCATCATAATGAAGCTTCAAAATGCTTTCTGAAAATGAAATTGAAAACCATGAGCATAAAGTTTTGTACTTATAGAACTTTTGGTACTTGAGTTGCAATGTCTCTAATTGTTAAGATGGTACCCTTAACAATTGGCATGGCGGTGATTTGAGCCAAATGATGTCTTTAAGTGCCTATCCGTCAATTGACATTTGATACGAGTCTAATGACTCATTCTAAATTTCTTTCAGAAATGGAACGTACCGGGAAGGTTACTCGACGGAACCCGACTGGCCAAGCACCGGGAGGATCCCAACGTGGCAGTCGGGGAAGATCGAGGGTGTCTAGGAGACAAGGCCGTGCAGGCCACTCGCTGACCGTGAGTGATGGTCATGTGGAAACAATAGACGAGCACTATGAGTCCGAGGAGGATTCAACTTACCAGCCGGGAACCGAGCCGGTTGAGACCCCATATGATGGGGAATACGATGATGCTAGTGACGAGAGCGATGATAATGAAGCTCTCGAACGGATTGAGGAATTGCTCCGGCAATACCACCAAGATCGCCAAAGGCGCCGGACAAGGCGTGCTTTGGAAGGGGCTTCAAGAAGAGGAAGTCGTGTGACTCCTAGGGAGATCATAGAACCCCGAGGAGGGGGAGGTGCTGAGGTCCCTATAATAAGGATCTCAAAGTACCTTAAAGAGGCAAGGGACTTGGGGTGTAAACCGTTTGATGGAACGGGGGACATCTCCGTAGCGGCCGAGTGGATCAAAAGATTCAACGAGGCGGCCCTCGACATGCAACTACCACCCCACATGAAGCTGAGAGTAGCCACAGGGCTACTAGAAGGCATGGCGTCCACATGGTGGGATGGGACAAAGGGGAAGTACGACGAGGCCGTCACTTGGGAGAATTTCCGACAAGAGTTCTTTATCCCATACTACTCCGACTTCGAGGTGAACTTGAAGAGGAGGGAGTACACAAATCTGACCCAAGGAGGTGAATGTACGGTGAAGGAACTTGAGCACAAGTTCAGAAAGCTTGCTGAGTTCATACCGGAGTACAATGTGATGAAAACCGGATGGTGAACCATTTCTGGGATGCCTTGGACCTTGACATACGCGAGAGGGCAACACAATTGCCTAATATGACGTTCAGTCAAGTGGTTGAACAAGGCCTGAAAGGGGAGAAGGAGTGGGAGGAAAGAAAACGAAGGAATGCCGAGGAGGCAAAGAAAAGAAAATGGGAGAACCATGGCCCTCAAGGTTCTCACAAGAAGGGGAACCACGGGGGAGGCGGATCTTTCAAAACCCCCGCACCACCGGTAAGGGGAAATCAAGGCCCGAGCGGGCAAAGCTCTGTGTCACAAGGCTCAGACGTGAAGAAGTGCACCAACGGCAAGAAGAACCACTTTGGCAAGTGCCGCGATCCCTCGAGGTGTTATCAATGCGGGGAGGTCGGGCATTTGAAGGTGAGTTGCCCACAACTTGGGCGAGCCATGGGGGCCGGACCAAGCAGTGGAACGACGGTGAGCAGGAACCGAACCGGAGCACCAAATGCTAGCGGTGGGCACGGGTGGGCGAATGCCAGCAACGCGCCATCCGTAAATCAAGGAAGGACCCAAGCTCGGGTCTATGCTATGACGGAGGCGGATGCTCGTGCCAACCCGGACTCCGTTGCGGGTAATTCCTTAAACTCACGTATTAATTTTCATAAACAATAGGAGTGTGGAACTTGTAAAATAATAACCCCGACGAGTTTGGTCGGGTTTGAGGAGGAAAAAGGGGAGGAGAATCCTCGCCCTAGGCGAATGCCACCCGGCTTTGACGAAAGCCGCCCGGCTTTCGTCTTGATCATTGGGAAAAATACTACGGCAACGAATGCCGGCCGGATTCCACCGAGGACCGCCCGGCTTTCGTATATAACAATCAACAATTTTTTCTCGCAAACGAAAACCGGTCGGCTTTCACAGAAACCGGCCGGCGTTTGGAAAATTGGTCCGGAATAATCTGCGGCGCTCAAAGTCGCCCGGCTTTGGTGAAAGCCGCCCGACTTTCGTTAAGCCTGGGGATTCCTGCGCTGCTGAAACCCGGCCGGGTTTCGTAGAAACCGGCCGACCTTCGAAACCATTCCACGAATAAAACTGCGGCGACGAAAACCGGTCGGCTTTCGTGAAAGCCGCCTGGCTTTCGTGATTTTCATCGAGGGATTTTTCTCGCAGACGAAAACCGGCCGGATTTCGTGAAAAGCGGCCGGCTTTCACTTGGATTTGTCCTAGAACGGTCCTAAAGGCTAGAAACCGGGAAATTTCGGAAAGGTGTCAAACGGACTCCACCCGAACCACAACCAACATACCCTACGACTTAAGAAACGAGTCTATTAATTAGATAGTGTGTCTTACATTACTCATGAATGTAGGAACACTAAAGATAAACGGGAGAGAAGCAAGGATCCTTATTGATACCGGGGCGCAACGATCATTTGTGAGTGAGGCGTTCGCCAGCGGATTCAACGGACCACTTGTACCGATGACTCAAACCCTATTGGTATCCACGCCTCTAGAGGATGATATCGAAAGAGATAGCCACTATCCATCGTGTGAGGTGGAGGTGGAGGGACAGAACTTGACATGTGACTTCGTACCGCTGAGCATGATCGAGTTCGACGCGATCCTTGGGATGGATTGGCTAGAGAAGCATCATGCTAGGGTTGACTGTTATACGAAGGTTCTTGAACTCGAAAGCGGTGAAGGTTTGACCTTACGTTTCGAGGGAGATAGAGGCAAATCAAACAGTTGTATCATATCTGCCGTGAGAGCGAGGAATATGATGAGAAAAGGATGTCACGCATATCTAGCTTATGTGGTGGACAAAACCAAAGAAGAGGTAGACATCAATGATGTGAGAGTTGTGTGCAAGTATCCGGATGTCTTCCCAAAAGACTTGCCGGGACTTCCACCCGATAGGGAGATTGAGTTCGTGATCGAGGTCGAACCCGACACCAAACCAATCTCTATACCGCCATACAGAATGGCACCCGCTGAACTTAACGAGTTGAAAACCCAATTGCAAGAGCTATTGGATAACGGTTTCATAAGGCCGAGTCACTCTCCGTGGGGAGCACCGGTCCTTTTCGTGAAAAAGAAAGATGGAACACTTCGAATGTGCATTGACTATCGTAAACTGAACAAGGTCACAATCAAGAATAGGTATCCCTTGCCTAGGATTGATGACTTGTTTGATCAGCTCCGAGGAGCGACGGTGTTTTCGAAGATTGACTTGAGGTCGGGGTACCACCAACTGAAAATAAAGGAGGATGACATACCGAAGAGTGCATTCCGCACAAGGTATGGTCATTTCGAGTTCCTAGTTATGTCGTTCGGGCTAACCAACGCCCCGGCGGCATTTATGGACTTGATGAACCGGGTATTTCATAAATACTTGGACCGGTTTGTGATTGTGTTCATAGATGATATCTTGATTTACTCGAAGAGTGAAGAAGAGCACGAGGAGCACTTGATACTTGTTCTTGAGACATTACGGAAGAAGCAACTCTATGCCAAGTTTTCCAAATGTGAATTTTGGCTAATGGAGATCGGTTTTCTCGGGCATGTGGTTTCAGGATCAGGGATCGCCGTAGATAACAAAAAGATTGAGGCTATTACTAAATGGGAGCGGCCAAAGAACGTAAAGGAAATTCGCAGCTTCCTTGGATTGGCAGGGTATTACCGAAAGTTTGTGGAGAAGTTCTCAGTTTTGGCATCGCCATTGACAAAGCTCACTCGAAAGGGGGCCAAGTTTGTATGGGATGACCGATGTGAGAAGGGATTCCTTGAACTGAAGAAGAGATTGACTGAGGCACCGGTACTCGCACTACCCAAACAGGGTGTGGGGTACGATGTCTACAGCGACGCAAGCATCCAAGGGCTTGGATGTGTCTTGATGCAGAATGAGAGGGTGATTGCCTATGCTTCACGACAGTTGAAGAAGCATGAGGTAAATTATCCCACTCATGACTTAGAGCTGGGGGCGGTGGTGTTCGCATTGAAGATTTGGAGACATTATCTCTACGGGGAAACATGTCATATATACACCGACCACAAAAGCCTGAAGTACGTGTTTACTCAGAAAGAGTTAAACATGAGACAGAGACGGTGGATGGAGTTGATAAAAGACTATCATCTAGTTATCGAGTACCACCCAGGTAAAGCCAACGTGGTAGCGGATGCCTTGAGCCGAAAGAATTCATCTGGGGCATTATTGACTAGCTTGAGGGCATTGAGAGCCCAATTGGAGGTATCTAGCGATGGTGCCTTGTTAGCTAGATTCGAGGTGAGACCTACATTACTTGATGAAATCAAGAAGGGTCAAGAAACCGACGAAGAACTTATGAAGATCCGTGAACACATGCTAGCGGGACCGGTTGAGGATTTCAGGGAGAGAGACGATGGTCTCTTATTATTTCGTGACCGAGTGTGTGTACCGTTGGATGATGAGCTCCGAAAGTCCATCTTAGAGGAGGCTCATTCATCGGCGTATGCCATGCACCCGGGAGGCACGAAGATGTACCGTGATTTGAAGGAAAGTTACTGGTGGTCGGGTATGAAGAGGGAAATAGCCGAGTACATCAGTAAGTGTCTTACTTGTCAGCAAGTTAAGGCAGAACATCAACATCCGGCTGGGTTACTACAGCCACTTTCCATTCCTGAATGGAAGTGGGAGCATGTGACTATGGATTTCTTGGTGGGGCTGCCACGAACGGTTAAGAACTATGATGCCGTATGGGTTGTGGTCGATAGGCTCACAAAGAGTGCACACTTTCTACCTATCAACACCACCTATGCACAGGAGAGGTTAGCCAAGTTGTATGTGGATGAGATCGTGAGGCTACATGGGGTTCCTATAACCATTGTATCCGATAGAGATCCGCGATTCACATCACGATTTTGGCCGAAATTCCAAGAATCTATGGGGAAAAAGTTGAAATTCAGTACAACTTTTCATCCACAAACGGATGGGCAATCTGAGCGGATTATACAGATATTAGAGGATATGTGTAACACCCCGGGGCCCACACGGACCCGAGGTAGTTACTCTAGACCTCTAGTACTGTCCCCACAAACCACCACGAGCCTTTACCACGCACTTTGTCCTCACTCATGCGCGCCCTGAGAAACTTCCCAGGGGGTCACCCATCCCAAGACTACTCCCGTGCAAGCACGCTTAACTTTGGAGTTCTTGGGTGATGAGCTCCCTTAAAAGGAGATGCACCTCTGTTGGTATGAGTAGTACTATTAATCCTCTTAAATTAATCTCGGGTATTACAATCACCCCCACTTAGGATCGCAACGTCCTCGTTGCGCCCTTAAACCAATCTCAATCAAACCCCAGAATCTTGCCCCGCTAAGTACCCGCCCGATATCTAACGGGTCAGCACACTGTCGCAGGGTTGCTCTGATACCACCTGTAACACCCCGGCCTCGCAGGACCCGAGGTAGTTACTCTAGACCTCTATTACTGTCCCCACAAACCACCACGAGCCTTTACCACGCATTTTGTCCTCACTCATGCGCGCCCTGAGAAACTTCCCAGGGGGTCACCCATCCCAAGACTACTCCCGTGCAAGCACGCTTAACTTTGGAGTTCTTGGGTGATGAGCTCCCTTAAAAGGAGATGCACCTCTGTTGGTATGAGTAGTACTATTAATCCTCTTAAATTAATCTCGGGTATTACAATATGCTGAGAGCCTGTGCATTGGAGTTCCAAGGGAGTTGGGACAACCATTTGTCACTTGTGGAGTTTGCCTATAACAACAGTTATCAGGCAAGTATAGGCATGCCTCCATACGAGGCATTGTATGGGAGGAGATGTCGTACACCATTGTGGTTGGATGAGGTTGGCATGGCCAAACTCGAGAGCACGGAATTGGTGGAGATCACCAAGTCTAAGGTGAAGATGATTCGTGAGAGACTTAAGGCGGCCCAGGATAGACAGAAAAGTTATGCCGATAAGCGCCGAAGAGCCTTGGAGTTTAAGGTGGGAGATGAAGTATTTCTGAAAGTTTCCCCTTGGAAGGGAATCATCCGATTTCAGAGCCGAGGGAAACTTAACCCACGATACATAGGGCCATTCGTGGTTCTTGAGAGGATTGGGGCCGTGGCATACCGATTACAGTTGACTCCAGAATTGGAGAAGATACATAACGTATTCCACGTGTCCATGCTTAAGAAGTATATGCCGGATCCATCTCATGTATTAGAAAAACCACCCGTGGAAATACGGGAAGACTTGAATTATGCCGTGCAATCGGTGAAGATACTTGACAGGCAAGTCAAGAAATTGAGAAGCAAGAAAGTTCCAATGGTTAAAATCCTTTGGAAAAGTGACCGAGTTGAGGAGGAAACTTGGGAAACGGAGGCTTTGATGAAGGAGCAATACGCGTTTTTGTTTGGATGAACATTGTGAATTTCGGAGACGAAATTCCCGTTAAGGGGGGGTGAACTTGTAACACTGACCCCGAGCATATTTACTTTTAGTGAATTATGTAATAAACCTTGAAAGATGATTTATGAATTTGCGTAATTGTAAGTTTTTATTATTTCTTTTACGTGAATAGTAAATTGCGTGTGGGGCCCACAGTGGGAACGGGGACCGTCCGATAATTCCCGAACCACATATTATATTCATCTTGGGTTAGATGACGTCTATATGGTGGTGGATATTTTATTTGGGCCATAAGAAAGGCATGGAGTTGACCGGTTGGTCAAACGGGACCCAATTGCCGGTATTGGCAATTTAACGGATAACAGCCCGAAATGAGTTTCGGAGGCTCCTAAATTAATGTTGGGGAATGTACATCGTTTCTAAAGGCCCATAATTATTAGGAACACGTGATATATTTTATCCGACCCGATAAAATAAAATATGACTAAAGTAGTCCGAAAAATACAACTTTCGGGGCCGATTATACATACCGGGACATATTGGGATGACCTCCCACATGAGTGGGGGCCACCCCACGTTTTTTGTGATCTGATTTGCAAGAGGGGAGCTGGAAGGAAGCTCCCTAGAGACAAAGTCTACACACAAAAGGCCCCATGTCCCATCCTTGGTGTGTATTTGTGGCTTGATTGCAAGAGTTGCCTCCTCAATCAATTGCCTCATCCGCACAAGCCAAGTTCAAGGGAGAGAAGCTCTGGGAAAAAGGTTCTTCACCAAGCTTAAACGTGGAGGAATCAAGAAGGGAGAAAATCCAAGAAGAAAGGAGCTAGGATTCAAGGTAAGAACATAACTATTGTTCTTTAACTAGTTTTTGGAGTATGATTTGTAAGAAATCATATGGTGGATTAAACCTTGAGTTCTACACGTTTAAAAGTGTAGAATATTGTTATAAAGTGGTGGTAATTAACTTAGAAGGGTTGGCAAATCGATAGGAGTCGAAACCGCCGGAAACCGCCACTCCAAAGGAGCTGTTCGTAGCTGCAGACTACGAAAGCCGCCCGGCTTTCGTGAAAGCCGCCCGGCTTTTGCCCAGGCATTCCAGTTTTTGCCTTTTCATCGGTTTAAAACGAGGATTTATCGGGGAGCTCAACAAAGGCAACTATTTCAGCACATCATAAGGTGAGGATGGCTGACTATATTGCTTATAATTGATGAGTTAATTTAATGAGATTACCGAAGGTAATTAAATGTATTTTTATGGATTATTAATGATTAATAATGCCTAAAAATGACAAGACTAAATGTCTAAGGAAAAAGGGAGCATGATATACAAATTTAAGAGTAAATTGTGTATGTTCATTTTTTTTTGGATAAAATGTAAATATATATATCCAGAAAATAGTATGCATCAAAAGAATCAAAAAGAACTATCTAGGTAGCAAGCTAACCTAAAATAGTATATACCGTATCCCCCCCCCCCGGCGGGGGGGGGAGAGGATTTTCGGAGAATTCAAAAAAGCACGGGACAGGCCCCCGGCTCATATCACAAAAAGAAATCCCATCCAGCCTACAGCGGCCCAATCTAAACTGCTAAGCAGTATCACTAATAAAAGTCCAGGTCAAACCCCACACAAGGGCTGTCCGAAAGCCCAAAAGGAGTCAAATTCAGCAAAAAGTCAGGCCCCAAGAAGCTTCAGCACGCGCGGGCCAAGAATCCAGGCAGCAGCCCACCATGAGAAGGCCCATCCGCACATCCAAGCATCAGTCATCCGCCCTGGAGCCGCTGCTAGTCCAAAGCCCATCACAAACCTTGCGGCCCACAAAAGCAACCCAGCACATCCGCATAGCTACAAGCCGAAATTTAGGGCAACAGCCCACACCCCAACCTTTCATCGCTACGCATTCCCAGCCGCCGGTCCAGAATTCAAATTTCAAAATCTGGCAGGTCAACGGACAGCCTGGCCCATCTGGTGAGCAGTCAGTCAACCCACCCCACCCCTTACCCTAGTCCCCCCACCTGGTGCCGGTACCACCAGGCAGTCCGGCGACCGGAAAACCAGGGCACCACCAAACCGGACGTAACCCCCTGCTGGCCCAAGCTTCCACCTTCCACCACCCACCCCCGTCGAGCCCCGGCGGCGTCGGTGGTATGACGGTACGGTGGCGGAGCAACAGTAGCCCGAAACAAAGTAGTGGCAGGCGGAATCGTTTCCCGGCTTGCCGGTCATCTTCTCCGGCGAACCCTGGCCACTGTCACGAAACGTTTTGTACTAAAATCACAAATCCGACCCAGTTGGACCCAAACTAGTTTGCATCAGGTTCGCACCTCACACACCAGTTGTCCTCACCGGTAAATCACTCCCAATCCCTATCTCCGGGCGTCTTCTCCGGCTTGAAAAATCAGTAAAATCCCCATGCCTTTCCAACCTTGGGTATTAGACCCTTCTATCTGTCGCCCTAGAACATCCCAAAACGTCCCAACCAGTATCTTCTCCGGACCCTGACCCTGTACATGCCACCCCTACACGCATGAGCCACTGGCCGGTCCTTCAACAGTGGCGGGTGCATCCAGGAGCATTTCAGGCTTCATCCAGAAGAGTCCTCACCAAAAAAAAGAAAGAAAGCAAACACCTACATACCTTCGAACCGGAAGCCATGGCATAACCTTACCTTCTATCTCCGGTCGCAACCTCCGGTGACCCAACCAGGTTTATTTCTCCGGTCAGAACTCCCATACGAAACGCAACCAGACCATCTTCCTCCCCGACCTCGTCACTGTACATGCTCCCCCCACACGCAATGACCCCTGCCGGCCGGATCCACAGTGATGACCGGCACCTCCAAGAATTCCCCCCCAAGGATGTAACCTGTTCGAGCACCATTAGAAACCCCCAGAAATCTCCAGCATTAGCGCCGCCATTGAAGAACCCAGCTCAAACTCAACCTTCACTTCCATAAATTCCGGTCAGCTCCAGCGAACCAGTCTTCCAAATCTTCCAAGAACCACTGAGATAGCCGAGCCCTGCCATACTCCAGCTCAAAACCAGTCCAAACATCCATAAAATCCGGCCAGGAAGCTTTAGCGAAAAAACCTCCCAAGAACCACCGAGGTGGTCCAGCCCAAGTTCCAAAAATGTGTAACCAAGGTACCTAGAGACCCGCCGGAGCCGGGAGGCCCCGACGGCGGCGGCCACCGCAAGTGGTGGTGCCGACCCGAGAAGACCGAAAGGGGAAGAGTCCGGCCGCGAATGGCTAGAGAGAGACGCTCTCAACTTCCCCCATCGTGATATTTTGAATATTGAGATAAATGATATTTTTCAAAGGAAAATCAGTTGGAATTGTCTATATGACTATGAGTTGAGAACTTGGTTTATTGATATAAATTTGACTTTTTTTTTACCTCGGAAGGCAAACCACCAAAATCAGTGGGGCAAAAGCCGGGGGACAGTTGCCATGTATTATTAAAAAGAGAAAAGATACAGCTGAGAGGGGACCAAACCAAAACTCTCAGATAAACCAGATAACAAAGCAAAGAAAATCAAAAATGAATTTAATACCGGAAAGAGGGAATACCAAAAAAATCCATCAAATAAGCTCTTTTTGCCAAAGTCGGTAATTGGGCCGGACTATTGAAAGAAATCATCTGCCGGGCCTGGAGGTCAGCCAAAAAATGCGCAGCCCAGTTCCCCTCCCGATAAGTATGCCCAAAAGCCAGATCTTTCCTAAAATCTATCTGCGTGATTTCCTGAATTAGACCAAGCCATCTCCTCGTCTCCCTTCCAGAGATATACTCCAACGCCAGGTAGCAGTCGGATTCCACCAGAAATTTTTCAAAACCTTATGCCACCGCCCAACGCACAACAACCCCAATAGCCTGAATCTCAGCATCTAAGGATGAAGACGCTTGAAGAGGAAACGCAGTGACCCCAAGCATCTTCCCAGTTGAATCACGCATAATCGCTCCCCCTGAAGCATTCCCGGATAAGTATTTCGCATCTATGTTCAATTTATTGTTGTTCTTAGGCTTCCTCCATCGTATGATTTGAAACCCAGGGCCAGCCAATCTGAAATTCCTTGGAATGAGACCATCCTCAAACAAGACCGAGCCTATTGTTCGAACTTTTAACCCAGAAAAACTTCTCACCCAGTCTTGAGTGTAAAATTTTATCTGTAGAATGATGCTTTCCGACTTAGGGATAGGACCCCCGTCTCCCCAAATCTGATTTGCATAAACCTTCCAAATATGCCAACTGATAATTCCAGCTAAATTATGTCTAAATATGTCAGTCAGACTCCTGTTACTAGCCTTAATCCACCAATCTCTATAAACTTGAAAAATCTGGGTATTAAAGAAAGGAATACCCAATATTCCCATGAAATACTGCCAAATTGGTTTTACCACTGAACATTGTAACAACACATGATTCTGATTATCAGAGTGATTCTTGCAAAGAGGACATATTGATGGATTTAACATCATATTAAAATTGCCCAAATTATCTGTGAAAGGAAGAATCTTCCTTAAAACTTTCCACTGAAAGATTTTAATTCTCAATTCCTGTCTTGGATGCCATATATGTTGAAAAGAGAAATCATTGTAAATCTGCTCCCTAACCTCTTCATATGCTGTTTTAAAAGAAAACTTACCACTATCTTCTCCATTCCAGGTAAGGTGACCAGAAGGGCTATCTGAGCATAAAGATGAAGCATAATCATTGATTTCACAGATTCTTCTCCATATTGCTGAATTTGAGACCTTAGGTATCATACATCCACTTCTATTATATCTGTCTCTAACAAAATTTGCCCAAATAGAATTGCTAGTTTTCCACTTCCACCAAAATTTAATAGAGAAAACTTTTTCAATATCACTTAGAGATCTTATACCCAATCCACCTTCAGAAGTAGGTCTGCAAAGATTTTTCCAACTGATCCAATGATGCTTCTTTTTAATATCAGAAGAACCCCAAAAGAATGAAGCCATTTTATTATTCAATATCTTAACCACTTTCTTAGGAAGCAAATCCACAGCTAGCATATGAAGTGGAATAGAATTAAGAACATGTTTGATTAAAATAAGCCTCCCACCTTGTGACAAATGTTTCTGCTTTCAAGGGGTCAACTTATTTTCAAATTGCTTGATAATCTGACTACAAAATTGAAACCTGTTCATCCCTTTATGTAAATTAGCTCCCAGATATTTCATGGGTAAGGAAGACATCTTCATACCCAGAAGATTTTTAATTCTAACCTGCCTGGATGGAGAGGTTTTTCCACAAATAAATGAACTCTCTTCTAAATTCACAAGCTGACCAGAAGCTTCTTGATAGCACTCTAAAAAGTGTTTAAAATTAAGAAGTGATCTAGAGTCCCCATTAAGAAAAACTAATAGATCATCAGCAAAACCCAGATGTGAAAAGGGGTACCCAAAACTGCCCATCCAATAGGGTTTAATACAGCCTTTCTCCATAATCCAATTAAGCCCTCTTGAGAAGCCTTCAGATGCAATAATAAACAAGAAAGGAGAAAGGGGATCACCTTGTTTAACCCCTCTAGTAGGTTTAAAAAATCCCTGAAGACTGCCATTAACAAGAACAGATAAGTAAGTGGACTTAAGATTATTCATTACCAAATGAATGAATTGAGAGGAAAACCCAAATCTGAAAAGAACTTCATTAAGATATGCCCAAGATAACCTATCAAAAGCCTTAGCCATATCAAGCTTAATCACCATGTTGGACCCTCTGACCTTTTTGTCTATACTGTGCACCATTTCTTGAGCAATCAAGATTTGATCTGCCATGTCTCTAGTAGCCATAAACCCAGCCTGCTCCTTAGAGATAATCTTTGGAAGAATAATACCAAGTCTGGAAGCAAGAACCTTACTGCAGACTTTGCCAATGAAATTAGATAGACAAATAGGTCTAAATTCAGCAAAGGAATTAGGGTTATCAGTCTTAGGGATTAAGACAATAAAAGAGCTAGACATTCCCTTTGGGATAGGAATGCCCAAGAAGAACTCTTGAACTGCACTAGTCACATCTTTGCCAACAATATCCCAACATTTCTTAAAAAATTTCCCATTATACCCATCTGGTCCAGGTGCACTATTTTGATTTAAATCCCAAACCACTTTCTTAACTTCATCATGACTTGGCAGGTGGGTGAGAATGTAATTATCTTCCTGAGTAATAAGGGAAGGAATATGATTCAGAATCTCATTATGTGCTACATTGCTCTGAACAGAATACAAGCCCTTGAAAAAATCAACTGCAGCTTCTCCTATCTGATCATGGGAAGAAATAGTGTTTCCAGCACCATCTTTGATTGAGGTAATAGACTGCTTTCTGTTTCTAGTTTTAACAAAAGAATGAAAGAATTTGGAATTGCAATCCCCTTCCTTAATCCATTTAATGTGAGCTTTCTGTTTCCAAAATTTTCTTTCAATCTTAAGTTTAATAAGAAGCAAACCCCTTTTATGAGCCCAATCTTCCTTAGTATCATCTCCAGGATTTTCTTCATAAGCTTTTTCTGCCAGCAGAACCTCATTTTCACAATGTTTTATATCATCAAAAATATTACCAAACACTTCCTTGTTCCACATCTTGAGTTCCTTTTTAAGATACTGTAGCTTAGATACCAGGCCCCTCATCCCTCCTCCATATTTATAAGTGTTCGAGCTCTTCTTAACAAAATCCATAAACAAAGCATTAGAGAACCACATATTCTGGAATCTAAAAGGCTTTGGTCCAGTTTGACCTTTATTAGCACACTGAATAAGAAGGGGATTGTGGTCAGAAGGAGTTTTATTGAGTAGGGAGACTTGTATATGATCAAAACAATCAATGCATTTTTGATTAAACAACACCTTGTCTAATCTTCTCCAAACTCTACCGTTTGATCTAACACCAGTCCATGTGTATTTAGGTCCTGAAACTGGCAGATCAATCAACTCACATGCTGATATACATTCAACAAAATCATTAACCCCTCGAAGTATTAATAAAGAATTGCCCTTATGCTCACAATGTTTAGTTATTTCATTAAAATCCCCCCCCCCCCCCCCAAGATCCAAGGTTCGACCATATTACCAGAAATAGACTTAAGAGATGACCACATATCTCTTCTTGTAATATAGTTATGCTGACCATAAATGCCAGTAAACCAACCATTATATAAACTGCCTGTAACTTTAAAATGAGCAAATTGATTGTGCCATTGGATCTGAGTAATCTGAACAGCATTAGAATTCCAAAAAATCCATACTTTAGTACCAAAAGAACATGCTGCTTCATCGAAACCTAGAACAGATTTGTAATGGCTCAATTTAAGCATGTCCACCATAGGCTCAATAACCACCACAATAACCAACCTCCATTGTTGAACTAGGGAACTTAATCTGGAACTGGAGGATTCCAGACCCCTAGCATTCCAAATTAAGCAATTCATTGGACTGTTTGGATATCAGCCCCTTCACCCCTAGCTGCACTTCTTGTTGCCCTCCTAAATGCTGGATCAGTAAGTGCTTTTCTCCTAACATTTTTCCTTTCAACTTTAGTAAAACCCTCCTCCTCCTCTTCTGATTGTGTGTAGTTTAAAGCAGGTTGTTGTGGCTCAGGAATTTGAGATGATTGCATAGCATTTCCAGATTTAGACAGGTTGTTTGCCTCCGCTGAATTGGTAATATTTTCTGCCTCTGCTGCTTCTAATCTGATAGCCATGGCCTCCACTGATTTTAGTATAAAAGGATCTAAGTGTTCAATGCTATCTAAAGACATCTTATTATAATGATCACCTTCTGAATGATACCCTTTATTGAGAATTGACAGATCCTTATCTATTTGTTTGTTCAAATGCAGCAACTGGAAATCATCTTGGATCATTGTAATGTCCCCAGGAGAAGAATTGCAAATACCAGATATTTCCATCTGTATGAGAGATTTAATTTCTTCCTTTTCCCTTGCAGTTGGAATCTCTAGAGATACCATCTCTGGAACTAAATCAATCTGCTCAATCTGTAGCTTTGATGTAGATTGTGCATTTGAAAGATTAACCTCTGTAATCTTAGCTTTCCCTTTTTCCTCTGTAGTGTACTTCCTGTCCTGAGTTTCCTTGGTTGAGATTACTTTTTGCACCCATTTATCCTTTTGTAATGCTAGCATTTTAGGTTGCTCCGCAGTCCTCTTGGGGCATTTAGATTTAGAATGCCCTAGGTGTAAACATGAGGTACAATATTCAGGGCAATTCTCATAGATAACACTTTGAGAAAAGCCATACGACCCACAATTGATCCATATCTTCTGAGGCATTTCCTTAGTAAGATCAATTTCAACATAGACCCTCGCAACAGAAGGCCTAGATAAATTTGCAGTAGCTGAATCAATTGATAGAGGCTTACCTACAAGTTTAGCAATTTCCATCAGCGCCCTTTTATCCTGCAAATGTAAAGGCAGCCCTTCCATAGCAATCCAAACCGGAACTAAAGGAGATTCGACATTAGGTCGAAACTCCGGAGTCCACCTTGTGACTCTCATAGTATGGCCTTGAATAATCCAAGCTTGTCGTGTCCAACATCGTAGAAAATCTTCCTCCAAATTGAAACGAATAAGAACATGTTTATTATCTAAAACTCCCAGATTGAAACTCCCTTTGAAACCAATTATTTCAAACGATTTACACATAATAGTAAGGGATGGCTTGCCTTTTTAAAAATAACCAATCAAAGCACGATTATGCTGATCCGCTAGAAGCTTGATGTCTCCTTCAGTGAAAGAAATCGCAGGCATCCCTTTATGCCTAGAAGGTGTTTTCACCGAGAGAGTCCCCTGTCCTCCCACAACCTCTGCAAATGATTTCCGTGCCCAAGCATTCTGTGGTGGTGGTGGCTCAGCCGCCACCGAAGAGATCGCCGTCATAGAAGTTCGTCGTCATTGATATAAATTTGACTAGTATTAAGTAACTAGTTGGACATTAAAATGAAATGTTGTTAAAGATTGATCCTAAGGTTGGATTGTGAAATGTTATGCCTTAAGTAGTCTTAAGAGATGCTTTAAGGTAGGAAAGTATGAACTTTAAGTTATACTAGGGGTAGGCCTTAAGGGATACCCAAGGTAATGCAAATATTAATTGATCCTAAGTATAGGATTGGCCTACGGGTGTGTTCGGTAGTCCTTGTGGATAGCCGGTCGAATTATAGAAATAGTAAGGACCATGGCCCTTCCCGACTCTAGAGAGCGGGGTTGGATAGCATGGACTTACATCGTGATCACGGGTTAGGGTGGAATCCGAATCAGAGACCTAACTAGGTTCTGGTAGCGGTAACACATAAGATAGGACCCCGAAGGGCCTTACCTTCCTACGGGATGATGGGTATGAGTCCAGGGGCGGGATGTTGGAGTCCGAACCGGGAGCCTCATGAGGTCTCGGACAGCGGTAGCAAGTCCCGTAGAAATAATAGGACCCAAGGGTTGGGTTGTGCAAATGATAAATGAAAAAGGATATATAAGAAGGGCCGTGTGCCGACAAATGAATAAATTTACTTATTATAAAGATAATAAGTGGGAAATATAAATTATCATTTATATTATGATATCACCCTATTTTGAGGGTCTTGGAAATTAAAACGTTGATTATACTTAGTATAGTTGCTATTGTACTTGTCAAATATTTCCAAGTACTGACCTCCCCTTCATGGGGGAGGCCACCTCACAGTTTCAGGTAGAACTTGAAGTTGCTACCATTGCCCGTTGCGTCGGGAGGCTCAAGGGAGGAAGACGTGGTTCGTGCTTCTTCCGTTCTGTTTTAAAAACAATTAAGTTAATGCTCATGGATACTATTTTCTTAATAATTACTTTGGGGGCTTGTATGCCTAGTTATGCCAAGTGTGGCTTGAACAATTGTATTAATGCTTTCGCTGTTTTAAATGCATGTTTTACATTATGTTTGTTTATGGATGTACTATGTGTGAATGATATTCATGACGCCTTGTATAGTATGGATGAGATGGATTGCGGTTGACTATTCGTACTGTACGGCGGGTTGTTGACGTGTCCGGCTAGGTCCGGGGCGTGACAGGCGAAGCAGTCCTGCTGAATGGTTGGCCAATAATACCCCTGCAAGATGATTTTTCTAGCGAGTAATTTCGGCCCCTGGTGACTTGAAAAGATTCCCTCGTGGATTTCCTCCATCACAGCTGCTGCTAGACCGGGCAGGAGGCATTTTAAGTAAGGCCCCCCGAACGTCTTCTTGTAAATCGGTCCGTCTACCAGCTCAAACATAGGTGCCCTCCTTTGAATGCATTTGGCGTTGTATACTGAATTCTTGTCTGCTGGGAGTGTCCCATCCTTCAGGTAGTTGGTCATGTCTGTGACCCAACTAGGAACGACATAAGATATAGCCTCCACCTGAAGGACCATCATTGCAGGTGTTGTCAATGTTTCTCGATGGGCAAACCACTGTATGTGCGCAAGGATGAGTTGGGCCCGATCGTCCAGCGCAACATTCTCAAGGTTTGACAGAATATCTACATGTGCGTTCTCTATTCTGGAAATCTGATCAAACGTCACTTGTTCGAACTTGCCAATCTGTTCCTCGTCCAGTTCCTTGTAGGCTTTCATTCATTTCCTCCTTCATTTCGACAGTTCCATTCACCTGACCAACCACCAGCTGGCTATCTGAGCGGACTCTCAGTCGTTCTGCACCTAGGGCTTTGGCTTACTTCAGACCTGCAATAAGGGCGTCATATTCGGCCTCATTATTAGTCACTTTAAAATCAAAATAGATAGAATAATATGCCTTAAACCCTTTAGGAGATGTGTTGACAGCTCCACCCCCCGCAACCTTTAGCACTGGAAGCCCCGTCCACATTTATTTCCCACCAGTTGTCTGTGATATCACCGTTCAAGCCATCCTCCGTAGGCCGAGCGGTGCATTCTGCGATGAAATCCGCCAACGCCTGACCCTTGATGGTTGACCGAGGCTTGAATTCTACATCATATTGCCCGATCAGGAGGGCCCATTTGGTTATGCGCCCACTGGCCATTGGATTCCTCAAAATGGTAGCAAGCGGCTGGGTGGTGAATACTGTGACCGGATGGGCTTGAAAATACGGTGTCGGGCGTTTGATAGCAGCTATCAAGGCCAGAATAGTTTTCTCCATCAGGGTTTACCTCGTTTCAGGGCCGTTCAGGGCCTTGCTGACAAAATAGATTGGCCGCTGAACCCCATCAGTCTCCTTCAATAGCACTAAGCTGACGACAAGATCGGCCACTGCAAGATACATGTATAAATGTTCCCCTGGATCAGCCTTTGTCAAGACCAGGGGAGAAGCCATATATGCTTTGAATTCCTCAAAAGCTGTTTGACATTCTGTAGTCCATGTGAACGGGGTGTCCTTCTTCATAATCTGAAAGAACGGGATTGCCCGATCGGCCAGCTTGGAGAGGAATCTGCTCAAAGCAGCTAACCGACCGGTCAACCTTTGCACTTCCTTCAGATTCCTTGGGGCCTCCATATCCATTATTGCTTTAACTTTTTCTGGATTCGGCTCTATCCCACGCTCGCTCATCGTGTATCGCAAGAATTTGCCCCCCTTAACTGCAAAGGCACATTTCTTGGGATTCAGCCTCATGTTTTCTTTCTTCATGATCTCGAAGACCTTTTCCATGTCCCGAACATGATCCTCCTTCCTCCTGCTCTTGATCAGGATTTCATCCACATATGTCTCCATGGTGACCCTCAGAACTTCTCTGAACAACATACTGATCATTCTTTGGAAGGTGGCCATGGCATTTTTCAGTCCGAATGACATTACAATATAGCAGAACACTCTGTCCGAGGTGACAAATGTTGTTTTCTCCGCATCCTCCGGGTGCATAAAAATCTGGTGGTACCTCCGAAAGGCATCCATGAAGCTTAACAACTCGCACCCCACAGTTTCATCCACCAGCAGATCGATCTGAGGAACCAGATAAGGGTCCATGGGAAAGGCTTTGTTTAGGTCAGAATAATCAACACACATCCTCCAAGTCTGTCCCTTTGGAGTGAGGAGCACATTAGATAACCATTCCACATGGATAACTGACCCAATGTGCTTGATCTTCAACAGGGTGGCAACTTCTTGCCTGGTGAACTCCCGCCGTTCGGTAGCCTGATACCTCTTCTTCTGTTGTAATGGTTTGGCATCAGGCCGAACTGGCATCTTGTGACATATAATCTCCGGATCAATGCCTGACATATTCTCCGGCGCTCGGGCGAACAATATTTGGAACCTTTTCAACATTGTGATCACCCCTTCTCGAATTTCTAGATCTAGATCCACTCCAATCGCAACCTTCCGATCGGCAGGTGAGTCTAGTTCAATATGCTCCAACAAAGTGGCTGGCTTGAGGCATGCTATGAACTCCGTTGGTCGTGCTTCCACCTGAATGTTGTTAACCCGCATGCCACGGGTATTAATTTTCTTTATTGCTTCCCGATAGCTTGTTCGGGCCATAACTGGGTCTGTTCGGGCCACTCCAACTCCGGTGTCAGTTGGAAATTTGATGCAGAAGTGCCGAACTGAAGCAATTGCCTCCAAATTCTCCAACCCGGGTCGACCCAGTATGGCATTGTGGGTACATTCTATATTTACCACCACAAATGTCATATGAACTGTCGCTCGGTGTGTCTCATACCCGATCTCGACCAGAAGTGAAATGGTTCCTTCTACGTCGATGCAGTTTCCAGTGAAGCTTGCCAGCGGTGTGTCAGCTGGTCCCTTCTCAGTTTCATTTTTTCAAACGTCTTTAAATACAGAACGTTTACACTACTCCCTGTATCTACCAACACTCGGCGGATGAGGGCGTTGTCAACACACATACTAATCACCAATTCATCCCTGTGCGGACTTGGCGATGGAGGCAGGATCTCAGGACCGAACGTGATTGATTCAAACCTGGCCTTATTTAGTGGTGGGTTGGAAATGGCTGCCACAAGCAGACTTCGCTCGAACCTCTTTCGTTCAGCCGCCGTATCTCTGGTTTCGCCTCCACAAAAAATCACTTTGATCTCTAACCTAGGCCTCTTTCCTTGATTCCCCGATCCTTCAGCTTCATTGTTCGGTATGTGCACATCTTTCCTTGGTTCAGCGTCTCTCTGATTATTCCTCCTCCAACTTTTGGTTTTTTTGTACTGGTTTTGAGGGAGGCCTACGGCTTTTGGGTCCCTGTTTACATACTTCCCTAAGTGACCCTGCTGGATCAGTTCTTCGATAGCTATCTAAAACGCTCGGCATGTTTAGGTGGAATGCCCCTTTCTTTTGTGGTACTGAAAATGGGCATCATCGCGCCCCATGTACGTCTTTGTGTCTGTTGGAGGGGGGAATCACATCCTTCTCGTTCTAGAAGATGGTCGCAATGGGGATGACAAACGGGGTAAACCGGGTTTGTTTTGGAATATTTGTGGCCGCTGGGATAGGACCCAGCCGATCGGCCAACCTTGAGGATACATGTGGGGCCGTTCGGTCCCTAATCGTGATCTCTTCCTCGAGAACCGCATGCTTCCGTGCCCGTTCTAGAACCTCAGCATAACTGGTCCCCGGGTTTTTCTTCATGTCCTTGTACAACTCTCCGGTTTGGAGAGCATTTGTAAATAGAGTGATCCCTGTACAATCCGTCAAATTCTCGACCTTTAATGTCTCATCCCTCCACCTAGTCAAGAACTGGGTGATAGATTCCTTAGGCCCCTGGCGGATACTGGTAAGATAGCTGAAATGCCGCTTCGGGGTGGCACTCGATGCAAATTGTGCCAAGAATAAGGTAGACAGTTCAGCAAAACTCTCGATCGAGTCGGTTGTAGCTAACTAAACCACTCCTGAGCGGGTCCCCGGAGCGTGCTAAAAAACAATCTTCAAATGGCCTCCTCTGAAGCCCCCAGAAGCATAAGTCCTCCCTGGTAACTCATCAAGTGTGTGTTTGGATCCTCAGCTCCGTTGTAGATAAGCCCGACCGGGGGCCTGCAATTCCTCTGAATCTCTACCTCCATTATTTCCCTTGTAAAGGGGGATGTGATCACCACACGGGGTGGTGGGGTGTCTTGTTTTGTTGACGAGTGAGCTCGTCAATTTGCTTCTGTAAAGCGGTCAGGGCCTCATCCTGGGCCATTCGGGGAGGAGTTAGAAGATCGATCCTCTCCGGGGGTCTTTTTTGTTCGGGGTATGGTCGCACCTTGGCGTCTCCTGATGAAGCGCTCTCCATCTCATTCTTCATAATTGAAATGTTGACCCTCCAGATTTATCACCGGGGTTTGTTCCTTGAACTGGGCTTCGTTCCTGTGAGTGTACTGGGTTTGCCGAGAAGGAGTACGTTATTGGTATATGGGAGTGTGCGCCCTCCTGTGATTCATGTGCCCCATCCGTGAGTGCATCGAGGCCCTGGTCGATTCTGTTTCCTCAGTATACTCGTCCCATGACTGCATGTTGTGGATCGGTGATGGGGTAGTATAGTCAATATCCCCGGTATACGTGGAGTATCCTTCTTCATGCGTTTCAGCCATTCGGCACATAACATCCGCCATTTCCCGCACGAGTCGCATGTTTCTTTTTGCTGCTTCTGGGATCAGGTGAGTGAAGTCCCCGTCATATCCCTGGTTTCGCTCGCCGGTAGTACGACTCTCTGTTCTCCAGGATCTGGAGGACCTGCTGTTCTCCTGATCTCTGGAAGTACCATGAGTGTTCTCAGAAGTGATTCTAACCATGTTGACGTGTGGAATTTGCTTAGATCAATGTTTTGCTTTGGAACTTTTAGTTTGGTTCCCACAAATGACGCCAATGTTGAGTTTAAGTCCCGAATGACCCGAAGGCCCAACACCAACCTTGGATCTAGGGTTCGAATGCTACAGTAAAGTGTATAAACAAATATAAAAACCGATTGATGCACTTAAATAGCTCTGCTTGTATTAACGCAGTAATAACAATTACACGAAAACAGCAATTACGGTCCAAATGCTAATACAAGAGCTAGAATGCAATATAATCTAGTGAGTAAACAAATGCTAACCCTTTACAATGAAATAAATGCTGCTAATTATACTAACTGGGGTAGGTGGGGGTATGGGGTGATCTATCATGATTGGCTGCTTTCCAAGCCACTTGTGCACCCATGCTCCCACTTGAGACTTCTATACTCCAGAATTAAATGCAGCCTGCCACTTGAGCAAATCTCCGATCGGTATTAAGATCCGCTAAGCTAATGATCCAGAAGAACACTAATTGTCCAAGTGTTAATTACATTCCGTTCAGGATGTGCTGAACGGAAGTATCTCTTAAGCCACCGAATTCCCATTTGGGGCCATCCGTTTCTCCTTGGGCCTTTCCCGTTCCCTGGGCCCTGGGGATATTTTGGGCCGGTATATTGGGCCGAACCCTAATATCCCATCATTTATAATGAAATAAGTTCCAAATAGAATTAGGATACTGACTAATCATTAATTCTGCACTATTACATCGGCCCTCTCTCAATCTATGCAGGAGGAACTACACGTAGATTGACTCAAAAATAAAAACTGTTGAGGAGCAAAACTTTTGGTAAAAATATCAGCCAACTGAAACTTTCTTGGAACATATTGTATCGGAAGATCTCCATGAGCCACATGTTCCCGAACAAAGTGATAATCAATATCAATGTGCTTACCACGAGCATGTTGAATGAGATTAGCAGTCAAATGTGAGGCGGGTACATTATCATATCACACAGTAGACACACATGTCGATGAATAGGAAAGTCAAACTCAAACAAAATGGACCGTATGTGTAAAGTATCTTGAACCGTGTATGCAATGGCTCTATACTCAGCTTCTGTAGATGGTCTGGAAACAATGGGTTGCTTCTTGGATCGCCAGGATATGAGATTAGGACCCAAACAACAGCATAGCCAGGTGTGGATCGGCTACTATCAGGACAACTTGCCCAATCAGCATCAGACTATGCTAGAACGGAATGGGGATGGGTTGATGGATGTAGGTGTAACCCATGTGTGATAGTCCCCTGGAGGTACCTGAAAATAATTTCTCTTAGTAGCCAACAAATGTGAAGTACGTGGAGCATGCATAAATTGAGACACCAAGTGAACAACATATGTAATATCTGGTCTAGTCATAGTTAAATACTACAATGCACCTACCATGCTACGATACTATGTAGGATTAATAAGTAATTCACCATCAGTGAAACAAAGTTCGGTTCTACTAGGGAGAGGCATGCAAACAGACTTAAGAGTATGAAGATGAAAACGGGTGAGTAGGTCTGACACATATTTGGCTTGAGATAAAAATAAACCGGATGAATTTCTCACAGTCCGATCAAACTCCCAAGAAAAAATGAAGATCCCCTTACTCTTTCATGACAAAATATTTCCCAAATAGAAAAACAAAATGACTAATAAGAGAAGAGGAATTTCAGTGACAATGATATCATCCACATATAAGAGCAAATAAATTATGCGAATAGTCTAAATGAAAATAAACAGAGTTATCAACACGACTACATACAAACCATGGGTTAAAAGAAAACTGCTGAAACGATAAAACCAAGAGTGGGGAGCCTGTTGAGACCATAGATGGCCTTGCGCAAGCGACAAATGTGATTAGGAAATTGTGAATAAACAAACCTGAATGGTTGACACATATAAACTTCCTCTAAAGAAAAGCATTTTTGACATCCAACTGACGTGTAATCCAATTATATGAAACAACTAAGGTTTTTTTTTGACATCCAACTGACGCACAATCCGAACAGTTGTGGGTATAACAACGGGACTAAAGGTTTCAGAAAAATCAACCATAGCTTGTTGTTTAATGTTATGTTTTAACCCTTGGGAAACCATACATGCTTTATGGCGTTCAATAAAACCATCAGACATATATTTAGTTTTATAAATCCATTTAGACCCAACCACATTTTTGCTAGAGTCAAACGACACTAACTCCCATGTTTTATTAGCAATAAACGCATTAAATTCCTCAGCCATTGCAGCTCTCCATTTAAAATCTTTATTGGCCATAGAAAAACAAGTAGGATCAGGAACCAAAACCATAGTATTCAAATTAAAAATCATTTTTGGTTTAAAAATTCCTGACTTGAAGGGAGGTTGCATGGGATGAATGTTATGTACTAAAGGACTAGGGGATGGCGGACTGTCACTAACGGCATCACTCACAGAGGACGAACACTCAGCCGACTCAGGGACCACTGGCGAACCATGTGATATCGGAACAGTCCCAGTTGGTGAAATCGGACTAGAACCCGACATCGAAGAAGCTGGTTGAGCTGACAGTTCATCTTTGGCCTGCATTGAGCTGCCCAGGGAGCTGTCTGTCGGTGATGAAGAAGCAGACGTGATGCCCATAGAAAACCGCACGGGAGATACTTGTTGACCGTAGGGCTAGAAGGTGGCAGTGAGGACATGGTGAAGGACAATGGACAAGGTTGCAAACTGGACTGGTCAAAAACATTATGAGACACTAATTGAGAATATGGAAATATATTTTCATGAAACTCGACATGGCGACTAACATAAACTCTACCACTTTTTGGATCAAGACAACGATATCGAATTTGAACAAATGTGGCATTTCATTTCAATGACATCATATCATGAATATAATGCCATATTTGTGGCTTTGTGCGTGGTCGGAATATCGAATTTAAAATTTCAAATTCCACCATGTTATGTGTGTATTCAATATACAGTGTCTGAAAAATTTGTATTTATTTTGACTATATTTAGTCCGAAACAAGACCAGATTTGACCAGATTATAATAGATCAGAATTAAACAGATCAGACTAGATCATATCATATTTAAACAGATCATACCACACTTCAACATTTATAACATATATAGAGATTGGATATTTATCGGAGCAGACTAGGCTAGACTTAAACAGACCGATCAGAAATTTTAAATTCAATTAAAAACATCCTTAATGATCCACATTTGGGCTACCTAACTAATGTGTAGGTACGTATTAAAGAACAATGACTAGAACAGATCTGAGCAGACCAAATCAGACTCAAACAGAACAGAACAAATTAGACTTGGACATTTGTAAAATACACAAAGAACCGACATTTACCAGACATGACCAGACCAGCTCAGAGCCTCAGACTAGACCAGACCAAGCTTAAACAGACCAGATCAGACCAGACTAGACCAACAAATTTTAATTCAAAAGTAATCATCCTATGAATATGTTTACTTGAACTTGTTTCAGTTTCAGACTAGAACAGAGCACCAGACCAAAGCACCAAACTAGATCAAACCATAGCAGACTAATTTAGACCAGATAAGTTCAGACCAGACCAGACTAGACTTCGACAATTGTAAAATACACATAGATCAGACATTTACTAGACCACACCAGCTCACACTAGATTAGACCAGAAAATCTCAGTCCAAGTCAAAATTCGTAATTCATCCATGTAACTTTATAAATAATCAAGAAAGAAAACCATGAGATCTTTAGTGCATGCAAGGTCGGACAATTGTTGAAATGTACATCTCATAAATTAATTAACTATTCCCTCCATTCCATCACAAGGTTCTCAGTTTCCTTTTTTGGACGTCTCATATAAAGGTTCACATTTCCATTTTAGGAAACAACTAACAATCATAAGTGACTAATTAATCATTAAATATTAAAATAATATATTATAACATCACAATTATCAATACTAACTACATTATAATATATACCTATTAAAATTATTTCTCAAAATATGCCCGAAGTACTTTATTTAATTATTATTACCTAAATAACCGTGTCGTTTTGCTATGGGAACCTTCCGACGGAACGGAGGTAGTAATTATTAAACTACAACTGAAAAGTGGAATGACCTACTTCACACGCCTCACACCCTGACCAATTAAATAGTGGAGGAGTAAATATCTCAAATAGTTTTTGCGTTAGGATGTTCAGGACCTGGTGCCAAGGGGAGTCGTAATAGAGGCCTGAGGGGCCATGCCCCCCCCCCCCCCCTCCGCGCGCGATATATATATATATATATATGAGAGGGGGGCCAAACCGAAATCTCTCTGCTAAAAAAGAATCTCATCAAAAAGAAGATTAAATAACAATATGAGGGACAGACTTAGCATCCAAACTGATTGCACCACTAAGCTTTCTAGGCATCGGATCTCTGACCCGCCAAGTGAACTCCTCCGTCCAGCCCAATTTAGCAACGACACTTGCAGCCGCATTTGCCTGGGTTGGAAAAAAACAAACCTGGGTCACGAAATGAAACTGGGCCGCGCAAGAAGCACATCGATCTATTAACTGCTCTTCACCGACATCAACACTTACCTGAGGATAATTAAGAGACTTTACTCTATCCAAAATCTGTCTGAAACCTTCCAACTCCATCTCGGTCATATCGCTACCACCCGCTTCGTGTCGCCCTGAAGAACCACTCAAAGGGAATCCATCTGCTGCAACCATAGCTCCCGCATGGTCCCGTAGTAAGAACCCGGCCGCTGATCTCCCAGTCTGCCGAAATATCGCCCAATTGAGCTTAACCACCGGAGGCTCTGGCTTCTTCCAATGAACAACCTGGGGCTTCTTCAGATTAAAGAAGCTAGATAAGAAATCCACTTCATTCATGTGATGATGATACAATGCAACATATGAACTTTGAAAATCACTGTAAAATGAATGCACATGTCACAATGATAAAATGCAACATGTGAACTACTAAGCTGCAGATGCCAAAGTAGTAAGATGCAGTACAAATTTTTAAGATGCCGTAGCAATAAGATGCAACATATGGTCTCCTAAGATGCAAATGTCCTCTTACTGAAATACTATATACTTCGTATGAACTTCTAAAAGTGAACATGTGATGATGATACAGTTCAACATACGAATTTCAAAAATGGTTGTAAAATGAATGCACTTGTCATAATGATAAAATGCAGTATATGGACTTCCAAAGTGCAACGTAATAATTAATGGGCTCAATATGACAACTATCACATAAATAATAATCACATCATGTGACTAAAAGTGCATCTATGCATCACTAATATGCATACGTTATAATTATGAAGTGATTAATTTCGTAAATAAAGGAATTTATTGTACAAATATTATCATAGGCAACATTATAATTATACAATGCACATATCATAATCTTAATATGCACTTCTCATGAAATGGGAGCAAGGTTTCAAAAATTGAAGTTTATTAAGGAGCGATTGATCAATCTATGAATTAAGAGATTGATTTTTGTAAATGTTACGATCAATAATTAATTACACAAAAGGTAAGTTATTTTGCAATTTATGGCTAGGATCAATTCTGGAATTTAGCTTGACTGCCACTTACCTTCTATGAATTGCTTATATTTAGATAATTAATTGGTTAGTGGAAGGTTGACAACAATTCAACGGAAATAGGTTTTAAGATGACCTTATTAGCCTTGCAACTAATTCTAATACGGTAGTGGGTCTTAGAATTTTAATTTGCTACATCTCAACCCATGAATACTACCATGGATGTCATACACATGACCATCCAAATTTCTCAATCCAACGGATGCTGTTGGTTTGTAGGTTTGCATCAGAAGCTTGGTTTACATGAGATCTTCCCTATATATATAGGGAAGAGTTCAAATGAAAAGTGGTCTTCTCATGCAAAGTGCAAAATTTTCACTTTTGCATGTTTCGCTTGCACTTTTTGTTGTTTGCGTTGCACTTTTTGCCCATTTTGATTTTGGCCAAATTCGGCCAAAATGACGGTGGCAGTTTTGTAAATAAACCAATTTTTTGAGCTATCGCGAAAAAGTGTAATGAAAGCAAGAAAAAGTGCAAGCAAAACATGAAAAAGTATAAACTTTTCACTTTGCACGTTGAGACATCTTTTTATTTGAATCATAATATAGGGGAGAGTTCAAATAAAAAGACATCTTCCCGTGCAAAAGTGCGAAATTTGCACTTTTTCATGTTTCGCTTGCACTTTTACTTGTTTTCGTTGCACTTTTTCGCGTCAGCGAAAAAAATTGGTTTATTTACAAAATTGCCACTGTGGTTTTGGCCGAATTTGGCCAAAATCGCAATGTCAAAAAAGTGCAACGGAAATACAAAAAAGTGAAAATGAAAATAAAAAAGTGCAAATTTCGCACTTTGCACGGGAAGATGTCTTTTTATTTGAACTCTTCCCTTATGTATATGTATAGGAGATAGTTCAAATACAAAGACTTCTTCCCATGCAAAGTGAGAATGAATTTTGTGCATTCATTTCCACATCTAATGGCTCAAAATGGGCCAAAAATGCACAAAATTCGACCAAAACCGCAGTGACAATTTCGTAAATATGTTGCACTTTTTCGTTACCGCGAAAAAGTGCAACAGAAACACGCAAAAGTGCAAGCGAAACATGCCAAAGTGCATATCTTCGCACTTTGCACGGGAAGATGTCTTTTTATTTGAACTCTTCCCTATATATATATATAGGAAAATTCTGAGGTCCAGCATCTCCCGGTCCGAACGCCGTTCGAACACCGCCGTTTGGGGCGGTTCCTGGTGGAATGTTTTGATGAAATTTTTTGATCATGTTCCTCATCAAGTCTAGTTTATACATACCAAATTTCAGCTCAAATAATTCGTTGAAGTTAACTGCATTTTTCAAAAAAGGAGGGGTCGAAGAACTGGGTGCTGACTGGCGGCGGCGGACATGGTATTGTCGGAGGAACAACTGGCCATGGAGCTTGAGAAGATTGAACTTGCACCGGAGAGGATTGAGGCAGAACTTGCTGCCATAAACTTGGAGGAGTCTGAACCGGAGCGGACTGCCATGGAACTTGAGGCGGCAGATTGTTAAAGAGACTGTAGGTGCTCGGCACAGTCCAAGAGGATGAGAATGGCTCTGCAGTTGAGTGCACTACAGAGGAGGAAGCCGGCTGCATCATCATGGAGGAGATGGCACCGGTGGAGAACCTGGCCGTGACAGCTGCAGTAGAGACGGGTGAGACTTCAATATCGGAAGATGAGGGCTGGCCTATGTGGTGCGTTGAAGAAATTTCAGAGGCCATAGCCGCAGGTTGTACAGTGAAGGGCTGCGGCTAATAATTTAGGGGAGAGAAGCAGCGGATTTTTTTTGTAAACCTAACCTCCAGATACATGTGAATAAACTCGGAAGGTACTCCCACAGAAGTCTTAGCATGTATATTTATAATAAAAGAGTTATAAACATATTAGGAAACAAATAGCTTAATAATATTCTATTAACAGTGACACGTTTTCCTGTATAGTGATATCTGAAAGTGACATGAAAACTGATAATTACATTTCAAAAGTGACATAAAAGTTTGGTAGTACCGGTGGGCGTAGCTCAACTGGTAGCAAGAGAGTGCCACAAGGGTTAGGTCCCGGGTTCGAATCCCGGCAACTGCGATGAGGGGTTACTATGCTAAAAATGCATAGACCCTCTGCAAGTACCGGTGACAGAGCCTCACTTTATATCTGTCAGATTGGGATTATAGTCCAATTTACATCCTCCCAATGTACCGTCAGGTCGGGGTTGGGGGACCCTCAGGGATGAGGTGTCATCCTTTTTTTTTATAAAAGTTTGGTAGTGACATAAAAATCCGACAGTGACAAAAAAAATGACAATGACATCAAATTTTTCCAAATATGTGACATTTTAATCACTTTTTTGTACTTTTGTGAAAATGATCACATTTTTCGAATTAGTAATATTCAAGGAAAAAGCTCTTTAATACACTCATTGTCCTTTAAAAAAACATTCATAATATTCAAGGAAAAAGCTCTTTAATACACTCATTGTCCTTTAAAAAAAACATTCATAATATTCATGCTCTTATTATAATAATAATAAATTAACAAGTTACAACTTACGACATCAACTTAATACGGAGTAATAAACTTGTTCGGTTGAGATCAAATACAAATTTATGTCCGTATATCAGACTCGGATTTTGTCGAGCTGATAGCTTACATGAAAAAGGACAATATTTGACTTTTTCTGTACGCTGGACCATTCTAGTCCCAGATTTCAAATTTGAACTCGCAGAAGAATATCTGAGGAAAAATTTTCATTTCCTGAATCTTCAGAGCGGGTGGGAAGATAATCTACGATCCTTTGCCAATAGAACAATAATCTAGCGTCAAAGTCTCAAAGAATCGACACAGAAGCTATGCCTTCAGGTGCTAAGAAGCGAAAAGCTGCCAAGAAAAGGAAGGGTTTGCAAGTTAAGGTGGCGCCCAACTCCACACAACCTCATACTCATGGTACCCTCTAATCTTCTATAGTCTGTCCTCTCTATAGGGTACACGGCTTAATGCTAATTGTCTATATGCGTAAAGATTTGCCATTTAAGGTTATTGGAGGTATTTCCGGTATTGGTTTCAATTCAATCAGTTTCTTTCGTGTAAGACCTTTGCATTTCGTTTGTACCTCAATTTGGATCCCAGGGTATCTCTTAATTTTACTGTTTTAATTAAAGCAAGCTTCTTTTGCTGAAAAATAACTAGTGGCTATATCATCTGACCTAATTAAGTTTTAAAAGCTGATAGGTTGTGTGCCTATTTTTTACATTCCTTTTTCTACATTTATACCTACGGGCTACGGAGATTTTCTTGTATTGATTGCTATGGTCTTGGTGGAACGATAGGAGTTTTAAGTTATTCTTGCTGCATTTTCATGTCACCATTCTAACAGGTAGTAAAATTGAATGAGTATGTGTATCTTGGAAATAACCCTTGATGATGAATTGATCGCCGTTCGGGAATTTATCTCATTACATCCTAAGAAGCTTATGACATGAAGGATGTGCGCAAAACATTAACCCTGTGCTTTTTTTGCATTAATTTTTAGATTTAACTAATTATAGACAAATAATTGATGCTATAAATTTAATGCCAACACCCCAACTAGCTGGGATAAAAGTGCAGATAACAACAATGATGAGCATGTATCTCTGGTTTGCAACTTTTAATTTTAATTTGATGCAAATGCTGCCTGATTGATGCTTTTTGTTATTTCTAACTTGAAATTTTGATGGTGAACCAAAAAATGTAAGGGGAAGAAGAATTAGACCATACTTGTGACAAGGATAGCGATGGTGGGGATGCTAGTTCCCCTGCATCTCAAGATTATCATAACTGCAATGAGTTAATGGATCAGGAGGAAGAAGTAGATAAGCAAGACGATGATGGCTCACATAACCACTCATCAACGGTTCATGAGCACAAGCCTGACAATGTGACAAATGAAGGTGACAGAATGGAGACACCAACTATAGAAGAAGGAAGTGATCATCATGCAAGGAGGGAATTCAATTTTGATGAGTCCCATCCTGCCAATAAGGAAAATATTGTGGTAGTTGGTTTAGAGAAACAAATGGATTATATATCTGCTGGTAAAGGAAATGATGCGATAGGGACAGTGTTTACTTATGACTTGGACAAGGCTTCAATTTTTAAAAATGAAGCAGACATTAAAAAGAATGATGGATTTGGGGTGGTGGAAAACATGGAGGAAAATGCGGGAGGAGTTCATAAGGATGATTCTCTATCAGAAGGTTTAGTGAAAATGGAGTTGAGCAACAAGGAGGATGAAGTTGTTCAGACATCCCTTAAGGGTGATGCGGAAGCATTAATGGATTTTGCAATTCAAATAAATGGGGAGAAAGTAACTCCGTCAGTTTATTGTTGTGGAGACAGTGGGACAGGACAAAGGGAGGATGAAGCTGTCCGAATATTGCTTCAGGACAAAGTTAGACTGTCAAAACCAGAGGACTATGCCGCCACTGATGAAGAGGGTGGATATATACTAACTCTGTCATACAATGCTCCCAAAATTGAAGCTGATCCATTTAAAGATTCTAAGCTTTCAGAGTTATCGGATAGTCAGGTCCGCTTATTTCTAAGTTTCTGGTTGTTGACTGTCGCAAGGCTCCATTTGTCTTCAAGAAAAATATTTTCTGGATTTTATTGTGTTTGGCTCTGGAAAGTTTTCTGTGATTCGCTGAACTTCCCTGAATATTGGAACTTCCCATTTTCATATATGAATGTCCTTTCTTGACATTTATGTTTATATATTTTTATGCGTCAAGCACTATATCATCATCATCATCATCGTCATCATTACCCCGGTGCCGCAAAGGCTGCCACCTACGGTGGGGTAAGGGGGGTCAGATGTATGCAGTCTTACCCATGTAGTAAAGCACATAGACTGTTTCCGGATGACCCAAGGTGAAAATCACGTCAAAAATTGCATGGGCTTGTGTTGCTTCATAAGAAAGAAGCACATACAGTCTAGTGAGCCGTTTTGCTTTATTCCATCATATTCCTATGCCAAAAAATAGTGAGTTTTTGGCTCTCTTGCGAATGATGGAATTCAAGCATTATATTATGCACAAAAAATATTGTACAAGTTATATTTCTGCGACCAAATGGAGCCCTAAGGTTGGTGTTGTTTAGACATAGGAGAATATAATTTGCCTTTGTATATTATCTAAAGTTTCTTTTTTACTATGTAGGCTCAAAATGGTTTGTATGTACGACCAGTGCAAACATCTTGGAAGGGTTGCTGTGGCTTGCTTGACTTGTTCAAAGGATCCGATAGATAATTTCAGGTCGGATTCATTTATATTTATTTTAAATTGGATTAGGGTTCTGATATGTCAAAGTTGAGATGAGCAGGGACTTAGCCCTTAGGTCTGAAGTCTCTTTTTAGTTTGAAACTTGTGATTTTTATTTTCATACTTTGTTGTGCTACATTTTTCCTTTTTTGGTACAGTGCTACAATTTTCCTGCTAAAACTAAACCAGGGTGCTCAAGCTGTTTACTTGCTCTGCAAAATTAAATTTGGTTCTTGATTTATTTCATTTGCTGGTTCTATGATTATGACAAGAGGGCAGGAGACATTAATAAAAAAAGGTTATAGTGTTGATTTAGAAACAACTTAGATTGGAAATATTGTGGGTTTTCACTTGAGCAAAACCTTGATAGTAGTTTTACAGATCAATTATTAGTGATGTTTCTTGTGTGTGTGTGATTGATCATCATCTTCATCATCATCATCATCACCACAGTGCCACAAAGGCTCCCACCCACGGTGGGGTAAGGGGGTCGGATGTACGCAGCCTTAGCCCATGTACTAAAGCATAAAGAGACTGTTTCCGGATGACCAATGTGTGTGTGATAGATATGTAGTTAAATACAATACATTAAAAGGGATGTTGGATGCAA
The DNA here is from genome assembly GCA_945859875.1 of Cuscuta europaea. Classification (NCBI taxonomy): domain Eukaryota; kingdom Viridiplantae; phylum Streptophyta; class Magnoliopsida; order Solanales; family Convolvulaceae; genus Cuscuta; species Cuscuta europaea. Next base: position 1,281,633 of record CAMAPE010000011.1, on the reverse strand, counting down.
TACATACAGCAAAAACGCTTCATGGTGGATATTAACAATGTTCCATAGCATTCAGTAGAGAAGTGGATTTTTTTAGAGAAAGGGATATTTGTTTTCTTTTTTGAATTATTAATGGTTCACTATTTACTTGGACCAACCTTGCTATCATTTTGATCATTGGACGGCATTTTCCCGCTGTTAAAAAGGGCAGATTAGTTGTGCCAGCAGGAGTAGCATCAGCTTGTGGAATAATAACAAATTCAATGATCTGCCCATTTTGCAAATTTGACACATGGATACATGGAATAGCTGCTATTCATAGACTTAGAACCTATTTAAGAAGTGTATTCTCATTTAAGCACAAAAACTGCTCTTTTCGAATAATAATAATAAACAGAAATCTCCACTCCGTTCCTCACTTCCATAATAAGCTGGAAATGTTTTTTAGAATTAAAAAAACACTTTTTCCTTTCACCCTCCACATGATTCTTTTAAAAGCAGAAACACTTTTTATCCAATGAAACAGCACTTATTCTTTGAAAATAAGACATCCCTTACACTCGCTAATATGCTAAGTGATCACATTAGTTTGTCTTAACTCATTCATGTATCTACGAACTGGGGTTTCTTCTATTTCTTTTCGGGATTCATAGTGATGTTTTAGAAAGGGAGCCTTTGTGTACTGGTTAAGGTGTTGGTATTTGACCGACTGGTCATGAGTTCAAAAGTCTTGAGAGCGGCCTCTTGTGAAAATGACAAGGGTAGGTTTGACCCCACACCCTTGTGGTGGGAATGATCCTGGGACCCTTGCTTTGCAGGGAGGGATACCAATGTGCACTGGGCTACCCCTATTCATAACGATGTTTTACCTAACCAGATATTAAGAAATCAAATTTAATAACTATTTTGATGCTACTCGTAAAACTAAAATCTTGATTCGTTCTGTGTTCTACTAGTAACACATCTCGTCTTTCACAAATGAACTTGTTATTTTCTTTGAAAAAATTCTACTTCTATGTGTTTATAAATCTTTTATTTGTATTGCAGGAGCGTGAAATGAGCTGAGTAAATGGACTAGAGGAGCATGATGATTCAGAAATGTTGCATTGAACTTATAATGTCTAGAGTAGCGTAGATAGAAAACACATGAAAGAATAACTACTATTACTACTACTAGCAAGAGAGGATGATGTTATATAAACTATATAGCAGCCAGTTCAAGTGATTTTTGTGTATTTTTTTTTTTGCCAAGAAACTCAGAACTAGTTGCTTATGTGTTGCTATCTGGAGTAAATCTTGCAGCCAATTTACCTTATGGTCAAAACTTTTGTTATGAATTGTGTGTTGCATCCATGATCCATAGATGTAGAGAATATGATGGTTCTATGGGGGCACTTGAAATTTCAAGGTTTTGTTCTTTCTAGTGCAAACTTTTATAAGAATTTGTTGAATGGAGGAAAGAATAAATTCCCAATCTCGCTGCATTGACGTTTGGATTTAGCACACGCCTTGTTGCCTATTTGTTCACATAATGATAATGCAAGCTGTCGACTGGCTGAAGGATGAAACATTGTGATGGATCATTTTTCATTTTTTCTTTCTTTTTCCCTTAATAATACAGAAGCTAAGTATTTATGACATTTTTAGTTTGAAGAAATGACAGAATACTCTCCATTATTAATACTCTGCTGTTCTGTATTTGTATGTTGACAATGTTTTTTCCAGTGATGTTCATTGTAGGGATGGATTCGGGCCGGGTCGGGGCCGGGCCGGGCCGGGCCTAGGCCCGGCCGGGCCGCCGGTTCAAGAAAAGTGGGCCCGGGACCGGCCCGCGGGTTGGACGGGTCCGGTTCGGTCCGGGCCACCCGCCCGGGTCACGGGTCGGGTCCGGTTCGGGCCGGGCCGGTTAATTTTTTTTTTTTTATAATTTATATTTTATAGTTTATAGTTTTATACGAGTATTAAAAACAAACTTCAATTGCATTTATTTGAAATGAAATAGGAACTACATTTGAAAATTAAAACAAACTTTAAGAGATAAACATTTTGAAAATTGTAATCAATCGGAACTTCCTGCACCTCCCGATCCTTTGGCTTTGTCACATGACTTCATATGCTTGATTGCCATCCCGAATCCGCCTGAAGCCCCCATGATACATTTTTTTCGCACTATTTGCAAATTGCGTACCACATCCCGGTCTTCGGGTCCTTCTGCTTATCAAAATTATACCGTATAATGACATTTTGATTTTCCATCTTAACTTCTTGGAGAAGAGAATATGAGAGTAGATATATAATATATTGGAGAATAAGAGAATTAGAGAGTAGAGAGATAAGAATAGGATTTAGGAAGAATTGGAGAAGAGATATGAAAAAATGTTTAAGATTAGGAGTATTTATAGGTTTTTTTTACCCCCCCCCCACCACCACCCCCCCCACCACCAACCCCCCCGAACCCCCCCTTTACCCCACCCAACGGCTATATAGCCGTTTGGGTTGTCCCCAGCCCCACCCCCAACGGCTAGTAGGAGCCCAAACCAAAAAAAAAAAATTTAAAATTGAACCGGACCCGGGCCGGGTCACAATAATGCTGAACCGAGCCCGCTCCGCCCCTTCCCACCGGTTCGGGCCCATACCCGGTCCCGGACCGCCCGACCGGGCCGGTCCCTGGCTCCCACAGTACCGGGCCGGGCTGGGTCACGGGCCGGGTGGCCCAAACCGAATCCATCCCTAGTTCATTGTGATTAATTTAAGATCTTGTAACAGATCTATCTTGATTGTTGAATATGAGAAACATAAAAGTTTATATTGCTCACTTGCTAGAACTCTAAGAGTATGTTTGGGAGTTTGGGGGGAAAGGAGGGCAAGGTTTTGAAGGTAAAGGTAAGTTGTTGGAGTGGAAGGAGAGGAAACCCTTCTCTGAGTAGTACATTTGTAAAAAAAAAAGTTTTTGAAGAAATTATAATTAAATCAAATAGTCCGTATAAGCCTTCTACCCTTTGAAGTCGCTATATGATATCACTGAAAATTTCCAACCAACGATTAATCCGTTGCCCAAGCTAATTTAGCTAATAAATATGAATTTTATTGATAACCTCCTGAAAAGCCCTGCGTAGGGTATATATAATACCCATTTACAACCAAGTTCCTGTTGAATCTGGGGAGTTGGGAAATTGTTTTAGAAAATCTGGCGGATTTCTCAGAGTATCGTGTGATCACTTTCCGAATCTAATATTTCGACCCTATGCCTGGGTTACACGAAATTTAGATTATGGGGATAATCACTCTAAAAGACAATCTAAAACTGAGGCACCAATATATAGACCACGAACTAGCGGTTTTTGTAGAACTCGAATTCTTCTGATTACCAAAGAGATAAGGCCAACCAGTTAGAGTTTTACTCTAACAGAAAGTCATTCTATTAAATAATTAATATGGACATGTTTATCCGAAAATAAATTTCCATATTTATTTCTTTAATAAAATAAAATTTTGGTCCGGGGCGCTGCCCCTTGGACCCCGCAAGGGAGCGCAGCCCCCTTGACCCCCGCCATTTAATCGAACCAAGTTTAAATTTAATTTCGTACAAGTGTGTGCTCCGCACCTCCTAACTTGTCTAAAATTAAACTTGAACTCCATTGGTAATCTGTAAATTCCATTACACTAAAATGAACCTGGTGATACTAAAATCACCAACAGTTCCAGTAGCAAACTACTAAAGCTAAATAATTGCATGCATCCTAAGTTCTATTTGGAAACAAGACTTGCGCACCAAGCCTTAAACTGGAATCCTAATACCGCAATAATAAAAGAAACAACATAAATGAAACTAATTAAAATTAATATCTCAGCCCATGTATAAGTGTATAACCCAGCCCACGGAAGTGGACTTCGGTAGACCAATATGGGCTTGGGTCTCGGGCCCCTTTCTTCTGGCCCATCTCCTTGCTCCTGTTGCTCTAGATCACTATATTTATGTTGGTTAGAGGAAACCAAGTTGACTCATCCGCTAATAGCCTCGAAGTTCTCACGTGTTCAGTGATCAGTCTCGCTCTTTTTGAGGGGGCCGGTGGATTTATGGTTAGTGTTGGTTAGAGGAAGGTTGGTGTCGAATGGTTATTATATTGTTGGTAATTTTTCTTATTGTATTGTCTCTCATTTACATACTGAGGGTTTGATTTAATAGAATATTTCAGTTTCATTTCAAAAAAGAAGGAATTATAATTAAAATCATTTCTGATATATGGTGAAATGAAGTATTTGAACTGATATTCATTTCTGAGCTTAAATTATCATTTAGCTAGTTATCTTTTGTTGAGGTTTATTCCCTTCAACTCGTAGGCCCAACACACAACCTAAGAGTTTCGAATGGGTGTTTTTATGAATAAGATCAAACAAGTAAGATGAGGTCCGATAAGAAGTCTTGATACACTGAAATGGTTACAAGTCGAGAGGCCGTTTGTACAGAGCTATGCTACGAGCCGTCACAAATGCCAGAGCTGCGAAGCACAAGCCCAACAAGCAGTACGGAGGACCAGTGAGAAGGTGGTTGAACGAAAACAAAGACCCCTCAAAAAAGGGGGCAACAGAATACACTGAGAATACACAAAGGGAAAAGAATGAACTCTTCATTTTCAGCTCTACGGCCGAGGGCTGTGAGACGATTATCATTCACCGACATGCCGAGGGCCTGTAGACTCACAACAGGCCGAGGGCCGAGAGACGATTATCATTCATCAACAAGCCGAGAGCCTGTAGATCACCAGCACGGTCGAGGACCGTGAGACGATCATCACCGCCTTGCCATACGATCGGCCCCTCAACACCATCGTATCCAGTTCATGGTCAGGCTCACCCATTCCTTCCAGGATTAGGACCACCGTCTTATGCAGCACGATCGACCCCTCAGCGCCATCATGTCTTCTTCACGGTCGGGCTTGCCCATTCCTTCCAGGATGGGGACCACCATCTTATACACTAGGATCCCTTGCCTGATCCAGTTGGGAGGGGCAACACCTTACCGACAGATTATGTACAGAGGGCCAGACATCCACCCGTGAAGTAAGACCACTCGAAGACAAAGATTCAAGGAAGACAAAGGAAGACATGGGCAAGAATAACTTTCTCGAGCAGATTCGCTCGCTCACTACTCAAGAAACTGGGGGACTTGTGTTGAGGTATATTATCCCAGTCTGTTACTGTTTAGAATCCCAAGGCCTCACCCCGGTACGCAGCCTGAATGACGAGGCCCCTTTCAGCCTATCGGGCATGGTTCGACCATTTTGGCCCACTTGGCCCATTAGGGTAGACTATTTCCCCACCCCCATTTCCTATAAATAGGAGGCTTTCCCTCCATGTTAAGGGTTGGTTTCTTCTTCCGATCCCCACTTCCTCCTCCTCTCTAGAATAGATTAGCTAGTTTGCAACTTCCATTAAAGGGAGCTTGATACTTGTACTATGTAAATGGCGAGGAGAGCTTAAGGGGAACGAGAGGGCTTGAACATTAGCCTAAAAAATCCCGTGGTTTTCTCCCTTTTCGGATTTCCACGTAAAAATAGCTTGTTCATACATATTTTTTTGAAAGGAAAACGACTATATTGATATCATTAGAATCAGGATCATTACAACTATCTCAAAATGACCAGAACTGACAACAACTCTCGCTTTCCAACTGCTACTTTTAGCCCTACGATTTGACATAGAGACGACCACCTCTAAAGGAGCAATACAAATCGCTAACCACCTGACGGGCTTAATGCAGCTATTGCTGAACAAATAGATTCGTCCCCCACTAACAATATCAAATTTAGCCGAACCCTCGGTCAGCGTAAAAAACCTATTACCATAAGCAAATACCAAAAACAAAATGATAGCAACTACTTTCTTAGTAAACATACTAAAACTGGGAACAACGAATTTAAGCATGATGAACTTATTGAGCTGTTGATTCCAATCTTCCAGCGCGGTGTTCCGACCCCTAATCACCCATTTCCAGCATGGCGACGGTTCAGGAGGGGGCAGATATTCATCCCTTCATCTTCTTCCTTCAACACCCTGATCTGCCAGTGAGTCGCCTCCATTCCTTGGCCAACATACCGCACGAGCACAACCAGTCCAAATGCGAACATTCTCCAGATCCCTATCATCTCCCCTAAGCTGCAATGGAGATTCGCCAAGATCCTCCGAATCTGAATGCTCCCACGCCCCACCATGTGCTCTAGATGAGGAAAACTACCGGTGGGCGTAGCTCAACTGGTAGCAAGGGAGTGTCACAAGGGTTAGGTCCCGGGTTCGAATCCCGGCAACTACGATGAGAGGTTACTATGCTAAAAATGCATAGGCCTGTGCAAGTACCAAGGACAAAGCCCCACTCTGTATCTGTCAGATTGAGATTATAGTCCAATTTACATCCTCCCAACGTACCGTCTGGTCGGGGTTGGGGGGCCCTCAGGGATGGGGTGTCATCCTTTTTTAGATGAGGAAAACTAGCAAAACTCCAGGACACTGAAGCACTAAGAAAGATATAGCGCCGCCCACCAAAAGCCTAGACTTGCTAGGACCGCCGCCGTGAACCTAAGCCCTTCGCTGCTCCGAAGCGATGAAGGGAACCCTGGCGCCTAAAACCATAGATCTAATAGATGTTGTATGAATCCTCCCAGGATCCGAACATAGTAAGCAAATTTGAGTTTCTATTGCGACAAATTTCCTTTTCATACATATTTATATCTATATTTATTATATTGTGTTGGAATAAACTCAACATCTTTCAAACCCCCCATTTTGGAGCAACTTAAAAATTGAGCATTTGATGGATTTTGAAGGGTCACAAAAACCTTTCAAACCATTCATCCACATTTTTTAAACTCCCAAACACAAAGGGTATGTTTGTGGGTATGTTCAGGAGTTGGGGTTTTTAAACGCCTTTCAAACCTTTCAAAATCTTGCATGTCTTTCCCTCCCTCCAAAAACCCAACTTCTGAACACACCCTAAGGGTATGTTTGTGAGTTATGTTTTGGATGAGAGGGGAAGCATTACGAGGGTTTGTGACCCTTCCTTGTTTGGGAGTTTATAAAAATTAGAAGGAATGATTGAATCATAACCTTCAAATGCTCAATTTGTAAGTTCCCCTAAATTGGGATATTTTGAAGCATAACTAATTAAATGATAACTTTAGCTCAATTTAAAATACTTACCACCTCCATCTCTTTTTATTTAGCCATCTTCGACTTTTCCGGTCAAAGATGATGAACTTTGATCAATTGTTTTAACTAATATCTGTATGTAAAATTTACTAATTTTATATTTTTATACTTTTATGATAGTATTTTTTTACAAAGAACTTTTTCATAATATCAATACTTATGTGTATAAATATATATTCGGTCAAAGTCAGACACCATTGACATGAAAAGTCAAATTTGACTAAATAAAAAGGGATGAAGGGAGTATAAGTTCAATTATTTGAATTCGCTATATATATATATATGAAGTGATTTAAATTATAGTTCCTCCAATTTTTCTCTTTTCAAGTTTGTTAATCCTAAAAAAGAAGAAGGATTTCCTCCACTTCCCCTTTCCTCCCTTTCAATGACTAACCTTCAAACCATTCCCCTTCCATGCCTTTCAAACTCCCAAACATACCCTAAAAGGGGGAAAGAATCTACACTCTAATCTAGTCAACGCGATAAAGGCGACATCATTAGCATCTAATATGCACTAATTAGTAATGCATAAATGTTTGTTTTTATGTTTGATTTGTGTGAATTGTTTACCGTTTTATTTAGTTTGTAAACATTTGTGTGATTTTAGTTGTAATTGTATTTTAACCTTCATTTGTAAGTTGTAAAGTAGAATTAGGAATTATGGTGTTGAAAAGGAGGACTTTGAAGTGAAGAAAAGGGGATTTTGACTGTCCAGGAGCAATTACCCGACCGGGTAGAAGACTTCACACGGTCGGGTCTGATTTAACAACCGAAAGTGCCTGGAAAATCATTGGACCCGGTCGGGTCCCCTATGCCACCTGGTCGGGTCTGACTTGACCCGGGACATTTTAACGTGCTGAAACACAGGAACGTGGAAGATTATCTGATTTTGACATGCACCCGGTCGGGTGAGCACTTGACCTGGTCGGGTACCTGGCCCAAGGTGTTGAAAAACACCTATAAATAGCACACTTTTCCTTCACTATTATCCATCCCTTCTTCCATACTCTTAAGCTCAGTTTAGAATAGCATTTCTTTATATTTTTCTAGCTATGTTTAGTCTCCAAATTAGGAGCTAAACTTTTCCATCTTGGTTTTGTTACTTTGAAGCTTAATGAATTGTAAGTTGTGAGTTATTTTATTTAATCTTCTTCCTTAAATATCAATTTAATCTAGCTCTATATAAATGTTGGGGAGTGTTGCTAAGATGACAATTAGTTAACATCTCGACATTAATTAGAGTAGCATTTACTTTCTTTAATCTTCTTCCTTGAATATTAATTAATTCATATTCATATTTCATATTAATATTTTGAACATTACTTAAAGGATCAAATAGTTTTGTTTCATATATTAATTATTACTAGAATCAATCGATTAATACACTTGTTATTAATTCAGTTCTTTCAACGGTAGTAAACTTGGATTATTAATGCATGCGTCTCATGGTTAATAATCTAGGGGGGATTAATTATATTGATTAAACCAATAAACCGCTTGAGTTGAGGTTATCAATCTCAATCATTTTCATCTTAAGTTTATTGCTACTATCAAGTTAATATACGGCACGTGTTCTATATTGACTCGGTAGTAAGTTTTATTAATAAACGCTCCTCGATTGAGTATTCGAGAGGAAGATAGTTAAAGATATAACCGGTATCGACGAACATTTCATTAAGTGGATAAAAGCAAAACCAAGTCATCATCCCTATTAATTAAACTCATATAAGTCATTCATCTTAGTGTTAATTTCATTATATCAAATCAAACTCAAAATCCCCCCTTTGTATTATTTAATTAAAAGAAAGATATTCCTTTTCATGTAGATACGAACCTTACTTCGTTATACTACGTATAACTGTTGTATTGTATTTATTTATTTTGAGTGCACACCACGACAAAGTGCACATCAGCATCATTTTGAATTTTGAAATTGTTTTCATATACAAAAATGACATCGTATTGATTGATGAGACACATGCGGATGTTAAAGCAAAGTTAAAAGTCTGGCGATAAACATTGGAGACCAAAAGTTTCAGACTGAGTCAAAACAAGACTGAGTATATGAAGTGCAAGTTTGGTTGGAGTAGAAGTATTTATAATAGTGGGATTACCCTTAATGGCAAGAAGATACCGGTATGTGATACCTTTTTTTAGTTGGGCTTCATAATTCAGAAGGACAATGAATTAGATGAAGATGTATCCCGTAGAATCAGAACATGGCGGATGAAATTGAAGAGCCGTCGGGATTTCTCTGTGATTGAGGTATGCTGACTAGATCTTAGGAGAAAATTTATCAGAAAGCAATTAGGCCCGCAATACTGTACGACGTAAAGTGTTGGGTGGTTGAAACAATATCACACTTAAAATTAAAGATTAATGTCACAGAGATACACATGTTGCAGTGGATGCGTAGACATACAAAAAAATACTACTTTAGGAATGAGATAACCAGATAAAAGGTGAAAATAACACCTATAAAAGATAAGATTTAAGAATCACGATTGTGGTGGTTTGGTCATGTGATGCACCTATTAAACAAGTTGAGAGGTGGAGATAATGTCATTGTACATAAAAAAAGAGATAATTTCTTGGTTGGATATTGTCGTTGTGTACAAAAATGACAAAAATATCGAGTGATGCACCTTTTACCCATGTGGTTTGGATATTGTTATTGTATACAAAAATGACATCCCTTAGAGAGTGTTTATGATTGCTTCTTGTTTTAAAAAGTGATTTTTTAAAGTGATTTTAGAGAAAGTGTTTTGTGATGAAAGTTATTAGTGTTTTAGAATAGAAGTGATTATAATGAAAAAGTTAAAGTTAGGAGTGTTTGTTAAAAAAGATTTTTGATGTAATATTTTATAGGGGTGTTTGTCGGTTCGGTTTGGTCGGTTTTCGGTTTGGTCGGTTCGGTTTAGTCCGTTTCGGTTTTAGAAAAGGTGAAACCGTAAACCGAACCGCAGTACTTGAGTCGGTTTCGGTTCGGTTTCGGTTCGGTTTATTTCGGTCGGTTTGGTCGGTTTCGGTCGGTTTTAGCATGTTTTTTGTCGGGTTTTTTCGGTCAGTTTCGGTTCGGTCGGTTTTTTAAACCAAAAGGTGAAACCGTAAACCGAACCGTCAATGATTAGTCGGTTTAAGTCGGTTTCGGTTTGAGTCGGTTTTGGTTTTGGTCAGTTCAGTTTCGGTTGGTTTGTCGGTCAGTTTCGGTTTTTCATTTTTTTTTCAGAAGAAGAAGAAGGAGAAGGAGAAGGAGAAGGAGAAGGAGAAGGAGAAGAAGAAATGTATGTAATTGATGTTTAATCGTCTGTCATTTGATTGTTAGTTGTTTGTATTTGTTTTGAGTTGTATGTATTTGTTTTGAGTTGTCTATAATGACTTGTCTATCATGTCGTTGTGAGGAGTCTGTAAGAGTCGTGAAGTTGTCTGTCACTTTAAAAATACATGCATGTAACTCATATTAGTTGTTTATCATTTGATTGTGAGTTGTATGTAATTTGTGGTGTGTATTTTTTGAGATGTAATTTGTTATCTTTAAAGTTGTCTTTGGAAGTAGACAGACATCCAAAGTGTTTACACACCACCAAAGACAACTTTGAAGAAAACTAATTACAGACATGTATTTTTAAAGTGACAGACAGCTTCACGACTCTTACAGACTCCTCACAACAACATGACAGACAAGTCATTATAGACAACTCAAAACAAATACAGACAACAAACAATCAAATGACAGACGATTAAACATCAATTATAGTCATTTATTTTTCAAATGAAAGATAACTTCACGAGTTTACTAACAAATACAAACATTGCACTTACAAGTTATCTGTCAGACATACAACCCTTTTTTCAAAAACACGCCAAAAATTCAAGAAAAAAATCAAGAAAAGAAGATCTGCTCAAGTCATTCAAAACTTCTTGGTCTGCACCTTTATCGTTATCTCCCCATGTCAAGCTAACCAATGTCACCGAGCTCTCCCCTTCGTCCGATTATTGTAGCTCTTGCATTTTAAACGAAAAAAAGGCAGAAGAGGAGAGAAGCGGGATAAGAAGCTTGGAGGGAGAAAAGATGATAAAAATGAGAAGACATGATGGGGAGAGATATTGAAATGAAGAAGAAATCAAGATTTGGAGAAAAGAGAAAAAAAGAGAGGGGATGGGGGCTCTGTGAAAAGAAAAAGATGGAGGAGAGAGGGAGGGAAGGAGAAGAAAAGTGGGAAAGGATTTTTATATGTGGTACAAGTGGGGTGACTATAGCAAAACTGTTTACTTATTTCAAAAAATCTATTTGTACACGTTTTCTTATACACGTTCTTATACACTTGTCTGTGTAGGTCATTTTTTTGTCTGTGAACGAGATTCACAGACAAAACTTGTCTATGGATATTTTTTTGTTTGTGACAGACAAAACACGTCGATTCACAGACAAAACAATGACCTGTCACAGATAGGCTTGGATTCGGTTCGGGCCACCCGGCCCGTGACCCGGCTCGTGACCCGGCTCGGCCCGCTACTGTGCGGGCCCGGGACCGGCCCGGTCGGGCGGTCCGGGACCGGGTGTAGACCCGAACCGGCGGGGATGGGCGGGGCGGGCAAGGTTCCTGAATAATGTGACCGGGGCCCGGGTCCGGGTCCAGTCCTATTTTTTTTTAAAAAAAATTAAATCTTTCTAGCCGTTATGGGTGGGCTGGGGACAACCCAAACGGCTATATAGCCGTTGGGTGGGGTGCAGGGGGGTCCGGGGGGTGGGGTGGTGGGGGGTGGTGGGGGGGTGGGGGTAAAAAAACCTATAAATACTCCTAATCTTAAACATTTTTTTCATATCTCTTCTCCAATTCTTCCTAAATCCTATTCTTAACTCTCTAGTCTCTAATTCTCTTATTCTCCAATCTCCATTCTCCAATATATTATATTTATTATTTATAGTTTATATTAATTATCTACTTATATAAACTATAAATAGATATAAATAGTATTATATTACTTATATTTGTTATCTAATTATATATTACTTATATATTTATTATATCTATTAATATAGTTGGAATTATATCTAATTAATTTGAAGTCATTCTATTACTCCCATCCGAAAGTCCGAAAGAGGTACGAAATTATTCTATTATTTACACTTGTTTAATTTTGTATTAACGTTACTTGAAAAAAAACTAGTTAATTAGGTTGTACAATTTGCTATAACTCGAATTAATAGTTAGATTAATAGTTAATTACTTTATTACAATTTGTTATTAATTGCTAGTTGCTACATTTGACTCTAGTTTAAAAAATTAGTTGTAATTCTAATTATAGTTAAAGTGTATTAATTTCATTGTTAGTAAAAAAAATATGTTGTACACAAAACTAGTTAATTCACTAGTTAATTTGCTATAACTCGAATTAATAGTTAGATAAATAGTTAATTACTTTTTTACAATTTTTTTTTTAATTGCTACATTTGACTCTAGTTTAAAAAAATATGTTGTACACAAAAGTGACAAAACTAGTTAATTCACTAGTTAATTTGCTATAACTCGAATTAATAGTTAGATAAATAGTTAATTACTTTTTACAATTTTTTATTAATTGCTACATTTGACTCTATTTTAAAAAAATATATTGTACACAAAACTAGTTAATTCACTAGTTAATTTGCTATAACTCGAATTAATAGTTAGATAAATAGTTAAATACTTTTTTACAATTTTTATTAATTGCTACATTTGACTCTAGTTTAAAAAAATATTTTGTACACAAAAGTGACAAAACTAGTTAATTCACTAGTTAATTTGCTATAACTCGAATTAATAGTTAGATAAATAGTTAATTACTTTTTTACAATTTTTTATTAATCGCTACATTTTTTAGATGGATCGTCCTAGATATTCGGTTGATATGGGTAACCTCGAGCGCAACCGAACGAAAGAGCTTGCGAGGAAGAGATCCCGCAAAGGTAAATCACATATCGGCTCTTCATCTCAAAGTCGAGATGATTTTGATACGGGTTACGCAAGGAGGGATGGGGATGCGATGACCGACGAACAACTAGAACAAGAATTGCACCGACATAATTCCCGCTTTTTTCAAGACCAACCGAGGACCATTGACGAAGAAGAGCTCGAGGACGAGGACGACGATGTGGAGGAAGTAATTCCGGAGAGCCAAGACGATGAGGAGGAGGAGGGTGGCGACAGCCATGACGCCGACTAACTTGCCAACAGGTACAAAAAAAAGTAAATCTGAACTAATGGCTAATAATTTTTCTAAGTGGAAGGACCCGAACACCGGGAATTGGACCGCAACTTGCAATTGGTGCAAGAAAAACTATAGCTTGGGGATTTCCGACGGATACGGATCCGCCACAAGACACCTTAAGTCCAAACACCCGGTGGAGTATGCAAAATTAGGCGGCGGAACGGGGAAGCAAACGCAAATATCGAGGTTTGCAAATAACCAACAAACTTTTGGTAATTTCTCATACAATGATGCACAAAATTTGACAGGTATGGCTAACTTACTTGTTGAAGAAAATTTGCCTTATCTGTTTTCTGAAAGTCTTGCTTTTCGTGATTATGCACAAACTTGTTTAAATCCGCAATATAGAGGTTATAGTCGCAAAACGGTTAATAAAGAAATTTTAAGGCTTTATGGTGCGGAGAAGGTAAGGTTACAAAATTATTTTGCAAACTTTGATGGACGTGTTACTGTATGTTCTGACATATGGGAGGATACTTATCATAATTTACATTATTTGGGTCTGACTGTACATTATATTGATAATGATTGGCATATGCATAAACATGTTCTTGCTTTCCGTGAATTTAATGATCGTCACACCGTTGAACATACTTATATTTTGATTGAGCGTATTTTAATTGAGTATAATTTAATTGATAAGGTGTTTGCTATTGGTTTTTATAATGCTACTAATAATACTGCTGCTATTCCTAGATTGCGTGAATTGTGTGGTTTTACTTCTTTGATGGGTAGATTTTTTCATCAACGATGTGCATGTCATGTTCTAAATTTATGTGTGCAAGATGGTCTAAAAGCGTTGGGAGCATCGTTGGAGGTAGTCAAGGGGGGGATTAGACGTATTTGGGGTAATGGACAACTTAGGAAAAAATGACATGATTATTTGATAGAAAGAGATGAGAGATATGTGGCTTTTCCTAAAGATTTGTCTATTCGTTGGAATAGTACCTATAAGTTAATTGGAGTTCTTCTTAGATATAAACAACATTTTCCTGCTTTTATGAAACAATATGATAACTATATTATAAACTCGGCTGAGATCGACACCTGTGAAAAAATTTGTAATGCTTTGATATATTTTAATAATGCAACTGAAACTTTTAGTCATGTTTATAAACCTACCTCAAACCAATTTATTCGTGAAGCTGTTAATCTCGCCGGTGCTTTTTCAAATTTTGAGAATGCTGATTATGTGAGTTATTTTGCTCGTTTTATGAAGGAAAAGTTTTTAAAATATTATTCACATATTCCGCATATTTATGGTATTGCATTTGTTCTCGATCCTCGTTTTAGACTTGGTTCTGTAGAAGAATGTTTGAATTATTATTATGCTGCTTTTTTTGGTCCATTGCCAATGTATGAGGACAACCCAATTGATTCGAAAAAAGAATACAACGAGGTTAGTGATATATCACTACAACAAAATAGACCTTTCGTAACACCCTCCATGCAACACTTTTTTTTATGTTACATATTATGTATAAAGCTCAAAAATTGCAACACTTAATTAAAAATATTGCATAAACATATAAAACACACAATTATGCAACAATGAATAGAATGTATTGCATATAATCAAATTATATGTAACTCTTATTTTAAACTATTGTAACACTAATAAAGAGTTGTTGCGTATAGCTATGCAATATATAAATTACTATTTAGAATTAATTTATTTTCCCGATTCAATTAACACTGTTCCATATTTCTATCCATTCCCGCTGATAAGCGTAAAAATAAAAATTCATTCCCGCTTATAACTTTTTTATTTCCCGCTTAGAGTATACCAATAGTATTTCGCTAAAAAATAAAATTCATTCCCTCATTGTGCCGCCCCTCTCCCATTCGTAACCTGCAGCAAAGCTTTTCTCTCTGTATCGGCTCTTCTCCGATCTGAATTCCTCAAGCTCTGCTCCGCTCTAATAGCTACGCTCTCTTCAAGGATTTGTGCTCCATTCTATAAGCACATCCACTTGGTAAGATCTTTATCTCCCTCATCTATTACATAGTTTGATGAAATAATTCCGCTCCGCTCTAAAAGTCGGAGAAATCGGCCGCGCGCCGGAAACTCGCTAGGCGGCACACTGCTGAAGAAGTTTTTCTGTTTTCGGCCAAGAAATTGCTCCGGCCAGTAGTCTGCCGCGGAGCCCTGAGTAATCGTCAAGAATCGCCCGTCTAGCGTGAACAAATAGTTGGCCAAGACCTAAAAAAAGCCCTGCTTTTTTACTATTTTAAAATTTTTCGACTCTTTCTTTACGACCCAGGCGCCCAGTAGAGGAGTACGACACTTCTCGTTCTCCCAGTCCACGCATACCTTTCTTCTCTTTGGAACGGAGGCCATGACAGATTCCCTTCTTCCTTGAGTGTTGAACCAGCGTCTTCCTCTCTCCGGTGTCCAGCAATCCAGCGTCGTCCAGGTAAAATTATTTTCAATGTATTATTCTATTTGCTTTGTTAATAAGGTATATGTGCTGAGTTTTCTTGACTTATGAATTCATAAATGTATGTGCTGAGTTTTCCGAAAATATGTGTTGAGAATCTGAGATAGTTTGTTTGTAATTCGTTTTTGTCTACATGAGCACTGGGATTCATTTATGAGTTGATAAATGTATAGCCTAAATGCCTAATATTGATAGGAACTTGGATTGCAGCTATGGTGTTTGATAAAAATCCTCAAAGAAAAATGCAAACTTGAACTAGTAATTTATTTCAATTACTTTGTTTTTCTTAAGAAATTCAGTTTTTCTTAAATGTTTGTCTATTTCTCTATCTTCCCTTTAGAAGTCAATTGTCTGTGGTATATCTTCACTTGGGTATGTATGAGTGTATGACCATGTGAAAATTATTGAGTTTTAGAAGATTAGGATGGTTAAGAAGGGTTAAGAGTTAATATGGGTGCATAACTGCATTTTAGCAGGCAATGGGTGTCTTTTAGTGCTTAATTATATAATGTGTCTTTTAGTTGAGTTTTGTTTTATTATTCCTACTAGGCAATGGGTGTCTTTTATTTTAGTTTTCTTTTTTCTTGCTCTTGGTACTCCGTGATAATAATGATTACTACACCTGGTTTTCATAGTTAAGTTTGAATGCTTTCATGTTATGTGGCTTCCAACATGCTAATCTTCTGTTTTGATAAAAATAATAATAAACAATATAGCTGCTTATTAGTTAACAGTATGTAACATGTTTATTATGTTTAAACTTTAAACACATTTGTTTTAGGTAGTATTTTTCGCCAAGAATATTTTAGTTTTTGATATTATGTTGAAACCGAGTTGGCCGATTAGTCGGCGACTAATCAGCGCTTAGTCCGCCTAGGCGCTAGGCGGTGCTTGACTGACCGCCCCACTAGTGCCTAGCAAATTTCAGAACATTTACTTTGAGCTTATCTGGCTTCATCTTTGATGCTCTATATGGTAAACCCAATTTATGCTTTGATGTTTGTTTAATATTAGATTAGGTTGTTTATATACATTCATAACGATAAGTTTCATATTCAGATTTTTTGAAGAAAACTTATCCTGAATTTATAATTTAGGTTTATAGTTTCACAGTCCAGGTTTATAACTAAGAGCCCAATCACAACTTTTGTTCTTTTGTATTTGATAGAAAGTTCTTTTTCTAGATTTAAATCATAAATATGTGAATCATGAGAACTGTTATATTTTTTATTTACTCTTTTTTATTCGGTAACATTTACACCTATATATAAAAAGTACTATGAAGAAAGTTTTAGTCAATATCAATTTGTTTCTCAACCTATAAAGTGGTTGCAGCAAACTCATGGTTGAAATACCTTATATATGAAAGGTTCTATATATTGTATCCAAGTCATTGGTTAGCACTTGATTAAGAATTTGAACTAATTTTAAAGTATTGTAGTAGTTCCTTTATTAGATTGATCTTTAGGGTGAAGTATAGTTCACTTTTAATAATCTGTACTGAAGATACATATTTTGACAGTCTGTTGTATTATGCATTCATTTTTGGAACTTTAATTAATTATGGTTGAAAAAGTATATGAATCAATTAGGATAAGTATATACTTCTGGAGTAGCGTTGATTGGTGTTAACTATATATACTTTCAGGTTGAAAAAGAAATTTCAAAATGATAATCTTTTCTTATGGTTGATCACTCATAACAGAGTAGTCAAAATTTCATAAAACTAGCAATGGTGTACTGTAATCAGTGGGGTATATGGCATTATGTAACAATAACATTCTTTGTATGCTTGCTTAATTTTTCAAGTTAATGTTATTTTTTTAAAGCAAACTGTTTGCAAGTGTAGTATGCAGGGTTTGTTGTTAGAAATTATATCTTAAATGAGTCGATCACAAACACAATTACTTCCCCAGCTAAAGTAAAAAGCATTATCAGTTTTAAATTTCAGTTAGCTATCGAAAGTGATTTTCCAGTGTCGCTTGCATTGTTTACTTCTAAAGTTACACAATGAGGTAAAAGACCAGTTTACTTTCTGAAATGTTGCCGAACACCTCTCGAAATTGAACACCCGAGGTGGTGGTGGTACATTCAAATGTATATATGAATTCTGATATGTTGCTGACCACATGTTTACTTTCTGCAGGTTTTGTTTTCCTCCGTAGTTCTCATACTTGTGAAATATCTGATTCGAAAATTATTTAGCTCTAGGTTCAGTTTTGTAGATAGGTATGTGTTAGGTATCTAACTCATTTCACTAGAGATTTCAAGAATCAAAGATGAAGAAAAGAGATGTCGTATAACAGAAAGTATAGAAAGAGAAATACAAAGGCAAATTCGAGAGTGCCAATCTCTCCCAGGAGTCCCAGTTCCTATTCCAAATTCTGACTGCCTATTCCTCCCCTTTTCCCCCTTTTATACACTTTCTATTCATAAGGGCCGGCCCATACCCTGAATTACATGGCCCAGAACATTTCTTTATACAATAACACTATTTAATAATACTCTATTATTCTTATTATTATTGGCTGTCCAAGTCCCTATCAGTATGACTTGGACTGTTGTTATCTCAAGGCCGCGGTGTCTGTACCGATAGCAGTCAGAACCTGTTTAGTCGTTTTTGTTTTTCTTTTTAGTAGGATCTCTAGGTATTTTGAGTTGTCATTGTTCTATGTTTGGTCACACTGGCCATTTTATTATATATTTCCCATCATTTTAATTTTTTTATATCAATGAGTGAAGTCTCTAATGAAAGAGTGAAAGAATTCAAATAATATAGCAATTGCATTTCTAGGTTTTAAACACAAAAAAAATCTTAAATTTTAATATTAATGCTAACTAGTATCTCTGCAATTTTGATCTTCGTTTCATAAGGTTTTGCTTTGACTATTTTCAATTTTATTTGTGCACTACTGTGATATTTGTTTCCGTTAGTTCAGAATAGTTTTCACTACTTTGTCTCTATTTAACTTCCTTTACAAAGGACTTTGTTGTATTAATTAATTAATGTATTTTGTATTAGTTAGAGTTGCAATCAGTTTATATTTTATTATCTTTTATTTTCTCCAGTTTAGTGAACTCTACGGTAATGGATAGAACTTGGATGTATAAACATAGACTCTCGTTAGAATTCAAGAATGGGTTGTCCAATTTCCTTGATCAAGCTTTTGCAAAAGTAGCTCGTGGCGGTCAAGTTCCTTGCCCATGTAAAAAGTGTATCAATCGTTATTGGTATCGTAGAGATGAAGTGTGGAATCATTTAGTGGCAAAGGGATTTGTGGAAAATTATTTGAAGTGGATCTTTCATGGTGAGGGACCTATGTCAGCTGATCGTAGGGGTTATGAGAATGAAAGTAATACGGTTATGCATGACAACATTGATGATCTTTTAGGTGATAGATTTAGAGGGATTCCCAAAAACGAGAACCGGGAAGGGATGAATGAAGATGCGAAACTTTTTTATAATTTGTTGGAGGAGGGAAAGAAAGAATTATATCCAGGATGCAAAAACTTTACTGTTTTGTCTTTTTCAATTCGTCTTTTACTTTTCAAGACAATTAATGGACTCAGCAATGCAGCATTTTCTGAACTATTGGTCCTTTTCAAAGAAGTTGTGCCCGATGGAAAATTTCCCAAATCCTTTGCTGAAGCAAAGAATATGGTAAAGGACATAGGACTTGATTACCAAAAGATACATGCATGTCCTAAAGATTGCATGCTTTATTGGAAAGGAGAGTCTAATTTAGAATCATGTCCTAAATGTCATACCTCTAGGTGGAACGTAAAAGATGCTGAGAATCATAAGCATAAAGGCAATGTTCCAGCCAAGGTTTTGTGGTACTTCCCATTAAAACCAAGGTTAAGAATGTTATATATGTGCTCACAAACCGCAGAACAAATGACATGGCATGATACAAAACGTCTCAATGATGGTAAGCTCAGACATCCTGCTGATGGTGAAGCTTGGAAGAAATTTGATTCACTGCACCCTCAATTTGGGAAAGAAGGTAGAAATGTGAGATTGGGACTTGCAAGTGATGGTTTCAATCCTTTTCGAACAATGAGTATTGCTCATAGCACTTGGCCAGTGGTGCTGGTCAATTATAATATTCACCCTTTGTTGTCTATGAAGTCAGAGAACTTGATGTTATCTTTATTGATACCAGGGCCGCACTCTCCCGGAAATGATATTGATGTTTATTTGCAGCCCTTGATAGAAGATTTAAAGGACTTGTGGACAGAAGGTATTGATACATATGATAAATTCAGGAATGAGACATTTAAATTACATGCTGCGGTGCTATGGACTGTTAGTGATTTTCCTGGTTATTCAATGCTCTCAGGATACAAAACAAAAGGTAAATTTGCATGCCCAGAGTGTAATTATGGTACACCTTCAATGTATCTAAAACATAGTAAGAAGATTGTCTACATGGATCATCGAAGATTTCTAGACATGAATCACCCAAAGCGGAATAGAAGGGCATCAATTGAAAAGAGGCTTGCACCAAATCCGTTATCTGGGTTTGATATCATTGAGGAATTGTCTTCATTTAATAATGTCTTTGGGAAGTCAGAGAAAAAGAAAATAGATAGTAGTTGTGCATGGAAGAAAAGATCTATATTCTTTGAATTACCATATTGGAAATTCAATGAGTGTCGGCATAATCTTGATGTGATGCACATAGAAAAGAATATATGTGATAGTTTGGTTGGAACATTATTAGACATTCCCGGGAAAAGCAAGGATCACACGAAAGCCCGACTTGACCTTGTGGAACTCGGTATTAAAAAGGAGCTGCAACCTGTTCTTTCTGATGATGGCAAACATATTATTTTAAAAAAGGCACGGTTTTCACTTTCCGCTGAAGAAAAAGAATTGTTTTATGTTGCTCTTAAAGGAGTAAAATTACCTTATGGTTGTGGATCAGATATTGCACGATGTGTACATGTTTCAGAGAAGAAAGTCTCAGGTTATAAGAGTCATGATGCTCACATTATGTTGCATTTCTTGCTCCAGGTAGCATTAAGAAGAACTCTGCCTAAACATGTTGCCGTACCTTTAATTAGGTTAGGCTCTTTTTTTCAAAAGATATGCAGTAAAGTATTTTTACCGGAGGAGCTTGATCACTTAGAGTTAGAAATTAAGGAAGTATTGTGTGATCTTGAAGAAATTTTTTTGCCATGTTTTTTTGATATAATGGTCCATTTGCCTATTCATTTGGTGAGAGAGATTAGACTCGGTGGACCCGTTCCATATCGGTGGATGTATTTTATGGAGCGGTATCTATGCAAGTTGAAAACATATGTTCGTAATAGAAGTCATCCAGATGGATCTATAGCAGAAGGGTACCTTATCGAAGAATGCTTGACATTTTGCTCTAGATATTTACGAGATGGTGTTAATAGAAAGCTGCATACTGTCTCTAATAACATTGATATGAATGTCAATGCTGATTTCACAATATTTAATGCCAGTGGTTATCCACTTGGAGGGATCAAAAGAAGAAAAGGAAAATCATTCACCTTGGATGATTCGACGTCCAAGCTCGCACATCGTTATGTTTTATTCAATTCCGATAGTAAAGAATTAGAAGATTTGATCCGGTAAGAGTAAATACATTTTATACTACTTTTTTTAATCAGACTATTCATGCATTAACATTTACTTTCTTTTGTGATTAGAGAACATCAAGATCAAGTGTGTTGAGACAAAAAACGAAGTAGATGGGCGCAAGAGCATAACCGTAGTCATGAATTCACCAGTTGGTTAAAGGCCAATATATCACATCACCATGTGTCTGATAATGTATTTTGGTTATCAAAAGGACCATGTCCTACTGCAAAGAGGTATACCGGGTATTTTGTAAACGGGTACCACTTTTATACAAAAGACCGTGATGAAAGATGCAAAACACAGAATAGTGGAGTGAGTGTGACAGCTCTGACAAACAGTTTTGCAAGTTCCAAAGACAAAAATCCCATCATCGATGATGTTGTCTACTATGGGGCCATACTAGATATAATTGAAATAAATTACTGGGCAAAGTTTAAGATTGTATTGTTCAGATGTGAATGGTACCATCCTGAGAAAGATGAGTATGATCTTAATTGTATTAACACCACAAAGTTTTGCTCTTCAAATGATCCCTTTGTCATGCCATCTCAAGTACATCAAGTTTTTTATGTCGTAGATCCTGTCAAGAATGAGCTATCATATGTTATGGAAAGAATTCCTAGAAGTTTGTTTGATGTAGAGACACAACTAAGTGAAGAAGCTGAAACAAACTACTGGCAGGAGCCGGTACAACACCGAATTCATACTTATTCAAATGAGTCCAATGAGGATATAGATGGCTCTAGAGGAGATCTAGCTCCAATTATTCTTGATGCTCATGCTGAAACCGTAAATGTTGAAGAATCAAGCAACGAAATCACAAACGAATCAGATGACGAAGATGATACATTGTGGGATTGGATGCATGCGAGTGATGATGAGCAATAACCGTGTTCTACTTTTCTTTTGTAGTGATACTAACACACCCATTAAATATTTCTCTATGTTATTATTTATTTGAATATATTGCCATTCTATTTCATCGGAAACATTCGATTTTTTATGTTTTAAATGATTTGTGTTATTCCTTGTATAACTTGATTAGGTATGCTTAATGTTTAGCAGAGTTTCCAGGATTTATGCACATAGAGTTTCTTACTTTAAGCTACCATATAGAATTTTGTCTTGTTAAATTTCAAATAGCAGGTTATATATGCAGATTTCAATCAGTTTCTTTTCTTATCAATCAATTTAATTTATGATTTGGGTAATCCATCTTGTATTCTTGAAGCTAGGTATGTCCCCGATTACTTGTACAACCGGTATATCCTCTTTGTCTCTTTTACTCAGTTTAAATTCATTTTTTTTGCAATAAATAGTTACACATATAAGTTGTGCTAAAGGTTATGTGCTCTCTGTTTTATTGTGCAGACACAGATGAAGAGAATTAAAAAAGAGAACATGGCAAGAAATATAGCATCAAAGCGAACATCAGCATTTGGAGAAACGATGTCAGACTATGAGAAGCAACGCATCGAAATAATTCGCCAGAATAAGGAAAAGATGACCACTTTAAAACTTGCTGATATCTCAACTTCATTATCAACTTTGGTGGACAGTCAGAGCGGGAGAAAGAGAAAAGAGAAATCGAGTAAAGATCCTAATTATGTTCCCACAATTGAAGAAAGTAACTCCCTAAATATGGTTGAAGGTGCAAATTTCCCAAAAAAAGTAACAAATACTTAATTCCTCTTATTGAAGTTTTTCTTCTAGGCAAACATATAATATTTAATATATGTGTGTATGAATGTTGAATAGTCTTATTAAGAATTATTGGCTGTAATGTTGTCATTTTGCAGAAAAAACAGCCACAGTATATTGCACCACAGTCACTTAATAGAATTTTGAGGAATAAACAACCTCAAGGCATGTCAAAAAGTGCTTCACAGGATCACAATGAATATGTGAAAGAAGCCACAAATATGAAGAACAAAAGAAAGAGCCCCGCTAAAGATGCAGTTGTGAATATGGCTGAGTATTTAAGAAACAAGCTAAATGCTCCTCAAGTTATGGCAATGCGCCCCCTCCCCCGACACAAACATCATCTAAAGGAAAATCAATTTTCAAATCTACGTTTGCCAATCTTATTAAAAAAACGAAATCAACTCCCGCTACACAACAAAGCACAATTAATGAGATTTCTTTGTATTTAACTTATGATGTTGATTTTGAAGAAGATGATAATTTTGACGTACTAAACTGGTGGAAGGGAAAAGAAAGAATGTTTCCGATTTTAGCAAAGATGGCTAAGCAAGTTGTAACACCGCCCCCGAGTATTTGTACTGTACCAAATTATGTATTGAACCTTGAGAAATGTATAAAAGCATTTTTACGTGATTGTAAACTTTTTATCATTTCTATTACGTGAATAGTAGAATTCACGTGGGGCCCACACCGGATGTGGGGCCGCCCGATATTATCGGAAGCACATATTATATTGATCTTGGACTAGATAATATGTATATGGCGATAGATATCCTAATTGGGCCATGGCAATGGCATAGAGTTGACCGGTTGGTCAAACGGGGCCAAATTATCGGTATCGGCAATTTATCTGATAACAGCCCAAAAAGGGATTCTGGAGATTTCTAAATTAAAGTTGGGGAATCATATTGATTCTAAGGTCCAATAAGGATTGGAAACAAGTGTTATATTTTATTTGACCCGATAAAATAAAATATACTTAAAACAGTCCGGAAAATACAACTTTCGGGACCGATTGTACACTCGGGTACACAAAGGGTTGACCTCCCACATAAGTGGGGGCCAACCCACGTCCTTAGCTCTGCAAGGATTCAAGGGGAGCCGCACAAACATAAGGAAAAAGGGGCAAAAGTTGATGGGAGGCCAAACCAATAAATGGAGAGGGGTCCCTCCCCCATATTATTGGTGAATAAGCCAAAAAGGCTATCCCTCTCACCCTCACACCCCATATGCTCGGCTCAATCATCCAAGGAAGGGAGAGGAACTCTGAAACTACTCCATTTCTTCATCCATACACGCACCAAGTTGAGGGAGGAAGAAGAAAGGAAAAAGAGAAGAGAAAAGAGGAGTTTAGGTGGGAAAACTTGTGTTTAGCAAGGTAAGGACCCCATTAATCCCATTTCGTTGTCTTTAATCCTCTTATATGATTATTCAATCATATTGCACACCCTAGTATTGTTCTACACGTTGTTATGTGTAGAAAGAGGGGTTGGAAGGTAGTTCTAAGTCCAAGAACGGACTTAGGAGCCAAAGTAACCGGTTCGCCGGAAAATAACCTTTTGGGGATTATTTGTATTACTATGGGTTTTATGATGATAAAACCTTGTTAGTAACTTGTCTAAGGTATTCAAGGAACTTTCACGGAGTTGAAAGAGTCGCCGGAGTTGTCGCCGGAGTTCGTTGAAGTTCGCCGGAGTTTCGCCGGAGCTAAATCGGGAAGGCTAGAACTTCATAAGCTTCATTAAGGTGAGAAGACGGCTTTATGCTTTATAACTTTTGCGTTAGGCATGAGATTACCTAAAGTAATCAAGGATATGTTTTGTGGAATGATTAAAGATAATCAAGTATTTGCTTATGCCATGATTTTGCATAAAACATAGTTGAAAAGCATGTTATGTAGGTTTGGTGATTAAAAATGTGATAATATATTTTGTGTGATGATCCAGGGATCCAAAATGGTATTTTTGGATCAAGGACATCAAGAAGTATATGTGTATAAAATTTCAAGTTAATCGGACTCCGTTTGGGGGGTAAAAAGGGGCGTTGACCGCCAAGTCAACTGCCATACCCGACCGGGTATTGACACATACCCGACCGGGTATTTGCTGAAAAATTGCCCAGGGGGCTACTGTCTCCTATACCCGATCGAGTATAGGTAGATACTCGATCGAGTATACATGGAAAATTATCTTTGGGGGCTACCGCCTCCTGTACTCGACCGAGTATGGGTAGATACATGATCGAGTATTGATTTATGCTCAAAACGGGCAGTTTTGAGCGGGTTAATGTGGGCCGTTCAGGTGGGACCCGCCCACATTGGTTCCTAAGGATGGTTATATGACTATAGGGCTAGGTATTGTCCATAGTTGAAGGAACGAAAGGTTAGCCATATCCAGGTTAGGGCTTGGTAAGGATTTAGTTTGGGGTTGAGTATCCCCGGGACATTAGATGATCCTGAAACTCGGTTGGGGTTGAGCATCCCCGAGACTATAAATGATCCTGAAACTCGGTTGGGGTTGAGCATCCCCGGGACATTAAATGATTCTGAAACTCGGTTGGGGTTGAGCATCCCCGGGACCATACATGATCCTGAAACTCGGTTGGGGTTGAGCATCCCCGGGACTACAAATGATCCTAAAACTCGGTTGGGGTTGAGCATCCCCGGAACATTTAATGATCCTGAAACTCGGTTGGGGTTGAGCATCCCCGGGATGCTAAATGCTCCCAAAACTCGGTAGGATATCATGAATGTAGAATGTAGCTGGTGAGCTAGGCATTCGGGAAAAGGGTGAGAAAGGTCAGGTAAGAACTTTATCTCTAAAAGACTCTTTGAATGAAATGACCTACGGGTCGAGTATTTTACATATATATATATATATATATATATATATATATATATATATATATATATACAGTATGTATCATCGGATGAATGAGTCACATATATATATGTATCACCCTATTTTTGGGTCTCGTGTCTGAAACATTAGTTATTCTTCATATAGCCTGCTTGTCACTAGTACTTCTATGGAGTACTGACCCCTCCGGGGGCCCTCACATTTTTCAGGTTGAGGCTAGAGTCCTACTACCTGCACCTTTGCCTAGGGTGATTGATCGAGAAGGAAGACGTGGTTCGTGCTTCCATTCTTATTTCAAATGTATAAACCGCTCATGGATTTTTGAACAATATTTTCATTAAAACAGTTGGGGGCCTGCGTGCCAGTGTTTGCCACGTGTGGCTATGTATCAAACATTTTATTATTTCCGCATTTGTTTGATTATGATATTGATGTTGATTGTATGTGTTTACTAATCGTTTTGGCAATAGAATCAATCGGACGCCTTGTACAACTCAATAGGGATGAACTGTTGTTGTTCTTATCGGGTTGTACGGCGGTTGTCTACGTGGCTCGGATGCGGTCCGGGGCGTGACACAAGTGCTATCGATGACGGTTTCAACGGTTGCCGTGGAACAAGAATTTAGTTCGGCCGGCAATGTCCTAACACAAACCATAACGAGGTTGAGCGTTGAATCTCTTGAGATGCTTATATGCTACCACGATTGGTTGAAAGCAGCCCGTAGAGCTCAAGAAATTGACATCACTTCATCCCAACACTTTATGGATGAATCTACAACCGAGGGTGACTCTACCTATGCCGGAGATTCCGATTGAAATATTGAATGATTTATTAGTATTTCATGTTTCAAAAACAATTATAGTTCCTATTTAATTTTCAAATGTAGTTCCTATTTCATTTCAAATAAATGCACTTGAAGTTTGTTTTTTAATACTTGTATAAAACTATAAAGTATAAAATATAAATTATAAAAAAAAAATTAACCGACTCGGCCCGGCCCGGCGGGTGGCCCGACCCGTGACCCGGGCGGGTGGCCCGGCCCGAACCGGACCCGTCCAACTCTCGGACCGGTCCCGGACCCATATGATACGAACCGGCGGCCCGGCCCGACCCAGCCCGAATCCAACCCTAGTCACAGACAAGTGTATAAGAACGTGTACAAATAGAATGCCTCTTACTTATTTAGTACTCTTGTCATTCAACTATGTTTGTCCCATTAGACTTGGAACAGAGAAGCAGCATCGAAATTAAGAAAACATGAATTTGCCCAATATTCTTTGGTAGTCTAGTCTAGTGCGATTGGACGTGCAGTTATTATTTATCACAATCTGTACTTTCACACTCGATCCCAATCCCAAATTTAATGGGAAGGAAAGAGTAAAGAACGTCAACATGGCACAGTAATAAAGAAAAGGAATAATGGACAAGAATAACCCCAATTATTAGAGATAATTAATAATTCGGATTTTTGAGCAAGTGCAGTATTTTGAGAAGATTTTTCAATAGTTTGGATTATTTTGAGATAATTAATACTTTGGATTATTTCAAACAGACCACTAATAGTTGGGATTGTTCTTGTCAATTTTTTCAAAAGAAAAATCACAAATGATAAAAATATCACTGCCTCTTACTTATCAAGGAAACAAAAGGTCAAGTGGGGTTCTATTGCTTCTATACACGTATCATCAGAGCACCAAGAGAAACAGACAGGAAAGAAAACTATGTCTTGCACATAGAGAAACATGGTATGTATCAGTGCGAAATTAGGTTGCACTCATCAACCTTCGCCCAGGATTCGAGGCTTTTGTCTTCCGTATCTGATTTGTACAGAGCGAGGCGAGCTATAGGGAATTCCAAGCTGCCAATGGTCTCATCGAGAGCATAAGCTCTCTCTGCAACACTCTTCTTTTCCTCGTCAGTGATATCAGCATAAAGGAGACTTACGTGCGGCATGTATGCTGCAAAACATCAAATCAAGCTCATGAATTGTTCCTGAAAATGAAGTTTTTATGGACATGTGTGCTACCTGACGGTCTCTGATAACCAAAGTGACTGCAGCAGTGGTCACTGGCCTCCACAACCTGAGAGGAACAACAGTAAGTCACATGTGCTTTCACACTGCACACACACACAGACCAAATATGTGGATGCAAGAAGATTAGTGACCTCATAAGGTATGGTAAGATGTAAGGTAGCCATCTTCCTTTTTCCACCTTACCATCAATGTGGTCTAGAGAGGGCCATGTTGATGTTATAAAATCGATTTTGCAATGGAATATGACTAGTAATTATCTCAGAACAAATATTGATTTTGGTGAGGTTAATCCTTGACAGGGTTAACACAACTCAGTACACAATTAAAATGGATAGAACCTCACAAATATTGCCCAGGGTGAAGTTCAAACACCTAACTGTTTCCGGGTGGCTCAAACTCTTTGCCAACTACACAAGAAGTTGAGGTTGGGCCTTTAAAGCTAGAACGGCTCAACAAACAAAGCCTTCAAGAAACACATTCTGGAACCAATAAAGTCAAGAAAAAAGAAACCTTGCTTAGTCTTATCAATGAACAAGAATGAGCTATCAATGTAAAGCTCTTAGGTTGATATACCTGGCAGTTATCTATGATATTATTAGATTGAGCCATCCGATGTTCTTAATATGAATAAATGACACTAAATCTCGCAATTAGGAGTCCAGGCAGCCCAAATATGCGGTAATTCTGAAAGACTAACTTCGGAAAATGGATAAGTGGCGACATAAGATCAGGATGAATTATTCCAATTACTTTCTTATTTTATTTAAATTAGAATCACCAAGAATTTCTCAATTATGGTAGTGAATGACTTTCCTTATTAATTACAAAATGTTTAGTAAAGATGTATGGTGTATTGATAATTACGCACATATGGAGACAGTATGGTCATCCACGGAGCATGGAAAATGAGATACTCGGAGGATTAAAGGATGTCTGCCACCAAAAAATGACACACCTTCATGGAATGATGAGAGAAACAAGTCATAAGGAACAAAAGGAATGATACACAAATTTAGGGAAGAGTTGGAGTGATGAGAACATAGAGGAGTACATGGAGGTTAAATGAAAAGCTAAGAAAGCCGTGAAGGAAGCACAGGGGAAAGTGGAAAGTGGACAAAGACTTGTACGTAAAATTGGACTCTAAGGAAGGAAAAAATATATTTATAGACTTGCTCGTATTCGTGACCATAGGACTGAAGATATCGAAAAAGTTAAATATGTGAATGATGTCGATTAAAAGGTACTAATGAAGAAAATAAAAGAACAGTGGAGGTCATAAAGCGCGAGATATTGATGATCTTACTATACCAGATTGTATGTTAAATCGAGAGATTATGAGAAGGATTCAAATGATAGAAGCCTTCAATTTTTATGTAATTATTATTCCCCAAGCCAATCAATTTTAAATTGGTACACGTGACCAGCCATAGCACTGCTGAGCTCAACATTGTTCCACATTCAAATTGATGCCACAACCATTTCCATTAGGTCTACCAGACGTTACCTTATATCTTAATGAAGTATTGCAGAAACTTATAAAATCCCGGTTTCCTAGAAATTCAACTTATTTATTGGATTTAAATGCACGATCGAAGACGTAGAGAATGAAGATCAGCAGTAAAGCAATTGCTTCGGATCAAAGAATAGAAGATTCACCTCATGTGTTGGACGCAGTAGAAGAAAAACACACTGATAAAAGAATGACCCAGTGGCCACCTTTGAAACAGTCGCGCCATACGGCTTGAGTCCCACGCAGGCCTTCCGGAACTTATCACGTGCCTCGCTCTCCGTCAGCCTCATACCACCGACAACGGTCACGTGCGGCTCGAACTGGGGCCCGCCGAATTCTGATCTGATACCCTCCATGAGCTTCTTGATTCTTGCCGACACATCCTCCGGCGGGAGGCCCCACACAGAATAGACATCCTCCTTTTCATCTACGGTGCCCATGGAAATTCAGAATTGCTAGCTATTGGTTACAACTTACAAGGAAAGAAAACTGTGGGAGAGACCGAGAGATATGGCTGCTCTTCTCTCCGTGGATGGCAGATTGGCAGGAACAGAGTCAAGATAGGGGTGGGGTAATTACCTTAATTGTGAGTAAAACACAATTTCCAAATAATACGCTTAGTACATCTAGGAGATTAAGAAGTCTTTAAGAAGTCTTTAAATTTCGATTCAAGAAAAATTGAATCTAATTGGCAAAAGTATTTGATGGAGTATATGGCCCAGGAACCCCCGGCCCACAGACTCCTACTACTCCAGCGAAGGCCCAACAGGCCCAAATCACAGCGCCCAGAGTACCAAGCAGCCCGCACTACGAGTCAGGGGTGCCTTCGGCCCCCTGGCCGAAGGCTCTAAACTCTCACAGAACGGGTTTCTCAATCAAACTAAGAAACTGGGAAAAAACGGCGAAAACAGTAGCCCTCGGTACTGTGAGCCCTCGGCACCAAGGGGCCCTCGGTTGGAGGAGCCTTCGGCTACTGCTCTGTGGCCGAAGGCATCTCACTCGACAAGATATCCGCCTCACATGCGTACAGATCACCGTATCCTGCACAGACGTCTCATCCAACAGCCGCATTAAATGCGGCCACATGCGGCTGCCAGCGCCAACCAGTTGAGGTGACCCCTCGGCCAATGAGCGCTTGACACGTGTCCCTGTCCGGCATTTATTGCTACTATAAATAGCACCCCGTTTCCTCATTTGTAACCACGCTGAAAACGACATTCATACTGAATACACTCTCTCTCTACTTTTACTTACTTGCTCTGACTTCTCTCTAAGTTATTCCCCGTAATAACCCTTCGGATATATACCCCCGGGTAGACTATCCATCATTTGGTGCTCTCGTTGAGAGGTCGAACAATCGAGTAAGAAACCCTCCCCCTCGACCAAACACAAAACACTAGCCCTCTATCAAAATGGTGAGGACAACACGTGCCAACTCAAAGAACGTAGAAGACAAGAACCTGGCCCTCGGCGACGTCAACGCCCCCGAAGTCTCTCACAGGGCTCCCGAGGGTGGTGTCATCGCTGGGTTGGAACAGGCGGCTGTCGACCTACGCCTTCAGATCCAACAGAATGCCCCCGATGCCCGCCTCGGCATCGAGGCCAAGAAGAAAAACCGGAGCGATGACCAAGTCAGCCCTCCGGTTCTCACCATCAACGTGCAATCGGCGCTCTCCGCCTTCATCCAGACGCTCACCCAGAACCCGGGTGCCTTCGGCACCCTGGCTCTAGCTCACCCTCAGATCGGGGAGAATATCATGCTTCCCCCTCTGCCACACCCCTTCGGAAATCCCACCCCTCGGGTGAGAAACGACGAAGGGGTGGTGGCCCAAGATACGTCCTCCCAGGAAGTTCAGTCCCGGGACCGCCATAATGACAACAGGGAAAGGCCCCGTACTTCCGCCCTCAACCGGCTCGGAGGAGGGCCAGACCGCCGAGGGGTCCAAGACCGCCTCGGGGGGAAAGCACTCCAAAGGCCCCAGGAAAGCGGGGGATCTGTTTCGAGGGCAGACGAGGAGCGTCCCCCTCGGGACAAAGGCAAGGCACCCCTTCATGCCGATGATGCTCGGCACCAGATCAACCAGGACCACTCGGCCCGGGTTCGTTCGCAGAGGGCGGAGACCCTCCCGAAGGATCCCCGGGACGAAATTATTGCGGCCCTCCAACGCCGGCTTGACAAGATGGAGTCCAACAAAGCTCACGCCACCACCTCCACCCCTCATTCAGATCTCAAATACGAGGCCATGATGGCCAAAATGGAGGAGTTACAGAAGAAGGTGGCCGAGGGCTCCGGGGAACCCGTCATCCAGCTCCGGACTCGACCGCCATTTACTCCAAGGGTATTGGTGGCCCGGATCCCGGAAAAATACCGAGGGCAACATATACAGCCCTACAACGGAAAAACGGACCCCCAGGAACATTACAGCAAGTACCAGAACAGCATGATGATGGTGGGGGCGTCAGACGAATATTTGTGTCATTGGTTCCTCTCCACCTTAGAGGGGCCGGCGTACGAATGGTTCAACAGGCTGCCCGAGGGCTGCATTGATTCGTGGCAAGAACTCGCCCAGCGATTCTTGACACAATTTGCCGGGAGGCGTCGCACGAGGAAGCACTTCTCCCACCTCCTAACTATACGCCAAAAGAGGGATGAGACCCTTCGGGATTTCCTAGAGCGCTGGAGGACGGAGGCCGACAAGGTCGACGGTGCTGATGACGGGACCCTCCTGGCCCTCCTACAAACCGTCCTCCGCACCGGCAACTTTTCAAGGAGCCTCATCATTGAACCCCCCCGCGACTACATAAGGGCTTTGCAGCGGGGGGACCGATATGCTGAGGCCGAGGAGGTGGAAAAGTATCACCAGCTTCCGGACCAGCAGCCCCCGAGGGCTGACAACAAGCATAACCGAGGGCCGGGGGCTCCTCCAAATCACCCCAAGGCTTCGGGACCCTCTGATGACCGCCCTCGGCAAGGCCAAGCCAAGCCCGGGGGAGGTTATAAGAGCAACCCTAAGACTTGGGCCCAGCCCATTCTCCTGGACCGCCCTCGGACGCCATTGACGCACCCCGTCAGCATCATCATCGATTTTGCCGAGGAGAGGGGCCTCGTTGAGCGCGACTCTCACGCACCCCCGGAGGTACACGCTATCAACCCTCAGTTCCCCTACTGTCGCTTCCATCGGCACCAGGGGCACAGGACCGATGACTGCCATCAGCTGAAGACGGCCATCGAGAGATTAATATAGGCGGGGCACCTGTCCCAATTTGTCCAGAGCCCTCGGCAGGAGGGACCTTCTCATCAGGGACCTCCCCGAGGGCACCATACGAAGGTAAATGCCTGGGTAAATCCGAACACCATCCCCCTCGGCAAAAAGAGGGAGATCGGGAACTTGGAAGAAGAGGAGGAGGAGTACCCCCACTACCAGGAGAAGAAACGCCACATCCTCATGATCACCGGTGGCAATACAGGGGGCGATTCCACCAGCCAACGAAAGAAGTGGGCTCAATCGCTTTACGTGGGGGAAGTCACTCATATGCCCCCGGTAAAGCGACTGAGGGAGGAACCCATCACCTTTACCAACGCAGATCTCCCTCCTACTTTTTCTCCTCACAGGGATGCCTTGGTGATTCGGACGGAGATAAACGACACCATCATTCACCGAACTTACGTTGACACGGGCAGCTCCGTCAATGTAATGTACCTCAGCACCTTCAGAGAGCTGCATCTGGAGAGGGGGTCCCTTCGGCCCATTAAGACCCCTCTTGCCGGCTTCACCGGCGACACTATTGATTCTGAGGGGGTAATAACCCTCCCGGTGATCTTCGGCGACGGGCTCCATAGGGCCCAGCTCGAGGTGGAGTTCGTCGTCGTCAACATTGACTGCGCCCACAACATCATCCTCGGCCGGCCAGCCCTCGAGGACCTCGAAGCCATCATCTCCATGAGGCACCTCTGCCTCAAGTTTCCCGCCGAGGGGGGCATTGGCTACTCCCGGGGGAACCAAAAAATTGCCTGCGCCTGCTATCTTCAGGTCACTAAGAAGGTAAGCAAAACGGAATTCCGTGTTGACACCATCACCGGAGCCATCGACCAAGAGGAAAGAAGGCCGAGGGCTGAACCGGCCGAGGACGTAGAAGACTTTGCGCTCGATCCGGCCCAGCCGGAGAGAGTCGTGAAGATTGGAGCCCAGCTCCCTGAAGATTTGAAGACCGGTATCACCGACGCCCTCCGCGCCTACTCCACTGTCTTTGCGTGGGGGCCGGAGGACATGCCGGGAATCAGCCGAAGGGTCATCACCCACCGCCTCTCGGTGGACCCTTCGGCAAAGGCAGTGCAGCAACGAAGAAGACCCCTCTCCGCCGAGAGGAGGGAATTTGTGAAGAAGGAGGTCACCATGCTCCTCTCTATTAAGCACATCAAGGAGGTGAAATACCCCTCATGGCTAGCAAATGTAGTCCTCGCACAGAAGCCTCCTACCTTCCGCATGTGCGTGGACTACACCGATCTCAACAAAGCATGCCCCATGGATCCATTCCCTCTACCAAACATTGATCAATTGGTGGATGAGACCGCGGGGTGTGAAATCATGTCCTTCCTCGATGCCTTCCGAGGGTACCATCAAATATTCATGCACGAGGAGGACGCCGAAAAAACTGCCTTCATGACTCCCGAGGGCATCTTCTGCTACCTAGTCATGGCCTTCGGCCTAAAGAACTCAGGGGCCACCTACACCCGGATGGTGGCCCGGGTCTTTCAAGCCGTCCTAGGGCGCACCATGGAGGCCTATGTTGACGACATGATCGTCAAAAGCAAACAATCTTCCAGCCATGCTGACGACCTCCGGGAAATCTTCGCCATCATGCAAAAATTCAACCTTCGGCTAAACCCGAAGAAGTGCACCTTCGGCGTCCAAGGGGGAAAGTTCTTGGGTTACATGGTGAGCCGAAGGGGTATTGAGGCCAATCCCGAGAAAATCCAGGCCATCATCAACATGGAGCCCCCACGCAATGTGAAGGAAGTTCAACGGTTGACGGGCCGCCTGGCAGCCCTCAACCGCTTTCTATCTAAATCGGCGGAGAAGTCTCTACCCTTCTTCCAGATCATGAGGAAGACGGCTGGCTTTCTATGGACTCCAGAATGCCAGGGGGCTTTCGACGAGCTCAAACGATATCTATCTTCACCTCCTGTGCTCTCCAAACCCAAGGTAGGGGAGACCCTCTACCTCTACCTTGGGGTTAGCCCGGCGGCCGTCAGCTCTGTGCTCATCCGGGAGGAAGACGGCATCCAACATGTCATCTTCTACGTCAGCAAGACCCTAAGGGAAGCCGAGCTCAGGTACTCCCCTGTGGAAAAAACGGTGTTGGCCATCGTTTGGACTGTCAAGAAGTTGGGCCACTACTTTCAGGCTCACCCGGTTCAGGTCCTCACCCATCAACCCCTCGGCGCCCTCATGAGGAGCCCCACCAGCTCCTCCCGCATGGTGAAATGGGCTATCTTCTTGAGCCAGTACAACATTGACATCCGTCCAAGGCCTGCCATCAAGGGCCAAGCCCTGGCGGACTTTGTGACGGAATGTACCGCAAGGGCAGCCACGGACGGGGAGCCCTCGGCTACCTCGGACGACTGGTGGACCCTCTACACTGACGGCTCCTCCGCGACCAAAGCATGCGGGGGAGGGGTAGTCCTCATTACTCCCGAGGGCTTCAGGGCCTACTATGCAATCCGCTTCTCCTTCAAGGTCTCCAACAATGAGGCCGAATATGAGGCCCTCCTATGTGGCCTTCGGCTGGCTGCCAACATGATGGCTCGGCAGATCCACATCAAATGCGACTCCAAGTTGGTCGTTGGCCAAATCTCCTAAGAATATGAGGCCAAGGAGGGGAGAATGAAACAGTACAAGGAAGCGGCCAAGGAGTTGCTTAAGGTATTTGAGGCACACTCTCTCACTCAAATACCGAGGGCTCAGAACTCCGAGGCCGACATATTATCTAAGCTCTCGGCCGACTCCCCCGAGCACATCTCCAAAATTGCCAAAATCGAGGAACTAAGCCTCTCAAGCATCCATGCAAGCCCCGTTATGAACATACAACAACGTCAGGAGGATTGGATCTCAGATATCACCGCCTTCATCTCCACAGGGCAGCTACCCGAGAATGAGGCCCGCGCTAAACTGGCAAAACTGAGGGCTCCCAGCTACACCATCGAAGATGGAAGGCTCTACAAACGATCTTACAATGGCACGCTACTTCGGTGCCTTCATCCAGATGAAGCCGAGGTCGCAATGGAGGAAGTGCATAGTGGCACTTGCTCAGCTCACCAGGGACCCTTCTCCATGTCCCGAAGGCTCATTCTCCAGGGCTACTTCTGGCCAACCATGGCCAGGGATTGTGCTGACCTTGCCCGGAGGTGCACCGCATGTCAACATTTCCAGAAAGCTCCCGGCAGGCCAGCGGTCAACTATGCCCCCATCAGCACCTCTGTCCCATTTTCTTGATGGGGGATAGACCTTGTGGGCCCTCTGCCGAGGGGTACCTCCAACAACAGATACATCATTGTGGCCGTCGACTATTTTACCAAGTGGGTGAAGGCTGAACCCCTCGCCAGCATCACAGAGGCGAAGTGCCGTCACTTCGTACTCAAGAACATCCTCACAAGGTTTGGCGTCCCCCAGCAGATCATCTCCGACAATGGGACACAATTTGAGGCAGCCCCCTTCTGTGCCCTTCTGGAGGCATGGGGCATCAAACACACCTTCTCCTCCGTTGCCTACCCTCAAGGCAACGGGCAAGTAGAGAACGCCAACCGGACCTTGCTCGAGGGCCTCAAAAAGAAGCTGGAGGCCGAGGGCGGTGGCTGGGTGGAAGAACTCCACAAAATCCTTTGGGCCTACCGCACCACCCCTCGGCGAGCAACAGGTGAAACACCCTTCTCCCTCTGCTACGATTTTGAAGCCAAAGCTCCTACGGAAGTCACCCTTCCCACCCGAAGGGTGATCCAATATGACCCCGAGGTCAACGACAGCAACATGGCCCTCGACCTCCACCTCATTTCAGAACGCCGGGAACAGGCCTTCATCCGGGCGGAAAACTACCGAAGGCAAGTTAAAAGCTACATCGACGCCAAAGTTCGCACCCGAGAATTTCAAGTGGGGGACTATGTCCTCCGGAGGAGGGAAGCCAGCCAACCAACCGAGGGAGGAAAAATGGCACCCAAATTCGAAGGCCCCTACATCATAGCAGCCATCATCAAACCTGGGACCTACAAGCTCAAACGCCCCAACGGGAAAGAAGTCCCTAGGCACTGGAATGTACACCACTTAGTTAAATTTTATCAATAATGTAAGAGCGATCAAGCCCTCATAACTAGTGAATGTACTATCCTATGGCCCAAGGCTTTCAATTTCGAAGAATGAAGATACATTCAAGACATCAAGCCCTCATACTGACTACAGGCCCCCGGCCTCACCACGAGAAGAACCCCCTCCGGCACCAAGTGCCGAGGGCGGACACCATCAACACCTACAACAACGGTGAAAACCCCACGTGTTTTCAGTCAAGACCCCTCGGTACCAAGTACTGAGGGAGGGAACTCCTATCACCAACAACAAGGAACGCCATGTGTTTCATTTCCCTTCGGCACCCAGTGCCGAGGGTACATTCCCACCTTCAACATCAAAAAAGAAAAAGATGAGAACATCAAGTGTTCCTACAGAAGACCCTTCGCGCCCAGTGCCGAGGGTACACCTCCATCATCAAACATCGAAACGAAGAAAAAACACCAAATGTTTCAAAGAAGACCCCTCGGCACCCAGTGCCAGGGATATGCTCTCCTATCAACTTCCAAACATCTGTTGGGAAACACCAAGTGTTTCATTTGGAGACCCTTCGGTACCAAGTACCGAAGGTAGACGCCTACATCAACTACAACAAAAGAGAACGCCAAGTGTTCCTACAGAAGACCCCTCGGTACCAAGTACTGGGGGCTACACATCGAAACTAACACCAAGTGTTGTTTCTAAAAGTCGTACCCCACGAGGACGCATATACCGAAGGCGCCACCATCGGTGCTGGCGGCACGTAGTGCCCCCGGCCATTTGCAACTAGTGTGCAAATGAAAACCCTTCCTTGAAACGCTTTCCGCGTCACTACCCCCAGGGTATGACAGGCATGAGAAATGCCCAGGATTCGACTTTCAAAAACAGAACGCTATCCGCGTCACTACCCCCAGGGTATGACAGGCATGAGAAATGCCCAAGATTCGACTTCCAAACCGAAACGCTCCCCGCGCCACCACCCCAAGGGTGTGGCAGGCCACGGACTACGTCTAGCGCCGAGGGGACGACTTTCAAAAATGAGGCGCTTTCCGCGCCATCCCCCAAGGGGAGGCAGGTTACGGACCACCATATCTTGTGCCCAGGAAACGTCCCTCGATCCCCTCGGAACTCGGAAGGTTAACCCGAGGGAGGAGAGCCATTGGTGTATTCTGATGGTCTCCTAATAGGCCCAGCCTTACCAAGAAACCAAGTTTCTTGATGCCTTCCCTTCACCACCAACCAAAAAAAAAAGGGGGGGGGGGTGAAGGGGAGTAGACTCAGCGAGAAATCAAAGAGTACACTCCAACAGATCACAACAAGCCGAGGGCTCCCCACGGGAACACCTCCGGTAACTGAAGGCTCCTATTTCCCGAAGGATACTACTCGAACAAACAGCAAGGAACGGCTAAGTCCACTGCCTGGTCACCTCCGGTCACACAAACACCGAAGGCTTCAACAATACAAAGGGACTGGACTATCCAAAGTACACTAAGACGGTACCTTCAAATATGTACCGAAGGCAGCTGTTATACATTAATACCGAGGGCCCCTACCCCATTACAAGGGACGCAACTGGCTGAGTCAAACTCTACAACTCTTCAGAGTGTATGCCGAGGGCACACACTCCCCATTGGCTTTCTTCACAACAACAGGATTCAACATCAATTTACGCAAAGTAATGTAGAGTCAGAGGGCACCTATCACCCGAAGGCTACACAAGGAAGCAGCACTTGAAAAAATTCTAAGTCCTAAAGATTGGGCTCCCGGCCCAATCAATATTACTGCCAAGGGAATATGGTAGCCGAAGGCCAGGCAATATAACAACGCTTAAAAAATATTCTGTCCTAAATGAGCAGCCCCCGGGCATCTCGCAAAGTGATGTGGAATCAGAAGGGATACCATCTCCCGAAGGCTCCCAAGGGAAAATCTACACTTAGAATATTTTCTAAGTCCTACATGTTTTTCCCCCGGTCAACTACTCATACATCAAGAAGGGATACCATCTCCCGAAGGCTCCCAAGGGAAAATCTACACTTAGAATATTTTCTAAGTCCTACATGTTTTTCCCCCGGTCAACTACTCATACATCAAGAAGGGATGCCATCTCCCGAAGGCTCCCAAGGGAAAATCTACACTTAGAATATTTTCTAAGTCCTGCATATTTCCCCCCCGGTCAGCTACTCATACATCATGGAGGGATGCCATCTCCCGAAGGCTCCCAAGGGAAAATCTACACTTAGAAATCTTTCTAAGTCCTACATATTTCACCCTCATCTCAAGGGACCTAATTGCCGAAGGCTACCTATCAATCGAGGGCTACAGTACCCAAGGAGTCAACACTCAAGAAAATTTTCTAAGTCCTTAAGAATTGGCCCCCGGCCTATTCAATATTTCAGTTGGGGCTACATGACATACTACACTTGCAAAAAATCTCTAAATCCTGTGCATTGGGCCCTCGGTCCAACATTCACACATCAGGAAGGGATGCCATATCCCGAAGGCTCAAGGGGAAATCTACACATAGAAATTTTTCTAAGTCCTAGGATTTGGGTTACTACAAACACCCGAAGGCCTCATGCTGTGCTACACTTAGAAAAAAATTTCTAAGTCCCAATTCCTACTGAACCCTCGGTCGCATATCCAGCAGAGGGTGCCCAACTACCGAAGGCTTCCAGGGGCAAGCTACAGTCAGAAAATATTCTAAGTCCTAAAACATACATTCAAAAAGGAGAAGGCATACATCCAAAGCAAGACGAAGGCATATATTCGACAATGAACAAATCAAAAGGAAGCATATCATATACACAAAGCCCGAAGGCAATCATTCAATTACAACAAAAAAGAGTCAATGTAATCATTACAGACAGTCCGAAGCCGAAGGATCAGAGGTGTCCGTTACAACAGAAGTTTTAGATATTAGCTAAGTACAAGTTTTCTCTGCGGCTTCAGCATCGTTATCTTCGGGGGCATCTTCCACGGCAGCTTTGGAGGAGACTTCTTCCCCGGCAGCATCACCTCCGACGGCTCCGCCCCCATCACCCCCCATCATCACGGAATCATATATCGTCGGCCGCTCTTCGCCCGGGGGGAGGGGAACTCTCACGTCTGGTTGCAGCGGGGGGAGGCCGTATGCCGAGGGGTCGAATTGATCAAGGGATATGCCGAAGTGCCTGGCGAGCCTCCGGTAAATCAGGTGCTGGGTAAAGAACTCACCCCCCTGGTAGTAGGCGTCGCCCCTATCGGTCAGCCAGTCAACCCCGGGGCCTTCGACCCAAGCATCCACCGAGGCTGCCACCACGGAGGCCACCCATTCCTTGTGGCCCTCGGTCCTCCAGCCCTCGGCGAGGAACTCAGCGACTGCCTCCCCTCGGGCCTCGGCCACAGCTCCCTCCTTGGCGATTTGGGCTTCATCGGCAGCTTTCTTCGCCGCCTCGGCAGCAGCCCTCTCGGCCTCTGCCTTGCCTTCGGCTATGCCGTCAGCCTTGGCCTTCTCCGCCGCCGCCGCCTCCCGGAGGGCCTCCTCCAGCTGTGCAGCATGCTTCACCGCCTCGGAGTTCTTGCGGATCAGCACCTCCATCTTCTTATCTTGGGCGGCCTCGTGAAGGCGCCTTTCCTCGCGCCTTCGGGCCTGTTCCCCGAGGGCTATGCAGGCCTGCAAACAACGATCAAAGGAGTTAGATTATTCCTCGGGAAAAAATAATACTAAACTGATAAAGAGAAGGAAAAAGGAGGCGGATACTTACAGTGAGAGAGGACCGGAGGATCCTGTTCTCGAGGGCATCATCGTCGTAGGTCTCGAAGACTTCCCTGTCCATCTTCGAGGTGATGCCCCGCAGGAAGGCCTTCGGCTCGGCAGTGCCATGCATCAATGAAGCGCCGGGGGCAAAGGAGAGCTGACGGATCTCCCGGGGTAATTCCTCCCGGGGGGGATTCACCGGATCCTTCGGGGGGACCGAGGCCAGAGGCCCATCAACAGCGGGCATGTCATCAATAACTATGAGGGGGGCCGCCCCCCCGACAGCACCCCCGGCGCCTTTCTGCTTCTTGGTGGGGGGCTCCACCCCCTTGTCGCTCCTCTTCTTCTTAGCGGCCGCCTCGGCCTTCGACCCCCCGGTCCCCACAGCAGCATGGGCGTCCCCGGCGGAAGGCTCTACGACCTTCGGAAAAAGCGCGTCAACTGGCTTCTGGCCCGAGGGCCCCTTCTCCTTAGACTGGGTCTTGCCCTTCCTCTTTGCGAACAGGGCGTTGGCATTCATCCTGCTACCTGCAAAGAATGACAACAACAAGTTAAAAGGTTAGAACCGAGGGGTCAGACACATGACAACAAACATAACAAAAAATCTCTAAGTACGAAAATGTAAAGCCCCCGGCCACTACCTCCTGCTCCCACGAAGGCTTTATCGTAGAGAGGATACTTCTCATCGGTCTCCCCAATGAACCGATACCTCAGGAATCCGAGGGCATACAGGTCTTCCTCGAGGGTGCACTCCTTGATGGTGACGTTCTTTTCCCGACCCTCGGGAATCTTGGCAATCTTCAGGCCATCCTTCTCGAGGGCGGCACTCTTGGCCTTCACATGGCGCCGAAAGCGATTCCGCAACTCCCTCGGGAACGGGCTGTCGGCCAGTCTGATGTAGCACCATCGCTCTCTCCACCCCTTGTTGGAAGAAGGGGCCTCGGTGAACAGTTTGAACTGGGCTATCTGCTGTAAGTTTGCATAGCCCTCGGCATTGGTATGGCCCCCCCGGCATAGGTTAAAGCTTTGGAAGAATAGCTCCAAGCTTGGTGTAACCCCCCGGAGTTTGCACAGGTTCACGAACCCAGTTATGTACGAGTGGCTATTGGGGGTCAATTGGCAGGGAACCAGGCCGGTGTACCTCAGGTACTCCCGGAGGAACGGATGGAGAGGGAACCGGAGGCCCATTGAGACCGAGAGCACGTGCACGGCTATACATCCCTCGGGGGGCCGCGACAGCACGTCATCAGGACCTGGCTCGACTACCACGGCTGAGGGCCCTACATGCAACTGGGTGATGTAGATGTCCGCCCTGTCAGCTTGGGACTTAATCTCCAGAGCGGCGGTGTCCAGGAAGGAGTAACCCTCCGGTAGATCAACTGGCCCCCCCTGATCGACGGCCTTCACTTTCTTCTGGGGGGCAGCCTTCGTCTTTCTCCTCTTCTTCCCGGGGGCTACACTTAACGGCGTCGGGTCCAGCGGCCTCGAGCTACTTGCTTCCCCAGAACCCCGGGGGGAAGAACAGCGACAGTGACCTTCGCCCTCTCCTTTTCTTCTTCCTCCTCAGCAACTTGGACGGCGAGGGCTAACTCCTCATCTTCGGCAGTTCGCTCGAACTCCTCCGCCTCGACCTCGGCCACCAAATCCTTCTACATCTCGGTGGCGAAAGCTGCATCACCACCCGAGGGATGACTGCTACTAGACTCCGCATCGGAGATACCTTCGTCTTCCATCGAGGGCGTCCTCGAGATGTCCTGGGAATCGCTCTCGGACGACATTTTTTATCACGAATGCGCCTAAGACTTCGAAGGCTCTCTACAGGATTCTAAACCTGATCTAAGGCCAGGGGGCGGAACTTACTAAAAACTTTGAGAGAGGAGCAGGGCACTGACCTTGAAAGAAGAGTTCTGACCGAAGGCTGGAGTTTCTCTCACTAGATTTTTTGGCAGAGCTTCGCTAAGAAAACTGAGTTCGCACAAGGGGAAATGGCTCTGGCCTTGGGGTATTTATAGGCGCTGGAATCCGGGCTTGGGCCCGGAAACCGGGCCTCCGGACGGACCGCCATCATTACACACCGTCGTTTCACCCAACCGGTGACGCCGCCCACGAACAGCCAGCCATCACACGCCACGTGTGCCACCCCCCCAACGGCTATATCCTGTCGTTACATATTTCAACGGCTATATTTCCAACGGCTATATTCCGGAATCCCCCGGGTTTTCTACTTCACTCCACTTCATCAAGGATAGCCTCCGGGTACACTCACTCAGAAGTTCCCCCGGGTTGTGCCCCACACAGCACATAACAGACGCCTTCGGGATCACTCCCTCAGAAACCCAGGGCTTCATATCAGGGCACCCCTCGGGGATTCCCCCTCAGCGCTGCAAAACCGGGGTAGCCCCCGGGGAGTTACCTAATTGACGGATAACCCGTGGCACACAGGTAATGGGAGCCCTCGGGTATCTTCGTCACCAACTAATCAACAAACAGTGGACCCCCCGGCGACAGTTAAATTACTGCCCTCATCCAGCAGGCCCTCGATCCCCGGATTGAGGGGCTCCCCTTCGGCACCCCCAGGATATCAACAGCAAGCCTTCGGCTAATCAACACAGGAGCCCTCAGAAGAGAGAGCCTTCGGCACTCCCGTCATTTTCCATTTTTTACCAAGGTTTGACATTTTCGATTCATCATTGGGGGAATTCGGTGCACTCTTTTTCCCTCATTAGGATTTTTTCCAAAAGGGTTTTTCCTGATGAGGTTTTTAACGAGGCATCCCCCCAAAATGAAACGAAAAACGTCAGCCTTCGGCCCACAACAGCAACACAACTACTCTACTCCTTTTCACCACTTTACAAGTGCCTCAAGGAGTGGGGGACTGGAGGACCCCCTCGAGAAAATCATTAAATTACAAAATTAGTGAAATTCCAACAAACGACAAGGCAAGCCCTCAAGTCCCGACATGTGGGTAACTGAGGGACTGCCTTCGGCAGGGACATAAGAGCAACAACTCCTCACCAACTTCAGAGATCACGATGGGACAACATCAAAGGGCAAGCACAAGTTACTCCTTTTCCCTCAAGTACCTTTCGGCAAAAGGAGTGAGGGACTCCTGATGGAGTATATGGCCCAGGAACCCCCGGCCCACAGACTCCTACTACTCCAACGAAGGCCCAACAGGCCCAAATCACAGCGCCCAGAGTACCAAGCAGCCCGCACTACGCGCCAGGGGTACCTTCGGCCCCCTGGCCGAAGGCTCTAAACTCTCACAGAACGGGTTTCTCAAGCAAACTAAGAAACTGGGAGAAAACGGCGAAAACAGTAGCCCTCGGTACTGTGAGCCCTCGGCACCAAGGGGCCCTCGGTTGGAGGAGCCTTCGGCTACTGCTCTGTGGCCGAAGGCATCTCACTCGACAAGATATCCGCCTCACATGCGTACAGATCACCGTATCCTGCACAGACGTCCCATCCAACAGCCGCATTAAATGCGGCCACATGCGGCTACCAGCGCCAACCAGTTGAGGTGACCCCTCGGCCAATGAGCGCTTGACACGTGTCCCTGTCCGGCATTTATTGCTACTATAAATAGCACCCCGTTTCCTCATTTGTAACCACGCTGAAAACGGCATTCATACTGAATACACTCTCTCTCTACTTTTACTTACTTGCTCTGACTTCTCTCTAAGTTATTCCCCGTAATAACCCTTCGGATATATACCCCCGGGTAGACTATCCATCAGTATTATATCACTATTTTTCATATAATATTCCTGTTTATAAATGTTTATTAAAGATTTTTAATGCTTAATTTTTCGCCAAATTTAAATTAGGAAGAAAGTCGAAATTGACTTTGTGATCACTCATAGAAATGTTTATTAAAGTTATTGTTGGGATATTGGATCCCGGCCGGTACTATTGAGGGGCTCGATACACTAG
Source organism: Cuscuta europaea (assembly GCA_945859875.1). NCBI lineage: Eukaryota > Viridiplantae > Streptophyta > Magnoliopsida > Solanales > Convolvulaceae > Cuscuta > Cuscuta europaea. Next base: position 1,237,051 of record CAMAPE010000011.1, on the reverse strand, counting down.
CCCGTATGAAACCCAACCAGTGAGGCTCATTTCGGCTTATTCGACGCATGATTGTACTTCCCCTCCCCATTTTCCTATAAATAAGAGTCTTCACTCGAAATGTAAGAGATCATTTTCTTCTTCAAGACCTCCCTTCTCTCTAGATTAGTACAATGTAAATAGTGAGAGAAGACTAATAAAAAGATAGTAGCTTGAACATTAGTCCGAAAAATCTCATGGTTTTCACGCTTTCGAGTTTTCACGTTAAAATCGAGTACTCATACATTTATTTGTATTTATTTATACTATTTCATGTTGGATTAGTTTCAACAGTTATTTACGCCATTTTATTAACGTTAGAAATCTAAAAATTTACTTTATTAAATATAGTTTTTATATTTAAATAATTAATCCACATAATTATTTAAATAAATTGCCTAATAAAACATTGTCTAATAAAGATAAAACCCCTATTCCTATTTTTTTTTCGTATAATATATTAAGGTTAATATATTTATTTGTATAATTGTACGTAGTACTATAATTTAGATTATCTACTAAGTTTTATTCAAACCCATTTCATTAACTTTGGAAATATTTAACTTAGAAGTCATATATATGTGTGTGTGTTTTGGTTCAAATAAGAACATGATCTTAAGAGAGAAATGAGAATGAATCTCGATCGTTAGATTTGCTTTAAGTGAAATTCAATGTGCATTAGATGAAATTGTAATGTGCATTAGATGAAATTGAAATGTGCAGCATAAACGATAGGATACAGTGGCATTAGGTGAAACTGAATTGTGCATTAGGTGAAATTGAAATGTGCACTAGGTGAAATTGAAATGTGCATAATAAAAGGTACGATGTGATGTTATTTTTGTACCTTTTATTCCACACATTTCAGTTTCACCTAATGCATACTTGAGTTTAAATTTTTGTTCTGCACATTTCATTATCATCTTATGCATATTTCACTTTCACCAAATGCAAAATCCAGTTACACATAATACAATCCAACGGTACAGATTCGTTCTCATTTCTCTCTTGTGAGTCCGTTCTTACCGGAACCGCTCCCTATATATATATATATATATATATATATATATATATATATATATATATATATACATAAACTTAAAGCAAATCTAACGATCGGGAGAAGGGCCAAAAAGGACATTTAGGTTTTTATTGAATCTCGGATAAGACACTCGGGTTTATGGTGGACCAAATAAACACAAATTTAAACCTTTACATTCATTTTAAACCACTCACTAACATTTGCCGTTAAACGGCCGTATCTCAACTAAAGTGAGTACTAGGAGAACTTCAAGTTGATGTCTCGTCTTTAGAGGAGTCTCCATTGTTCATCATCATAAACTGCTTCCAAGTTTGACCACCAAATCCCAGTTTATCTTCCAAAGCAACACTTTCTGATGACATCTCTTGTTTCGAAACCAGTCATTGCAGCCATCTCTTGGTCATGGTGTACGTTGTCCTTCTGAAGATGCAGAATCATATCCATGGCCTCCTCCGCTGCACTACCTGAAGCCATCCTTTCCTTCTCAAGCTCTACTTCAGCATATTTTGCTTTCCTTCTTTCAGACTTTACCATTTTTCTCAATGTAAAAACGTCGAACACCTTGTCTTCTCCATTACCATCTTCTTCTTCTTCATTATTTTCATCATTTTCTTTGGTTCTCTCTTCCACCATACCCGTGTATGGTAATGTGCTGAAGTTCTTCCACAATTTACAAGATCCGACCTTTGAGTCAGAGTGCAAATCAAAACCAAGTTTTGATTCCAACAATTTAATTCCCTGGAATACATAACCAACCACTTGAAGAACCAAGCAATTCATTAGCCCCACAAAAAAAGCACGAACATACACAACATGTTCAAAAACAATAACCCAAACCTAAAATCAAAATCCGTATCGAAATGCTAATAAAAATCAAAGCAGTTCATCACCAAACCCCCAATAAAGTAGGCCAAGAAGCTCTTACAAAGCTTATGAGCACTGCACATAGTGAGAAGCAGACCTAGATGAACAAGAATCTGCATGTGGATTTGGATATTTCAACAGTTCAAAGCCGTTAATAGACAATTGGGTTGCAGAAACGACGATTAGAGGGAGAGAATAGATGGGTAAGCCGGGAAGAATGCGAAGTGGGGGCAGAATGGTGGGACTATTATGAAGAGTCGAGTGTTCTTCGTCCATAAATGGGGGTTGTGTGTTTGGTTAATCATAGGCGTTTTAGCTGAGAAACGGTAGTTGGAACGGTAAGGTTAGTGGATGGTTGAAAATGAGCACAAAAGTTTAAATTTGTGTTTATTTGGTCTGCCAAAAACCCGAGTGTCCTATATGAGATTCATTAAAAACTTTAGTGTCATTTTTCTCATAAGATCGTGTTCTTATTTGAACCAAAACCTATATATCTCCAAACAATAACACCATCAGGAGCCTTTGATGAACTAAAAATACGTGTTTCAAAACCACACACTGATGCATAATCATCATAAAAAACCTTAGCTTCACGCAGGTTGTTGAAAAATATACCAACACACGGTTTGACAGCGGGATCACACTCGGGTGTCCAATATATAGTGGATCCAGGTGAAAGGTGCATTGTTTGAACATCAACGGGCTGGGAAATTGCAGAAGAAGCACTGAAACCAACATCATTTGAATCTGAATGAAAAAGCAAAACATTTGTACACATAATCATTCATCAGAATAAAATGGCATTGCAGTAAAAACAATTAATTGGAATCTGAAATAAAAGTAAAAACATTTCTTCACATAAAGTAGAAGTGCATTACGTAAACATTTTCAGCAGCATGATGCAAAATGGAGTGCATTGAATCAACTTTTGAACTACATTGTTATTAAAAAAATTAAAAAATTTATACAAATGCAAAGACACATCACAGTCAAATGTGCATCATGGGAAAGCATTTGGCAGCATTATAATATTGAATATATTAACTAAGCATGTAATACTAGTTTACCTAATAAAAGAAAAGCTAATAGTAGACCGTTGGAGAAAGCTTTTGATATGGATGCTAGAGGGAGATTAGATGAAGAAATTGCTAGGATGTTTTTTACTCAGGGGTTGCCATTTAATCTTGCTAGGAATCCATATTATGTAAGAGCTTTTTCTATTGCTGCCAATCATAATTTAGGAGGTTATGTCCCCCCGGGTTATAATAAATTAAGAACTTCTTTACTTCAACAAGAGAAGGCAAATGTTGAGAGGTTATTATGAGTGATCGAAGAGGAAGACGACTTGTTCTTCTTCTTCTTCTATATGAGTACGTAACTTATTTGCGTTCTACTCCATATTTGGTTTAATATTTGGGCTGCCTGCTTTAATAACAACACTTGGGCCGGACATCTATTTTAGTATTGGACTAGACTAATTCTGACTTGGACTGACCAAGTGAATTGCGATAATAATAATGATAATACAATAGTGATGATACAATGATAAAATAGATTGGACTAATTAATCTATTAAGAAGTAAATTATTGATATCAGAAATTTTAATATTTTTATAAGGTGATTTTTGGAGAAGATCGAGATAGAAGCTTTGTTTAGGAATTATCGCGATTTGAGGTAAGTTTCATTGCAACCAAAATTATACCTTTTACCTCGTAATTATTTTGAATGTTTTAATGTACAATTCGAGTAATGTATTTGTGTGTATTAAATTTGAGTAAATGTTATTCTATATGAAGTTGTTTGTACTTGATATATTGGTTTGTTACTATTGGATTTTGATACAAGTTATTGTATATGATTTTTGGGAGATTTTCTAATGGTGAATATTTTGGTGGTGGTGTGAGTAAATTGGATTTGAGAAAATATACGGGAATTTTAGCGTATTTTGAAAGATATGAACTTTTGATTGGAATTTGAGAAAACAAAGGAAAGCTAATATTTTTAATGGTGACACTAATGTCTATAAGACATAAATATTGAGTTTTGAAAAGACAAGATAAAAGACTGTTTTCATAATTGGAGCACCGCGTGAGGAATCCGCAGGTGTCGGGCCACCTTCACGTCCGTTAATGGTGAGGGAGGGTTAAGCCGGACTACTACTACTTGAATTGAGAGGTGTGGAACAAATTAAATGAATTTTGGAGGGTTCGGTAACCACCCCGAACAACTGGGCATTAGATCCCTTTTATTAGAGCAGTAGTAGTAGTAGTACCTATTCTCTTAAGGGTCTTTGAACCGAGAACTTAGGGAGTATATCCCATTTGAAGTAGGGAGACGTTGACGTCAGAACTACTTAGACTTCATACTACTCGGAGGGCTTGGAATCCCTTTAGGGGGTGTGCACACTTAAGGTAGAAGTATAGATTCTAATAGGGGAGATGTGGTACCGAGAGCAGATCGGGGTGACCGTACAGAACAACGGATCACTGGGCTCAAGAATAGAGACGACGCTTGAGCACCGCCCTTCTAACCGAACTAGGAGAATTAGCTATAAAGCTGTTTTGAGGTAAATCAAATGTTTTGGTATTTTACTCTTAAAGAGTTGGGTTAAAGAGTTGACTAAATACTTAATCATTTTATTAATTGTGAATTTCCAAAGTAAAAATACTTATGATATTGGTTTGGAAAACATATTTGTGGACATTGATTATGTATTTTTTAGGATTGTGATAAAGTGCTTAAGTGAATTTTGAGATGGATATTTGGAGTTGTGTATATGATATATGCTTTGGAATATTTATGAGAATTTTTATTACATTTTCTAATGATTGGAATTATTATGATTTGGAATATTATTATTGTACATATGAATTAAGTTATTAGAATTTATTATAAATATTGTTTTACTTATAATTGATATGAATGTTTTGAAAAGATTTTTTCCTCTCAAATGGTTTTACAAAAACGTATATATGTACCAAACCTGATTATTTTACGGGGTTGGGTGGGACTTACTTAGCATTTCCGGCTAATTTTTGTCTCTTTGCTTTTCTTTTCTTTCTGTACTTTATTTGTGCAGGAGATAAGACTTGAGTATCTATTTGATGACGATGTTGATTCAAGAGAGATTCCGCTAGAACACTTAATTAGTAATCATTGTAACTTATACTTTCAAGATCTTTAGTGAATAATTTTTTTGGAGCTTAAATTGTTTTGGAGGTGATTAGTATGTGTTAGTCCCTGTTTCTGTAACAGCAATGAATAATCGATCTAACAAGGAAGATTAAACGTAAAGATGAACACAGAATGAATCACCGTAAAACCTTCTTTGATAAACCGTGGAACGTACAGCAGAATGATATAAGCGTAAGGCTATGAATAATAAGTACGACGTTCAACCTTTTCCTAAACCTCGGCTCCCTTTTTATAGGCGAGGTTTAGGTTAGGCGAAACAGGCTTTTGGCCTGTTTAAATGGGCCTAACACTTGGCCTGATTTCTATCTAATTTATGCACTATTTAAATACAAGGATTAAATATAAAGCTAATCTATGACCAACTTGATTCACAATAAAATATCTCCAACAATCTCCCCCTTTGTGATCAAGTGTCATTCTTTTATTGCTTCTGTGATTTGAAGTAGTGCTTCCTTAATCCAAGTGCATGTTCATATTGTCTTAGCATATTTCTCTTTTCGAGGCGATCGTCAATGGCCTTTAAAATTGTCTCCACAGTAGAGTGTTCCTTTTGAACATAAGACGATGCCTCTTGAAGATTTTCTTCCAGCTTTGCCTTCATCTGTAGAATCTGCTCTCTGATTATCTTCAGTGTTCCGTCGCAGTATTTCTCGATTTCACTGACTACCATCAGACGCTTTTCGTTCTTGTGGTTCAGGTAGGTGACTGCTGGCGGTTTGAAGAAGATGTGATAGGCTGGGAAATCTTCAAGTTCTGGACCATACAGTTTAGGCTTTGTCAGATTTGTCTTCTTCAGATTACATTCAATAGCCATTTGTAGGTCATGTGAGGAGTGTACTCGGATCTGTCTAAGCATGAATCTCTTGATAGCTGCGAGGCCTTCGCTGTATACTATGTTTTGCCTGACTGGAAGGTATCTGTAGGCCATGAGCATTTGATATATGTCATCCGGTTTCAGCATGATGAAGTCGTTCTCTTGACAAGTGAATTCGCTCCCATCGGTGCGTTGAAGTCTGAAAGTGTAAAATGTTACTCCATGATAGTCTTCAGCTTTTACTTGTAGAATTTGATGAATCGGGAGAATATTCGACTTCAGATCTTGTTCCATCAGTTCTCTCTGTGTACCGGTTGACCTTTGCAGCAGCATATGCAGATGACCTCCAGCCTGTTTTCCTTTCAAGTGTGTAAGGCCTCTTAGCTTCAGTTCGTTCAGTGGCTTGACTTTGTCTGGTCTACGCCAGATATGCTCTCTGATTTCTTCTTGGAAGGGGGCTTTGATTCGAACGTTGTCCCAGGGTTTCTCTGTCTTGGGAAGTCTTCCCGCTGATTGTCTTACGACCGATTCAAGAGCTTTCTGGGATTCCTTGTAGTTCTCCCCTTCCTTGCGTTCATCGTCCTCGAGCCTAATGATATCTTCAGAGCATTTGTTAATAAGCTCTCGTAGCCACCAGTTTCTTTGCATGTCCTCTTGCTCGGCTTCAACCCGGAGATCATCCCATTCTGTCCATTTTCTCGGCCATTTGTCGTATATCACCGCCTCTTCCAGTGCATCATGGATGTCTTTGCCTGGGGAGATATACGGAGTTCTTTGTTTAGGCGGTGATTGTTCCTGTGTAGCACCACCGGGTTCACTAGGATAGCCCGTTGACATCAGCTTAGAACTAGGTTCCAACTGATGGCCTGATGGAGAAGATGTACCAGTGGTATCATCATCAGGACTTCCATCCCCTCCTCGGTTGGTATCTCTAGGAGATACGCCTCGGGATGTTATTTCTAGCTCGACCATGCTAGAGAGTTTGGCTGTGGATGGTGGCTGTTGGTTTGTTGAGGTTTCAGGTTGAATTGGCTGTGGAGTTTGGCTTGGAAGAGTAGTTTGCTCAAGTGATCGAGGTCGCTTGTTCTCCCCTCATGAGGATCCGAATCATCGGGGTCCTCATGGGAACGTTTGCGACCACGAAGACTCTCCTTGCAAGTACTCTTGGTTTCGGGTGAGGAAAGAAGAGCTTCTAGTATGGCTTGCTGATGAAGAGTAAGGTCGTCTTCTGGGGTATTCAAGAGGTTATTCAGCAAAGCCGAAGCTAGGGTGTCAAAGGATAGGGAGGAGAGATCGATGGAGGGTGTGGTCGGGTGTGGGGAGAATACTGGTTCTGTATTCTGGGTTTCCCGAGAAATAGAAGGGATAGGAATTTGGTTGATGGATTGGTGGGATAGAGGGGTGGAGGATATGGGTTGTGTATGGGAGATGAACGGTTCAGGGGAAGGTTGGGGTGGTGTCTGTTCAGACCGAACCGCTTGGGTGGTCCTAAATTCCTGTGCTAGAGCGGTCATTGCATCTTGCACCCATGGTTTAATGGTGGAATCTAGGAAGCGATTTAGTAGAACGTTTATGTCTTCAAAGGTGGGGTGACCAGTTACGGGGGTTGTAACTGTTGACACAGCATCAGTGAAGATTGCTGATGTGTGGCCTGCATTTAATGATGGAATCATTATGGGCGTAGCAGGGCTTCCAACTGTCATAGCTTGCGCTCTGGTTGTTGTGTTCAGGGTGAGTGCACCTGTATGTGCTGTGAATAGTGTAGGTGTCCTAGAAAAAGAAGAAAATGTGGGAAATGTGACACCTAGACTCGATGTGAGTGAAGAAGGGGTTTTGACCTTGGGGGATAGGTCAATTGTATGCTCAACTGATTCAGAAGGAACCAGCGAGGGGGTTGAGTCCCGTTCTTTTGAAACAATAACCTTTTGAGAGGCAATTGAGTGGCTGGGAGAGGGCTGTGCATGCGCAGTTGAGCCAGATGCTGCGACTTCTACTCGGGAACCGAAAATATCGGCTCCTGTGCTTAGGGATTCGGCTCGGCTTATCTGGATAAAGGAGTCGCAGCCAGCAAAGATGTGCTCGTCTGCCTTATCAAACAGACTCTTTTTCGCTCGGGGCTGGGGCTTGGCATTAGCAACCTTGTCATTTTTAACCTTAGCCCTGGTCTCTCGGATGACAACTTCTTCATGGTTGATTGATGTCTTGATGGAGTGAGCTGCCTCGTCGTAATCATCCTTTGAGCAATTAGTCTCGCTCGGATCAGCTCTTGGTTTAGCTGTTTCTTTAATAGTGAAGACTTGAGGTCTGCGAGCTATGATTGGTGCTGTGTCTTCAGCAGTGATTCTTCTCTTCTTTGGAGACTCGACGGGCAGCTTCCCTTTTCTGATTAGTGCATATGTGAGCTCCACATCATCACTATCATTGTCATCACTGTCATCATCCGAGTCTGATTTGTCACTCTCCGTGCCCACGCTCTCGGAGGCCTTGTCGTCAGTGTTTGTTTGGGCTCCACTAGACGATTCACTGGCCGTTTCCTCAGCGTCTTCCTCGGTGCCCTCAGCCGCCTGACTCATCTCTAGAGAGTCGTCAGACTTCCCTTCATTGGGCAAACCGGCCACTGGTTTCTGTGGCTTTTGGGCTCTCGTAGGACCCTTACCAACACTCGGTTTTGTTCCTTGGGTAGGTCCAGCTGGGTTTTGCTGAACCATAGGGACGGTCTTCTCGATTGCTTCCTTGTATTGTTGAATAGCTGGGTTTGAAGATCTCACAAGATTGAGTAGAAACCCAGGAATCCTCAGACCGTAACTCGGGTTTTTGTCCGCTTTGAAGTATTGCAGCTTTGGGGCTTTGAAATGTGGATCGGAGCTGCGTTTTGGGATTGTTGAATGTTCAGTCATGAGGTCGTTGATGATCAACCCAAGCCACCTAGCGTACGGAATGGTACCTGGCCTATTCTTTTCTTTGGCCTTGACCAGGTCCATTAGCTCTGAGAAGAAGAGCTGTGCCATGTCGTAGTTCTTGTTGAAGGCAATGCCATGGAAGATGAGCAGGATCTGCTTGTTGCATTTGTCGAATCCGGCATGCTTCGGTGAGAGGCACTTGTTCACCAGCCCGAAAAGATTTTTCCACGGGTGACGGAGATATGCACCGTTGAAATTTGACAGTTGTGGCAGTAGTGATGTGTAGCCAAGGGATGCCACGTCTTTGAGCAGATCGGGGATGGTTGGGAGTGCATCATACGTATCGTGTACTGGCAGCGCTAGAGTAGTCCGTAGAGTTGATGGTGTCAGAATCACTCGCATGCCGTTCAACTTGGTCTTGATCTTGGAACGATCCTTCAGTGAATCCGTGTGCATGTGACCCCAAAATTGTTGTAGGTATATCTCTGGCACTGGTTTGGCGTTGTGAAGTGCATGCCAGAGATAGTGACCTTTCATTATGGCCGGAATGATCGGGTTCTAGCACTTGAAGACTGACAAGTCTAGCTGGAAATTGTTGTCCAGCACCTTGATCCATTTCCCTTTGGAGTAGATGGCATCATCGATCTGTGCTGTTGTGTTTCCTGCCATTTTAAACTGTAGAAGCAGGGGGTCAGCATATAAAATTTAACAGTTTGATTTGATTGAAAGAGTTTGATTTGCAGTTGTCAGTTAAGTTTATACAGGTGGAGTTTTGAAAAAAAAAATTCTAAGTCCAAATCTCGAGATCTGAATCTCGAGATCATGATTTCGAGATTCAAATCTCGAGATCATGATTTCGAGATTCAAATCTCGAGATCTTGATTTCGAGATTCAAATCTCGAGATCAAGATATCGAGATGAGGATCTCGAGATCTTGATTTCGAGATTCAAATCTCGAGATCAAGATATCGAGATGCAGATCTCGAGATCTTGATTTCGAGATTCAAATCTCGAGATCAAGATGTCGAGATGTCCATCTCGAGATCTTGATTTCGAGAAGATGAACCGACGATTTCGAGAAGAGATTAAACCACCTGCAAAAACATAAGCATTTATATATCAAAGGGATAACAAACGTTTTCGACATACATTCAATACGAAAAAAAAACTAATTTGATGTTGAGTTTGAGAAATTTCAAGGGTTTTTCGCGAAATCAACCATTCGTTTTCTGGTTTTCGAGATCGATCGTTCGCTTTTGGGTTTTGAACGCAAGCAAAGAGTAACTACCTTCTTAGGAATGTCGAGAAGAGGAAAAGAGAGAAAGGGGATGCGAGATCGTAAAGTTTAGAGGAAGAAGAAGGGTCTGATAGCTCTGTTTTTTTTGCGAAAAATCCGAATGAAAGAAGGAGAAGGGTTTTTGCGAGGCTTATATACGCGAGAAATTTTGGACCTCTTCCGAAACATTTGAGCCCGAATTATTGGGCTGACACACAGTGCTCTTTAAAAAGATTTTCGAGGCCCAAATAGTAAAAAAAAACTTAGAGCTCCCCCTTAATCAGTGAAAATTAGCTCCCCCTCAAACAGTGAAAATTTTCTCCCCCTCAAAAAATGCAACAAACAATATGTACAGATGCAACGCACACACACTATTTTTGTTCTTTTTGATTTTTCACCCACTCAACACATGCAACGCACACACACTATTTTTTTTGTTATTTTTCTGGTTTTCTCCCCCTCAACACATGCAACGCACACACACTTTTTACAAATCCCACACACACACACTTTTTAGATCAGTGGAGATATAATTAAACGGGATCGAGGTTCAACATGCCCAACTTGGAGACTAGGAACTGGAATCGTTTTTCATCCAATGCCTTAGTGAACAAGTCAGCCAGTTGAAGCTCTGAGCTTACAAAATACATGTCAATGTCTCCTTTCTCCACATGATCCTTGATGAAATGATAGCGCAGGTCGATGTGTTTGGTGCGGGAGTGATGAACTGGGTTGCTGGTGATGGCTATGGCGCTTTGAGAGTCACTGTAGATCGGGATATGGCGGAGTGTGTAACCGTAGTCCTTTAGCTGGGTCTTCATCCATAATATTTGTGAACAACAGCTAGCAGTCGCGACGTATTCTGCCTCGGCCGTAGATGTCGACACACAGTTCTGTTTCTTGGAAGACCAGCAGACTAACTTATCGCCCAAGAATTGGACAGCTCCCGATGTACTTTTGCGATCCATCCGGCAACCAGCAAAGTCAGCATCCGAATATCCGACTAGGTCAAAACCTGAGTGCTTGGGATACCAAAGGCCTAGATTCACAGTGCCTTTGAGGTATCTCAGAATTCTTCGAACAGCGGTCAGATGGGATTCCTTCGGATTTGCCTGAAAGCGTGCACATAAGCATGTGGAGAGGACAATGTCAGGCCTGCTTGATGTGAGATATAGCAAAGATCCAATGATGGCCCTGTAATTTGTAGCATCAACTGGCTTCCCGGAGGGGTCTGGGTCCAGTTTGTTGTTTGGGGACATGGGGTTCGTCATGGAAGATTTACTATCAATGTTGAATCTCTTAAGCATTTCCAGAATATACTTTGACTGATTGATGAAAATGCCGTCAGAGAGTTGTCTTACTTGCAGGCCTAGGAAGAAATTCAGTTCTCCCATCATGCTCATCTCAAACTTGGTTTTCATCAGTTTCTCAAAGTGTTTGCACAGGCGTGGATTTGAGGAGGCGAAGATAATGTCATCAACATAGATCTGAATCAGGATGATGTCAGACTTCTGTCGCTTGATGAAAAGTGTGGTATCAATCTTCCCTTTTGAGAAACCTGAGTCAATCAGAAATTCGGTTAATGCATCATACCAAGCTCTTGGTGCCTGTTTTAACCCATACAGAGCTTTCTTTAGCTTGTACACATGGTCGGGATGTCTGGGATCTACGAATCCTTCGGGTTGAGCGACATAGACTTCTTCTTCCAAGACTCCATTTAGAAAGGCAGTCTTGACATCCATTTGAAAGACAGTAAAGTTCTTGTGGGCCGCGTACGCAAGAAAAAGGCGGATTGCTTCAATTCTTGCTACGGGTGCAAATGTTTCATCATAGTCTATGCCCTCTTGCTGATTATATCCTTTAGCGACCAGTCGTGCCTTGTTCCTTATCACTATGCCTTCTTCGTCTTTCTTGTTCTTGAACACCCATTTTGTGCCAATGATGGTTTTCTGAGGGGGTTTAGGCACGAGTGTCCATACATCTAGTCTGTCAAATTGATTGAGCTCATCTTGCATGGCAATCACCCAATCTGGATCAGCGAGTGCCTCTGAGACTTTGGATGGTTCATTCTTGCTTAGGAAGCATGCATAGTGACATTCATTTGTTGTTGCTGATCTCGTTCGCACACCTTGACTTGGATCACCTATTATTTGTTCAACAGGGTGTGCTTTTGTCCACTTCCTCTCATGAGCTAGAGGAGTTGGAGTGATTATTGGTTGATCTGAGTCCTGATATGAATTTGAAGGCTCTGGGGCAGCTGTGGTGTGTAGTGGAGATGATTCCGGACTTATGGCAAAGCCGTGATCATCCACACCTCTGGGGTTGGTTTGAGGGGTTGAGGGTGTGGATGGTACGTCATCTGGTCCTGTGAGGAGCGGAATCTCTGCTATTGGAGTTGATGTTGACTCTGGAGTGTATGCAGGAGGTGAAGATTGTGAGTTCTCGTAAAAGTTTCTGAAGAGAGAGTCGAGAATCACATCATCGTGTTCGGTGTTTGGTTCAGCTTTATCAGAGGCTACTGGTACAGCAGTGGATGGATCGGTCTGGAGATGTTCAATAGCAAAGTCTGCCATTTCATAGAATGTAACGTTTACACTCTCGATGACAGTCCGCTTGTCTCTGAGATAGACTCGGTAAGCTTTGGATTGCAGTGAGTAGCCAATGAACACGCCTTCTCTGGCTTTGGGATCCAGCTTACTTCTCTCTGTCCGATCATTGAGTATGAAGCACTTGCAGCCAAAAACCTTGAGGAAAGAAATATCAGGAGTTTTGTTGAATAGGATCTCATATGGAGTCTTGTCGAAGCGCTTGTGGATGAAGGTTCTGTTCTGAGTGAAGCACGCGGTATTGATTGCCTTTGCCCACATGAAGTGAGGCAGTCTTGATTGGATTAACATGGTGCGTGCTGCTTCAACAAGGGTTCTGTTCTTTCTCTCAACAACTCCGTTCTGCTGGGGAGTTTTAGCTGCTGCAAATTGCTGAGTGATACCGAGTGATTCATAGAACTCAGTGAGAGTCTGATTTTTGAACTCGGTACCATTGTCAGTTCTGACAATTCGAACACTGTGATGTAGCAGTTTCTGGATCGTTCTGATAAAGGTCATAATGATTTCCGCAGCTTCGTCTTTTGATCGAAGAAATTTTTTCCATGTATACCTAGAGAAGTCATCAACGATCACCAGAGTGTATTTGCGACCGTTGATGCTTTGTACTCTCATAGGTCCACACAGATCCATGTGTATTAGCTGCAACTGATGAGTAGATGAAGGTTCAGTTTTTGACTTGTGGGAGCTTCGCGTCATTTTGCCCATTTTGCAGGCACTACAATGATTTTTAGCGGAAGACTTTAGCAGAGGAAGCCCCTTGACAAGTTTCTTGGAGGACAAGGTTGATAGATGTTTGAAGTTCAGATGGGAGAGACGTCTGTGCCATAGGTTGTTTTGTTCAGTTGAAGCTTTGGACAGCAGACAGATGAAGTGGTGGAATGAACGCTTTTCAGATCAATAGTGTACAGATTTGATGTTCTGTAACACGTTAATAATGTATTTCCTGTGTTGTCAAGAACACAACATTGTTTTGCAAAGAACCTCACTTCCATCCCGCTGTCACAGAATTGTCCAATGCTCAGTAAGTTGTGTTTGAGCCCTTTGACGAATGAAACATCTTTTATTGTGACACTGGCACAGACGACGTCCCCATACCCAAGGATAGGAGATGAGGCGTCATTCCCAAATCTGACATTTCCTCCGTAGCAGTTGGTGTAGTTGCTCAAAAGGTGCTTTATTCCGGTCATGTGGGTTGAGCATCCTGAGTCTAAGTGCCACACATTACCGTCCTGCAAAACAATCAAATAAGATCAGGTACCCAACTTGGAGTGGGTCCTTCCTTATTATCAAGAAACACCTTTTTAAAACTTGCTTTGAGCAGTGATCCAAGGTCAGTTGCTCTTTCAACGAAAGATCTATCTTCGATGGGCTTTCCAATTGCCAGATCTGCTTTTGCAGTGTGTCTGGTTTTTGGAGTCCACCTAGCACTTTCCATTTTGGTGGGTCTGATGTTGTGAACCCACATTTCCATTTTAGTCCTTGTGGGTCTAAGTTTGGGGACCCACCTTTCAGTTGCAGTTCTGATGGGTCCTTGATTTGGACCCCACCTATCAGTTTTAGTTATGATGGGTCTACGATTGGGAACCCACCTTTCAGTTTTAGTTTGGATGGGTCTTCGTTTGTGGACCCACCTATTCGATTCAGGTTTGGTAGGTCTCATCTTGGGGACCCACTTTTCAGTTTCAGTTTTGACGGGTCTTATCTTGGGGACCCATCTTTTCGGTTTAGGTTTAGGTGGAGAGTAGACAGGAGCTTTGTGATTGAACGGTTGTTTTTTGAGTTTGGTTTTGAAAATCTCCTCCTTAGAAAGCCGATTAATATGTTTCCTAGAATGAACTCTAAGGGCATATTTCATATCTGGAATACAAAACGTTCCCTTAGAAGTTTCTTTCTTGGTTTCCTTTTCAGGTTTAAGCTTTCTGGAAGGCTTAGTTTTAACAACATTCACATCACATTCATAATTATGGGGATCTGGAACAGAATAACCGTAAGCAACACTTGTATTATAAATAGAACTTTGTCTAGAAGATGTCTCAGAAATATTCAGCTTGGGACTCAAGACTGAACTGTTAGAAGTTTGCTTTGTGGAGACAGAATTACAATTAACTTTTGAGTAAAATATTGAACTAGATCTAGGGTTGGCACTTTTCTCAAAAACTTTCTTTTTGCCTTCTGCGATTTCTTTCCTCTTTTTCCTCCACTCATTCTTCTCTTCTTCTTCCTTATTCACTTCATTCCCTGTAAACAAAGGAGAAGAGAGATGAGTAGACGAACCTTTAAAAGCATTGTTTTTCTCATGTGAGGTGTGTGAGCTGTCAGGCTTGGTCGTAGAAGGGTCTGTTTTAGCATGAAACTGTTCACTCAAATCATTAAATTTTTGGAGAAGTTCCTGCCAGTTGCGCTCAAAACCTTTCTTTTCAGTTTCAAATCTCTCTCTCTCGTTATCAAGAGTTTTCTGTAGGTTTTTGAGCTTTTGAGCCATGGGAAAAATACATGGTTCCTCACCAGTTTTAGCAATACCAACTCTTGGGGGAGGGTCTAGAGGGTGTCCTATGTGAGGAATATCTTTGGCATAAGGGTCAAGGCATTCACTAAAGCAGGAAGTAGGTTTTTCTTCTGAAAGTTGTTTTTCATTTACAGAGAGATAATCACAAGAAATTGCAGGTTTTGGTTTCTTTCTCTTTTCTTCTTCTGCTTCAGCATAATCTTCATCACTTCGAAAATACATTTTCTCGCCAAACCCTAGTCCCATGTAATCTTTGTTATAGAATTGAAGGCAATTAACTTTCTTAAGATTGACCTGTTTTAGCATTGTAGAATCGGTCATCCTTTTGTTTGTTGTTAAGCAGAAAAACAGTTTGTTCAGATTGACCTCTTCTAGCAGCTAGATCCTCTAGTTCTTTTACTTTATTTAAAAGCGTTCTTCTTTTGTTATGCAAAAAATCGCATTCAGCCTTAGCTGTGCTTTTTTCCCGTTCACTGTCTTCAAATTTCTTAGTTAATTCAGCTATCTTAAGTTCAAAGCTATCAAAATCTGAAGACACCTTTTTGACTTGATCTTTTGCAATTTCAAGTTGAATACTTAAGGAAGACTTTTGGTCTAGATTCTGTTTCAGAACTCTATGATTATTGTCTAGTCTCTCCTTTAGTTCTTTGATTTGATTGTCCTTTTCAAGTAAGGACTGCATTTGATTATTTAAAGAAGTATGAGCGGTACTTACAGAGCTTGTTGAGCAGTTGCCTTCGGGGATCGCAGCATCGCCCTTTATTGCATCTCCCTCCACTCGTGCCATAAGAGCATAGTTGTCTTCCTCTTCCTCCTCCTCAGAAGAATCTTCTGCCCAGTTCTCATTTTCAGCAATCATGGCAGAGGTCTCTTCTTCTTTTTGCACCATCAGCATTTTCTGCTTATTCCACAGCATCTTCTGCTTGTAGAAGTTAGCGTCTTTCTTCTTTGGGAGGCGGCAGTCTTTGATCACATGTCCAGGCTTGCCGCAATTATAGCATTTAGGAGCTTCTTCTGCCGATGATGCTTTCCTAGAAGATCCTTGATCATGGTTCTTCTGCTTGTAGTTTGAGGAGGAAGTTCTCAGCCTGTTGGAGGAAGTGTTCTTCTTTGCAAATCTTTTGGCCAGCATTGCCATCTTCTTCTGTAAGTCTGCTAGCTCAGCCTCTAGATCAGATTTGTCATCGTCACTCTCATCATCATCTGATTCAACCACCACCTTCTTCTTTTTCTTCTTTAGTGAAGTGGTTGTCCTTCTAGGCTGAGCATCCATTACAAGGGCTAAGGGGTTTGTGGTGTGATGATCCTCAGCGCATGCAACCTCGTTGACGAATTGCTTCAGATGTTCATAGAGTGTGCAGAGGTCAATTTCGTCCAGATCTATCCGTGATCTGACATCCTTCACTGTCTTTTCCCAAGCAGGATGCAGGCTGGATAAGAATCTAATATTTAGTTCCAGATTGGACCTGAATACTTTGATCTTTCTGAGTTCATTTACCAGTTGAACAAGTCTATTGTAAGTCTCATTCAATGGTTCTCCTGGTCCTGCTTTGAAGGAGTCATAAGCGATGAGAATTGTAGTCTTCTTTGTTTTGAGGCTGATGCTTGTGCCTTGTAGCAGCTTCTCTATTTCATCCCACATCTCCTTAGCTGTCTGCATGCTATCTATGAGAACATAAACCTCGTTCGGTATTGCTTGAAGGAGATACGTTTTGGCCATAAGATCACCACGAAGTCTGAGCTTGTCGGCTTCTGTGTATTCAGATGGCACTTTTCTCCTTATTTCTGGAAAAATAGGAGGATTGTTCTCTGGATCTCCACCAACTGAAATTAAAAGTTCAGATGGTCCTTCAAGTAAAGATTCAAGCATTGCAGAAGAGTTCTCTTTGTGCTCGAGGAAGTTTAAAAATCTGTTCCTCCACATTTGATATTCTCCCTTCCTGAGACTAGGAGGGGTACTGCTGTTCCCTTGTGCATTGTATTCTGAACCCATTGCTGTACTAAACTGACCGTTCGAGAAAATTGATCAAAAGATTTTCAGAGGCAGAATCTCGAAAAATCAGATGTCGAGATCTGAATATCGAAATCTCAGATTTCGATAAAGGAGGCCCGGTATCGAGATTTGGGCTCGAGATTAAGGATCTCGAGATTTGGGATCTCGAGATTTCAAATTTCGAGATGCTGATCTCGAGATTTGAAATGTCGAGAAGTTAATCTCTCGAAATCTTAATCTGATGAGTCAAATGTCGAGACCAGATGTCGAAACCTTTTCTCGAAATCAAGATTTCGAAATCCTAGATGTCGAAATCCTCGGTGTCGAAATCTTTCAACCTGTAAAAATCAGATAATCAAAATCTGAAGATAGTTTCCTGTAGAGTTGAATGTCGATATCTTCTGGTAAAGTTTTCAGCTCGAAAAACGTAGCAGAACCTGTGAGGAAATAGGATATCGAGAAGCCTAGCTCGAGATATCTCGATAATAAAGATTGCGTAATACACAAACTGAAGTATACCCTTTGATCGCTTTGAAAAGGCGATTCCAAAAGTGTAACTTTTACAACTTTTGAACAAGAAACAAAATTACAGAGCAAAAAATCGACAGAATGAACTACGTTAATAAAAACAGAGTATTCTGCAGGAGTTCTTCTGATCGTTCTCGATCGGCTCTGATACCAATTGTTAGTCCCTGTTTCTGTAACAGCAATGAATAATCGATCTAACAAGGAAGATTAAACGTAAAGATGAACACAGAATGAATCACCGTAAAACCTTCTTTGATAAACCGTGGAACGTACAGCAGAATGATATAAGCGTAAGGCTATGAATAATAAGTACGACGTTCAACCTTTTCCTAAACCTCGG
Organism: Cuscuta europaea; assembly: GCA_945859875.1. Taxonomy (NCBI): domain Eukaryota; kingdom Viridiplantae; phylum Streptophyta; class Magnoliopsida; order Solanales; family Convolvulaceae; genus Cuscuta; species Cuscuta europaea. Next base: position 1,218,968 of record CAMAPE010000011.1, on the reverse strand, counting down.
CTCCCTTTTTATAGGCGAGGTTTAGGTTAGGCGAAACAGGCTTTTGGCCTGTTTAAATGGGCCTAACACTTGGCCTGATTTCTATCTAATTTATGCACTATTTAAATACAAGGATTAAATATAAAGCTAATCTATGACCAACTTGATTCACAATAAAATATCTCCAACAGTATGTACACTCGGTTAGGTTAGAACCGAGTGTGGCGGTAACGCCCCTATTTCCCTTTGAATTTTCCGCTGCACAACTATGATGTTTTCAAATAAAATTAATAATAAAGTATTATTTCAAAGTGTTTTTGGGTGGGAAATTTGGTGGTGTTACAAATATATTCTCAACTCCGGTTAAGGCAGCGAGAGTGTGGTTTTCGTTACGTGTAAGTCCCGTTACGGCTTACATTCATCTACCGAAAACCCCGTTGAATATCAAGACATCACACCTGTATCATATAAGACCGGATATATTTCTATTCTCGGTACTATATATGTTTATCCTTTAATGTTCATAGTTTACACTTCAACGTTAATTGCAAGTATAAACTAAATTTAACATACTTCTATGTTGTACACCATAGTCATAAATAATCAATATATAAAGAATAAACCACAATTTATTGGTTTAGAACTTTTATCAAACACCTAGTGGGCATAGAAGTTCATATCAGGGCGGAATCGAATGATTACGAGATAGACAATGAGACAAAGCCAAGTTCTTTCTAATTCATTCACTTCAAGACTGGTTTATCCCTAGCCTTAGCTAAGAAATTAGCTACTAATGCTCATATTAATTACAAAAATGTAACTAAGAATAAAGAAATACAATAACATACAAGAAAATATACCTAGAACCAATTGTAGAGGAGAGAAATGACTTCTTCTCCAACTTCTCAAGATAATACAAAAATAAAATATAAAAACTGAAATTTAAGCTCCAAAGATGGAATGATGGTCTTGTTTGATGAATTGAGGGCTTTATATAGGCTAAAGTTTGACATCTTTTAGTCTATTCGAGCCCAAAAATTAGACATGGAAGATATATTTGATCAGATAATGAGGAATGTGAGAATTTCCCATCAAAATATTGTTGCACGTCTCCCTGTTTTGTGAAGAATCGGACCTAACCGGCGCCGGTTTCAGGCCTGACCGGTGCCGGTTTCAGGCCTGACCGGCGCCGGTCTTCTTTCGGTGCTGGGAAAATACGAAAAAATACCATAATCGGCGCCGGTTATAGAGTTGGGCCGGCGCCGGTTTGCTCTCGGTGAATCCGGAAAAATAGCAAATTAAATCAAACCGGTGCCGGTTTGGTGAAATTCCGGCGCCGGTTTTGTCCTGGGATTTTGGGTATGTTTCGCTACGAATTTGGACATGATTCCTTCACCAAAGTTGTAGATAATGAAGTCTTCTATCCACCAAAACTTGAATGACGTGATTTTATTCATCCAATCAAAAGTTATGGATAAAACATTGAGAGGTATGCATCCTGAAATTCCACCAGCAACTTCTGACTTTATTGGTTGATTGAGACTTGATCCTTTCATATTCTGGCCATGACATCTTCATAACATTTGTACCTTATTGAGTTAGAATTCACATGAAATTCGAATCAAGTGATTTTGACTTCTGTACAATAAGTTATACTCGAACTATGGGCAAAATGTCATCCTCTTGGTCCAAAAAGCTTTTCATCGCAATGTTTTATGCTCTAGCTCTCATTCTGAAGGTATTTGCCCGATTTCTCTTCCTTTCATCAACAAATACTTATAAATACTTATGTTAAACACAAGTAAATATAATGGCTATCAGGCCTATTTATAGGCGTATACAATATGCCCACCAACTTAGTGCTACATGGGCTTGGCCCGATTTATCAACTAATACTGACGTTAATGGGCTAGCCAGCCCAATAAGTAATTAAATAATGTCGTACCAATATCCGATTGCCGGACTGTGATCTGAGCTTAGTCAAGCCAAAACTCGGGTGTAACGGGCCGATTGTCTTGGACCCGGCCCATTATCCCAACATACATATTCCCTTGATCTATGGATCGTGGATTGTGTATGTTATTTTCCAGCAAAAAAAATCTGCACTACACTTGATCTTAGCCAAAGGCAAAAAATAATCTGTCTTTTAGTATAGTTGACTGCATGCATGCATCATTCATGATTTCATGCATTTGGGACTGGAGTACACCATTGGGGTCGGTGGGGGCCTTGTTGTGGCCAGTAGCAGCGTCGTAACGGTTCTGTAGCGATTTCGTAGCGGATTTTGGTGTGATTGTTGAAATTCACACCGCAATAGCGGGGTGTAGCAGTAGCGGAGCCTACCTCAACCGCTATATAGCGGCCGCAATAGCGGTAGCGGACCCCTATTTAAATACTACCTCCGTCCCGCTATGATGGTCTCGTTTTACCTTATCGGTCCGTCCCACTAAGATTGTCTCATACCAAATTTGGCAAAGTTTGTGTGGCTCTAAATCATTCTTACTTTATTTTAACTTTATCAATTCAATATCAACCACATAAACCACTTTTTATTGATTTGCGTGTCACTCCCTCTTGTCCCATTGTTAGCGGGACGGGGGGAGTATATGATATTGTGTGTGCTCTGATTATAAGGATGTTGGAATCCTTTCTCAATCATGCCTTTCTATCAAACTGTTGGAAGAATTTAGGAAGACACCATGGGGGCATCTCCAAGATGCACTTTTTTGGATAGATTGTTCGTTTGCTCTTGTTATGACTTGTGTGTGAACAACCACATAATGATGAGCTATGGGTTGCTATTAGAGGGAATGTGTTTAAGTTCATATTTTATGACCTTTTCCGCACCACAAGACTGCAAACATACTTGGAGAGTTGGAGAGGCCCATCTTTGGTGCAGAGCAGGATAAAGGGAGTCTCGAAACCTTGTTCTTTGGTGGGTGTTGAGAAATTAAATATAAGCAAGTGTTGAGAAATTATACCGAAAATTTTTTATTCCTTAGAGACGGTAAAATTGGTTTCTATATTCTTTGTTGGTTGTGTATGTACTGATGTCTGCTTGCTAAAGATAAAACCGCTAAGATCTGGACCATATATCATGGGTGGATGGTTTTGAAAAAGTTCAATATCTACCCTTGGGCCTAGGCATGGACTCGGTGTGGGCCGGACCGGGCCTCGGGCCAGTTCTGATCGGGCTTTTTTAGGAACCTTGAGGCCCGGAACCGGCCCGGGTAGCTACCGATTCCGGGTCGGGCCGGTTACCGATTCAGGCCGGGTCAGCCCGGATTCCTTTTTTTATTTTCTAATTACTTCCGACCCTCTACCCCCCCCCCCCCAACCAAAACACCTAGCCCAACCCATTTACCTTTTTCAAATTTTGAAAATTCAAAAAAAAAACATTGGCCCGAACTGGCCGAAGCGGTTCACGATTTGGGAGACCCAGAAACTGCCCCTGAACAGTAGCGGGCCAGGTGGCCCAAACCGGGCATAGACCCGGATACCGGGCCTAGCTGGTTACGGGCCGATTAACCCGGCCCGAGTCCATCCCTACTTGGGCCGTGGAGTCTTATAAGTTGATGGCAAGAAATCCTTGATGCAAGACATGTCAATGATTAAGAATGTGAAAATTATTAATTACAATTCTTTGGATTGTTTTAATCGGCAAGTTTTTTATAAAGAAAAAGTGTGACTCAAACGCTCTAATTTTTAATTTTTTAAAAAAACATAAATAATAGTCGTGTGGATACCTTTTGGGTAACGTGTTACGTGTGAGGCCCAACTTCTCCACCTTTTAAAGTATCCTGGGACAACCATGAGATGCACTGAAAACTTCTTAGTTGGCAAACCACAACCGCCCATTACTTCTAACACCAGCTAATCATGTAAACGTTGTACATCTTTGAAGTTTGTATTTCGAGTTAAAAGACAACCTATCTCAGAGTTACGATTAAGGCATGTGCGTATACATAGCAAAACCAAGCCAAACATGTCACTTAAATCTTGTTTGGATGTAAGTTCTACGCCTATGAAAGGAACATTTTTTGAAATACCCACACCAAAAGATCAATTACCTCATGATGTTTTCCACTTTCTGACTAAGACAGGTTATGGATCAAGAAGCACATCACTTTTAGCCCTCCCACTGCACTTTTAGTCCTCCCACTATTATGGCAAACTAGGAAGCACGAAAACGCCGAGCAGGGGGAGGTTTCCGTCCCAGAAACGTTTCGGAAACGTGAAACGCCGGGAAACGGCCGGAAACTCCATGGAAACGTCCGGAAACGTCCGGAAACGTTTCTGAGATTTTGGGATGTTGGGACGGGTTGGGAAATGTTTCAGAAACGTCGTTGGGCTTGGGCCTACGCGTTTCCGTAGAAACTTAAAAAACGAGCTTTAATCACTTACCTCTGCGCGAAGACCTAACGTCTGTGTCACTGCGAACGAAGAAGGGTAATCTGCGAAGAGGGAAGACTACAAACGAAGTGTGAACTGCGAAGGAGACAGAGAGTCAGAGACCATCGTGAGGCAGGGAGTGCTGCGCCGCTGCCGTGCTGCCGTGCTGGACTTCAGCTATTAGATGTTAAATCTGCGAAGGATGTTTTTTACTGGGGTTGCCATTTAATCTTGCCAGGAATCCATATTATGTAAGAGCTTTTTCCTTTGCTGCCAATCATAATAGGAGGTTATGTCCCCCTGGGTTATAATAAATTAAGAACTTCTTTACTTCAATAAGAGAAGGCAAATGTTGAGAGGAGTGACGGTTGCAACTGACACTACAACAAAAGTGACCTTTGGCAACACTTTGTTTGTAACACTTGTTTTTTGTGTTGCATAAAATATTTGATATTACAATCTTGTAACACCTATATAAAAATGTTGCATAAACCTCTGGACCGTATATTTATGCAACATTTCCTTATATGTGTTGCATATATTAAGTATTATGTAACATTAATGATAAAGTGTTGCAATAACTTAAAATATAAATACGATATATATATTCACATGACATTATTTGTGCATTTTTACAATTATGCATTTAAATATGTCAAATGGAACTTATTTGCTTAAATACTTAATTTTGCGGAAACAGTTCTTCAATCTCTTCTCAATTTTCCTTCCCAACTGGTTTCTTTCCCTAAAATATCTCGGTTCTAAACTGACCTAAGGCAATGGGTATTTGAAAGTTTTCTTTGCGAAATTTAGTTTATAGGGATGAAATATGATAATGGTATTTTCTTTGCTGGAACAACTATAGCACTCAAGAAAAATAGAGGATAATGGGTTAATCAATCGAGTCAATTAGCTCATCATCTTCATCATAACCTAAAATATTAAATAATGTCTTATTTTGTCTCTCAAGAATTAACCACACATCAAATATGAATGAGTTTAACATCTCCGCACTATTTGATTCCTTAGTAGCTGAAGTCAATAAATTGCAGCCTATAATGGGCTGAAATGCATCGCCAAAATCCCTATTCGTACACTTCCCTCTCTTCCTAACTACATATGAGGGGACCCAAATACAATTTGCTGCTTCGTTATTAGAGGCAATTGCCTCTGTCTGCATGGGAGTTTTCTTGAATTCTAGTGTTAAGGGCCTCCTCTTCTCTTTTTGGTTGGTTGATTGATAGGCGCTAGTTGTTAGTGCCTAAGTATACATTTTTATTATTGTTTGTAATGTTTATTTACTAGTTTTGTGCAAGTTTATAGTTGTTAGTTTGTATTTGATTGTAATCGTATTTCTAGCATTTTATTGTTTGTTGTAAGTTGTAGTTAGTTTGGCTATAAGTTTAGGATAGGTTTGAAAGCAAAAAGGATGAAGAAACCTGAGTTTTGTGCAAAACCCGGTCGGGTATGGACTTTACCCGGCCGGGTATGAAGTGACAAAGGAAACTGCTGCAAAACTAGCAAATACCCGGTCGGGTATTCCATATACCCGGTCGGGTATGAAGTGATTTCGGACCAAAGAACGTGCAGAAGACACAAAAACATGGGAAAATATTTGATTTGGTAAATACCCGGTCGGGTATGTCAAAATACCTGGCCGGGTATCCGGCATTAGGTGTTGAAAACACCTATAAATAACCCCATTTTCCTTCACTTTTCATCATCCAATTCCTTTGTACATTTAAGCTCAGTATAGAATAGTTCTTTCTTTATATTTTTCATCATGTTTAGTCTCCAAATGAGGAGCTAAACTCTTCCATCTTGGTTTTGCTACTTTGAAGCTTAATGAATTTGTAAGTTGTGAGTTATTTTCTTTAAATCTTCTTCCTTGAATATTAATTCTTCCTTTAAAATACTATTTCTATATCAAAGTTGGGGAGTGTTACTAAGATGACAATTAGTTAACATCTTGACATTGGTTATAGTAATAGTTATTTCTTCCTCTATGTTAATATTGGGGAGTGTTACTAAGATGACAATTAGTTAACATCTTGATGTTAATCATAGTAGGATTCATATTCTTTAATATTCTTCCTTGAGTATTAATTAATTCCTATTCATATTTCATGTTAATATTTTATACATTACTTAAAGTATCAACTAGTTTTGTTTCTCATATTAATTATTACTAGAATCAATCGGTTAATACGCTTGTTATTAATCCGGTTCTTTCAACGGTAGTAAACTTGGAATATTAATGCATGCATCTCATGGTTAATATGCCAAGGGGAATTAATTATATTGATTAAACCAATAAACCGCTTGTGTTGAGGTTATCAATCTCAATCGTTTTCATCTTAAGTTTATTGCTACTATCAAGTTAATATACGGCGCTTGTTCTATATTGACTCGATGGTAAGTTTTATTAATGAACGCATCTCGTTATTAATAACTACCCTCGATGAACTGGATATACTCCTCGATTGAGTATTCGAGAGCAAGATAGTTAAAGATATAACCGGGATCGAAGAACATTTCATTAAGTGGACAAAAGCAAAACCAAGCCTCCACATCTATTAATTAAACTCATATAGGTTGTTTATCTTAGTGTTAATTGAATTAAATCAAATCAAACTGAAAACCCCCCTTGTTACTATTTACATAGAAGAAAAGTGTTCCTTTCCCCGTGGATATGAACCTTACTTCACTATACTACGTATTAGTGTTGTATTGTAAAATATTTTGAGTGCACCTCACGACAAAGTGCACGTCATTGATGTATTTTGTGTAATAAATAAATCTCAAATCTATCACAAGTACATTGTTTTCCCAATCGTGGTATTTGATATATGTACTTGAAATCTATGTTAAACACGCAGTCATTTATATCGTCATGTGGCATGCCACGTGTGCAATTAATAAGGAAATCAGTTCTATACGTGTTAAAACGCTCAATTGAATATTTTTTAATAGTTCGGAATTTAATTAGGTGTTTTCAAATTATGAGGGTTAATTGATTTTTTATATAGTGTGATGATTATTTGACAGTTTTCTTTTTAATATATCACTAGTATTTCCACCCGTGCGTTGCACGGGATGCAGTGACAATAACGAAACTAGTTCTAAAGAATGTAAGATTAATAAATACTGATACATTTATTATTAGAAATATATGTACATGTATTACTAAAATAAAGACGATCGATGAAAACATTACATTGCATGTCATATATAGTGATTATATTAGTAATTCTTGGTTACTATAATCATATTCCGTTTTACACTTTATAGTTACTATGATATTGCATGCATAGGAAATAATCACATTTTTATTCATAAAGTTAATTTCGATATATGATCAAATTGACGTCTCTTGATCAATGATAAGAAGGTTTGGACAATCAGTTTTGTTATTAGATTTGTGTGAATTTTATAAATTTAATACTTTTGTAGAAATACTTTTAACAAATATTATTTCATATTTAAAAAGTTTCATATTAAAAAATATTACTGACCAAACTTGATCAAGAAAAGCTAAGATGACCATGTTTTCTTAGAAAGGGAGAGTATTATTTTACGAAAAAATATTGTTACTTTATTTGTAGTATGTATACCTATTTAGATTTTTATTGAGAGGAAGCCACCTCTATTTGTCACTCTTTTTATCCACCAATGAATGATACATTGAATAAAATGTTAAAATTTGGATATTATCTATATTAAAATATCTAATACTCCCTCTATCTCATTTTATGATTTTTATCTCTCTTATCAACCTTTTCAGATTGTCCTAAAATAAATGTCATATTTCACGTTATTATACTTAAATTTCAACAATAACTTTTACCTTTTTAATAACTTTATTAATAATTGTGTCAACTAAAGTAAGACGCATAAAATGGGACGTAGATAATTGCTCTTTAAAAATGGTATCATATATTACCTCTTTGACAGAAGTGTTTCAAATGGCGGTAAAACTTTCTGCACAACACACATGAAAGGCATACCACATAGGCTGGGGTGGACTTGGTGGTGGACTCGGTTCGGGCCGGGCCCGGTTCGGGCCTTGAACCGACCGGGCCTCGGTTCACGGAAGGTAGGCCCGGAACCGGACCGGATAACCCCAGGTCCGGTTCGGTTCGGGTCACCCGCCCGGTTCACGGGCCAGGCCGCCCGCCGGGTCGGGCCTTTTAATTTTTTTTATTATATATTATATTATTAGAATAATTCTTATTACAATTACAATATATTATATTCTAATTCAAGTATATTTATTTCAAATAAGAAGTACAATTGAGAATTAGGATGAATTTAAAAAATGTAATACATTTTGTAATAAAAAAATCAATCGGAATCTCCGCCTTCAGTTGTTTCCTCCATAAAGTGGCGGGTGGGAGCAATGATAATTTCTTGAGCTCTTCGTTGGGCCTTCAACCAATCGTGAAAGCAAACTAGTGTCTCAAGAGAGCTCGGGCTCAACCTCGTTCTATAATCGGTTAGGACGTTGCCGGCTGCACTAAATTCTTGTTCCACGGCAACGGTTGATATCGGCATTGCTAGCACTTGCTTAGCCATCTTTGATAAAATTGGGAACGTTCTTTCATTTTCCTTCCACCACTTAAGAACGTCAAAGTCATCACCAACTTCATAATCAACATTCAGTGTTAGATACAAAGAAAGCTCGTTACCTGAGCTTTGTTCAGTAGCGGGAGTTGCTCTACTTTTTTTCAAAAGAGAACCAAAAGCGGATTTTAAAAGTGATTTTCCTTTAGATGAAGAATATGTTCGTTGCATGGGAGGGGGTGCATTACCATATTGTGCATGAAATTCATTATACAATTGATGAAATAAATTACTAACCTCGTTGAATTCTTGTTTAGGGTCGATGGGATTATCATCGAACTCTTGAGTTGGAAAAAAAGAAGCATAATAGTAATCTATACAATTTGCCAAGTAAGCAAGTTTATAACGAGGATCAAGAACAAATGCAATACCATATATATGCGGAATATGTGAATAATATTTTAAAAACTTTTGTTTCATGAAATCACAAAAATAACTAACGTAAGTGGCTTCGGAAAATTCACAAAAAGCGCCGGCGAGATTAACAGCTTCAACAAAAAATTCGTTTGCGGTAGGTTTATAAACATGACTAAAAGTTTGAGTTGCGTTATTAAAATATGCCAAAACATTAACAATTTTTTCACAAGTGTCGATGTCAGCCGGGTTTATAATATAGTTACAAGTTTGTCTTAAAAAAGCTGGAAAATGATCTTTATATCTAATAAGTACTTGAATTAAATTATAAGTACTATTCCAACGAATACACAAATCTTTAGGAAAAGCACAATAATTGACACGTCTATCCTTCAAATATTGCCGCCATTACATTTTTAGTGGAGTGCTAGCCCAAATCAATTTAATTCCCCCCTTCACTACCTCCAAAGCATTTCCTAATGCCGCTAAGCCATCTTGTACACACAAATTTAGAATATGACATGCACAACGTTGATGAAAAAGCCTACCCATCAATGTAGAAGCACCACACAATTCACGTAATCTAGGTATAGCAGCAGTATTATTACTAGCATTATCAAAACATACAGCAAACACCTTATCAATCAAATTATACTCAATTAAAATACGTTCAATGAGAATATAAATATTATCAGCAGTGTGACGATCATTGAATTCACGAAAAGCAAGAACACGTTTATGCATATTCCAATCATCATCAATATAATGTGCAGTAAGACCCAAATAATATAAATGATGATAAGTATCCTCCCATATATCGCTACAAATACTAACACGTCCATCAAAGTTTGCGAAAAATGTTTGTAATTTTTCTTTTTCCAAGTTATATTGCCTTATAACTTTTTTTTAATCGTTTTGTGACTATAATTTCTAAATTGAGGATTTAAAGTACCTTGAGCATAATCTCTTAAAGCAAGACTTTCGGAAAAAATATAGGGTAAATTTTCTTCAACATCTAAATGAGACATACCAGTCAAATGTTTTTTATCATCATAGGAAAATTTACCAAAGGGTTGAGAATTTGCAAACCTCGATATTTGTGTTTGCTTCCCCTTGCCTTTGTCTATTTTCACATACTCCACAAAGTGGGTGGACTGAAGATGCCTTTTGAGACTCATGTATCCGCCAGAAGTTCCCAAGCTAAACTCTTTCTTGCAATGATTGCAACTTGCGTACCATTTTTCGGTATTTTCGTCTTTTCTTTTTGTATAATTGTTTTCAATAATAGGAGATTTAGATTTCTTACCAATTTGGGTTGTAGTCGTTGAACGGCCCTCGTCCTCCAACTCTTGCTCATCATCCGGGGTGCCGTGAGTCCCATCGCCCCCCGCGTCCTCCTCCGCATCGTCATCCTCGAGCTCCTCTTCATCGATGGTTGTCGGGAATTGTTGTTCTTGTGCAAAGCGTGGATCATTTTGGGACAATAGGTGTTGTAGTTGCTCGTCGGACATCATCATATCATCTCGCCGTTGGTAATCCGTTTCAAAATCATCTCGACTTTGAAAAGAAGACTCGGCCCGCGCTTTACCTTTGCCTTTGCGTGAAGTAGATCGAGTCGATGCAATCTCCCTCTTGCGGGCGTTGGAGATTACCCACATCTACAAAATGTCTACCACGCTCCATCTTTAAAATTGAACAAATATTAGCAATTAACTAATATGAGAAATGTAAAAATGTAGCAATTAACTAATATGAGAAATGTAAAAATTAACTACTTTTTTTTTACTTTAATGAGCAATGTAGCAATTAACTAATATGAGAAATGTAAAAATTAACTACTTTTTTTTTACTTCAATGAGAAATGTAGCAATCAACTAATATGAGAAATGTAAAAATTAACTACTTTTTTTTACTTTAATGAGAAATGTAGCAATTAACTAATATGAGAAATGTAAAAAATAACTACTTTTTTTTACTTCAATGAGAAATGTAGCAATTAACTAATATGAGAAATGTAAAAATTAACTACTTTTTTTTACTTTAATGAGAAATGTAGCAATTAACTAATATGAGAAGTGTAAAAAATAACTACTTTTTTTACTTTAATGAGAAATGTAGCAATTAACTAATATGAGAAATGTAAAAATTAACTACTTTTTTTTTACTTTAATGAGAAATGTAGCAATTAACTAATATCAGAAATGTAAAAATTAACTACTTTTTTTAACTTTAATGAGCAATGTAGCAATTAACTAATATTAATATGAGAAATGTAACAATTAAGTAGTTTAACTAATATTAATATGACAAATGAAACAATTAACTTTAACTACTTAAACTAATATTAATATGACAAATGAAACAATTAACTACTTTAACTAATATTAATATGACAAATGAAACAATTAACTACTTTAACTAATATTAATATGACAAATGAAACAATTAAGTAATTTAATAGATAAACGAGAAGTCTAACAATTAACTACTTTTATAAAATGTCTGAATGTGTATAAGTCTATATCAATGAGTATAAGTATATATAGTATATATAATGTGTAAATATATTATAAGTAATATATAATATAATGTATAACTATATATAGTATATATAATATAATGTGTAAAGAATTATAATATGAATGTGTATAAGTATATATTTATAAGTAGATAATTAATATATAAGTAGATATAATAATTATATAAATTATATATATGTAGAAAGAATTTGGAGAAGATGAAGAATGAAGATGATTGAATATGAGAGATTGAGAGAATAGAGAATTTAGAGAGTAGAAAAAGTTGTAGAAGAAGATGTGTAAAAAATGTATAGAAAATAGGAGTATAAATAGGTTTTTTTTTTGTATACCCCCACCCTCACCCCACCCACCCTAACCCCCCAGACCCCAGAGAAGGTGATCTAGCCGTCGCTACAACCATTCCCTGAAGGACTGAACCTTCTTCTCCTTGAGTCTTGATGGCGCCAGCGATGAATGTATTGGTGGCAACGCCGGATCTTGTGGCGGTGAGGTTTCATTCTGGCAACGAACTGCTTGTGGAGGAGAAGAGAAATATGGAGGAAAAGAGATGGAAAGAAGAGGATTGCAGAAATTGAGGGATGAGGGTATAAGAAGAGGATGTGAATTTGAAAGGTGTCGATCATTTTAAAATGAAGGGTGAAGATTGATTTGTACAACTATTAGGTAGTATAAGGATTTGTAGGGAAAGTATACGAAGTCATATACTCCCTCCGGTCCTAAATGAAATTCATACTTGCTATTCATTAGTCAACTTAAATCACTCTTAATGTTTTATTTTATATATCAAATTTAAATTCTCTTGATCAGACTTTGTAGCGGTTTTAATGTAGTTTCTAAATATGTAAATTTTATTTGCTAAAAATAATCCGAGCGTGAACAGGGATCGAATTGTTTTATCGTCGTAAACCGTGAGTGAATTTCTTTTGGGACCGGAGGGAGTACTATCGTATAATTTGCATATGGGGAAAAGGGTTAAATAGGCTCTGGAACTAATTTAAAAAATCCAAATCACTCTTAATATATGAGGCTCTGTCCGGTCATCGTCATTTAAGGTGGTTCCCGATGGAAATTTTTGATGAATTTTTTAAAACATTTTCTTCATTAAATTTATTTTACTCATGACAAATTTCAGATAAAAATTAAACCTAAAAGGAATCCAAACCTATGAAAACCAGATTTATAATCGAATTGACCACCCCTAATTTGCACCTGCTATGAAATGATCAATTGAATAAATCAATTTATACTACGAGTAGTAAAAAGTACATTAAATTGGTGCATCATATGCTTACGAGTAGACGCTTCTCCGATTTCGCACTGAATTGTTGGGAAAGATGGCGACGCCCAATAGCCCAAATAACGAGATGGAATTTCACGACGCCGCTGATGAATTCCCGTTTGACGATTGCCGCGACGTGTTTTCGGATACAGATACGGACCCTGACGGTTCAGTAACATACCCGGATCCTAAACTGGACAATGAGAATCAAAAGTCCCATTCGCCGGAGACCACTCTACGGTTGCGGCAATCTCTACAGCGCTGTACGTCCCTCTTCGACTCTCCGGACCCTAGCTCGTTGGGAAGTGTGGAGAATGTTTCGAATTTGAGAGAAACAAGCTTAGAATGTTCAAATGAAATGAAAGAAAATGGGAATGAGGAGAATTTGGAGTCGCGTCAAATGAACGGAAATGAAAAGCTGGAAAGTTATAATGCCCTTGAACTCAGTTCAAGCTCGGGGACAGTAGAAAGTGGCTTGGGCAACGAGTGGAACCCGAATTCCTTCATTGTGGATAGACAAACAAGAGTTGATTTACACACAAGGCAAACTGACAATTCGAGTTTTGTGGTACTTTGTTCTGATTTAATAATAAAGGCTATAACAGTCCAAATTAATTTTCTTTTAATTGTTTTGATCTTCACAACTAAGCTCTTCTTGTATCCCATAAGAGCAATTTACTCCACCTATATGCTTGTGATGGATCCTTTTCGTGTTGTAAGGTCTTTGAAATCGTATATACTGAAAAAGTGTGCTAGACATTTCAGTTATGTGTGTGGGAATGCTTTGAATTTGGTGTCGGAATGGTTTAAAGAACAAAGATCATTTTGGAGGTTGGGGATGAGATGTGGATGGGGGATCTTGTGGTCAATATATGTAGCTGTTATTTTGGTAGGAATGTTGGTGTTGGCTTTTGTAATGGCTGGTTTGTTGGTAAGTTATTTTGTGGAAGAACCGGTGAAGATGGTGGAGGATTTGAATTTTGATTATACACAGAAAAGCCCCGTAGCATTTGTGCCACTCACAGGATGCCATGTGGATGGTAGCATGGTTGATGGGATGCATTATATCCCTCCTAATCATATGGTTCAGGCCACTGTTTCATTGACACTTCCTGAGTCAGATTACAACAGAAACCTAGGAGTTTTTCAGGTATGCTTTTCTCAGACCAGAAAATATGTTCGCAGGCGTTTTGGATGGATGTTTTGGAGGGGAATAAAAGAATAAAAGGTGATTGAAATGTTTAAGATCACATTTATTACGTTAATCTTTTGATTTCTATGAAGTAGACACACACTCACACACATATTTAGGTACATAGTAATCCCTTGAGAGCTTTCCCCTCCAGACCTCTCCATCCAGAATTTCAGAGGTCATATGCTTTAAGTCGCTTCTCCCTCTTTCGTGATCACGTTTATCATCCTGGATTGTGCTTATTAATGCATATAAAAAGTTAAATCTTTTTAAAAAGAATCTCTAACATAAATAAAAACAAGTTCGTATTTAACACACACATTGCCAGGTAGTTTGATCGTAAAAAGTGCTCTGTTGGTTACTAATTAATCCTAGGTAGCACGGAAAAGCGAAACAGAAAACGTGAAACGGCTAATCGAGATCTGATAAATGGGATTTCAAAACATATAGGATACAAAATGTGGGGGAAATGCGTAAATATAAATCATATAAAGATATATTTATAAATATTTTTCATATATGTGGCCAGTGCACATATCTTTCATTTACAAATATGCAGATATTTTTTTACATAACTTTGTCCGGTAACCGATAATAAATATAGTCTACATGTTCAAGTTTAAGGAATATGATGGAATAAAGCAAAATGGCTCACTAAACTGTTTGCGCTTCTTTGTTATGAAGCACCGGTCAGTCCATACAATTTTGACACGGTCTTCACTATGGTCATCCGGAAACAGTCTCTCTACACTTTAGTACAGGGGTAAGGCTGCGTACATCCGACCCCCCCTTAACCTAGTGTAGGTGGGAGCCCTTGCGGCACTAGGGACTAGGGTAATGACGATGAATGAATGATGAATGGATGTTCAAGTTTTAGAAATTTTTACATACACATACTAGTACATAATTAAACATCAATGCAATTCATTTGCAGGCTTGCAGCAATGTATTGCATTATGAAATATCCCAAAGTTGTTGAAAAAAAATCTCATAAAAATCCACTAATAAGTTTGAAAAAGACAATACTTTCCATTAAGAGTTCCCGTCAAAAACAAAACCGAAGCTGCCGAAATGTTAACTATTTAGGGAAAAGGGTTTCCCAATTCTTCTGAATTATGCAAATATCCCCAAAACAGTAATTTGAAGTTTCCAAAACGGGAAATGTGAGCCATAGAAATTCGTGTGCTTCTTAAATTAAGCCTGGTGCTATGATCATTAAGGTGCTAGAAGTTCACTAATATTAACTGTTACTTAAATTCTGAAGCGTAAGTGTGTTTCTTTTTCAACTGACACTGCTAAAAATCGGCAAAAAGAAATTGCTTCAAGAAGTACTACAAAATCACATTGCTTCTGGAACGATTTTGTGGAGTTGTATGATGTCTGGTACGTGGTAACTAGATAAATGGAAAGCATACAATGTTCTGAAAGGGCCAAGTGCTAAGCAGGCGGCAAACTAGAGCCTAGTTCGTAGGTGTGAATATGGGATCTGGGCGGCGGTTGGCCCTAATGATGGATTTAGAGGAGCGGGGGAGACTGCGACTTTCGGATTTTAAAAAATCATTACGCATATAATACTTTCATTAGTTCTTCATAGGAAATCCCAAAAGAACAAAAGGCGCCATAGCATGAGGACTAGGTCGCATTCCAAACGATTTCTTTGGGCCTATATTTTTTATCTTCTCTTTATCCTTTCCCTTTCTGTACCGCTGTGTTTCTGTTTCCTTTCTGTATGTTTTTTATTTTTTCGCTTTGTACCCTTACCTTTTATGAAATAAAATTCTCTTTAAAAAAAGGTGTTTTTAAATAAATCTACTAGACATGCTAAAAGGTGGCCTTTAAAAAATTAGGCCCAAGGGAGTTGTTTGAACTGCGACCTAGTCCCTCATGCTATGACGCCTTTTGTTTTTCTGGGACAGCATAGAAGAGTTAAAAGGTGTTCCTTAAAAAGGCAGTCTTTTATTCTAGGGAAAGAATAAGCTATACATCTCCTGGGCCCCAAAACAGTGTTCGGATTTCAGGCCTCCATACTTTTTGAGCTGTTGAAGAAATTTAATTTTATAAAAGGTTCTTAACTAATGGATCCAAAACAAATGGGCTCTTAGTTTTTGGAGGATTGGGCCATCGCCCACCCTATCCCCTCCTACCACTGGGACTAGATGGGGTTAGGCAGAGCATAGGCGGGATGGCGAAGGGCCAATTAACTAGTAAATGGTTCCTTTTATTTGTTTATTCATGAAATAATTGCATATTTATGACTAAAATAAAGATTGTTTACAAACATGTGATTGGTGACTTGAGTAGTAATGAAATCATAGTAACTTATGTTCAATTTTTAAACTAAGTTACCATGACACTACATTGTAGTAACTATTAATCATATTTGTGTAAATAAGTTTTTTTTAGTAATATTTTTGAGAAAAACCCTTTATTTATTTATTGTTTAAGTTAATTACTAACTAATTAATGAATTTATTTGTTTGGGTGTTATTTATTTATTTAGTTATTTACTTATCGTTTCATGTATATGTATGTATGTTTTAAGGTAAGGGTTGATTTTCTAACGTTGAATGGCATGGTACGAGCAAGCTCTAGGAGACCGTGTATACTTCCCTTCAAAAGCCAACCTATACGCCTTCTCACTACTTTCTTCAAGATAGCCTCTCTCATCACAGGCTACACAGCAGAATCTCAAGATTTGGCCGTAGAGTTCAAAGGTTTCATTGAAGGTGATGTGCCGACTGCCTGTGTGAGAGTAGTGATAGAGCAAAGAGCTGAATTTCACCCTGGGGGAGGTGTTCCTCAGCTGTACGCTGCATCTCTGGTTCTTGAGTCTCAACTTCCTCTGCTTAAAAGGGTGATTTGGTATTGGAAGTCGACTCTCTTTGTATGGCTTAGTATGTCGTTATTTTTGGTGGAACTGGTGTCTGCTCTACTCTGCTGCAAACCTCTGATCATCCCGAAGATACACTTGATGGGCAGTCCCTCACATCGATCTTAGCAGATCACACCCTTCATTCCCTGTACAGTAACTTGTTATCAGGTTTGTGTTTGTTTTTCATACGACCACGGAAAGAGTCTCTTGTACTTGAAGCCCTATTTGGAATGTGAATTTTTCTAGCCGAGCAAGTTACAGATTATGAGTAAATTGCTGCTTTTATATTTTAGGGGAAATAGCTCCAAATAGGACCAAATTGTTGCTGAAATTCCCAAATAGGAGTAAGTATAATTTTATTCCCTAAATAGGACTATTCTTCCAATTTTACCCCTCCAATTCATTTCAACCCTTCGGCCCCTCATATCATTCGTCGCGCTCATCACTCTGTCGCATCTTTGTGCATAGCAGAGCTTCAACGGCAGGGGAGCGGTGAGCGTCGACTAGAATCACCGCCGAGCAGAGAGCACCGGCTAGAATCACCGCCGAGCAGCGGCAGCGAGTGCCAGAGAGCAGTGGCAGTGATAGTCAGGTCTCTCTTTCTCGCACTCCTCCGATTTTCAATTTTTTCCATTCGAATCTGGTGCGGTTGCTGTTGGTCCTGGGTCTTCTTCTCTCTTCTTTGGATCCATGTTGTCTGTTTGTGTGTTTCTTTTGTTTTATATATAAGAATTTGTATGAACTCTTACTGTAGTTTTCTCTTCTTCTTCCTCATGTTTCAGTTTTGAAAATTGCTATGTTTGTCAATAATGGTGAAATAAAACTGACGTGGTTTACTTGTGTTGCCACAATTGCCAATTTTTTTTAAAATGCCATAATGCCATAAAAATGGCATTTTAACCTTTAAAAATTTCATATTTTTCTTAGAAAATGCCATTAAGATGGCATTCTCAAATCTCAATTCATGTTGGCATTTTCATAAAAAGGTTGGCATCAGGGGTGGCGTCCATTAGATCTGCCGTAGTGGCGGCCGGATATGTGGTGGAGGCTGTTGGATCGGAAGTGGCAGCGGTGGATCTGCAGGGGTGGCAGGCGGAGGTCAGATCTGGCCCGGTCTAGGGAGGCGGAGGCCAGATCTACGGCAGAGGCAATCAAATCAGCAGCGGCGGCTAGTTTTGAGGTTGCGGCGGCGAGCGGCCGGAGGTGGCCGGTCCGGCAGTCTGTCGGCGGCAATTTATTTTGTTAAGCTTCGGGGTATTTCTGTCAACCTACAAATAATAACTCCCATTAAGAATTTAATTACTCCCATTTAGGTAAATCTCCCTATATTTTATTCAGGTGACTGTTCCACCTAATTGTAATAATAATTCAATAGCTCCGAGATTTTCAATGTTACACACACTTGACAATGGCAATTTTTTTGGAAAAACAAATTTATTTATTAATGACAAGAATAACAAGAACCAAAGCAACTATATATATCATAAGGTGAGATGAGACCTTGAAGTCTTGAACTGATTATCTGAATGAGCCCATGAAATATAACAGTCAGTTCATACTCCATTACTCCTCATGCAGACTCGGCTAATAGTAGGGGTGAGCATCGGGCGGGTTCGGGTCGGGCGGGTGGGTGAACCCAATACCCTTTCGGGTTTCGGATGTGTAATATGGATATCCTATCCTATGTTTTTTTACTTAGATATTTTCGGGTTTTATTGTATTTCGGGTAGGGCGGGTTCGGATCGGGTATCGGGTTTAGTCGGTTTCAAGTTTCAACTAAAATAATTTGAAATTGCAAAATAATTTGTAATTTCAACACCAGTAAATCTAAAATATTACAATTGCAAAACATAATTTGATTCCCATACGGCCATAAATAATGTGAATATTACAAAGTAAAGAGTAAGGGGGTCAAAATTGTAACAAAGAGTTTTAGCATATTACAAAATACAGATTACTGAATTACACAGTTCATTAATCATTAACATACAAAGTTCCAACTAGTCAAGTACACAAAAATGCAAAAATGCTTGAAGACTTTGAAGTTCCACAACTATCTTCCACAGTTTGAAGTTTCCACCAGCATAAGAAAGTTAATGAACACATGGAAAGCAATAGACATGTAGTATAGTAGTACAATATGTCAATAACAACTTAACAAGGATAAGTTAATGAAACAAATCAGAGAAATCATTGATTCACTGACTCAGAATGCTTGTTATCCTTCACAAGGAATATAGGGGCAACTGCTACAATTTCAGTTAAAACTTACATGTTATGAACTGAAAGAGCTATACCAACCTTAAACCATACATTCAGTAATGTGTGGAAGCTTCATCATAGCCTATGAAAATTAATAGAAATGATAGAGTAAAGGATTAATGGGATTATGAGATACTTACACAAAACCTGCAAATCAGAGCAAGGTACAAGGGTCCAGGGATAGTTGGCACTTGGCAGCATGTGCATGCTTTCCAGAATGACAGAATCATGCTCATTCAAATGTAACAAGCGCATAATAGTGTAATACATTATACTCATATTGGCAGCAGGTTCAACACCAAATCATATAGCAATGTACTCATGTTTCATACACATTCAAATGGAAAAACAAGCATATAATGGCACAAATCAGACATTTCATAGAGCTCGGAATGCTTATTATCATTCACAAGGGAAATAAGGGGCATCTGTTATAGCCTACCATTTCAGTTACAACTTACAAGTTACCATTCATGAACTAAAAGAGCAATATCAACCCTAAACCCTATATGCAGTACCAGTAATGAGTGGAAGCTTCATCATAGCCAATGCCAAATCATAGAGTCATGTATTCATGTTCATACTCATTCAAATGAAAAAACAAGCACATAATGAAACAAACCAGGCATTTCATAGTGAAAAAACAAGCACATAATGAAGCACCCCAGGCTACTAATTTTTTCTTGAAAAAACCAACAGCTGTATCATTACTACTAGCATTATCAACAGTCACAGTAAAAATACTTTTCAGACCCCAATCAAGTAAGCAATTCTCTAGGGCTTTAGCAAGGTACTCCCCTTTGTGAGAGGTGACAGGGACAAAGGAAATTATTTTTTTCTGGAGCTTCCACTGATGATCTATGAAATGAGCAGTAATGCACATGTAATTTATCCTCTGAACAGAGGTCCATGTATCAGTAGTTATACTAACTCTCTGAGTTTGTTCCCTAAAATTCCTTTTTAGAGTCATTTTTTCATCAAGGTATATTTGAAAAATGTCTCTAGCAATTGTCCATCTAGAAGGGATTTGAAACCTAGGACAGGCTGCAACAACAAAATTCCTAAAACCTTGTCTGTCTACAAATCTAAAAGGAAGCTCATCAATGATTAGCATTTCACCTAGAGCTCTCCTAATAGCTTGTTGATCAAATACCCAAGTTCCCATGACCCCAGTCTTTCCAGATGGTTCACCTGTCTGTGGAGGTACAGACTGGAAGGTTAATAGGGCTTGTCTAGTGTCTTTAGCATGGGGGTTTTTCATGCAATTAAGCATGTGATTTCTGATGGAGGAACTTCCATGTTTCTTAGAGTGACAACAGTATATTTTTGCACAATATATGCACCTCCCCTTAATAACCACACCCTTTTCATCCTTAATTTCATCAAAGTGATCCCAAATCTTAGATCTTTTGTCAACCACTTTTCTCTTTTGTCCAGAAACAGCAGGTGGTGCAGTCTGCTCATTGGTAATGTTAGTCCCAGGAATTTGACTTTCCACCACTGTTTCTTGACTCAGAGGAGGTTGAGATCCAGATGTAGAAAAGGTCACACATTCTTCAGGGTCCATCTAATGTAAGCAAGTAAGCAACACATGATATATTGATATGTGTATACTAAGCTTCCACATTGTTAATACTTAATACCTCACAGATAAGGCAAGTACGCAACACATGAATAAGAGTTGTACATATGCAGTCAGTAAGAGCTTCCACATAGTTCATATCTCACAAATAATAACCATAATATGTAAGTCTGGAACAATCAGCAAGCTGATTTACAGAAGGATAAAAGCACTTTGCTTTTTCACTTCTCTACAGACTCTGAAGAACCCAGTTCACTCTTTGTACTCGTTTGAGTACTAGAGTACAAAAAGGGTTGTTCAAATTAATCAGAAGGCAATTATGTAAGCAACACATGATATATTGATAGGTGTATATTAAACTTCCACATAGTTTATGTACATGACAACCTGTATAGGTGTATAGGTGCATATAAATACATCACTGCCACATCTCCACACTAGCCAGTACTCAGTAGGCAAGTAGGCAACACATGAATAAGAGTTGTACATAAGGAGTCAGTAAGAGCTTCCACACTTCATTATATAATATATAGCTTCCACACTTCATTCATATTTTTAATAAACAGATTTGAAATTCTGAATGCATTATAAGAGTTGTACATATGCAGTCAGTAAGACAGTAACTCAATCAGGACATCAGGTGTATATATACTAATATAGATCAACAATTAACAGGGACAACTGGACAAGCAAACATTCGAACAGATCTGTACATGACTGAACTCAGAAATCAAGTGTGAACTCAACAGTCATTCAGTCAACACGCAAGTTTCAGAGATATATACGAACATCACAAGTTCACAACTGAAAACTCAGAACATGCATGCATCATGAAGGACTAATCATACCATTGTACAAACATTTTAAAGTATTTTATACCTCAAAGGCTCGAAGAAGAATGATTGGGAATCAGTCTCAAATCTCAAGTCTCAACTACTCACGCTGGGCTAGAAGACTATCAAGGCTTCCACACTTACACTAGGTTGAGGACTACAGCCCTACAACGATGCCAACGGCGGCCGATGAATTGAGAAGTCAGAGTCTCTCACTCCTCTGAGGCTCTGAGTCGTAGAGAGTGTATGTTAGGGTTAGGGTTAGCCGCTTAGAGAGTTAGAGAATAGAGATAGAGTGTAACTTAGGGTTATGTGGGGGAAGCCGGGAAGGGATAACCGGATAAGGGTAATATGGTCTTATGGGTTATGGGCTTGGGGGAAATGGGCTTAGCCTAGGTCGGGTTTTCGGGCGGGTCGGGTAGGGATTAGGAGAACCCTACCCGCTGGGTCTCGGGCCAAGCAAATCGGGCTGACGGGTCGGTTTCAAGGATTCGGGTCGGGTCAACCGACCCATTCTTAAAAATTCGGAGTAATTCGGTCGGGTTTTTCGGGTAGGGTCGGTTTTGCTCAGCCCTAGCTAATAGTATCGCTGCTCCCACTACTAAATGTGTACAATATGATGAAAATTCCAAAATTGTAGCCCAGTTTTAGAGTTATTTTATCAAACATTTTTGTTTCTAATATTCTATAAAAAGTTAGTAATATAAAAACGTAACTCTAAAAATCTATGTTGTGTTTGTAAGGTGAATAACATTATGTTCATTATTGTTGTATGAAATCTAATATGGAAGCTTTTTTTTAACTCCAGGGGGTCTGGGGAGGGGGAGGGGGGCCTGGAGTAATCAGAGCTTAAGCTCACTCCATTGAGTTTCAAACCCATGTGTGTCTAGTGGGTTTCGAACTCGAGACTTCTCACTACACACGGTAACCTCACAACCAGCTGAGCTGGAATGCTTAATTTTATGGAAGCATGTCAATGAAATTGAATTAATTTTATTGTCGGGTTGATGCACTATGCAATTCAGTACTTTAAAATTAATTCAGCAAATGGAATGCTAATTCAATGACACAACTTTCTAGCAAATTTAAAATAAGACGAATTTTATTATTCTCTTTAGGTTAAATCAACTTCACCTATCAACTGTTTCATATTTGTCACAATAATGTTATTTTACTAGTTGTTTAGGATCCTAGAATGCAAGCTTAATTATATGGAAAGGAAAATTCATCAAAGTCATCCACTATCAATCTATGTGGCACTGATACGGGAATGCGGAAACGGGTACAAGGATACGACAAAAAAAGATACGGATACGGTGGTATATTATAAATATTAAAAGTTATTGGAGTGTGCTTATAAATATTAAAAAATATGAGGGTGTATTTATAAATATTAATAATTATAATATTTTTTGAAGATATATACATATAGTATTAAACTCTGCACATCCATGGCAGCGGAACATTTCACATTATCAAGATAATTAGAAATAAATTCATATTTGATCTCATTTATACTAGTGCATCTCGAAATATAAATATAGTTAATAAGTCACTAATTTGAAATGAGAAACAAGTCAAATTACTTAAAGTTCTAATAAAAGATTCTTAATGACGATAGAAAACAATATTCTAATAAAAACTAAAAGTTCTAATAAATATTTTATAAGACTTTTATTATTTAATTTTTGGGTATTTTTTATAAAAAGTGGATACGTGTATCCGAATTTTTAAAATAATTACAAAAAAAAGTTAGAAACTTTTTAAAAAATTGCATATGCGACTCAGAAACGTACGGTACGGATATCCTAGAGTATCTGGTACAAAGACGTTTTAGATACTTGGTAAGGTACCATAATCAAGTATTTGTGCTACATAGCTATCGATTCTTGGTTGAAACTTACTTTGTTTAGTTAAGGTTTGTGTCCTCTTTTCATTTATACTAAAACATAAGCCCTAAAGCTTTGGAAGTCCGAAGTCGTAGAAGTTTTGATAAGGTTATGTATATAGATTTAAAGTAACGCACCCTCTATTTTAAAGTAATTGACAAAATAGGTTTCTATCGTAATTTAAAATGATGTTTGTATGAGTATTGTAAATTTCATAAAAAGTATAAAAAAAATGAGTGAATTCTCCAACTAGGAGTAAAAGATGGCTAAACGTGTTTTAAATTCCCAAAATAAGAGAAATTATGCGTGTTTAGAATAAAATACCTCTACAGGGTTTTGGAGTGCCCAATTGCCCATCCTACTACCACCACCTACCACCTGCCACCAACCGTTGAAGCTCCGCCGGCAGTCGTCGAACCCCCCCTCCCCCGCTAGTCACCGGAGCTCCACTCCAACCTAACTCCGGAATTCCATCATCATCATTTGGCTGCCGCAAGTCTGTCATTATCATCAAACTGATCTGCCACCAATTAATTAATTACATTAGGGATAACAAGGTAATGTTTAGTCCTATTTAAAGAATAAAAAACATTCACTCTTATTTGTGAAAATTGTGTTTAGGTTTAGTCCTATTTAGTACATCTTCTCAACTTTTTTGGTATTGTAGAAATATTGTCTACTTTATTAAAGTGTACAATACTTATTTTTGGGTTAGATTCTTTTTCAAAAGAAGACGAAGAAATGACATGATTAATTTGAAACAACTCAAAAAAGAATGTGAAATAATTATTTTAAAACAGAGAGAGTAATAACTACGCCAAAAGTTTGATTTGTAATTTTTGTAAATATTCCTAAAATGAAAGCAATAACCTTAAAACTATTATACTAATGTGAGTTTCATATTAGCCATTATGGTGATGGATAAGGAGGAGTTACGTTTGAGTTCTCATACTTTTGGGATGATACATAGAACGGAAGAAATAAGTGAATGAACAACATAAGCTACAATGTGATGACACATAGAATGGAAGAAAATATTATGAATCCTTCCAGATCGCTAACCTCGCAATAACGTAACATAGTTTAATCTAACAACTTCGTTCAACTTCCTACTCCAAAGAAAACATAAAAATTACAAATAAAAATCTGACTTCACTATCCACCGGAAAAAGGAAGAATTGATTTGATCATCAATCAACAACGAAAACTTAATCAAACAGAAATTAGTTGAATTATCGGATTGACCAGCCTCCGATAAAGAGATACAGTTGAGCGCTAACTTTTTCTCAAAGTAAGGCGGTGGTTTAGGAGAAAATGCGAGTAATTGAAGCCTAAGAAGAACTAGGTTAAATAAGCCTGACCGATCATGAATAATGAAAATCTTTGATTCGTTATCGCGCAAAGAATCTCACCGTCATCAAAACTCTTGCTAATTTGAGAGGAGAAGGTTGGGAGATTGTATCGTCCAAGACCTCACCGTCTAGGCTTCCCATGAACTTTTAACTAACTAGATTCTCACCCGTGTGATGCACGGATGAAAATTTACCAAAACACAATTATCATGTTTGTTATAATTTACACTATCATTAAAGTATCATAATATAAAAATGCATAAACAATTGAATGACGAATAAAGTCGAAATATAATAAGTATTCACAGTTTCAGAGAGATTAACACTGCAATTGTTAATTTAGAATAGTAATACACGAAGAATTACATATAGGGAGTATAATACATACTCTCTCTGTCCCAAATTACTTAGCAATGTTGACTGGCACAAGGAATAAGGAAATAAAATATGTGTGGTTGACTGGACAGATTTGTCCTTGAATTAAAATGACAGAAAAGAGAAAAAATGAAAAGGACAATAATTCATTCCCAGGGATACAATAGCATTACTTCCACAAAAAGTACATTGAGTGGACATCTTACAAAAGTTAACCTACTTGCAGCAACTTTACACAAAAGTTTCTAGGAGGGAAAACACAAACACATCCACACGAGTACTAAAAATTCTCCAAAAATTACACTGCCGCTAATTTTTTTGGAGGGAACTGAATTTTTTATTTTTTCCTTCCTTCACTGCAACCATAAATACAACCTTCTCTCACACAATCAATTAATGCATCTACACCATTACTAATCCTTCATATCCACTTAAATTCACTTTAATGGACCTGAATCTTCCCATCTCTACAATTATGGAGCTGCAATTTTCTGCATTCACCGAAGGTACAGAATCAAGTTCCACCTTCTTATCTCCTGCAATACAACATACACAAGTGAGAAGAGAAGGAAAAGGCAGAAAAATGTGGAGTTAAGTGAAGTGGACAGAAATAGGGCAGTGGAGATCCTTTTAGCAAAGTCAGTGAATGGAGCACTTAAAGGTGGAATAATTGGAGCGGTAACCACTGAGTTCAATGTTTCAAGACGTACAATGGCTACATTATGGCAAAAAGTGCAGAGGCAATTGAAAGCTGGACAGGATATTAACTTCATGTCTAAAAGGAGATGGAATGTTGGTAGAAAAAGAATTCAACTTGACCTGCAAAAGATAAAAGTCATTCCTATTTACAGAAGAAACACACCAAGATCTTTGGCAGTAGAGCTCAATTCATCAAAATCTACCATCCATAGGTGTGTGAAGAGGAATGCTATAAAAAGACACTCAAATGCAGTGAAGCCTCTATTGACAGACAAATGTAAGAGGTTAAGAATGCAATTCTGTTTGAGTCATTTAGTTCCTAATTCAGTTTTATCATCGAACCTGAAATTCCATGATTTTTATGAGTGTGTGCATATAGATGAAAAATGGTTCAGCTTAACTAAGGAAAGTGAACATGTCTATATGCACGTCGATGAAATCAACCCCTATAGAGCAGTGCAAAGTAAACGTTTTATTCCTAAAGTTATGTTCTTAGCTGTGGTTGGGGGGTCTACAGTAGCAGACAATGGGGAGGTTCTATGGGATGGAAAGATTGGGATTTTTCCTTTCACTTTTCAGGACACGGCAAAAAGAAACAACAAAAATAGGGAAAGGGGGACATTGCTTACTAAGCCAATCACAAGTATCACAAGAGAGGTAGTTAAACAATTCATGATTGAATGGGCACTGCCGGTAATCAAACAGAAATGGCCCGAAGGAAGAAGCAAACACATAATAATTCAGCAGGACAATGCCAAACCTCATATTGACTGTGAGGACAGTCAATTTGTGGCAGCTGCAAGAGAGGGAGATTGGGATATCCACTTGAACTGTCAGCCACCTAATAGCCCTGATCTTAATGTCTTAGATCTAGGGTGGTTTAGGGCTATTGATTCATTAAAACATAAAAAAGGTTCACAAAATATTGATGACTTGGGCCTAAAAAAGCTTGATCCTAAAAGTTTAAATCATGTGTGGCTTACATTGCAATATGTGATGGTTGAAGTGCTAAAATGTTTGGGCCACAACAAGTATAAGTTGCCTCATGTGGGAAAAGCAAGGTTGGAAAGTTTAGGCATCCTCCCTAAAGTTGTTTCTATCGACCCTACTCTTGTTCAAGAATCACTAGCATATTTACAAACATCACTTTGAGACAACATGTTGAAGTTCATAGATGAATATTCCACTAATATTCAGATATGAACTTGGACAGTTAAAAAGAGATGCTCACTATTGCTTTTTTTGTTAAAGGGGGGCTTCAATACTACTTTTTTGGTTATAAAGAGGTCTCAATATTGCTTTTTTGGTTAAAAGGGTATTTGACTACTGTTTTTTTGTTTTAAGCAGTGATATTCCCACCTCATAGGATGATTTTTGTTGAAGGAAGTGCTGAAGTCATGTAAATTTTGTTTTATATAGTCATCCTACACTTTAGTGTTTGTTCAAGGGAGGCTGCACTTTTGTAATACTCGATATTCTTAAAGCTACTGTAAGCAACTCATCATTGTCAAGGGAAGTGTTGTTTTACAAGTGGACATGTTACTTATTGTGGTCTTTTCATTATTTGAATTGTTCAAAAATTAAAGATCTCAATTTGCTTCAACTTAAATTCTGACAGAAGTTTCTCCCATATTCTATTGTTAATTTGCTCCTTTCTCAATTATTGTTAAGCTCCTATTGTTCCTAGACTTGTACATGGATTAGACACCAGTGTAGTTATTTTTTCAATTTTTGAGTTTTGACTTCACTTAATTTGAATCATTTTCAGAGAACACAAACAATTAGGAGTAAAATCATTTTCAGAGCACACAGAACAAACAAATGTACTCTGTACATGACAAAATGAAAAACAGAGGGCAGAGCAAACAAAGAAGGAAACCACGAAAAACAAAGAATAAAACAAAATCAAGGATAATTGAACTACATAAATTTTCATACACATACCTAAATGCAAACTAAAGCTTTCGATCTTTATTTTTGTACTCCCAGAAATAGTTAGTAGCTTCAATTGGAAGTTCCTCATGCTCTGGAATTCCTTCTTCTACGACATCCGAAACAATTCTTTCGCTTCTTCTTCGGTCAGATCTAAAATGGTGTAAATAGCTTCATCCATATCGTTAAAAAATGGTTGGATATCATCTTTAGCCGCTGAACCTCTAATGACCATAGAGAAGAACACATCTTGATAACTGTAGCGGTAGGGTTTTCTAAAAACGGAGAGAGACGGTAGGGAAGAGAGAGATAGTACAATACAGAATACACATGGTAGGTAATTTATTGTCGAACAGTAATTCATTAATTGCGCTAGATTTTTTAGAAGGGTAGTTTAGTCTTTGCATTTGTTTTTAATTCCAAAAAGGGAAAGTGGCTAAGTATTTTGGGACGGCTAAATAAGGAAAGATGGCTAAGTAAAATGGGACGGAAGGAGTATCAGACAAACTTTTAATGAGTTTCTTGGTAGTTATTACTTATTAGTCACCAAGAAATTTTCTACAACTTTCACACCATATTTCTTAATCTTGGCTTTAATGGTATCAGCCATGTCCTTTTAATCGTTGCATGGGTTCGATTTACCTGCACAAAATCATCCATTGTTAACTTGTTTGAAGAGATATTATTGTTTACTACTGCTTTGAGCCGTCGAGGAAAGCTTTGGTATTATAAATTGAAAATATTTGTAGTAAACCAAGTGTAGATAACAAATAGAAGATTTAGATCTATTTTAAATCCTTTGATAATCAATGTACTTGCAAGGGCTATTGTGGTTGGCTGAAATTATATGTGTTCATAATAATGAGTACATTGTGTTTTATATGAATTGAAGTCAGGAACCCATGCGTAGTGGTTAGTAAAAAAGTTTCCAGAAACCAATTCAAATTACCTTCAAAAATAAATTTCACTTTTCTTGCTTAATAACATTCATCAATAAATATATGGCAATAAACATTTGTACTCTATTCAAATCTATGGTACTCCGTATTACAAATTTATACACCATTGTTGGAAAATCAACTATATGTTTTGTATAAAGTTTGAGCACCTTGTTTAGTGTGTTAGTCTCCTCAAATAAATTTCCAATTACCATCTTAAAGATTCAGGTTCTGGTTTACTAACCATCATAGTAATTCTTACAGAGTAATATGTATCCAGTTTTATACTCACTAAGAACACATTGTTTAAAACACCTTTTTGAAAATACTACGTATAAGTTAACTATCCAAAACTTTCATGTACGAAGTATTTCATACCTTATTCAGAACAACATCGAGTCTTTGTGCTCCCTAAAAATTGGTTGGTATCTCAAAAAATTTCATAAACTCCCTCGCAGATCCCATGTGACCTATGGTGTGGTGTTGCATTTGTAACTCAGTCCATATTTATAGTAGATAGGAATGACTTGTCCTTCAATTTTTGAATCTTTTATCCTATAGATAATACGGAGCACTGTGCAATAACGTTCAACACATAAATACTATGTGAATGAACAACTTGAACAGCTTGCATTAAATATAATTTTAATTGGATCCTCATAAGTGCTTTGTGTATTTTAAATTATGTATTTAACACCATAAGATTACATTTGTGAAAAAAACTTATGATCATGGTGCTAACATAACTTTTTATATAAAAATTGAGGTATGTATAGTACATATACACATTTAGGACATTTATCTCACACTCATTCAAAGTTTGGGATATTTAAATTATTTTTCATTTTAAAAAAGTCAGATATTTTTTTTTATTGTACTCCAATTTTTATAAATATATATACGGATTATCAAAATTTGTGACTTTTATAATCTTCTATATGACAGCTGTATTGCATATATAAAGTTAAAAAATATAAAGTTTCAACTGCTTAAGGTTTGTAGGTCCAAAATTGTTCTTAAGTTGATCCATATGCTAAAGTTAAGATTTCATGGTTAGTTTTTTTTACATCTTTCAGTTTGTTTTCAAAAATAGGTCAGAAGTAACAACAACAACAACAACATTAAACTCCAATTTTTTATATTAGAATGTTTGGCTTTTAAAATCATAATTATATACACAATAAAATTGGGAAAATGATGTATAATAATATTAAAAGTAATAAATTAATTAAAAATGTGCTAATGAATATGCTGAAATGCAGGGAAAAATTGAATTGATTTATTCATTGGTGGGGGATTTAAACCGGTCTATCGAATATCTATTTTTGTGTGTGTTTTACAACTATCAAAATATGATCTGATTTGATGTGATATTCTCTCCCTCTTCAACTTTGCAAACTTTTCAATTTTGATTGTCTCATTAATTTTGCCGCTTTCTTTTTTAAGTAAAGAATTTATGATTCCAGTGAATCCTTTCTCCTTTGCAAAAATTTCTATGTCAAACAAATTTGACCAAGTTTTAAGGGGGCATATTTAATTTTAGTAAGTCTTGGGGCTTACAAATGCCATTTTTAAAAGAAGAAAAAAAGGGAAAACCGTACTATATCACAAAAGTCAATTGGATCATTTACTATTTTTTTGAACAAAAACTTGCCTCTATTCATATCATAAGTTTCAGGATCATTACAGGAAAAACAAATATGACACCAACTAAACTCCAACAACTCCGACTGTAAACCCTATGATCAGACTTAAAGACGTTCACCCCTGAAAGAGCAACCATCTCTATTCCCATAGATCCAAACATACCCAATGACATAAAAGGAGACTAAATTCCCAAACAAACTGACAAACCTAACAACATAGACGGTAACAAGAAACCAAATGATGAAATAATAAAAACTAATAGGAGGAGGACGAAACAAGAAAAAAACTAAATAAGCAAAACAAGTGTCTTGAACCCTAGCACCTCGTTCAGGAGGAGGCCAGATCATCGCTATGATTATTGACACAAACAAGGCACAACTCCCGCCCATCGCTCGATTGATTCCCTGGCTCGCAACCTCCGTCTCTCTTGCAATTTCAGCCCCTCTGGATGCCTCTTTTTCGCCCTCCCTTGGCTCCCGCAACTCCTTATCCATCGGCCGCCATAGCACGCTTAGCGATGTTCCTACGAACAATTCGTTCTCTCCTAACCTAATCGTCGCTCCAAAGGACGACTAAATCTAAACGCCGCACACAAAACGGCAAAAACTGAAACACTTATTCAAGGGAGACGGCCGCAGGTAGAGGAGGGTTTAGGGTTTGATACCCCACTAATACGATGTGTTAATTCCATTTGGATCCTTTACTATTAAGGGGATGTTTGGAACAGATTCTGCTTCTGCTTCTTTTTTAAAGCAAAAGCAGAATCAGAATCGGTTTTCAGAAGTTGGTCACCCCCAACTTCTAAAAAAACTGATTCTAGGAGTATATTAGAGCACCTGAATCACTTCTGCACTTTTATCCAAACACTCTAATTTCTTCTTCTACTCCCTGAAGGAGCAGAAGTAATTTTAAGAATCAGATAAAAACACCCCTAAATCGCTCAATTAAATCGCCCAGCTATAAAAAAAACCCTCAATCGGGCATTTCAACGGGGAATCAACCCGTTAGGAGGTCAGGCCAATCCACGTGGCATATTTTACATTTTTCATTTATTTTCTATTTTTCTTTTCTTTCTTCTATTCCGTGAGTCTCTGGTTGTCTTCTTCCGACCAAGCCCCAAGTCTGCAACATCATTTCTTTTTCTTCATTCCACCCTATTCGTTCAAGAGAAGCTTGCCATATGCCATTCCTCATATTAGGATGAAGGAGGCTGTAAGCGATGGCGTGGAGGCAGGGGCTGCTGCGATGTCGCCGGAAAACGGAGGTATGGATGCTGCGAAATCGCCGGAGGTCTTGGGCCTTCTCTCGCCGGCGGTTGTTGAAGTTCTCCATCGGGTTTGTCCAGTTGGTTTATATATACATAATACTATTAAATACTGCCTCCGTCCTTTCTTCTTCGTCCAAGAAACCAACTCGACACATGACTCTCTCTCCCCTCATTTTTTCTGCAATCTCAGCCAACACATAACTGACAACACCGACCATTCCCTTTCTCTGTGGACGACGGACTGCCGATGGGTGGTGGCGGAAAATTACTGAGACAAACTCGCCGGTGAACTTGCGGATTCGATGGAGAACTTCAACTACCTCCGGTGGGAGAAGGCCCAAGACCTCCGGCGATTTCGCAGCACCCATACCTCCGTGCGTACACTTCCGTTGGCTCTGGCTGTCTTCTTCCGCCCGGGTACCAAACCACGTCCACACTTGTACACCCTATAAAAGGGTTTTTAATTTTTACCTTCTTTTCTTTTACCCTTTTCTTCCACTCGGCCACTCCCCTCCCTTCTCGTACATCACCCCTCTCCCTTCCTTTCTTTCTCTTCTATGCTCCCTGTCGAATTCCCCTCTGTCTTAATTCTCATCTCTTACTAAATACCCTGTATGTTTTAAACGCAACATAAATCATACGCTCAAGCACTGAGGTAATAAGAAAGCACCTGCGGAAACACAAGTGAGGACGAGAAGGAAGAACACTCGCTTGAAATCAGAGTGGACCGCCGCTCCTTGTAGTTGCATCTCCACCGTCCACTGCTGCTCCCACGCCACAATCACCTGATCTGATAACCATACGGCAACATTTCTCACGCCTCTCTTCATCCATATCAAGGTAGTAATTCTCTTAAGCTATATATTTAATAAATAATTTAAATTATTCTTAGTATATTGATCTTCCATTGTATATTGTATGCGTAGAGTCTGTTTCACTGGTTTTGATTGAATATCGAGCATGATTTTTTTTAGGTTAAAAGAAATCAATTTCAGGTTACCCACAAAATGTTTGATAAAATGTCTGAATGAAATTTTCTTTCAGTTGAAGTACCAATCTGAAATTATGATATATTCAATTGATATATTCACACAATGTCTGAATGAAATTTCGATTGAGTTTTCTTGCATTTCCCGTTTCCAAGAATGGAAGACAAATTGACAAAATGTTGATGAACTCACCTCTATGTACATGTTTCATAATAGGGAAGAGCCTTTTGAGCATAAAAGTGATATTTAATAGTTGAACAAAATTTTAAATATTAACATCACAAATTTATAAGGATATAGCAATGTAAATAAGCATTTAACATTACAACATATATTATATACATAGAGCCGAAAAAACAGAATCAATTGTAACCGTAAATGCACAAAAAATGGAATAAATACCTCATATGTACAAGGTTTTAGGAAAAGAAAGTTCCAGGAATTTCTATACCAATTGTAAATTTCTATACCAATTGATATCTCCAGGAACTGAGAGAGAAGAAAAGAGAAAGAATGAAGAGAAACGAAAGGGGAGAAAAGAGAAAGAAAAGGAAGGGACGGAAGGGATGAAAGGGGCGTAGGGGGAGATGGGAGAAAAAGGGGGTAAAATTAATTGTGAAATGGTAAATGTAAAAATAGTATTTATAGTGTGTATAAGTGCGTAAGAGTAGTGTGTACCCAAAGCATATTTGATTTCCAACTTAACTTATCGATACAACAGGGGAGCTCCACCGCTACTAGCTTTCACTAAGAAATTGGAGACTGAAATTCTTTAAAAATCCATAGACTTCTGTGATATAGAATTCCACAGGATTCTACAACAATCGAATGGAGTCTATGGATATCTATTATTATTCGTAGAATTTAATCTATGGTGAAGTCCTGACTCCTGAAGCAAGAAGCTTCCGAGTATAGGAGTGTTGTTTTGGACGGAGTCTTTGGAGATCGCTTAATTCCATCCCCCGTAGCTAGAAGGAAGAGCCAACACACAACTCTTTTCACATTTGCAGTAATCAAGCATTCAGAATATGGCAATTGACCGTCTGATTTTAGGTTAGTAAATTTTCATGCCCTCATCGATATTTGTCTACATCGTGTTTGACAGAATGAATATTATAGTGAAAATAATGACAGAGGCAAATACGTATTACAGGGGCAGGCCAAGAGGTGGGGAAGAGTTGCGTGGTGGTGACTATGAATGGAAAGAGGATAATGTTTGACTGTGGCATGCACATGGGCTTTTTGGATCGTCGCCGCTATCCCGATTTCTCTCTTATCTCTCATTCTGGTGATTTCACTAGTGCCCTATCTTGCATCATTATCACCCATTTGTATGGTTATTTGTCTTTACTATATTTCTCTATTTATACGCGATTTCAGATTTTCAGCTGTACATGCATTCTTGTAATATTGCAATATAGTGGGTGAATTAATTTCAACTATCCGTGCAGCCACTTGGATCATATAGGAGCTCTTCCATATTTCACTGAAGTTTGTGGGTATAATGGTCCCATATACATGACGGTAATATCCCTCCAACGTTGTATGCAAATACATAAATAATCATGCTGGGCTATTTGGTTGTAATGCACAATGGAATCATTCCGTCTCATTTCTTTGTGGGTAAATTGATGGCTCAACAGTACCCCACAAAAGCCCTGGGTCCGCTAATGCTTGAAGATTACCGGAAAGTAATGGTTGATAGGAGGGGAGAAGAAGAGCAATTTACTGCAGAACACATTGTGGAATGCATGAATAAAGGTACTGTCTTTTCTTATTTATGAATTTCAAGCACTTATCGTTCTTGTGACAAAGCTGTTCTATTGCAGAGCTTCACACTTCTATAATGATTTCATTCATGCAATCTGCGGATCTGTGTATCTGCTCAAGTTGAATTCCTGTGTTGAACAGTATGTTATTTAAGTAAAACTAAGCAATATCAAATACAAAGTGTTGCATGATCAAATTAATAAGTGGACTTCATAAAATAGTCATATAGCTACTGAAGTGTATTTGAAGCATCAAATACGCTTCTTATCCAATCTTTTTTTTTATCTGCACGACTGCACCCGTGACCCTGATATGGGGTACATGCACACATAGATTTTTACTGCATACTCAAATTTGTATGCAGTTATAGCAGTGGATCTGAAGCAGACTGTGCAGGTCGACGACAATCTACAGATTCGAGCATACTATGCGGGGCATGTAAGGAGTTAAACTTAACATGTTTATATATATTCTGTTGACTTCAAGGTTTTCCATTATCTACATCCTAGAAGTAAAGTTTCAGCAGTGGCTGCAGTGTTGGCTATCTAGAGAATTAAGGCATCTTACACTTCTTTATGCATCATTTCATTTCAAGCTGATCTACCTTGGATGTTATTTGAGTGAATTAGTGAAATATAATAGAAGTAAGGACTCATGCAGTCATGCACAAATATAAAGGGTATGCACACATTTTCTTTTTCTTCAATACCCTTTACAAAGCTATAAAGGATTGGTTTTGCTGATCAAAGTGAATCAGAATATTAAACTGCAAGTCTGCAACAAGGTAAATACTTCATGAGTATCCTTTTTGGGTTTGTGAGCCCACACCAAGGTTGTTATGGCATCGCCTAGGCGTCCTGGCGATGGATAAGGGTCGACCGGGAAGATCGACTCGTCTGGGGAAGATCAGGTGCCTCTGGCGTCGTCCAGGCATCGTGCTAGAGAGAGTTAAAAATCAGTAAATCCACTTTAAGAAGCCTAGCCCAATAAAAGATTTAGAAAGTAGAAGTTTAGAAACTAATCTAGAGTTTTAGAAAGTAAGTTAACTATAAATAAAGGGACCCACGTATTCTGATTTCTTAAACTCGAAACTCGATGGGCATCATCACATCTGAAACTCGAAATTCGAAGGACAATTGTCGACTCCTAAACTCAGAGCATCACTAGTCACTAACTCCTCTGCAGCAGTGTTGCATGCCTGCGTCGCAACTCGCAAGGTTGAAGACGACCTGCAGCACCTGCTCTCCTGCAGCAACTGCTCTTCCACTTTTATCAGTATATTCTAGTCTATAGGTTTTGGTTTTATGATTATTCACTTGTCAGACTTCTTCATAGACCTCTCATATGGATTAATATTACATATGTATGTAATATATAAGCAGTTTCGCACTACACAGTATACCCACTACACAGTTTAATTTTAATACTCCCTCCGTCCCAATTTGTAAGATACTTTACGGTTTACGATGCTTGACCGACGATAAAGCAAATTGATCCCTGTCAACACTCAATTAATTTAGTTTTAGAAAATAAAATCTACATATTCAGAAACTACATTAAAGCCGCTACAAAACCTGCAAAAAAATCAAATTTCATAAAATTTTGATATATAAAATAAAAGATTAAGAGTGATTTATGTTGACCAAGTGAATAGAAAACGTATCTTACAAATTGGGACTGAGGGAGTACTATACTTCATACAGACTATGAAGTATTTATAGATAATTAGATACACCCTACAGTATATATTAGTATATTTGTAATTTGTTTATTAATATTTGTTATACAGTATTAAACTATTAATATAAACTAGTTTGTATATATACACTATATACATAGTTTTATATGGTCAATTAGTAACTTAGTAATTCATACTTCACACACACATATTTAATACATATGTTGCGACTAGTTGCCTAATTCTTGCCTAAGCAGGCGCCTAATCGCCTAGGCGGGCACCTAATTCAAGTCTTGCTTTTTTTGGCCGCATAATAGTACTGTCTTTGTACTCTGATTGCCAAACATGTTTCTAGGTCCTTGGAGCAGCAATGTTCTATGCTAAGGTGGGAGATGCCACTATGGTATATACAGGGGACTACAACATGACACCTGATAGACATCTTGGGTCTGCCCAAATTGACCGTCTGCCGTTGGACCTTGTTATAACTGAGTATGTTTTGCTGCTTCCCTTCACATGTGTAATTGTAATTCTGTATAGTCAATCACATTCGCTTTGGTAGTTTGTTAGTATATATTTCCTATGAGCTCTTCCATATATAACTTTTCAGCAATGAACATTGATATGTCTTGCCCTCCCTGCAGAAGTGGGTTTAGGTTTGCTCTGCTTGAGTAACACTAACATGTTATTGATAGTAAAAATAATTACTTATATTTCCTTTAGAGTGGATAGACTCATAGACCGATGGAGATGAAATTGGTAGAGTTTAGGCAGGGAAATTTGTGTTCGGTTTGGAAGACGTGAGTGGTAAATGACAATGACATTTGAAAATGTCACCAATGACGATAAAAATTGGTTATCCCGCCAAAACAACTTAGCATCCTGAATTTCAAAATCTATGTTGGCCTATTATTCAAAATATAATTATATAAAGGAATGAAGATTGTTTCAAAACAAGTTAGTTGAAGCTTGAATTAGTATTCTACCAAAAAGTGCAACAATCCAAATAGAATCATATTTGTATGTATTTGTTCCGAGTGGTGGATTGAGAATATGTCATTCTGTAATCCAATCTGTAAACTTTTGTGATGGAAAAATCCTAATCATCTTTCAATTTAGTTCAAAAGATCAGATTTTGGACTAAATTGAGCCTCTCAAACATATTTTGCTCACTAGTCACCCTATTTTTTGTTGTACTGAGCATTCTTTTGACTACCTTGGACACTAAGGAGATCCTGGTCAGTTATATGCCCCATTATCCATGCTTCATAATTCAAAAGGACAATGAATTAGATGGAGATGTATCTCATAGAAATAAAACGTGGTGGATGAAATGGAAGGGTGCGTCAGAGTTTCTATGTGATTGAGATGTGCTGACTAGTCTCAAGGGTAAGTTGTATCAAATTTCAATTAGGACTACATTAATGAATGGTGTAGAGTGTTGGACGGTGAAATAGGGTACATTGAAAAGGTAAATGTGACTAAAATGCACATGTTGCGTTGAACGTACGGACATACTAGAAAATACCGCTTGAGAAATGAGACAATCAAGCAAAAAGTGGTATCATCTATTGAAGATAAGATGTGAGAGGCTCAATTGTGATTGAATTGAGAGGCGGGGAGGGGTAGAAGGAGAGAGAGTGGATGACCCATAAAAAGTGGATTAGAGTGGTGAAGAATGATATGGTACTTCTTGGATTGGATGAGAGTATAACTTTGGAGAAAGTGACATGGAGAAGAGAGTATACGTGTGGATGATTGATATGGTACTTATTATT
The DNA here is from genome assembly GCA_945859875.1 of Cuscuta europaea. Taxonomy (NCBI): domain Eukaryota; kingdom Viridiplantae; phylum Streptophyta; class Magnoliopsida; order Solanales; family Convolvulaceae; genus Cuscuta; species Cuscuta europaea. The sequence goes on along the minus strand of CAMAPE010000011.1, from coordinate 1,180,746 downwards.
GTTGTTGCTGTTATTATTATTATTACTACTACTATTAATATTATTATAATATGTGAATTCATGTTAGCTCACTCCAAACTCTTTTGGGATTAAGGCTTGGATGTTGTTGTGGTTGTGAGCATTCTTTTGATATCGATATATATATATTTCATACAGTTTTATTTATTGGCTCATTCTGATAATGGGAAAAGGTGCAAATATACCTTGAAGTATATGTGGAGGTGTAGAAATATTCCTGAACTTTTAAAAGGTGCAAAAATACCCCTAATGTTCTTATAAAGGAGCAAATTTACCCTTATTGACTTTAAATAAACAAAATAAATTTAAAAAACAAAAGTAAATTATAAATTTTGAAATTGAGAAATACAAAAATTAAAGAGTTAAAAATAAAGATTTACTTTTATGGTAAAATATTAATTCATTAATTTTAAATGGCAAACTTATTATTTTTCCCTTGTAATTGAAGCACTTCAAATTCATAAATATTAATTTTAGTCTTGTCACTCTTGTTGCAACATTTCAAACACATTGTTACATTTTTTGAAATAACATTATGTGGTTTTGTTCATGATCGTCGATGGCGCAGAATGACGCGTGCGCCATGAGGCACGCTTGTCATGAAAATAGGCCGTGGCGATGGAAATACACCTGGCGACGCCATTCTCTCGCCATCACCATTCTCTCGCCTTCGCCATGGCGATGCGCGATGTCTTTTAACGCATCAGCCGGCATTGCTTTTGTAATTTTTTGGGCTGTTGGGCGTGCTAAGTGCTCTAATATTATGCGAGGCCATAACCTTATTAAAACTCTAATAAGAAATTAATATGTTAGCCCACTATACTAATAACAACCCTTACAAAAGTATAAATAAAGACACAAAGCTATACGACAGAGCCAGAAACGAAAGGGGGAACTCGTTTACTTCTTCCAACTACAAAAGGTATGACTACCCTCTTTAATGCTCTGTATTAATGAAGAAAACTTCAATTTATACTTTATACACTTATAGTTTATACAAAACAATATATAAATATATGATTCCTAAAAATGTGAACTTTATTTAAATATTTAATACAAAATCTGGAATGTGTACTTCATTTAATAAAAAAACTTCATCTGGTATGAGTGCTAACTGTTAAACACTTGAACATAAACAAAAGCAACAGACCAACAGTAGACGATTTAGTGAAATGCTATGCTATATTGCTACTTTATCAATTTAAAGTAAATTTAGTTAGATACTTAGATGATTTGTTCAGATAATTTAAATGGTATGTTCAGATAATTTAAATTGAAGTTTATACTTTATGTTCAAATGAAGTTTTTGCTTTATGTTCAGATAATTTATGTTAAGATAAATGTTCTGATAATTTAGAACAGCTGGAAGTTTTAAATTAACATAAATGTTCAGCTTGAAGTAATAAATTAACATAAATGTTCAAATAATTTAGAACAGCTCAGCCTTTAATGTTAAATGCTATGTTACTTTATCAATTTAAAGTAAATTTAGTAATATACTTAGATGATTTGTTCAGATAGTTTAAATGGTATGTTCAGATTATTTAAAATGAAGTTTTTACTTCAGAACTCAGTATTTAAATTGATGAATTGATACTTTAATTTATTTAGACTAGATAATGTTTTTACTTTAAAGGCTGATGAAGTTAAGTGAGTTAACATATCAATTCAGAATTTCAGATCAATGTTTTTACTTTACAACATTGTATTTATCATTTACTCCATCACTTCATCACAGTTAAGTGAGTTAACATATCAATTTAGATGATGTTCATTGTTCACTTTAAATCGATACCAGTGTAGTTATAGCTTATAAGATTCACCATATAAAAAAAGATCAGGGATCAAAAGCTTGAAGGTTCTATTTCTAAACAGGAAGCCAGTGATCAGTTTTTAAACTATTTATAAAAAAAGATCAGTGATCAAGGACCAGTGCAACACACACAATCTTAACAGGAATCCTTCCTATTAATTATAGCAGGAAGCCACTTTCTTAAAACAATCTATTACTATACACACTAAGATTTAGCAGGAAGCCACTTTCTTAAAGCACGAATACTTGCTAAAGAAGTATCAATTTGATACTTCAAATTGCAAGACATGAAACTTTTTTTTGAATATTATGTTTTTTGAAAGTACTTTAAACTATTTTAACTCACATGTTTTGGGTAGAATGTTGTTATTCAAGTTTTTTATCATGTTTTGGTGGTTGGGTTGATCAAGTATAGTGTGTATAATTCGTTTTGTAGTTCTTTTTTTTTTGTCACGCGATGATGCCATATTTTCGCCATCGCCATCACCATGGGAAAAGGCCTCTGCGCCATGACAACTATGTTTTTGTTTAAACTTAATAAAATTAAAGTGATTCTTTTGTAATCTTGGACTATTTATCATCATACAAAATATGTAATTTATAGTGCAAAGAATACAAAAAACCAATTTTTTTACATTGCAAAACATATGTTAACACTTTTCCGAAAGAATCAAAAATTTTGAAACAAATTTTTATACTAACAATATTAAGTTTTGATTTAAAAATAATAAAAAGGGGAATTGGACACAAGTAGTTTTTTAATTTTTAAATTTTTCAATTTTGAATTTTAAATTTATAATTTATTTTTGGTGTTCTTTAAAATTTATTTTATTTATTTAAAGTCAATAAGGCTAATGTTGCTCCTTTATAGGAACATGAGTTTTTTTTCACCTTTTAGAAGTTCAGGACTTCAGGGGTATATGTGCACTTTCACATATACTTTAGGGGTATATTTGTACCTTTCCTTTCTGATAATCTTGTTGCTACAGCTTTTTTATGACATGACAAATTGAATGGGACGGGATACAATTTTGTCAATTAAAATCTTATTGCACTTTATTTGAAAATTCCTGTATGAGACGCACTACAATTTGGGTAAATAAAAAGATTTCAAGTAAAATGTTGTGAATATATTGTATAATTAATCTGTTTATTTCAATTTGTGTGGTTATCATTATTGTTTATGCTCACATGCTAATAATTGAATGATATATGTGAGGTTATGTAAAGATTTTTTACTTTTAATTTTCATGCACTTTTTCTCTATGCATTTTATTTCTTTAACAGGTCAACTTATGCAAATACTTTCCGTGATTCAAAGTATGCTCGTGAAAGAGAGTTTCTGCAAGCTGTAAGGATTATGATATTATTATTTATTAGAACCATGAGTCCATGACATTATGTTTGAGGTGATAGAAAACATATTATAGAAACTCATTTACATATTAAAATACCAGTATTGTCTAATGTGTATGTATGATTAGAATCAAGTTTTGCATATGATATGAAGAAGCTATTTGATAAAGCACCTAAGGAAAATCTTTGCTAAGCTTTGAATTTAAAGTAGTATCTCAAAACTATTGCCTATTAGGCATAATAAAATATATGCCTTTATATATATAGAATATTCCAGACAGGACCACCGTCTGGACATCTCATTTTGAGATGGTTCCGGGATGGTCTCGGGTAGAATTTTTTGATGAAATTTTGTGAAGATGTTTTCCATGAAGTGTAGATTGTCCACCAAATTTCAGCAAAAAATTCAACTCGGAAGTCAGTTAAATAATTTTTTGAAAAATAAGTGCGCCAAAGTATATATAAAAAAGCAGTCATTTTCAAAAGACTTCTTGTTGAATTTTTAACTCAAATTTGGTGGATAAATCTACTCCATGAAAAACATGCTCATAAAGTTTCACCAAAAACTTCCACCGGGAACCAACTCAAAATGAGGTGGCCGGATGGCAGGCCTATCTGGAAGTTCCAGACAGGAATATTTGTGTGTGTATATATAAGGTGATTTACCATATGCTATTTGTTAACACATTATGTTTGTAGGTTCACAACTGTGTTAATGCTGGGGGAAGGTGCTAATTCCTACATTTGCCCTGGGCAGAGCTCAGGTAGTTCAGTAATGATCCATTGTTTTATGTCCTCTACGTGACTGTGTGTAGATGTCTGACATATTGTTTCTCTTTGTTATCTTCCGTCAAATAATGATAGACTTGGTGCCCATTTAGGATGTTTTTAACTGGACTTGAAATTTTCTGGTGTGGTCTAAGCTGGTCTGGTAGATAGATGCCCGGTCTCTTGTATTTTATAACTGTCCAGCTCTGGTCTGTCACTAAAAATAGTCCTAGTAAAAACATCCTTAGTGATAATATTGAAATACCTGGGAAAGGTAATCACACATTGGCATTTACTATGAGTGATGTGAATACTTTGGTGCCTAAAAGACAAATTGCATACACATTTTGATTTTAGCGCTCTTTGCTGAATTTAGAGTTCTTCGTTACAGGGGCCCTATCAATTCAACTACATACAAATTTCTCACTCAAGTTGTAAATGTAGCTGGGTAGGATAGCTCGTTCTAGTCTAGTATCAAGTGAAATATTGATAGTTGTTTGCATACTTCAATAAAAGCATTAGAAGCTTGATGCTCCATTGCTCCATGTCTTGGTGAGCCAGGTTTGATGTATTAAAAAATTAGACACACTTTGATATGGAACTCAAACATACAACATCAAGATATACATAGATTATAATACCAGTGAAGTTTTCTGAATTTTATTATTGATAGAACTCTCTTTTACATGAAGTACAGCTGCATATTTATAGAAAACTAGTCCTAAGAAGTGTCTGTTCAGTAAATGAATGTAAACTGATTAGACAAGTATTAATTACAACCTGAACATGCACTAAAGACTCACTAAAGACTCATTATTACAAAAAAAAGACTCTTCTTTTTCTCAACAGATGCATCAACAAACCTCAAGCTAGGTTTGTAGATATCCTTCATGCCTAGCTTGACAATAAGACTCTGGAACCTAGGACTGTGAAGAGGTTTGGTAAACACGTCTCCAACTTGATCTTCTGAGGGAATGTAGCTTAGTTCAACCAGACCTCCTTCAACCTTTTCTTTAATGAAATGCCGATCAATCTCAATATGCTTGGTCCGATCATGTTGGACGGGATTACGAGCTATGCTAATTGTTGATTTGTTATCACACCTCAACTCCATTGGTCCCTTCCATCTTATTTGTAAATTAGAGAGAATAAGTCTGAGCCGTAGAATCTCACACAAGCCATGGGCAAGTGCTCTTAGCTCAGATTCAGCAGATGATCGTGCCACAACATTTTGTTTTTTGCTTCTCCATGTCACAAGATTTCCTGCCAGGAAAACACAAAAACCAGTAGTTGATCGGCGGTCAACGAGAGAGCCCCCATAATCTGCATCAGTGAAGGCTTGGACTGATAATTGTCCTCCCTTCATGAACACTTTTCTTTGTCCTGGACTTCCTTTCAAGTAGTGTAGAACCCTATAGGCTGCTTCTAGATGTGATTTCTTGGGGTCATTCATGAACTGACTTAGGACACTAACTGCATAAGCAATGTCAGGTCTGGTATGAGAGAGATAGGTAAGTTTTCCACATAGACGTTGATACATTGTTGAATCAACCTTAGGCTCATCAGTAGCAAGACCAAGCTTATGATTGGGATCAATAGGTGTAGTAACCGGTCGACAAGCACTCTTACCAGTTTCACTCAACAAATCTGTAATGTACTTCTGCTGACTGATAAAGATACCTTCAGATGAGCGGGCAACTTCAATTCCAAGAAAGTATTTTAGAGAGCCTAGGACTTCTTCTCAAATTTGCACTTCACCTTCTTCTCAAGACGCCGTTTCTCAACTGGATCATTATTGGTCAGAATTATATCATCCACATATACTTAAAGAATAGTGACTCCACCTGTGCAAGAGTGCTTGTAAAAAAGAGTATGGTCACCCTTACTTTGACTATAACCAGCAACCCTAACAACTTGGGTGAAACGGTCAAACCAAGCACGAGAGGATTGCTTGAGACCATAGAGGTTTTTTTTTAATCGACATACATGTGTAGAGGTGCCTATTGAAGTTTTATTGAAGCCTGGGGAATGTGCATGTAAATCTCGTCATTCAAGTCACCATGGAGGAGGAAAGCATTCTTGACATCAAATTGCAAAAAAGGCCAATCAAAGTGAGATGCGAAGGATAATAGGATACGAACAATATTGAGCTTGGATACAGGAGCAAAAGTTTTTTGATAGTCAATCCCATACGTCTGAGTGTATCCTTTAGCCACAAGACGAGCTTTGTATTGCTCAAGAGATCCATCAGCATTGTATTTAACAGTAAAGATCCATCTGCAACCAACAACATGTCTTCCAGGAGGTTTAATCACAATATCCCAAGTATGGTTCTTTTCAAGAGCTCTAATTTCCTCTTGCATAGCATCCCTCCATTCTTTCTTTCTTAATGCTTCAGAAACAGAGTTGGGAATGGGAATTTCATTGAGTTTTTGAACAAAACAAGGCATGGGTAGGAGAAAAGTTATCAAAGGTAACAAAATTAGCAAAAGGATATAGAGAAGGTGTAATAGTATAGGTGGGAAGAGATGGAGGAGACGGGGTATCTTGAGATACAGGGAGAGAATTAGGACTGAAAAAAGGGTGTCTTCGTGAAAGGAAACATCTGCACTGGTGTAACTTCTTCTTGTGGCAGGATTATAACACTTGTATCTTTTTTGGGTTGGAGAGTAACCCAAAAAAATACAATTGATAGATCATGGGTCCAATTTCCCCTATGAGGTGGAGGAATATGAACAAATGCAGTACACCCGAACACCTGTAAATCAAGATCAGAAGAGATTCTAGTTTGAGGAAAGAAGTGATGAAGAGAATCAAGAGATTCAAGAGGTGACTTGTTTTGGAGTACACGAGTGGGTAGTTTATTGATGAGATGACATGCTGTGAGTGTGGCTCCCCCAGTAATGTTTAGGCATATTTGATTGGAACAATAAAACCCGACTTACTTCAAGGAGATGACGGTTTTTTCTTTCTACAGTGCCATTTTGTTGAGGTGTGTATGGACAAGAGGACTCATGAACAATACCTTTTGAGAGGAAATAAGAGGAGACCGTTTGATTGAAGTACTCAAGGGCATTATCAGTACGGAAGCGTTTTATAGTGGTAGAGAACTGATTATGAATCATATTGCAGAATATAGGAATAGTAGTGCTCACCTCACTCTTGTTTTTTAGGAGAAAACCCCACATAAAACGTGTACAGTCATCTATAAATGTAACGTACCACCGGGCTCCAGATATATTAGCAATTGGAGCAGGGCCCCAAACATCACTATGTATAATATCAAAAGGAGAATGACTTATTGTATTACTTCGGGAAAAAGATGCACGAGATTGCTTAACAAGTTCACATACATCACATTGTAAGGTAGAAACATCAATACTAGTGAAAAGGCTAGGGAATAAGGTTTTTAGGACATGGAACGATGGATGACTAAGTCGCATATGATGAAGCCAAACAGTTTTGGTATTGGAAGGGACTGAGGTAAGTGCCTTTTGTGGAGGTTTGGAGACAAATAGTGCATCAAGATAATACAGGCCATCTCTTTGCTTAGCAATTCCAATCGTCCTCCCCATGCGCAGATCCTGTAAAAAGCAACAAGAAGGGAAGAAAATAGCAGCACAGTTAAGATAAACAGTGAGTTTAGAAATAGAAGCAAGGTTCATAGCCAAGTTTGGGACATGTAAGGTGTTTTTCAGATTAAATTTATCAGAAAAAACAACTGTGCCATGCCCTTCAACCTCTATAGATGTGACATCAGCAGTAGTAATGTGTGTGGACTTAAAACATTGTTGGTAATTGGAGAGCAAGGAGGATGCAACAGTCATATGAGAGGTGGCACCTGAGTCTAATATCCATTTAGATTGCAGATTCTGTTCTGAAGCATTCAGACAAAAAATTGTAGAGGTTTTACCTTGCAAGGTTAAAGAGCTATGACCAGAACCATTTGAGGTATTTCCTCCTAGGAAATAGGTGAAAGGCTAGTAGAGTTCTCAAGAGTAGTAGGAGTGGCTGAGTTAGCAAATCCTGCGTTAATTCCCTGACTTTTCCTTTCTTTATGGAGATGAGGATAAAGCTTCCAACACGTGTCCACATTATGATTGGACCGCTTGCAATGCTCACACCATTTTCCTCCCTTACTACTTTTAGTTTTCTTATCATTCGAAGAGGCCGAAGAAGTAGACTTGACAGCCAAAGCCGTACTGTCAACTAGCTTAGTGTTCATCATTATATTGCGCCTACTCTCTTCATGTTTGATAGTGGCAATGGTAGAAGATAGGACTGGTAGAGGAGTAGTGGCTAGAAGTTGATACCGGGTCTGATCGTATTCTAGATTTAAACCAGACAAGAAGCAATACAGACATTGCTGGTTTATATAGTTCTTATGAAGGGCTGCGTCTGCAACATTAGACCACTTCATTGTTTGGTAATGGTCAAGTTCAGACCATCACTGTTGGAGGTCAGTAACATATTCTGTGCATATTCTGTGACAGATTGCGAATCTTGCTCAAGATTCGTTGTTAGAAGCCATAAGTCATAGACAAAAGCACCATCTTTATGAAATCCCAGATTTCTTTAGCCGAGTCCATGTATAAACATGTACTGCTAATGTTGGGATCCATAGAGTCCCATAACCAGACTCGTATGTTGGCATTGGTTTTCTCCCAAATAGCAGCATCAATATCTCCTTCTTCTGGTGAAGAGGCAGCGAGATATATTTCAAGATCTTTGCCACGAAGGAGAGTGTAAACCAGCTTTGACCATCCAAGATAGTTTCTCCCACTAAAACCGGTAAGAAGGCGGGATAGAAGAGAGGTCAAATTTCTGGTTTCGAAGGGCAACCGCAGCTGCAGTAGCAGCTGAAACAATGGTTGAGTGGTCAAGGTGACTTGAGGCTGATTCGGCTTCTTTAGACATGATAAAACCCTTGGTGAAGAGACTCCACCGGGAGTTAAAACCCAAAAAATGACTGTTGGAGAGGCGATAGACTCAAAAAAGGCTTAGACGAAACCTAGCTCTGATACCATGAAGTTTTCTGAATTTTATTATTGATAGAACTCTTTTACATGAAGTACAGCTGCATATTTATAGAAAACTAGTCCTAAGAAGTGTCTGTTCAGTAAATGAATATAAACTGATTAGACAAGTATTAATTACAACCTGAACATGCACTAAAGACTCACTAAAGACTCATTATTACAGAAAAAAAGACTCTTCTCTTTCTCAACAGATGCATCAACAGTAAGTGTTAAAGTAAAGAAATAAAGCAAGTCCTAGGTTTAGATTCAATATTCCCCGCTCTTTTGTCAACTCCATCTAAATACTAGAAAATAGGAACTCTTCATGGCCTTATTACATTTGGTATATACCAGTTCTTTATGGTTTGTGTTTAATATGTTACTAATTTTTCTCCAGACACCCTTAATGAGATTTTTTTATTGCCACATTTTTTGTTCTTCTACTGGTGTGCGTCAGTCTTCTTTAATAATGCTGAAGCTGGTTTGTGTCGTTATCTGTCAGGAAATATGTATGCTGCTGGATGACTATTGGGAGCGTATGAATCTTCAAGTTCCTATATATTTTTCTGCAGGTTCATTTTCTCTCTACCTTAACTTATTTTATCGCAATGTTGAAATGATTTCTTTTCAGCTGTATTTATTTACATGTTTTTTGAATATAATTTTATAGGAGACACTAATGACATCCTTTATTTTGGCAATTAGCAAAATCCTTTTTTTTGACATATTAGACACTTGCATACCAATATAACTGATGCATTTGGGTATTAATCTGATGCACACGTTTTATTGTCATGCCAAATCTTAATTGTCAAAAGATGCTGTTCATGGAGAACCTTTTACTTTTGAAGCATGATTAGTGGAGATGAAAGCTTTTAAATTCAGTTTGTATATTGTCAAACTAAAAGCCATTTTTTGTACTAGCTTGATTATTACTCCGTATTTGGATTTATGAGTTCACAGTTATAACTAATCAAGCTGAACTCAAACTAAAAAAGTTTATGGTGAAGCTATCAAGCTAAGTTTGGTTGCTTATAACTCTTTGTAAACATATTTAATAATTTCCGAACTGTTATGCTGTTAATGCCAAGTCAAGCCTTGCCCAGCAAGCTTTCAGGGATAATGCCATCTTTATTCTGTACAGCGTGTTTTTAGAGTTCGCATGTTGGTTTATGAACCTATTTGGAATGAGAATGAACTAATCAGTGGTTTTCTTTGCGGTCCTCTGGTTTGTTACTTAATAACGAACAATAAATGCTGGAGAGCTTATCTGAAAAATGAAAGAAAAGTAGGCTGATAAACTTGTAAAAAACAAGATAGAAGTCATTGTGATTTCATTATGTATTTAATACCTGTAGCTTAACATGGTGATGTTTCAGGATTGACTGTCCAAGCTAATATGTATTACAAGATGCTCATTAACTGGACCAGCCAAAAGGTGAAAAGCACATCCACCATATGCAATCCATTTGATTTTAAAAATGGTAGTACTTCTAAAACTAATTGCTTGCATTGTATATGTATTATTTGTTTGGAAGCCTAATGATTAGTAAAAGTAGAACATGCAGTTTATGAAGCTTCATCATTTTGTTGTTACTATTTTTTTAAGCTTTTAATTTTTAGTATGCAGTTTTGATCGATCATTAGTTAATGCTTCTGGGCCTTGTGTACTCTTTGCAACTCCGGGAATGATAAGTGGAGGGTTCTCACTTGAAGTTTTTAAGCAGTGGGCTCCATGTGAAGATAACCTCATTACTCTTCCTGGGTAAGACCTGATGTTTTTACAATATATGATTGCCTCTGTTTGAACCATTTTTTGAATTTTCAGACATCATTGCTGACCAATTCCGAATAACACCTTTATTGCCTGTCACTGTTGATGTCACTTTGTGCATGGCTGCCTGCCATTTATTTCAATGATGTTAATCATTTTAAAGTATATCTTTTTCCACTGATCTCATCAGATATTGTGTAGCCGGGACCATAGGGCATCAATTGATGTCAGCGAAAACACCCACCAGAATCAGAATGGAAGGAGGGACCCACATTGACGTGCGCTGTCAGGTTCTGGAGTCTGGTCTTTCCTTTAGCAATCCATTTTATAAGAAATGCTTTAAAGCTAAAATGGGTTCATATGTATCGTTTATCTTTACTCTGTTTTAATGAATTCATCATGATATAATTCTCATGCATTTGATAGATCCACCAGCTGTCTTTCAGCCCACACACTGATGCCAAGGGAATTATGGACTTGGTTAAATTTCTTTCACCCAAACATGTCATACTTGTACATGGTGAGAAACCAAAGATGGCATTACTGAAGGAGAGGATCCAAACGGACTTACAAATCCAGTGTTACGATCCTGCAAATAATGAGACTGTGTGTATTCCTTCAACTCATTACATACAAGTGGATGCCACAGATACCTTTGTCAAAAGTGTGGTAACCCCAAATTTCAAGTTTCTAAATAGCAGTTCAAAAACAGATTCTAGTCTAAATGGAATCGATCCGAGGCTCAATCATGTGTTACAAGTATGTGATGACAGAGTCGGCCAAGGGGTACTAGTTATGCAGACCAACCAGAAACCAAAGGTTGTACATGAGAACGAGATGAGAGCAATGCTCGAATTAGAAAGCTATGAAGTGAGATTCGCTTACTGTTTTCCTGTGGAGCTGTCTTTTTCTGAGGATAACACCAACCAAAGCTACGCCGACTTACATGTTTGGCTTCAGTTATTGTATGCAAAACTTGCAGGAGGACTCGAAGATTTGATCATTGTGAACAACAGGGAACATCTTCGCGTAGAGTCATTTGTTATTGTTGTTTGCTTGAAGGAAAAGTGCTCTCACAGAGTCGATAGTGGCAATGCCCAGTGCACATCTAAGTCGGTGCATTTTTGCTGCAGTTGGTCATTGGTGGATGAGAAGCTTGCTTGGAGAATCATCTCCTTGATGAAAAATCTGGAGCTGATAACTGCCCAAGTTGGTTTTAAAAATAGAGTATGATTATTGATTTGTTGTTCTAAATATATCCCCAACCATCTGGTGAATAGGAATTCTTTGTTGTACTATCTCCAGATAATAAGTTTACAATTCTTTCTTTAATTGCTTGGAGAATCATCTATCTGCTTGTTGTCTAATTCTTTTTATTATACACTATAAACACAGAGTATGATTATTGATTTGTATCGCGTGGGCTGTGTGTTCCTCTTTGATTAGTTTTGGCATTTATATCAATCTACAGCCGAAGCTATTCCCGGCCAAGCTGAAATGCTTCAATTCTTCTTCTAATTTGGGGAGCACAGACGTATGGATATATATAGTCCCGTTTGAGTGAGTGAGCAGCTCCTGACCGGGACCGCCGTGCGGAAATCACTGTTTGGGGTGGTTCTCGGTGGTATTTTTTGAGGAAAAAGGGTCAAGCCCATCAAAAAAATCGTCAAGCCCCTGTACTAAAAAATACATCACATGGGTGCTTTTATTAATGAAAAACAATCAAATAAACCAGTGACCCGAAATCAACCTCTTCCAGGCTGTTCCAGCGGGTTAGTTGCATTTTACTTTATTTTTCTCTTTCCTTATTTTTTTCTTGAAGCACACTCCTGTCTCAACTCTCAAGCCGCTTGTTTCTTTATTTTCCTGTCTCCTTAAATCTTTTCTTTTCTCAGATCTGGGCTGATCTTCTGGCTACATTCATGTGTCATCTTTATTTTTCTTTTTCTGTTTCATCCTATATTCCTATCATTTCAACAATTTTTATTTTCACTTTTTTTTGTTCTTTTCCCATGTTTCCTTTTTATTTGTTGCCTTCTCCCAAGAAATATGTTCTTACATTTCTTTCTAATTATTTCAATAAATCATCTATCATCTTCTCCCAAGAAAAAATAAATAAACCAACTTTTATCAAAGATTCTTTTATTTTGAATAAAATCACACCTTTAATCTTTTAGCTATTGCCCATACTAAAATATAGTAGTCATTACCATAAAATCGAATTAAAATTGTTACGTATTGGTAACTTTGACAAAGTTCGAATTATAATTTTAAGCACAGTTAAAAAAATACACTTTTTCTACACATTTTTACATTTTTTATCTAAAGTTAGACATAGACAAAAAATGTTGGCTGAAATATCAAATTCAATAGACAATAATAGTGTGACACAGAAAAAATGTTACATACTACATATTAGATAAAAAATTGTACAGAGTATACTTTTTGTTCACGTTTACAAAAACCGTATTAATATCTTTGTAGGTAAAGTTAGGCCATAAATAGAAAATAAATATTTTAAAGACAACAAATGTTTGGCACACACGAAAAGTATTTCAGACACAGTAAAATATTACACTTTTTGTGTGATAGATTTTTTCTTTTTTATGTAAAAGTGGATTTTTAGACTGGTATCTTTGTCTGCGTTCAAAGTTAACAAAAAATATGTGTACAATTTTTTTTGAAATGTGTACAAAAAATATACATTTTTTACCCTTACCGAAACATTTTTGTATGTATGTGACATTAGTTTTCCGTAAAATGTATTTCTTCTATCAACATTTTTTTCTAGGGCCAAACTTTACAGAAATATTTGTCAGTACGATTTTTTTTGAAAATGTATGCAAAAGTTGCACATTTGTTTATGTTGTATGAAATTGTTATTTTCATGTGCTAGACATTTATTATTTATAAAATTAGATTTTGCGACTAATATTTTATCTTCACCTAACTTTACAAAAATGGCAGTGCAAAAGTTTTTAAAAATGTATAAAAAACTACAATTTTAACCTGCATGATTTAGTGGAAAGCGTGGTGAAACATGTTTTTATTGGGACTAAACATTTTTTTATGTTGTCTATTTAAATCTTGTCTTATTTGATCTAGTAAACATCTCATGTACATATATTTTATTAAAGATTGCCCTAAATAGAAATAAAAACGTTTGTGAACTCTAAAACAGGATTATCATGTTTTGGCATTACTTGACCTTGAACATTCTAAGTTTGACAGTAATGACTTCAATTTAAAGAATTAAAACATGATGATGCTATTTTGGAATTCCACAATGTTTTTAATTTTTTTAGAAACTTTCTTATTTAATTATTATCTAAGTTTGATCTGATCTAGCATGATATATTTAAGTTTGGTGTTGTCTTGTTTGAGACTCAAAAGTAATTCAATTAAAGTATTTCAAGAAGGAAGAAACAAGTATTTGGAACTCCTCCAGACTATGCTCATTTAAAACCGCTTGGCTGTCGAGTATTTTCATATTTGCGGAATTATGCTACTGACAAATTATCACCTCGAAGTCAGCCTTTTATTTTTTTGGGATATAGTGGTTTCTACAAGGGTTTTTGGTGTTAAGATCCTGACACTCAGTGCACATTTATCACTCGTCATGCTCAATTTGATGAACATTATTTCCCATTCTCTGGTGCTCCCGATTCATCTCAACCATCTTTGTTGGAGTTCTCCACCTTCTCTGAATCTCCACCTACCTCACATCCTACCCCTAAATTACCCTCTCATACTCCACCACCTACTCCCATTTCTGGACAGCCCAATCCGTCGTGCAAAGCATGTGTTCCATGATTCCCTCCATCCGTCACTTCCGTATTACCGCCACCACCCCCCTCCTCTGTCACCTCCATCTCCTACCCCTCCCTTGTCACCTCCAGCCCTTCCTCCTCCCCTCCACCAGCCATCTCCACCCATCTGATGATCACTCAGTTCGAGGCAAGTCTAGCATTTTTAAAACTAAGCATCCTGTTGATTTGACATCTTCACCATTAATCTCAACTTTGGTTGCTTCCTCTGTGCCCCGTGGCATCATGTATGCCATAAAATCCCTCAATGGATTGCCGCCATGAATGAAGAAATGCACGCTATTCAGTCAAACAACACTTGGGATTTAGTCTCACGACCTCCCAATGCTAATGTTGTTGGCTCTAAATGGGGTTTTCGCACCAAATTCCGAGCTGATGGGACTATTGAACGTTACAAGGCTCAGCTTGTAGCCCAAGGGTTCACTCAAATACCCGGGAATATTTCTCACAATTTTAGCTCTATTGTGAAGGCAACCACAGTCCAGGTCATTCTGGCTCCCTCACTACATCATCAGGACGTTAACAATGCCTTATTAAACGGTACTCTTTCCAAACCCGTTTATATGGCTCAACCTTCGGGCTTCATTGATCCTCACTTCTCCGATCATGTTTGTCAGCTGAAGAAGGCTCTTTATGGACTCCGCCAAGCTCCCTTCGCATGGTTTCATCGGTTCATCACCTTTCTCTCTCATATGGGATTCCGTGAGAGTCAATCTGACTTGTCTCTTTTCTTCCTTCATCGAAGACCTTCCATCATTTATCTATTACTTTACGTTGATGACATCATCCTTACGGGAAATGATCCAACTTTACTTGGGGATCTTATTCAGCGAATTCACAGAGAGTTCTCCATTAAAGATCTCGGGCAACTCAGCTATTTTTTGGGTCTAGGGGTCTCCTACACACCGCACGGTTTATTTCTTGGTCAATCTAAATATTCTTGTGATATCTTGGACCATATTGATCTGCTAGACTCCAAACCTGTCTCTACCCCACAAGTGGCCGATGAAATCTTGGTTAACACTAGTTCTTCCTTTTCCAATCCGATTCTTTATCGATCTATTGTCGGTGCCCTGCAATATCATACTATTACCTGTCCCGATTTGTCCTTTACGATCAACCTTGTCAGTCAATTCTTACACTCGCCAATAGATGATCACTTTTAGGCTGTCAAACGGATTCTTCGATAAGTTCATGTTAAAGGGAATATTCATTATGATTTGTCATTTGATCGTCGCCCGAATCAGTCTATTCTTGCCTACTCAGATGATGATTGGGCATGGTGTGCCGAGATTCGTCGTTCCACCTATGGATATTCTATCTTTCTTGGCAGGAATCTTGTCTCTTAGAGTGCTAAAAAGCAACCTTCCGTCTCTCGTTCTAGTTGTGAATCGGAGTATCGTGCTCTAGCCAACACTCTGTTTCTGAAGTCATTTGGTTAGTAAACCTGCTTCAAGAACTTCAAGCTTCTCCACGTTCTACACCTCTTCTTTTATGTGATAATAAAAGTGTTGTCTTTTTTTAGTCAAAATCCTACTACACATAAATGTGCAAAGCATATTGACATTGACTATCATTTTGTGTGCGCGTGAATTGGTATCCTCGGGTGGTTTACATACGTAGTTTATTCCATCTCATCTATAGGTTGCTGATATATTCACCAAAAGTCTTCCTCGACATGCGCTTGAATTTTTGTAATTCACATTTAATAGTGTTAAATGTGAATTAAATGGCTAATATATTTTTCCTTGTGTATCATTTCAGCCGATATGTATTTGATTTTCTTACCTTTATTCCTATACTGTATCAATTCTTCGCTTAACCCAGTGTGAATAAAATACACTTCTTACGCATTCTTAATTTATTCATACTTTATTAATTTAATATTAAATACACAAACTCATTTTTCTTAATAATGGTGTCATCCTTTTCCGTCTCAATATTAGTAAGACGGTGGTAGTACATTTTTTCAAGTGTGAGAAAATTGACATGTAAGAGTTTGAGAAATTTTATATAGGGTGAGTAACCCAAGTCAGCGAAGTTGAAATACTCTCTCCATCCCATAAAATAAGTCTCACTTTTCTTTTTGGGTCGTCAAAAAAATTGTTCCCATTTCCCTTTTTGGAAAGTTTTGTGTGGCTAACATTCATTTACCTTTTTCTTACTCAACCACAACCATACATTTCCACTTTATTCTCACTTTCTTAAACTTCGGTCCAAATTGAAGTGAGACTTATTTTATGAGACGGAGGTAGTAATAAATTCTTCTAATTTGTGGAAAGATGTGTTGGAATATACTCCCTCCGTCCCATAAAATTTTTCCCGCTTTCCTTTTTGGGTCGTTCCAAAAAATTCTTTCCACTTACCATTTTTGGACAATTTGTGTAGTTCACATCCATTTCATTTTTTTCTTACACAACCATAACCATACATTTGCACTTTATTACACTTTCTTAATTTCCGTGCCAAATAAAAGTGGGAAGAATTTTATGGTGAGATGGAAGAGTGGAAGATGATAAATAAACAATGTCACGTGTAAGAATGTAATTGATGTTGAGTCCATGCAGCAGGTGCTGCTCACCTCTGACAAACTTTATTATCTAAATATATAAACAAAACAAATTGGTCGTTGAGTTGACGCGAAATAACTAGGGAGCAGCCAACACTTACGTTTGTATATATATTTGGGAAACCACTCCTCTCATCTCCCAATTCCCATCTTTTTGTCTTTTATATTACCGTACAATATACAATATACATGTATACTATACGTTTATTTCAAATCTCATTTGTTCTTTATTTATATATATATACACCTCACCGTATTTATCTTGAGCTCTAGCTCACTTCTCAAAAATTGTAAAATAATAAAATGTTACGATAGTATATTAAAATTTAAAATAGCACGTATGAATTACTTCTTCTATTAGATTGATCATTTAAGATTAAATATCACATGATGTGAGCTCATATGAAAATTGACAATGATTAAAAAATATGAATGACGACTCAATGAAAAAATGAATCGAAAGGAGGCTTTGGGGGGGTTAGCCCAGGCAACAGCCTTGGGCCTCACATGAGAAGGGGGCCTCCAAAATCAAAGTTATTACTATTACTACTATGTATAATTACTTAATAATTGGAAACCAGAATAGGAAAATTATCTTCTACGTACGCATCCAGCAAGCAACGACGTGTCACGTGTAGATGTCTAAATAAGGTAATAAGGATTTTAACTTTTTAGTACTACAAGTGTTTTAATGTGATTACAGTGAGACAATGTCTACTAAAGGAGTAAAAGTGTAAAGTTAAATATTTAATATGTTGAATGTATGACAAATAGGTATAATTTAAAAATTACTGGGTTAATATTGTTATACTGGTAAAAACAAATTGGTATTGTATGAATTAGATTATACGTCGTATGATGTTATTTTTTTGTAAATATTAGCATGAAATAATTAATGTGATGGTATTGGTATTACTAAATTATTATTTTTTCTCATTTTTATTTATAGATTCTTGGTTTTTGTTAATTTATTGTTTATGATTTTTGTATTATATATTAGTCCAAAAGAAAGAATAAGTTTAGATAACTAATGAAATTCTCTTTCATGAATTTTTGCTCTGGACGTTCACGTTATATATGCAATTTGAATATGTTTTTTCATATGATTTTTTATGGTTTCAATATGATAATTTTTTTGTCTGGGGCCTCCAAACTCCTCAAGACGCCTCTGAATTTATGAATCACAACACTATTAGGTGAAGTGTCTGTCCTGAGAAGAGGTGTTGAAGTACCACACTAAAAAATGTGAAGTACTAGTAGTAAAGTGTTATATGAAAGACACGAGTTACTCCTTTTGTCAGATTGATCTTTTTAGGATGAAACTTTAGATCTTAACGATTTAAATCAGAAATCGTACTTTTAGTCCCTCAAATTGTACACTTATTGAAATGTAGCACTCGTGTTTTCAAGTTCATAAATGTCATCCTTCAATTGTAGAAATTGTGGTAAATGTGATCGTTTGAGGGGCAACATGTACAATGTGGGCAAGGATCACATTTATATTCATCCAGAAAATTGAGGAGAAACATTTACACACTTGAAAATCCACGGACTACATTTCAATATTGACAGTGTTTGAGGGATGGAAAATGTGATTTTCCATGATTTAAAATTTGTTATATCCTCTTTCACTATAACTTTTTACAGATATTTTAACTGTAATACTGCCCATATAAATTTCACATACATACAAATGAAGACAGTGTATACATTAGAAACTTCCAACGTTTTCTTGTGGCATACATTTTTCTTTTTTGTGAATTTTAAAAATAACCAAGTATTCTTTTTGCCTCATTTTACATATTTTACTTTTGCTTTTGGTTTGTCTCAAATAAATTTCTTATTTTCTTAACCAAAATTTTTACTTTCAATCATTTTATTTAAAAATATGTCAAATAAAAGCAGGACACATAAAAACATAAAATGGGATTGAGGTAGAAATTATTATTACCCTCGTCTCAAAAAGATTCGTCAAATTGACTTCTCTTGATCAATGATGACAAATTTTGGACAATTATTTAATTACTATATTTGCATATAATTTATAATTTTTATAAAAATATTTGGAACAAGGAACATTTTGATATAATTTTCATATTCAAAATAGTTTTCGTATTAAAAAATATCTTTGGTCAAAATTAATTGTCATTAACCAAGAAAAGTCAATTTGGCAAACTTTTTTGGGTCGAAGGGAGTAATAAACAATGTATAAAAATAAAAAGTAGAAAATTTATTAAAGTGTACATTATAGGAAAAATGAAAACTAATAATCTCATCTTTTACTGGTTTTCTTAAAATATATAGTTCCACCTAACGGTGATATGAGAATAACCCCACATTTGCACCTCATCTTTTTTCGTTGGTCTGCGATCGGTTGATGATTTATTACTCCAAGTTATTTTCTATTCTTTGCAAAATATGAAACCATAAATCTCATTTTTAATGAATCTTCTCAAATGGTCCCACATATTAGTTTTTCGCATTCCTTCTAAAAGTTTTTTCTCTTTATTTTTAGAAATAATTCCAAATATATAATCAAAATAAAAGTAGTGGATAAAAATGTGACTTTGATAACTTTAGTAGTGACTATAATATAATTGTATTCAAATGTTACATTATAGTGACTATAAAACTTACAAATAATAACATATAGTCACTTTTTTCAATAGATTTTTATTTCTTTTCCATGTTTATGTATTCCATTTTTCCTTGTAAAAACAAAAAAAAAGTATCGCATTTTCCCTGTTTTTCTTCTTCTCGTTTATTATTTCATTTCCATTTATATGCATTTTTTCGGATTAGTTCCCTTCGTATAAAAGATTTTTTCTCACCCTACTTATTATTTACTTTAGTTTCTTTTTACCTCCCGTTGTTTTTCGTGTTACTTTTTCTTACCCTAATTCCACCATTAATATACTTTCTCTCTTTTCTGGATCACCTTATTTTCCTAAGGGTTTCCACCATTACTCCATCAGCTATGATGAAAAATCTTCAGATAAAAAGAAAAATATAAACGAGTAGCCGAAAAACAATTATAAAAAGAGACTATGGATATGATTTCCAGTCCTTTTTGGAATCGCGTAGTGATAAATATAGAATATGTTTTTTAAATGTTACAGAATATTATTTCTTAACATTAATGTCATCTAGTTCTTCGGGTCCAAGTTCAATAGCTAGCTTATGTATAAAGATCGAGTTCGAACGGCATCCAAGCAGTAAAATTTTAATTTTTGGTTATTAATCGATCTTTGCCTTAGCTTCATCAAATAATAATGATATAGAAACAAATTAAATTTAGAAAAAACTGTACAGTTCTCTAAAATAAATATGAATAATATATTAGCAAATTAAAAAGGTTTAGTTAACTTTAATACATTTCATTTGGTGGTCCAGTTTTCATGTCGTTGACTTTTGGAATCTGGTGATACACTAAAGGAAGAAAAATGTTAAAATTGTTCTTATCGTAGGTCACAGTCCGTCGAGAATATTATAGGAAATTAATTACCCCAATATTTAAAAAAAGACTAATATAATATAAGTTAAGACATTCCAACAACCCAATGCAATGCAAGAACCACTAACCTACCGTATCTTCGGAGCCTAATTTTCAAGTGCTAATCTCATACAGTATCATGTTTTTATAAATACAATGACTGCAGTCTTAGTTTGTCTGTATTTTCTTTTCTATTTGTCCATGAATAACACCTACATTTGACTGATTGAAAGCTGTCACAAATTCATAACTCCCTAAATTAAATGTAATATTAAACTCCCTGTAATACAATAATTACGATATTTGACAAAACAAAAATTAATATTTCAACATATTATTGCATTAGCATAAGTAGTATTATCTAATAAAACAAAATCAGAACTAATATATAATTATAACATACATATTCAGTTAAATGTCCTATTATCAGCAAAACCCGAATTTTATATAACAAAAGTTTGGTAGATAAACTTAAAGTTATGATGTAAAGAAAACAGAGTTCAACCCTCCTAATTAAAAGAAAGTTAAATATTAAAGTAAACAAAAAACCGACTGATGGATAATCTACCCGGGGTATATATCCGAAGGGTTATTACGGGGAGTAATTTAGAGAGAAGTCAGAGTAAGTGAATAAAAGTAGAGAGAGTGTATTCAGTATGAATGCCGTTTTTAGCGTGTTATGACTTGGTTACAAATGGGGAAAAGGGGTGCTATTTATAGTAGCAATAAATGCCGGGCAGGGACACGTGTCAAGCGCTCATTGGCCGAGGGGTCACCTCAACTGGTTGGCGCTGGCAGCCGCATGTGGCCGCATTTAATGCGGCTGTTGGATGGGACGTCTGTGCGGGGTACGGTGATCTGTACGCATGTGAGGCGGATATCTTGTCGAGTGAGATGCCTTCGGCTATAGAGCAGTAGCCGAGGGCTCTTCCACCCGATGGCACCCTGGTGCCGAGGGCTCACAGTGCCGAGGGCTACTGTTTTCGCCGTTTTCTCCCAGTTTCTTAGTTTGCTTGAGAAACCCGTTATGTGAGAACTTGGAGCCTTCGGCCAGGGGGCCGAAGGCACCCCTGGCGCGTAGTGCGGGCTGCTTGGTACTCCGGGTGCTGTGATTTGGGCCTGCTGGGCCTCCTGGGCCTGTTGGGCCTTCGCTGGAGTAGTAGGAGTGTGTGGGCCGGGGGTTCCCGGGCCATATACTCCATCAGGAGTCCCTCACTCCTTTTGCCGAAAGGTACTTGAGGGAAAAGGAGTAATTTGTGCTTGCCCTTTGATGTTGTCCCGTCGTGATCTCTGAAGCTGGTGAGGAGTTGTTGCTTTTATGTCCCTGCCGAAGGCAGTCCCTCAGTTACCCACATGTCGGGACTTGAGGGCTTGCTTTGTTGTTTGTTGGAATTTCACCAAATTTTGTAATTTAATGATTTTCCCGAGGGGGTCCTCCAGTCCCCCACTCCTTGAGGCACTTGTAAAGTGGTGAAAAGGAGTAAAGTAGTTACGTTGCTGTTGTGGGCCGAAGGCTGACGCTTTTCGTTTCACTTTGGGGGGATGCCTCGTTAAAAACCTCATTAGGAAAAACCCTTTGGGAAAAAATCCTAATGAGGGAAAAAGAGTGCACCGAATTCCCCCAATGATGAATCGAAAATGTCAAACCTTGGTACAAAGTGGAGAATGACGGGAATGCCGAAGGCTCTCTCCTCTGAGGGCTCCTGTGTTGATTAGCCGGAGGCTTGCTGTTGATGTCCTGGTGGCGCCGAAGGGGAGCCCCTCAATCCAGGGATCGAGGGCCTGCCAGATGAGGGCAGCAGTGAAGTTGTTACCGGGGGGTCCACTGTTTGTTGATGAGTTGGTGATGAAGATACCCGAGGGCCATGGGCCATCCGTCAATGAGGCACTCCCCGGGGGCTACCCGGTTTTGCAGTGCTGAGGGGGAAACCCCGAGGGGTGCCCTGATATGCAGCCCTAGGGATCTGAAGGAGTGATCCCGAAGGCGACTGTTATGTGCTGTGTGGGCGCAACCCGGGGGCACTTCTGAGTGAGTGTACCCGGAGGCTATCCTTGATGAAGTGGAGTGAAGTAGAAAACCCGGGGGCTTCCAGAATATAGCCATTGGAAATATAGCCATTGGAATATGTAACGACAGGATATAGCCATTGGGGGGGTGGCACACGTGGCGTGTGATGGCTGGCTGTCCGTGGGCGGCATCACGGGTTGGGTGAAGATGCGGCGTGTAATGATGGCGTCCACCTGGAGGCCCGGTTTTCGGGCCCAAGCCCGGACTCTGGGGTCTATAAATACCCCGGAGCCAGAGCCATTCCTTCCTTACGCGTTCAAAAATCCTTAGCGAAGCTCTGCCAAAAATTCTAGAGAGAGAAACTCGAGCCCTCGGTCACAACACTTTCAGAGGTTAGTTCTCCCTTCGCTCCTCAACACGTTTTGCAAGTTCCACCCTCTGGCCTTAGTTTAGGGTTAGGGTTCCGTAGAAATCCTTCGAAACTTTAGGCACATTTTTTGGCAAAGAATGTCGTCCGAGAGTGATTCCCAGAATATATCGAGGGAGCCCTCGGTTGAGGATGAGGTTGCTTCCGATGTCGAGTCAAGCAGCAGTGCGCCCTCGGTTGCCGATGACGAAGCCGTGGCCTTGGAGTTGCAGAAGGCCCTGGCTGCTGAGGTGGAAGCCGAGGGCTTCGAACAAGAGTGCGAAGATGAAGAACTAGCCCTCGCGTGTCAGGTGGCGGAGGACGAAGCCCAAAAGGAGGCGATGATGGTTACTGTTGCTGTGCCACCCCCTTGGACTGACTGTGGTGAGCCTAGCACCTCCAGGCCGTTGGACCCGACGCCTCTGAGGATAGCCCCCGGTAAAAAGAAGACAAAGTCGCAGAGGGCTGCCCCTAAGAAGAAGAGTGTGGCCGCTGGTGCCGGGGGGCCTGTTGAAATGCCAGAGGGGTATACCTGGCTAAACACCGAGGCCCTCGATATTAAGTCGAAGGCGGACAGGGCTGACTTGTACGTCACGCAGCTGCACATTGGGCCCTCGGCCGTAGTGGTGGAGCCAAGCGTCGATGATCTGCTGTCCCGGCCTCTGGAGGGATGCATTGCCGTCCACATCCTGTCAGTGTCCATGGGCCTCCGGTTCCCTCTGCATCCATTCCTCCGAGAGTACCTCCGGTTTGTTGGACTCATCCCCTGCCAACTTACCCCCAATAGCCATTCATACATTGCTGGCTTTCTGCACCTGTGCCGGACGAGGGGTGTTACCCCAAGCTTGGACCTCTTCTTTCAAAGCTTCAACTTGTGCCGGGGAGGGCACGCGAATGCCGAGGGCTTCGCCAATTTACAGCAGGTAGCAAAGTTCAAGCTGTTTACCGAGGCGCCCTCGTCCAATAAGGGCTGGAAAGACAGATGGTGCTACGTCCGGCTGGCCGAGAATCCCTTCTCGAAGGAGCTACGGGGCCGCTTTCGGCGCCACGAGAGGGTGGGGAGTGCTGCCCTAGAGAAGGATGGCCTGAAACTCGCCAAGATTCCGGAGGGCAAGACGAAGGTCGTGACGATCAAAGAATGCACCTTTGAGGAAGACTTGCATGCCCTCGGGTTCCGACGGTACCGGTTCATCGGGGAAATAGATGAGAAGTACCCTGTCTTCACTGAGGCCTTCGGGGGAGCAGGAGGTAGGCTACGAGGGCCCCTAGTCTCCTACTTAGGCATTTTCATTTTGCATCCCGATAGTTGATTTTGGTATGAACCCTTCGGGTTAACATTCTCTTTGCTTTGTTTTGCAGGTATGGAGGCTCTCTTCGCAATGAAGAAGAAGGAGGAGAGGGCGCAAGCCCAGAAGAAGGAGAAGACGGAGCCCTCGGGTCAAAAGCCCATTGATGAGGTTTTCCCGAAGGAGACCGCAGAGCCTTCAATTGCTGCTGCTCCCGTTACTGCGGCCGGGGGGCCGAAGGCTGATGTGGCAGCCAAGAAGAAGAAGGGGGGCAAGGGGGTGGAGCCCCCGATCAAGAAGCAGAAGGTTGCCGGGGACGCCGTTGAGAAGGCGGCCCCCCTCATAATACTCGATGATCAGCCCTCCGCTGACCCCCCGGCAATTGATACTCCGATGGCTCAGACAGACCTTCCCTCGGGGAAGATGCCTCGGGAGATTATTCGGCTCTCCCTCGCTCCGGGGGCATCCGTATTGCACGGTTCAGCCGAGCCGTTTTCTTTCCTGAGGGGGATTACCTCGATGATGGACAAAGAAGCCCTCTCCACCTATAACGATGACGCCCTCGAAGCCAGGGCCCTTCGATCAGCTCTGACTGTAAGTGTTTCTACTTTGACTTGATCTCAATATTTTATCATAATCCCAATGCCCGTCTGAACCCTCTGTCCGTTGTTCAACAGGCATGCATAACCTTCGGTGAGCAGGCCCGAAGGCGAGAGGAGTGGTGCCGTCATAAGGCCGAGCTAGAGAGGTTCGTGGAGGAGCTGATTCGCGACAAGGACGCTGCCCTTCGGGAGGTGTGCAAGTTGGAGGATGCCCTTCGGCAAGCAGAGCTGCGGCTGAAGGAGGCCAGAGAAGACGGGAAGGCCGAGGGCAGGGCTGAGGCCGAGAGGGTTGCGGCCGAGGAGAGAAAACAAGCTGCCGAGGACGCCGAGAAGGCCAAAGCTGAAGCTGCTGCCAAAGCCCGAGAAGAGGCCATTGCTGGGTTCACCTCCGAGGGCTGGAAAGCCGAGGGCCAGAGCGAGTGGGTGGCTTCTGTGGTGAAGGCCTCGATCGAGGAGTGGGTGAGGGGCCCCGGGCTCGACTGGATGAATGAGAGGGGTGACACCTACTATCAAGCTGGCGAGTTCTTCACCCAGCACCTGGTTTACCGGAGGCTCGCCCGGCATTTTGGCACCTCCCTGGATGAGTTCAACCCCTCGGTGTACGGCCTCCCCCCATTGCAACCGGATGTGCGGGTCCCCCTCCCCGAGGGAGAAGAGCGCCCGGTGATTCATGATTCCATGATGATGGGCGTCGATGATGATGCCGAGGACGCCACCGGGACGGAGGTTACCTCGAAGCCATCGGGGGAGGGTGCCCCCGGAAATGATGTAGTTGATGTGTAATATGCTTTTAGAAATCTCTGAACATATTTTGTAATGAATAACTTTGATCCTTCGGCTTCGACCTGTTTGTAATTTCACACTTACTCTTGTTTTTGATGAAATGCATGCTGCCTCCGGGCTTTTCATATTCGAATGCGCCATATGTCTTGAATGTATGCCTAGGACTTAGAATATTTTCCAATTGTAGCCTGCCCTGTGAGCCTTCGGGTGTCTGTAGTAACCCAATCCATAGGACTTAGAAAAATTTCTAAGTGTAGATCTTCCCTTGTGAGCCTTCGGGAAATGGGATCCCTTCCTGATGTGTGAACCTTGGACCGAGGGCCCAATGTTCAGGACTCAGAGATTTTTTGCAAGTGTAGTATGTCATGTAGCCTTCGGCTACTGTGGAGCCCCAACTGAAATATTGAATAGGCCGGGGGCTAATTCTTTAGGACTTAGAAAATTTTCTTGAGTGTTGATTCCTTGTGTAATGTAGCCCTCGATTGATAGGCAGCCTTCGACAATTAGGTCCCTTGAGGTGAGGGTGAAATATGTAGGACTTAGAAAATCTTCTAAGTGTAGAGTTTCCCTTGGGAGCCTTCGGGAGATGGCATCCCTTCATGATGTATGAGTAGTTGACCGGGGGGAAAAATATGCAGGACTTAGAAAATCTTCTAAGTGTAGAGTTTCCCTTGGGAGCCTTCGGGAGATGGCATCCCTTCATGATGTATGAGTAGTTGACCGGGGGGGAAAATATGCAGGACTTAGAAAATCTTCTAAGTGTAGAGTTTCCCTTGGGAGCCTTCGGGAGATGGCATCCCTTCATGATGTATGAGTAGCTGTCAGGGGGGAAAATATGTGGGACTTAGAAAATCTTCTAAGTGCAAAATCTCCTTTGGGAGCCTTCGGGAGATGGCATCCCTCCTTGATGTATAAGTAGTTGACCGGGGAAAAGCATGTAGTACTTAGAAAACATTCTAAGTGTGGATTTTCCCTTGGGAGCCTTCGGGAGATGGCATCCCTTCTTGATGTATGGCCTTCGACTGTCATATTCCTCTAGTTGCAATACTGACTGAGCCGGGGGCCCATCTTTTAGAACATAGAAATTTTCTTTGTTTGCAAGTGTTGTTGTATCGCATAGCCTTCGGCTATTGTATTCCCCTGGCTGTAGTGTTGGTTGAGCCGAGGGCCCAATTTTAGGACTTGGAATTTTTCAAGTGTTGTTTCTTTGTGTAGCCTTCGGGTGATAGGTGCCTTCTGACTCTACATTACTTTGCGAGATGCCTGGGGGCTCCTCCTTCAGGACTTAGGATTTTTTCTAAGCATAAATTGATGTTGAGTCCTGTTGTTGTGAAGAAAGCCAATGAGGAGTGTGTGCCCTCGGCATACACTTTAAAAGTTGTAGAATTTGACCCTTGTCATGGGGAAAGGGCCCTCAGTATTCGTGCATAACAGATGCCTTCGATAGTCCAGTCCCTTTGTATTGTTGAAGCCTTCGGTGTTTTTGTGACCGGAGGTGACCAGGTAGTGGACTTAGCCATTTCCTGATGATATTTGTTTGAGTAGTATCCTTCGGGAAATAGGAGCCTTCAGTTACCGGAGGTGTTCCCGTGGGGAGCCCTCGGCTTGTTGTGATCTGTTGGAGTGTACTCTTTGATTTCTCGCTGAGTCTACTCCCCTTCACCCCCCCTTTTTTTTGGTTGGTGGTGAAGGGAAGGCATCAAGAAACTTGGTTTCTTGGTAAGGCTGGGCCTATTAGGAGACCATCAGAATACACCAATGGCTCTCCTCCCTCGGGTTAACCTTCCGAGTTCCGAGGGGATCGAGGGACGTTTCCTGGGCACAAGATATGGTGGTCCGTAACCTGCCTCCCCTTGGGGGATGGCGCGGAAAGCGCCTCATTTTTGAAAGTCGTCCCCTCGGCACTAGACATAGTCCGTGGCCTGCCACACCCTTGGGGTGGTGGCGCGGGGAGCGTTTCGGTTTGGAAGTCGAATCCTGGGCATTTCTCATGCCTGTCATACCCTGGGGGTAGTGACGCGGATAGCGTTCCGTTTTTGAAAGTCGAATCCTGGGCATTTCTCATGCCTGTCATACCCTGGGGGTAGTGACGCGGAAAGCGTTTCAAGGAAGGGTTTTCATTTGCACACTAGTTGCAAATGGCCGGGGGCATTACGTGTCGCCGGCACCGATGGTGGCGCCTTCGGTATATGCGTCCTCGTGGGGTACGACTTTTAGAAACAACACTTGGTGTTAGTTTCGATGTGTAGCCCCCGGTACTTGGTACCGAGGGGTCTTCTGTAGGAACACTTGATGTTCTCTTTTGTCGTAGTTGATGTAGGCGTCTACCCTCGGTACTTGGTACCGAAGGGTTTTCAAATGAAACACTTGGTGTTTCCCAACAGATGTTTGGAAGTTGAAAGGAGAGCATATCCCTGGCACTGGGTGCCGAGGGGTCTTCTTTGAAACATTTTGGTGTTCGTTTCGATGTTTGATGATGGAGGTGTACCCTCGGCACTGGGTGCCGAAGGGTCTTCTGTAGGAACACTTGGTGTTCTCATCTTTTCTTTTTTGATGTTGAAGGTGGGGATGTACCCCCGACACTGGGTGCCGAAGGGAAATGAAACACATGGTGTTCCTTGTTGTTGGTGATAGGAGTTCCTTCCCTCGGCACTGGGTCCCGAGGGGTCCTGACTGAAAACACGTGGTGTTTTCGCTGTTTGTTGTAGGTGTTGATGGTGTCCGCCCTCGGCACTTGGTGCCGGAGGGGGTTCTTCTCGTGGTGAGGCCTGGGGCCTGTAGTCAGTATGAGGGCTTGATGTCTTGAATGTATCTTCATTCTTCGAAATTGGAGGCCTTGGGCCATAGGATAGTACATTCACTAGTTATGAGGGCTTGGCCGCTCTTACATTATTGATAAAATTTAATTAAGTGGTGTACATTCCAGTGCCTAGGGACTTCTTTCCCGTTGGGGCGCTTGAGCTTGTAGGTCCCGGGTTTGATGATGGCTGCTATGATGTAGGGGCCTTCGAATTTTGGTGCCATTTTTCCTCCCCCGGTTGGTTGGCTGGCTTCCCTCCTCCGGAGGACATAATCCCCCACTTGAAATTCTCGGGTGCGAACTTTGGCGTCGATGTAGCTTTTAACTTGCCTTCGGTAGTTTTCTGCCCGGATGAAGGCCTGCTCCCGGCGTTCTGAAATGAGGTGGAGGTCGAGGGCCATGTTGCTGTCGTTGACCTCGGGGTCATATTGGATCACCCTTCGGGTAGGAAGGGTGACTTCCGTAGGAGCTTTGGCTTCAAAACCGTAGCAGAGGGAGAAGGGTGTTTCACCTGTAGCTCGCCGAGGGGTGGTGCGGTAGGCCCAAAGGATGTTGTGAAGTTCTTCCACCCAGCCACCACCCTCAGCCTCCAGCTTCTTTTTGAGGCCCTCGAGCAAGGTCCGGTTGGCGTTCTCTACTTGCCCGTTGCCTTGAGGGTAGGCAACGGAGGAGAAGGTGTGTTTGATTCCCCATGCCTCCAGAAGGGCACAGAAGGGGGCTGCCTCAAATTGTGTTCCATTGTCGGAGATGATCTGCTGGGGGACGCCAAACCTTGTGAGGATGTTCTTGAGGACGAAGTGACGGCACTTCGCCTCTGTGACGAAGCCCTCGGGAGTAATGAGGACTACCCCTCCCCCGCATGCTTTGGTCGCGGAGGAGCCATCAGTGTAGAGGGTCCACCAGTCGTCCGAGGTAGCCGAGGGCTCCCCGTCCGTGGCTGCCCTTGCGGTACACTCCGTCACAAAGTCCGCCAGGGCTTGGCCCTTGATGGCAGGCCTTGGGCGGATGTCAATGTTGTACTGGCTCAAGAAGATAGCCCATTTCACCATGCTAGAGGAGCTGGTGGGGCTCCTCATGAGGGCGCCGAGGGGTTGATGGGTGAGGACCTGAACCGGGTGAGCCTGAAAGTAGTGGCCCAACTTCTTGACAGTCCAAACGATGGCTAACACCGTTTTTTCCACAGGGGAGTACCTGAGCTCGGCCTCCCTTAGGGTCTTGCTAACGTAGAAGATGGCATGTTGGATGCCGTCTTCCTCCCTTATGAGTACAGAGCTGATGGCCGCCGGGCTAACCCCAAGGTAGAGGTAGAGGGTCTCCCCTACCTTGGGTTTGGAGAGCACAGGAGGTGAAGATAGGTATCGTTTGAGCTCGTCGAAAGCCCCCTGGCATTCTGGAGTCCATAGAAAGCCAGCCGTCTTCCTCATGATCTGGAAGAAGGGTAGAGACTTCTCCGCTGATTTAGATAGAAAGCGGTTGAGGGCTGCCAGGCGGCCCGTCAACCGCTGAACTTCCTTCACATTGCGTGGGGGCTCCATGTTGATGATGGCCTGGATTTTCTCGGGATTGGCCTCAATACCCCTTCGGCTCACCATGTAGCCCAAGAATTTGCCCCTTTGGACGCCAAAGGTGCACTTCTTCGGGTTTAGCCGAAGGTTGAATTTTTGCATGATGGCGAAGATTTCCCGGAGGTCGTCAGCATGGCTGGAAGATTGTTTGCTCTTGACGATCATGTCGTCAACGTAGGCCTCCATGGTGCGCCCCAGGACGGCTTGAAAGACCCGGGCCACCATCCGGGTGTAAGTGGCCCCCGAGTTCTTTAGGCCGAAGGCCATCACCAGGTAGCAGAAGATGCCCTCGGGAGTCATGAAGGCAGTTTTTTCGGCGTCTTCCTCGTGCATAAAAATTTGGTGATACCCTCGGAAGGCATCGAGGAAGGACATGATCTCACACCCTGCGGTCTCATCCACCAATTGATCAATGTTTGGTAGAGGGAATGGATCCATAGGGCATGCTTTGTTGAGATCAGTGTAGTCCACGCACATACGGAAGGTGGGGGGCTTCTGTGCGAGGACTACATTCGCTAGCCATGAGGGGTATTTTACCTCCTTGATGTGCTTAATAGAGAGGAGCATGGCGACCTCCTTCTTCACAAATTCCCTCCTCTCGGCGGAGAGGGGCCTTCTTCGTTGCTGCACTGCCTTTGCCGAAGGGTCCACCGAGAGGCGGTGGGTGATGACCCTTCGGCTGATTCCCGGCATGTCCTCCGGCCCCATGCAAAGACAGTGGAGTAGGCGCGGAGGGCGTCGGTGATACCGGTCTTCAAATCTTCAGGGAGCTGGGCTCCAATCTTCACGACTCTCTCCGGCTGGGCCGGATCGAGCGCAAAGTCTTCTACGTCCTCGGCCGGTTCAGCCCTCGGCCTTCTTTCCTCTTGGTCGACGGCTCCGGTGATGGTGTCAACACGGAATTCCGTCTTGCTTACCTTCTTAGTGAACTGAAGATAGCAGGCGCGGGCAATTTTTTGGTTCCCCCGGGAGTAGCCAATGCCCCCCTCGGCGGGAAACTTGAGGCAGAGGTGCCTCATGGAGATGATGGCTTCGAGGTCCTCGAGGGCTGGCCGGCCGAGGATGATGTTGTGGGCGCAGTCAATGTTGATGACGACGAACTCCACCTCGAGCTGGGCTCTATGGAGCCCGTCGCCGAAGATCACCGGGAGGGTTATTACCCCCTCGGAATCAATAGTGTCGCCGGTGAAGCCGGCAAGAGGGGTCTTAATGGGCCGAAGGGACCCCCTCTCCAGATGCAGCTGTCTGAAGGTGCTGAGGTACATTACATTGACGGAGCTGCCCGTGTCAATGTAAGTTCGGTGAATAATGGTGTCGTTTATCTCCGTCTGAATCACCAAGGCATCCCTGTGAGGAGAAGAAGTAGGAGGGAGATCTGCGTTGGTAAAGGTGATGGGTTCCTCCCTCAGTCGCTTTACCGGGGGCATATGAGTGACTTCCCCCACGTAAAGCGATTGAGCCCACTTCTTTCGTTGGCTGGTGGAATCGCCCCCTGTATTGCCACCGGTGATCATGAGGATGTGGCGTTTCTTCTCCTGGTAGTGGGGGTACTCCTCCTCCTCTTCTTCCAAGTTTCCGATCTCCCTCTTCTTGCCGAGGGGGATGGTGTTCGGATTTACCCAAGCGTTTACCTTCGTATGGTGCCCTCGGGGAGGTCCCTGATGAGAAGGTCCCTCCTGCCGAGGGCTCTGGACAAACTGGGACAGGTGCCCTGCCTGTATTAATCTCTCGATGGCCGTCTTCAGTTGATGGCAGTCATCGGTCCTGTGCCCCTGGTGCCGATGGAAGCGACAGTAGGGGAACTGAGGGTTGATAGCATGCACCTCCGGGGGCGCGCGAGAGTCGCGCTCAACGAGGCCCCTCTCCTCGGCAAAATCGAGGATGATGCTGACGGGGTGCGTCAATGGCGGATGTCGCTCCTTGTCTGCCCTCGAAACAGATCCCCCGCTTTCCTGGGGCCTTTGGAGTGCTTTCCCACCGAGGCGGTCTTGGACCCCTCGGCGGTCTGGCCCTCCTCCGAGCCGGTTGAGGGCGGAAGTACGGGGCCTTTCCCTGTTGTCATTATGGCGGTCCCGAGACTGAACTTCCTAGGAGGACGTATCTTGGGCCACCACCCTTTCTTCGTTTCTCACCCGAGGGGTGGGATTTCCGAAGGGGTGTGGCAGAGGGGGAAGTATGATATTTTCCCCGATCTGAGGGTGAGCTGGAGCCAGGGTGCCGAAGGCACCCGGGTTCTGGGTGAGCGTCTGGATGAAGGCGGAGAGCGCCGATTGCACGTCGATGGTGAGAACCGGAGGGCTGACTTGGTCATCGCTCCGGTTTTTCTTCTTGGCCTCGATGCCGAGGCGGGCATCGGGGGCATTTTGTTGGATCTGAAGGCGTAGGTCGACAGCCGCCTGTTCCGGCCCAGCGATGACACCGCCCTCGGGAGCCCTGTGAGAGGCTTCGGGGGCGTTGACGTCGCCGAGGGCCAGGTTCTTGTCTTCTACGTTCTTTGAGTTGGCACATGTTGTCCTCACCATTTTGATAGAGGGCTAGTGTTTTGTGTTTGGTCGAGGGGGAGGGTTTCTTACTCGATTGTTCAACCTCTCAACGAGAGCACCAAATGATGGATAGTCTACCCGGGGGTATATATCCGAAGGGTTATTACGGGGAGTAATTTAGAGAGAAGTCAGAGTAAGTGAATAAAAGTAGAGAGAGAGTGTATTCAGTATGAATGCCGTTTTTAGCGTGTTATGACTTGGTTACAAATGGGGAAAAGGGGTGCTATTTATAGTAGCAATAAATGCCGGGCAGGGACACGTGTCAAGCGCTCATTGGCCGAGGGGTCACCTCAACTGGTTGGCGCTGGCAGCCGCATGTGGCCGCATTTAATGCGGCTGTTGGATGGGACGTCTGTGCGGGGTACGGTGATCTGTACGCATGTGAGGCGGATATCTTGTCGAGTGAGATGCCTTCGGCTATAGAGCAGTAGGCGAGGGCTCTTCCACCCGATGGCACCCTGGTGCCGAGGGCTCACAGTGCCGAGGGCTACTGTTTTCGCCGTTTTCTCCCAGTTTCTTAGTTTGCTTGAGAAACCCGTTATGTGAGAATTTGGAGCCTTCGGCCAGGGGGCCGAAGGCACCCCTGGCGCGTAGTGCGGGCTGCTTGGTACTCCGGGTGCTGTGATTTGGGCCTGCTGGGCCTCCTGGGCCTGTTGGGCCTTCGCTGGAGTAGTGGGAGTGTGTGGGCTGGGGGTTCCCGGGCCATATACTCCATCACCGACTCAATTTAAGAAAAGGAAGAGGGATGCGAATTGGTTAGAGAGTGTGAAGATTAAAATGTTTATGTAGATCGGTAACATATTTATGTTGAAAAAGAAAAAAACCATGAAGGCTATGTGAGACTTGAATACCTAGAAAATAGTGTAGCTCACCTAAGTCCTTCCTAACTCACACACGAGCCAACGTGGCTAAAAACGATTGATAAACGACAATGATTTACCGGTAACAATAATGTCATCTACACAAACTAGTAAATGGACAGTATAATTACAATGACGGAAAATGCATGAATAATGAATTATTAGACCAATTACATAAGAATCCATGCCTTGAGAGAAAACTATTCAAACGATAAAATCAAACCAAAGGAGCCTATTTGAGGCCATAAATTGCCTTCCGAAGATGATAAACATGGTGAGGCACGGTATTGACGATGAACAAAACATTGAGGTTGACGCTAATAGTTTACCTGTAAACCCTAGTGATACTGTAGAGTGAAGGGAGAGCTACGAGTTAGAGAGAGGGAACGATACATGATATTAATAATTTCATAATCATTTACATCTTCCCCAAGGTGATATTTGTACTAGTAATAAATGAGCGGTGCATTAAATGCACATACACGTGTAAACTAATCTATGGATGAGAGCCTTGTTGTGCTGCAGAGAGCGAGGCATGTCATTCCCTGACCGACTTCTGAGTAGTTGTGTTATGTATGATGAGGTGTCATAGGATGAGGTGCATGTGGAACTCGTCCCTGCTGTTTCCTTGTCTGCAATGAGATTCTGCCTGAGATCCATGTCTCATCTGGATGAGGTGACACTAGCTAATCGAGGGACGGTGACTAGTACAAACAGTAGTGTTGACTGTTATTTTATGTAGCTCTATTCTCTTGGTTGCATCATCTCGAGTGTTCCCTCATCAGCTCGAGGGGGGAAGGCTGAGGTGTGTAGTTAGGTGGATTTGAACTGCTTGTGTATGGAGATTCTCTTAGAGCATGTGACCCGACCAAATGATGTAGCAACAATAAAAACAATACGAACAGTGATGGATTTAACCACATAACAGAAAGTCTTAGAAAAATCTCCACCAACTTGTTGTTTAAAACCATGTGTAATTAAACGTGTTTGGTGATGCTCAATGGACCCATGAGACATATATCTAGTCTTATAAATCCATTTACAACTAACCAAATTCTTGGACGGATGAAACAACACAAAGTCTCATGTTCTACTAATGATGAGTGCATTAAATTTCTCAACCATATCGACATGCCATTTCAAATCTTTATTTGCCTTAAAAACAAGTAGAATCTTCTACAATAGTAATTGTATTAAGTTTAAAAACAATTTTTGGTTTTAAAATGTCGGACTTAGCACGAGTTGGCATATGATGAAGGTTCGGTGATGGCATAGTCACATGAAAATGATTATGGTCAAATGGTGCCGGAGACGATGAACGTTTAAATGCATCGCATGAGGGCCATGAGGCTAAGAGTATATCCGAGAGCAGGAGAGGAGCCGGGGTATATGCGAGGAGATCAGAGACTGGGGGCAGGGCTGGTTGGGAATATGTTAGACTTGTTAAGTTAAGTTGTCTTTTATTTCAGTAATAAGACCCATTCTTATGGGTTCAGTTATTTGTTTAGACTCAAATTAGTTATGTTGTACCCCACTTAGTCAGTAGTGTTGTTAGTGGGTTACATATCCTTTATTTCCGTATGTTCAGTTTGTATAACCCTATAAAAGGTCATCTAGAAGTGGAATGTAAGCAGTTCATTTTTCTTGTGCCATTTGTGTGTACACGAACTGTTCTTCACATTTTGGTATCAGAGCTTCTGTGAACCCAGAGAAGAAAAATGAGCGATGATAAAACATTAACAAAGATCCCACAGTTCGATGGTCATTACGATCATTGGAGCGAGTTAATGGAAAACCTTTTGAGAGCAAAAGGCTTATGGAATCTCGTAGCCAATGGCTACACTGAGATAGGAGAAGGCGTTGAGACAATTGCAAACCAGCGAGAACAACAGGAGGTTCTCAAGATGAAGGATCATCAGGTAAAGCACTACCTGTTCCAGACAATTGACCG
Source organism: Cuscuta europaea (assembly GCA_945859875.1). NCBI lineage: Eukaryota > Viridiplantae > Streptophyta > Magnoliopsida > Solanales > Convolvulaceae > Cuscuta > Cuscuta europaea. The sequence continues at coordinate 1,145,306 of CAMAPE010000011.1, read as the reverse complement.
AACTGTCTTCGAACTGATATTGGATCGACGAACATTCAAAATTATATGGGATTCAATGAAGAGAAAATTCGGAGGGAATGAGGAGGTGAAACGATCGCTCCTCAACACATTGAGGAGAGAATTTGAAATCCTTTCCATGAAGCGAGACGAGATAATTGACGATTACTTCGAAAGAGTATTAACAGTTTCAAACAAGATGAGAAGCAACAGGGAAGATATGTCAGACAAAAAAATTGTTCAGAAGATTCTCCGAACATTAACAAAAAAGTTCACATATGTGGTAGTCTCCATTGAAGAATCTAATGACACAAGAAACATGTCCATTGATGCCTTGCAAAGTTCTTTGGTTGTCCATGAGCAAAAGTTTAGAAGGAACTTCTACGAAGAGGAGGATCAAGCCCTCTATGTAAGAGGCCGAGGCCGTGGTAGAGGCAGAGGTAGGGAACCTTCAAGAGGTAAGGGAAGAGGGCGAACCTCTTTTAACAAGGCATTTATCGAGTGTTACAAATGTCACAACCTAGGGCACTTTCAGTATGAGTGTCCAAAGTGGAATACAGAAGCTCACTTTGGAGAGATGAGGGAGGAAGATGAAGTTCTGCTAATGGCATGTGTGGAACCCCAAGGAGCAGAAAAAGGCGATGCTTGGTTTGTGGATTCTGGATGTTCAAACCATATGTGTGGAGATCGAGGTATGTTCTCAAGCTTGGATACATCATTCAATCACACTGTCAAGCTTGGGAATAATCTCAAATCGGATGTAAATGGAAAAAGGGTGGTGAAAATTGTGCTCAAGGGAACATGTTATGTGATGACTGATGTGTATTATGTCCCTGAGCTCAAAAACAATTTATTAAGTGTAGGCCAACTTCAAGAAAGGAATCTAGATGTATTGTTTAAAGGAGGGGTATGTATCATTTTCCATCCTACAAAAGGGAAAATAGATGAATCTGTTATGAGTGCAAATAGGATGTATGTATTACTTGGAGAGCCTGGAAGCAGTACAAGAGAAGAATGGTGTTTCCAAGTAGACACATCAAACAAGGCAGAATTATGGCACCATCGTTATGGGCATCTCAGTTAGAAGGGCCTCCATACTTTACATGCCAAGAAGATGGCCATGGGCTTACCAGAGATCAGAAAGGAAAAGATCACATGTGACTCATGCATGAAAGGGAAGCAACATTGGGTTCCTTTTGCAAAGCAAAGTGTGTGGAGAGCAACAGAAAGATTGCAACTTGTTCATTCTGACCTTTGTGGTCCCATTACCCCAACGTCAAATAGCAATAAAAGGTATCTCTTAACTTTTATTGATGATTTTTCGAGGAAAACCTTGATATACTTTGCCCTAGAGAAGTCAGAAACCTTCTATCTCTTCAAATTGTTTAAAGCACTAGTTGAAAAATAAACAGGCAAGTATATCAAGTGTTTGCGAACATATCGAGGGGGAAAATATAACTCTATAGAATTCAAGGAGTATTGCAGTGAGCATGGAATTAAGAGGCAATTAACCACCTCTTACACTCCACAGCAAAATGGAGTCGCTGAGCGGAAGAACCGAACTATTATGAACATGGTGAGAGCTATTCTGACAGAGAAGGAAGTCCCAAGAATGTTTTGGCCAGAAGCTGTACAATGGACTAACCATGTTCTTAACAGATCTCCTACGTTGGCAGTACAAAACATCACACCTGAAGAAGCATGGACTGGGAAAAAGCCATCAGTAGAGCATTTAAAAAAATTTGGATGTATAGGATATGTACACATACCAGACACCAAACGAGCAAAACTCGATGACAAAAGTGTGAAGTGTGTCCTGATGGGTTTCAACGTTGAATCCAAAGCATATAGAATGTTTGATCCTGTTGCAAAGAAAATTCACACCAGTCGAGATGTGATATTTGAAGAAGAAGAAACATGGAATTGGACTGCTAATTATCCGACTGAACAGTTCATGGAGCTAGAATGGGATGATGAAAGTCCTTGTTATGATAATGAGGGAGGGGAAATGGAAGATGAGGATGATAATTCCGCTCAAACATCTGAAGGTTCCATTCTTGAACAGACAAGGTCCTTTCAAATTGAAGACACAACACCAAGGGAAAGTAGAGTTAGACATCCACCTGTGTGGGCTATTGATTATACATCAGGAGAAGGCCTATCGGATGGAGATGAAGATGTGGTAAATATGGCAAACACTGATAGTTTTGAGGTGGCAAAAGCTGACAGTTTTGAAGTTGAAAAACTTGCTTTCATGATCATTTCTGATACTACAAGTTTTGAAGAGGCAATCACACACCTAAAATGGAGGCAGGCTATGGATGCAGAAATAAGATCAATTGAGAAGAACCAAACGTGGGTACTGACTTCACTTCCTACAGGAGCCAAAACTATTGGTGTAAAATGGATTTATAAAACCAAACTCAATGAATCGGGTAAGGTTGATAAATTCAAGGCAAGGCTAGTACTGAAGGGTTACTTGCAACAATATGAGGTGGAGTATACTGAAGTTTGTGCACCTGTAGCACGAATGGACACTGTACGAATGATTATTGCTATGGCTGCACAACGAGGGTGGGAGCTCTATCAACTAGATGTAAAATCTGCCTTTTTACATGGAGAGTTGGAGGAAGACGTGTTTGTGGAGCAACCACAAGGCTATGAGAAACCTGGGAATAAGCACATGGTATACAAGTTACAAAGGCTCTTTATGGATTAAAACAAGAGCCAAGAGCTTGATTTAGTCGCTTAGAGTCTTACTTCATCAAGGAAGGTTTCAAGTGTAGCTCCAATGAACACACCCTGTTTGTGAAGAAAAGAAGAGGTAAAATCTTGCGTTAGTCCCCAAGATTTTGATAAAGTGTTTTGATGATGCCATAGTTTATGATGTTCCTCCTATCTTTGGTAGCTATCATGTATTCTGCTCTAACCAAAATGCTAGTGAAGTCTTATCTAAAAGTGTCTTACTCAATTGGTCAATTAACAAATAAGTTAAACTGGAAAACACAAAATGCAATAAGGTCATATTACATCACCTTAAAAAGGATTTCTTATAGATCTTACCAGTTGAACTTATTTGTTAATACCACATCAAATAAAAACAAAGTATTTCGAAATATCTATTTCTTAACTGGAACACAAAATGCAATACGGTAATAATTTTTGTCTTAATAGGATTTGTTATCCTACGAGTTAAATAAATAGGTTAAGTTCAAAGTACTAGCTGACCATACAAAACATTGAGTGACCAAAAGTCAAAAGTAAAATGTTTGTGTCAAGAAAATAATACTGGAAAAGTCAAAATGCAATAAGGTAATTTTTACCTTAAAAGGATATTTAAATCCTACCGGTATATATTTGATTTATCACAAACATTTTAAAACATCACAAAAAGAAAAGGCACACTGACATGAATTGTACATGTGCATAATTAAGGACAAATAAATGAACAATTTTTTAGACTAATAAAATTATACTAGAAATTAAAAATGCAATAAGGTAAAATTATTTAACTTAATAGGATATTCAAATCCTACCAGTATAAATTTTATTAATACACAAAAACCAGCATGGAGGACGTTTACTGTGAAAACGTACGAAGGACCCAGAGCATGGGATGCGCAGACAAGTGGAACTCTATAAAGGAGAAAACTGCAACGGCTAGGCAAACAAAGACAAAGAAGTTATCAGCTCCAAAGAAGAAGACAAACAACAAGTTGTTATCCTCTGAAACCAAGATTCAATGAACAAGATTAAATCATCTCAACCAACGGATGAGATTAATCTACCGGAGACGCCTATAAGTAAAGGCCGAAGCATGAGTTCTAAAATAAGTTCTTGAGTTCAAAAGCAGAGAAATCCTATAAGCATTCAAATGATATCATAACTTCACTCTCTGCTTTGACTCATGCTTCATTAAGCTCTTAGATTAGATCATCACTTTCATATTTTTAGAGCTTAGTTTTTAGTTGGTGGCCAAAAATTTTCTTGTATTTTACAAGGTGTTGTAAACACTCAGGAGGACAGTTGTTCCCGGCCTGAGTGTGGTTAGATAGGTCAGGAGTACCTTTTGATCCCCACTGGATCAATTGAGAAAAACCTAAAGGATTGAGTAGCTTGGAGTGGTGTTGTACTCCTCGTGAAACACCTTTAATCTAGGTCAGAGTTATGAAGGATTGCTAGATTGACACTAAGTGTATTGGGCTTAATACATTAGTGAAATCCATCTGAAATAAGGTGGGACTGGATGTAGGAGGATTACACCACCTCTGAACCAGGATATACTGTGTGTTGATTTTCTTTCAGTCAACAAAGCACACACCCAACACTTCTCACTAAAGGGATCGTGGTTTGCCAGCAACATCCTAAGCAGTAGTCTTAATTGACTCTACTGCTTATCCTACTGCTTAATAACTTACTTTTTCTGAGACAATTGTTTCACAAGAGCCTTGAACATCACTACTAAAAGGTCCGTTTTGCGAGGTCTCAGAAATACATCTTCTATAAGCAGCAGGTGCCTCAGCAGTTCCCTGGGTCTACCCAACTCCTTAGACCTCTGCTCAAGCAAAACCCCTCATTATCTCCAGCTCAGCACATCTTCAGAAAGCTCTCATCATTCTGTATAAGGCCACATAATCATCTCTCCCAAACTCCTATTTTCCACCAGCAGTTGCCTCAGCAGTTCCCTGCCATCCAGGCAACTGCCAAGCCAACTGCTCACCATTTAAGTCCAAACTTCACCCATTATAGAAAGTTGTTATACACTGTCTATCTAAGAGGTCAAAGATTTCCGCTGTGCATCTATAAATATCCCAAAAGATTTTAGATCAACTCATCTAGAAGGGGAAAGTTTTCAAAGTCGAAAAAGCTTTGAAAGCCTATTCACCCCCCCCCCCCCCCCTCTAGACTTTCACCTCTATCCGGGACCATCAAGTGGTATTAGAGCAGAGTGTTCCTAGAGTCAGTTTCTGACTAATTTGAACTAAAGATCCAAATCCACCTCAGTTCCCAAACACTTTCTAAAAATGGACAGTCAGCTTGCAAAGAAACTATTGTTCAACCAGAACAAGTTTAATGACTGGAAAATGAAGGATATCTGGGATGAGCTCACAATGATCCAATCAGAAGATGATCAAAGCAGTTCAAGTGATAAAGGCAGCTCATCAGAAAGTAAGGAAGAGGCCCTGATTTGCCTCTTTGGAATGCACCAAGATGATAGCTCCTCCCACAACTGTCCCATGGCAAGATCCAATGAAAATGACAATGATGAAGTATTATCATGTTCTTCAAACAACTCATTTGATTCCAACTGTTCCAGTGTTGATATGGAAGCATTACTCCATGAATTTGAAAATTTTCAAAAAGATCACCTTTGTTTTAATGAACGAAAACTGTAAACTTCAAGAAAATCTAATAGTAGCCCAAGCTCAAATGGGTGAAGTAATAAAAATGAAAGATTTTCTTGAACTTGAAAACATCCGTTTAAAAGAAAGGCTGAGCTCCCACTCTCTCCTTATTGCTAAGGAAGTTCAACACAACTAGAAGAACACAGGATTAGGATACACACCTTTATCCCTACCATTGAAAGACTCTCCCAAATACTCTTCTATCACAAAATACACCACAAGCCAACAAGACACAAGAAAAACAAACCAACAAAATCCTCACTCCCAAACTCTGTCAAATAAAAGGAACCAGTCCTCTCCCAGATCAAAATACAAACTTCCTTACAAACCCAACTTCCGAAATAACCAACCAAATCAAAGATTTGGTTGACAACCAATCAAAAGGATCAACCACATTCCAAAGAAAAAGCTGATCACTCCCAATACACATATTCTTTCCCCCATCATAAGGAATAATGTTCACAAATATGTAGTCATTCCTTATGATTACATAACTCTGAATGACTATAGACTCATCAGCTCAAATTCAAATGGTCCTAGAAGGGCATGGATGCCCAAACCCATTCAAAGGAAGATGCCCACTAACTTGTGGGCTAATACTCAAAACCGATAAATATGGGAAGGTGCTGGAGCAGACAACTTACAAGAATAGTTAAAATACTCAGGTTGCTCCATGCACATGACAGGCAGCAGGGGGCTACTATCAAGTTTTTAAATATCTGGAGAAGGACCCAAAATAATATTTGGGAATGAGGAAGAAAAAGGAGAAACCAAAGGAGCTGGAAAACCCAATCAAATATGAACTTTCAATCCATAACATTTCATATGGGATTGAAGTTCAATATTATCAAGCACAAGCCAGCTCTGCGAAAACATTTACAATGAGACAATTCTCCATAGACATCTGCTTGGTCAGAGATGTCCAAAACAACAAAGTTATGCTAACTGGTAGAAGAAAAAAGGATATGGATACTGTTGATTGATGCATCACAAAAGAAGGAATCTGCCCTGTAACTAAAAGCAGATTCAAACTTGAGTTGGGATTGGCACCACATCATAAGCCATCTCAATTTCAAAACCATCAACAGGCTATTCATCAAGGGATCCTTCCTGGGCTACTCATCAAGTATCAAGGACCTTCGCATTCTTAACTCTGGTTATAAAAGAATCAATTCATGAGGTCTTTGAAAGACAATCCTCTGCTCATAAAAAGAATAATGATGAGCTAGTCCAATCAAAGAAGGATACTGGAAAGGCTCCAAGCTGCCTTCCCAGCAAAAAATTAACAAAAGATGACCGGACTCTGGAACCAGGAGCTGGCTCAAAAAGTAGACCACTGCCAGCAGATGACACAAATGAGAGACCACTGCCAGCAGATGACTCAGATGAGAGACCACTGCCAGCAGATGACTCAAATGAGAGACCACTGCCAGCAGTTGACTCAAAATACAGAACACTGCCAACAGTTGACTCGTTCTAAATCAACTCTCCAGACGCTCCAGCTGAATGAAGCACAAGGCTTAATTTTCCAAACCTCTGACTTTACCAGAAGACAGTGAAGAAGAAGAGGAGGATGAACATGTAACTCAATTAAATCAAACATCTTACACTAGATGGTTGAACCAGCATCCTTCTCAAAATTATTGGTGACATCAACCAAAGGGTTCGTTCAAAAATCATCCATCCAGAGAGAAGCACGTTCTCATCCTTCATCTCTCAAACAGAACCCAAGAGAACTCAAGAAGCCCTACCAGATTCCGACTAGATACAAGCCACATAAGAAGAACTAAAAACAGTTCAAAAGGTACAATCTATGAAGCTTGTATACAGATCCTATCATCAACATATGATAGGAACAAAAAGGGTGACTAAGGAAGGCATCTTGTTAAGAATTAGGCAGAGATTGATGGTCAAAGGGTACTGCAAAGAAGAAGGATTAGATTTTGATAAAACCCTTGCCCCAGTTGCCAGACTTGAAGCTGCAAAGATATTCTTAGTACATGCTGCCCATAAGCAATTCACAGTCTATGAAATGGATGTGAAAAGTACCTTCCTAAACGGTCTACTAGAAGAGGAGGTCTATGTGGAGCAGCCTTCTGGATTTGAAATCTATAGAGAAGAAGATCAAGTGTTCAAATTAAAGAAATCGCTCTATGGACTCAAGCAAACTCCAAGAGCATGGTATGACACACTCTCTCTAAACATTTAGTGAAAAATGGGTTCACTAAAGGCAAAGTAGACAACATACTATTCAAAGTTGAAGAAAGTCCTCTCATACTGCTTGTATGTGAAAACTCAAAACAAACCTTATGTAAGAAATTTTTAACTCTCAAGTAAATTTGAAATGAGCCTAATGGGAGAGTTGAACTATTTCTTGGGACTACAAATGGAACATGACTCTATAAGGTTTCTACATCAACCAAGCTATTGAATTAAACAAGATTCAAAACATCTCGATAAGAGCTTGGAATGATGATCAAAGTAAAGGAATTACCCTGCACCCAGTCAGGGGGAACTCAACTCTTAAATTGAGGGGCAATTCCTAGCCGCCTGCTGAGGGGGAACTCTTACACAAATACTCAAGGAAAGTCATCTGCTCAAAGAAAACCTACTCAAAATCCGAACAGTATGCTCAGCAGATGACTGACTTCCACCAGCAGTTAACTCAGCAGATGACTTCCAATCAGGCCACTGCTACATTCTCTAGACTCCTACAGAACTAGGGTGACTGCCAAACAGCCCATTGCTACATTATCTTGACACTGAAGAAGAAGTATGACATATACTCCATCCAAGGAAAGACAAGAAAAGTGGCTGCATCCAAGCAGTAGAGGGCTCTCAGATGAATGACTCATGAGAACAACGAGTTGTTTCATAAAGAGCAGGAGGCTCAATTATAGACACATATACATGGAATACCAGCATTTATTACAAACCATCTTGATCCCCTCAAAGAAGAAAATCCAGAAAGGGAAGCTCCAAACAAGCAAGCATCAACTAAGGGGGAATGGATACATAAAGCCATCACAATCAAGAAGGAAAGAAGATGACAAAAGCAAAGAAAAAGATGAGAGGTCTAGATCTTGACTCAACAAACTCAGCAGTAGAATCAGAGGAACCTGCTACCACAAAGAAACCAAGAGTCATGATCATTAGCAATGGAGGACAGGAGGAACAACTAGCTCAAACTGCTGAAGCTCAAAAATCAAAACCCGATTCATAAAGGTACTATGATGATTCATAAAACTCAGCAGTTGACTCAAAATATGGATTGAAAAAGGCATACTACTATTCTGTAGAAACTTAATTTTATTGGGAGCAACCTGCTTCCGGCAGCGTCCTAATAAAATAAAAGATACCTACACATATAGTTAGTATCCTATTTTTAATAATTACTGTCGAAAATTAGCCATAAACAAGCTAAAACAGTATCCTAGAATTATCCATTTCTTAGCAAACAAGGCATGCAAAAAGGAAATGTCAGACTTCAAAACAGAACGAATTTATGGACACATGCAACATGCAAGAGCATTTAATGAAAATTCTCATACTCTCTCTTGAAAAGAGAAGCCGCCGCTAAAAGCATTAAATCAACAATGCCTCGACCTCCTAACAAATCTTGAAAGATGAAGAGACAATCTAAACTAGTTGGATATAAATCCTCCTCTCGAACATTTGATAGTTCATCTCTAAATCTTGCCAAAAACTCCTTCTTACTCTGCCAAGAATCAATCATCTTCTCCAAACAAATCCCTTCAGCAAAATGAATCCCTCTTTCAACGACTCTCTATCTCTCGAACTTACACTAGCTCCACCACATACCAATGATGGTCATCAGGAACCACCACAACCTGAAAACCAAAAACCAACTGCACTAACCCCTCAACAAGAGGAAAGCCTTGCATACATAGAATCTCAAGTTCTAGTAGCAGCAGAAAAGGAACAGCTAATCCAGGAACGACTTCGAGTGCTGGAATGGAGGAAGTAGAGATTATCAGACATTGATACTCTCATTCAAAACAGACCACGAATGGTAGGAGAGGAGAAGTTCTCTCTGAGATAGATGATGACACAAAACATTGAGACATCTCTCTCAATACAGAACATCAACAATGTCTTCCATTTCAAACTTAACCAAGCCATCGAGAATAGAAGAAAGAGAAAAGAAACAAGAGACCTCTTTCCTGGAGAAGCTTCGAACAGGAGAAATTTGGGATAAATAAATAATGCTACCAAAAGAGGGGGAAAGAGAGTAGTAAAACATTTTTAATGAAAACTCTATGTGTTTTACACTCTTCTTTTGGCATCATCACAAAAGGGGAAAATTGTTAGTCCCCTAGATTTTGATAAAGTGTTTTGATGATGCCATAGTTTTTTATGTTCCCCCCATCTTTGGTAGCTATCATGTATTCTGCTCTAACAAAAATGCTAGTGAAGTATTATCTAAAAGAGTCTTGCTCAATTGGTCAATTAACAAATAAGTTAAACTGGAAAACACAAAATGCAATAAGGTCATATTACATAACCTTAAAAAGGATTTCTTATAGATCCTACCAGTTGAACTTATTTGTTAATATCACATCAAATGAAAACAAAGTATTTCGAAATATCTATTTCTTAACTGGAACACAAAATGCAATACGGTAATAATTTTTGCCTTAATAGGATTTGTTATCCTACCAGTTAAATAAATAGGTTACGTTCGAAATACTAGCTGGCCATACAAAACCTTGAGTGACCAAAAGTCAAAAGTAAAATGTTTGTGTCAAGAAAAAAATACCGGAAAAGTCAAAATGCAATAAGGTAATTTTTAAATCATACCGGTATATATTTGATTTATCACAAACATTTTAAAACATCACAAAAACAAAAGGCACACTGACATGAATTGTACATGTGCATAATTGAGGACAAATAAATGAACAATTCTTGAGACTAATAAAATTATACTTGAAACTAAAAATGCAATAAGGTAAAATTATTTACCTTAATAGGATATTCAAATTCTACCAGTATAAATTTTATTAATACACAAAAAATGTTATTCTGTCTCGTGATCATCCGAAGCCAATCAAAATTGAAAAAAACCAGCATGGAGGACGTTTAATGCGAAAACGTACGAAGGACCCAGAGCATGGGATGCGCAGACAAGTGGAACTCTATAAAGAAGAAAACTGCAGCGGCTAGGCAAACAAAGACAAAGAAGTTATCGGCTCCGAAGAAGAAGACAAATAACAAGTTGTTATCCTCTCAAACCAAGATTCAACGAACAAGATTAAATCATCTCAACCAACGGATGAGATTAATCTACCGGAGACGCCTATAAGTAAAGGCCGAAGCGTGAGTTCTAAAATAAGTTCTTGAGTTCAAAAGCAGAGAAATCCTATAAGCATTCAAAAGATATCTAGCAAAAGAGAAAGTGCTTGATCATAACTTCACTCTCTGCTTTGACTCATGCTTCACTAAGCTATTAGATTAGATCATCACTTTCATATTTTTAGAGCTTAGTTTTTAGTTGATGGCTAGAAATTTTTCTTGTATTTTACAAGGTGTTGTAAACACTCAAGAGGACAGTTGTTCCCGTCCTGAGTGCGGTTAGATAGGTCAGGAGTACCTTTTGATCCCCACTGGATCAATTGAGAAAAACCTAATGGATTGAGTAGCTCGGAGTTGTGTTGTACTCCTCGTGAAACACCTTCAATCTAGACCAGAGTTGTCAAGGCTAGATTGGCACTAAGTGTATTGGGCTTAATTCATTAGTGAAATCCATCTGAAATAGGGTGGGGCTGGATGTAGGAGGATTACACCACCTCTGAACCAAGATATACTGTGTGTTGATTTTCTTTCAGTCAACAAAGCACACGCCCAACACTTCTCACTAAAGGGATCGTGGTTTGCCAGCAACATCCTAAACAGTAGTCTTAATTGACTCTACTGCTTATCCTACTGCTTAATAAGTTACTTTTTCTGAGACAACTGTTTCACAAGAGCCTTGAACATCACTACTAAAAGGTCCGTTTTGCCAGGTCTCAAAAATACATCTTCTATAAGCAGCAGGTGCCTCAGCAGTTCCCTGGGTCTACCCAACTGCTTAGACCTCTGCTCAAGCAAAACCCCTCATTATCTCCAGCTCAACACATCTTCAGAAAGCTCTCATCATTCTGTATAAGGTCACATAATCATTTCTCCCAAACTCCTATTTTCCATCAGCAGTTGCCTCAGCAGTTCCCTGCCATCCAGGCAACTGCCAAGCCAACTGCTCACCATTTAAGTCCAAACTTCACCCATTATAGAAAGTTGTTATACACTATCTATCTAAGAGGTTAAAGACTTCCGATGTGCATCTATAAATCTCCCAAAATATTTTAGATCAACTCATCTAGAAGGGAAAGGTTTTCAATGTTGACAAAGCTTTGAAAGTCTATTCACCCCCCTAGACTTTCACCTCTATCCAGGACCATCATCTTGATTGTTAGCATTTATGTTGATGACTTACTGTTTACCAGTGATGATGAAGATCCGATGGATGAATTTAAGTGTTCTATGAAGAAGGAATTTTATATGACAGACCTAGGAAAGATGTGATATTTCCTCGGCATAGAAGTGATACAAGAAGCTGAAGTAATATTTATATGTCAAAAGAAGTATGCCACTGAGGTTATTGACCAGTTTGGAATGCAAAATTACAACCCCGTTTGCAATCCAATTGTTCCTGGACAACGAACCAGTCAAGATGAACCTGGCTTACTTACTGGCTCAGCTCTATACAAGCAAATGGTGGGCAACCTAATGTATCTCACTGCAACGCGCCCAGATCTTATGTTCGCAGTAAGTCTCATTAGTAGATTTATGGCAAATCCCACTCAACTACACTTTGCAGTAGTAAAAAGAGTCATGCGGTATTTGAAAGGTACAACCGATTATGGGATATGGTACTGAAGGGGAAAGAAGAGTGATCTAGCAGCCTACACAGATAGTGATTATGCAGGTGATGTGAGTTTTCTCGCACTTAAAATAAATTGTAATATAGTGGTGTAAGTACGAGTATCGTCTCCATAGGGACGAACAAAACGGAATCAAGAATTAATTAAATTCAGCGATTAAAAATAAATAAAATAAATGCGTCATGCGAGATTGGTTGTTTGAATTGAAATTAAACTAATGCGAATGAACGATTAAAATAAAAGATTGATTTCTCTCTAATTAACGACAAAGGGACCAGGGATTGATTACAGGGTAATCAGATTTTTGGCTGATCAGGCTTAATCACATGAAATTAATTTAATTGCGTCTAGCTAATCATTACTAAGTTCTTACCGCTCTTGCGGTGTAGAGTACAATAATTTAGGGGACCAGACTGATCTCTCATGCGACAGGATCCTAAATTATTGTCAAGACGAGCGAGCTTACGGCCCCTTGATCGCTACTAATCTCTTAGCGAACGATTAAGTGTGTGTGAATGTGTCTCAGAATAAACTAGAGCTCTCTTAACTTATTCTACAAGCAATTGTAATTGTAGCTGCGGTTCCAGGTTACAAAAGATATCAGTTGAAATATTCAAACACAAATTAAACCGCATTCATGCAATTAATCCATCAAGAAAGTAGCCATACATCGTGATTAACCCCTTCATCAATCCCAAATCCTTAATTAAAACTACTCCCGCCTCATAATTGAATAATCAATAGAATTGGGAAGAATGGAAATAATTGTCATTAATTAAAAAGAATGAACTTACAAATAATCCCAAGATTCTTGAAGAAAACAACGTAAAAACGCAAGTAAATTCATCCCTAGGACCCTCCGTAATGTTCGTCACCCTTAAAAAGGGGATTGGAGGCCTTATTTATAGAAAAAGGGGAAAAATACGAATTTTGGTCGAACTAGGACATTTTTTCGCGTAACACGGGGGTATGCACGATCGTGCCTGGCCTCTAGTAGCTCCACGTGAATTTCTCTATCACACACGATCGTGCGTCCCTTTAGGCACGATCGTGCGTGGCCTGTTTTGCACCGTTTCTCTATTCCGAATTTGAAAAAACATCCATTCATGAAAGTTGTATATAATGAAGTCCTCTATGCACCACAACTTGCCGAATTGGATTTGAATCATCCAATCAAGAGATATGATTAAAATTGTGGAAGGTCTCATTCTCAAATCGCAATAGGGATCATCTGACTTAATGGTCTGTTTTCACCTTCTTCCTCTCAGATTCTCGCAATGGTGTCTTCATATGATTTGTATCACTTGAAGTTGGATTTGATATGAAACTTGAATCGTGTCCTTTGAATGCTTCTAAGAAGAGATATGATTGAAATATTGAGATAAGGTCATTTTGAACGTCGTTGTCAAGCTCTATTTGTCTTCTTTTGACCCCGTAGCCAATCCTAGAGCTCTTTTGTCATCAAATCTTCATTGTGAACCTCCTAATGACCTCCAAAGCTCTCAATTCAATCTCGAATGCTTCTCGAATCATCCCATTTGCTCCTCAAGCGCCGGTGTCAGACTCTAAATATCTGATTTTTGACTCCAAACAACAAAAACTCAAACCAACGTCCGGTACACATAACTTGAGCTAAAATTGAGATTTGTGACACCTAAAAGTTAGGAAAACATCAAAAACCGATCCCAACACTCATCAAATGCGTGTTGTAATACGGACTTATCAGGAGGCGATGTGGATGATAGCACGAGCACATCCAATTATGTGTTTCTGATGAGCGGGGGGCTGTAGCTTGGTCTTCACGAAAGTAGCCTATTGTGACTCTTTTAACTACTGAAGCTGAATACGTGGCAGCAACCACATGTGCGTGTCAAGCCATTTGGATGAAAAGAGTATTGCAGGAGATCAGTTATACATAAATGGGAAAGATGACATTGTTGTGCGACAATACATCTACTATAGAGCTATCTGAGAATCCTGTCATGCACGGACGTTCCAAGCACATCAGAGTTAGATATCACATTCTGAGGGAGTTGACCAAATAAGGTGTCATTGAACTTGTTTACTGAAACACAAAGGTACAGTTAGCTGATATAATGACCAAGCCTTTGAAATTAGCATCATTCAAGCAGATTCAAGCAGCACTTGGGATAAGCACGGTTGAACTGGAATCTTTAAAGGGTTAAGTTCAAGGGAGGGATTGTTAAGTTAAATTGTCTTTTATTTCAGTAATAGACCTGTTCTTATTGGTTCAGTTATTTGTTTAGACTCAAACCAGTTATGTCGTACCCCACTTAGTCAGTAGTTTTGTTAGTGGGTTACATATCCTTTATTTCCGTATGTTCAGTGTGTATAACCCTATAAAAGGTCATCTAGAAGTGGAATGTAAGCAGTTCATTTTTCTTGTGCCATTGGTGTGTACACGAACTGTTCTTCACAAGACTCACGTACGTATGAGGTGAAAGAGATATGACTAGAAAGTTGAATTGAAGAGTGGTGCACTGGTGGCGAAGCTATGGGAGAAGATCAAAATAGCTTGGACATATGAACACCAGGCGTGGCAAATAAAATTAGTGAGGTTCCAGAGGAAGCTGGGGCCGACAAGTGATTAGGAGTAGAATTTAACATACGATATGGGTATTCAAACTCAAGAAATTGAACATGCCTATACCGACATAACCAGTTTTAGGATCATAACAATGATACCTTTGTAACAAGAAGAATACATTAAAAAGATACAATGAGCGAAACAAGAAGAAAATCTATGGATTGGGTGAGAAAGATGAGGGGCCAAACACGCGAAGAAAATAGAGATTGGGTGGAATGTCAAACAATTTCTCAGAAGGAGATTTTTTCAATAAAGTGGGAGTGGGTAAACGGTAGAGAGAATATGAGATCGACTCAAGTAACATAGTGCGGGCTAATTCAAGTATGTGCATGTGTTTACATTTTCCAACTGAATTTTGTTAGGGAGTATGACATGATTTTCAAAAATAAACATGATGTGTATTAAACAAAGTAGTGAGTTTTGTATTTGCACAATCACCCCTTCATCACTTTGAAAATTATTAATTTGAGTATTAAAAAGATTTTTCACCAAAGTTATGAAATTACAAAAATGAGTAAACACTTCTGATTTATGAGGCATAGGATAAACCCACGTAAAAGGGGAAAATCATCTACAGACATAACATAATACTTGAAACTAACTTAAATGAGAAGTAACATAAGATATATATATATATATATATATATATATATATATATATATATATATATATATATATATATATATATATATATATATATATATATATATATTCTAATAAAACTCCGGTAAATGACACCCGCGATTTACCATTTTACCCCACTGATTTTGGTGGTTTGCCTTCCGGGTTATATATATATTATGATAGTGATTACTCCCTCCGTCCCAGTGAGTTCTTTCTAAATTGACTTGGCTCACAAATTTAGATAGTGACAATAAAGTCGAAATATATGGTTGTAGTTGTGTAAGAAAAAGATTAATGAATGAGAACCACATATTTTTTCCAAAAGTGGAAGTTGGAAGAATTAATTGGGACGATCCAAACAAGAATGTTGGAAGAAATAATGGGGAGGGAGGGAGTATAATACTCCCTCCGGTCCTAAATAAAGTTCACACTTTCCTTTTTGGGCCGATCCATAATAAAGTTCACACTTCTTCTGCATTCCTTATTTGGCAAATTATCTATATCAAAACAGTGTAAAATAGTGTCAAACAGTGTCAACCAATGTCACAACATTGTAGTTTACAGTAAAGTCAAATTTATTTTCTTAATTTGTATGAAGTCAAACAATGAACTTTATTGAGGAGCGGAGGAAGTAGTAAGTAGTAGTTTTTCCGAATCCAAATTTTTGGATTTGATAGTAAAGGGGATAGGATCCGAATCCGAAAATGCATAAGTGTAAGCTAGCTGAGGTAATCTTAAGGGCGGAATGGTAAGCCAGTTGGCCATGCCGCAAGGCGTACGTACCTCTTCCGTCAATCCATCTCATTGACGAGCGCTCCATATATGATATGATATGCTCTTTTCTTAGATTAATTGAATGACCGCTCGAGAAGACATGCACTTATATGTACATGTAACGTACTATATTATCATACTATACTATACGTACGGCCGGACTATATATATATATACTACCTCCTCTGTCCTTTAAAGCTTTGACAGCTTTCCTTTTTTGGATATTCCATTAACTTTGCAACTTTCTATTTTAAGTACAGAATTTGTGGTTACCGTTAATTCTCTACACAAACCTCAATCATACAGTTTTTATTTTATTAATTCTCGTGCCGGTCAAAATTGACAAAGTTTTAAGGGATGGAGGGAATATATATATATATATATATATATATACATACATATACACGGAGTATATATTAGTTGATTGAATAGTTTTCAAAGTGTGTTCGCAGTAGCTATACTTTGTTGGTTGTATGCGACCTAGTATAGCCACCACTCATCGACCACTACTACTATAATTGCAAACAATAATGGGCTGCCGGAAACACTATTATTCTTATTATCATCATTCCCCGCCTGATTCAAGGTTCTCCATTATCATCATCGTCGTGGCGCTCCTTCTGTTCATGGCCTCCGCCGCTGCGCCCGCCTCCGCGGCGCGCATCAAGATGGCGCCGCTGGCCATATCATCAGCCGGAAAAGGACTGACAACGACGGCGAAGCCGATGACCGCCGGCCTCATGAACACTCTCCGTCGTCAACTTCTCCAGAAAGGCAATGTGTCCCCGTCCGGGCCGAGCGGGAAGGTACACCGGAGCTCACGCCTTCCGGGAGAAGTATTATTGTAACCTAGCTAGCTAATTAACGCCGGAAGCTAAGGGTGCATGCAATGCAGTAGGTCGGCGTACGTACTGGCCGGGGGGCGTGCATGCATGCTAGCTATACGTGCGTACGTATATTAGTACTAGTACTAGGTTGGCCGGGGTTTTGATATAATATAACATGCAATTAATTAAGTCACATTCTTTTTATAATTGACAAAGTTTTGTTCTCATATTCGGGACGTAGCTTAATTAGGTTTTAATTAATTATTATTTCATTGCGGCCAATGGCATTATATTTCTTAATTAATGTCTAGCTAGCTGCGCTAGATCGAGCTGCAGCCTAACTTATGTTATGCACTTTGATATGATAGGGATCAATGAAGTAAGTTGTTTTTGTATGATCGATCACTTTATTAATTAATTAATTAATTAATATACTACGTACGTATAGTATTATATAAATAAATTGGCCAGCGTCGAGTCAAATCTTCAATATATTCCCTCCCGTCCGCTACTTTAATTTGTTTTCGTCCCATCCAGCACAAAATATCTATTTATTGAGAAAGTGCGTATCTATATAATTATCCATTATATTTGCAGGTCTTTCAATGGGCTGGCTCATACTAGTAATTTAGTAAATACCACTCCATCTTGGGGCCTATTTTATCATGCAATTAGTTTATACGGAGTATCATATAATTTTTATATTATTGTTTACATAATATATAAAATATAAACAAAAAATTATATTTCAGGTAAATTGGATACCTAATTAATTCACAAAATCTTTACACACACAAATTAAATGACACTTTTTCACAGGGTCGTTCCTGAGTAAATGAGGGTCCTGTGCAACAAAAATGATTGAGCCTTCTCTTCAAAGTTTCAACACAAGTTGATGAAACGGTTAACAACACAAGAGGTGGGTGGGGGGGGGGGGGGTGAATTGTGTGTGTGTGGAATCGTGGCAGTTTTTCGCACAGTTCTAGTGTGGGGTCCAGGGAATTGCAAAATAGTAAAGTGCACAAAGATTTAACGAGGAAAAATCCCTTGGTTCAAAGGGATTAAAAAACCTCGACCTCCCTTGGAGGAATTTTCAACAACTTCACTAATAAGCCTTTTGTAGTTACAAGGTAAATTCTTCTAATCTACCCTTGAGCCACCCCAACTCTATCTTCTCTAAGATGAGTTATGCATCTCTACCTTGCGGGTAGAGAGCCTCTCAGCTTTACAACAAAGCTCACACACACGACCCCAACCAGAGGAAGCTACACTTAAGCTGTTCCTCAAACTTCAATTACAAAACAAGTAAGAGAAAAGAAACTATATCTAGAACTCTTTAAGCAGGTCCAGTTGCCTTGGTCTTGATACTCTCTTATAAGTATTTCTCTCTATAATTGTTTGGTCAAGCACACATCATTTCTCTTTGGCTGCTTTGTTTATATAGGTTGTCTTGGGCAGACCGTTTAAGCATCCTTCTTTGAATAGTTGATCTTGTAATCTTGGGACTTGCCTCAATATTTTGAATTGCTTTCCTTTTTCTTTATAATATTTCCCATATCCGAGCTCAATATATAAGGTAGCCGAATTAAAATATCTTAATCATATATTCAAGGTAGCATATCAGTCCCGGACTAAGAGAATAAATACAAACAACTCATCCAAATCTTGTGTGATCAATTAATTACCAAATAAGACAGGCTTCGGTCAATTCCCAAAAAGGTAGGAATATTATTCTCAATATAAGCAAGCAACAGATTAAGATATGGAATATATTTCAAACAACTTTTACTTTTTCAAATCCGTATAGCAAGGGAATATTTTACCTACCATAATAAGCATGTGACGGCCCATGCCAGAAAATATCCATACTCAAACTATTCACTTATTAAGTTGATCAAGGATAACTTTTATGGCAAGGAGATATTTAGCAAAGCATGCAATACGTAAGTGCTATGATCAACCACCAAATGTAATCAAATAAGGATACTTTCCATAAAGTAATAAGCTATACTAATAAGTGGATGTCTAATCAAGTATGGAAAGAGAATAATCACTCAAATAAGCACTCATACAAGCAAATTACGTATATCATGCCAAGAAGGATATTTTTGCTTAAAATCATATTTTTGACAAAGTATAATCACTCATATAAGGAAAGCATATTAATTGAAAATCAAGTAGGTGCAATCCATATTAATTCAAATCATATTACAGAATTAGAAATGGAGCTGCATTAGTTCCTCCTGCATAGTTAGTCAATCAACACGTTAATAATATCCATTTGTTTCGGAGGATAGTTCTGTCCTTTGTTCTGCAAGGAACTGTGAGCGGTTCTATCTGCCGTTCCACCTGCATGGTTAGTCATCAACAAAACAATCATACTCAACACAAGTAATATGTATTAATTAACAAAGTACATTTTATGAAAATACTTGTAGTAAAATACAAGTTACTAATGAAAATAATAATAAAAATAAAAGTATTCATTAACAAAGTACATTTTATTTAAAAATGGACGTCCTTCGAGTGAATATAATTACTACTACGAACTAGTTATTGAAATCCTCCAATAATCCTATACATATATATATATTTAAGTAAAATATTAAATTAATTTTAATACTAACTTACAATTTATAAGCATATCTATAACAATTTAAGTTGACAGTTAAAAGTATAAACATATATATACCAATTTATTAAATATAAATAGTTTAATTAGTTCATCAATTAGTTATTTGTGAAGAATAACATCAACTTTGCTACAATATACATCAATGATCATTACTCCTCTGTCCCCCTAACTTTGTCCCGTTTTACCTTTTTCGTCCGTCCCGTTATGTTTGTCTCGTACTATATTTGGAAATATTTGGGTGGTTACAATTCATTTTTGTTTTATTCTCACTTTATCAATTCAATAACAACCACACAATTCCACTTTTTCTTAAAAGTTGTGCCACCCTCCTTTGTCCTAAACATAGTGGGATGGAGGTAGTAATAAATATTTAGTCTGCTTAAGATGAGATTTCTTCTAGTGGGACTACTAGGAGGGTGTTTGGCAACACTGTTTTTCGACTTCTCAGCCAACTTTTTCACCAAACACGTAATTTTTGATTTCGCGCACTGAATTATGTAATAAGCAGAAAAAGTAAGGTTGAAGTTACTTTTCTGGCTGTATTGGCTGAAGTTACTGTAGATGACAATTTTAGCTATTTTTACATATAGTTTTTTCTTTATTTTATTAATAAAATATATTTTAAAATTTTTTTTTTCTAAAATCAGGAGAATCAGCCAATGAAGCCACTTCAGCTAGAACTTCATAAATTTCAGCAGAATCAGTTAAATCAGCCGATTTTCGTGCTACCAAACGGGCTCTAGTTCTAGCGTGCTACAGAACTCATAAAGCGTCCCACACCGGATGATTAGAGTTGCATTTTCTAACTATTCAATGTAAACAAGGAGAATGTTTGGTTCTGTTTAGAGCAGGCGTCCCACACCGGATATGTAAAAGTCTGCTCGTTATTCACTCTTGTTTAAATACTAATAAGAGGAACTTTGGTAATCTAAGCGATGTCGTTACAAGATTTTCGCCTATGCGCACCTAGCCAATCGGTTGAGGTGTGAATTTGAGTGCCTTTTATCACGCATTGGGCGAGTGTATGTGGAACGAGGCCTTTTAGAACACTAAGTGGTAGCAATACTACTACAAAAAAAATTGGGTTTTTACAATTTTTTGGCCCTTCCAATTTTTTGGGTCCTGTGCTCTTACTTTTGAAATGTAACTAACGCGTTTTGAAATGTAACTAACGCGTTGGAGTATGTAACTTGTTTTACTCATTTTTTTAAAGAGTAACTTGGTTTACTCTCTCAACTTGTTATATCACTTGAAATATAGTTTTAAAAATTATTTTTATAAAAATCGATCTATATTTTTTATTTCTATAAAAATGATTTTTATAAAGATAATTTTTCTTTGAATAGAAGGAGCTTATTTTGTTGTGTAATTCGCATTATATTGCGGTGTAACTCGTATTATAAAAAATGTAAATCATGTGTAAGTGAAATGTAACTCGTTGAGAAAAGTTGACATGTAACTCACGCTTATAAATATGTAACTTTAAGCGAATTCAGATGTAACTTGAGTGTGTTCAAGATGTAAACTGAGAAAAATAATTCATAGCAGTCATCTTCAACATGTAAATTGTATAAAAAAATTCCAGTTGAGTTCTTAAAAAGTAATAAGCAAAATTCATAAGCAAAATTCCAATGAGTTCTCTCAGCAGCTTTCTTTGAGAGTATTAGATGAAGAGATGTTCTCTTAATGAATAATTAAACCCAAAGTGCGCACAAAATATCAAAGGGAATAAGCTGAGAAGTTTTTGTGAACAGAGCATATCTTCGATGGACTGCAGGGATGAGATTGACGCATCAAATATGCCATCATGGTTGAGCGCCGCAGCCGCCACTGCACCAAAGCTGCGCCGCTGCACTGTTGCACCGCTGCGCCGCCGCCTCGAGGATGAGCTGTTGGACCGCTGTCACTTCTTCGCCGGCGAATGTCATGACCAATTTCCGATGCTCTCTCTCGAAGGAACACACATAGCTTCTTTAATACGGCGTAATAACAACGGCGATACCCACTTTTTAAATTAATACGAAGCAAAATTATGTCGTTTTGGGATAGGTGCACCATGCCCAAGGGGCAAGGATCCCACGATATAAATTGCTAACCAAGGGGCTCTTAAGAGCCACTGTTGACTTTTGTACTCGTTTAACACCGACGAACCTAGGACCATTGCGTTCCTTTTACTCTGTTATTGAGCAAGAGGGAGTACGACGTAGCAAACGTAGCGGAAGTGACATTATCGGGACCCAAACTCGACTCCTATGGCGGAAACAAGACGACTGGGGGGTCATAAAGCGACTGCCACATGCTGCATCGCTTCCCGGAGCCGCCCTGGCCTAGTAGCTACTGCGGCTGAGGTGACCGCTTCCCTTCCATATACTTTTGCCATTAGTAGTAAATCATTCTTTCCGGAAATTTGGGTAATATCCTTAATTATTATAGGATTCGGCTTTAAGGTTCAGTTTCTTATTGTCTTATCCTTTTTATTTACTCTTTCGATTTCAAGTGATTCAATTGCTCTTAATTCAACCATAGGATGGCAACGTTTGCTGGTTTGATATGCGGTGCAAAGATATGATTTTTACTACGGATGTTGGGAATCATTATCCAATTTCGTCAATCTGTTTCAACCCAGGTTACTTTTCTCCCCTAAGTTGTGCTTTCAATTTTATCATCTGTTCTTGCATTGTTCCCCTTGCTCTTATGTAAATATGTTTGTATTATGATGTGTTCTTAGTGAGTATTATGTTTACATATCATGGATGCTGGTGAAATTAGATAATAAATACTGTATTCTTATTCATACAAGTAAAGAAAATTTATGGACAATCATCTCTTTAGTTCAAGTAGTAACTTTAGGCTCCATTTAGTCCAGGTAGTCCTTTTTTTATCAGCATAGTGTTTTTGAGCACATTTATTAGAAGTATAGTTCAGTGATATATGCAACAAAAAGTGACTCAAATATAGTTAGGGGTGGACACAAAAACCGGAGCAGAAAAACTGATCCCAAAAAACTGAAAAGCCGATTGTTTTTCAGGTTACTGCGCTGTGTTTTTTTCTTCCAAACTTGTGATGCGGTCAACCGACCGATAGAGATATATTGTTCACGGTATGGTTACGGTTTTTGAAAAAACTTGTGGTCGGTTAACCGAAAAACTGAAACATTAAATATACTCCATTCCATAATATAACTCAACAATTTTGAAAAAATCTTTAGTAAAAAGCATTATGGCCTTCAATCAAAATTTAAATTGTGTTTAGATAGTGTTATTTGATTAAATGTGAGTTTATAGTATTTAAAAGATTGTTACGTAAATATTATTCTATGTTAAAAGATAGAAAGCAAACAGATATAAGTTTGGTAGAAGAAAACTAGTCCAATTTTGTAATGTAATTGTAACTTGATACTATTTTACATGACCATGTATCATTTAATAAATCTGATATGAGCAAGGAAATTTTATATTATTCTTACTATTATTATTCCTATATATGCCTCAAGCAGCTTCATAATTAGTATTTATTTCTTTTTTATAATTAGGAATCTTGTAATAGTTATATAAGGGTCATTAATACTATTCAAAAAATAGTTTGGGAAGAAGTAATTCTTGTGTTTATTGACAAAGCCTGGCATCACTTCAACTAGTTCCCATGCAATTAACTACGTCACTGGAAAAAAAGCCTCCACCAACTCCCTTGCCTCCAACTTCGGTTGCACCACTAGAAAAGCTAAAGATGCTGACAACTCCTCTTTTTGGATGGCTTTTTACACGAGAGGGGTTATCTCTGCCATGTGCCAAGGTCACCAGGCCACTACTTTCTATACTAGATCTGGTAAGCTGTGCTACACAGATTCAAATAGCGGAGGAAGTGACACTAAAACACATTGATGTACCTGCATCTGAGGTTGTAAGCCCGTTGAATAGTCCGCAATTTCAGCAACAACATTGCATTGGCGATTTCCCTTGGGCCTAGGTTGGAACCTGTTATGCTACACTTGGTATCTCATCTCTTTGGGAAAAGTACTGAGCCCGCAATGGAAGGATTTGATGGCCTCTTATCGCATCAACGGGGTACTTTTAATGGACTTATGCATATGGACCAACAACTCAATTTTCACACTCCATTTTCCAGTTTTTCAGTCAAGTGGCCAACCTAGTTACAAGATTCACATGGAAGTGTCCAGTCTCTGTATGTAGTCGCATTGGTTATGTACAAACTACTACCTCCGCCCCATTAAGTTTGGTACAAGAGTAGGTTTTGCGGTTATTAAGAAAAATAAGTTTATGTGGTTCATATTAAGAAAAGTAAGTTTATGTGGTTCACCATAATCGGCCCGTTATTCCCAGCTGGTCACCGGTTTCCGGATCAACCTGCCCAGGCCGGTTCGGCCCTGGTAACATAGGATTTTGGTAGAGCATAAATAATTTATGCAAGAGAAGAAACATATAATAATGTGAGAATTTGCATTTTAAAAGTATCGGAGTTGGAAGTTTTACATTATGCTCCACCGTTTTCATCATTGTGTGGATTTTTCTGTACCATAATGTTGTTTCAAACTTTAATTCATTTTTATTACTTTAATGACACATCTATTAATTATCTTTTATTCCATGTTTTTTCTTAAACGGTATCTGATTACCCAATATTATGCTACGAGCCTGCAGATAAGGTAATTGAAACCAGTCATTTTAGCCAAACAAATCACTGAACACTTCCAATTCAACCAGTTTAGCCGATTCAGCCATTACAGCATTCACTAAACGTGCTCTATGGAGTGTTAATCCAGAGGGCGACAAACAGTCCCCACACACCAATTAGGTGTTAGCTAGAGGGGATTGAACTAAGAATGAGAGAAAGTATCGTATGAAATACTCCCTCCGTCCCATAAAATAAGTCCCATTTCAATTTGGATCGGAGTTTAAGAAAGTGGGAATAAAGTGGAAATGTATGGTTGTGGTTGAGTAAGAAAAAATTAAATGAATGTTAGCCACACAAAACTTTCCAAAAAGGGAAATGGGAACAATTTTTTGGGACGGCCCAAAAAGGAAAATGGGACTTATTTTATGGGACGGAGGGAGTAGTAAAGAATACATTTATTAAATTGTCTCAAGAATTGAAATATTGAGCAGTATGATATATGGGGAATAACTACAAATATTTCACTCCCTGGGATTCATAATAATCCACTTTGATCATAAAGTTATAATCACATACTTTTCTAATTTCTATGCTTAAAACATCCTTAAGTTGAGCTTAAGTGATGTCATAATACTAATTTAGGAATACTTTTTAAGTATGCTAACAGATTTTGTTGCTGCATTATTAACCAGTGTCAATAACTTTTCACTAAGAAAGTATGCAATAACTTTTCACTAAGAAAGTATAAGGAGAAAATTGTTAATAGCGTAAGAAAATGTTTTTTATTACTTGGTGCACTGCGATTTCCAATGATGTTGTTTGTTCTTTTTGAAAGGACTTGTTCTCAAACTTTTGGTTCTCACTCGCTGTAGGAAATGAAGATATAATTTATGCATCATCAGGAAATGAAGTCAAGTGTTTCGAAGTGAATATGGTATTTTCCCATTGGTCATAGCAGAAATACATCCCACTGATTAACCATTATGTTATTTCTTCCATTAGTCCCTTACCGTTTACCTCCCCACCCACTCTTGATGGATTGGGTAGCACTTTTTGTTTGATTGTAATACATTACTATCTATCCTCTGATACGAGCACTGCCTTATTCAACGTAAATCCCCATAGGGATTTCTCAATAGTTTATAAAAGGAGGGGCAAGAAGGTAAATGACCAGAGAAAGGAAGCGGAGGCAGAAATTAACGGACTAAAGGAATGGGAATAGTCCGCAGGTGGAGAGGAAATGAATAAAAGATGACTGAAGCGGAAAGAGAAGGGCATCTGGGAATTGTTTGGAACTGGGAGAGCGGGATCCTCTCGAAAGATCTCAATTTTATTTTCTGCTATTTTCGTTCCTTTATCTTTCATTATTCCCAGACTTTGATTTTGAGTTTTATCAATAAAACAAAACCATATTGAATTGGAGTGTGTTGTTACTGTGTACCGGAGAGGTGTTCTATCATTGGTATCAAAGCAGTGATCGAGATACATGTGGATGATCTACACCCGTTCTAAAATGGAGCAACGTGTGGAAAGCATCGAAGGAACCCTAGCGGAAGTGAAAACCACTGTGGACGAACTGCTGGGCCTGCGCGCGGCGGTGGATGAAGTGAAGAATATGATGTTACACAGTAATCGCCAGGGGAGGCGAGGACAATCGCGGGTGTCGAAGCATCATCGCGGGACGAAAGTGTGAACTCGTCGCATACCACAGGTAAGTCTAACAGCTCTCACGCTTCATCCCATATTCCGGAAACTGCTCTAGACCGATGTTATGCTCGTACGGGCAGAAAGGTTGAATTCCCTGTTTTTAATGGGGAGGATGCCCATGGCTGGATAATTAAGGCAGAGAGATTTTTCTGGTTGAATCAAGTTAAGGAAAATGAGAAAATAGATATGGTGGTAGTAGCTATGGAGGACAAGGTTTTAAATTGGTTCCAATGGTGGGAGGAACAGACCACGGCTCGTACTTGGGAAAATTTCCAGGAGGCAGTTATTCGCTGGTTCCACCGGAGATGGTTCAAAACCCATTTGGACCAATGCTTAGTGTGAAGCAGACAGGGTCAGTTATGGAGTATCGGGATAAATTCGAACTGGTAGTAACCCCCATCAGGAACACTGATTATGAAATGCTTAAGGGTATTTTCATGAATGGCCTGAAGGATGAAATCAAAGCCGAACAGAAATTGTATCCATCTCAGTGTTTGAACCGAGCTCATGGATCGAGCACTACTCTTGGGAAAAAAATGCAGCTTTCAGAGTAATAAGTTCCAAGGAGGAAGATAAACGTGGGTGGAAAGAACGTGGGGGTACCACTTCCAGGTATATACCCTGGAATGAAGGAATAAAAAACAAAAGCCAGATTACACGAGACCTACCAGATCAGAAATTTGACCCTAAACTCGAAGGTGAAGAGGCAGTCAAAGTAACCAAGACAGGGCAAAGTGGTCAAAGGCTATCCCAGGCAGAACTACAGGACAGGAGTAGACGGGGTCTCTGTTTTAAATGTGGGGATAAGTGGAACAAAGATCACAAATGTACCATGAAGAATTATCAGTTGGTGGTACTGGAAAAACCAGAAAGAACTGAGGAAGAGGAGGACTCAGGACTCAGGAGCAATTGAGGAAGTGGAGGTTCCTGTAGAGGAATTGAAATATCTACAATTATCAATTCTGAGCAAAGAATGCATTTCAGTTCAGGGCACTTTTAAGGTTACAGGACATTTAAAGGGCCATGAGAAGGGTAAACACGTAATCATACTTATTGATTCGGGTGCAACGCACAATTTTATTTCTCAAACGCTCTGCACAACTTTAAATCTTCCTTTCTGTCAGACTTCTAAGTTCCAAGTAGAAATGGGAATGTAATGAACATTTACAATCAAGGGAAGTGCAAAAAGCTTCCAGTTAGAATTCAAGGCCTGTGGATTGAACAAGATTTTTATATCTTGGACCTAGGAGGAACGGACTTGGTGTTGGGCATGAAATGGTTGGCTAGTTTGGGAAAAGTGGAAGCTGATTTCAAACGATTAACTATTCAGTGGGAAGTGGATGGTCAGAAGAAGCAGATACAAGGTGATTCATCTCTGAGTAAAGCCACTGCTTCTTGGAAAGGTTTGATGAAAACGCTGCAAGGGAAAGGAGAGGGTTATTTTATCCACTGTTAAGAGTTAACTTCTGAAAAACAAGAAATTGGGAAGGAATGGGAAGAGATAATTTCAGAATTTCCTACAGTGTTTCAGGCGCCTCAAGGTTTACCTCCTAATAGAAATTGTGATCACGCTATCAATATTAAAGATGGTGCTACCATTCCCAACATTAGACCATATCGTTACCCTCAGTACCAAAAAGGTGAAATTGAGAAGTTAGTGCATGAAATGCTGAAGGTAGGGATAATCAGACCAAGCAACAGTCCTTACAGCAGTCCTGTAATTCTGGCAAAGGAGGGAGGATGGAGGTGCTGCGGAGATTATAGGGCCTTGAACAAGATCACCATCCCAGATAAATTCCCAATACCGGTCATAGAGGAGCTTCTAGATGAGCTGGGACATGCACAGATTTTCTCCAAGTTGGATCTCAAGTCAGGCTACCATCAGATCCGCATGAAAGAGGCAGACATTCACAAAACAGCTTTTAGAACACACGAAGGGCATTATGAATACCTAGTGATGCCCTTCGGGTTAACAAATGCTCCCTCCACTTTTCAGTCTCTAATGAATCAAGTTTTAAAACCATACCTCAGGAAATTTGTTTTAGTGTTCTTTGATGACATTTTGATTTACAGTAGAAGCTCAGAGGAACATAAAGAGCACCTCCGACTACTACTTCACACTTTGGAAGCTAATCAGATGGTGGTTAATAAAAAATACAGATTTGGGCAGACTCAACTGGTGTACCTTGGTCATATCATTTCTGGACAAGGGGTGAAGGCAGACCCTAGCAAGATCCAAGACATGATTGATTGGCCACTGCCTCACAACTTAAAAGGATTGAGGGGTTTCTTGGGGTTAATGGGGTATTATAGACGATTTGTTAAAGTATATAGCAAAATTGCTACCCCTCTAACAAATATGCTTAAGAAGGATGGATTCCAATGGAATCCGGAAGCGATAGCAGCGTTTGAAAAATTGAAGGTAGCCCTGACATCATTACCAGTTTTAGCTACCCTAGATTTTGAAAAGACATTTGTTATCGAGACGGATGCTTCAGGGACCGGAGTAGGGGCAGTCTTAATGCAACAAGGGAGACCCATAGCGTACTTGAGCAAGGTGTTATCTGCCTGAAATCAGAGCAAGTCAGTTTATGAAAGAGAATTATTGGCTATAGTGTCGGCCATTCAGAAATGGAGGCCTTACCTTTTGGGACGGAGTTTCGAAGTGCATACTGATCAAAAGAGCTTAAAATTCCTTACAGAACAAAGGTTGCTCGGAGAGGACCAGCATAAATGAATTTCTAAATTGATGGGATATAATTTTATTATTAAATATAAGCAAGGCTGTGAGAATAAAGCTGCTGATGCTTTATCCAGAAAAGGTTGCTTAACATCATTGTTAGTGGTTACTTGTAAAGAGTGGGAGGGTTTAGAAGAAGAATTGTTGAAAGATGTTAGGTGCCAGAAACTGATCCAGGATCTCATTGGACAGCCAGATTCACACGCAGAGTTCAGATTGAGAAAATGATTACTTTACTACAAAGGCAGATTGGTTATCCCAAAAGGATCACCCAGAATCCCAACTATCTTAAAAGAGTTTCATGACTCTGCTTGTGGGGGACATTCGGGTTATCTCAGGACCTTTAAAAGAATATCTAATGTTGTGTTCTGGGAAGGTATGAGGCCAGATATTCAAAGATATGTGAGAAGCTGTGACATATGTCAGTGCAATAAGTCTCAGAACTTGAGTCCAACAGAGCTGCTTCAACCGCTGCCTATTCCTAGTCAAATTTGGGGGGACATCAGCATGGATTTCATCGGAAGGCTTCCTCGAGCAATGGGTAAAGATTCCATATTGATGGTGGTTGATCGACTAACCAAGTTTGCACATTTTATTGCTCTTACGCACCCATATACGGCCAAAGGAGTCGCAGAAGTTTTCATTCAAGAGGTGGCCCACCTTCATGGGTTTTCTAAAACTATTGTCTCGGATAGGGACTGTTTTTCTAAGTACATTCTGGTCCGAGTTACTCAAAATGGCGGGGACAAAGTTGAAGTACAGTACTGCCTATTATCCGCAAACCGATGCGCAGACTGAAGTGGTGAACCGGTATCTTGAAAGTTATTTGAGATGTATAACTGGAAATAAACCCAAGCAGTGGCCGAAGCGGTTATCCTGGGCGGAATATTGGTACAATACCAATTATCACACATCCCTAAAGAGCACTCCTCTCAAGGCCCTATATGGACAAGATCCACCTATATTAGTCAAAGGAGATACCAGCTTAACTGCAGTGGATGAGGTGTCTAAATTAACAGCTGAGAGAAATGGGATTCTACAAGAACTGAAACATAACCTGGAAGTAGCTCAAAACCAGATGAAACAACAGGCCAACAAGCATAGAAGGGACCTTCAAATTTTGAAGTGGGAGCTACGGTATTCTAAAAAAATACAGCCCTATAAACTAAAGAGTTTGGCTAAGAGAATAAATCAGAAGCTGAGCCCTTTTTTATGGTCCATTCGAAGTGGTTGAAGTGATTAATCCGGTGGCCTATAAATTGAAGTTACCGGAAGGTTGTGCAGTTCATCCGGTGTTTCATATTTCACTATTGAAAAAGACAGTTAACCCAAATATACCTTGCCAACCACTGCCTTCTTGCATTTCAGAAGAATGGGAGTTACAATGCCAACCAGAAAAAGTAATAGATACCAGAATTTCAGCAATGGGAACTTGAGAGGTGCTGGTTCATTGGAAAAATCTACCACAGTTTGAAGATTCCTGGGAAGATTGGGAGTTGCTGAAGCTACAATTTCCTGAGCTAGAGCTACATCTTGAGGAAAATGTGTTTTTAAAGGGGGGGAGGGGTGATGATACGAGCACTGCCTTATTCAACATAAATCCCCATAGGGATTTCTCAAAAGTTTATAAAAGGAGGGGCAAGAAGGTAAATGACCAGAGAAAGGAAGTGGAGGCAGAAATTAACGGACTAAAGGAATGGGAATAGTCCGCAGGTGGAGAGGAAACGAATAAAAGAAGACTGAAGCAGAAAGAGAAGGGCATCTGGGAATTGTTCGGAACTGGGAGAGCAGGATCCTCTCGAAAGATCTCAATTTTATTTTCTGCTATTTTCATTCCTTTATCTTTCATTATTCCCAGACTTCGATTTTGAGTTTTATCAATAAAACAAACCACATTGAATTGGAGTGTGTTGTTACTGTGTACTGGAGAGGTGTTCTATCATCCTCTATACAACATTCCCTTTCTTAAATTTCTAATGCTCTTTATATGCTATACTTTGAAGTTCGAAGAGTATATTCTCTTTTATTATTTCTTTACTTTATTGAGAATATCTTTTACCATTCTGATATGAAGGGCAAGTCATCAAAACCATTGGAGAGCTACAATTACAACAAGGATGAAATAAATCAGGTTATATGCCATTTAATTCCTGTTATAGTAGTTAGCTCCGCCTCTTGGTAGCTCTGATTTGTCATGTGGATTATGATGCATGTGTGTCTTTACTAATGAAATTTAGCAAGTAAAACTGTTTTGGAATAATAATAAAACTAAGTTGATGTATCTCAGATATTCTTAAAAGTATAGACAATGCTTAGTAATATTGAATTGTTATATTTTCAATAGATGCTACTCCAACTTTTTGCTATGTGTGTAGAAGACCGAGTGATGCATCTCTTAAATGAATTGAGAGGTGGGGAGAGGAGGCAGGGAGGAGAGGGAGGAGATGACCTAGACAGACGTTGATTAGAGTGGTGAAGACTGAAGAATGATATGGTACTTCTTGGGTAGATGGGAGTATGATTTTGGAAAGAGCGAAATGGAGGGAGAGTACATGATTACATGTGGAGGATTGATTTGTTTGACTCCCTTTATCTTTATTAATTACTATTAGTTATTTTTAACTGCGATGTCATGTGCCAATTCATGTTAGTCGACCACAAACTCTTTTGGGATTAAGGCTTGGATGTTGTTGTTGTGTAAAAATAAGTCAAAAGTAGATCAAAACCGTTGAGATCTAATGCAGGAAATTATGCATTTTGACTTTTTATCTTAAGGATTATATAATTCAACCGTCATTCCCTCTCTATGAGTGCGTGGAAGCATGTGATAGAGCATTATATTAGGCTGTCGGGCAATTTAGGTCTTATATGACTTTTCATGTGCACTCCAATTTTTTCCCTGAGGGAGGGATAGACATGCTGTGAGTTCAATATTCCCTGTCCAGAAAAGAAGTTCCCACTTTCATTTTTTCAATGTACCAAAATAAAATTTGTGTAAACAATCTCTTTGTGCTTTAGTACAAGCCTACAAGGGTAAGACTGCGTACATCCGACCCCCCTTACCCCACCGAAGGTGGGAGCCTTTGCGGCACTAGGGTAATGATGATGATGATGACCAAAATAAAATTTCTATTTCCAAATACAGAATATTTTAATAGAAAAATGTCACAACTTTATCTTGCTCAATATAACATAAAGTAGGGTATAATTAGAAATTCAAAGCAAAACTTTATCTTGCATAAATATGTGTAGGTCAAACCAGGAACATGTTTGCGGGATGGAGGGTGTATTATTTTACAAGCGTTCTATCATAATTTGTGTGTGTGTGTGTGTTTTGATGGCAGATTGCTTGCACTGTAAGTTCATCTTTCCTTGCTGCAGCAGATGACAGTGGAGATGTCAAGGTATTTTAGCCAATTGCAGCCTTACTATACTCCAATGTTTTCCAATGGCAAACTAGCTTTCTGGAAAAAATATGGGTAGCTTGTAATGTTTTTAAAATGGAATATGAATGAGCAAAGTAGCCAAAGTTATGCAGAGTATTAGTTGATCTTTCTGTGAGTTCTTGGCCCGTATGCTGATTGTTGCTTCGTTGCAGATTGTTGATATCCGTCGACATTGCCTTTATAAGACTCTAAGAGCAGGTCATACAAGTGTATCCTTTGGTAACTTTTCAAGTGTGCAAAGGCTTGTGTCCCAAGTACAAAGTCTACAGAACTATCATGATAATATATTTGCCCTTTGAGACTATGACCATTGTTTCTTTAAAAATGTCTTTACATATTTATCCCCACTC
This sequence comes from Cuscuta europaea, assembly GCA_945859875.1. Taxonomy (NCBI): domain Eukaryota; kingdom Viridiplantae; phylum Streptophyta; class Magnoliopsida; order Solanales; family Convolvulaceae; genus Cuscuta; species Cuscuta europaea. The sequence goes on along the minus strand of CAMAPE010000011.1, from coordinate 1,112,616 downwards.
TGTATGTGACTTTGATCATTGATATTCTTCACTATTTATTTAGATTTGTAGCAGTGTGCAATTTATTCCCTGGAGACCTTGGGAAGGTACCTTTTAATAGCATATTATATTTTAATAGTACACAGAGCAATTATGAAATTATAAAATTAAAAATATTGTCTTCTTTATGTTGAGTCCTTGTGATGGTAACTAAAGTCAATTCTTAACACACAGGAAACTACATAAAGAAAACTGGTTATTTTTTCCTCATTCAGAAGATTCATGATGCTTCAGATTTAAATTTTGTGGGTTTTCCTTTGACATCTTGTTAATCTTACCATGCACGCACATTCTATTTCATGCAAAATATGTTTTGGGATTAAATTTTAGTATTTCAAATCCAATTTTAGTGGTTTGTTGTTCCATTCTTGTACTGCAGTCGTTACTGGCGGCCTTGATTCAAAGCTTGTTGTATGGGACTTCTCAAAGGGGCGACCTAAGAATATTGTGGACTTCGGTAGAAGCTTTACTAATAATCTCTTCTTGTTTCATAGCTGTTCATTAGTTTTAGTATTGAGATCACCAGTGTTGTGTGAATAAGATTTATAATTCGTATTGGATTTTGTATACTACTCCGTATTATTCATCTTTTTAAAAGCACTACGAGCTAGAGTGGGCCCAGTGCGCAAGAGGGCTCAAGCTGCGCATTGATAGGATCTTTAAATGATGTAGCAAATACATTTAATGAAGGTTAGGATATCTGTAATAGACAACATAATTGCAACAGTATTTCATTATATGATTAATTGATTATGATGCTTTGTAGACATGAGGTAGATTTCCAGTTGGTTAGTGAATTCTTTTTCCTCATTCACATGTGATCAACTCTGATATTTCTCGTTCATTGTAACAAAGGTTGTGAGGCTGATAACCCTTAAATTGTTGTTGGCTTTGTTTAAATTCAAATTTAGAAGTAGACTTCAAAAGAAAAAGTAGCTCATATCAGTTTTGCCAACTCTACAACTGAAGTATTTTTTCAATTCTTGTATACGATATGGCTAAATGAGCACTTCTTGTCTTGACATTGGCATAGCAGATGCGAAAAATAAAGAGAACCAGGGACAGTGCTTGAACCCTTCTTTTGTCCACGCACTGGCACTTCCTGAAGTTGACATGGTGGATAAAGTGGGAAAGTATTGTGCTGTGGCTAGGGGCGATGGTGTTGTTGATATCTTGAATATCGATTCGGATCTCAGTTCTTCTTCTAAACCATCAAAGCGCTCTTCTAAACCCAAGGAAGCTTCCCAAGTAGGGAACTTGAGACTAGATCACACTCTAGGAGGGCATACTGCCGCAGTTTCCTGTGTGTAAGTTTTCTTTGTCAGTTGCTCAACTTGTTAAGCTTGTTTTGTTGGAGGGTTAGATTGTGTTATGAGCGTGGTTGTGATATGATAGAGTGGTCCTTCACAAAAAACCTAGAGAGATGCGACCTTGTCGAAGTCTATTTAAAGTAAGCTTTGCAAGTACGTGATACTATTGATCAAATATTTGAACCTCCATTTGTACTGCTCACATATTCTACATGTGAATGTAATTAAAGAAATGTACAACCGGAATATTGATACTATATTACTAATATATATGAAGTATGATTTTAGGCTCGTATTAAACTCATATTTGATTTTCTAATTTATCTTTATTAGTCAAACACAATAACTTTTGCAATGGAGCCAAAGATTCATTATTTTTTGGCTTGAGATTATGATGGAATAAAGCAAAATGGCTCACTAAACTGTCTGCGCTTCTTTGCTATGAAGCAGCATTCAGTCCATGCAATTTTGGACGCGATTTTCACTATGGGTCATCCGGAAACAGTCTCTCTGTGCTTTAGTATAGAGGTAAGACTGTGTACATCCGACCCCCCCTTACCCCACCGTAGGTGGGAGCCTTTGCGGCACTGGGGTAAATGAAAATGAAAATGAGTCAAACACAATAACTTCAAGTTTAGTTAAATTATGTACTAAAATAATTATTTAAACATGTGTATAATGTAAGAACACAACAACAATAACAACAACAACAATAATAATATCTCACACCTGTCTCAGAATTCCTCCAACCAAACAAGTGCTTAGGTCACACTAAGTTGGCTTAAATAAGATTCCTGGTTTTTCTTATATTAGCGCATTTTCACTGTTTGGAGGAGAGAAGGGGAAGTTTGTAGTTTCGGGTGGGAACGACAGGCAAATAAGGATTTGGGATTGGTTAAAAGCTGTTAGTGATGATGGAACAACCACCAGCGCAGATGTTTTGCATCTCAAATTAAATTTAAGCAGAAAAGTAAGTTTGAATTTAATGCAGTAATGTTTTTGTGTGTTCTTGAATCATATACGAAGTACATACAAATATACAAACACACACATACACATATATAGAGTTCGATCCCAATAAAAAGTGGAGTTCCCATGAAAGTGCGAACAACTCTACTTTTTATCGTACTCAGCACACTGTTGCATACTTGCATCCAGATGATTTTCGGTCTGCAATTTTGATCATATACAGTTTACACTGATATATTCAAGAAGTGCAATTTTTGCAATGAAGAACTTTTTTGTATTCTTTTCAAAAATACCATTGCGTGTTTGTACAATGCATTGTTAATATATCTAGAACCATTAGATCACAAACTCAATGAGAGCCCATATTAAAATGAGAACTACTTATAATGAGAACTTTAATCTCAATCTTTCATTATTTTCAATCATTGTTTAGGATATGCATAGCATCTTTTTTGTAATAAGTCAAAATTCAAACGGTTTCTTTACCAGACTGATGAACTTCCACCTTTCATGAGAGGCTCTTTTCTTTTAGACTAGTGGGGTGTACCCCACACTCGTACTTTGTAATGTTTTATGAGGTGTGACTTTACGTCCTCTTTTGTACTTGTCCCCCTTTTAATAAAATTCTGGTTAGTGACTCCTAGCATTTACCCCAAGGTTGTTAAACTGATTTTAGTTTTTTATCAAATTACTATATCAAATTAGATGAATGCATATTGTAAGAAATGAGAATGCATCTGGTGTGTTGGATTGAGATCGAATGGCGGTAAAAGTATAGAAATGCTACAAAAAAGTGGAAAATAATGCAGTGGCATTTTTCGTTATCAACTGAAACATTTCTTTCATCATGTAAAAGTGCAATAGATAAACGTAAAAGTGCATCAAAAGGAAGCAAAAGTGGAGTCTTCTCATTTCTCACGTTATGATGTACTCCGTATATTAGAATCCAACTCCCTCTCTCTCTATATGTGTGTGTGTATAGAGAGGACAATTCATGTCCAGCAGACCTGACAAGAACAGCCATCCGGCCGAGAGCATTTCAGGACCTGCCCGGTGGAATTTTTTGATGAAATTTTTTGAGCATGTTCTTCATCAAGTTTAGTTTATCCATACCAAATTTCAGCTAAATATTCAATCGGGAAGGCAGTCAAAACGTGTAATTGAAAAAGACTGTGTTGTTTATATATATAAAGCGCAGTCATCTTCAAAAAATTATTTGACTACCTTCTCGATGGAATGTTTAGCTAAAATTTAGTATGGATAAACTAGACTTGATAAAGAACTTGCTCAAAAAGTTTCATAAAAAATTCAACCGGGAAGGTCCCAAAATGCCCTCGGCCGTACGGCGGTTCCCGTCAGGCTGGCTGGACAGGAATGGGACTCTCTCTCTCTATATATATGTGTGTGTACGAGGAATGATCCTGTCAGGCGCGCCTGACAGGAAGGGGGCGCCCGACAGGAAGGGCTGTGCGGACTTGCCCGTTTGAGGGTCTTTCCGGTGGAATTTTTTGATGAAATTTTTTGAGCATGTTCCTCATCAAGTCTAGTTTATGCATACCAAATTTAAGTTCAAAATTACATAAGGAAGACATTCAATTACATTCTTGAAACATATGGTGCATTCTGCGCACATATAATGCTCAGTTCTCATATATATGTACACCTATATATACATATATACACACACATATATATATACATACACACTTACATATATATATATGTATATATGTATAGGTTCAAATAAAAATCTTCTTCTCATGTGCAAAATGCAACCTGATCAGGACCATTAGATTTAAGGTCTAAGGTTTCTAAATGTGTTGCATGAACATGATTCAAAAACAGTGGAATTTTGGTACATAAATAAACTAAATTTTGTAGTCAGCACAAAAAATGTAAAAATTTGAATGTGAAGCCGTGAAGGTGCATCCTTGGATTCCTTGCTCATTTTGCACCCTACACACACACACAAACACGGACACACGTGTATATTGTGTAGCTGCTTATGATTAATAACATTTACAAATTCAGGTGAACTGGCTTTGTACTGCCCCGATCGACTCCGATAATCTGGTTGTGTGTGATACATCTAAAATGGTCAAGGTTTATACAATTGCCTGAATGTTTTATTGTAGCATTTATAATTGCATTATTCCCAGAACAAGCTAGTCTGGGGTGATATTCAACTGCAAGGCTGGAGGGGTGGGAGTGAAGGTTTTACCAAAGTGGTAACTGATGGGTGCAGAGATGTGCGAGTTTCTAAAGAAGCCTGTGTGGGATGGTGGGGGTGGGGGTGGGGTGGGGGGGTCCGCTTCGGAGGAATTTTAGAGAGCATCGAGATAGTCGCTTAAAATCTTAGTTGCAAAACACTTGAACCGTGAAATCATTGTAATATTTCTAACTTGCCCGCGCGCAGTCTTGTGACTTGAAATTTAAACATTAGATGTGCAAGTGTACTTTAAATTTAACTCCCACCCTAAATAAAATCCCAAAAAATAAATTATTGTCTGCATGAATGCATGACTGCATTTAGTAGTACTCAGGGACGGAATCAGGGCACTGAGCCAGATTGGGCCGGTACAAAAAATATTATTGGAAAAATTTTTACACAGAATTTTTTACATTAAAAATATTGACATTTTTTAAATTTGGGGTGGGCCACCCCTAGCTACGCCCCCGGTAGTACTGTAGTATGATCATCATGAAATGCCACGCGAGTTTGTTATTCTTTTTTCGTAAATTATACCGTGTGATCGGTCCATTTTTCGCATGATGTGCTGATCTCACGATTTATTTAATAAGTTTTATGCACAATATGGTAACACACTCCCTCCCTAGGGGTGGATTCGGTTCGGGCCACCCGGTCCGTGACCCGGCTCGGCCCGGCCCGGCCCGGTCGGGCGGTCCGGGACCGGGTATGGACCCGAACCGGTGGGAATGGGCGGGACGGGCTCGGTGCTGGATTAATGTGACCCGGCCGGGTCGGGCCCGGGCCCGGGTCCGGTCTTATTTTAAAAAAAAAAATTTTTTGTTTGGGCTCTTGGGCTACTAGCCGTTGGGGGTGGGGCTTGGGACAACCCAAACGGCTATATAGCTGTTGGGTGGGGTAAAGGGGGGGTTGGGTGGTGGTGGGGGGTGGGGGGTAAAAAACCCTATAAATACTCCTAATCTTAAACATTTTTTCATATCTCTTCTCCAATTCTTCCTAAATCCTATTCTTAACTCTCTACTCTCTAATTTTCTTATTCTCCAATATATTATATTTATTATTTATATATCTACTTTATAGTTTATACTTAAGAAGTTAAGATGGAAAATCAAGATGCCATTATATGGTATAATTTTGATAAGCACAGGGACCCGAAGATCGGGATGTGGTACGCAATTTGCAAATGGTGTGAGAAAAAATGTAGCATGGGGGTTTCAGGCGGATTCAGGATGGCAATCAAGCATATGAAGTCATGTGACAAAGCCAAAGGATCGGGAGGTGCGGGAAGTTCCGATTGATTACAATTTTCAAAATGTTTATCTCTTAAAGTTTGTTTTAATTTTCAAATGTAGTTCCTATTTCATTTCAAATAAATGCAATTGAAGTTTGTTTTTAATACTCTTATAAAACCATAAACTATAAAATATAAATTATATATATAAAAAATTAACCGGCCCGAACCGGACCCGACCCGTGACCCGGGTGGATGGCCCGGCCCGAACCGGACCCGTCCAACCCTCGGGCCGGTCGCGGGCCCATGTCATACAACCCGGCGGCCCGACCGGGCCTAGGCCCGGCCCGGGCCCGACCCGGCCTACCGGCCCGGGCCCGACCCTGCCCGAGTCCATCAATACGGCCCTCCCCCAACATCGAGTGCTTCCTCATCTAGGAAAAAGCCTTTTTAATCAACAATATCTACTCTTTTGAAAAAAGTAAATCAACTCTTGCCGTTGCACAAAGCTTGATTAACGAGCTCTCTTTATATATAATGTTTCCTGTTTAGTATAATGAAGCGGAGGACTTTGATATTCTTGAATGGTGGAAGAAACATGAAAGGATGTTTCCGATTTTATCAAAAATGGCCAAACAAGTGGTGTCGATGCCGGTTTCAACTATTGCTGTGGAACAAGAGTTTAGCCAGCGCGGTAATGTTTTAACTGACTATAGAACGAGATTGAGCGCTTCATCTCTTGAGACACTAGTTTGCTTCCATGCTTGATTGAGGCACGCCGCCGTAGAACACAAGAACTCAACATAGCATCGGATCGCCATTTCATGGAGGAAACGACAACCGACGCCGGAAGCGGCGGCGACGACGATTAGTTCATGCATTGTAATTTTCAACTTTAAAGTATTCTCAATTGTAATTTTCAAATGTGATATTGATATAAGTGACATTGTAGTGTTTATAATAATAAATATACATCCTGATTTTATTTTTCAATAACTTCAAAAAAAAGGTCTGGACCGGGACTGGACCAGGACCGGACCGGACTGGGACCGGCCGGGTAGACCGGTCCGGAACAGGACCGGGACCGGCCGGGTAGACCGATCCGGTTCCGGTCCTCAGTTTAAAAAACCGGGACCGACGGTGTTTGGTCCGGGTCCATTCCTAGCTGGTATCGGGCCTGATGTTTTTGTGCCTAGAACTCGCCCAATCCCGGCCCGAACCCGACCTAGTCCAACCATAAGGAGATCGATGCGGGACAAAGGGAACGGACAACACAGGTACCATTATGGGATATATTGAAATGGGAAAACACGAGAGTGGATTCTTGTCCACTCCTAGTCCCTCTTGATCCTTTTTTGTCTCTTCTTCGGATATTTTAAAAAACTATTTCATACAAGGGTTAATTTTTAATAATATTGATGTCTTAATCCCTTGGGATTTATGGATCCACCCTTTAAACTAACGTAACATTGAATGAAGAACGTACCAGCCGTTGGTTGGTTGGTTGGTTTATTTTGATGTATATAGTATAGAATGCAAGTCCAACGACCGTGACAATAAACTTTCCTTGAAGTTCCAGCAAAATTCCTGGCCTGGCGGGCTTTGAACTAACAAAAAGAAAGTACTCGTAATTAATTAAGAGCAAAGAAAATGACATTGCTGTGCTTCCTCACAAAAAATTACCAACCACGTACCCACGCCAATTAATTAACCCAGCTAGCTAGCTAGCTAGTATATATACATAGCTTAGAGCAGCTAGCTTAATATAACTTCCATTTGATCTTTATATATATTCGTGCAAATTAAATCATAGCTTTGAGAGAAGAACGATATATACGGATCAGAGACGACGTCGGAAAAGTGTGTGTGCACCAATGCAGCAGCAGGGTGGCGGAGGCTGCAGTGGCGGCGTTCCAACTAGGTGTTCGGTTTGCGGTGAAGAGGAAGAGTTCGTCTTCTTTGTGGGCTGCCGTGAGTGCGGAGACAGCTACCCGGTGTGCAAACCTTGTGGGGAGGTGAAGGAAGGCTGCCGCCGCAGCGCTGCAGCTTGCATCCGCTGCGGCACTGCCTCTGCTGATGCCGCTGGTATGCTTGCCCGCCCTCATCCATCCATGCATGCTTAAATCTATATAGTGTTTTATTAGAGCATGTGAGTTTGATGTGGGACAGATATAAATTGTTATCATTACTATCATTTTGAGTTTATTAACTCCTGAGGTGTATCATGGTTTTCTAAATGGGAAAGGGAGGATGTATCTCTAAGACCACTACTTGAAGTGGTGTAGGATTAGGAGTCCAAAATGTTAAAGATGGACTCCTAAATCCTTGTTGTGGTTGGCTAAATGAGGGAGTAAAAATGAAGAAGGGAATGGAGGGGTACATTTGAAGGGTGTCAAGGATGGATGCAATGTTGCTTATTTTGTGCGGATGATATCTCAATTTTTTTAAACTTACACTCCCTCCGTTCTTTATTAACTGTCTCACATTCCTTTTTGGGACGTTTTTTATTATTTGTCTTTCTTTCTATTTTAGGAAAGTTTTTGATAAAATACCCCAATTTTTATTACTTTTACTCCTCTCACTTTTTACAAACTACTTTCTCTTTCCTACTTTATCATAACTTTACTCCACTTAATATACTCTCTTTCCTACTTTATCATCACTTTATCACCATTTTACTCTTTTTTAATATACCCCTTTTCCTACTTTATCATTTACCTTATACACTCTACATTTACCCTACTATTTTTCTATTAAAACCCGTGCCCAAAGCTAGCGGGACAGATAACGAAGAACGGAGGGAGTAGTACGTATAACTTTTTTATTTTTTCTCCAATTGTTTCAAAAAATATATCAAAATTCGTAAATTTTTATGATCTTTCATATGACACCAATATGTAATATATAAAATGAAAAAAAATATATGAAGTTTTAACTGTTGAAGTTTTCTTGAAACCCAAAAAAACAAGAAACACAAATTTTTAATTAATGGAGCCTTCACAAATAATTGAATACTCCATAATCAAACTTTACTTGAATTCAATTCATTTTTTGTTAACCGAAAAACGTTAAAAAAATTAATGAAATTTATTTATTTTCACATCGAAATGTGTCTTTTTTATTTTATAATTAATCAGAGAAAAAAATAAAAGGAAACCATTACTTATAATAATTTAATTAGTGTTTTACTAAATTGATATGTAAAAAAATATGAAGAGTGTATTTTATTGACGGTGGTGGAATGCAGAGAAATAAGAGTTAATACACTATTCTCATATGGATGGAGTCCATTTTTGACATTTAACTCTCACATCACTCCAAATGATCAAGTGAGCTATACTCAATGAGATGCATGTCCTTTTCAAATTACATTTGGAACCATTATACATTTTTCAAGATATGTTTATTTATCATGTATATATGCGGAATGATAAGAAAAATGTGTACACTTTTTGTGTACCACTAGTTGTCTGTGTACACTCGTTAAGAAAAAGGCAACATTTGTCTCACAGTTGCTTGTGTGTATATGCACTGTACACATTTTGTGTACACCGAGAATGTCCTGTTACATGGGTCAACGGTAAGATTTGGAGTTGTTTATGTTGTAGGAAACTTGGAAATGGAGGAAAGAGAAACAGAGGGATCATACAACCACACAACATTGCCTACTCAACTTAATAATCCCGAGGTATATATGAATACAATTATTTTTCAATACTATATTTATATATATTTCGGACGTAAATATAACAAACACATGCAATATTCTGATCTAATTCATGAGAAACTAACATATATATAATGCATGTTCACTTTGAATTATTGTAGGAGCTTGGAATTCATGCTAGAAACATTAGCATCATTTCTACCGTGGACAGTGGTGAGATTTTTGTTTTTGTTTTTGCTACATCAAGTCTTCAACTTTTGCTGTAAATAGTTGAGAGAATAACTTAATGATGGATGGACTACTTGATATCACTATTCACAATAACATGTATATATCTTCCGTTAAATAAGATATTGATAATTAAGCATGCATGTTTATTTGAGTGTTGCATTCGTAATGGTTAAAAGAGCGACAAATTAATTAAGAAAGTAATAATTCAACCGCGCGCGCGCTTCAGGAGTTAAGTGTAGACTTATTGATCTTGCATGTTGTTATATAACTTGAAGAATACAATGATGACGTATCGGGGAACCCGATTTGGAAGAATAGAGTGGATAGTTGGAAAGAGATGAAGAAGATCAAAAAGAAGAAGTTAGAAAGGAAGACAGTAAATGACGATGAGATTCCTCCAGAAGAACAACAACAACATATGGAAGAAAATCCACTGTAAGTATATTATACTTGTATTCAAGAGCTAGGTAATGTCAGATTTACCGTACCCTTTCAACAATATTATATGCTTAATGTGATTTAGACAATAATAATAATAATAATAATAATAATAATGTACGAAGTAATATAGACTCAACTTGAATATACTTACGGTGGATTTTCTTCCGTATGAAAGTATTCTGATCGAATTTTGAACTGAAAATTGATACGAATAAACTAGACTTGACAAAGAATATACCATACAAATTTAACTAAAGAATTACTATCGCAAACCGCCTAGAAAGACGGTATTAGGACGGCTCCTCAACTTTCGGACCAGAGCATTCTTGATGGTGATGATATAAATAAACATTTATTTATATATAAATGTGCGCGCAGGTCAGCAGCAAGGGGTGGAGAGACGCTGCTTTCATCGATAATCCGAATTCCGAAGAGCCAAATTGCACCCTACAGAACAGTGATCATTTTGAGGCTCATAATTCTCACCTTTTTCATCCACTACCGAGTGAGCAACCCAGTTCATAGTGCCTACCCCTTGTGGCTTACTTCAGTCATTTGTGAGATTTGGTTTGCTTTCTCTTGGCTCTTGGATCAGTTTCCCAAATGGGCTCCCATCAACCGCCGGACATACCTTCACAACCTCTCAGCTTCGTATGTATCTATGCTGCTCAATGTTTTCTTCATTTCAAATTCAAACTCATTTTCCATTTTATCCTTTATTTTATGAACTGAAACAGGTTTGAAAGCGAGGGCCAGCAAAACGCCCTGGCCGCAGTGGATTTCTTTGTTAGCACGGTTGATCCTCTGAAAGAACCGCCATTGATCACCGCCAACACCGTTCTTTCAATCCTAGCCGTCGATTATCCCGTGGACAAAGTTTCATGCTATGTTTCCGATGACGGTGCCGACATCCTCACCTTCGAGTCTCTCGCGGAAACCGCTGAGTTTGCACGCAAATGGGTACCCTTCTGCAAAAAGTTCTCCCTCGAACCCCGGGCGCCCGAGTTCTACTTCTCCCAGAAAATCGATTACCTCAAGGACAAAGTGCAGCCTTCTTTTGTCAAGGAAAGGAGAGCTATAAAGGTAGCTTATTTTAGTACTTAGTAGTGTCCCGTGTTTCACTCTTGGTACGGTCTGTTGTTCTAAAGGGGAGAGGGAGAGTACGTATATTTTTTTTTTGTAAATCAACATTATATTACATGCTTCATATTTTTGTTTCTAGGGAAACCGTTTCCAGGAATATATTGCCCATGACAAATTAATTTAATGTTCCCTGAATCAAATGAAAGCCTTGAGAGTTGAGGTCGAGCTATTCACTTTATTAATCAGTAGTGCACTTGCAGAGAGAGTATGAGGAGTACAAGGTGAGGATAAATGCATTGGTTGCAAAGGCTCAAAAAACGCCAGAAGACGGGTGGACCATGGCGGATGGAACACCTTGGCCGGGAAATAACTCAAGGGACCACCCAGGCATGATTCAGGTTGGTTAGCACAGACGTGGTCGGCGCATCTCAATAAAAAAGTGCAGCTTTTATCTGTGATAAATCAATGCCTCACCCTCTCGATCAACAATGTTGGATGTTTCAGGTGTTCTTAGGAAATACTGGTGCCCATGACATGGAAGGAAATGAGCTCCCCAGACTAGTTTATGTATCCCGAGAGAAGAGGCCAGGGTATCAACACCACAAAAAAGCCGGTGCAGAAAATGCTCTGGTAAAACTACGTAATGAATTTTTAGCTTTTAAGTTATATACTTCCTCCGTTCTTTTTTAATTGCAATGCTTCCATTTTCACGTTTGCCAACCCACAACTTTGATCATTAATATACTTATTTCCCTATTTGTAATCATTTTAAAAATTCAAAATGAGAAGAATTTAATTATATTTTTAAAAAATATAAATTTTTAATGGAATTGTAAATATAATGCAGTCAAAGTAGAGTACGTGAATATTGTAAACTTTTTAATGTTGCAACTATTTAAGAACGGAGGTACTATCTATCCTCTTGCTCTTAACTTTGTTGAGCATGGTTTCCTGCAGGTTAGGGTTTCTGCCATTCTTACAAACGCACCCTACATTCTCAACCTTGATTGTGATCACTATGTTAACAATAGCAAGGCCATCCGTGAAGCAATGTGTTTTCTGATGGATCCCCAAGTTGGCCAAGACTTATGTTACGTGCAGTTCCCTCAGCGATTCGACGGTATAGATAAGAGCGATAGATATGCCAACCGTAATGTTGTGTTCTTTGATGTAAGTAGACTAGTTTTATCATCATTTTGTCATCACACTCCTCCTTTTGTTCAAATATAGTTTTAGAAGCTCATTTTTTCTTAAGGGTTTTCCCTATAACCGTAATATTACTAAAAGAGAACTTACGAACATAAATATGACTACATGACAACCACCAGTCGCTCTGAAAATACCCTATGGTAAAATTGAACACAATCATTGTCAGTGCAGTGTATAATCACATTTTTTGTCCATTATTTTTATTTTGGTCATATATTTTTCATTGTTTTCACATGGTGTGTATCAAGTTCATAATTGTCGATGGATCACACAGTGTGTATCAAGTTCATAGTGTGGAGTCGCTTAACTGTAGACCAAACCACATTATGTTGTATTCCTTCACAACTATGAAATTTGAAGTATGTGCTGTCATTTCAGGTTAATATGAAAGGCTTAGATGGAATACAAGGACCAGTTTATGTTGGTACTGGTTGTGTTTTCAACAGGCAAGCACTTTACGGTTATAGTCCCCCATCCATCCCCCAATTACCAAAGTCTTCATCATCATCGTGTTCTTGGTGTGGAGGCTGTTGTTGTTGCTTCCGCGTTAGGAAGATAACAAAAGAGAAGGATGCAGCAGAGCTTTATCGTGATGCCAAAAGGGAGGATCTCAATTCCGCCATTTTTAATCTGAGGGAAATCGAGAGTAAGTTCAAGTCCATGTTTGGAAATTTTATCCCAGATTATTTTATGTATCGGAAGAATTGGCTATTAAGATAAGCCTAACTAATATCTCAGATTATGATGAGTATGAGAGGTCATTGGTCATCTCCCAGATGAGCTTCGAGAAAACGTTTGGCATGTCTTCGGTATTCATAGAGTCCACATTAATGGAAAATGGAGGTCTTCCCGATTCATCTGATCCATCCACACTCATCAATGAGGCCATTCATGTCATCAGTTGTGGCTATGAAGAGAAGACTGCATGGGGTAAAGAGGTAAGAATTTTTATTTCGTATCCTTCTTTTCTCTGCTTTGGTCAGAATTGACATCAGTTTCTACTCCATTGGTCCCAATCTAAACTTCACAGTTTTACTTTAAGTCAAAATTAGTCAAGTGTGATTATTAAATGTTAATTTTATACTATGTGTGTATATATGACATATATACATGATATACTAATGGTTTATCGAAGACCATGAATGTAGATTCTGAAGCTTAATTTCGGAGGACAGTATAGAACGGAGTATTTAATTACCTTTTGGTTGAGCTTATTTTGAACGCTTTTTTTCCTTACAAATGTATTAAAACTTTGTTTGGTAGACTGCTTTGTATTGACTTTTCATTTGCTTCCAGTAGTAGGTAGTAACCCTATCATATTACAATAATATTAAATTTATATTCAACCCTTTACCAGCTATACTTATATCAAATGCTTCATGTTTAGGGTGGTATTTTTTGTTTTTTGCAAGTAGGGTAGTAATTTCTTTTTCAGCATCGAGTTATAGTTTTTAGCTCAACATTCTAACCATGTCCGTATTATCACTATTGTGATTACTCGTCTTCTTTAGATCGGTTGGATATATGGATCAGTTACTGAAGATATCTTGTCGGGCTTCAAGATGCATTGCCGAGGGTGGAGGTCAATATATTGCATGCCTCTAAGGCCTGCATTCAAGGGATCTGCCCCAATCAACTTATCTGACAGGTTGCACCAAGTTCTCCGTTGGGCTCTTGGATCAGTTGAGATTTTCTTTAGCAGACATTGTCCACTGTGGTATGGATTTGGAGGCGGCCGCCTGAGATGGCTTCAGAGGCTTGCATATATCAACACCATTGTTTACCCTTTCACTTCCATCCCCTTGGTCGCATACTGCTCCTTGCCTGCTATATGTCTTCTCACTGGGAAATTCATCATACCAACGGTAATTTGATCCTCTTGTATAAGATACAGTGTGTTAAGTCATTCTACATTGGACTTGTATAAAAAAAGGCAAAATGGCTGATAGGACCCTGGCTAGAGAATAATAATAGTAGTAGTTATAGATTGATATTAAATAAGTATGATATTGTATCAATAAGACTTCTGGGCCATGTCATAAAATATGGGCTGGCCCGTTAGAATATAAGTACTATAAGAGTGGGAAGGAGGGCAATGAGGAAGGGAGGCAGATTTTGGAATTAGGAAATTGGGATCTGGGAGAGTTGAGGCCTCTCGAAGCACCTCGTCTATATCTTCTTCTTCCTTTCTACTATTTTAAGATCAATTTACTGTTACACAATTAGAGTTCTAACAATGGCATATAATTTTAATTAACATCTGACCTACAAACTGACATATAAAACATACAAGTTAGCATATAAATTAATTGATGATATTGCCAAAGCGCACGGAGTACCCTTATTTGGCGGAGTGGCTGGATGTACTTGCGAAGGAAAGGATCTTTACATGAAAAAGAAAGAATCTAGGAACCAAATATTGCAGCGTCAAAAGTGACCCTAGTTTACGGTCAGGTCAGATCACGTTTTAATGTTCACATTCCATTTTTGTTATTCTCAAAAGAGTTTGTTCATTTTTTAATTTGGGTTCTCTTAAAGAGGAACCTCGTGTCATTACCATGGAGTAAGGTTCGATCCTATTCATGGAAACTTCCGCAAAGTTGGGAATTAGCACATTTTTTATTGGAAGAAGTTGCTATTTCATGAGCTGACATGTACAGATTGAAAACTTCATTCTCAGCTCTGCTTTCCAATGGGACTTTGATTTTCCCAAAACGTATCCTCATTTATTTTCTTACTTAAAACAGAATTAGAAGAGAGAACATGAGAGAGACCTTGGGTCGACCAATCGAAATATGAAACCCGATGTTTGTATATGATACTAGAGCAAATTAGGTTCAACTGAGCAATTGGTACGCCTTAAAAGCACATGAACTTCAGGATTGGTCACTCCAATGGGCCATAAGTATAAGCATAAGAACTAAGGTGTAAGGTATAAGGCATTGAGCTGCTCATCCCACTATTAGCTTGATGGATGTAGTATACCAAGTTTTAATATCACTATTGATTAATATAGTTAATATAGTTGCATGTTTCTTACTCCGTACGTTTCAATTGAATGATCTCAATGCTGATAGAAGGATTACTGTGTTATTGCATCATCAGTTGACGAATGTTGCGAGCATCCTGTTTCTTGGACTGTTTATTTCGATCATCGTGGCGAGCATTCTAGAGCTACGGTGGAGCGGTGTGAGCATAGAGGACTGGTGGAGGAACGAGCAGTTTTGGGTCATCGGAGGGGTTTCGGCTCACCTCTTTGCCGTCTTCCAGGGAATCCTGAAAATGATTGCAGGGATAGACACCAATTTCACAGTGACCGCAAAGGGAGCAGCAGAGGACACAGAGTTTGGGGATCTCTACATCTTCAAATGGACAACCGTCTTGATCCCTCCCACCACCATTCTCATCGTCAACTTGGTGGGTGTGGTGGCTGGCTTTTCGGATGCGCTCAACAGTGGATATGAGTCATGGGGGCCACTGTTCGGGAAAGTCTTTTTTGCATTTTGGGTCATCTTTCATCTCTACCCATTCTTGAAAGGTCTCATGGGGCGCCAGAATCGCACCCCGACTGTTGTTGTCTTGTGGTCGGTGCTATTGGCTTCCGTTTTCTCACTCGTCTGGGTTAAGATAGATCCATTTGTTTCCAAGAATGATCCTTCTACCTTGGCTCAGAACTGCATTTCTATTGACTGCTGAGGATAAAGCAGAGAAATAAGGAACTTTATCATTTGGGGGGGGGGGGGGGGGGGGGGGGGGGCAGGAAAAGGCAGGAATTATATTGAGAATAACAGGTTCATGTTTGGTGTTGAATTTGATGGATTGTACATATTACAAAAGAAGGGAATGAGATTTTTTTGTATGGCTTCTATAGGACTTCTGTATCATTATGAATACGATCGATTATTACAGTGCAAATTCCAGTCATGAATAGTTATGATGATGCCACACTGCTACATAAGCGATCTGGCCTTCATAAGAGAGCCCTGGCTCCTTGTAACTGCTTTATATTATATACTACCTCCGTCCCATAAAATAGTACTCATTTCAATTTGGATCGGAGTTTAAGAAAGTGAGAACAAAGTGGAAATGTATGGTTGTAGTTGAGTAAGAAAAAAGTAAATGAATGTTAGCCACACAAAACTTTCCAAAAAAGGAAATGAAAACAATTTTTTGGGACGACCCAAAAAAGAAAGTGGGACTTATTTTATGGGACAGAGAGAGTAGTATATTATTGGCAGCTTAATTGATAACCCTAAAATTGCCTGAATCGATTGAAAATTTCAAATTGATAAAATTATGAATGAATAGGCTGATAATGTTTCTCCTCTATATATATTTCAATGATATAGTTTTTACTTTATTATTTACGTTATTTTACTTGCAAGTAAAAAAACGCCAACTTTAATGGGATAGGGGGGTTATGTAAATATAATATGAAATATATGATGAAACGGTTAGTAACACAAGAGGGGGGGGGGGGGGGGGGGGGGGGGGTGAATTGTGTGTGTGTGGAACCGTGACAGTTTCTCGCACAGTTCTAGTGTGGGGTTTACGGAATTGTGAAATAGTAAAGTGTACAAGGATTTAACGAGGAAAAATCTCTTGGCTCAAAGGGATTAAAAAACTTCGACCTCTCTCGGAGGAATTTTAAACAACTTCACTAAAAAGCTATTTGTGGTTACAAGGTAAATTCTCCTAATCTACCCTTGAGCCACCCCCAACTCTATCCTCTCTAGGAAGAGTTATGTATCTCTACCTTGTGAGTAGAGAGCCTATCAGCTTTACAACAAAGCTCTCACACACACGCCCCTAACCCGAGGAGGCTACACTTTAGCTTTTCCTCAAAATCTAGTTACAAGATAAAGAAGTGAAAAGAAACTCTATCTAGAACTCTGAGAGCAGGTTCAGGTGTCTTGGTCTTGATAATTCTTTATAAGTATTTCTCTCTGTAATTGCTCGGTCAAGCACACCCGCTTCTCTTGATCTTCTGTCATATATATAGCTTTATGCAGCCCGTCTGTTGCTCCTCTTTCCTTAGTTGGTTGCTTGGTAAATTTATGGACTTGCCTATTTTTGAATTGCTTCTCTCCATAATATTTCTCATATTCCATCTCGAGATATGTAGGGCAGTCAAGTTAAGATACTTAAGATATTCTAATCACGTATACACGAAAGTAGCATACCAATTACAGACAAGGAAATTATTTCATAAATGCAATGGATCAAATATGGAATATATTTCAAACAAGGATTACTTTTTAAATCCGTATAGCAAGAGAAAGAATTTGCTTAACAAGTATAAGTGCTATGGTCAACTTCCAATTATATATAGAGTGGACATGCATAGAAAGATATTTTTGCTTAGAAATAATATTCTTGACAAAATATAAGCACTCATATAAGGAAAGTATATTAATCAAGTAAGCGCAATCAATATTAATTCGAATCGTATCACGGAACTAGAATTGGTTCTACATTAGTTCCACCTACATGGTTAGTCAATAACATACTAATAATATTCATTTGGTCCTGAGGATAGTTCTGTCCTTTGTTTCGCAAGGAACTGTGAACGGTTCCGTCCGCCGTTTCACCTGCAGGTTAGTCATCAACAAAACAACATACTCAACAAATTCCCCCTTTTTGTTGATGACAAACATTAGGTGCCATAATAAAGGTGTCCCTGCATATTAGTGTCTAAACCAACACAACAAGGTCGAAACATAGTAGAGCAGTTTTAAGTGTAGCAGTTTTAAGGAAGGAGACACCTGATTATTCCCCCTTTTGACATCAACCAAAAGGAAACAAAAAATAACCAAAACAATGCCAGAAAGTAAGTAAGTGTAAGTATGATATCCCACCCCAAAACCATAATATTTGAAAAAAGTGTTTATGATAGCGAATTAGTCTTCATCGGATGAGGGTACAATTCTCTTGTGGAGCCCTTCACTGTCTTGCTCAAATTTGGCCAACACTTCATTTTGAAAAGATTTTATGTTAGTGCGTACTTCATCAAGCCGACTGGAAAGTGTGATCACCGATTCTGCCAATGAATCAAACCGTCGTAGCATAGTGAGCTCCATAAGGTGTAGTTGTTCTTTGACAAGAGTAACAAAATGCATTGGGTCCGGAGAGGCAACAGGAACTGGCTTAGGTTTAGAAGTTTTGGACGAAGGAACTGGTGTAATGGTTTCCTTGAAGATGAGTTTAGAGTTTTGAACGGTTATGTCGTAGCTCATAAGACCCTTAGTATCAAGATTTTTGTGAATGGTGTGGGTAAGGCAGATTGTCAAGAGAGATCCCAATTTTGATGAACAAGTGTGTCAAGATAGTGCCAAAGGGAATCCCAACCTTTCTAGCGCGATCACTGATGGTAAATTTGAGATGAGAAAACATAAGGCCAGGAAGGTTAATAGGGTTTTTGTGGCTAGGAGGTACATATATGCAACTTCTAGCCTGGATGAAATCAATCTACCTTCCAGTCGAGGGATGAGATTTGAATGGACAAAGTAAAACAACAACTTGTGGATAGGAGACAGATTACTCACAAGAAGGGAAAGGCTGGTAGCATTTGGGTCAAAATATTTTATGGCATTCATCTGGGTCACATTTGACAGAGGCCACTCCTCCTTCTTGTAAGGGCATTCACCAGAATAGGGAACATCTAACGTCTTCGCTAGTTCATGGACCGTTAGGCGTAGCTTGGTACCAGGAACACGAGATACAAGTGCATTGTCTTTGATTATAAGATTAGCAAGAAAATCGGATAGACAGTCAGGGTAGATGGGACATCAATACTTAGCTTCGAAAAGAGACCCCCATTTTTGAAAGGCAATGAGTTCTACAAAATCGGTAGTTTGAGAGGAGAGTTCGGTGAAGGGGATAGTGATTACCTTTACAATACCTCTTTCCTGGTAGGCAACTTTGAGTTTGAGAGCATCTTCTTCCGCCACCTTCCCTAGTTTAGGAAATTTTTTGGTTGTTTGCTCGCCTGAGATGATACCTTCTGCAATGGCTCTCTTCCGGGTGTATTTGCGAGGCAGAATCTTCCCTTCGCGAGTGAGGGGTTTTTCTTTAGATTGTTTCACCGGAGAGGGAGTGGTTGAGGATGGTGAGTTTCCTTCTTGTTCCTCCTTGGATTGTTCATAGTGCATGGTTGAAGGAGGCGGAGATTCAAGATCTATTGGAGTGGGTGAAGAAGGTTTTGATGGCTGTGTGTTTCTTTTCCGACCTGAGCGTCAAAGTGCGGTCGGAGGAGCACAACCCCTGGTTTTAACCATGGTGGTTTAAGGAAGAGGGAAGGAGGAGTTTACGGAAGGTGGGCGACTTTGGAAGTGGGCGGTTGCATAGATACCAAGGGATCTTTTACACTTCCCAAAAATAATCTTAATGATTTCTTTCCAAATTCAATTTTATTCCTAATTGAAGGAGATGTCCGGTTGATTAGCTCCACACCCAAAGATATTTGTGCACTTTTAAATACTTTGTTAAATTAGGTAGTTGAAAGATTAGTTCCATTGATAAAACTACTTGCTATTTTGAAATCTATGAAAATTAAAAAAATATTCCCCCTCAGTTGGAAAGTAATTTTTTTAAAAAAAAATTTAAAGGAGAAAATAAAATTAAGCATTGATAAGACCGAGTTCAAGTCGAATTATTTCAAACCTTTCTCTTCCCAGGGGCTTGGTAAAGATGTCAGCAATTTGTTTGTCGGTATTGCAGTACTCCAGCTTGATTAACCCCTTTTCCGCACAATCTCTCAGAAAATGATGGCGGATATGGATATGTTTCGTCCGAGAATGCATGACCGGATCTTTTGAGATGCTGATTGCGCTAGTATTGTCACATAGAATAGGCGTGCACTTTACGTCAATTCCGTAGTCGCTTATTTGTTGCATGATCCATAATGATTAGGAACAGCATGATGCGACTGCTACGTATACTGCTTCGGCCGTTGAAAGAGCACCTGAATTCTGTTTCTTCGAACTCCATGAAACTAGGCAAGGACCTAGGAAATGAGTCGTTCCAGACGTGCTTTTTCCATTCAATAAATCACCTGCAAAATCAGAGTCTGAATATGCAATAAGATTAAAATCCTCATTATGTGGATACCATAAGCATAGATTCATAGTTCCTTTGAGGTATTTGAGGATCCTTTTGACTGCTTTGAGGTGAGACTCCTTAGGATTTGCCTGGAACCGAGCACATAGACCTACACTAAAAACAATGTCAGGTCTACTGGCGGTTAGGTACAGTAGGGACCCAATCATTCCTCGGTACATCTTCTGGTCTACGATTGTTCCCTTTTCATCTGCATCCAGCCTGTCATTTGTTCCCATAGGTGTTGTCATTGTTTTGCTTTCACTTGCTCCATATTTCTTGAGTAATTCATTAAGATACTTTTGTTGGGATATTTGGGTTCCTTTGCTTGTTTGTTTGATTTGCAGACTAAGGAAAAAATTTAATTCACCCATCATGCTCATCTCGAACTCGGAGCTCATAAGAGAAGAAAACTCATCACAAAGTGAATCGTTAGTAGCACCAAAAATAATATCATCTACATAAATTTGAACGACCAATAGAGCTTGATCTTTTATTTTTAGAAAAAGAGTTTTATCTATTTTTCCTCTTTCAAAACCATTTTCCAAAATAAATTTTGATAGTCGCTCATACCAAGCACGAGGTGCTTGTTTGAGACCATACAATGCTTTATCTAACTTGAAAACATGATTAGGGAAATCTGAATTTTCAAACCCTGGTGGTTGTTCCACGTATACCTCTTCCTGAAGACAACTATTCAAGAAGGCCGTTTTCACATCCATTTGATGGAGTGTGAATCCCATGTGAGCCGCAAATGCAATGAGCATTCGTATTGCCTCTAATCTTGCGACAGATGCAAATGTTTCGTTGAAATCTATTCCTTCCTGGTTGTTATAACCTTTTACAACAAGCCTTGCTTTGTTCCTTGTGATTTGTCCATGCTCATCAAGCTTGTTCTTAAATACCCATTTGAGACCTATCACGGTTTTATTCTTAGGTCTTGGTTCTAGATGCCACACCTTGTTTCTCTCAAATTGATTTAGTTCTTCCTGCATAGCTAGAACCCAGTCAGCATCGGAGAGAGCCACTTCATGGTTCTCCGGTTCTATAAGTGATAAATAAGCAAAGAAGGCATAAAAAGTTCTAAGTTTAGATCTAGTGGTTACTCCCTGATTTAGATCTATTAAGAGGTTATCCAAGGGATGTAATCGATGATGCTTCCACCCTCTTGGTGCGTTTGGTTGGTCCATTAGTTCGTATAGGGTATCTAAAATTGGACCAGCAGGTTCTACAGTCTGACTGGTTGTGGTCTGTCCTGGTTCTCCTTCAGTTCTAAACTCAGCTCGTTCGTTTTCCAGTGGTTCTTCAAGGTTTGTCTCACTGTTTTCTTGGGCCTGTCTTTCTTTACGAGAGAGTCCTATGTCTCCTTCATCATCTTGCCTTGGTTTTAATGAAAGGGCTTCGCAAAGATTACATGGATACTTTCTTCCACGCATTGTGTGCGCTTGTTTAGAACTTTGTAAGCTTTGCTATGAGTTGAGTATCCGAGGAAGACTGCTTCATCACTTCTTGCATCGAACTTGCCAATGTTATCTTTCCCATTGTTATGAACAAAGCATTTGCATCCAAATGTTCTTAGATGACTAATGTTGGGCTTTCTCCCTTTGAGTAGTTCGTAGGGTATCTTCCCTAAGTGTGGACGGATCATAGCACGGTTAATTATACAGCATGCCGTGTTTAGTGCTTCTGCCCAAAAGTTTCTCGCTAGACCACTGGAAATCAGCATTGTTCTAGTCATGTCCTCCAAGGTTCTATTCTTCCGTTCTACTACCCCATTTTGTTGAGGAGTTCTAGGGGCAGAGAAGTTGTGGTCTATGTCTCGTTCCTTGCAGAATGCATCAAATAGTGAGTTGTCAAATTCAGTTCCATGATCTGATCGGATCTTAATCAGTTGTAGTCCTGTTTGATGCTCAACTTTTCTTACCAAAATAAGAAACTCATTAAATGTATCTTTCTTGCTTGCAAGAAAGATAGTCCAAGTATATCGTGAAAAGTCATCAATAATAACTAAAACGTATTCTTTGTTTCCCCGAGTTCGGACTGACATTGGACCACACAAATCCATATGAATTAGTTCTATGGGCTTGCTTGTGCTCACAAAATTCTTTGTTTTAAAAGATGATCGAGATTGTTTTCCGGTGGCACAAGCGGAGCAAATATGATCAAGGGAATATTTTATTTTAGGTAGCCCGACTACCAATTCATTATTTCTGAGTTTATTTATTAATGAAAAACTAGTGTGGCACAGCCTTTTATGCCAAAGTAGGGGATCATTGTCAATAACGCTTAGGCAAGTAAGACTTATGTTTGGCAACAAGTCAAGATCAACCTTATAGGTATTTTCAAGTCTTTTGCCTTCTAGTATGACTTGCTGTGATTCGTTATTAACAATGCGACATACATTATGATAAAAAACTACGCTGTTACCTCGATCGCAAAATTGAGAAATACTAAGCAAATTAAACTTTAAACCCTTGACTAGGAAACCATTGTCTATTGCATGGTCAGGTGACTTTCCAACTTTTCCCACAGTCTCGTTTTCCTTTCTTTTGTACCGAGAGGGTCCAGTTCTAGAATGAGGTCTAGACCTGGTTCTATCTTTGGTACTATACGGCTGGTATTCCGGTTTATTTTTGAAATCTTGTCTCTCGGCCTCAAGGCGATTAAGGTGTTCAATCAGCACACCAATGTTCGGAATTTTTGAAAGAAGTTTTTCACTTTGATCAACTTGTTGATTCATGCTATCGAGCTTCAAAGATAGATAATATTGTCTTGTTCTAAAACCACTTCACTGTATTTAAGCTTCTCATCTATTAACTCTCCCACTTTAGTTTCAAGCCTTAGCTTTGCTCGTATGGTTTCCTCGAGTTTAGATTCAAGCTCAGTGATTTGTGATTTTAGATTATCATTTTCAGAAAGGTTTTGGTTAAGCTCGATAGTTAGTCTTTTAAAAAATTTCCGAACTTTGGTTTTAGGCAAAGAATCAAACTTAGATAGGAAGTTTTCCAAATTTACCTCGAAACTCTCTTGGTCGGATTCCTCGTCGGAATTAGCCATAAGACACAACCCTGCATGATTGGAACTCTTTTCACCTTCTTCCTCATCATCATCGGATGAGTCTCCCCAAGCTGCCATCATCGCCTTCTTCAGGTCTCTGTTGAACCCTTTATCTTCACTGGACCTCCGGTAGGAACTGGTCTTGTTCTTGTCGTAGGTTCTGACATTTTTCTTTTGGGGACAATCTTTTGCCATGTGCTCAAAGGAACCACAAACGAAACAACCTTGGTTATTAAAAGATTGAAAACCCTTTTTACCTTGCTTATTCCGGCTGCCTTTGAATTTCCGGTACATCTTCCCGAATTGCTTGGCAAACATGCTCATTTCGTCTTCCGATTCACTTTCGGATTCTTCTTCTTCTTCTCGAGCCTTGAGAGCTATTCCTCGTTCTTTCCTCACATTTTCGGCATCTTGTTCTTCTTGTAGGCCTAACTCATATGTCATGAGTGAACCGATCAAGTCCTCTAACGTCATGGTGGAGAGATCTTTAGCTTCCTCTATTGCCGTTGTTTTAGGCTTCCGTGCGGAGGGCAAGCTTCTCATAACTTTTCTCACTTGATCTTCTACAGTAATAACTTTTCCAAGTGCTGAAAGCTCATTTATAATGTTAGTAAAGCGTGTAATCATATCCCTAATTGAATCTTTAGGTTTCATCACGAACAATTCATAATTACGCATAAACATGTCAATTTCGGATCTTTTTACACGCGAGGTACCTTCATGCGTAACCTCGAGTAAATCCCACATTTGTTTTGCGGATTTGCATCCAAGAACCCGATTGTGCTCAGCCGGACCAAGTCCACAAATCAAATATTTTAATGTTTGGGCATTATGCTCGAGTTTACGATAATCATCAGCAGTGAATTCATATTTGGGTTTAGGGACAACCTTACCTTCGGAGTCCAGCTTAGTAATGATGTTATCACCTGCCTCAATTACGTTCCATACCTGATAATTCTCGGCTTTGATGAAGTTATCCACTCGACTCTTCCAGAATTGGTAAAATTTGCCGTTGAACAACGGTGGTCGTTGAGTCGAGTATCCTTCTTCCAATCGTTCAACCGTATTCATGCTGTCGGATCTCTTCCCAAGGTTTTAACCTTTATGTGGCGAAGACCGGCTCTGATACCAATTGATGAAACGGTTAGTAACACAAGAGGGGGGGGGGGGGGTGAAGTGTGTGTGTGTGGAACTGTGGCAGTTTCTCACACAGTTCTAGTGTGGGGTTCAAGGAATTGCGAAATAGTAAAATGCACAAGGATTTAACGAGGAAAAACCCCTTGGCTCAAAGGGATTAAAAAACCTCGACCTCCCTCGGAGGAATTTTAAACAACTTCACTAAAAAGCCTTTTGTGGTTACAAGGTAAATTCTCCTAATCTACCCTTGAGCCACCCCCAACTCTATCCTCTCTAGGAAGAGTTATGCATCTCTACCTTGCAGGTAGAGAGCCTCTCAGCTTTACAACAAAGCTCTCTCACACACGCCCCAACCCGAGGAGGCTACACTTTAGCTTTTCCTCAAAATCTAGTTACAAGATAAAGAAGGGAAAACAAAGTCTATCTAGAACTCTGAGAGCAGGTCCAGGTGCCTTGGTCTTGATAATTCTTTATAAGTATTTCTCTCTGTAATTGCTCGGTCAAGCACACCCGCTTCTCTTGATCTTCTGTCATATACTCCCTCCGTCCCCTTTTAAATGTCCCGGAAGAGGGTGGCACGAGTTTTAAGAAAAGTAGGTTTGTGTGGTTGATATTAATAGATAAAGTAGAAATAAAGTAAGAATAAAGTAAGAATGATTTTGAACCACATAAACTTTACCAAATAAGGTAAAATGGGACATTTAAAAGGGGACGGAGGGAGTATATAGCTTTATGCAGCCCGTCTGTTGCTCCTCTTTCCTTAGTTGGTTGCTTGGTGAATTTATGGACTTGCCTATTTTTGAATTGCTTCTCTCCATAATATTTCTCATATTCCATCTCGAGATATGTAGGGCAGTCAAGTTAAGATACTTAAGATATTCTAATCACGTATACACGAAAGTAGCATACCAATTACGGACAAGGACATTATTTCATAAATGCAATGGATCAAATATGGAATATATTTCAAACAAGGATTACTTTTTAAATCCGTATAGCAAGAGAAAGAATTCGTTTAACAAGTATAAGTGCTATGGTCAACTTCCAATTATAAATAGAGTGGATATGCATAGAAAGATATTTTTGCTTAGAAATAATATTCTTGACAAAATATATGCACTCATACAAGGAAAGTATATTAATCAAGTAAGCGCAATCAATATTAATTCGAATCATATCACGGAACTAGAATTGGTTCTGCATTAGTTCCACCTACATGGCTAGTCAATAACATACTAATAATATCCATTTGGTCCTGAGGATAGTTCTGTCCTTTGTTTCGCCAGGAACTGTGAACGATTTTGTCCGCCGTTCCACCTGCAGGTTAGTCATCAACAAAACAACATATTCAACAATATAGTATGTAGTATTTGAATTACTAATTCACCATATTAATTCAAAATAGTCTAATGTCTATTTCCAGCAACATTAAATTACAAATTTTGGCAAAAATTAGTTATGAGTTTCATGTGATTGGCATCTAAACAAATGAAGAAAATATGCATGAAGAGAAAGTCAAGTACAATGATAAATCAATAAATGAAAATGAAGAAAAGGGAAGATAGAAAGCAGACGGGTTTGATGATTAAACTGTTATTAAAGAGTATCAATTATTTCCAAAAAGAGAAATTAGAGCCTTAAACTGGGATGAAGGTAGAGCTATAATAGTGTCATTGTGGCATAACTATAAAAGTTGAATATAAAGTATCATGACTATAGTAACTAGTAATAGTAGTTACTACTAAAATCACTAAATTTAAGATATCACAATTTGTAAGTAACCTTTGTTTTAATCATAATTACGTAACTATTTCTCAAGGTTATAAAAAAATAGGTTGAAAATGAAAGGGGTTGCTTTGCGCATCCCCAATTTTACTATAGGTAACCATACGTAGATTATCTTGTCCTGTTTTTTTTTTTTTTTTTTTTTTTGCTTTTAAAACTAAATTTGCCACTTACGTATTTAGTAGATCAAACAAAGAGGAAAAATACATACGCCGCCTCTAGTCAATTAATAGTTTTAATTTGTTATTTTCTCGAAATTGACCTAAATTGATAACATGATAATTACTTTTTTTATATAAAGTGTTACAGAATATAACCTATTCATTTGTGTTCCCATTCTGATAAAAAACATTGAACACGATAATTTTTTATAATCTTGCATATTATATCAATATTGCATACGTAAATTTCAAAAATTATTCTTTTCTATTAGGTTTTTTTTCTTAAGAGGTTTTTCCTTAAATGAAGTAAATCAAACCAAATTTAAAAAGATCATAATATAAATCTTGATCTAACTAAAAACATTCTAATTCATACGCTCTACAAGTTTAAACGTGATAAAAAATGAGTTTTGGTTCATAATTATTAATGCTTAAATTAAACTTAGACAAATAAAAAATTACCAAGTGTTAGGGTCCATTTGGTGATCCCTATTTCCATCTTATTAGTCAATTTGTTTATCAAATACGTAATTTTTAATTTCGCACGTTTAATTGTGTAATAATCAAAATAAGTAGGGTTAAATTTATTTTTCTGACTGGATTGGCTGAAGTTACTGCTGAGAACTATTTTAGCTAATTTTCATATAAGTTTTTATTTTATTTTATTATTAAAATATATTTTAAATATAATTTTTCCATAATTCAATAAATTTAATCAACTCAGTCACTTCAGACAAGGTTTAATAAATTTCAGCAGATCCAATGGATGGATTCAGCCAATTTCAGTGTCATCAACTGGGCTCATAATCTAACAATCACAAGTATACAATAATCTAGACAAAATTAAATAAATCATATTATTACTAAATAGTGTACGATAGCATCCTAATGAGACTAACAAAAAAGTAAAAATGAGACAAATATAGTGGACTAATAAAGCAATTGATATGAATTTAGATTACTAAATATCTGGTGGGTATGAAATTGAATAATACTACCTCCGTTCTTAAATACGTGCAACATGTTGAATTTTACAGTATTCATAACTTTGACTTTGACTACGTTTTATTTATTGATGAATTAATATATTTTTTTGAATAAAATATTGTTGAATTTGTCTCATTGTAAATTTTCAAAATATTATTTTTTTAATTTTTTTACTAATAGAGAATTAAATATATTAATGGTCAAAATTGTGTCTGGACGAATGTGAAAAATTGACCGTTGCATTTATTTAATAACGGATGAAGTATTGTTTTTGTGATAATCTCAACTTCTATCAGTCATTGTATAATGTGATTGGAGAACTCTTATATAAAATATTTATCATTTATAGTAATTCTTTTGATAGTAATTATTTATAATAATTTTTTGATTGCAAATATTTATAATAATTTTTTGATAGTAATTAGCTAGGTTTATGATCGTAATCATATTAGGCAAGATAGTACTGTATTTTTAATTCTAACTATTTCTCAATGATAGGGGCCGGGGGTTCACCCCAAAAATGCTCTTGCTATTCATTCTTGTACTACAATGCTACAACGCTCTGGCTGAAATGAAAAGGTCTAAAAGAAGATGAAGGGAGAAGGCTGGCGTCCATTGGATGGATGATCAGGATTCAGGAGGGTGGGAAAAAGCGGTTGAGGTTGAAAGGGAGGGTGTAGAACTCCTCGTTCCGGGTATCCCCTTTGAATGATCTGAACTTGGCCCACCAGGGCATTCCCCTGTCTCTACCACTGTCTTTGCGCTCAAGTGTGTTGTCCAGAAACACCGACACCATCAGTGCCACTGTGGGGGACGACGTGAAGACTGTGTTGAGGAGATCGTTGAACTGCGGGCATGCAGCAAAAGAGTGAGTGAGTGAGTGAGCGTAAGCTAAGTAGTAAGAAGATCACTGTTCGTTTCTTCAATTCTTACCCATCCGGCGTTGGTGTGTGCAGGGCCATGAGTGTATTCCCTGAAATACTGGGGAATGGACAACCCAAGGAACAGCGAAACACCCACAATGAACAGGTTTCTCATCGAGTTCATGTTTGTGAATTGCAGCAATGACAGCCCCACTGAAGCTGCATAGGCAATTCATATTTATTCATGCATGCTATTGTATTGTATATTTGTATGAGTGTGTGAGAGAGAGAGAGAGAGAGCGAGCGAGAGATTCTCACCCACAAGCCCAAACATCACACAGTATACAGCTGCAAATATTGTAAATGGTATTGATGCAAACAAGGCTCCAAATTTCCCTGTCATCATCGCCATCGCCATCGCCAATATATAAACAAGAAAAAGTTCAAACTTTCACCAGTCTCTGTAGGATAGATTGTCATATAATATAATGAAGCCCCTCTGGAGATCGATCATGCACAACTCACCTAACATGGAGAAGAAGATCATGAAGCCTGCTGAGATTTGAATAACTCTGCGGCTACCAACACGAGTGCTTCCAAGAAGACCCACGTTTTCTCTACATAAAGAAAACAAGAAGGTAATTAAATAACAACTGGATACACAAAACTGACGAAGTATAATACTAGCTAGTAATTAATACTAACACTGAAACTGATGATCCAGTAACTGTCCCAAAAAGTCCACTCAACAGGATCCCAATCCCCTAAAGAAGAAGAAAGGGTCACTCATTTATTATGCAATCTCTTATTTTTTTCTACACAAATGGTACTCAAATGATTATAAATCCCACGATGAGCTAGAGAGGCCGGGTTTAAAACTGCAAACCTGCCAACCAATACCACGACTAAGAACATGAGCTGGAGGTGGTGTAGCACTGGCCAGACGAGATGCCGCTTTATAAGCTCCAGTTGACTGCCAATAATAAACAAACATCACAACAAAGTCAGTCTCAGTAACTGTTACAGTCCTATAATGGAATATTAGCTAAGGAAACTAGTTTATGAGACTTTAAGATTGAAATAATTAATCTATTCAGGATTCAATCTTTTAGCATGTTTTCATCCAACTGCGCGCAATATGGCTCATTTGAGTGACCTTTATCCAATCTTAGCTTGAATTCTATGACTAACAGTATTCATCATGTCTTATATTTTTTCTTTCTTCGCTAGGGCTGTAATTTCCTTTCTCCGTTAAAAGTTACCTCAATCAAGGAAACAAACACAGCAGCCATCATTCCAAAAGCATGACCAGCATCAAAAGTAGGGGCACCCCACTGAAGTGGAAATGGAATTTTAATCCTTTGAAAACAATAAACCATCAATATGCAGAACTGAACAAACTTAAAAATGAGATGTATTAAAACAACACAAAAAACTAAATACCATGGGGCAGAAGAAATGAGGTAGGCTCGGTCGGTGCGACAGTGAAGCTGAGTTGCCTCTGGACGGTGCTTATAAGCGCCACCGGCAGTGAGGAGGTGTGCGTAAGCCCAAATCACTGCTGCTGATATAACTAGAGCAAAACGTTCCAATACCGGATGTTTCCTGAACTGAAAGTTCTTCAAGTACTGTTGCAGCCATTTGTAGAACAATTTAGCTTCAATCACATTTAATTTAGAAAAATGGTTTCATAATATATTCCCCGTTCCTTTCTTTCTTTCTTGGGAGATATTCTTCAATGTGCAAGCACTAGAACTCGACTTTATGTATGTTTCTTTCTAGCACTAGTATTAGTTGGTGATGGTGATCATCATTAGACTATTGCACCTAAAATAAGACTAAAACATAACCACTCTCCTCAAATCTACTAGCTAGGTTTTTGTTCGTAGTGCCCTTACTTTTAAGAAAACTTGGGAATTAGAGCATTCTTGGGTTTTGTGAATCAGAAAGTGGGATTTCACATGCCATGGGATTTGATTGATTCTAGGGAATTAGATAGGTCCTAACATTCGATCCAAACAAGGCCTATCATTACTCTTGAAAGCTACTATGGAAACAAATATGTGACTTTGAAAAGTCTACTACTAAGGAAACAATGCGCAAACCTGAGAGAAGGCAACAAACAAGATGAACATAGGAACACCAATTTCAACACATTGCCCAACCTGCATTTGTGCGGAAGCAGAGAAAGAATGTGTCTTATCATATTAGTGTCCTGAAATCATATGTGAAATTGATGAACTGCTGTTTACTGTGAAATAACTCATCACCCCCTACCACTGGAAATCCTCTATCGAACAGTCCTAACCCCAACAATGCAACAACTGGGACCATTCCAAGTGGACTGAAAAACCTGCATTAAAGAAGGAGCAGTTCTGTATTAAAAGAACAAAAACGGGGAAAACAATACAGTACTTGTTTATTTCGCGAAATCTCACCTCGAAAAAATAGCCCACAGCTGACCATACCCCAAAATAATCTGCACGCTAGAAGCTATTATAAGTGCACCCTGTATTGCCCGCATTGTGCTGAGGAATCTCTACCGGAGCAAAAGAGGTCGGTTATTCATTCATTTTTAATTTAGCTTGTAAAAGATCGCTTGTATCATCGTTAAGTAATTCCAGAAATTCATTCATTCAATCCAAAAAAAACAGCACACAAGTGTAATAAGCAATGGGAGAAATGGACGAACTTCATGAGGATCAGCAATGGTGGTGAAGGAAGAATCACGAATGATGGAAAAAATGGGAACCGAAAATGCCCATGATCCGCCCACCACAGTAGGTAATCTTGTTCCGAACAATGTTTGGAGAATCGTATTAATCCCTTGCACAAAAAGTAGAGTTTGTACCACCCTCACTGTATCACCCTGTCGTCAACAGGGAAAATAAATTGATACTCCGCCGCAGTAGATTCTCTCTTATCTCTTTCAAGTAATTAAATAAAAAATACAGAGCATTTTTCTTTATTTCTGGAAAGAGTATTGCTTTCAACTTGTAAAATAATTGTCATTGTACTTATATTTTTTGAGTTTCAGATTTACTGCATTTTTCTTTTCAAACTTCGAGACCATGCATTTGAACCCCTTTAATCTAGACACTCTCTCACTTCCTGTCTTCATTAATTGATGTCAGACACTGAAAAACATAAACTTCATGCAGTACAACATTAATTGAAATTTTCAAACTTCAGCTCTTGTGCCATTGGATGTTCGTCACATATTATGCAAGAAACAAAAAAGGAGCCTTACATGATCTCCACCCATCAAAGGAACTAGAAATGATGGAATCATCACTGCAGTGCCTAATGCCATGATATAATGCTGAAATCCCAGTGCTATTGCTTCCCCTGTCCTCCACATAAAAAGCATGGAAATTAGCTTCTGCCTATTTAAAATCCACAAATAAACCAACAGCGGCAAAAATAACAGTAAGATATATCATTTATTTGCTCACACCCCAACAAGGATTGGAATCAATGCAGTACTCTAAACCCTGAAGTTGGTCCATTGGAAGGTAACTGATATCTTCAGGTTTAGGGGCCGTCATTTCCACCCACCACTCTTCCCGGCCCGGACTTTTCACTCAAACTGCAAAAGGGTCTTCAAGAAATCAGCCAAAAAATGCAAACACTGGTGGGGGAGTATGAGCTAACCGATGATCGAGATGAAGAAAAACAAGATTTAAGTAAGCTATTGTGGGGGGTAAAGACTGTCAACAAAAAGCAGGAAAAAAAGATAAAGTGGCTTGGAGAGAGAGAGGTGATCCGAGTGTGAGTTTGAGTGACGGATTTAAAGTTATGTGCTCTATGAATCATGTGATATGATAACGGTCTTCTACCGTATTCACTTACCCGGCTTTCGTTGTTGAGCTTTGCTTGGCTACCCACTTTACACATGTTTGTTTTTTTTGGGTCTGTACAGACAAAACGTATTTGACAATATATTTTGTAGTCTTCTGTAAGTTTACATGTGACTTATTGCTCAAGATTATGAGAAGGAAACAAGTCACTGATTTAGATCGCCTATGTATTTTTGCAAGGAAGAAAAACCAATCTATTTACAAAAATGTCACCACGTTTTTTATCTAGTGTAACACATTTTTGACACATTTAAAATCATTGGTCTAAGATATGATGCACCAAATTCATTCTTACTTTTCATGGGAATGGAGCTTTTTATTCTATTCAAAATCATATAATGATTATGGTGATCACCTTTACACCAAATGACCCCTAATTTTTTTTACATGTGACTTTTTGACAAGCACTCTGTCACGGTGCATCAAAATAATTTTCAATACTAACACTTATACGTAGTATAGCGTAGTAGAGTTCGTATCCACAGGGAAAGGAATAATTCTCTTTTTATGAAACTTAGTAAATAAAGGGGGGATTTGGATTGAGTGATTTAATTTAATTAAGAACTAAGATGAACAACCTATATGTGTTTAATTCAAAGATAAAAAGGACTTGACATTGCTTCTTTCCACTTGTTGATACTCCGTATATTTTAGTCGATCATTGTTATATCTATAACTTATTCCCTTTCGAATACTCAATCGGGGAGTATATCCACTTCATCGAGGGTAGTTATTAACGACCGTTCATTAATAACCTTTACTATTAATCTAATATAGAACAACGCCTTATACCAATTTAATAGTAACATTTAATCATTCTAACTCCTTGATGAAATCAATTGAGATTGATAACCTCAACACAACGGTTTCGGTTTAACCAACAAAATTAATCCCTCTTAAGTTTATTAACCACGACCGTGCATTAATAAACCGAAGTTACTTACTTGTGAAACCATCAACGATTAACCATCGGTTCGTTGATCGTTTCTAGTAATAATTAATATATGAAACAAAACTAGTTGATCCTTTAAGTAATGTTCAAAATATTAATATGAAATATGAGTAGGAATTAATTAATATTCAAGGAAGAATATTATTAAAGAAGATGAATCCTACTATAATTAATATCAAGATGTTAACTAATTGTCATCTTAGCAACACTCCCCAACATTAATATAGAAGAAGAAAATACCATTCTAACTAATGTCGAGATGTTAACTAATTGTCATCTTAGCAACACTCCCCAACATTAATATAGAGATGATATTAAGGAAAGAACTATTAACTAATATTCAAGGAAAGAAGTTAAGAAAATAACTCACAATTTTAATAATCAACAAGCTTCAAGAGCAACACCAAGAAATGGAAGTTTAGCTCCTCATTTGGAGACTAAACATGATAAAAAAATATAAGAAATGCTATTCTAAACTGAGCTTAGGAGTATAGAAGAAGAGATTATTAAAAGTGAAGAAAAATGGAGCTATTTATAGGTGTTTTACAACACCTTTGGTCGGGTGCCCGACCGGGTAAAGAGCCCACCCGACCGGGTGCATGTCAAGATCAGATAATCTTCCACGTTTTTGTGTTTTTGCACGTTAAATTGTCCCGGGTCAAATCCGACCCGACCGGGTGGTATAGGGGACCCGACCGGGTCTATGCAATTTCCAGTCTCCTTCGTTTGTTAAATCTTGCCCGACCGGGTCAAGTGTTTATGCCCGATCGGGTTTCAGCTCCTGAACAGTCCAATCTCCTTTTGCTTCACTTCAAAGTCCTCTTTTTAACACCATAATGCCTAATTCTACTTTACAACTCACAAATGGGGATTAAAATACAATTACAATTAAAATCAAACAAATGTTCTCAAATTACTAAAACGGTAAACAATCCACACAAATCAAACATAAAAACAAACATTTATGCACTACTAATTAGTGCATATCAAACATCCCCACACTTGAAACTTTACTCGTCTCGAGTAAATGCAATCCAAGGAGTCCTCAAATGATAAGATCATCAACCATCACATTTTGTTTTTAGAACAACATAATCACAAAGTATCCCTAACATACACTCTCAAAAAATATCAAGGGATCTTCAATTTCTTTTTCCTCATGCAACGAACTCTCTTTAGTAATCACCCTTAGGATCCTGCAAAATCAAAAGAAATACTTTCTCTCATTCTCTCATTTTGCCTAGGTGCCCTTTCGGGTTTTCAACCCAGCTTCCCACATTTTTCTTTAATAAATCTCACAAACTCACTCTTATTTTTGCTTTATTATTATTATTATTATTATTATTATTTTAAGCTGCCCTTTGTGGGTTTTCAACTTAACAAGCTTTTTTTTTATTTTTTTTTTATTTCTTATTTTTTTTGAGAAAGAAACAAGAATGAAGAGTATGAATGTGAGCATACCAGAAAGATTCTCCCCCCATGCTAGTTCATGGAACTGTCCCTAGTGCTCGCCCGCATCGCCGCCATCATAGAATCCTCCATAGCCATGATAGCCTCTGTAAGATGTATCCTCATCCATGTGATCGCTTCCATCACTGGGACTTGGACCGCCAAAATAACCCCATTCAGTGGGATTATACCAAGAAGGTGCAGGAGGAGGAGTGGTCATAGATGCAAAGTCACCCTGCTGTGCTATGTAGGAGTAGATAGGGCCATAAGTCCTCCTCATGTCTTCTTGATCTCTCTGTCGGTCCTCCTCATGCCGCTGCCAGTCTCTTTGTCTCTGCTCCTCTATCCTCTCGAACCTCTGTTGTTCAATTCTATATAGTCCAACATCTTCGCGAAGGTTGGTATAGTTGAGGTTGAGGGCAGCCATGCTATTGAGCAGTTCTTGCTCAAATGGTGAAAATTGGTGAGCATTGGGTTGTGGCTGGGGTTGTTCGGGTATGAGGGGTGGAGGTTCAAGTGCGTCTTGATCATGGTGAGGTTCCTGTTGTTGATAATGGGGTGGTATTCTACCGGGGAGACAGTAATGATGCCCATCACCGATTTGGTGATTCAAAAGGTCCAAGGGGAGTTCAAGTGGGGGTAATCGAAAAAAGATGTCTTCTGGTGGGTCGATTAACCAGTTAACCCCCCCCCCCCCCCCCCCCCGGGTGTTGTGTGAGAGAATTTTACATCTTTGGTATTCTCCATAAGCCATTTTGTGCAGACAAGTTGTTTTGTGGTAATGGGGCCGGGGTCTACAAAACCATATAGTGTGGCCAAATGTGTGATTAAGCCTCCCATCACAATTGGCCTTGTGGAAGTTGCCACTTTGTTGAACAGCTTGTGAGAGAACACAAACATCCCATATTCTTGTGTGATGGTTATTTGGTCTTCCGAGAAAATAATTTGATAAAAATTCAAGAATATTCGGAAGACCGGATGTTGTACACGATTCACACTAAGATGACGAAAATCAACATCTACCTGGCCTGTCATCCTTTGCCATAACTCTACACCCACAAAAGTGTCATAATCGCGTTCTTCATCAAACAAGGGGAGGCCAAAGTGTTGGGTGAACTCCCGCTTGGTCAATGAGCGGTCCTCATTTAGCAAACGAAAGTTGATTGTGCTTTCAGCATGGTCATCAATATTTGTAGTTTGCACAGATGAACTAAAAAAATAATATACCAAGTGTGGGTAGGTAACATATTGCATTTCAAATACCCTAAGCATTCCAGCATTTGTGAACAGTTCACGCATAACGGTATCAAGCATGAATGTCAATAGGGTAGTAAGGCAAATGAAACGAGATTGGTTTACCTCCCGTTTGGTTTGTTCCATGAAGCGCTGCTTTTGGTCCTCCGAGACGAAGTCCACACTCTCAAAGCCTTTCACGGGTGAGATGGCCCTATTACCCCTTGAAGAAGATGCCTTTGATTTTTTTGGAGCCATGATTTTTTTTTTGTAGAATGATTTTCGGAATTTTGGTTGGGTGAAGCTTGGATGGTTTTTATGGGTATGGTTTTGAAGAGGATGATGAGGGGAGCAAGAATATGGTATTAGTTAAGGGTTTGTGGGTTTAGTTCGGACCTTGAGTGCTCAAAAATGGGGATTTTCGAGCTTGGGGTAGGGTTTGTGGGTTGGATTGATTTGGTGACTTTGGGAGGGATTTATGTGTATAGGATGGAAGAGTGTGTAAGGGAGATGAAGAAAATGGAGTTAATTGATGGATTTGGTGTAAAAATGGTGAGATTTTGAAGCTTTGACGTTCAACAATGGAGGGTTGGGAGAGGTTGTGGTCGTGGGGGGAAAGGAAATGGGGAAGAAAGGCTGCCCGCCCGCACCTTTATCGGGCGTTTGCCCGACCGCCCGGCCGGGTGGGGTATTTTACCCGGTCGGGCGTAAGCTGTTCACCCGAGGCAGAAGGTTTTTGTTGTGTTGCCCGGCCGGGTATTGTGACTGACCCGGTCGGGCGTAAGCTGTTCACCCGAGGCAGAGAGTTTTTGCTGGTTTGCCCGACCGGGTATAGGGGTCTACCCGGTCGGGCATTTGATTTATTGTTGTTCTGCTCTTGCCTCGCCCAGGCGGTTGGCCGGGTGCTTTGTTTTAGAGGTAACCCGACCGGGTTGGGGTTTATACCCGACCGGGTCCAATCCCAGTCCATTTTTTTTAAACACACACACGACTGAAAAAAATTGAAAATAAAAATGAAGAAATTGGGTTGCCTCCCAAGAAGTGCCTTGATTTAATGTCGCGGCACGACGTTATTTTTATTTTCTTTTATGTGGGATCGTGAACATCCCTTGTTTCATTTTTCTTTTTCGGCCTTCTCCAGTAAGGCCGGGATTTCTTCTCTGTTATCACTTCAACCCCAGGTGGGATCCATTCTCCTTTTGAAAATTTGAACAATTCTTCTTTTTCAAAAAGTGTGATTTTCTCATTTTTTTTCTCAACAAAAATATTCGGGGTTTGTGGTTCACAAACATTTAGAGAACAAAGAGATTGGTCTTTAATTTGTTTTTTCGTAGAATCAAAAATGTTGAATTCTACCTTTTGATCATCAAACTCTAAAGTTAACGAACCATTAGACACGTCTATTTTTGTTTTTGCGGTTTTTAGAAAAGGTCTACCCAAGAGGATGGGTGTAGTTTGGTTATCATCTCCCATTTCCAGAACATAAAAATCAACAGGGAAAATCAAATTTTCTACTTCTACTAGCACATCTTCTACTACACCCTTCGGGTAAGTATTAGACCGATCCGCTAGTTGAATCACTACACCAGTTTGATGTAGTGGGCCGAGTTGTAAGGATTTATATAAGGAATAAGGAATGACATTTATTGATGCTCCTAAATCCAACAAGGCCTTAGAAAATAAGGTATCCCCTATTTTGTAAGGAATAGTGAACATGCCTGGATCGCTACATTTCTCAGGGAGTTTCTTTTTAAAAATGGCCGAGACACATTCACTAACTTCAACCTTTTGTTTCCCTTCCAGTTTATTTTTCTTTTTCATTGTGCATAGTTCATTTAAGAACTTTGCATAACGGGGAACACTTTTGATCAGTTTGAAGAGTGGGATGTTTACCTCAGAATCGACGAAGGTTTCGTAGATGTCCCGATCATTCTTCAGCTTCCTCGTGTCTTTCAATGCCTCAGGGAATGGAGGGAGTGGTTCATATGATGACAGTGGAGGGAATTTAGTTTTCGTTGGCTCCCCCTCTTCCGGTTGAAAACCTTCTCCAAAATCAACCTCTTGCTTCTCCTCCTTATCTTCTCGTGCTTGCAATTCTTTACCGCTCCTCAACATGATTGCATTGACATGTTGTCTTGGGTTTTGCTCAGTTTGGGAGGGGAGCCTACCCGAATCTTTTGCCTCGAGTCGACTTACGACACTCGAAATTTGGCTAACTTGAGTTTCCAAATTTTGAATGCTCGACAAAAGGCACCAATTCCTATATACTTCTAAGCTCAGTCTAGAATAGTTCTTTCTTTATATTTTCTTCATGTTTAGTCTCCAAATGAGGAGCTAAACTCTTCCATCTTGGTTTTGCTACTTTGAAGCTTACTGAATTTGTAAGTTGTGAGTTATTCTCTTTAATTTTCTTCCTTGAATATTAATTCTTCCTTTAAATACTATTTCTATATCAATGTTGGGGAGTGTTACTAAGATGACAATTAGTTAACATCTTGACATTAGTTATAGTAATAGTTATTTCTTCCTCTATGTTAATATTGGGGAGTGTTACTAAGATGACAATTAGTTAACATCTTGATATTAACTATAGTAGGATTTATACTCTTTAATATTCTTCCTTGAGTATTAATTAATTCCTATTCATATTTCATATTAATATTTTGAACATTACTTAAAGGATCAACTAATTTTGTTTCATATATTAATTATTACTAGAATCAATCGATTAATACGCTTGTTATTAATTCGGTTCCTTCAACGGTAGTAAACTTGGATTGTTAATGCATGCGTCTCATGATTAATAAACTAAGGGGAATTAATTATATTGATTAAACCAATAAACCGCTTGTGTTGAGGTTATCAATCTCAATCGTTTTCATCTTAAGTTTATTGCTACTATCGTGTTAATATACGGCGCTTGTTCTATATTGACTCGGTAGTAAGTTTTATTAATGAACGCGTCTCGTTATTAATAACTACCCTCGATGAACTGGATATACTCC
This sequence comes from Cuscuta europaea, assembly GCA_945859875.1. Lineage (NCBI taxonomy): Eukaryota > Viridiplantae > Streptophyta > Magnoliopsida > Solanales > Convolvulaceae > Cuscuta > Cuscuta europaea. The sequence continues at coordinate 1,073,641 of CAMAPE010000011.1, read as the reverse complement.
TCGATTGAGTATTCGAGAGGAAGATAGTTAAAGATATAACCGGGATCGACGAACATTTCATTAAGTGGATAAAAGCAAAACGAAGTCCTCATCTCTATTAATTAAACTCATATAGGTTGTTCATCTTAGTTTTAAATTAAATTAAATCATCCAACAAAACCCCCCTTGTTACTAGTTACATAAGAGAAAAGTATTCCTTTCCTTGTGGATACGAACCTTACTTCACTATACTACGTATTAGTGTTGTATTGATTAATTATTTTGAGTGCACCTCACGACAAGTGCACGTCAAAAAAAACATTAAAAAATATACATACATACATATATATATATATATATATATATATATATATATATATATATATATATATATATATATATATAATGGTGTGAGGCGTGATGCCCGATCGGGCAACACATGTACCCGGTCGGGTATAGGCAAAAATTTCGTAAAGGCTGGGATCGGGTAACCCTTACTCGATCGACCGAGGGGTTGAAAATAATAATATACCCGATCGGGTACCACTACCCACCCGGTCGGGTATTGCTCAAAAATTTCAAAAAAAAAAGGTCGTAGCAACTTACCCGATCGAGTACCCGGCCTATTCGATCGGGTATCAACCCCTAGGCTGAATTTTATAAAACAAGCACATACCCGATCGGGTGTACACATGTACCCGGTCGGATGTATTTTGAAAAAAGGCTAATTTTGTTCGTTGCAAAGTACCCGATCGGGTACACCCATACACCCGGTCGGGTAAATTAAATTTTTAACAGGGAATTTAATTCGCACCAAATTGCCCGATCGAGTATACCCCAACTCGATCGGGTAGCAGCTCGGATTTTGAAAAAATATACGCATACCCGATCGGGTATGTCGGGGTACCCGGTCGGGTACCTGAGTTTTTAACCCATTTCAGCGCCCAAACACACCATCTTCCCCAAATCAACTTCCCAAATTCGAACCCTCTCTCCCACACCCACCATTTTCGAACCTTCTTTCTTCAAATACTCCCTCATCTCTCACCCAAATCACCTCCTACAACAACCAAAATCTTCCCCTCACTCTCCTCTACAACCTCATACCCACATAACCATCCCTCTCACCATATACCACAAAAACCGATACCCTACCCATCTCACCCCTTCTCCGAAAATCAAGCTCCCAAAGCTGAACCATGGCACCCAAAAGGGACACGGCAGAGAGTTCAAATGCTAGGGGACCGATTCCAGGCTTCGAGGATGTCCGTTTCGGCCCGGGGAATCAAAGGCAACGCTTCTTGGCTCAAATTAAAAGGCAAGTCATCCCCTCTAAATTTCTATGTCATGAAGCTCTCACTACTTTAGGCTTGTTGAAAAGAATGCGCAATTTATTTCATGTGTTGGATATGGATTTGATATTTGACATGAAATATAATTGTAATGAGAAAGTGATATATGAATTCTTGAGATCGGCTAAGTTTGTTGAACGTGAGGAAAGGGAGGAGTTCAATAATGACACACTCACGTTTCGTTTATTCAACAACGAATACACAATAACGAGACGTGAGTTTGCCCAACATTTTGGCATCCCCGTGGCCCATGAGAGGGGAATACCGGAAAATACAATAGATGGCCACACTTTATGGGCTAAAATGACCGGAGAATTGAATGTGAGCGTGTCTAAACTTTCAATTAGTCACGTTCAACATCCTATTCTCCGACTTTTCCTAAAGTTTTTGGCCAATTGTTTGCTCGGTCGTCCAAACAACCACCATACTCGGATGGGGGATGTAGCCATCCTCACCTTATCCCTCTTTCAACACCCCGTGGAATTTAACCTCTGCAACTTGATGTGGGACCATTTAGACAAAGCTTGCAAGAAAACAGGGAATATTGTTGTCGGGGGGTCATTATGCATTTGGCCTCCAAATTCGGCTATGTGGATAATGAACCAATAGCCGACCATTGTTTGATGAATTTGACTTGGCTTGGAAACGCGGGGTGCATCTCCTTCGCCCACAAGGACTACAACGGGAGAAACCACTACAAGTGGCATATCCTACCCAAACCAACCATCTACTTCCCCATCCCCTCCAAAGACATACCTAAACTTAGGTATAAAATGACAAGCTTTGAAATCACACACTATTTGCTTCCCAATGCCATTCCACCACATTTTCAAGCACAACCGGACCAACCCGGACTACTCGAGCATCAAGAAGTCCAAGGAGCCCAAGACAATGCCCAACATGATGTTCCCGACCCCCCTCACAACCCACCACCACAAGACATCCTCCAACAAATTTTGGCGGGTCAACAATCCCTCCTAACCAGATTTGAAAATATGGGCCTTGAATACTGAAACATGGGAGGACAATTTGTTCATCTTCAAGAAGAAATTGGCCACTACCGGGAGGAGCAAAGGGCAAGGGATCAAAGACTAGAGGAGTACCGGGCAGAACAACAAACGGCTTTCCAAAGAATGGAGGAGCTACGCCAAGCCAATCTCCACCGTTATGAAGAAGATTATCGTAGGACTTATGGTCCTATGTACTCATATATGGCCCACCACGGGAACTTCTCTTCTATGGCCGCTCCTCCCCCACCACCATCTTGGTATAACCCCTCCGATTGGGGTAATTTTGGTGGCTCTAGTTCTGGCGGGGGAGGTTATGATGGCGGGGACACCACTATGGGAGAGGGAGGCGGTGATGACATGCACGGGAGTGGTTTTGGAGGAAGCTTTTATGGAGGCGAAAGCGGGCATTAGGGACAATGCCTTGGTCCAAGTGTGGGGGAGGAAGACACATCTAGTGGTATGTTAAATTCCCTTTTTGTTCTTACCTTATACTAAGCATTATTTTCTTGTACTCTTTGTACACACAAAAAAAAAATTAAAAAAAAAGAAAGAATAAAAGAAATAATTGCTAGTTAGGTTGAAAACTCAAAAACGGGCAATCTAAGCAATATGGGCTTATAAAAAAATGAGTGAGTGGTGAGGAAGAAAAAGGAAAAGAGATGCTAGGATGAAAACCTGAAAAGGCTCCTAGGCAAAACGAGAGATATGAGAGAAATATGTGTTTTTACAGGACATCATCTCTTGGAGAAAGAGGAAGAGAAGAAAAAAAAGAAGAGGAAGAAGAGAAAGGGAGAAGAAGCAAAGAGCATAGAAGATCAAAAAACCCAAGAAAATATTGTTTTTGTATAACTAATTTGCAAACCTTGATGATCTTATGTTCTTTGTTTTAATTCGTGAACTTATGAGGATTTATTGAGACACTTGTGAACATTTGACTTTACTCGAGGACGAGTAAAGAAACTAAGTGTGGGGGAGTTGATGAACATGCAATTTCCATGTTTATGTTTGTATTTTTAATTAGTTTTGATTGATCGTTACTTTGGAAATTACACACTTTTGGTGTAATAGTTTAGTTTGTAAAATACTTTTAATTTGTTTAGATTAGGTTTATTCTGAGCTCAAACAAGTCCAAGATCACTCTAGGGGCTATGGGTGAACATCAAAAGTGGAAGGAAAGTGCAAAATCTCAAGACAAAAGAAAGATCCTGAATTTTTGTGTTATACCCGATCGGGTATGACCTATACCCGATCGGGTACCCTGCTGAAAAATCAAATCGGATCAATCCGGGAACAAATCAACATGCGGGGAAGATTTTGGCCATGTTCGAATGTCATACCCGATCGTGTCACGCCCCGGACCTACCCGGACACGTCAACAACCCGCCGTACAGTACGAATAGTCAACCGCAGTCCAACTCGTCCATACTATACAAGGCGTCTTGAATACCATTCACACATAGTACATCCATAAACAAGCATAATGTAAATCATTTATTTAGAACAGCGGAAGCATTTAATAAAGATGTCTTAGCCACACTTTGGCAAACATGGGCATACAAGCCCCCAAATAGTTATTCAAAAATAATATCCATGAGCATTGTTATAATTGTTTTGAAAACAGGAAACAGAAGAAGCACGAACCACGTCTTCTCCCTTGAAAATCCCTGAAGCAACGGGCGCCGGTAGCAACCTTCAAGTCCTACCTGAAACTGTGAGCTGGCCTCCCCCGTGAAGGGGAGGTCAGTACTTGGAAATATTTGACAAGTACAATAGCAACTATACTAAGTATAATCAACGTTTTAATTTCCAAGACCCCCGACTTAGGGTACTATTATATTATAGGTCATAACCCTCGGTTACCCCTTTTTACCTTTAACTGTACTTACTTTACATAAAGTCAAGTAGACGTCCCGTAGGCCCATATTCATTTAGAATTCACCGTTCCCATTCCCCCCGTGACCGCGAGTCACGATAACCCCGTGGGGTCCCATCGAGCCCCTATTTTATAGCATGGGCTCGCCCAACCACATCTCTATACAATCCTTTAACTCGATGTATCATATCAAAATTTGTATGGCAAGGGCTCGGCCCAACTACGTTTCCATACCAACCATAACTTCGTGGCAAGGGCTCGGCCCAACTACGTTTCCACGGAGGTCACATATACATGGCAAGGGCTCGGCCCAACTACGTTTCCATGCTAATCATATTACATGGCATGGGCTCGGCCCAACTACATCTCCATGTCATCCTAGAGTCCAACTCTAATTATTTTCATAATCAAATTCTCAAGCAAGTTCTATGCCTAGAATCAATTTCCGGAGGTGGCCTTTAGGCCTACCCCTAATCACTCCTTAGTGTTCATGCCATTCATCCTTAAGTATCTCTTGAGACTACTTAAGGCATATCTATTCACAATCCTACCTCTTAGGATTTATTTCATCATTTATTTATATTAATTCCCCGACTAGTATTTTGATACTAATTGGATAACCTTAGAGCATGCCAAGTTCCTATTTCCCATATTGCATTTCATTTCCATTGATTTCTCAATCCAAGTATAGTTTAATCTCAATATCAAAAATATCACTTTAATCCATTCATGAAGTTCATACATGAAGTAAAGGATATTTTATCACAATGTCATCTTAGTAATTCCATTAACATGCCATTCCATTCATTTCACATAATCATACACAATTATTCTAAATTTGTATGTCATGCTTCACTTACTCATATTCATATTATTTTCATTTAGACATTATTAATCTTTAATAGTCCATGAAAATCCCATCTAATTACTTTAGGCATTCTTATGAAATTAACTCATTAATTATAAGCAATATAGTCAACCATCCTCACCTTATGAAGTGCTGAAATAGTCGCCTTTGCCAAGCCCCTCGATCAATCCCCATTCTAGGCCAATTGGAGGTGTAAAACTGACCTGTTGGGCAAAAGCCGGGCGGCTTTCACGAAAGCCGGGCGGCTTTCACGAAAGCCGGGCGGCTTTCGTGGTCTGCAACTACAACCAGCTCCTTTGAAGTGGCGGTTTCCGGCGATTTCGACTCCTATCGATTGGCCAACCTTCCCAAGTTAATTACCACCACTTTATATCAATATTCTACACTTTTAAACGTGTAGAACTCATGATTTAATCCACCATATGATTTCTTAAAAATCATACACCATAAAACTAGTTAAAGAACAATAGTTATGTTCTTACCTTAAACTCAAGCTATCCCTTGTGGATTTTCCTAGCTTCCCTCTTCCTCCAACTAGAGATTTGATTTCCCTTGGGCTCCTCCTACTTTGTGCTGGCCGAATGACTCAAGGATAGGGGGGAGGGATCACTCATTCAATCACCTCTAGCTATCAAAGTGAGATAGGGAACATGGGGTGTGGGATTGTCTCTTGGAGAATTCCTACCCACTATGTACGCCCCTCCCAGCTGCCTTCTGCCCATTTGTGATACCTAAAATCGTGGGGTGGCCCCCACTCATGTGGGAGGTCATCCCCTTATGCGCCGATGTGTATAATCGGCCCCGAAAGTTGTATTTTTCGGACTGTTTTAGTCATATTTTATTTTATCGGGCCGGATAAAATATATCACGCGTTCCCAATAATTATGGGCATTTAGAATAGATGTATATTCCCCAACATTAATTTTTGGAGTCTCTGAAACTCATTTCGGGCTGTTATCCGTTAAATTGCCAATACCGGTAATTGGGCCCCGTTTGACCAACCGGTCAACGCCATGCCTTTCTTATGGCCCAAATAAGATATCTACCACTATATACATATTATCTAGACCAAGATGAATATAATATGTGGTTCGGGAATTATCGGGCGGTCCACATTCCCGCTGTGGGCCCCACATGCAATTTACTATTCACGTAAAAGGAATAATGAAATTTAACAATTACGTAAATTCATAAATCATCCTTCAAGGTTTATTACATAATTTACCAAAAGTAAATATGCTCGGGGTCGGTGTTACAAGTTCACCCCTCCTTAACGGGAATTTCGTCCCCGAAATTCACAATGCTCATTCAAACAAAAACGCGTATTGCTCTTTCATCAAAGCTTCCGTTTCCCAAGTTTCCTCCTCAACTCGGTCACTCTTCCAAAGGATTTTAACCATTGGAACTTTCTTGCTTCTCAATTTCTTTACTTGCCTGTCAAGTATCTTCACCGGTTGCACGGCATAATTCAGGTCTTCCCGTATTTCCACGGGTGGTTTTTCTAATACATGAGATGGATCCGGAATGTACCTCTTAAGCATAGACACATGGAATACATTATGTATTTTCTCCAATTCCGGAGTCAACTGCAATCGGTATGCTACGGCCCCAATTCTTTCGAGATTTACAAATGGCCCTATGCAGCGTGGGTTGAGTTTCCCTCGGCTCTGAAATCGGATGATTCCTTTCCAAGGTGAAACTTTCAAAAATACCTCATCCCCAACCTTAAATTCTAAGGCTCTTCGGCGCTTATCGGCATAGCTCTTCTGTCTATCCTGTGCCGCCTAAAGTCTGTCACGGATCATCTTTACCTTTGACTTGGTGATTTCCACCAACTCTGTGCTCTCGAGTTTGGCCATGCCAACCTCGTCCCAACACAAAGGTGTACGACATCTCCTCCCATACAATGCCTCGTACGGAGGCATGCCTATACTCGCCTGATAACTGTTGTTATAGGCAAACTCCACAAGTGCCAAATGGTTGTCCCAACTCCCTTGGAACTCCAATGCACAAGCTCTCAGCATATCCTCTAATATCTGTATAACCCGCTCGGATTGTCCATCCGTTTGCGGGTGAAAAGCTGTACTGAATTTCAGTTTTGTCCCCATAGATTCTTGGAACTTCGGCCAAAATCGTGATGTGAATCGCGGATCTCTATCGGATACAATGGTTATAGGAACCCCATGCAGCCTCACGATCTCATCCACATACAACTTGGCTAACCTTTCCAGTGCATAGGTGGTGTTGATAGGTAAAAAGTGTGCACTCTTCGTGAGCCTATCAACCACAACCCATACGGCATCATAGTTCTTAATCGTCCGTGGCAACCCTACCACGAAATCCATAGTCACGTGTTCCCATTTCCATTCAGGAATGGATAATGGCTGTAACAACCCAGCTGGATGCTGATGTTCTACGTTAACTTGCTGACAAGTAAGACACCTACTGATGTACTCGGCTATTTCTCTCTTCATACCCGACCACCAGTAACTTTCTTTCAAATCCCGGTACATCTTCGTGCCTCCCGGGTGCATGGCATACGCCGATGAGTGAGCCTCCTCTAAGATGGACTTTCGGAGCTCCTCATCCAACGGTACACACACTCGGTCACGAAATAATAAGAGACCATCGTCTCTCTCCCTGAAATCCTCAACCGGTCCTGCTAGCATGCGTTCTCGGACCTTCATGAGCTCCTCATCAGCTTCTTGACCCTTCTTGATCTCATCAAGTAGTCTAGGTCTCACCTCGAATCTAGCTAACAAAGCACCGTCACTAGATACCTCCAATCGGGCTCTCAATGCCCTCAAACTCGTCAACAATGCCCCAGACGAATTCTTTCGGCTCAGGGCATCCGCTACCACATTGGCTTTACCGGGGTGGTACTCGATAACTAGATGGTAGTCTTTTATCAACTCCATCCACCGTCTCTGTCTCATGTTTAACTCTTTCTGAGTAAACACGTATTTCAGGCTTTTGTGGTCAGTGTATATATGACATGTTTCCCCGTAGAGATAATGTCTCCAAATCTTCAATGCGAACACCACCGCCCCCAGCTCTAAGTCATGAGTGGGATAATTTACCTCATGCTTCTTCAACTGTCGTGAAGCATAGGCAATCACCCTCCCATTCTGCATCAAGACACACCCAAGCCCTTGGATGCTTGCGTCGCTGTAGACATCGTACCCCACACCCTGTTTGGGTAGTGCGAGTACCGGTGCCTCGGTCAATCTCTTCTTCAGTTCAAGGAATCCCTTCTCACATCGGTCATCCCATACAAACTTGGCCCCCTTTCGAGTGAGCTTTGTCAATGGTGATGCCAAAACTGAGAATCTCTCCACAAATTTTCGGTAGTACCCCGCCAATCCAAGGAAGCTACGAATTTCCTTGACGTTCTTTGGCCTTTCCCATTCAGTAATGGCCTCAATCTTCTTGTTATCTACGGCAATCCCTGATCCTGAAACCACATGCCCGAGAAAACCAATCTCCCTTAGCCAAAATTCACATTTGGAAAACTTGGCATAGAGTTGCTTCTCCCGTAGTGTCTCAAGAACAAGTATCAAGTGCTCTTCATGCTCTTCTTCACTCTTCGAGTAAATCAAGATATCATCTATGAACACAATCACAAACCGGTCCAAGTATTTATGAAATACTCGGTTCATCAAGTCCATAAATGCTGCTGGGGCGTTGGTTAGTCCGAATGACATAACTAGGAACTCGAAATGACCATACCTTGTGCGGAATGCACTCTTCGGTATGTCATCCTCCTTTATCTTCAGTTGGTGGTATCCCGACCTCAAGTCAATCTTTGAAAACACCGTCGCTCATCGGAGTTGATCAAACAAGTCATCAATCCTAGACAAGGGATACCTATTCTTGATTGTGATCTTGTTCAGTTGACGATAGTCAATGCACATTCGAAGTGTTCCATCTTTCTTTTTCACGAAGAGGATCGGTGCTCCCCACGGAGAGTGACTCGACCTTATGAAACCGTTGTCCAATAGCTCTTGCAATTGGGTTTTCAATTCGTTAAGTTCAGCGGGTGCCATTCTGTATGGCGGTATAGAGATTGGTTTGGTACCGGGTTATACCTCGATCACGAACTCAATCTCCCTATCGGGTGGAAGCCCCGGCAAGTCTTTTGGGAAGACATCCGGATACTTGCATACCACTCTCACATCATTGATGTCTACTCCTTCTTTGGTTTTGTCCACCACGTAAGCTAGATAGGCGTGGCATCCCTTTCTCATCATATTCCTCGCTCTCACGGCGGATATGATACAACTGTTTGATTTACCTCTATCTCCCTCGAAACGTAGGGTCAAACCTTCACCGTTTTCGAGTTCAAGAACCTTCGTATAACGATCAACCCTAGCATGATGCTTCTCTAGCCAATCCATCCCAAGGATCGCGTCGAACTCGATCATGCTCAGCGGTACGAAGTCACACGTCAAGTTCTGTCCCTCCACCTCCACCTCACATGATGGATAGTGGCTATCTCTTTCGATATCGTCCCCTAGAGGCGTGGACACCAAAAGGGTTTGAGTCATTGGTACAAGTGGTCCGTTGAATCCGCTGGCGAACGCCTCACTCACAAATGATCGTTGCGCCCCGGTATCAATAAGGATCCTTGCGTCTCTCCCGTTTATCCTTAGTGTTCCTACATTCATAAGTGATGTAAGACACACTAACTAATTAATAGGCTTGTTTCTTAAGTCGTAGAGTGTGTTGGTTGCGGTTCGGGTGGGGTCCGTTTGACACCCGTCCGAAAATTCCCCGGTTTCTAAGCTTTAGAACCGCTCTAGGACGAACCCAGGTGAAAGCCGGCCGCTTTTCACGAAAGCCGGCCGGTTTTCGTCTGCGAGAAAAATTCTCATATGAAAATCACGAAAGCCGGGCGGCTTTCACGAAAGTCGGCCGGTTTTCGTCGCCGCAGTTTTTTGTTCAGGAAAAGGTCTCAAAGTCGGCCGGTTTCTACGAAACCCGGCCGGGTTTCAGCAGCGCAGAAATCCCCAGGCTTAACGAAAGCCGGGCGGCTTCCGTGAAAGCCGGGCGGCTTTCAGCTACGAGAAATTTTCAGGTGAGGTGTTTACGAAAGCCGGCCGGTCTTCACCAAAAGCCGGCCGGGTTTTGGTTGCGAGAAATTTTTGATTCAATCTTGACGAAAGCCGGGCGGTTCTCGGTGGAAGCCGGCCGGCATTCGTTGCCGTGGTATTATCCCAATTAAATCAAGACGAAAGCCGGGAGGCTTTCGTCAAAGCCGGGCGGTTTCTGCCCAGGGTGAGGATTCTCCTCCCCTTTTTCCCTTCAAACCCGACCAAACTCGTCGGGGTAATAAATTTACGAGTCCCACACTCCTATTTTTTTCAGAATAGACTAATAACATGAGTTTAAGAATTTACCCGCAACGGAGTCCGGGTTAGCACGTGCGTCCGCCTCCGTCATCGCATAGACCCTAGCTTGGGTCTTGCCTTGGTTCACGGATGGCGCGTTGCTTGTACTTGGCCCTCCGTGCGCCGTGCTCGCGTGAAGTGCCCCTGCTCGGTTCCTACTTGTCGTAGTTCCGCTGCTAGGCCCTGCACCCATGGCTCGCCCGAGTTGTGGGCAGTTTGATCTCAAGTGCCCCGTCTCCCCGCATTGGTAGCACCTAGGGGGATCGCGGCACTTGCCCGCGTGGTTCCTCTTGCAGTTGTTGCACTTGCTAATGCCCGAGCCTTGCGACCTCGAGCCTTGCCCTCCTGGGCCTTGATTTCCCCTAGATGGTGGTGCGGGCATTCTGAAAGACCCACCTCCCCCGTGGTTCCCCTTCTTGCTAGAAACTTGGGGGCCGGTGTTCTCCCATTTCCTCTTCTTCGCCTCCTCGGCGTTTTTCAGTTTTCTCTCTTCCCATTCTTTCTCCCCTTTCAGGCCCTGCTCCACCACTTGGCTAAACGTCATGTTGGGCAATTGTGTTGCCCGCTCACGCACGTCTAAATCCAAAGCATCCCAAAAGTGATTTACCATCCGGTTCTCATCACAAGCATACTCCGGTATGAACTCCGTGAGCTCCCTGAACTTGTGCTCAAGTTGCCTCACGGTATACTTGCCTCCTTGGGTCAAGTTGGTGTATTCCCTCCTCTTCAAGTTCACCTCGAAGTCGGAGTAGTATTGGTTGAAGAACTCCTGTCGGAAATTCTCCCAAGTTACGGCCTCACCGTACTTCCCCTTGACACCGTCCCACCATGTGGACGCCATCCCTTCTAGCAACCTCGTTGCTACTCTCATCTTCATGTTTGGCGGCAGCTGCATATCAAGGGCCGCTTCATTGAACCTCTTGATCCACTCCGCCGCAACGGATATATCTCCCGTTCCATCGAACGGTTTACACCCCAAATCCCTTGCTTCTTTGAGGTACTTCGAGATCCTTATTATTGGGACCTCGACACCTCGGTCTACTCGGGACTCCACATGTCCCCTAGAATCCGCATGGCTTCCCCTTCTTGAAGCCCCTCCCAAAGCAAGCCTTGCCCGGCGCCTTTGGCGATCTTGCTGAAATTGACGGAGTAGTTCCTCCATCCTTTCCAGAGCGTCGTCATCGTCGCTCCCCTCACTGTCCTCATCATACTCCCCATCATATGGGGTCTCAACCGGCTCGGTTCCCGGTCGATACGTCGAATCCTCCTCGGACTCATAGGACTCGTTCTCGTTGACTGTTTCCACATAACTGTCACTCACGGTCCGATCTTGGCCTCCACGGCCCTGTCCTCTGGACACCCTAGAAGCCCCTCTACTGCCTTGCACGGATCCTCCCGGTGCTCGGCCAGTCGGGTTTCTTCTAGTCACTTTCCCGGTACCTTCCATTTCTGAAAGAAATTGAGAATGAGTCATTAGACTCGTATCAAATGTCAATTGACGGATAGGTACTTAAAGACATCCTTTGGCTCAAATCACCGCCATACCAATTGCTAAGGGTACCATCTTAACAATTAGAGACATTGCAACTCAAGTACCAAAAGTTCTATAAGTACAAAACCTTATGCTCATGGTTTTCAATTTCATTTTCAAAAAGAAATTTTGAAGCTTCATTATGATGTTTACGGACTAAGGCTCTGATACCAATTAAATTGTCACGCCCCGGACCTACCCGGACACGTCAACAACCCGCAGTACAGTACGAATAGTCAACCGCAGTCCAACTCGTCCATACTATACAAGGCGTCTTGAATACCATTCACACATAGTACATCCATAAACAAGCATAATGTAAATCATTTATTTAGAACAGCGGAAGCATTTAATAAAGATGTCTTAGCCACACTTTGGCAAACATGGGCATACAAGCCCCCAAATAGTTATTCAAAAATAATATCCATGAGCATTGTTATAATTGTTTTGAAAACAGGAAACAGAAGAAGCACGAACCACGTCTTCTCCCTTGAAAATCCCTGAAGCAACGGGCGCCAGTAGCAACCTTCAAGTCCTACCTGAAACTGTGAGCTGGCCTCCCCCGTGAAGGGGAGGTCAGTACTTGGAAATATTTGACAAGTACAATAGCAACTATACTAAGTATAATCAACGTTTTAATTTCCAAGACCCCCGACTTAGGGTACTATTATATTATAGGCCATAACCCTCGGTTACCCCTTTTTACCTTTAACTGTACTTACTTTACATAAAGTCAAGTAGACGGCCCGTAGGCCCATATTCATTTAGAATTCACCGTTCCCATTCCCCCCGTGACCGCGAGTCACGATAACCCCGTGGGGTCCCATCGAGCCCCTATTGTATAGCATGGGCTCGGCCCAACCACATCTCTATACAATACTCTAACTCGATGTATCATATCAAAATTTGTATGGCAAGGGCTCGACCCAACTACGTTTCCATACCAACCATAACTTCGTGGCAAGGGCTCGGCCCAACTACGTTTCCATGGAGGTCACATATACATGGCAAGGGCTCGGCCCAACTACGTTTCCATGCTAATCATATTACATGGCATGGGCTCGGCCCAACTACATCTCCATGACATCCTAGAGTCCAACTCTAATTATTTTCATAATCAAATTCTCAAGCAAGTTCTATGCCTAGAATCAATTTCTGGAGGTGGCCTTTAGGCCTACCCCTAATCACTCCTTAGTGTTCATGCCATTCATCCTTAAGTATCTCTTGAGACTACTTAAGGCATATCTATTCACAATCCTACCTCTTAGGATTTATTTCATCATTTATTTATATTAATTCCCCGACTAGTATTTTGATACTAATTGGATAACCTTAGAACATGTCAAGTTCCTATTTCCCATATTGCATTTCATTTCCATTGATTTCTCAATCCAAGTATAGTTTAATCTCAATATCAAAAATATCACTTTAATCCATTCATGAAGTTCATACATGAAGTAAAGGATATTTTATCACAATGTCATCTTAGTAATTCCATTAACATGCCATTCCATTCATTTCACATAATCATACACAATTATTCTAAATTTGTATGTCATGCTTCACTTACTCATATTCATATTATTTTCATTTAGACATTATTAATCTTTAATAGTCCATGAAAATCCCATCTAATTACTTTAGGCATTCTTATGAAATTAACTCACTAATTATAAGCAATATAGTCAGCCATCCTCACCTTATGAAGTGCTGAAATAGTCGCCTTTGCCAAGCCCCTCGATCAATCCCCGTTCTAGGCCGATTGGAGGTGTAAAACTGACCTGCTGGGCAAAAGCCGGGCGGCTTTCACGAAAGCCGGGCGGCTTTCGTGGTCTGCAACTACGACCAGCTCCTTTGAAGTGGCGGTTTCCGGCGATTTCGACTCCTATCGATTGGCCAACCTTCCCAAGTTAATTACCACCACTTTATATCAATATTCTACACTTTTAAACGTGTAGAACTCATGATTTAATCCACCATATGATTTCTTAAAAATCATACACCATAAAACTAGTTAAAGAACAATAGTTATGTTCTTACCTTAAACTCAAGCTATCCCTTGTGGATTTTCCTAGCTTTCCTCTTCCTCCAACTAGAGATTTGATTTCCCTTGGGCTCCTCCTACTTTGTGCTGGCCGAATGACTCAAGGATAGGGGAGAGGGATCACTCATTCAATCACCTCTAGCTATCAAAGTGAGATAGGGAACATGGGGTGTGGGATTGTCTCTTGGAGACTTCCTACCCACTATGTACGCCCCTCCCAGCTGCCTTATGCCCATTTGTGATACCTAAAATCGTGGGGTGGCCCCCACTCATGTGGGAGGTCACCCCCTTATGCCCCGATGTGTATAATCGGCCCCGAAAGTTGTATTTTTCGGACTGTTTTAGTCATATTTTATTTTATCGGGCCGGATAAAATATATCATGCGTTCCCAATAATTATGGGCATTTAGAATAGATGTATATTCCCCAACATTAATTTTTGGAGTCTCCGAAACTCATTTCGGGCTGTTATCCGTTAAATTGCCAATACCGGTAATTGGGCCCCGTTTGACCAACCGGTCAACGCCATGCCTTTCTTATGGCCCAAATAAGATATCTACCACTATATACATATTATCTAGACCAAGATGAATATAATATGTGGTTCGGGAATTATCGGGTGGTCCACATTCCCGCTGTGGGCCCCACATGCAATTTACTATTCACGTAAAAGGAATAATGAAATTTAACAATTACGTAAATTCATAAATCATCCTTCAAGGTTTATTACATAATTTACCAAAAGTAAATATGCTCGGGGTCGGTGTTACAGATCGGGTAGCCGACATACCCTGTCGGGTATGCATGACGTTTTTAGCTTCCGGGAAGCTTCTGAGTGTACCCGATCGGGAGCCACATATACCCGATCGGGTACACACCCCTGCACACTCCATTTCCCTATAAATACATCCCTTTCCTTCCCACAAAAGGCACCAATTCCTATATACTTCTAAGCTCAGTCTAGAATAGTTCTTTCTTTATATTTTCTTCATGTTTAGTCTCCAAATGAGGAGCTAAACTCTTCCATCTTGGTTTTTCTACTTTGAAGCTTAATGAATTTGTAAGTTGTGAGTTATTCTCTTTAATTTTATTCCTTGAATATGAATTCTTCCTTTAAATACTATTTATATATCAATGTTGGGGAGTGTTACTAAGATGACAATTAGTTAACATCTTGACATTAGTTATAGTAATAGTTATTTCTTCCTCTATGTTAATATTGGGGAGTGTTACTAAGATGACAATTAGTTAACATCTTGATATTAACTATAGTAGGATTCATACTCTTTAATATTCTTCCTTGAGTATTAATTAATTCCTATTCATATTTCATATTAATATTTTGTACAATACTTAAAGGATCAACTAGTTTTGTTTCATATATTAATTATTACTAGAATCAATCGATTAATACGCTTGTTATTAATTCGGTTCCTTCAACGGTAGTAAACTTGGATTGTTAATGCATGCGTCTCATAATTAATAATCTAATGGGAATTAATTATATTGATTAAACCAATAAACCGCTTGTGTTGAGGTTATCAATCTCAATCGTTTTCATCTTAAGTTTATTGCTACTATCGTGTTAATATACGGTGCTTGTTCTATATTGACTCGGTAGTAAGTTTTATTAATGAACGCATCTCGTTATTAATAACTACCCTCGATGAACTGGATATACTCCTCGATTGAGTATTCGAGAGGAAGATAGTTAAAGATATAATCGGGATCGACGAACATTTCATTAAGTGGATAAAAGCAAAACCAAGCCCTCATCTCTATTAATTAAACTCATATAGGTTGTTCATCTTAGTTTTAAATTAAATTAAATCATCCAACAAAACCCCCCTTGTTACTAGTTACATAAGAGAAAAGTATTCCTTTCCCTGTGGATACGAACCTTACTTCACTATACTACGTATTAGTGTTGTATTGATTAATTATTTTGAGTGCACCTCACGACAAGTGCACGTCAAATTTCCGTACCTTAAATTCGGATGATCCCTCCATCCCGGGTTGTAAGTATTGCCTTGAGGATCGTACCTCCTTTGACCTTGGAACCCCAAAGCATTGACTTGCTCGGAGTTCTCTTCTTGTAGCGTTGGGCAGGAATCAGTGGGATGCCCCTGTGTTGAACATATGCCGCAGACCTTGACTTCTTGGGTTTTCGGATTTAAGAGAAAATCTTTAACCAAAGAAGTCAAGCCGGCCACTTGACTTTCTAACGAATTGTTGGATTCCGCTGCCATGACTCGTTTCGATGATGACCTTCCGTTGTAATGTCTCGAGTTTTCGGCCAACTCCGAAATGAGGTCTCTCGCTTGAGAAGGGGTTTTGTTAACAATACCCCCTCCGCATGCCGCATTCACCATGCGTCTATCTTGATCAGCAAGTCCATCATAGAAGTAGAGGATGAGATCTTGTTCCGAATACCCATGATATGGGCAACTAGCACATAATTTTTTAAAGCGCTCCCAATATTCATACAAGGTCTCATTATCTGCTTGCTCAATGTTGCTGATTTGCTTCTTGAGACTTGAAGAGATATATGCGGGATAGTACCTGTCAAGGAAGCTCTTTTTCATTTGAGCCCATGTATTGATGCTCCCCGAGGAAAGATAGAATAGCCAATCTTTGGCGGTGTCTTTGAGGGAGAATGGGAAGGCTCTCAGCTTGATTTGCTCCTCGGACACGCCATTGGGGCACATGCTTGTGCACACAATATGGAACTCTGACAAGTGTTTGTTCGGATCTTCCCCTTGTAGGCCATGGAAAGAGGGAAGTAGATGAATGGGCCCAGATTTTAGCTCGAATGCGACCCCCGTATCAAGAGTTGGAAAAGTGATACATAAGGGTTGTTGATTTAGATTCGGAGGCGTGAGCTCCCTCAACGTTCTTGTTTCAAGAGCCATATTGATTGGCTCTTCGGTGTCGCTAGAATGAGAACTAGCACTTGATGATTCCTCCGAAGAAGTATTCGGAAATAAATTCCTAAACCTCTCGAAGGTTTGTTCTGTTTCGGGCTTTGTTTGGTAGGTGATTTGGTTTATAGATCAGTGTTTAACCATATACTCAAATAAAGCTCAGAAGAACAGAAATCTAAGAACTCTTTATATTTTTTTTATTTTTTTATTTTTTATTTTTCTTGAAATAGAATAAAAAGAAAAATTAGTTGCCTTTCCCCAGCAACGGCGCCAAATTTGACGAGCACTTTGTCACGGTGCGTCAAAATAATTTTCAATACTAACACTTATACGTAGTATAGCGTAGTAGAGTTCGTATCCACAGGGAAATGAATAATTCTCTTTTTATGAAACTTAGTAAATAAAGGGGGATTTGGATTGAGTGATTTAATTTAATCAAGAACTAAGATGAACAACCTATATGTGTTTAATTCAAAGATAAAAAGAACTTCGCATTGCTTCTTTCCACTTGTTGATATATTTTAGTCGATCATTGTTATATCTATAACTTATTCCCTCTCGAATACTCAATCGGGGAGTATATCCACTTCATCGAGGGTATTTATTAACAACGACCGTTCATTAATAACCCTTACTATTAATCAAATATAGAACAACGCCTTATACCGATTTAATAGTAGCATTTAATCTTTCTAACTCCTTGATGAAATCAATTGAGATTGATAACCTCAACACAACGGTTTCGGTTTAACCAACAAAATTAATCCCTCTTAAGTTTATTAACCACGACCGTGCATTACTAAACCGAAGTTACTTACTTGTGAAACCATCAACGATTAACCATCGGTTCGTTGATCGTTTCTAGTAATAATTAATATATGAAACAAAAATAGTTGATCCTTTAAGTAATGTTCAAAATATTAATATGAAATATGAGTAGGAATTAATTAATATTCAAGGAAGAATATTATTAAAGAAGATGAATCCTACTATAATTAATATCAAGATGTTAACTAATTGTCATCTTAGCAACACTCCACAACATTAATATAGAGGAAGAAAATACCATTCTAACTAATGTCGAGATGTTACCTAATTGTCATCTTAGCAACACTCCCCAACATTAATATAGTGATGATATTAAGGAAAGAACTATTAACTAATATTCAAGGAAAGAAGTTAAGAAAATAACTCACAACTTTAATAATCAACAAGCTTCAAGAGCAACACCAAGAAATGGAAGTTTAGCTCCTCATTTGGAGACTAAACATGATATAAAAATATAAGAAATGCTATTCTAAACTGAGCTTAGGAGTATAGAAGAAGGGATTATTAAATGTGAAGAAAAATGGAGCTATTTATAGGTGTTTTACAACACCTTTGGTCGGGTGCCCGATCGGGTAAAGAGCCCACCCGACCGAGTGCATGTCAAGATCAGATAATCTTCCACGTTTTTGTGTTTTTGCACGTTAAATTGTCCCGGGTCAAATCCGACCCGACCGGGTGGTATAGGGGACCCGACCGGGTCTGTGCAATTTCCAGTCTCCTTCGTTTGTTAAATCTTGCTCGACCGGGTCAAGTGTTTATGCCCGGTCGGGTTTCAGCTCCTGAACAGTCCAATCTCCTTTTGCTTCACTTCAAAGTCCTCTTTTTAACACCATAATGCCTAATTCTACTTTACAACTCACAAATGGGGATTAAAATACAATTACAATTAAAATCAAACAAATGTTCTCAAATTACTAAAACGGTAAACAATCCACACAAATCAAACATAAAAACAAACATTTATGCACTACTAATTAGTGCATATCACTTTTATTTACATAAATGTGAATAAAAGTATTGACATTTTCATAAAATTCACATTTTCGGCACACTCGCACTTGAATAAATCAGTATTGACATAAAAAATTGTGAATGAAAGTGACACTCGTGAAGTTTTCACACATTTGTCCATATAAAAGAGTAGTCACACTTTTGAAATTGAGTTTCGTTTTATGAATATTTAAGGAAAAACTAAAAAACGTACACTACAGAGAATCGATTCCCATGTAGGTATAATAAAAGCGCGCTTAGCTGATTTGTCGCATACATACAATTTAATTATTTTAATTAAACTAGGTCTAACGTAAGAGGTAGGTACACAAATATGGTTTGATGCATGCATACAAAATCTGAAATATATATTAATAGAATGGTTAAGCATTTCTATGTAAAACCATCAAAGTGCATGCTTGCCTTGTTTATGTTCGTATAGTCACCCATCCATCCCAAAGCTAGCTAAGCATGGAAATGAAAACCCCAAAATTGAACATTTATTTCTGTTTATTGGGACTGGTCTTATCGATTGGAACAATGAGGCTTTCGTTATGTGATGATGATCAATTCGCATGTAAGAAAGCCAAGCCCGGCGATGATTGCTATAAGCTCATAATGACAACTGTTGAAGCGGATGGAATTGAGGGGCACGTTGCTCCAAAGGATGCCCCTTCACCTGAATGTTGCGCAGAGGTTAGAAGCTGGGGAGAATGGTGCTTTTGACTGTGGGTGAATGTGGAGATCGGTCAATTCGGATATGATCCCGAAATAATCTTGATCAATGGTAACGATACATGGAATCAATGTCAAGAAGCGCCACCACAACCTAAGAGAGTGACACCTTCTATAAGAATTTAGTTAGTAATTAAGGGATTCACAATTCTTTTTATGCATACAATTAATATTTGAGATCACACAAAGGTGCATATGCAAACATATTTTTTTTTTGTTATGACAATATATTCCCTACAATCAGCACGAAAATGTGAAATTAATGCTGATAGTGTGAGTAAAAAAAATTAGCGGTCACTTGGTGTAAAGGTGATCACCATAATCATTATATGATTTTGAATAGAATAAAAAGCTTCATTCCCATGAAAAGTAAGAATGAATTTGGTGCATCATATCTTAGACCGAATGATTTTAAATGTGTCAAAAATGTGTTACACTAGATAAAAAAACGGGGTGATATTTTTGTAAATAGATTGGTTTTTCTTCCTTGCAAAATTACATAGGCGATCTAAATCAGTGACTTGTTTCCTTCTCATAATCTTTAGCAATAACCCACATGACTCCATGTTATTTCTCCTCCAATCCTCCTTTATTTATATTCAATTAGCATCATCATTTGTTTTAAAGGAAAATGAATACTAGATCCCTCATCTTATTTTGTTGACAATACTAAATATCACATCTTTTACTTTCTTTGTTAACATCAGGTAATCTGGACTTCCTCGGACTAATCTTGGAGTCTCAAGAAGCTTTCTCAAACTCTTGAGAAAAGTAATTCTTGACTCCCAAGAACACACCTCAAATTAGTAAGAGAAGTAAATGTGAGTCGCTAGAACCCTCCGCTATATTTTCAAATTGTCCTTAGTAACAATACTGCTTGAAGCGAGATGAACATAGATTGTGCAGCCACTGAAACTAACCTTGAGGGGCTAGATAACCATCATTTGAGAATATCCTCCCCAAGTTCACCTCTTTAGTGACTTGAACCCAAGGCCAGTGGCAGATTTAGAGCTTAATTTTTAAATATTCAATGTTTTTACAATTAAAAATTTGAAGAAGAATAAATACATTTATATTAGATTTATACTATATACTTGCACTTGCATATATTTTTTAATTGTGGGTGTTCAAGTGAACACTTTGGAACTATACAAGGTCCGCCACTGCCCAAGGCCCTGGTAACTTAAAACTAATCTCACATATACACCCACTTATTTTCATTGGTTGTGATCAATAAACAAGTAAATGTTTCTAATTTTTTCCATTACATTGGGACAAATCTAGATAAAAATGTCAAATTTTACCGCTATTACTACATGTATATAAATAGAGAAATTTCTTGAAATAGAAATAAAACCATTTGGGAATTCGGAAATAGAGTATTACTCCGTATGTTTTTCTTAAAAAGGAGTACATTATTGTTAGTTTGAAAATTTGATGTCATATTTTGACATTACCCGACTTTAAAACGTGACAATAATTAAATTGTCATTTTGACACTATTTTTCACACTTGACAGTAATTTACTCTGTTTGGGACAATTTCTTATACTACCTCTATCCCAAAAGGTTTGTCATATTGATTTTTTTTGTCAATGATGACAAGTTTTAAACAATGATTTTAACTATTATATTTTAATATAGTTTATAAATTTTATGCTTTTATGAAAATATTTTTAATAGGGAACATTTTAATATAATTTCCATATTCAAAATATTTTCATATTAATAAAATTATTGGTCAAAGTTTATTATCATTGATCAAGAAATATCAATTTGACGAACTTTTTTTAGATGAATGGAGTATAAATAATGTTGATTGTATTACTTCTAGAATTTCTTATAATAAAAATATGACTAGTTTAAGTGCACAGGGGATTATTATATATGAAATTAATGGAATTTTTTAAAAAGCTAACAGACTTTAAAATTATGTATATCAAACTTCTATTTGTTCTTATCAAATTAAAAAATCATATATTCTTGTGGACTCTTTAGTTATTGTTACCTACATTCATTCTCTAATATTTTCTCTTTCTTTCCTCAAATATTTTTGTGAACTTTTTCTTTCACCTTTTACTCGTCACAAGTATATATGGACCATGTTCCAAAGTTAGGTTAGAATCCAGAATTGGTCATCCAATGCTAGAATAATAGCGGGTCGGGAGGATAGTATGAGTAAATTACAATATGATTTTCTATCATTTTATGATAAATAAAATTTGAACAAGGAAACTATAACTATAACACAAGATAAACTACAATAAAAATTTGATATGATTCTTTTTATTATCATTTTATAAAGATAAATGACCCATAAGACATAATATATATGGCGGGAAACATAACTATTATTACCAAATGCAACTGGGGTTGTAAACGAATCAAATATTTTTTGCTCGAATTAAATAGTTTGGAGAGCAAGGGTTTCAAACTGAGCCAAAGCGAGACTGAGTATATGGAGTGCAAGTTCGGTGGAGGTAGAAGCAGTAGCAACAGTGAGATTACTCTTGATGGTAAGGAGATACCGGTGTGTGATATGTTCCGTTACTTGGGATCCATAATTCAGAAGGATGGTGAATTAGATGGAGATGTATGTCATAGAATCAGAGCTGGGTTGATGAAATGGAAAAGTGCTTCAGGATTTCTATGTGATCGAGGTATGCCGACTAAACTGAAAGGTAAATTTTATTGTACGGCAATTAGGTCGGCATTAATGTATGGCGTAGAGTGTTGGGCGGTGAAGCAATGCCTCATTCAAAAGATGAGTGTGACAGAGATGCGTATGTTGCGTTGGATGTGTGAACATACCAGAAAAGACCGCCTGAGGAATGAGGTAATCAGACAAAAGGTGGGAGTAGTACCTATAGAAGATAAGATGCAGGAGTCTCATTTGCGGTGGTTTGGGCATGTGCATAGAAGACCGAGTGATGCACCTGTTAGACGACTTGAGGGGTGGGGAGAAGAGTCAGAGAAGAGAGGGAGGGGAAGACCCAAACAGAATTGGATTAGAGTAATCAGAACTGATATGCGTCTTCTTGGGTTGGATGAGAGTATGGCTTTGGAGAGAGCAAAGTGGAGGGCGCACATCCATGTGGACGATTGATGTCTTGTCTACCTTTCCTCTCTTGTTTCTTTTATCGTTTATCTTCCTTATCTTTTTATATTCTTATGTTATTTTTATCATCTAGCTTTTTTATGCTCTTTTATTTATTTTTCTTTTATCTTGGTTATATTCTTGTGTTATTGTTATCTTATATTTATGTATCTTTATTTTATTCATTTTATCTTACTTTTTTTCCTTTTCTTGTCCGCCTTCTCTTTTTGGCATCGATATCATAGATCGATTCATGTTAGCCGACCCCAAATTCTTTTGGGATTAAGGCTTGGATGTTGTTGTTGTCATGATTCAAATTCGTATAAGACAATTCGAATTCGGAAAATTCAAATACAAATACAAATAAGAATATTAAATTTGATTCGAGTTGTTATCAAATACAAATAAGAATGTCAGTGTATTCGATTCGAATATTAATCAAATATATTCGATTAATAATAATGGTAATATTATTATTATTATTATTATTATTATTATTATTATTATTATTAGTAATAATAACACTATAATTACTTTAAAAAAATAGCAATACCCTCAAAGTGTAGCCCATATATACATTTATGCTTCCAAACACATTTAATTTGTAATAAGTCAGAATATAAATACGAATACAAATCAATTTTTTGGTTCAAATGTCTTTCAAATACAGTACAAATAATTAAGTATTCGATTTGAAGAATAAAATTAGAGTCGTTTGTGATGGTCCCGGATAGGGTAAAAGTCTAGAGGGGGGGTGAATAGACTTTTAAATCTTTTTCAGCTTTTTAAAAACTTTTCCCTCTAAAGAATTAATCTATAATCTTTTGCAAGATTGATAGATGCACAGCGAAAGTCTTTACCCTTTATGGAATCAGTGTGTGAATATTTTCTATCTTGGTAGAAGATTGAACCCAAATGTCTGGCAGTTGGCTTGGCAGTTGGCTAGATAGCAGGGAACTGCTAAGGCAACTGCTGAGGAAATATTGGGTGTTTGATGAGTGATGATGGAATGTTGCTGAGAATGATGAGGGCTTTCAGAAAATGTGCTTTAGTAAAAGTAATCAGGAGCTTTACTGGAGCAGTGGTCTCAGCAGTTGAGTGGTGATGAGGGAACTGTTGAGGTACTTGCTTAGTTTAGAAGGCGATTTTCAGAGAGCAGTTTGGTCAACCTCCTTGTTGGTAATGTTATGAAGGTCTGGTGATATTGAGATGTTCAAAGGAAACAAGTGTTTATGAGCATAGGGCTCAGCGGTTGGGTGGTTTACAAGGAACTGCTGAGGCACCTGCTATACTTAAAAACTGAGTTTCTGGAAACTGATAGAGCAGGCCTTTTAGTGATATTGATGCACGTCTCTTGTGTGAAAATAGTCTCAAAGAAGGTAAGTAATTAAGTAGTAGGATAAGCAGTTGAGTCAGTTAAGACAACTGCTTAGGATTCTGCTGGCAAACTTCAATCTCTTTGTGAGAAGTGCTAAGTGTGTGCTTTGTTGAATAAATGTAAATCAACACACAGTGTACCCTGGTTCAGAGGTGGTGTAATCCTTCTACGTCTAGTCTCACCCTCTTTCAGATGGATTTCACTAAAGTATTAAGCCCAATACACTTAGTGTCAATCTAGCCTTTGCAACACTTAGGCCTAGATTGAAGATTTTTCACAGTGAGCATAGCACCACTCAAAGTTACTCAGTCCTTAAATTTTTCTCAATTAATCCAGTGGGGATTAAAGGGTACTCTATCTATCCACACCTTAGGATCCGAACAACAGCTCTCCTAAATGTTTACAACAATTTGTGAAATGTTACAAGAAACTTATAACCTCTAACTAGGAACTAAACTTCTATGATTTAGCAATAAATAGCTTATGAACTGGAAGTTTAGTGAAGCATGAGTCCAAACAGAGAGTAAAGTTAAGTTTGCACTTTCTCTTTTGCTAGATAGCTCTTGAATGCTCGAAGGATATTTTTCTATACTTTGGATGCTCAAAGCCTGGTTAGAAACTTTCGTTTCAGCCTATATTTATAGGCTTCTCCTTTGGTTTAATCTCATCTGTTGGTTAGGATGAATTAATCTCTGACGTTGAAATTCTTGCAAGGACGAATTGTACATTCGTCTTCTTGTGTTGGAGTATTTATTGAGGTTGATCTCTTTGTCTTGAATAATTCGGCCACTGAAAAATCACCTCAGGAGACAGTTCTATGTATCGTACACTGCTCCGGACCCAGTACGTATTTGGCATTAAATACCGGTCACATTTGTCTTCAATCATACATATTCAATGTATGTGATAAAAATGTGACATATAATTAATCTTTGAGCTAAATAATATTTGCCAGTAGGATCTAAATATCCTATTAAGGTAAATAAAAATTACCTTGTTGCATTTTTACTTTTCCGGTAATATTTCTTTAGTCTCAAAAATGGTACATTTATTTTTGTCACTTAATTTAAATGTTTTTATATGAGACACAATGTACATGTGCAGAGTGTAGTGGCATCATCAAAATCTATCAAAATTGGGACTTAACAATTTCCCCTTTTTTGATGATGCCAAAACTATGCAACACAAGGAACAAATAATTTTTATTGATTTTCATTTGAAGTTTTGTACATTGTTCTAAGTGCTAAAGTACAATAGTTTAGTCATTTTCGGACTTTTGATCTAACCTAGTCTTGTTCATCTTCTTCTGACTTCTTCTTGGCTTCCTCCTTAGTTTTGGCTTCTTCTGCTTTTCTTCTTCTGATTTCAGCTTCTTCTCTGTAGATTTGATTTTTCCTTCTTGTTTCAGCTGCTTTCTTAGCTGCTATTGATCTCTTGGAAGAGGGGTCTGCTTGTGTTGATGCTTCCCCCTTTTTGGCATCAACAGGGGTCAGGCTCTCTTGAAATAGAGCTTCTGTCTCCGGGTCAGAGTCAACCTCCACTTGTCTTCTCCTTGTTGGACGCATGTCACCAACTTCGATTGCAACGGCATTGAGCATATTGCGAAGGTCCATGACATCCACTTGGACATCTTCTTTGACCAATCTATCCAGATTCTATAGATTGTGATTTGTTGCTTGGATGTTTTGGCCAAGTTTCTGTAGTTCGCCTTCTTGCTTGAGAAATGCTTCTTGAGTAGCAGTGTGCATCCTGGTTAGGTGCTTAGCAACATCTTCTCTAGTTTTGGCAATGGCTTCAGAATGATCTGCCTGTTTTGTAACTACCTTTTGGGATAGTTGAAGGAAGGCTGGAAGTTCCTTGGTTTTGAGATTTTGGATGAAGATCCCATGCTCTTGAATCAGTGGAAGTGCCTGCTCAAGGTTAGTATGTGAAGGAGGATTAGGGAGTACCTGGGCAGAGAGCTGAGCAAAGGGTTGGGTAGAGGCCTCTGCTTGTGGTTGGGTAGAGGGATCTGCTGTGGCTTGTGCTTGCTGAAGATGTTGGAATTGCTCTTGTAGCTGCATACATACAGCTTGAAGTTCTTCAAGGGCCTTTTGGATTGCCTCTGATTGAGCTGGCTGTTTTTTGAGTTGTATTTGAAGCTGAGGCTTTTGCTCAGAATTGAATACTTGTTGAATCTGCAGATTGCTTCTGATGTGCCTGTGAACTTCTTCGAAGTGCAAATCCAAGAGTTGATCAAAATGGTTCTTCATTTTGATCAACCTTTTGTGCAGCCTTAACTCTGCCCTGCTTACAAATTTGATAGTGGCCTTCCTTTCATGAGTGAACACCTCAGCTAGTGTTGGAGTGTCCTTTGCTCCCTCATTGAAGATTCTCTCAGGAATCTCAGTTGAAGTTGTAGGTTGATGCTCAGGGGCAGTTTCTTGCTGAGGTTCTTGGTTGAGGTCAAGCAGTTGAGGCCCCTGCTCAAAGGTGGTAGTCAACTGCTCTTGAGGAGCTTTGGAGGACTCTCCTCCTCCTTGAGTTTCCATCCTTGATTTCTCAAGGGCTCTCCTTAGTTCTTGATCACTAGAAGAGGAAGAATGTATGATTGGCTTACCTCTTGATCTTGGAGGTCCCTTTGGTGCATTGTCAGCATCATCATCATCACTATCATCATCATTTTCACTGTGGTCTTCGATGGTGTCTTTGACAGTGAGCTGCTTCCTTTTGATGGTGTAGACTTTGTTGATTTGATGGAGGTTGATTGCTGTTGCAAGATCTTGCGTGTCCAACCACTCTAAAGCAAAGTCTTCTTCTTCAATGAAGTATGGTAGGGTCTCTGCTTGATCCCGGATTCTGGTCAGCTTCCACTTTCTCCACTGTTTTACTCTTGTGAGATCAGCGTCTAGTTGCTCTAAAGGAGTCAGACCTGGTGAGCTAACTGCTGGAGTTTGAGGCATCTGCTCATCTTGATGAGCCACCTGCTCATTTTGATGAGCCACCTGCTCATCTTGATAAGCCACCTGCTCATCTTGATGAGCCACTTGCTCTGCCAGTGGAGTCGCCTGCTCTGCTTGTTGAGTTGACTGCTCTCCATGCTGAGTAATTCTGCGAATTAGAATAGAGAGAGGCAGTGTTGAACTGTTGGTACCTGTAGACGATGGAGGGTGTGAGCCTGCTTCTTCATTGATGATGGATAGAGGAGAGGCAACTGCTTCTTGTTCCTTCAGGAGTTGTAGTGATGAAGCTGCTTCTTCTAGCTCATCTTATAAGTTCCTGGTTGTTGTTCTTGACTATTTGGATTTGGGTTCTTGACACCCTGATCTAAGTCTCTTGGCAGTGTTGGTGTCTACTTTGAATGAAACCAAGAGAGGGTCATTGAAGCGAAAGGAGTCCTCTGCTTTTTGAACTTGTGGGGCTCCTGCCTTGGATGTTTGATAGAGAAATTTTCTCCAAGTTGTTTCTTCCTTAATGGACCCCACTATTCCTTTCTTCTTGAGCAGTTCCCCTATCAGAAATCTGTATCCTAGTAATGGTAGTGTACCATCTTCTCCACTTCAAGTGTGAGCTTTCTTTACATATCTTTGGAGCTCGTTGTAAACGTACCTTGACCAGTTATGTGGGACCCCTGAGATGATTGCCATTAATGGCTTGGCTCTTTGTGCATTGACTTCGTCCAGGTCTGTAGTTCTTGTGTCAACACACTTGTAGAGAATGTCCAGGAGGATGGCGTATTCTGGAACCATCAGCTTCTTCTTGATTTTCAATGTGTTTAGGTGTTGAGCTCTTGGGATGAATATTGTTTCTTTGAAGTTCTCTTCATTCAGGTTCAGGTCCTCTACAGTTGGAGCCTCATCTCCAGGTAGGGAGAGCAGTTCCCTTATATCTTCTTCCGTTATCTCGACCTTGATCTCCATTACCACAGACTTCAGTGTCCCAGGAGTGGATTGGATGTAGAACTCTGCTACTACCTCAGGGTAGAAGCAAGAATATGGGTAGGTTTCCATCTTCATTAGTCCCGTGGCCTCAAGTTTTCTCAGCAGTTCCCTCATTAGATCTTTGTTGTCAGCTCTTTCAAGGACTTTGGAGGTATTCAGAATGGAGCCGGTGAAAATAGATTTGGAGATTTGGATGAGGGAAGCCATTGTGTGTGTATTAGGAGGTAAGGGAATTGTGATGGTAGTGCGGAAGAGGCTTTTGAGAGTATTGAGAAAGAGTTTGACAGCTTTAGAATTAACAAGAGAGAGATTGCAAAGTGAAAAGTGTGAAGGATTTGTACGGAGGTAGTATTTATAGGCTATCAGGAACTAGCCGTTGGAATATAGCCGTTAGAGAATACGGTTGGCCTCTCTTTGCATTAACTGCATTCACACTGGTAGCAGGGGGCTCATGCTTGGTGATTTTTTGACGATTTTTGGGAATAAGAGTTACCTTTTTGGAATCCTGGATATGAGGGGATCAAGATGGTATATTCCATGTGCTGAGATTTCATGTAATTTTGTCAGAAATTGAGCCAACTGCTGACTTGAAGCAGTTGCCTGCTCCTGAGGCAGTCACCTGCTGGCAGGCATCTGTGCGAATTTTTGAACCAGTGTCTTTACCTCCATTTGCTTTCCTTCTCTTTCTAGTCCGTGTTTAATCCTTCTATGAAAGTATTGGTGAAAGTTCCTCTCTTTGATTGGGTAGCAGTGGGCTGGTTAGTAGTCACATGTTGAGTCAACTGCTGCTAGTGCGCAGTCACCCGCTGAGCCAACTGCTCGAATTTTGACTTGAAAGTCTAGAAGTGACTTTTATGGACCTGTATGCTTTATTCCTTGTGGTTTTAAGTAGCTTACCTTTGCCAGGTGGCTACTTCTGAGAATTTCATAATAGTTCCCCCTCAGCATGTGGCTACTTCTGAGTATTTCATAATAGTTCCCCCTCAGCATGTGGCTAGGAATTCCCCCTTGATTTTGTAGTCAAGTTCTTCCTGAATAGGTGCAGGGTTATTCCTTCACTTGATCTAAGTCGTCTAGCATTCCAAGTTCTTGCCTTAGTTGGTTGAATCTAGCCTCATTCAATGGCTTGGTGAAGATGTCAGCCAACTGCTTTTCCGTGGGGATGTACTCAAGCTTGATGGTTTTCTTCTCAACATGTTCTCTAATAAAGTGATGCATGATCTCAATATGCTTAGTCCTTGAGTGAAAAACTGGATTATGAGTGATAGCTATAGCACTTGTGTTATCACACAATATGCTAATTGACGTGCACTTGTTGTGAGGTGCACTCAAAATAAATACAATACAACGAATATACGTAGTATAACGAAGTAAGGTTCGTATCCACAGGAAAAGGAATACTTTTCTTTTATATAATGAGTAACAAAGGGGGGGTTTTGAGTTTGATTTGATTTAATTAACACTAAGATGAACGACTTATGTGGTTTAATTAATAGAGATGAGGACTTGGTTTTGCTTTTATCCACTTAATGAAATGTTTGTCGATCCGGGTTATATCTTTAACTATCTTCCTCTCGAATACTCAATCGAGGAGTATATCCGGTTCATCGAGGGTAGTTATTAATAACGAGATGCGTTCATTAATAAAACTTACTATCGAGTCAATATAGAACAAGCGCCGTATATTAACTTGATGGTATCAATAAACTTAAGATGAAAACGATTGAGATTGATAACCTCAACACAAGCGGTTTATTGGTTTAATCAATATAATTAATTCCCCTTGGCATATTAACCATGAGATGCATGCATTAATAATCCAAGTTTACTACTGTTGAAAGGACCGGATTAATAACAAGCGTATTAACCGATTGATTCTAGTAATAATTAATATAAGAAACAAAACTAGTTGATACTTTAAGCAATGTTCAAAATATTAACATGAATTATGAATAGGAATTAATTAATACTCAAGGAAGAATATTAAAGAATATGAATCCTACTGATGGAGTATTAACTCCTAGAGAGAAGGGAGAGCTAGAGAGATAAAGTGATATATATAATGAATTTCCAACCCTTTACATGGCTCCCTTAGGGAGTATTTATAGGAGAAAAGCGGGCTGGGCTTCCAGGCTTGGGCCTGGAAGGCCCATTTACAATAAAAGGCCAATAAATGGCTAACAAATGGTATTTAATCTATTCTAACGGGTATACATGAATAAAATAGAGTGTACAATGAAATAAATGCTATCTACTGAGCGTATGTGGGCCGCTGTCCGGGTCCAATGGTCGTGGGACCCTGGGGTCCGAGTCTATATACTCTATCAGGAGTCCCCCACTCTCTGAGTCGAGAGTATTCGAGGCGAAAGAGAGTAGAACTGTGTGCTGATATTTCGTCGTCTGGTGAGTAAACTTCGTGAACAAAAATTTGAATTTATGCTTCTTTGGTTAACGGAGGCGCTAAGTCCCCCGCTCTTCCGGCCCCCCACTCCTTGAGGCGAGTGTAATGAGGTGAAGAGGAGTAGAGTAATGCGTGTCGGATGATGTCTTCAACAGGGGGGCGAGGGTTGACACCTTTTGATCCACGATGGGGAGATGCCTCGTTAAAAACCTCATTAGGAAAAACCCTGTGGGAAAAAATCCTAATGAGGGAAAAAGGGTACATCGGATGCCCCCCAAAATGAAACAAAAGGTGCGAGCCCTTCGGCCTGGAGATGGAGCTGCAGCGGTGCCCGTCTGCTGGATGGTCGAGGCCGATCTCTAGATGTGGGTAGCTCATCATGATCAGTAGTCCTAGTCATCAAATAAAGATGACTGAGGGATGGGTCGAGCGACCGTCCACAATATGATGTCTGGTTCATCAAATAAAGATGACCAGAACGTAAGGCCGATGGGCCGAGAGGCTTGTGCGAGAGCTCCATGTTGTCGAATAAGGACGAAGAGGCGATGTATGGCCGAGGGGCCTGCATAAGAGCTCCACGTCGTCAAATAAAGACGACGGGGCGATGGTGCGGTCGAGGGGCCTGCATAAGAGCTCCACGTCGTCAAATAAAGACGACGGGGCGATTGTGCGGTCGAGGGGCCTGCATAAGAGCTCCACGTCGTCAAATAAAGACGAAAGGGTGATGGTGCGGCCGAGGGGCCTGCATAAGAGCTCCACGTCGTCAAATAAAGACGACGGGGCGATGGTGCGGCCGAGGGGCCTGCATAAGAGCTCCACGTCGTCAAATAAAGACGACGGGGCGATGGTGCGGCCGAGGGGCCTGCATAAGAGCTCCACGTCGTCAAATAAAGACGACAGGGCGATGGTGCGGCCGAGGGGCCTGCATAAGAGCTCCACGTCGTCAAATAAAGACGACGGGGTGATGGTGCGGCCGAGGGGCCTGCATAAGAGCTCCACGTCGTCAAATAAAGACGACGGGGCGATGGTGCGGCCGAGGGGCCTGCATAAGAGCTCCACGTCATCAAATAAAGATGATGGGGCGACGTATGGCCGAGAGGCCTTCATGAGAGCCCCACATCATCAAATAAAGATGACGGGGTGATGTATGGCCGAGAGAGGCCTATATGAGAGCGCCATGTCATGAAATAAAGATGACGGAGCGAGATATGGCTGATGGGCCCGTAAATGAGCTTCGCGTCATCAAATAAAGATGACGAGGCGATATATGCCCGATGGGCCTGCAACTGAGCTTCGCGTCATCAAATAAAGATGACGGAGCAAGATGTGGCTCAGAGGCCCACAAATGAGTTCCTCGTCATCAAATAAAGATGACAGAACGATATATGGCCGATGGTCCTGTAGATGAGCTCTTCGTCATTAAATAAAGATGACAGAGCGATATATGGCCGATGGGCCTACAAATGAGCTCTTCATCATCAAATAAAGATGACAGAGCGAGATATGGCCGAGGGGCCTGTAGATGAGCTTGACGTCATCAAATAAAGATGACAGAGCGATATATGGCCGATGGGCCTACAAATGAGCTCTTCATCATCAAATAAAGATGACAGAGCGAGATATGGCCGAGGGGCCTGTAGATGAGCTCGACGTCATCAAATAAAGATGACAGAGCGATATATGGCCGATGGGCCTACAAATGAGCTCTTCATCATCAAATAAAGATGATAGAGCGATATATGGCCGATGGGCCTACAAATGAGCTCTTCATCATCAAATAAAGATGACAGAGCGATGTATGGCCGATGGGCCTACAAATGAGCTCTTCATCATCAAATAAAGATGACAGAGCGAGATATGGCCGAGGGGCCTGTAGATGAGCTCGACGTCATCAAATAAAGATGACAGAGCGATATATGGCCGATGGGCCTACAAATGAGCTCTTCATCATCAAATAAAGATGACAGAGCGATATATGGCCGATGGGCCTACAAATGAGCTCTTCATCGTCAAATAAAGATGACAGAGCGATGTATGGCCGATGGGCCTGCAAATGAGCTTCGCGTCATCAAATAAAGATGATGGAGCGATATATGGCTGAACTCTGGGCTCCTTTAGCCTTTCAGCCGGAGACCGCAAAATGTTCGATATATCTGAATAGGGGAACGAGGCGGTGGACGCCTGTCTGAATATGAGGACGATGACGCTGATGAGTCGGTCCGAATATGAGGACGACAGCGCTGACGAACCGGTCCGAATATGGGGACGATGGCGCTGGTGAGCCGGTCCGAATATGGGGACGAGGCGATGATAAGCCATGCGTCATATGAAGGCGACGGTCACCGTCCGGGAAGGGATGGCGAGCCCAATCGCTATAACAAGACTTCGGCGCTGGGAGCCGGTCTTGAGATAAATAATCATGTTGCAGCCGAGAGGCTGATCGCGATGTGCGGATGACCATGATGAGGAGCCAGTCCGAAATATGATGACGAGGCGATGATGGAGCCGATCGTCATATAGAGGCGATAGTCACCATCCAGGAGGGGATGGCGAGCCTGATCGCTAGCCTAACACACTCGGCGCTGATGAAACCGGTGTTGGGATAGGGTGTGACGTCGTGGCCAAGGGGCCGATCGTGATGCGAGGTCGTCAGCACTATGAGGCTGATCCAAAAGTCCAAGCAGCGATCGCCATCCGATGAAGGAATGACTGAGACCGGTCTTGGGGATAGATAATCATGCCGAGGCTGAGGGGCCGATCGTGATGTGCGGACGGAGATGATGAGCCGATCCGATAATATGATGACGAGGCAAGAATGAAGCTGATCGTCATATAAGGGCGATGGTCACCATCCAGGAAGGAATGGCGAGCCCGATCGCTAGCTCAAGACTCGCGGCGCTGAGGAAGCCGGTCTTGAGATAGATAATCACACCGAGGCCGAGGGGCCGGTCGTGATATGAGGACGAAGACGATGAGGAGTCGGTCCAAACAATGATGACGAGGCGATGGTGAAGCCGATCGTCATATAACGGCGATGGTCACCATCCGGGAAGGGATGGCGAGCCCGATCGCTAGCTCAAGACTCGCGGCGCTGAGGAAGCCGGTCTTGAGATAGATAATCACGTCGAGGCCGAGGGGCCGGTCGTGATATGAGGACGACGACGATGAGGAGTCGGTCCAAACAATGATGACGAGGCGATGGTGAAGCCGATCGTCATATAAAGGAGATGGTCACCATCCGGGAAGGGATGGCGAGCCCGATCGCTAGCCCAAGACTCGCGGCGCTGAGGAAGCCGGTCTTGAGATAGATAATCACGTCGAGGCCGAGGGGCCGGTCGTGATATGAGGACGACGACGAGGAGGAGTCGGTCCAAACAATGATGACGAGGCGATGGTGAAGCCGATCGTCATATAAAGGCGATGGTCACCATCCGGGAAGGGATGGCGAGCCCGATCGCTAGCCCAAGACTCGCGGCGCTGAGGAAGCCGGTCTTGAGATAGATAATCACGTCGAGGCCGAGGGGCCGGTCGTGATATGAGGACGACGACGATGAGGAGTCGGTCCAAACAATGATGACGAGGCGATGGTGAAGCCGATCGTCATATAGAGGCGATGGTCATCATCCAGGAAGGGATGGTGAGCCCGATCGCTAGCTCAAGACTCGCGGCGCTGAGGAAGCCGGTCTTGAGATAGATAATCACGCCGAGGCCGAGGGGCCGGTCGTGATGTGAGGACAACGGCGATGAGGATCCGGTCCTATAATATGATGATGAGGCGCTGATGAAGCCGATCGTCATATAAAGGCGATGGTCACCATCCGGGAAGGGATGGCGAGCCCGATCGCTAGCTCAAGACTCGCGGCGCTGAGGAAGCCGGTCTTGAGATAAATAATCACGCCGAGGCCGAGGGGGGCGGTCGTGATATGAGGACGACGACGATGAGGAGTCGGTCCAAATAATGATGACGAGGCGCTGATGAAGCCGATCGTCATATAAAGGCAATGGTCACCATCCGGGAAGGGATGGCGAGCCCGATCGCTAGCCCAAGACTCGCGGCGCTGAGGAAGCCGGTCTTGAGATAGATAATCACGTCGAGGCCGAGGGGGCGGTCATGATATGAGGACGACGACGATGAGGAGTCGGTCCAAACAATGATGACGAGGCGATGGTGAAGCCGATCGTCATATAGAGGCGATGGTCACCATCCAGGAAGAGATGGTGAGCCCGATCGCTAGCTCAAGACTCGCGGCGCTGAGGAAGCCGGTCTTGAGATAGATAATCACGCCGAGGCCGAGGGGCCGGTCGTGATGTGAGGACAACAGCGATGAGGAGCCGGTCCTATAATGAGGGACGACGCTGGGCGCTCGTCTGAGAAATGATGGATGGTGCTGGGCGCTCGTCTGAGATGATGGACGATGCTAGGCGCTCGTCTGAGATGATGGACGGCGCTAGGCGCTCGTCTGAAAATGAGGGACGGCGCTGGGTGCTCGTCTGAAAATGATGGACGGTGCTGTGCGCTTGTCCAAAAATGAAGGACGGCGCTGGGCGCTCGTCTAAGATGAGGGGCGGCGCTGGGCGCTCGTCTAAAGATGAAGGACGACGCTGGGCGCTCGTCTAAGGATGAGGGACGGCGCTGGGCGCTCGTCTAAGGATGAAGGACGGCGCTGGGCGCTCGCCTGAAAATGAGGGACGGCGCTGGGCGCTCGTCTGAAAATGAGGGACGGCGCTGGGCGCTCGTCTACAAATGGAGGACGGCGCTGGGCGCACGTCTAAGATGATGGACGGCGCTGGGCGCTCGTCTAAGATGATGGACGGCGTTGGCCGCTCGTCTGAGATGAGGGACGGCGCTGGGCGCTCGTCTAACAAATGAGGGACGGCGATGGGTGCTCGTCTAAGATGAGGGACGACGCTGGGCGCTCGTCTAAAAAATGAGGGACGGCGCTGGGCGCTCGTCTAAGAATGAAGGACGGCGCAGGGCGCTCGTCTAAGATGAGGGACGGCGCTGGGCGCTCGTTTAAGATGAGGGACGGCGTTGGGCGCTCGTCTAAAAAATGAGGGACGGCGCTGGGCGCTCGTCTAAGAATGAAGGACGGCGCTGGGCACTCGTCTAAGATGAGGGACGGCGCTGGGCGCTCGTCTAATCCGCATGTATGGTCTTGCTTCGTCCATGATGTGTAATATTTGCCTGATATGTACTTAGTATTGTTGTGGGGATTTCATTTTTTGTTGCTCGAGGCCGGCAAGTGCGCGCGGTCATCGGCTTCCCTCTTTTATTTTTTCTTTTTCCTTTTTTTTTTCATTTCCGTTTCCGTTCCCTATTTCGGGGAGTATCCTTCTTTCAGGCTTCGGCCGAAGGGTGTGCTCGTCCTTCGGCCGGTTCGGACTTCGTTTATAACGTCCGTGATCTCAGGGGGGTCCCGTCGCCTATTTATGACGCGGGCTAGACTTTTGGTTGGTTTCCAACGGCTGCTGTTGCCCATCCCTGAGTTTTGGGATTTTGTCACCTCGGCCATGATTTCAGGCCTTTCGTCCTGCGATCTGGCGCGTGGACGGCGCAGTGAGCTTCCCGTTTCAAGACGTGGGCCGTTTGCGGGCCCCTCGTCCTGGGGACATCGTCGGCCATACCTGAGCGTTTCGTCCTGGACGAGGAGATCCCCGCCATTCCTGCCTGAATCATCCCGGCTGTGTCGGCCAGGTTGCGCGGTTGGCACACCGTCGTCTCGCCAGAAGGCCACAAATTGGGCGACGGGTCTTTGATTTGGGGCCGACGGGAACCAGGACGATGGGGTGGACGAGGGCCCCCCTCCGGCCGGTGGCCTGCCTATTTAGCCACTGGTAAAAACCAGGGACGATGAGGGTCCCTACCTTGGCCGAAGGTTCGTCGATGTGGTCGAGGTCTACGTCGCCGTTGCAGGGGGTCCGTTGCTTGACCGGGGTGGCTTTGATTTTGACTGGCTGAAAGCGAAGGAGTCGTGGCCGACATGTGTTGGCCGATGCGTGGCCCCCTGTTGTGTGCCGGTCGATGAGCTGTCTTCCGGCCGACGTGTGATTCCTGGTTGGCGGTGTTGCTGGCCGACGACGGTGTTTCTTGGCCGACAGTGTCGCCGTTTTACCGTTCGAACTGCGTAGGCCGAAGAGGGGAGCTGTTGGCCGAGGTGGGAGCTATTGGCCGAGGACTGCTGCACAGAGGACCGAGGTGGGAGCCATTGGCCGAGGTGGGAGCTGTTGGCCGAGGACTGCTGCACACAGGACCGAGGTGGGAGCTATTGGCCGAGGACTGCTGCTCTCCCCCTGTTCAGGTTTTGCCGAGGGGATCCAGGGGTACCCCCACTTGGACGAGGGACGATACGTGACCTCTGGCCTGGCCGAAGCTTGCCTCCTTTTGGTCGCTGTTAAGTCATGGCCGAGGGAGGTGTTTGGGCGTAGACGACCATCGGTGGACATGCTTCCCCAATCAGGACGAAGTGGCGTCCTGTTTTGAGTGATTTCTGCGGTTTAGCCGAGGGATGGAGCACTACTGTTGCTCTGTTGTTCCCCTCTTTTCTGTTCACCTTGGCCGAGGGGGGCGTTGTTTGATCGTGGAGCCGACTAGCTTTCCTTGGCCGAAGGGACTTAGGGACTGCCTTCCCCTATCTGAGCCGGTGGTGTGTTTTGTTGCTTGGCCGAGGAAGCTGACGTTCCCAGGATGAAGGGTGAAGCTCTCGGCTTTGTTCTTAGGAGATTACTTCAGTGGTCTGGCCGATGGTGTTGCCTCACTTGAGCCCCGGTGATATTTGGCCGACATGTGGACTTGGCTGAGGCCTTACTTTCCCACCTGTTAGCATGACCAAAAAGCTTGTGCAGAGGAGGCACTTCCTGCTGGGGGTTTTAATTAGGGTCATGGGCTAAGGGTCCCACCAACTTTCTGCTATTAAGCTTTTCTTTTGTTTTGGGTCCTGTTGGCCGATGGGTGGTGGTCTGGTGGGAGTTCTTCCCTTTGGCCGAGATGAGTACATGTCATGCAAGGATAGGTGGCATGCTTCCTCCACTAGGGCCGAAGTGTCTGCTTAACATCTGGTTTTATGGGTTGGGAGGGTCTCACTTGATTTGTTCTAGCTCTCAATGAAAGCATCATTTGATGGAGTATTAACTCCTAGAGAGAAGGGAGAGCTAGAGAGATAAAGTGATATATATAATGAATTTCCAACCCTTTACATGGCTCCCTTAGGGAGTATTTATAGGAGAAAAGCGGGCTGGGCTTCCAGGCTTGGGCCTGGAAGGCCCATTTACAATAAAAGGCCAATAAATGGCTAACAAATGGTATTTAATCTATTCTAACGGGTATACATGAATAAAATAGAGTGTACAATGAAATAAATGCTATCTACTGAGCGTATGTGAGCCGCTGTCCGGGTCCAATAGTCGTGGGACCCTGGGGTCCGAGTCTATATACTCTATCACCTACTATAGTTAATATCAAGATGTTAAATAATTGTCATCTTAGTAACACTCCCCAATATTAACATAGAGGAAGAAATAACTATTACTATAACCAATGTCAAGATGTTAACTGATTGTCATCTTAGTAACACTCCCCAACTTTGATATAGAAATAGTATTTTAAAGGAAGAATTAATATTCAAGGAAGAAGATTAAAGAAAATAACTCACAACTTACAAATTCATTAAGCTTCAAAGTAGCAAAGCCAAGATGGAAGAGTTTAGCTCCTCATTTGGAGACTAAACATGAAGAAAATATAAAGAAAGGACTATTCTAGACTGAGCTTAGATGTATAAAGGAATTTGATGTCTAATTGTGAAGTAAAGGGGGTGTATTTATAGACTTTTGAGATGCAGCTCGGGTACCCGATCGGGTATATACAAGGTACCTAATCGGGTACGTGTAATACCTTAAATTCGAGGTATACTCGATCGATCAAAGGGAAAATTTCATAAGCATACCCCATCGAGTATACCTTT
Source organism: Cuscuta europaea (assembly GCA_945859875.1). Taxonomy (NCBI): domain Eukaryota; kingdom Viridiplantae; phylum Streptophyta; class Magnoliopsida; order Solanales; family Convolvulaceae; genus Cuscuta; species Cuscuta europaea. The sequence continues at coordinate 1,035,364 of CAMAPE010000011.1, read as the reverse complement.
GTACCCGGTCGAGTATGCTTATAACTTCAGATTCGGGGCATACTCGACCGAGTTCAGGTTTGTATTTGAAGAGATACCCGATCGGGTGTGTCGGTGTACCCGATCGGGTATGGACACTCGATCATGGTCCGAATCTTCTCTGCATGATCCTTTGTCTTCGGATCTGATCCGATTTGAAATTTCAACAAGATACCCGATCGAGTATAGGTCATACTCGACCGGGTATAGACCAAAAAATCAGGATCTTCTTTCTTTTGATTTTTGCACCTTCCTTCCATTTTTGGGGTTCACCAACTGTCCTTTGAGTTGATCAAGACCTGTTTGAGCTCAGAATAAACCTAATCTAAACAATTTACAAGAATTTAACAAACTAAACTATTACACCAAAAGTGTGTAATTTCCAAAGTAAAAATCAATCAAAACTAATTAAAAACACAAACATACATATACAAATTACAAACGTATCACTAATCTCCTTTGTTTCTTCTCCATAATCCTTCAATTGTTGTTTCACATAGTATGCTAATCTCCTTTATTTCTTCTCCATAGTATTTGAGCACAGCAGCTGCCTGCAGCTATGTATTCACACAGTATGCTAATCTCCTTTGTTTCTTCTTCATAGTATTTGAGCATAGCAGCTGCCTGCAGCTATGTATTCAGCTTCGGCAGTGCTAGTAGCAATTGAGTTTTGTTTCTTGCTGAACCAAGAGACAAGTCTTCCACCAATCAATTGACAAGTACCTGAGGTACTTTTTCTATCAATTTTGCATCCGGCAAAGTCTGAGTCTGAATAGCCATAGAGTTCAAAACCTCCATTTGTTGGGTACTATAATCCAGAGTTAGGATTACCTTTTAGATACCCCAATATTTTCTTTGCAGCTAGAAGATGGCTTTCCTTAGGTTTAGATTGAAATCTTGCACATACACCAACTGAGTAGGATATGTCTGACCTACTCGTGGTGAGATGTAATAAGGAACCAATCAAACCTCTATAAAGTGTAGGATCAACATCCTTGCCATCTTCATCTTGACTTAGACCTTGTGATGTATTCATGGGTATCTTGACCGTAGACTTGTTCTCAACCTTGAACTTTTTCATGAGATCTCTTGTATATTTGGCTTGGTTGATGAAGATACCTTGAGGAGTCTGTTTCACTTGTAGTCCCAGAAAATAGTTCAACTCTCCCATCATGCTCATTTCAAATTTGCTTTGCATGAGAGGTGAATTTTTTTTACATAGTGCTTGATTTGAGCTTCCAAAAATTATGTCATCAACATAGATTTGAACAAGCAGTATGTGGGGACCTTCTTCTATTTTAAATAGAATCGTGTCTACTTTTCCTTTAGTGAACCCATTATTCACTAAATATTCAGAGAAAGTGTCATACCATGCTCTTGGGGCTTGCTTGAGTCCATAAAGAGCTTTGTGTAATTTGTAGACTTGATCCTTCTCTCTATTGATTTCAAAACCAAGAGGTTGCTCCATATAGACCTCCTCTTCTAGTAGACCATTCAGGAAGGCACTTTTCACATCCATTTGATAGACTGTGAATTGCTTATGAGCAGCATAGGCCAAGAAGATTCTTATTGCTTCCAATTTGGCAACAGGAGCAAAGATTTCATCAAAATCTATACCTTCTTCCTGGCAGTAGCCTTTGGCTACCAACCTTGCCTTATTTTTTACTATGGTGCCTTCCTCATCCATTTTTTTCTGAATACCCGTTTAGTTCCTATCACATGTTGATGATAGGGTCTGGGCACAAGCTCCCACACATTGTTTCTCTCAAACCGGTTGAGTTCCTCTTGCATTGCTTGTATCCAGTCAGAGTCAAGTAGGGCTTCTTCAATTTTATTGGGTTCAATTTGTGAGATGAAGCATGAGAATAGTGTTTCTCTCTGAATTGTTGATCTCGTACGAACTCCTGTATTGATGTCTCCAATTACTTGGTGAGGAGGATGTTTATTCAACCATCTAATGTCAGATGTTTTTGTTTTGGTTAGAATTTGTTGGTCATCCTCCTCTTCTTCTTCACTATCCTCTGGTAGAATAGGATGATTAGGAATGTCATGAGTGCCTGGAAGGTTGTCTTTTGGTGAGTCACCTGCTGGCAGTGGGCTGACAGTTGAGTCAACTGCTGGCAGTGGGCTGCCGTTTGAGTCAACTGCTGGCAGTGGGCTGCCGTTTGACTCAACTGCCTTTCCATCTTTTTGAACATTATTATTTGGAAGGCAGCTTGGAGCCTTTCCAGTGTCCTTTGATTTGGATGACTCACCTTCATCTTTTAATTGAGCAGTGGGGTGGTTTTCAAACACCACATGGATTGATTCTTCAACCACCTGAATTCTTTTGTTGAGGATCCAGAATGCTTTGCTTGTTGTTGAGTATCCCAGGAAGATCCCTTCATCAGATTAGGGATCAAATAGATTGAGATAGTCTTTTCCATTGTTTAGGATAAAGCATTTGGATCCAAACACATGGAAATGACTAACATTAGGCTTCCTTTCTTTCCATAACTCATATGGTGTCTTTTTGTGAGTCTTATGAATAAGACTTCTATTTTGAGTGTAGCAAACCGTGTTGATTGCTTCTGCCCAAAATCTTTTGGGTAAGCCAGCTGCTTCTAGAATTGTCCTTCCGCCCTCCTTGAGTGTCCCATTCCTTCTTTCAGCAACACCATTTTGTTGAGGTGTTCTTGCTGTTGAGGTTTGGTGATGGATTCCATTTTCTTCACAGTACTGAATTATGATAGAGTTGAGGAATTCAGTACCTCTATCTGACCTGATCTTCTGGATTGAGAGACTCTTCTCATTTTGAATTAGCTTCATCAATTCAGGGAGTTTCTTCTCTGTTTCATTCTTCTTCTTTAAGAATATGGTCCAAGTGTATCTATAATAATCATCAACTACAACCAGGGTGTACCTTCTACCACTTAAGCTTGTTGGTTCAAGTGGTCCAAACAAGTCAAGGTGTAGTAGGTTTAAGGGACTAGTTGATGATTTCACTTCCTTTGATTTGAATGATATCTTGGTTTGTTTTCCTTTTTGGCAAGCATCACAGAGATGGTCCTTTTTGAAGTTGATTTCAGGGAGTCCTTTCACCAGTCCTTTTCTGGATAGTTTGTTGACTGTTTTGAAGTTGAGATGACTTAATTTGTGGTGCCATTCCCAACTCAAGTTTGAATATGCTTTTGTCACCAAGCAGATCCCTTCCTTAGCTGAGCTCTAATCAACCACATACATGTCCTTCATTCTTCTTCCAGAGAGCACAATTTTGTCATTTTTGACATCTCTAATCAAACAGATGTCTTTGGAGAATGTAACATTATAGCCATTGTCACAGAGTTGGCTCGTGCTTATGAGACTGAACTTCAAACCCTTAACATAGGATATGTTTTGGATTGTAAGTCCATTGATTGTTAGATCTCCAGCTCCTTTGGTTTCTCTTTGTTTTTCTACATTCACAAATGTCACTTTGGGTCCTTCCTTTGCTGTATAGTTTAACAGGAGCCGCCTGCTGCCCGTCATGTGCTTGGAGCAGCCTGAATCTATGTACCATGTTTGTGTTTCAGCTGCTCTAGCACCTTCCTGTATAGATTAGTGTTGAGCAGTAGCCCACAAGTTAGTGGGCGACTTCCCTTGTATAAGTTTAGGCATCCATGCCCATCTGAAACCACTCCCGGAGCACTTGAAATATGTGTTCTTGGGAGAAAAAGAAACACTACTGGTCATCATTTCAAACAAATTGACCGAAGAGCAAGAAGAAAGGTTGATAGCGGTGCTCAAGGAGTACAAACTTGCAATTGGATGGACTATAGCCGACATCAAAGGCATTAGTCCATCAACATGCATGCACTGCATCTTGATGGAGGATGAAGCTAAACCGGTGAGACAGCCGCAAAGGAGATTGAACCCCCCTATGATGGAGGTGGTCAAAAAGGAAGTCATCAAGCTACTTTAAATGTGGATAATTTTCCCCATTTCTGATTCAAAGTGGGTTAGTCCAACCCAAGTTGTTCCTAAGAAGACCGGAGTCACAGTGGTGGAGAACAAGCATAGAGAACTTATGCCCACCCGAATTCAAAATGAATGGAGGGTATGTATAGATTACCGTAGACTCAATGCGGTAACTAGAAAGGATTTCTTTCCTTTACCCTTCATTGATCAAATGCTTGAGAGACTTGCAGGGCATAAGTTCTATTGTTTCCTTGATGGCTACTCTGGGTATTTTCAAGTGCTCATAGCCCCTGAAGATCAAGAGAAAACCACTTTCACTTGTCCATTTGGCACCTTTGCATACCGATGCATGCCATTCGGACTATGCAATGCCCCGGCCACATTCCAAAGATGCATGATGAGCATATTTTCTGAATATGTTGAGCTATTTATGGAAGTCTTCATGCATGATTTTACAATCCATGGAGACTCATTTGATTCATGCTTACTCCATCTCTCTCTTGTATTAAAAAGTTGTTTAGAATCAAATCTTGTTCTAAACTCTGAAATATGCCACTTTGTGGTGGAGGAAGGAATTGTTCTAGGCCATGTGATCTCATACAAAGGGATAGAGGTAGACAAGGCTAAAGTTGAAGTCATCCAATCACTCCCTTATCCTACTACCGTTAGGGAGATACGGTCATTCCTTGGACATGCAGGTTTCTACCAGAGGTTTATCAAAGACTTCTCAAAAATTGCATCTCCTTTGTTCACACTTTTGCAAAAGGAGGTGGAATTTATCTTTTCAGAGGAATGCAAAAAGGCCTTCAACACTTTGAAGGAGAAGCTAGTTACTGCCCCTATCATTCAAGCACCCGATTGGTCTCTCCCTTTTGAGATCATGTGTGATGCTAGTGACTATGCGGTGGGGGCCGTCTTGGGCCAAAAAGTTGGAAGAGCATCTCATGTGATCTACTATGCATCAATAACTCTCAATGATGCCCAACGCAACTACGCCACCACCGAGAAAGAGATGCTAGCCGTCATCTATGCACTTGAAAAATTTAGGCCATACTTACTTGGAACCAAGGTGATCATTTGCACCGATCATGCGGCTCTTAGGTTCTTAATGACAAAAAAGAGGCCAAACCAAGGTTGATATGGTGGATACTTCTTTTGAGCGAGTTTGACGTGGAGATCAAAGATAAGAAAGGCATGGAGAACTTGGTGGCCGACCACTTGAGCCGTTTAGTTCTTGATGAAGGGAACGATCACATCAAAGATGACATCCGAGGGGAATTTCCCGATGAGACCCTCTTCTCTCTAAAGGAAATTCGCCCTTGGTATTCACATATTGTTAATTTCCTTGTTCTAAACAGGTTCCTGCCAAGCTTCTCTAAAGCTCAAAAAGAGAAGCTCCAACACGATGCAAAACAATACGTATGGGATGAACCATACTTATGGAAACATTGCAAGGACCAAGTAATTCGAAGATGCATTCCTGAAACAGAGATAGCATCCATCCTTGCATTTTGCCACTCACATGCATGTGGTGGTCATTTTGGAGGAAAAAGAACGTCAATGAAGGTGCTAGAGTGCGGTTTTTGGTGGCCGAGCTTATTTCGAGATGCCCATGTCTATTGTCGATCTTGTGACAATTGCCAACGCATGGTCAACATCTCTCGAAAACATGAAATGCCACAAGTTCCTATGCTATACATGGAAATCTTTGATGTGTGGGGAATAGATTTCATGGGACCTTTTCCTAATTCCCATGAAAATCTATATATTCTCTTGGCGGTGGACTACGTGTCAAAATGGGTGGAAGCAAAAACCACCAAGACCGATGATGCCAAAGTAGTGACGGACTTCCTCAAAACCCGCATTTTCTCAAGGTTTGGAGTTCCACGAGTTTTAATAAGCGACAGGGGCACTCACTTCTACAACAAAAATGTGAGTGCCTTGTTGAAGAAGTATGGCGTCACTCATAAACTCTCCAACGCCTACCACCCATAAACAAATGGCCAAGACAAAGTCTCAAACAAGGAGCTGAAGTCTATACTCCAAAAGACGGTGAATCATAACCGCAAAGATTGGAGTCTTCGCATGGATGATGCCTTATGGGCATATAGAACTGCTTTCAAGACCCCAATTGGAATGTCACCCTATAGACTTGTATTCAGGAAGGCCTGTCACCTCCCAGTCGAACTCGAATATAAGTATTATTGGGCGGTAAAAACATTCAATCTTGACATGGAGCAAACGGGGAGACAAAGAAAGCTACAACTCCAAGAGCTATAGGAGCTTCGACTGGAGTCATATGAGAACGCTGCCATCTACAAAGAGAAGACGAAGGTATGGCATGATAAAATGATAACAAGAAAGGATTTCCAAATTGGAGACAAAGTCCTTCTTTTTAGATCACGCCTTCGTCTTTTCCCTGGTAAGTTGAGATCACGGTGGGAAGGACCATTTGAGGTGGTCAAGGTCTACTCACATGGAGCGGTTGAGATCAAAAGCCTTGACACCGATAAAATCTTCAAGGTTAACGGGCATCAACTCAAACCGTTCCTTGAAGGTTTCCAAAAAGAAAGCGTTGAATGCATGGATCTCTTCGATCCAATCTATGAAGGATGAACACTACCATGGTGTCGTGCCGCGACGTTAAATAAGGCGCTTCTTGGGAGGCAACCCAAGTAAAGGTACACATTTTTTTTCATTTCCTTGTTGTATTCATTTTTAAAATATAAAAAAAACGGGGGCACAATACCCGACCGGGTGTCACGCACTACCCGGTCGAGTATAAGCAAAAATATAAAGGGTGAAGCTAGGGTAACCAAATACTCGATCGACTCAGGGGTGGAAAATTACGAAGTACCCGATCGGGTGCTAATACATACCCGGTCGGGTATTTGTTGAAAAAATAAATTATTTTGTTCGAAGCAAATCACCTGACCGAGTACCCTATCAACTCGGTTGGGTACACGAACCCTGGAGCGTTTTTTAAAAATCAATATGGCACCTGATCGGGTACACCCATACACCCGGTCGGGTAGATTAATTTTTTTTTTGGGAATTAGTTCGCACCAAATCGCCCGATCGAGTACACCCCAACTCGATCGGGTAGGATCCCGAGTTTTGAAGAAAAACACGCATACCCGATCGGGTATGTCGGGGTACCTGATCGGGTACATGAGATTTTAATACCGAATCAGCGCCCAAACACATCCATCTTCCCCAAATCAACTTCCCAAATACGAAACCCCTCTCCCAAATCCACCATTTTCGAACCTTCTTTCTTCAATTACTCTCTCATCTCTCACCCAAATCACCTCATACAACAACCAAAATCTTCCCCTCACTCTCCTCTACAACCTCATACCCACAAAACCATCTCTCTCCATATACCACAAAACCCGAAACTCTACCCATCTCACCCCTTCTCTGAAAATCAAGCATCAACAAGCACACCAATGGCACCCAAAAGGGACAGGGCTGAGAGTTCAACTGCAAGGGGACCAATTCCCGGGTTTGAGGATGTCCGGTTCGGCCCGGGAAATTAAAGGCAGCATTTCTTGGCTTAACTAAAAAGGCACGTAATCCCCTCTCGATTCTTATGTCATGATGCTCTCACTACTTTAGGCTTGTTGAAAAGAATGCACGAATTATTTCATGTGTTGAAAATGGATTTGATCTTTGACATGAAATATAATTGTAATGAGAGAGTGATATATGAATTCTTGAGTTCGGCCAAGTTTGAGGAACGTCAGGATGCTGAGGACTTCAATAACGACACACTCATGTTCCGATTATTCAACATCGAACACTCTATAACGAGAAGTGAGTTTGCCGAACATTTTGGCATCCCCTGCAACACTTGGTAACTTTAAAATTGATTAGAGCTTATGCTTCGGGGACGAAGCATCTTTTAAGGTGGGTAGAATGTGACACTCCAAAAAAATGAAAGAAAAAAAAATATATTAATTAAAATAAAATTGATAATCTGGTTAAGTAACATTTTTATAATAATTATGGTTGATAGATAAAATTATGATTTGAAGAATAAATAGTGATTTTTACAGGTAATTAAAGGTAACAATGTAACATTGTTTAGGTGCTACTTAAAATTACTAAGTGGACCAACTATTGCATACATAGATGCAATTAATAACAGGTTAATAATATACTCCGTATAAACTTGTATAAATATATATATGCAAACTAATATATGCACATTAGTAGCCGGCCATCATAAGATACTATACAAGCAGACTATGTAAGATATACCAATACGTATACAAACTTATACTCGTACATAGCAAACGACGAATCAAATAAGGAAAGTATCCAGAATTTTCCTCTGCGTAGTAGCGTTAGACCCATATGCGCCGGCCAACGGAAAAGGAAGGTAGTAAATGCAAAAGATTTTGTAACGAGTATCTAGAATCCCCTAACGAGTGTATAAATATGATACCCGGCCGTGTACGTCTTCATCGCATACAAACAGAGAAACGAGTGCGCCGAAGGAGGAAACAAAACCAAAGTTGTCAAGCACCGGACTTCACGCCGGAGGGAGAAGAGAATGTTGGTCCCGTTTATATTAGGTACAGTCTAGAGGGGGGTGAATAGACTGTACAGGATTTTTCAAAAACTTTTCTCAAAGTCAACACTGACTTATCAGAGAAGGTCGAAATCTGGTGACAGAGAAGGTCAAGTTCTGATGGCAGAGCTGGACCTGGTAGCGGATTAGGTTCTGTCCGGGTAGCCTCAGGAAAAAAACTAAGCCAAATGCCTTTCTAATAACTCTTAAGGAAGATCTGCTGGACACAGAGTCCAACCTTTTGAGTTATGCAGTCAAAGTCTAAAATGCAGAAAGTAAATGCGTAAAGTAAATGACACCGGGGGTTTTTATAGTGGTTCAAGGAACAATGCGTTCCTCTAGTCCACTGTTCCACTAAGCTTGTAAGTTAACAATTACAACGCCTTAGTCCCTAGCACTTAAGAAGCACTCCTTATCTTCTTCAAGCCTAGTTGCCACCCGGGATGCAGTCCTGCTTCCTGATGGCTGGTCTCGTTTCACTGAGTCTCTTGGAAGTATCTCCACTTCACTTACTCCAGTTAGTTTGAGACGTCCCTTCTTTTTCAAGAAGTATTTGATATAAAAACAGATTTCTCCAACGTAGCTTTTTCACAAAGGATTGTAAATGAGGCTTTCGAAGTGTTGAAGAACTAGAGGAACTTTGCTCTTTGTTGGACAAGAGGATAAGAAGTTGATATCTTTCCAACGTAAGCTTTTCTTGTAGAAGTGAATGAATTTTGAATCTCAAGAAAGCTTGGATGCTGATGGTGTAGTTTTAGCAAAATGTAGAGCAGAAGTTATCATGTAGTTCTTCGAAGTGTATCTTATATACTGGGAGCAGTCTTCCCGTTGGAGTGTAGAAGATAGCTTCATTAAATTCTTGTGCTGTTGATTTGACCGGTTGGACCTTCGACTTGCTATTTTGGGGGCGAAAGCATACCCGCATGGTCAATCATCAGCTTTAAATATATCTTCGTGCGTACAACATTAATTGAGCATTTAATGCATGTACAGTACAATGTTTCCGTCGAATGGCTCCTAGCCGTTAGGGAATTTCCCGTTAGTTTCACGGTCGTTGGAAAGTGCCTTCGAATTCTGCTAAGTAAGAGCAAGTCTGATGAGGCTTTCTGGTCCGAACTCTGATGTCTGCCTCTGATGTCAACTCTGGTACCCAACTCTGGTAGCTTCTCTTGAGAGCAACTCTGGGAGCAACTCTAGTAGATGTTCTGATCAAGAAGACCAAGAGGGTTTCTGGCATGTCGACTATGCTAATACTTACAAAGAAACTTCTAATACAAAATTTCTATAGGGGTACTTTCAAATTCTAATTAACCTAGCATCATCAAAATCAGGGCCGTAGATGAGGCTGTGCAAACAGGGCCTCTGCACAGGGCCTCAAAAAATAGAAGGCCCATTTTTTTAAAATATATATATTATATATATATAAAGTAATTATTTAATTTATAAATAATTTTTTTAAACAGGAACACGAATGGCCCATTCGGAATTTTTGAAACACGGTTAAACTAGGCCCAACTCAAAACCCTACATCTACGCTCCAGCCTCCAAATTAAATCAAATGAAAACAAAAAAAAAGCCTAAAAACCATCCCACTTCCCAAACACAAGTCCGCATAACACAAATGCACCGCTACTCTATCTCCTATCTTCTCTTTGCTTCTCATATGTTGGCCATTTAGGGTTTGAAGCTCTTTGCGATTCTTCTCAAAAAATCAAAAAGTTGATTGCTTGACTTGGCCGAACCATTCAACTAGTCGAGTTATCCGGCCAAAGGTAAAGTCATTCACTTTGTTTAATCTGATTTCTTAGCCTCTTAGGTTATGAATTTGCGATTTTATCATTTTAATTCGTTACTTTCTGATTTTATGAACTGAACAGCAAGGTAGGGCAGTAGGCAGTGCATAGCTAGTTCGCTACATCGGTATTGGATCTTCTGATTCTTTTGTCCGAGTCTTCCAAATAAAGTTCCAACTTCCAAATATCAGGTTGTTTCCCTCTTTTTTTAACTCTAATTGAGGTTATTTTGATTTCTTGATTCTTGATATTATGGCTCCTCGAATGAAAAAGTATGAATCTGGTCATGAAAAGCTGTTGAAAAAAGAAAAGTTGAAGCATTAATTAAATCTCAAGCAGGAGCTCTTGATAAATTTATCAAAAGAGACCCTCAAGTTTCTGTTGAAAATCAAAATTTTAATGTGATTGGTTGTGATGATGTGATAATTGTGAATGATAATGGAAATGCCAGGTCTGGAATTTTGTTGACTATTCCTGTGACTCTTGCTTCTGCAGAAAGAAGCTTTTCGAAAGTTGAAGATTTTGAAGTCTTACTTTCGTTCAACAATGTCACAACAGACTTAATGGTAGTGTTGATAATCGTAGAGAAAGAAGTCTTGGAGAAAGTGGACTGCCAAGAACGGATTGATGAATTTGCTTTGAAGAATGCTAGGAGAATGACTCTTTTTAATTAAATGATGTGCTTAAATTTGAACCCTTTACTTTATTTGGATGCTTTATTGTACTCAATGTGCCGGATGATTTTGATATGCTTGTAGCAAGTCTGGATTTGAACAATTCATATGTACCATAGATCTATGCATTTTATCGAATAAAAGGCCTCATTTTTGTTATTTGCACCGGGTCTCTTAATGTGTCGAGCCGGCCCTGATCAAAATCTAATTACATTTATTCCTTACAATTTCCCCCTTTTTGATGATGCCAAAACTCTTTAACTATTTCCAGAGAAGTGCCTTCACCATAAAAGAATAAAGTACAGGAACTTTCATTAAAATCTTGGTGGGCAACTTAGCATAGGAAAATAGTAAGAGTGCGATACAATCAGATAGCAATCAATAAAGAAAAAAAGGTATCAGAGCAGGAAACAAATATAAACACGGAAAGCAAAGATGAACATATAATTGAAGATGTCATGCAAAGTAGAGGCAGAGTTGGTATCTTATTATCAGAGAATACAAATACAAGAGATAGAAGAATTTAAGAGTCTTCTTCTCCTACCTGTGCATCAGCTTCATCAATTCTCTTGAGCTCTGCGTTGACTTTGGCTCTGATAGAGGCTAGATTCCTCGGATTCTGCATTCTGCCCAGTGAGGCTCTAACTTGCAGTCCAAATAGTTTCTCACTGCTTCTGATATGTTTTTGCCTGGAATGACCTTCATTTGCCACCAAACTTCAGCTTCTTGTAAAGAACCACAATCATTTTCATCTTAAGTTTATTGCTACTATCGGGCTAATATATGGCATGTGTTCTATATTGACTCGGTAGTAAGTTTTATTAATGAACGTGTCTCGTTATTAATAACTACCCTCGATGAACTGCATATACTCCTCGATTGAGTATTCGAGAGGAAGATAGTTAAAGATATAACTGGGATCGACGAACATTTCATTAAGTGGATAAAAGCAAAATCAAGTCCTCGTCTCTATTAATTAAATGCATATAAGTCGTTTATTTTAGTGTTAATTAAATTAAATCAAATCAAACTTAAAACCCCTCTTGTTACTATTTATATAAAAGAAAAGTATTCCTTTCCCTGTGGATACGAACATTACTACACTATACTACGTATAAGTGTTGTATTGTAATTATTATTTTGACTGCACACCACGACAAAGTGCACGTCAAGCAACTACATGTTGATAGGATCCTTGCCCGAAGAAAATAATGATATGTAAGGGTGGTAGAGTGAAAATAAGGGTTTCGGGCCATGTATGATGTATGGAGAAAAGTGTCAAATGAGTATATTAAATTGTATGCGGTGGAGTAAAGAGTACGTTATATTACAATTGAGCTTTACAGGTACACAAACTCGGAAATATGATGTTAATTCGGTACAAATTTAAAGTTAGACATTAATATGTTTGATTTGGCGTGTTAATATGGCTGATGTGGCTAAGGAATTACTGATATAGCAAAATTAAAGCCACGTCATCTCCTTACTACACATTATTAGTTTCCAAGCCCTAATAATTTTTCTCCAATCTGATTCTGAACTGCGAAAGAGGAGTGTCGACCATCTTTCACCGCCCGAAGCAGTCGAACCTTGGAATCTTTGGGAATTTGGTGGTAAAGTGAAGCTGTGGGGGATAAGGCTTGTGCTCTTAATCCCCTACGAATATGGAGATTTAATTGAGTTGCAGAGTAGGGAGTACATTCATTGCTTGTCAACTTACCCACAGGCCACAGTTTATATGGGGTGAAAAGGGTGAGATTGTGTTGTAGAGATGAAGCGAGGATACTGCAAAGGGATAATTGCATATTTAAATGTCAAAGAAAGATTGTTGGGTATCTAAACGGGTAAATTTTACCTATTCTTTACCGAGAAATGCTCAATTGCTATGGAACAAGTTCGCCCTAAGCATTCGTAGGGGACCAGAGCACTCTTGACTCTTGAGAGGATGCGAATTTTACCATTGTTAAATTTTGCTACAGTGTGAATTTTGGCAGGAGATCAATTGTTGTTGTGTGAATTTTGCAATTGTTGAATATATGTGTTTGCAGTGAACAAGAATATCATGGATGAGATGAGATTGGAGGAGAAAAAAATGGAAGAGTACTGAAGAACGAAACTTTTCTCTGGATGAAATTCATAACGCTAGGGTTAGATACAAAGAGAAAGGCGATAAGGATGATGCTCAGTTGGACTCCAAGAATTATCAAAGAAACGCTAATTAATTGCCACATCAGCTGTTTTTATCGTTAAACTCAAACTTGTATTGAATTAACACTAAAATCTCGAATTTATGTACCTGTAAATCTCAGTTACAATATAATGTACTCTTTACTCTGTTGTGTACAATTTAATGTACTCATTTGACCCTTTTTCTCATGATGTATGTCATGGGTTTGGGCCGGCCCTTAAGAATAGAATTAGTGTAAGAGTGGGAGCTACAATGGTGCAAATCCCCGTAACGACCGTGTGGAGGTTACAACCTCTGAAATGGGCTAGACCTCTGGCGCGCACGGGTATATGGGCTTACTGCCACGTTCGCTGACTGAGTCACCATGATTTACATCCTCCCACGTGCCATGTACGGTCGGGTGTGGGGGGGCTCCGAGGGTGGGAGATTCCACCTTTTGGATCAAGTGTAAGAGTGAGAGCTGGGTGAGGAAAGGAGGGGGGGAGAAATTGGGACTGGGATCTGTTTCTTGTCTTTCTTGTAGGCTAGCTATGGTTTCTGACATTGCAAGTGCTTCAGGAATTCTGAGATTTCTCTGAATTCTTTGCTTAATATACACGAATTGTCTGGTTCCTATCACATGTACATATTACAAGCTTCTTGGGAAGCCATAAATGGATGAATTATCCTTTAGGATGAGCCTGTGTAGCAAGGGTAGAGAGAGCGTATATAGTGTATTGTGTAGTTCTCTCGTAGCTTGCCTCTTCCGTCTTGGAGTCGTGTTTATGTAGGTGCATGTGTGACCAAGGGGTAGAAGGAATGGGTGTAGATCTCAATGTTAAATGTCTTATGTATAATTTTAAGTAGTTCGTGTGTGGATTTGTTATTATCACAATTCACACTCTAAATCTATGGAATGCTTCTTTTGCTTATGCATAATAATAATATTAATTAAATGCGTAAAGTGGATATTTTAAATAGCTTTATTTGTTATATTTATGTTTGTGGTGATGGAATGACAACCCTTTAAATATGCTTTCCAGATCCTTCTAATGGGCATGGGCTAGTCCATGCATGCAAGCCTGCATTTTAACAATAATCACCGTTGACCAGAAATACGAGGATGCTTTCAATTGAAGGGAAATTTTCTGGTCTAATCTTGTCTATTCTGAATTGGTCTAAAAGATGTCTGTTTTATGTGTATTTAAAACGAATCGAAGTATAATTTGATCTAATCTGCTTGTCTTGAAATTCAATGAAAAGAGTTCAATTAAGAACATCATCCTAGTAGTTGGTGACTTTTTAAAATGAAAAAAAGTTCAGAGATGCTCCTAAAATGACATATTATGTAAATGTATTTCCAGATATACATCACTTGATTACCATAAGAACTAAGCAACATATATAGAAATTCCCACTCGAGGAAACAGAAAATTAATTTGAAATGAATCAAAACTCAACTAAGTTATAAAACTAGGAATTTCTTGGCTCCCCACAATGTCATTCGAAGAGTCCAAACAAAAGCTATGAATTGCTGAACTAAGTACTCCAAAACAATAAAACATCATTCTCTCTTTTACGCCCTCCCCCTAAACAAAAACCTCAGAGAGGGAGTTCTAGTATGTCAAAAAAAAAGGAATGTGGCACCTTAATTTTTGGTACTAAACATGACCAAGAAAAGCCACTTTCAATGACTAGATAAAAAGAAACTTGCAGTATTTGAAGTGAACACTTCCACATTGAGTGGCTCTTACCAAAGGTGAGAGCCATGAGGAACAAGTTCCTGCATGAGGGATAAAAGATATCAGTAGTGTTTATTAAAGGGCATTACTTGCTCAGGAAAAAAAAAACTTTTGGGCGCTTTTTTATCATACGACCCTTTAGTACAAGTTACCTCAAAATAATAGGAGTTGTTACTAAGGTTCTCATTGCAAGATTTCACAGTGACCTCCCGTCTGATAGCAGGATTAGTAGCAGCCCTTGGACTCTTATCTATATTGTCAATATTGCTTCGCGGAGAAACTGAAGGCAGTGTACGCCAAAGCCAAGATTCTGTTGGTGACTTAGGTAAGGGTGGATATGAAGATTCTTTACTGCTCCTACTTGTATTTCCATTCCTGTGAACAATTTCCAATTCTTTTAAACCTTGTTGCTGATTTATCCGCTCTTGATTCATGTTTTTTGAACCTTTGCCCCTATCTGAGATGCCCTTCAATTCTTCTGGAGGTTTCACATGACTCAAAGTTTCGATAACCGCCTTGGGTTTTGAATGAAACGAATCAAGACTGGGAGTTTTCACATAATTCACAGAATCTACATATACTGTTTTCTCAACCGCGTTGATGGGTGAATTTGATCCTCCTGTGTGCGTGTTCCATGTCAGAATGTCATGATGATGATAACCACCTTTGAAATTCTCCAATTCTCTTGGTACCCCGAGAAATCTTGTCCGGTCACTAGAATGAGATGAAGAAGCAAAATTCCGGACAGGAGATGCAGTGGCACTTCTGGAGTGAGACATCTGGTTGGATATGTTTCTTTTGCCCACTTTAAATAGCTCCCCTGATAACGCCCCAGAATGAAATCTTTGCTGGTAGGTTGAATCACAAGGCTGCTGTGCAGATAGGGGATTTTTACTATCTATCCATTCAATTGCAAGAAAATAACTTGTTTTGCAAAACATTTTCTTGGAAACTGTTTTCCAGGAAAACATTATTTCACTTATTAGATAATGAAGTAGTTATAGTTCTATGTATAAAATGGAAATATTGTTTAATCTACAAAAAAAGGAAAAAAAATTGCTTGATTTTCACAAAAGTTTGCTAGACACAGGAAAATCTTTCCAGGCCTGCATTTTCCAGGGAAGAAACGAAGCCCAAGTGGAAAAAGATAATGAATAAGTAAAGATTCATCAGGCTGAAATGATTGGATTTTTTTATTTTTCTTACAATGAAAAGCAAACTAAGTATGTCAAAAGCTGCTCAGTCTGCAGCACAAGCTAGATAATACTAAATGTTAAAGAAATTAAAGTTTCTACCTTTCCAAGAGGTCCACTATAAGCTTTTCTGGACTGGCTACGAGATCTGCTAAGAAGAGTATTTCCAGTTTTTCTTCCAGGCCCATTTATTAATGATGGGGAGGCCTCAGGGTTTCTTGTCTTTGGTCCCTCAGACGAACTCTTAACACGAAGCCGATGGAAAAGCTTCCAAAACTTATGCGGTCTTTTGTGTTGATAACTAGTCACTTCGTGTTCATCGTACTCAATGGCTGCATCATCTGCATACTCACTATAATAATAATGCCTTCTTTCCACTGCAACTGACTTGTTCTTCACCAGCTTTGGCTCTTCAGTGACCAAAACCACAGCTTTTGATTCACGTATGGAACCAGCTTTCGATTCACGTATGGAACGCCTCATCATGAACACATCATCTAAGCCTTCCTCCTCTGAATAAGAGTAGTCCCGTCTTTGAGCATCAAACTCCCCTTTTGCATACATACGCTCTACCAAGCTGTCCAGTAAAGCACCGTGATCTTTGAATGGAGGGATTTCATTAGATTGGGGCCTGGAATTTGGTTTCCTACCCAAATGGAGCATATTCTCATATCGGTGGACTTCACCTCCATTTTCACCTCTGGGTTTTCCGGGGGCTTGTTCCCAACAAAATGGGACTGCAAGTGTTTTGCTTGTAGCCTCAGTCAACTCAGGATCAGGTTGCAGGGCACAAACGGACTGCTCTCTATTGTTAGGCAATGGATTTTCAATGTGCTTTCTGCGTACTCTCTCTGACTGATGACCACTGTTGATCCTCCTCACTGATAGAAGAGGGGCATTGAAATTAAGCTTTTTTCTCTCCATTGTTGCCACTCAGACAATTTTCCCTGATAGAGAATTGGATGTTAGACCATTAACAGCTTACTGCAAACAACAATTCGAGAAACAATGCCATAAACCAATGTTATGTTGTAAATTTAATACAAAGCTGAATCATTTTGAAATATTTTCGCTTAATGTTTGATCGATGTGAGATCAATCCTTGAGTAACAAGAACTGGGTGCTGCAGGGTTATCCATTAATTTTTTTGATTTACAAAAAAAGACAGAAGCACTTCATAGTCAGAGATCTTAACATAACACATGCGAGCACTCTTGATTTCATCCGACAAGGAAATCAGGGGAAACAAAAAGGCTTCATTGATTCTTTACAATGTATAGAAAATGCAGGTTACCCATAAATCGAAGTGGATATATCAAAAAAGCTCTGTTGATTCTTTACAATATATCAAGCAAAAAAGATGTGACATTCAATGAAATCCCAAGATTTCTTTCTTTTCTGGGGAAGCATAATCTTATAGTATCATTTAGGCACACCCTTGAAAGGAGAGTGCGAAGGAGATGTACGGCGTGTGGGCGATTCTTGCCCCGATTGAACGCGAAAAAGAAGGTGGAAAATTGGAGAGAGGCCAGTTGTGCTTTTGCGTGCGTCTTTTGAAGCGAAAACTGAAGCGGACGGGGCATGGCTTTGCGCAAACACGACGTTGAAAACAGAATCAATTAGGTTGCGAGATTTACGGTGTGCAATTATTTCGCGGCAACTTATGTCGTTCCACACGAAAAAGAATGGTTGAGAGATCGCAAATGGCGGAAAGAAAAGACGGGGACAGCATAATATCAGGTCTGGAAGAGCTTTGAATTCCTTACTTAACTTTATTCGCTGGAGAGTGTTTGGTCATAGGGTGGCACTAGATCTTTAATCGAAAACTTTGATCGCCACAAGGATTAAGAAATGTCGATAAATGATGTTTACTTTTTACACTTTTGTCTATCTTTATAAAAAGTAAATGTCTTTAAGTTAATAGAGAAAAAATAAAAGTAATAGTAAATTTGTCATTTTATTCTTATTTACATACCTAAAATAGAAAGTGTAAAACCAATTTGGAACAACTAAAAAAGAAAATTTTGCAAATCAAATTGGGACGGAGGGAATACTCCGTATGAAGTGAATCATTTCTTTATAATTCATTTTTTTAATACGTACGTAACAACCGCTGATCCTATGACATTAATTTATTTTAGGTTAGAAATTTATAATATTACATAGACATTCGCTGTTTATTTAATAAAAATTACTTTATTTAAATCGATATATTTGTAATCGGGGCACCTCCACTTTTTAGGATGTTTTTACTTGGACTGTAATTCATCCCAGACCAAATCAGACCAGATCAGACCAGACCAGACCAGATCAGTTCAGACCAGACCAGACCAGACCAGACCAGACTTGGATAGTTATAAAAATACAAAGAAACCAGACCAGATCAAACCAGACCAGTTCAGACTAGACCAGACCAGACCAGACCAGATCAGACCAGCAAATTACAGTCCAAGTAAAAACATCCTTATTAAACTCTTAATTGATTTTTTTAAGAGCATAATTGATTGAAGACACCCATTAGAATTCTTCAATATTCTAAAAATCTAGAAGTTCCACATTCAGAATTTCATGGAAATTTATTGATTTGATCAGATATAAACTAACATCCTTTTTACCTTTATATTTCATTTAGTATTATTTCAGAAATAGTTACATGCTTCTTTTATATCACTAAAAAAATATTGTTTACAAAAATGTTACTCCCTCCGCCCCAGAATTTACTTCCATAGTACAAATGGCACACGGATTAAGAAAGTGGGAATTGTGTGGTGGAAAGTTGTGCAGAGGAGAGAGAAATATGTAAGAATTGATGTGAACCACAAATTCTTTGCCAAAAAGGGAAAGGAAAGTTCTTTTTGGGACAAACGAAAAGGGAAAGTTGGAAGTAAATTATGGGATGGAGGGAGTACTTTCTAAATGTAATAAATATAGTAGTAACTTACTCATGGTAACTTATACTCAATTTTACTATGAGATTATACTGTAATAGTTATTAATCATATTTTTATAAATAACTACTCCCTCCGTTCCTATATAAAAGTATCCATTCGTTTTCCACACATTTTAAGAAGGTGGGTTTGGTTGGTACTGTTTGGACACTGTTTGGCACTGTTTTGCACTGTTTTGCACTGTTTTGCACTGTTTTGTTTGCCAAAAAAGGAAAGGGAACTTTTATTTAGGGACGGCCCGAAAAGGAAACGGATGCTTTTATTTAGGGACGGAGGGAGTAGTATAGTACCCGTGCATACGCGCAGGAAAGAGCAGTCCGATCATATAATTTTACTCATGATCTAATTAAATATTAAAATAAAAATAACTTTGTAGGTTTCAACATTTTGGAAAAATAATAGTACAATAATCTAATACCATAAAATCTAAGTCATACAATAAATATTCAATAAAGAGTATATTAGGAAAAATTAATTGACAACACTCATTAGAATTTGCAACTTATTAATTTTCATGATTAAATAAATTCTGAAATTAAATACTATTCTAAAAAATTGAGTACAATAAGTGATTGACATAAAGTTTAAGTGAATATAATAAATATTAAAATTAAGGAATACTTCATATTAGTTAAATAAGAACTTGCTACTCATTAGTTAAATTAGTGCTAACCTAAGAGAGACAAAATTATACGAGTACTTCTCGATTCTTAGCCGGTTTATCGTATACCTGAAAACATTAGGGGTTAGGTCAATAATATTACTAATCAAGTAGATTTAGACAAATATAAGACTTAGTGTCAACCATTCCAAAAAAGAGACCACCCGAGTAAATTTTAGAATGCAAATGTCGTTTATGCCCCTCCCAAATAATACCCCGCACTTCGTATGCATTAACACTATGCATGCCTCGTTGTTTAATCGTTCCCCACTACTGACGCAGGCCATGGCCATTAAAAATTCAAAAATTGATGTTTGTACACATTTTTAAACACACTTTTGTACACATCTATGTCTGTGAAAACTTTTTTTTTGTCTGTGAACATCGATTCACAGACAATGTTTTGCACAAACAAAATATTGTCTGTGAACCGGATTCACAGACAAAAAAAAACTTCACAAACATGGTGTGTATAAGGTGTGTACAAGGGTGTGTACATCAAGAATGGTTGTTAAAAATTTAAAATAAGTTTATTCATTCGATCGGTTACATTTACCCAGTTACACTTACATTTTTAATCAGTTATTCATTCGACCAGATACACTTACATTTTTAACCAGTTACATTTATATACGGACCCTCCCGGTCATTTCTTCCGGTTTTGACCGATATCCCAAATTTAGGTAGTTGGAATAAAGTGAACATGTATGGTTGTAGTTGTGTAAGAAAAAAGTGAATGAATGTGAACCACATATTTTTTCTAAAAGTGGAAGTTAGAAGAATTAATTGGGACGACCCAAAAAGGAAAGTTGGAAGAAATGATCGAGACGAAGGGAATATGTTAGATTAGTTACCCTTATTTACCTGATCAATTACAATTATCGGCCTGATCAATTATAGTTACTCACCGCAAGTTACATTTACCCGTTCCACCAGTTACAATTACTCGTCTGATCAGTTAACATTATTTGTCCGACCAATTAAAGTTACTCATCCGACCAATTACAGTTACTCATCCGACCAGTTACAGTTACTCGTCCGACCAGTTACAGTTACTCGTCCGACCAGTTACGGTTACTCGTCCGACCAATTACAGTTACTCGTCCGACCAGTTACAGTTACTCGTTTGACCAGTTACAGTTACTCGCCCGATTAGTTACAGTTACTCGTCCGATTATTTGCCGTTACTCGTCACACTAACCACAATTACCAATAGTCAATTACAGTTCCCGTTCAACCAATTATAGTCACCCGTCCAATCAATTATAATTACTCGCCCAACCAATCGTAGTTATCCACCCAACCAATTATAGTTATCCATCACCCATTAATGACCCAACGCCTTGTTCGATCACCTGCCACCAAAACCCGACCCGGTTAGCCGCCGCCACTCCGCTCCTTCTTCGTCAGTGACCACCCGTTCATCATGAAGAAGGTCAGTGACAGTTACACACTTACACATCACGACATCACCCTCAACCAGATGTGCCCGGTGTCACCGCCACGCACCTCCATGGTGACCCAGCTGCTGCCCCACCAGTCCATCGTAGCCTCCTCCCATGTTCCCCAATCCTGCCCCCCACCAGTCCATCCCAGCCTCCTCCCATGTTCCGCAATTCCACCCATGCTCCCAGCTCAGCCCCAATCCACCCCTCCACGGCCCCTGCTCTGACCTGCCCAATACAGCCCCAGTCCACTACCTCCCAACGCCCCAACCGTAGCTAGAAACTCGAGCCGCCGGACCAGATCTGCGTTAGAAAAGATGAAGAAGAAGGAACGCATAGGAAACTTGCAGAGGCGATGTCACTGCACCACCGTCGCCCCTCCCCTGCCCCACCTACGATCAGCCCAATCCAGTCCAGATCCACCCCTCCCGAACCCCAACCCACCGCCCAACCCTAACCAACCTTAGCCAGAAACCTAGCCGCTGGAGCGGTCTGAAATCGGAGTTATCTCCAATTGGAGGTCGTAGCCATCTTGTTCACTTGTGGTCTCGTCGTCACCGTCTCCTGCACCTTACATCAAACAGAAAACGAAGAAGAAGAAGCATGGAAGTTGTGGGCGACGATGTGAAGGCAGAGGCAGCGATTTGGAGAAGGAGGGGCAAGCTAACGGCGGAGACGGCGACTGGTGGCGGTGGAGACCGGTTGTCTGGTGGCGCGCAACATCTATTCTGGGTTATGGATTTATGGATCACATAGTGAAGGAATTCATGGCCTGGAGGAGAGATGCGATGATGGCTGAAGCAAGGTTGAATCGACATGGTTATTTCGATCCAGTTATTATTAGTATATCACTTTTTTGTCTAATTTTAAGTGTGGTCCTATATTTGGAAAATGGAAACTCATAAGTATTGTTTTAGTCATTATTTCAAAACATTATGTGTGAGAGAGAAGTTTTTATTGTTTAATTGTTATCTGGCTTATCTTATACTTAAAGAACAACATATATGAAAATTTCTCTACTCAATTGTTAGCAAGCTTATTTTCTAATACCTAAAAGCACTACATATGTGAAAGAAAATTTTTTCGCTCAATAATTAGCAAGTTTATGTTTGTTAGTCGGATACTCGGATAGTATGATATCGCAAAGATTAAGTACAAATGAGAGCGAAAAATTGCATGCTCAATTGTTAGCCGCATTATCTTATACTTAAAAAGAATTACATATGAGAGAAATTTCTCTCACTCAATTGTTAGCAAACTTATCTTCTTAGCTTCTTATGTGTAAGAGCAATACATATATGTGCGAAAATTATCTCACTCAATTGTTAGCCGTCTTCTAATATCTAAAAGTACTACATGAGAGAGAGAAATCTCTCGTTCAACTATTAGCAAAATTAATACCTAAAACCCTTACATATTAGAGAGACAATTCTTCCGCTCAATTGTTAGTCGGCTTATCTTATACTTAAAAGAACTATATGAGAGATAAAAATTGTTCCGCTCAGTTGTTAGCAAGTTTATTTTCAAATAGCTAAAAACACTACATATGATAGAGAAAATTCTCCCGCTCAATCGTTAGTCGGCTTGTCTTATACCTAAAAGCATTATATATGATAGAGAACCCCCCCCCCCCCTCAACTGTTAGTTGTATTATCTTATACCTAAAAGCACTACTTATGATAGATAGACATATCTCGCTCAATTGTTAGACGACTTATGGATTAATCTTTCTTGTATCTAAAATCTTATATCTAAAAGCACTACATATGATTAAAAAAATCTCCCGCTCAATTGTTAGCAGACTTGTCTTATACCTAATAGCACTATATATGATAGATAAAATCCTCCTTCAGCTCTCAATTGTTAGTTGGATTATCTTATATCTAAAAGCACTACTTATGGGAGGGAGGGAGAGGGAGAGGGGGAGAGAAATATTTCACTCAATTGTTAGACGACTTATGTCTTAATATTTCTTATATTTAAAAAATTACTCCCTCCGTTTCCAAAAGAAAGTCACGGTTTGACTTCACGATTATTAAGGAAATAAATTGACTTTACTGTAGAAAACACTGTTTATACACTGTTTGTCACTGTTTGGACACTGTTTGGACAGCGTTTGACACTGTTTCGCACTGTTTGAATGTAGATTTCTTTGCCAAATAAGGAAATAAGAGAAATGTGACTTTGTTTTTGAAACATCTCAAAAAGGAAAGTGTGAGTTTCTTTTAGAAACGGAGGGAGTATATATCTAAAAGCATTACATATGATAAGAAAAAATTGTCCCGCTCAATTGTTAGTTGGCTTATTTTACCTTATACTAAAAAGCACTACAAATGAGAGAGAAAATTCTCCTACTCAAATGTTAGCAAGTTTATCTTTTTAGCTTCTTATACCTAAAAGCAATACAAATGAGAGAGAAAATTATCTCGCTCAATTGTTAGCCGACTTATCTTCTTATATTTAAAAGAACTACATATGAGAGAGAAAATTACTCCGCTCAATTGTTAGAAAGCTTAACTTCTAATACCTAAAAGCAATAATCTTATACTTAAAAGAACTATATATGAGAGAGAAAGTTATCGCACTCAATTGTTAGTAAGCTTAACTTCTACTACCTAAAAGCACTAATATGAAAGAGCAAATTCTCCTCCTCATTTCCCCGATCAATTGTTAGTGTATCTTCTAATACCTAAAAGCACTACATATTTCAAGACGATGACGTTTTTTTACAAAATGTGACATTTTATTATGTGACATTTTTTAGAATAAAGTATGTGTAATGATTCACCCATAGTTGCAATTTAATTTCCCAGTAAGATAAGAAGGAACATATTTAGAGTAGACTTCTAATTATACCTGCTCCATTTGCATATGAAGAAATTAATTTGTGTTCCAAAACTCCATTCACTTTTTTCCAACTATAAATTGTGCACCTTCACCAATTGTGACATGCAACTAATTTCCTAGAGAATATTATAAGATACAGAGTATTTAATATCCAATATCTAATAAAATTACTTACATCTTGTCACGTATGTACTAATCACTAAAAGTGTGTCACAAATGATAAAAAAAGTAAGTTTGATAGCATTGATCCATTTGAAGAAAAAAAATCAAAGCATAGATTTTTCAAATAAACATTACTTCCGTCCCACAAATTGATAAATTTTAATAATGCGGAGAGAGTGATATAAAATATACTACGTATTACATAATATACTATGTAATAGAAAACAAATTATGCACAAAACACATGTTTCCTATTATAGAATATTTGATAGAATAGAATGTTATATTACTGGAGTATAAATACTTTTAAACTGATAAGGCTAACAAATTAAAATTCCCATACATTAATAAATTAATGTAGTCAAAGTAGAGTATGTGACTATTATAACACTCTATATTGTTCTTATTTTTTTCATGTATTACAAATCATTCATTTATTTAATGCCGAATAAGTTGTGTCAAGGTTTGATGAAACTATTCTTTTCTTATATATATATAGATAAATAGTTGAATTTATTGAATCACATATATTGGATATCTTCTTCATTTGGAATGTTATTTAGGCCAGATTGCTAACAC
Organism: Cuscuta europaea; assembly: GCA_945859875.1. Taxonomy (NCBI): domain Eukaryota; kingdom Viridiplantae; phylum Streptophyta; class Magnoliopsida; order Solanales; family Convolvulaceae; genus Cuscuta; species Cuscuta europaea. Next base: position 1,010,620 of record CAMAPE010000011.1, on the reverse strand, counting down.
TGAAATTGCTTGAATCTACCGAAGTTGATGATGTTTTTGTTCAATCGAAGAAATTGTATTTTAAAATATACGTCACAAATATGTATTTCAGAGGTTTTTTCTTAGTGTCACTTCGATATAATAGGATTTTTTATTAATTTAATACGGAATGCTATGTATCGAGGTCGAAAAGTAGAAAGGTTGTCTACTAAATCTTCAGTTTTTTTTGTAATTTTTCATATGCAATATTGGTGTCAAATGAAAGATCGTAAAAAATATGAATTTTGATATATTTTTTATAAAAATTAGAGAATTAATGAAAAGGTTATACCACTTTGAAGAAAATGGTATTTTTTAATACAATGGATCCCATGAATTGATGCCACGTTATTTTACAAATTCTTAGCTTCAATTGTGTTCCGTATAAGTCTTTGAGGTTGTCACATGGCATTTGTAGAGTAAAGGAGAGAATTGTGGGGAGAAGAGCACATAGGCTTTAAAGAGGGTAAAATAGTCTTTGAAAGAGCTATTTATTTTCTTATATATAAATAGATTAGTCGGATAGTATGATATCGCAAAGATCAAGTACAAATAGACTTTCATTTCAATAATATTTTGTAAACATCTCTTTATTTTATTCGATATAAACCGTTTTTATCATTCATGTTTTATTTTATTTTATATTGATATCACATGTTTTCATTCAAATCCGATCAAAATGGATCCATTATATTTATTTTATTTTTTATTTTCTTGAACCCGCTAGGCAAACCATCCATTAGGAATTTGGATCCTCTCCATTAAGTGGAGAGTTCCATTATGAGAGAGATAGAGAGGAGAAAATAAAGGGTGAGGTATGTTGGTGAATAGAATAGAGAAAAGAGTAAAGATAGATGGGAAGTAAAAATGAAATGGAGGGAAAATGGAGAGAGAAAATGGAAAGGAAATGCACCCACCCATTAGTGGGGTAAATGTCGGAGAACATTTATCGTGTTTTATTAATAAAATACAAAAATAGAGGAAACTAGACCAAAACCATTCAAGAGAAAGCACATGTTCTCAAAATACAATAAAACAAAATAAAAGCTAATGCTAAAGCATAATAAAAGCTAATTGAATTCTTAAATAATTTGATTTTATTTGGTTTGACCCTATTATTATATCTGATAAAGGAAGCAGCTGATACTTTAAAAATTACACTACATTTTGTAGAGTTTAAAATGCATGTGTATTATAAAAAAAACTAACAAACTTTTAAATAAGTTTGACTCTCATTCTGGGATAGATTTAATTCAATATTTTATATACAAAATATCACATGTATAACCATATTGAACTCATAGTTTCAAAAGTTATCTAATCGTTATAACATTTTGAAAATTGTAAGAGTTCATATTTTAAAAGTATTCCAAATTGATTGGTAATGGAAATGTATAAATTTCAAAGCCTTCCTTCTAAAAAGATCCACTTTTACATATGTGTGTGTAAATACATATTACACATTTCTGTTTTTTTCAACCATCCAACACTGACTTTTGTTACTAAAATAAGCACGACACCATGTGTGGATTGGATACTTCAAAACATCAGAGGCTGCTTCTTGACTTAATTTTCCTAACTTTTTCAAGTTCATTTCCAACTCTTCATATGTGCTCCATGCACAAATCCAGAATTTCTTACAAAATCGATCTCCTCTCCATTTCTTGGACCAGTTGTTGGGTGTGTCTCAGAAAAACGAAGAAAAATTAATTAATAAATTAATTAATTAATTTAAACAGCTAAAAAAAACCAGAAATAAGATGGAACAGAGTTTAGCCAGAGCTAGGAGCGTTGCAACGACCATTTCCCAGGATACGATGGCTAACGAACTGACATTTGATCACACAAACGAGAGTTCCGGCGAACTGGAACACAATATGAACACTTAGGAATTTTCTGAGTAGCTGGAAGTGTTTTAGAGCTCAAAAATACGTGAGGAATGTATTGTGAGTTGTGTTGTTGCAAACCACTTGCCAGCTATTTATAGGAGGATTTGTTGTGTGTTAAATTGGGTGTTAATGGACCTGAACGTTGGACAATCCAAAGAGAGAGCCTTTACCTTTAGGAATCTTAACTCCTTAAAAGAGGCTTCCCTTTATAAAGGGGTGAAAATCCCTTGAGTTTTCCGGTGTGGTATAAAACACACTAGAAACCCATCATTTTCCCAGTTTTTCCATTTCAACGAATGAACTTCGAGAATCAATTTCTCATTCACCCGTTATCCGTTTTGAGCGTACCATATATTGAACTGTAGCCCTTAACAAGGACAATCCAAAACCACTTTGACCCGACCCAAATCGGAAGTGGATACCACTCAAATAATTGCCCCAAAATGACCATTTAATGCAATTTTTAACACATTTTTCCAACAATCACCCACATGAATGAAAACTGATTTTCGAGACTTAAAAAGACACGAAGATAGGAGGACACTTTGTGTTCTTTGGATGATCCTTGCATACGGAGAGGTAGGTTTTATCCGTTGAACCTTCCGTTGTAAAGACACGTTTATTTACTGGCTGTCTAGTAGACTCGATGTCCTTGAACTATACTGCCGTCGTGTAAACATTGACTTATCTTTACACAAGAACCTTCCAACTTTGTTCCGTTCTCATGGGTGTGCCCGTTTTGGCCATGGGTCACCGTCCTGGTTCTGCAAGAGTTTCTAAAGAACTGAGCCTTTATAGTTCTCCTTTGAAGCGGCCCTCTTCTCTCTCACATAGGTGATTCTTTCACGAGTATCCCGCATACTCTTCCAATGTTATCGAGTAGATCAACATTTTAGAATCATTAAAGCAAACGTTTTTGCTAACCTCGTGCGGGAGTCACTGTTTTAACGAGGAGTGGGTAGGAGTCCGGGACCCCCACAGTGACCATCCTTCGCTCTATAATTTAGTTGTCCCTTTTGAACCTAGGACCAACTAGGTTGGGTATCCACTATAGAACTTTTCAATTCATGGGCTTTAGTCCCATTCCTCGTGACAACTTCTCCAACAATTCTCTATCCAATGCCATGGTTAGCGGATCCGTTATGTTATCTTTTGACTTCACGTAGTCAGCGGTGATAACACCCGTTGTGAGGAGTTGTTTAATGGTGTTATGTCTACGACGAACGTGTCTAGACTTACCATTGTACATATTGCTCTGTACTCTTCCAATTGCCGTTGGAAGCAGTTGGTACTTTAAAAATTACACTACATTTTGTAGAGTTTAAAATGCACGTGTATTATAAAAAAAAACTAACAAACTTTTAAATAAGTTTGACTCTCATTCTGGGATTGATTTAATTCAATATTTTATATACAAAATATCACATGTATAACCATATTGAACTCATAGTTTCAAAAGTCATCTAATCGTTATAACATTTTGAAAATTGTAACAATACTGAGTTCATATTTTAAAAGTCTTCCAAATTGATTGGTAATGGAAATGTATAAATTTCAAAGCCTTCCTTCTAAAAAGATCCACTTTTACATATGTGTGTAAATATATATTACAAATTTCTGTTTCTTTATTCACACCACACAAACACATATATATAATTATGATCAAATGAGAAGAATGTTTATTGTAAGAAGTGAAAATGCACCTAACACGTAGAATTCGAGATTTATTGACAGTTAAAATGCAAAAAAAAAAATTAAAAAGGTGATGAGTGACGCGGTGATAGTTTCGTAATCAGCGAACTATCATTTAAGAGTACCAATTATTTTCTAAAATATAAATGATAATTGTTGGTAGAAAATATACTGGGTAGAGAAACTAGCAGCATTTCAGTATAGTAAAATAGCGTAGCGAATACATGGGGGTTTGATGGCCTATTTATAGGTATCCATCACAAGTCTAAAGTCTAATCTACGTGGGCTTGGCCCATATTAATAATACATCTCCCATCTAATGGGTGAACCGGCCCGATAAATAAGTAAATGAGCAAGGGGCGACTCCCGCTCGTGAGACTGCGTCCTAGGCCTAGTCAGGCCTAAGCTTGGGGATAACGGGCCGATGGCACTGGGCCTGTCCCATTATCCCAACACGATTCACCCACTCCCTTAGTTGAGTAGTAAACTCGGCTAAAAGGGAGTAGTTGAGCTGCTTTGAAATCGGCCCAGTTGCCAGGCTAGCTAGCTAGTTACATAGATGTTCGTTGATAATGACGATTTGTGGTGTGCCTGGAAAGGTCAGTCATGTAACACTATGGTCCCATTGTATGCGCAAGGATGAGACCCTCATTTTCTGGGTAGCAGCCTGGGGTCCTGTTATCTGATCAACAGCCCGAGATCTTCTTTGTTCCTTCCGGGAAGACTTTTTCCTTTGTTTATGATGAGGGGATACCTTGTTAAAACCTTACTATGAAAAAACCCGGCGGGGAAAAAATCCTAGTGAAGGAAAAAGAGTACACCCGAACCTTAAAATAAAGTAAAGGAAGACCAGTCCCCTCGGTTCTTGACTGAGTGTCCGCCTTACTGGTAAGTCGATATATGTTCGGGAAAGGCCAGTCGCACGGCTATTTGCCCGTGGTGGCGGTCGAGCCGAGGTATGCTCAGGAGAGACCACCCGCATAATTGTTTGTTGATGATGTCGAGCCAAGGCATGCCCATGAGAGGCCAATCACAAAGTCGTCTGTTGATGATGCCGAGCCGAGGTATGCTCAAGGGAGGGTAGCTCCACAGCTGTGCACATTGATCCCCAATGCTTGCGAGAGGGTATGGTTTCTTTCATTTGGGTAGCAGTTCTAGATCATGTTTGTCTGATTAGCCACCCGAGGTCTTGTTCTTCCGATTAGCATCCTGGGGTCTTGTTTGTCCGGTTAGCAACCCAGGGTCTTCTTCCGAATTAAGCAAAAAAGGTGAGCCCTCCGGCCACTGAGTGCAGCTGCAACAGTCGCCATCTCCTAAGGGAGTGGCAAAGACCGGTCTTCACTTGTGAGCAATGCTCGTCTGACATTCTCGGGAGGATGCGGTGAGTAGTCCACCATGATAAGTAGTCCCTGTTGATTGCTATTATTACTTGTTATAGACATGGCATGTAGGAGAGGTGCTCTTGTTGCTCTAGCTGTAGTGCAAGATGCTAAGTCTCGGCCTTCGACATCTGACGAAGGTCTGTCTCATACAGGGAAGAAACCCGGAGCTTCTTCGTATGGTGCTGGGGAAAAACGAGAAGCTTCACTGCTTTGCGAAGAGCGACTTCCCAAGAAGAGCGAAGGTATAAACTGCTCCTTAGGCCAGGTAAGGGGATATAACCCAACCGGCAGAGTCCTCGCTTACTCTGTTCGTTTCCTCGTAGGTATGGCACGTCAGAGAGGCGCACATGCTTCCCTGCCCCGGCTTTCGTTTCCACGTAGGTATGGCTGGTTGGAGAAGCCCATTTGCTAGCCTGCCCTGACCTTCGTTTCCTCATAGGTATGGTAGGTCGGAGAAGTACTGCACTTGCTGCCCTGCCCTGACCTTCGTTTCCTCGTAGGTATGGATGGTCGGAGAAGCGTATTTGCTGCCTTGGATGCGACGAAGGATGCTAAATCTTGACCGATGCAAGTCCATCTAATGTCGGGGAGAAGCACGCAGCTTCCCTACATAATGTCAGGGAGATGCTTAGATCTTCTCTGCTTGATGATGGCCGGGAGAGGCACGCACCTTCCCTGCCTGATGCTGGGGAGAGGCATGCACCTCTAGCAGATGCTGAGGAGAGACACGCACCTTCTCTGGCTGATGCTGGGGAGAGGCACACACCTTCCCTACTTGATGTTGGGGAGAGGCACGCACCTTCCCTGCCTAATGCCGGGGAAGGATAAGAGTTTTCCGCCTGATGTCGGGGAGATGCCCAGCTTCTCTGACTGATGCTGGAGAGAAGCATGCATCTTCCCTGCCTAATGTCGGGTACATGCTAATAACTTCTTTGCCTGATGCTGGGAAGAAGCACTCACCTCCCCTGCTCCATGAAGAAAAACTTTGTCGAGAAGAGTAAGGGCATGAAGCTGAAAATGAGTAGACATGACTCGACCAACAGAAGTCTGGCTCGCCCAGCGTCCCATCCGAAGCATGTAAGATATCTGCAAAGATTTTCCATTTGTTAAAGGAGTGGTTGAGATCGGGTTTGCGACGAGGAAATAGTCGTCATCTGGGAGGACGGTGAGCGAGCCCGATCATAAAATCAGGATGACAACGTTTAGTCCTTTCATGATGAATCCAAAGCAGCGGTCCAGCCGGTCCTCACCCGATCGCTCTTGAAATGGGAATGATTGTGTTGTGGGTCATGCTCGAACTTCCACGGCCGCCTACACGATGATGTGTATAGCAGAGTCGCTAGGATTAAATTCACGGTGTCATTTGACCTTCAAGCTTCCTCAGGATGGATGTAAGATTCCAGACTGAGAGCAGTGCTTGGAGGACTCCCTTATGCAGGTCAAGGGAGAGATGCAAGGAAAGAGAGTGATGCTTGGGCGACTCATTCCTTGTCGTTTTTTGAGTCAGTGAGAGAGTCCTTTTGCATATCTGTTCATTCATGCCGGTGATCGGAGCCCAAGGTGGCCTGACCTGCTGCAATTTGAGGATGGAGAGCGAGTCTGGCGGGATCTCCACTTTACTTCGCCTTGATGAACAGTTGTTGACGAGGATGGCATCTGATTGCATCCGGTCTTCCCAGCTATGTGTTGATCCTTGCGTGAGCATTACTCGATCGCAGGTGGTCTGGGAAGGATGGACATTCTCGCTCTTTGACACGAACTTGACATGGAGGTAGCCCTGCACGAATTTGGCGGAGAGATGGCCTTGCACGAACTTGGGTTGGAGATGAGCTTTGTGTGACTCATAATGAATGGTGATGTAATGATCATTGGCCTCGTCATGACCACGTACTTAGCTTGAATTTCAAAGCCTGACAAAGAAGAGTTTGAACCAGCGCCAGGTAGTCTAGGCTCAGGAGTGGGTGAAGAAAGCACATGTTGTCTTGAAGGTATACACGACTGGCCATGGAACAGATGATCGGAGCATGCCCAAACTTGGTATGATAGGTTGACATATCGTCTTCCCGGATTTTACCCTGTGAAGTTTGGTTCGTCCAGGATCATGTTTGACCCTAATGAGTTAGAAAAGGTGGGTCACGACGACAACCTCGATACTTGGTCTCCTAGACACTTCCCACAGGTTCATGATGATCTGGATGGATTCACTCACGAGCATGATTTGGGACTGTTTTTCAAGTTGTCACAGAGAAGATGGTCGTGATCTTGGAACTATTCTACATGATTTTCTTCATTGCTTGAGCTTGTACGCGTGCTTCATTCATCTTTCAATTTACTTGGTCGTTTTTCATTCAAGAATACGTGGATAACTTATCGGGGATCTGGCTCCCCACCTAGGCCGCGAGGGGCGGAAAGTCGACAAGGTCGACCTTGACCGCGCCCTGCTGGTAATGCGGGGCTGACCCGCACACTGTTGGTCTAGGACCAATGAGTTGTGCAAGCTGTTTGGCCAGCGATTGGACAATGGATGTACGAGAGGGGCTCGGGGCGCGACCTCTCGCATACCTTCGACCCAGAGGCCGGTCTTACACCGCCTTGACTTGTACATAGACCATAGATTTTTCTTTGTCAAAAAAGAAAGAAAAAGTTTATATATGAACTCTTTGCCTTTTTTAGAAATTTGAAAATCTAAATTTTATTATGAGTTTTTTAACCATTATTTGAGTAAGATAAGTTGAGTTAGCATGGATAGGTGAAAGAAATCTCACGCCATATAAGACATGTACATCTATCTCGCGAATGATAGATTTTGAAATCTCAAAACCGATGCATGTTAATATATAGTTTTTTATCTAAGGTGTGCATTTTATCTTTGAAAATGTTCTATTTTCATACAAAATATATTTCATATATAACCACACATAACGTCAACACACATTATAAAAGCAGTTACGTTTATAATCAAACCTCCAAATTACACTTATATAAACAAAAAAGTATTTTTAAATTGCGAGTGTGCCTACATTTTTATAGCTAAAGGCTCAAATAGGTCTCTCGACCAGTCCAAAATGCACAGCTTGCCATTTAAATTAAAAAAGGCTTTAATTGGCGTCCTAACCTCGATAAAAAGATCACTTTTTACAGGTAACAGTCTGTCGATCACTGTTGCGTCACCCCGGCAATGTGCCAAGTGCGGATATGACGTGACAATTTAAGGGGTCATGAACCTGACTGAATTGTTCAATTCATTCTCTCAATCGTTAAAAGTATCAAAAATACGAAAATAATAGAAAATAAAAAATAAAAAATACGATTACAAAATAAAATAAAAGTTGAAAATATAATATATAAATATGAAATATTTATATTATGATGTAAACTCAAATTAAAAATAAAATGTAAACTAAAAGTGATTCTGTAACTTTATTTCCAAATCTTATAATTATATTGTATATAAAAAATGTGACAATTATGTACATACATACACATATATGTGTGCCTGCGTGCGTCCAGGCTCACACATATATACGTATATATTCCGTATTACATTACTCCATTCGTTCCATTTTATCAATCTTACTTTTCCTTTAGGGTTGTCACAACATATGTGCCACATTTCAATTTTGGGAAAGAAATATGTGATCCAAACTACTTCACTTTATTATACATAAATATCAACCACAACTTTTATTTTTTCAACCATTTTTTTGTCAAACCAAAAGAAGACACATCAAATGGACCGAAAGTAGTAACTTACTTTATTGATAATTACTTTATTGATTGTACAAATAACTCGTGTGAGTTATATCCGTCACACAAACCTTATTTTTGTAATCTCTTTTTGTCCATTAACCTAATCGTATTCTTCTACTTCAATAAATAAATTTCTCCACCAATTCATACATATTCACTTAGTCACCTTACTTGATTAAGCCAATATCAATGCTAATAAATGAGCTCAAAATATTTTAATCACCAGATTTTCATTTTATCACTTGAATTTATTTTAAAAACATTGAACCTGGAAATCTCTAGCAGTTGAAATTTAATTTTTTTTAACTTTATATAAGCTTCATTGTTGTCATATGAAAGTTCATAAAAAATTATGCAATTTGATATATTTTTTGTAAAAATCGGAGAACAAATAAAAAATTAATAACATTTAAAAAATGAGAATTTCATTTTGGTTGGGCCCCGCATATCTTCTTTACTCCTCCACTCAACATGTTCATACATTCATCATATTTATCTTTTGAACCGTTCATTTTTGCTTGAAAGGCAAAAGAGGACAACACGTCTGAGTACATGAATCTGAGTACTGTTCATTTAGGCGGGAACATTATTAATTTTTGCCACTCCCTTTTGTATATAGTAAGATATTTTATTAATTTATTTACAGTATTCTACTTTTCTTGTTTGTAATTTTGTGTCATGTTGTTGTTTTTTCAAATTGCTTTCATGTTTTTGGTTGTATTGCAGTTTTTCCATTGCATATATTTTTCAGGATGTCCTGAATCGTCCCGCTTTGTTCCGATATCGATTTAAATGGGATAAAATAAGATATTGTCTTGTCTCATCTCATTCTGAACTGTTATTCTGGATCAACAGGTACCAAGATAACACAAAGCTCATTCTGTTCCAAATCGTGCCCCTTAACTTTAACTGTGACGTTCAAAAGAGATAAGTAATAAGTTTGGACTCGGGAAAGGGGGTAACATTTTACGAGTTCGTATATCGTATAACCGGTTGTACGGTGAGAATCGTACAACCGTTGACATTTTCGTAATTTAAGTTAAAATTGCGGCTTTCGCTAAGTGAATATTAGTGCACTTTTAGTGAGCAGCAAACATATTATGTTGAGTATTAGGAGTCTAATATTGAGCATCGTGATCTCTGCTTCATATCTTCTAATTCACTTTCTTTTTCTTATTTTTTCTTTTATAAAAACTTATTAAATTGTATATATATTCAACTCCTATGAATTCAAATGTGCGAATAATCTATTGTAATATGATATTTTTGAAATATGCATTGATATGACATTTTAAAATGAGCATAATAATAGTATCAAATGAGCATACATGACTTAGAAAATGAGCAGTGATACGAAAATCGTAAATTTTGTTAGTTGAACATCAATACTTTTTCTTTGAGTATCAAACCTCCTCTATTGAGTATTAGAATCATGTGATTGAGTATCATGATCTATGCTCTAATGCCCATAATCAAGTCCTATGTGAATCTAATGTAATATGATACGTAACTTATAAAAGGAGTATCGATAAATTCAAAAGTTTATTTGTGTATGTTCATTCCTTTTAAGCATTATACTCATTTGAGTTTAGCATAAAACTCATTTCTAATGTGCTCAAAATTTATTTGTATACTTTCATTCCTTTTAAGTGTTATACTCATTTGAGTTTAACATGAAACTCATTTCTATATTATGTAGGTGTAATAAATTTATTATAAAAAATGGTGATTCGTCGTTTTTGAGTCCTGCGACAAGTGACAGTGTTGGAAGACAGGCAACCACAAGCGATAGCGCAGTGATGGACGACCGACACGCGATGGTGACGCTGGACGACCGGCAAGGAAAGACGGCCTTCTAAAACCGGCTATACCTGCGGCGAGGACCACCAAAGTTCCAGAGGCCAGATCTGTGATGCTGTGTGAGGCGATGAGTGCAACAGAAGACAACAACGGTAGATTCCATCCCGATGACAAAGACCATCCGTGAAAAAACTCTGGGTATACCTACACATGATTGAGAGGTTAGGGATGAGAATTTTTTTGAGAGATTTAAAGTGCCTACATATTACAAAAATACCCGACTGTATCATATTTAAGGTATAACCAATTGTACCTTATAATTTACGGACATTTTACCGGCTCCATCTCAAGTAAATATTCTCACTAAATTTCTATTTTTAGTGAGATAACAAAAAATAACAACTTAATTAACGCCCATTAAAAACAATAAACCCATAAAATTACAATTGTGGTCCATTATTTCTTCTTAAATAATGTTCCAAAACTTATTGTGGCAATATTTAAAATAGGGAGTAGATAAAGTGAAAGTATACAATTATGATGTTTTTAATTAGACTGAATTTATTGATCTGGTCTGGTTTAAATCTAGTTTGATTTGATCTGGTCTGATCTAGTAGAATAGATTTGGTTTAGTTATAACTTTATTTTATGACTATGGAAGAGTGGTGTGATTCAATTTGTTTAAATGTGATCTTATTTAATACGTAGTATGATACGTTTAAATTCAATCTAGATCGATAATCCACTTGGCCAATTCTGAGATTGACCAAGTAAAAATATCAACCAAAATTGGCACGTACTCACTTGCTCAGCCAAGATTGTATTGGACCCGCCAGAATTTAGCATTTCCGATCGCGTAAGAATCTCCTTCACCTTTCTCCCTGTACCTGTTTGTCATCACCGACAGCCCACGAGGAATGTACATATTTCACATAAATGCCAGCGGCAGATTTAGACGTACAGACGATGCATGAAAGGGGAGAAAAGTCAGCGCACTCAAATTCAGATTCAGATTCACATGCTATGATTCGAAGAGTTCCTTCCACAATTAGCGTTTCATGTACTCTCTCAATTCGCCAATTGTACTTCTTCACAGTTTCGTTATGATTTATGCACTTTGAATTCGTATCCTCAAAGAGTCATCTATTGGTACATGATTTCTTCTTCATGGAATAAGTGTTAGACTGGTTACATCTGATCTTTTGAACATTTATTTTTTTAAGGGTGCCCCGTTTTTCACGGTGGTTCTAAATTAGGTTTTTCGATTTGGCTATCACTTCTTATGATTTTTTACCATTATTATACGGTTAGGAGTACATATTAGTTTCATACGTGATCTCAAACATGAATGCTGTCTAGGCCCTGAGTGTATATCTGTATTCTGAATACGATTTGAATGACGTGTTTAATGATATGTATCAGTATACGCATTACAGTGGGTATCCGTGGTTTGAAGGGTGTGTTTGATGATATGTATCGGTATAAGCCATTACAGTGGGTATCCGTAGGTCGGTGCTCTGGTGGACACTCGATAGCTCTTTTCTAGTATGAATCTTTTTGCACATGAAAACATGGTAGATTTATGGATTGTGCATGCAATTGCCAATGCAATGCCTCTTCAATTCAAGAATGAATATACTGATTAATCAGTTACTTCACACTGGTCTTTCCAGGGGGTTCATTTCATTCAAGGGATATAATTTGAATATTGAACTGATTACATTGTTTTTACCTTTTAGCCTTTACGTTTAACTAAACAAGGCATGGTTTTTGGTACGAGGGTTAAGAGTTTTTTTAGTCTACTCGTTACTTTCTAAGACCAGTGGGGTTTATGCTATGGTTTTACCGAATGAGTCTTTGTAGATGTGGGCATACCACATACATAACTGTTGGGTTTTCAGATTCTGGTAACTTTCGAGTGATCAAATCATTATGTAGCATTAAATACATATTTATAGAATTTTAGACACGGAAAGGAAAACTGAAAAGGAGCTGTCGGTTGGCAGCGTTGAAGCGTGTAAGTTTGGAAATCACTAGATAACTAGAATGTAGATGGCTTCATGAAGTGAAACTCTTTGCACTGCGTTCTGATATTCTTTTCATGTGCATCAATTAGTCAACACTAGCCGTTCATCATAATCCAGCTTTTGTCCCCAAAGTCACTAGTAACAGCCTTATGCACCCGCATCTTTAATATTCTGCTCATTGCTCCTTCCACTATTATAGGCACGATTGGCTAGGTTCCTAATTATTTGGTTGACTCTGCTACCAGAGTAGTTGTGAAACCAAATCATAGTGACCAGTTTTTAGAGTTTTAGACTATAAACAACGTCGTGGCTTTATGTGTAGTCTGCTACCTCAACGTAATTTGCAGTCATTAAATTCATCAGTATAATTTGGTCTCGTACTCTCATATCATTTCATTTGTAATTTTTTCATAGCGGCTTCTACTCATGTGATGATTTTAATATGCACATTTCTTGCCACATGACTGCATATGCTTTGTGCTGTAAATTTCTGTGCTTAATTTCAGGCTTCAATTTTGTAGGTCACACAGCTATCAATTTGAGTGAATTCAAAGAAAGGTTTTGTTTGAACTATTGTCGATTTTCAGCTTTGTGCAAAGTTATGTTTCAAGATAATGGGAATGCTTCTAAAAGAAAATTCCCTTTGAATTTGTAATGATATGGAACATTCGAAAGATGATATTGGGCCTATGGAGGCATCGAATACCAACTCTCCATGGTGGCCAGATGATTTTATGGAAAAACTACAGTCGGTTTCTGTTACTTCTTCTGCGGAAACCTCAGACAGAAATGGATTAAGTAACACTAATCAGCTAGAGAGCTCAGCACCTAAGAGAGCATCACAGATTCTGTGGGGAACTGGAAAACTTTCTGAACCCATTCCGGATGGTTTTTATTTCGTCATCCCGGTCAGTAGCATGGAATTCTTCATACCTTCATTTTAAATTTCTGGAATGAGGCTATGTAGGTTTTAACTAGCATGATGTATATATGAAGCATTCAAGAATTTAAATTGTTACTGCACCATTCAAAATTTTCATGCTTAATTTTCTGTGAGTGGTTTTTGTCAAGTACTGTTTATAATTAAAATTCACATGGGTGAGGGCCTGGTGGGTCAATTTGAGCTTCAATTTAGTTGTCTTGGTTACTTAAGTGATAAGTTGTTCTTGTGGACTTAGACTCATTGAATGTTGCTTAATGTTTTGTAGGAAAGAAGATTCAAGGAACTTTTTGACACTGACCCGTCTTTAGAAGACCTTTTGGCTTTAGATGTAGAGGGTCTCAGACCTAATGTTATTCTTGTTGATACACTTAAAGATAAGAAGCTTTCCATGCTAAAGCAACTGTCCCATACTTTAGTGAAAGGATTGAGTGCCAGCCCTGCTGCAGTAATAAAGAAGATAGCTGCATTGGTATGTTAGCCGGTCCCTATGATCTTACGTAGTATTTCCCCTTTCTGAAGTTTAATTTTTTTACCCAGATATTCTAAGTCATACTGTTGTTGTTGTTGTTGTATATTCTAAGTCATACTTGTGGTGGTTTATTAACTTTTAAAATCTGTTGCTTGCCTTTTTTTAGCCAAACTGGTGACCATGCTTTCCTGTTCAGAACAATTGAGCGATTGATCTTTTAAAAGACATAAGCAACATAATTTCTAAGCAACCAAATTTTCTTAAGAAATAAAAAAGAATATTATTATATACATGTTAACTACCAATGAAGGCCATGCAGCTGACACAGAAATGTTATTATGCAGCCAGTTTTATAAAAAAATATGATACACGTCGTTTTGGTCGTGTGTACCAGAGGCGCATAAAAGGGGCCTAATTAATTGTCCACAAGCTTTCCTAATTATCTCCCTTTAGTTATTCTAATTGTTTCCTTTTATTCTGCTTTCCTTATCACAGTTACTTCCATTTATCTAGCCTTCCTTATTTTAGGCAATCTCTTATTAATGAGTCTGTAATAATTTAGATCTGTTTCCTTATTTAGGAACCTTATTTCTGCCTATATAAGGCTTATCAGTTTGAATAAAGTATTAAGTTTGGATTAATTAGTCTCTTGATTTACTGGTGGAGCCAGAAATCACCTTCCTTGCCCAGGGCAGGAAGTTAGGGTTTTTTATTCCAACATCATAGCTTCAGATCCTGTCTTTCATTATCAACGGCCTTGGATGAGATCCTGTACCAGGGCCCTTAACAATTTTGTATCAGCATCCAGTACGATGGGCAACGAAACTCTTAATGTTGAAACCTTCAAAACTTTCATGGCAGACATAAACCAGAGACAAGGGACTCTTGAGGCAAAGATTACTGATATGATGAATTCTTTTTCTTCGCAACTCACCGCATTGAGCAGCAGCAGATCTACAAGCTCAAACGATGACAACCAGAATCGCGACCGTGGTGATTCCAGTATGGTTCCTTGCTATTCCAAACTTGAATTTCCATCCTTTGATGGTGCAGGGGACCCTCTGAGTTGGCGTTTACGCTGTGAGCGGTTCTTTGCGCACCAACAAATAGCTCCAATGGCACGTGTGGGCTTGGCCACCTTCCACATGGTGGGCGATGCTCAACTTTGGGCTGACAAACTCCAATCAGGCATCTCATGGAAAACATTTTCAGAGAATTGTCTTCTCCGTTTCGGCCCTCCATTAAGCTCTAATCCTTCTGGAGATCTTTTTCAACTCAAACAAACCGGCACCGTTGATGAATACATTAGTTCGTTCCAACGACTACTAGCACGCGTTGACGGCTTACCCAGCCAATTTGAGGTCAACGCCTTCATGGCAGGACTTTGTATTGACATCCGTTTAGAACTTGAATTTCAAGCACCTGGCAGCTTGGACATTGCAATGAGTCTGGCTCGACAAATTGAACGCAAGCAACAAACTGTGGCACCTCTTTCAGTCGTGTCCCACAGACCCCAACCACGACAGAACCCACCTCCTGTAGTGTCTCAGGGCAGCTCCGTAACTTCTGAATCGTGGCAGACCGTTGACCGCACCCAACAAGCTCTTCCTTGGCGTCAACAAATTTCTAGAGCCGAGGCCGCCAGCCGTCAAGCTAAAGGCCTTTGCTATCATTGTGATGAACAATATGTTCGTGGACACCGTTGCAAGCAACTCTTTGCATTGGAGATATTAGATGACGAGGAGGACATGATTATTCCCGTAGCTGAACACGACATGGCCTTATCATTGCATGCTATGACCGGATCG
The DNA here is from genome assembly GCA_945859875.1 of Cuscuta europaea. Lineage (NCBI taxonomy): Eukaryota > Viridiplantae > Streptophyta > Magnoliopsida > Solanales > Convolvulaceae > Cuscuta > Cuscuta europaea. Next base: position 994,842 of record CAMAPE010000011.1, on the reverse strand, counting down.
GGGTCTGCAACCACTATGCAGATTGCAGCAACTATTCAAGGAATCCCAATCACGATCTTGGTAGACTCTGGCAGCACCCATAACTTTATTCATGAGCGTGTTGTCAAGCAATTTGAGTTTCCTACGCTTCAACCGTCTCATTTATTTTTTCTTGTGGCTAATGGCGAGCGAGTTCCGATTGTGGGCCGAATCCATTATCTGGAATTCACAGTCCTCTCCATCAACTTCCAGGCTGACTGCTATGTCTTATCTTTAGCTGGCTTTGATACGATTTTAGGGGTAGAATGGCTTCGCAGTTTGGGATCTATTATATGGGACTTCTCCCAGCTCACAATGAACTTTTCCTAGTCCAACAAACGCGTTGAATGGCATGGCCAAAACCCTAGATCTGGGCCGACCAACATGGCCTTATCACCGGGCACATATCATGCTATACTGGAAGCACTTCTGGGCAACTTTACTGACCTCTTTTGTGAGCCCATGGGTCTTAATAGATATAGAGGAGAACAAATGTTTTGAATATATTTCTGTGTATTAAAACTGGTTTACAAGGCTGCTATTTATACACATCCTAATCATGTATATAAGGTAAATAATAATACTATAGTAAATGCCAAAGATATGTAACGGCTAACTACAATATTATGTTCTAAATGCAAATTATTTCTTTCCTTCAATACGCCCCCGCAAGCCAGGTATTATGTCACTACCAAGAATCCTGAGCTTGTCTCTAAGAAGAATGAACCGTTGCCGGGGAAACGCTTTGGTGAGGGCATCAACTATCTGATCAGAGGATGGGATATGATGAACTTGAAGAAGTCCACGTTGAACCCGCTGCTGAACAAAATGAAAGTCAATGGCCACATGTTTCATGCGAGTGTGGAAGACAGGATTTGCTGAAGACGTAGTGGCACCTTTGTTATCACAAAGTAGGAGTGGAGGAGAAAGGAGCGGGTGCCGCAACTCACGCAAAAGAGATTCAATCCAAATAATTTCAGAGGCAGCGGTGGAAAGAGCTTGATATTCAGCTTCCGTGGAAGACTTAGCAATGGTACGCTGCTTGACGGACTTCCAAGATATAAGAGACTCCCCAAGAAAAATGGCATATGCGCTAGTAGAGGAACGGTCATCAGGGTTCCCTGCCCAGTCAGCATCAGCAAAGGCACATAGAGAGGGGGATGTGGTGCGACAAAGAAACAGGCCATGAGAAGCAGTTCCCTGTAGATAACGCAAAAGACGTTTGAGAAGCTGCCAATGATTGACCGTAGGTTTATGCATGAATTGAGCCAGTTTGTTAATAACAAAGACAACATCTGGACGGGTAAGATTCAAATATTGCAGTGACCCAAGGACCTGACGATAGAGAGTGGCATCACATGAGCCTGAACTGTCAAACAAAGTTAATGAAGTAGAGGGAGCTAACGGCGTAGCCACCGGATTAGCCTCATCCATTTTTAATATTTTTAATAAGTCCATAATGTATTTATGTTGATCAAGAAAGAGTCCACCCTGTGTAGGAGTAACCTGCATGCCCAAGAAATAGTGTAAGGCTCCAAGATCCTTGATAGAGAACCGGTGGGCCAATCAGTCAATAGTCTGACGTATCAAGTCGGGTGTAGAGCCAGTAACAATAATATCATCCACATAAACCAAAACATAGATGTAAGATGGATGGGAGGAAAAAATGAACAGACTGGCATCAACAACCGATTGATAAAACCCAAGTGAGAGAAGAAAGCCACTAAGAGATTGATACCACACCCGAGGTGCCTGTTTAAGCCCATAAATAGATTTCCGAAGACGACAAACAAACCCAGAACCATCATTAATGCCCGGAGGTTGCTTCATGTAAACTTCCTCCTGAAGAGTCCCATGTAGGAATGCATTATTGACATCTAACTGATGTACTGGCCAACCATGAGAAAGAGCAATCGTCAGAACAATACGAATGGTAACCTGTTTGATGAACGGACTAAAGGTGTCAAAATAATCAATCTCGGGGCGCTGATGGAAGCCCTTAGCCACTAGCCGAGCCTTATAGCGATCCAAGGAGCCATCCGGTTTTTACTTCACTGTATATACCCATTTATAACCCACAATATTCTGACCAGACTGAGTTGGAACAAGCTCCCAAATGCCCTGTCGAACCAAGGCATCAAATTCTACTGTCATAGCACTCCACCATTCTGGTACCTGCATAGCTTGAGAAACACAAGTGGGAATTATATGGTGAGGTAAAGGATCAACAGTGGCAACATTGGCTTGTTTACAGGGTCGAAGGGTCATCAGATGGGTACGTTTAGGCGGTGGAGTATCGAGGGGTGGGGTTGAGATAGTGAGATAAGTGGTGGTGGGTAAATGAGGGTTGGGGATAGGAGGATTGGGTTTGGGTGGCGTTGGTAAGTATTAATTTGTGGAGGTGTTGGTTTAGGGGGGGAGAAAGTTGTATATAAGTTTGGGTAGAGGTAGTGGGTGACGTGTCAAGAGTCAAGTGTTGAGCCGAGGTATGAGTAGGAGGAGACGCCCCCGCAACCAGAGTACCTGAAATGGGAAAATAAGACATAGAAGGCTGAAGCCAGTGATCAACTTCAGAAGTGATATTTGAGACGGGTGGTGAGGACGTAGAAAAAGGGAAGACTGACTCATCAAACACAACATGTCTGCTGACAAAGATAAGGTTGGTGATAAGATCAAGACAACGATAGGCACTTTGTTGGTCACAATATCCCAGGAAAACACATGGTTTGGAGCGTGGTTTTAATTTATGAGTGGTATAAGGACGTAACCATGGAAAACATTGGCACCCAAAAACAGCAAGTTTAGTGTAATTAGGAGGTTGTTGGAAGAGTTTTTCATATGGAGTGCAGAAGTTAAGAGAGAGAGCGGGTTGTCTATTAATGAGATAAACTGGGGTAAGAAAAGCATGAGTCCAATATTTAAGAGGCATGGATGCATGGTGAAGTAGGGTGATACCAGTTTCCACAATGTGACAATGCCGACGTTCAGCAAAGCCATTGTGCTCTGGAGTGTAGGGAGGCGTAAATAAATGAGAAATACCACACGTGCTTAAGAATTTCCCTAAGGTTATGTATTCGCCCCCCCATCAGAATAAACGGTTTTAATTGTGCGTTAAAAAAAGTTTTCAACAATCTTTTTAAACTGTTGAAAGAGTGGAGTGACCTCACTTTTATGAGTCATAGGATAAAGCCAAATATATTTGGTATAATGATCAACAAAGATAACATAGTAACGAAAGCCATCAATAGAATTAACACGAGCGGGACCCCAAACATCTGTATAGATTAAGTCTAGAGGTCCAAAGCTCGAAAGAGATGATTTTGCAAATGGCAGCTTATGGCTTTTATTACTAGCACACGAGACACATAGAGAATTATTCGTAGTAACATCGGAAAAGGAAATACCTAATGAAGACAATTTTTTAGTTATAGGGAGGGCAGGATGTCCTAAGCGACAGTGCCAATTATTAAGGGAATATTTTTGTGTGATGTGAGCAGATGGAGATGGTGGAGGGGGTACATCTGGCAAGCTGTAGACGTCTCCTTTATTCATACCCCGTAACAAAATTGCTCCCGTTCGCCGGTCCTTAATAAGACAAAAGGAAGAATGAAATTCAATTAGTACATCATTATCACGACATAATTTGGCGACAAAAATTAAATTGGTATGAATAGAAGGGACAAAAAGGGTATTAGGTAGAGAAAGAGAGTGAAGGGTCATATGCCCAACTTGTGCTATCGCAAGACCTTTACCGTTACCAATAACGAGAGAATCAGTGCCAGTATAATCGGATGCCAAGGTAAGATTATTCAGGTTGTTGGTGACATGATTGGTTCCTCCAGAATCAAGTAGCCAACCATTGTGTCGAGTGACAGCCGTATTGACTTGAGGAGGGTAAGCTTGTTGCTCAAACCGATGCCAACAGTTGAGAGCAGAATGGTTCGGTTTCCCACAAATTTGACATGTAACATTGGCCCCGAAAGTACCATTCCCCGGGCTGTTCTGGGCTGCCTGGTTGGTAGTGGGTCCCCCAAAATTGTTATTGCCACGTCGGTTGGGACTGTAATGAGTATTGGGCCGCTGGTTTCTGGGCTGAGTACGATTGGTGTTGCGGGCCGAATAATTAGGGCGACTGGGCTGCCGGTGTAATTGGGCCGACGGTCCAGGGCCCAAAATAGAAGGGGCTGGATCTCTGCGCGCTACAAGGGCTGCCGACTCCCCTGTACTGACGTTATTAGCCGTCACCACAACAATGGAAGAGTTGAAGTCTTCTTTCCGCTTCATGGAGTCTTCGAAACCAGTGAGCAGGGTGTAGATCGTCACCGCAAGTCCGAACGGAGTGAGCAAAAGATTCGAACTCGGGTCGGAGTCCCTCCAGCGCTTGAACGATGAAATCTTCGTCATCTACAGGACGGCCGGCCTGAGCCAATTCAGTGGCGAGCGTGCGCAGGTGATGGAGATACGCCCCCACCGATTGAGAGCCTTGTCGAGTGTGGCGGAAGATATCTTTCATGTTCCGGATTTGGGATGGTGAACGAGTCCCATAGAGGTCCTCAAAGTTTTCCAAACTGCTGCAGACGTGCGAGATGTGCGAGAGGATCCAACTAGGGGTTTACAAGCCGAACTCAACGAAGCTATGAGGGCGTGTCGGATGAGCCGGTCTTGCCTTGTCCATCTGAGACGGCCATCGACATCACTCTCCGGTGGCGGGGCAGCATTGTCGGATATGTACCGATGAAGATGAGACCCGAAGAGAAGATCCAAAATCTGATCGCGCCATACAAGGTAATTCGAACCATCCAGCTTTTCTGGGAAATGACTGGGATTTAGAAGGATTAATCCATCTGGGGTGAGGGGTGCGGAAACTGTAGAAGGGATATTAGGGGTGATGGGTGTACTGGTAGGAATATTGTCGAGGTCTCCTTGCTGGACGAGAACCTCAAGCTGGCTGTCGTTGGTTGTCATAGGGGAGGGAAGGAGGGCTGGTTAGAGCTCAGTGGCTCTGATACCATAATAGATAGAGAGGAGAACAAATGTTTTGAATATATTTCTGTGTATTAAAACTGGTTTACAAGGCTGCTATTTATACACATCCTAATCATGTATATAAGGTAAATAATAATACTATAGTAAATGCCAAAGATATGTAACGGCTAACTACAATATTATGTTCTAAATGCAAATTATTTCTTTCCTTCAATAGGTCTGCCCCCTTCTAGATCATGTGACCATCGTATTACACTGATCTCAGGTGCTGAACCTGTGGTAGTGCGCCCCTACCGATATCCCTACTTTCAGAAAGATGAAATCGAACGGCAGTGCACCACAATGCTGGAACAAGGAATCATTCAACGGAGTCAGTCCCCTTTCTTGTCTCCTGTTCTTTTGGTAAAAAGCACGATAATACATGGCGCTTGTGTGTGGATTATCGTGAACTCAATGCTCACACTATCAAAAATAAATATCCAATTCCAGTGATAGATTAGTTACAGGACGAGCTGCATGGGGCCCGATTCTTCACTAAATTAGACCTTCGTTTCGGGTATCACCGGATACGCATGGCTCCTGAAGACGTGCCTAAAACAGCGTTCCGTACACACCACAGCCACTTCGAATTTATGATAATGCCCTTTGGTCTAACTAATGCACCTTCCACCTTCCAAAGCTTGATGAATGATATTTTTGGACCATATCTTCGCAAGTTTGTGCTTGTCTTTTTGATGATATTCTCATCTATAGCAAGACTTAGGTAGAACATGTACACCATGTACGGTTGGTCTTTGAACTCTTGCGTGCCCATGGTTTGTTCTTGAAACATTCCAAATGCAGTTTTGGGGAAGTAAGAGTAGATTATCTGGGACATGTTATCCATAATGGCGGTGTTGAAGTCGATCAAACCATAGAAACATAAATCGCTGAAATAGCCACGAACTGCGTTCCGAACGCCCTGTACTCAAATGCGGTACGAAAGCGTTCCAAACGCTGTTCGGATCGCGATTTAAAACGCTGCTGCAGGAGTTTTCGATCGCTTACAAAATAGAAGAGGCAAGACAATTGTCAAGTATTTTATTAACCATACCCATGCTTTAGCCATCTTTCGTGAAAACTCAAGGTTGAAGTTGTTAAAGGTTGCTAAAACCCGGTTTGCATCTTATTACATTTTGTTAAAAAGGGTGATGGATTGTAAGGAGGCTCTTGCCTCAACTATTTTTTGCAATTCTTGGAGGGAATGGGTGAGAAGTGGAGATGAAAATGCAAGAATTAATGGGACTAATGTTGCTGAAACTATTAAGAGTGATGATTTTTGGGATGATGTTAGGAATGTTTTGACAATGACTAAGCCGATTTTTCTACTTATAAAATTTTGTGATGGTGATGGCCCAAAAATGGGTGAAATATATGAAAGGATGGATAATATGTTGGGGGAAATAAAGGACATCATGGTGGATAATGTATATTCTTGCTATTACCCGGATATTGAGAAAATAATTGTAGCTAGATGGGAGAAGATGACAATCCCACTTCACTGTTTGGGGTTTGCATTAAACCCAAGGTTTTACGATAAATTCTATCTTGAAAAATTGGCTCCGAGTGATATTGCAAGAAAGGCACCGAATCAAGATAAAGAGGTTGTGCTTGGTGTAATGGAAGCTTTCAAGAGAATTGCAGAAAGTCTAGAAGAGGAAAGGCTATTACGAGAGCAATTTGCTACATTCCATATGAAGAAGGGGATATATTCAATGGTGGCAACACAAGCGGATTCCGTGACAATGGATGCAATTGATTGGTGGTCAACCTATGGAGCTGAAACACCAGAATTAGCCGAAGTAGCAAAGAATGTGCTTTCACAACCGATTAGTAGCTCTTCGGCCGAAAGAAATTGGAGTACATATTCCTACATTCATAGTGTGAAGAGAAACCGGTTGAATTGCAAAAGAGCCGACAAATTGGTTTTCATTCACTCCAACATTCGACTCCAGTCACGGTTTTCAGAATCATATAAAGTCGGTCCACACAAATATTGGGACATCAATCTCGAGAGCACATACATAGAAGGCTCAAGTTCAAGACTCGAAGAAATGGCTTGGGAGAATCTAGAAGATGACGTGGACAAGGGGAAAGGAAAGAGACCTCGAGTTGATTAGTCATGTACTTTTCTTGTTTGAACTTTAAATCAATGATTGTAGTACTGTTTTTCTGTTTTGCTTGAAATGTTTCTTGAATATTAATGTTTTTGCTTTTGTTTAATGTTATGAATTTATGTTATGAAATCCGTTTTTGTTCAATGCTGAAATCTGTATCCTATAATTCAGTTTTGTATTTTTATTATAGTACCAAAATATTAGGTACAACGTACCGAACATATGGTACATCGTACCAAACGCGTACCGAAATGAACCTACCCCCCTCCGAATCGGATACGCTAGATCTAGCGAACCGCGTTCCCGTTCCTCCTTCCCGTATCGAACCGTACCGCGAACCATGTGACTATGGATCAAACCAAGGTCGCGGCTGTCCGTAATTGGCCTGTACTAGGAACCCTAACTGCTCTACGAGGTTTCCTTGGACTCGCAGGTTATTATCGCTGTCCGTAATTGGCATGTACCAATGAAGGCCATGAAGCTGATACAGAAATGTTATTATGCAGCCAGTTTTATAAAAAAATATGATACACGTCGTTTTGGTCGTGTGTACCAGAGGCACATAAAAGGGGCCTAATTAATTGTCCACAAGCTTTCCTAATTATCTCCGTTTAGTTATTCTAATTGTTTCCTTTTATTCTGCTTTCCTTATCACAGTTACTTCCATTTATCTAGCCTTCCTTATTTTAGGCAATCTCTTATTAATGAGTCTGTAATAATTTAGATCTGTTTCCTTATTTAGGAACCTTATTTCTGCCTATATAAGGCTTATCAGTTTGAATAAAGTATTAAGTTTGGATTAATTAGTCTCTTGATTTACTGGTGGAGCCAGAAATCACCTTCCTTGCCCAGGGCAGGAAGTTAGGGTTTTTTATTCCAACATCATAGCTTCAGATCCTGTCTTTCATTATCAACGGCCTTGGACGAGATCCTGTACCAGGGCCCTTAACAAAATACTGCAATAGAAGTGTGGATTTTATACTGGTTGCAATCTCTACAGGAGTTCTATAAATAGTTAAGGTCCATTTGTGGGTTTTTGTTTACAAAATGTGATCAACAAAAACCAAACGAAGACTCCGTTTTTTTTCCATACTTCGTTTTAAAACAAGAGTGGTTTAGGAAAAGAAAACTCGTGCCAGTGTTTCCAAAACAGAACTGGAACACTTAGATCTAGAGTGCCCATAATAAAGTATGACTATCAAAGGTTTAAGGGATTAGACCAGAACTTTAGTATACCATGGCTGTGGGTATAGTATTCACCCCATCTTCTTTTTATGGAATTATGGACAGAAGGGAGTTCCTGACCTTGTGTGCAAGTCAATTTGAAAATGTCAAGCAAGAAAACAAGATACAACAACTTTTAAGCTTGGTTATCCAATTTCAAACAAAAACTAGAAACGTGAAATGTAAAAATTAATAATCTAACAATTGCCATGCAATAAAACAGGTTTATATCTTCTTCCTTTTGACTGGCCATCATTATGTATAGGTTTGTGATTTTTATAAACGCCCAAAGTACAGAACAAACGCACTCGAGGAGGTTTCTCAAGCTCTGGATAGTCAAGGCATCCATATGCTCTGCCAGATGAAGAGCAGGCACTATCATTCCCAGGCAATTTTGTTTAAAGTCCTTGCAGATACTGTTGGCATTGAATGCAAGCTAATTGTGGTAAGTTTTCTGTAGAAAAATGTAGCATATACATGTTATTTTATTATGTGTACATCCGGAACTGTATAGATAGGAATTAGAGTTGATTTAGGGCTCTAACTCTTAGATTAGCTCGCAGTGTAGATAAGAATAGATAGATCCTAATATTTAGGATCTGTAACAAACCTTAGTTTATCTGTAATCTTGTATATATATCATTGCCGGATGGCTCAATAATACAAGGAAGATTAATTCTTCAAACCTACATTTTCTTTATTAGGGCCAACCTGCTACTCTCTCTCTCTCTCTCTCTCTCTCTCTCTCTCTCTCTCCCTTTCACGGATTCATAATATATAATGATATTAGTCAAACTTTTCTAGCTCATCTAAAATTCTCTTGTTCTCAGGGTCATCACAGGGAAGGAATAATGGAGCGGGATTATACATATGAACCTATGTCTGTGATAGTAGTTCTAAACTCAGTGGAATTTCTGGTTGATCTTGCGCGTTCTCCAGGAAAATTGGTCCCTTTTACATCACACTCACTTTTTCTCTCTCACATATGTTCTAGCCATGACATAAATTCTGTAGAAAGCAATTCATACAGTTCTCCCATTGAACCCAACAGCCCTATGTGTCTTGCCTCGGACCAAACAGGCATTGATAGGTAAGACCTAAAAGGATCTGCTTTTATACTTAGTATGTACTGATAGATGAGTTTTTATAGTGTTTGTTTGTAATTCTTCTATTATTATTATTATTATTTATGGTGTGATGGAAATTGTAAAAGTTATTCTGAATCAATATTTTCCGTCGCTTTCATGATTTCATCGCAGAATTTCTTCTGGAGAGAGCATCCAAGCATCATATCAGCATAAACTAGAAGCATCAACAAATGTGTCCACTCCATCTCTATCACACCGGAAGCTGCAACCGCAGTCTATGATTGATGGGTATATGGTACTCTGTACTTAATTGGCATGAGCGGGCATCGAAGCCAGAATCAATCAGATTTATTTATGAGCTATCATATGAAATAACTTGTTCTTTCTGTACAAGACTACGAGAGTGATAGAGAGCAGGCAGAGCCGACTGAGGCAGAACAGGGCCCGAGGCCCTTGTTGGTCTACCGAAGGCGGGGACGGGCTGGAGCCCACCTCCGTGGGCCGGATATTTAATTGGCTTGAATTAATTACTTAGTTATTTCCTTTTATTATGTTTCCTATTTTAATTAAGTTTCCTAGTTATTTCCTTTTATTATGTTTCCTATTTTAATTAAGTTTCCTAGTATGATTTAATTAGGAGTTCTACCCTAATTAGAATTAGTAGGCTATTTATACCCCTTAAGAGGGTTATTAGAACTATCGATTATTATTGGAATAAAGTGGTTTCTGAGCTTCAAGCTTGGGCAACAGTTGTTACCGTTGATTGTTAGTTTTTCTGCTCTCATCAATTGGTCCGACCTGCCGGATCCCGTCCCACCAAGATGACAAGATCTCAGAGCGATCAATTGACAGAGGTAGAGACAGAGCAAACCCGAATGGGAGAGGAGCAAGCCCGATTGGCGATTGAGCAGAAACGGATGAATCACACCCTGGAAGAACACGGCATGCGGCTGGCTGAAATCGCCGCCTCTCTGGCAGCGCTAACCCAGGCCCTTGTGCCGCCGATCTCGCCGGAAACTTCCACTGCTGCAGTCGGAAGTGCTGCTGTGACAACACCCATCGTCGACAACCTGCCGCACATCACCGGCCACACCTTGCTGCCCACGTTTGACGGAGAGGACCCGATCGGGTGGATAGCTCGTGTTGAACAACAATTCGAATTAAACGGAACCCTACCAGATAAAAAAGTGGCAGCCGCTGTGGTTGCCATGGAAGGAGGGGCCCTCTACTGGGTAACCTGGCTGAAAGCATGCAAACCTAGCATGACATGGCCACATGGGAAGAATTCAAGCAAGCCCTGGTGGCCAGATTTGATTCCCGATTTCAGGGGAACAGGTTTGAACGGTTGTCTGGAGTCAAACAAATTGGGTCTGTGGAGGATTACAATACCTTGTTTGTTCAACTGGCTACCCAAGTTCCGGGATTGACCGATGATCATTATTTGGGCTACATATGAGTGGACTTAAAGAAGCAATCCGAAGCTCGTTGCGCTTATTTCGACCGGATAACCTTGAAGTGGCCATGGAATTAGCTCGAGATGTGGAGCATAACCTGTCCATTCAGAACGGAGGTAGAGGAGGTCCAAATTATATTTCCACAGGGTCACGTTCCAGCAGCTATTCCCGACCCTACACGGGCCACCCGCCAACTGCTAATGGCGTCAGCTCGCGCAACTCTAGTGGCAGCCTCACGAAGGCCACTGGACAGACTGTGGGGACATCTTCACTGGCTGTAGGGTCCACTTCAGGGCTGTCCGGGCAGTCCACCGCACGTTCCAGGTTCACCAGACTTCCCCCAAAGGTGTTAGAAGAGCCACGGGCAAAGGGATTATGCTTCAAGTGCCGGAAACCGTTTATACCGGGACATGACTGCCCCTTTAAACAATTAAGGGTGATGCTAGCTGAGGAAGATGAAGAATTGGACCTGCAACAACATGATTATTTTGAGGTAACAGGGCAGGAGGAATTCCCAGAGAACAACGACAATTCTGACGGCGGTGACGGCAATTTTCCAGTATATGCTATGGCTGGAATCTTCAGCCCGCAGACGATGAGGCTCCGTGGAGTGATTGAGGGGTGCACGGTGACGGTATTGATAGATAGTGGCACCAGTCACAATTTTGTCTCATCTTCATTAGTGTCACTACTCCGACTGAACCCGGACAAGACCGGGAAATTCGGGGTCCAGTTGGGGGATGGGCATAGGTAAGAATCAGAAGGGGTGTGCCGGCAGCTTGTGGTGACTTTACCAGAATGCACATTTAAAATGGACTGTTTTGTGTTTCAATTGGCCGGGGTTGATCTTATATTAGGAGTTGCTTGGTTAGCCACATTGAGAGAAGTTCGAACCAATTGGAAAAATTTAACGATGCGATTCAAGCTTGATGGTAGACAGATAGAGCTAAGGGGCGATCCAGCAATGTGCAGAAACGCAGTCAGCCTACGCACACTACTTAAGACCACGGATATCAAGTTTTGTGCCGTTGTTCTAGTCAGTGAGCCTGCCAGACTATCTGGAGCAGCTGCTGGTACTGTGGAGGATATTCTCGGGCAGCATACCGAGGTATTTGAGGAACCGCGGGGGCTGCCACCTCGCCGCGCCACGGACCACCACATTGAGCTAATTCCTGGGACACAGCCCGTGTCAGTTCGCCCGTACCGGTATGGTCATTTGCAGAAGGATGAGATCGAGAAACTTGTAGACGAAATGCTTCAGGCAGGCATCATTCAACCAAGTTCTAGCCCATTCTCGAGCCCGGTTTTGTTGGTCAAGAAGAAGGATGACAGTTGGCGATTTTGTGTGGATTACAGGGAGCTAAACAAATCTACGATACCAGATAAATACCCAATTCCGGGGATACATGAGATGTTAGACGAGCTGGCGGGGGCGATGGGTTTTTCCAAAATAGACCTACGCTCTGGGTACCATCAGATCAGGGTGGCTGGTCCTAACGTACATAAGACTGCTTTTCGTACTCACAGTGGGCATTATGAATTTTTGGTGATGCCGTTCGGACTGACAAACGCCCCAGCTACCTTCCAGGCATCCATGAATGACTTGTTCAGACCCTACTTGCGAAAATTTGTGCTGGTATTTTTCGATGATATTTTAGTGTACAACAAATCTTGGGCGGAACATCGAGATCAGCTGGAATTAGTCCTAAGCCTCCTAGAGAAGAATCAGTTCAGAGCCAACATGAAGAAGTGCGCATTCGGGCGACCACAGATTGACTACTTGGGGCACATTATTTCTCAAGAAGGGGTAGCCATGGATCCGGCTAAAGTTAGCGCGGTGATGGATTGGCCGTCACCGAATTCTGTCCATGAGGTTCGTGGATTTTTAGGACTGACTGGATACTATAGGAGGTTTGTGAAAGAATATGGGCTGATTGCACGACCACTCACGAATCTTCTGAAAAAGAAGGCATTAGCTCAATTTTATTGGTCCCCAGAGGCCGAGGGGGCATTTAGACAGCTCAAGAAGGCTTTAACAGAAGCACCGGTGTTAGCCATGCCCCAATTTGACCGTCAATTTGTGGTGGAATGTGACGCATTTGGAACTGGGATCGGAGCAGTACTTATGCAAGAGCGGAGACCTGTTGCTTATTTTAGCAAATCATTGGCGGACAGAACCCTTTCCAGATCAGCCTACGAGCGAGAGATGATGGGGTTAGCATTAGCCGTGCAGCATTGGCGGCCATATTTAATCGGGTGAAAATTCGTGGTGCGCACAGATCACCGCAGTCTCAAGCATCTGCTCACTCAGCGCTTAGCGACCCCTTCCCAGCATATCTGGGTTGCAAAATTATTGGGTTATGATTTTGAGATTGAATACAAGACAGGGGTTTCTAATACGGCTGCAGACGCTCTATCTCGAAAAGGGGAAGTAATGGATCTAGCCGCGGTTAGCATGCCGGAGTGGTTGGGACTAGCTGACATAGAAGAGGAGCAAAAGAAAAATAATTTTTTACGAGAAATTATACAGGCATTGTCAACCGATCCAGCTAGTGTACCAGGTTATGAAGTAATTGGGAGGCGGCTGTTCTACAAGGGCCGATTGGCCCTGGCTTCGGACTCTAAATGGATTCCTCGCCTATTGGAGGAATTCCATGACACGCCAACAGGAGGTCACGCTGGCGCACACAGGACATACAGAAGGCTAGCAATGAACGTGTTCTGGAAGGGAATGTTCCGCCAAGTACAAGCTTATGTTGCTCAATGTTTGATTTGTCAAAAGGCCAAATATGAGGCAATGTCGCCGGCTGGACTGCTGCAGCCTTTACCTATTCCCAGCTTGATTTGGGAAGATATTTCCATGGATTTCATCACTTGCTTGCCTAAGTCGAAGGGGTACACATCCATTGTAGTGGTGGTAGACCGATTGTCCAAGTATGGGCATTTTATTGCCCTAAAAACTCCGATCACAGCACGATCAGTGGCTGAAGCCTTCTCCAGAGAAGTAGTCAGGTTACATGGCATTCCACGTTCAATTGTGAGTGACCGGGACTCCCTGTTTAAAAGTGCATTCTGGAAGGAGCTATTTTTCTTGTCTGATACGCAGTTAAAATTTAGTTCAGCTTATCATCCGGAGACAGATGGACAGACAGAAGTGCTGAATCGTGTGTTAGAGACATATTTGCGTTGTTTCACTTGTGAGCAGCCGCAGCAGTGGGCGCGTTGCGTTGGCTGTCGTGGGCTGAATATTGGTATAATACCGCGTTCCAGACGGCAGCAAGATTTCACCGTTTGAGGTGGTTTACGGCAGGCCCCCACCCACTATTCGCCGATTTCTGCCAGGAGAGAGCACGGTGGCAGCAGTGACAGAAGTGCTGGGCAGCAGGGATGTCATGTTGAAGAGACTGAAAGAAAGTTTACAGAAAGCCGAGCAGCGCATGGTGACCCAAGCTAATAAGCACCGTCGCGACGTGGAATTTCAGGTTGGAGATAAAGTGTTTTTGAAGGTGAGACCTCACCGCCAGACTTCTCTATTCCGGCAGTCTTACAATAAGCTATCCGCCAAATTCTATGGGCCATTTTTTATTGAAGCAAGGATTGGGCCGACAGCCTATCGTCTAGCGCTACCATCCAGCAGCCGTATCCACCCGGTTTTTCATGTATCTCAGTTGCGGAAGGTGGTAGGCGATCATCCGATAGAGAATGATTTGCCAGAAAGTTTGCAGCTACCAATAGGCCCACTGTTTGAGCCTGAAGAGATTAGCTAGCAGAAAGAAAAATGACAAGGAGGAAGAGCTTCTGGTCAGATGGGTAGGGCAGTCGATTGACGATGCTACATGGATGGATAAAGCAAGTTTTGTGGGTCAATTTCCAGATTTCAACCTTGAGGACAAGGTTCTTTCAAAGGAGGATGAAGTTGATAGAGAGCAGGCGGAGCCGACTGAGGCAGAACAGGGCCCGAGGCCCTTGTTGGTCTACCAAAGGTGGGGACGGGCTGGAGCCCACCTCCGTGGGCTGGATATTTAATTGGCTTGAATTAATTACCTAGTTAGGCACTGGTAATTCAACCAGCAAAAGCAGTAAACAAGCTCACAGATCTAAGCAGAAATGTAGATAAACTGAAGTTTATTGATATGGGGGATAATTCGTAGGTAACAACAAGGCAATCGGGACAGGGACTTCTTAGGCAACAAGGCAACACACAAATCAAAATAACCGTCCCCTATTATGGCTACCCCAGCTTCTATTTATAGCAAAAGTCCACGCAGGGACTAAATAGACAACTAAATAAGCTATAGGCACTTTAAAAGCTATTTAACTCCCCTAACCCCCTTATTTAAAACTACTGATTAGACTGATGCCTAACATATTTATACCCCTTAAGAGGGTTATTAGAACTATCGATTATTATTGGAATAAAGTGGTTTTTGAGCTTCAAGCTTGGGCAACGGTTGTTACCGTTGATTGTTATTTTTTCTGCTCTCATCAGAGAGAGTCTTTCTTATGCTTCTTTTTTGTTGCATAATGCTTCAGCTCATCACAAAGTGATCCGGATGTTGCCCATTCCTTTTGGTGGCACAATAGGAAGAAAACAATATCTGAGCAACGGGCGAACAGTCCAAGGTAGTTATATCTTATATCAGCCATGTACATCTTATAGCTTAGTGACTAAATGGTAAGTGGACTTTTTATGTGATATTGATGTCATGTTTTTCAAGGTTGACTGTCATACACAGTATTTTTGGATTATAGTTTACTGTTTACCTTATCCCCATAATATTAATCTGATAATTTAATTATTAAATGCGTTTGTAGTCCAGAGCATCTTTTATTTCGTGGGCAGAGAAGATCTATTCTTGGTGATAGAAGATGTTCTATCAAAGGATATTGTGATGACACAAGCACATCAAGGTTTGTATTTTCTGTTGAGTTTTCTGTTTCTTATCATTTGAATGATTCCTAAAGCAACTGTGTTGACCATTCAGGGTAGTTATGCTTATAGACATATAACTTAATGGATATTGGTCCATCATACTTCAACTTAAATGCTAGGTTTCTCCAAACAGGGTAAACTAGGGGGTGAATGCCATTCAGTTATCATACCGTGTTAAGTGATCTACAATAGGTTTTTAAATTTTATTACTAAAACTTACTTGCACCATTTTGTTAATTTGTTCACTTTCATACATTCTTTTTAACAGTGAGCCTGAGTAGAATAGAATATATGGAGCCCAAGCAGAATGAACATAAAGTAGAAAGCAACCAACATAAGATGGACTTTCGTTTTTTTCTTCTCGTGATGAGTTTGTCAAGCCGTCTTTATCTTTGTATATGTTGAGTTGTGATTGCAGATCTGCTGGTGCATCACCAATAGGAGCACGTAGAAGAAGAAGACGGTGTGTTAGCATGATTCCAGAGATCGGTGATAATATTGTAAGGTTGATCAGGGCACTTTTTTTCTTCTGAAAGTGAAATTCTTAACAAGTTTGAGACAAGATGGACATCTGTGTAGAACATTGCCATTCTCTATTATGCTTTTTTGCATGAATTTGTAAAGTCAAGCAATTTTATACTTTTAAAACACCATAAATATATTGCCACCGACCCCATCTAGTTGGGTTAAGGTGCTGATAATGATGATGATGATGCTGGCGTGGTCAATGGGAAACATTTATGATGATTTTGTATGTAGCTTTCCGTAAATATATAGCTAACCGTTGCCTGAGAAATAAAAGTGATTTATTTGTACTGAAAATCTAATGAATGGTCGGTTAGAAAGGCAAGGCCGCAGAAATTACTAGGCAATACTACTATACTAGGTCATTTTACTACTCTGTTACTATGCTTGCGTGCATAGATGATCCAAGTTTTTTAAAAAAACAATACGAGTAACAATTAGTGTAGACTTTTTGCACTTTGTCTATTATAAGTTGTAATATTGGCTATAAATCCTCTCAAATATGTTCCATGTAACTCTCACCTAAGTGACTAAATAAGTTTTTTTATTTGTTTCTTTAAGTGGTCAATACAACTTTGCCACGTATCCCAACTCCATGTGTAGTAACTGACTCACATTGTGTTTACTGTAGAAAGCATTCAAGAGAAAAACTGTTCAAGGCTGTCATTTTTAGTTAACTTACTAGAATTGGGGTGTGTATAATAATATCAATACGACAAAGACTAAATAAGAAAGTAAAACATAACAGCCTCACTTTCACCCCCAGTCGTCCCAGATATGGAAGGATATTTACAAAGGCTAGTAAATAACTGCAACTACTTTACAAGGTTGTTATATTCTCTTGGAAATAATTCTATTATCCTATTTTTGCAGGGCTGTGCGAGCAATGAGTGAAGCTGTCAAACAAAACCGACTACCAAGGGAACAAGATGGCTCAGCTCTTGATTTATCTGCAGAGAAGAGAGATGATGACGACGACAATGATGATTCAAATACCCCAGCATGTGTATGTTCTCATCTTGACGTTTCTTTGATATTTGATTATAAAGTAGTAACCAATTTGTTAAGCTGTATTATATCCACTCATTGTTTTATCCCTCCCTTGAGTCCCTTCCTCTTATCATTTTTCTTACTCCCCCCAAAAAAGAAATAGTTATAAAAATAACAACAGTAATGATGGTAATAATTATAATTAGGAAAAAATCACATAAATAATCTCAACGATTAGTGGTCTTCCAATATTAATCCCAAATATTAGTTATTCCAATATAATCTAAATTATAAGGGCTATCTTCTCGAAACAAACTGGTGACATGCATAAACCTATTCAACAGGTCACTAGAACACATGCATGTTTTTATTGGTTTTCAATTTTTTATTTTTTCGTTTCATTTGCTTTTCTTATTTCTTTCTCCATTTCATTTTCCTTCCTGATTTCTTTTTCTTTCATTTGTTTCCGCCATCCGCATCTTTTGATTTGGGCATGTGCGTAGAAGACCGAGTGATGCACCTGTTAGACGACTTTAGGGGCAGAGAGAAGAGGCAGAGAGGAGAGGCAAGGGAAGACCCAAACAGACTTGAATTAGAGGAATCAGAACTGATAGCGTCTTCTTCGGTTGGATGAGAGTATGACTTTGGAGAGAGCAAAGTGGAGGGCGCACATTCGTGTGGACAATTGATCTCTTTTCTATCTTTCCTCTCTTTTTCTTTTATCGTTTATCTTCTTTATCTTTTTATGTTCTTATGTTATTTTTACCTTCTAGCTTTTTATGATCTTTTATCTTTTTATCTTTTATCTTTCTTATGTTCTTATGTTATTGTTATTTTATATTTATTTATCTTTATCTTGTCCGTTTTTTCTTATTTTTTTCTTCTTCTTGTCCGTCTTCTATTTTTGGCATCGATATCATGGATTGATTCATGTTAGCCGACCCCAAAATCTTTTGGGATTAAGGCTTGGATGTTGTTGTTGTCCGCATCTGTTGAGGACGCTGCCGCCCCCTATTCATCTCCAGAAGCAGATCGCCGACCCCATCCTTGTTCATCTTCAGAAGATGTTTGTTAGATGAATGTCTGCTACTTCGTCTCCGCCAGAAGGTCGGCACCTCTTTTGGCCACAGAAACGGGATGAAAAGAGTAGAACCATAAAAACATGCCACGTGAAGACAGCAAATTGTTCGATCTAGATCGAAAGAGTTTCTGCAGCTAATTTTCTTCCCCTTCGTTCGTTTAGGCTCTGTGAATTTGTTCCTCTTCCGACTCATCAATTGCATCTGAGGCAAAAAGAAAAAGAATACCAGAAAGAAGAAGAAAGAGGGAAGGAACTGAGGGAGGGAAAGTGAGAAAGAAAATAGGGAAGAAAAGAAAATTAAATAGGGAAAAATTTACTGCAGGCAACGTTTTTCACCGGGTGTTGGCCAGAGAATCGCCGGAGAAGACAACCAGAGTAATGGTCGATCTGCCATATGCTTTTCCATGATTTCTCGTTGGCGACCGTCGTCCATCGACACCCACTAGGAGGGAAGTGCTGGAAAGGAGATCTCCATATGGAGAGAATAAGAAAACAAGAAAAGAGAGGAAAAACCATGGCTATTTAGAAAGTAATTATGAAGATGAATAAACGTGTGGAAGGAGCTGGCCAAAATGAACTGTTAAACTTTTTTTCCTTTTTCATTTAATTGTTTTTACCTGTTGAGTAAATTGTAGGTCATCCGGATCAACTTGAGAAGACGCCTTATTAATTTGGGATTGTTTTAGAATTACTTATATTTTTTGGGATTAATATTGGAAGACCACTAATAGTTGAGATTATTAATATGAATTTTCCTTATAATAATGGTCCGAGTAGGATTTGATTTTGTCACTAATTATTGGAACAGGGAGATTTTTTTATCCTATGAATAAGAGAAAAACGTATTAAGGTTGTCTTCAACCACACACTTCTAATTGCTAGGCTCTGAGGTTCCATCCTGATGATCATGAAGAGGTTAGTGGTGGCAGTAGCCAAGCGTATCATCTCCAGCGAAACCAAATAATAAGTTCTCAAAAAACAATCTCATTGCCCTCATCCCCTCAGTTTATTAAAACTCAGGTCCGTAGAAGAGCCGATCGATCAGGAGTTTCAAGAAGTCCTCATATGATCTCTAGATTTGATAGAGTACTGGAATCTTCGAAACTTGTGAACCAGCCACTATTACCGTTCGAGGAGTGGAATATCGATTTTTCAGAAGTAAACATTGGAATACGTGTTGGAATTGGTATGTGCATATTACAATTTACAACAGTTTTGTTATATTACCTTTGGTATAAAATCAGCACATAGCTACAGCCGATACGTTTCTTTGCATGAATTTACAGTGTTAATTTCATACAATGATTGGACGCTATAAACTTAATGCCACTGACCCTTACTATGAGATCAAGGTGCTGCTGCTTATGACCATGACCAAATAAGTTCTTAAAATTTGGGATTTTGCATAATCCTAGATCGTGGAGACACTGAGTTTTGCACACTAGGCCATTAACTAGATGAGCAAAATGTTCTATAAGCTTAACTTGATTACATAATTAAAGCAATTGGTTCCCTGTTTTTCATCCCTTAATTATTTCTTCTTAAGATATTATTATGATATACATGGAGTCTTAGGTCTATATCAAATGGAACTATTGCCCTTTTTGTAGGCTTTTTTGGGGAAGTCTTTCGTGGCATTTGGAATGGGATAGAGGTGGCAGTAAAAGTTTACCTCGAACAAGACTTGAGCCAAGAAAATATTGAAGATTTTGCCAATGAAATATCTATATTGAGGTACTTTACTTATTATTCTATGTATGGTCTCTTGATTGAATTAAAAAATTGAAAATATAAAAACATCATCTTATCTGACCGTGTTTTCTCTCTCAATCTGACAGCCGTATTCGCCATCCAAACGGTAAATCATTCTGCATAAGTTCTCAGTTTTTCACAGTAATTTTCAATTTTCTTTGCTCTTCCTGAAAAAAGAGTCATGTTTAACATTTGGGAAAGGTACATATGTCTTAAATTATGAATCATACTTACCATTTCACACTTTTTTAAATATGTCACATGTAATTTGTCTATGACTCTTTTTTGGTAATCACATGAAAATCTAACTCGTATTCGGGGGAAAAGTGTTTCAAACATTACTCTTTTTGTGGGGCAAAGGAAGCAGTAATGTACATAAGACATGATTGGATAAATCTGTTTTCTCATGCAGTCATTCTATTTCTCGGTGCTTGCACAAAACCTCCACGCTTATCCATGGTAACTGAATTTATGGAGATGGGATCACTGTATCATCTCATCCATGCAGGTGGACAAAAAAATAAACTCAGCTGGCGAAGGAGGCTGAAAATGCTTTGTGATATATGCAGGTGTGCTAGTCTACAATTGACTCCGGCAGAAACTAAGTTTTCTTTTTCCAATCACATAAATGCCTAGGGTCCTTTTGGTCTATTAAAGCACCAGGGATGAAAAATGGAAAATCATAAGGAAAATTGAGGGAAAATAAAATAGATTCAAAACTCAATAAATCTACTGTTATTTGAATATTTGGTCAAACTCATCTTATTACTTTATTCTATTATAGAGAGTAAGGAATCAAAATATATCTAAAATTGTCGTTAAAACTAATCAGATTTTATTTTTCTTTTGAATTTTCTTACCAAGCATAAGAGAATAACTTTTGCAGTCTTTTTACTTCCCTGTTCTTTTGTGGGATCCAAATACACCCTCACATTTTTTAACTGCGTAGGGGTTTGATATACATACACCGAATGAAAATTGCCCACCGGGATCTGAAGAGCGCAAACTGCCTTGTAAATAAACATTTGAAAGTCAAGATTTGTGACTTCGGGCTCTCTAGGTTACTTGCTACAAAACCGATGAGAGATTCTTCAGCAGCTGGAACTCCAGAATGGATGGCCCCAGAGCTCATACGTAATGAACCATTTACCGAAAAATGTGACATTTTTAGCCTTGGCGTAATAATATGGGAGCTCTATACTCTCAACAGACCATGGGAAGGTGTACCATCTGTCCAGGTAATTACCACCCGCTACTGCGAGTTTGCGAGACTATCCTTCTCTTTCATAGTTAGTGCCAATGAACTGTTTATGTTTTTTCTGTCAGGTTGTATATGCTGTCGCTAATGACGGGAAGCGGCTAGATATCCCTGAAGGTCCTGTAGGAAAGCTTATAGCAGGTTCTTGAAATGCCAATTTCCCAGATATAGCGTTTCTTTTGTTTCTGTCAACCCCAGCTCAAAGAAATGTGGATCGGTCACATAACTACAACATAGCGTTTCTTAGTTAACTTTCTTTAACTTCAGTAACTACTAGGGGAGTTGAGGCTAAGCAAGACTCTGTCCACTTTCAATAAACGCCTTTCAGTAAATGAAATACATTATTAGTAAGCATATTAATAAAAATGACGTTGGAAAGCCAATCTGATTATCTGAGTTTCATGGGTTTCATGTTGGATGAAGTGAAAAGGTAAATGACAGGAACTACAGAGACGAGTAACAAAAAAAGTACAATGACCTAAAACAAAAAGATATTCCGTACAATATTTGTAGGGATGAAAACATATTTAGATATTCATTTATAATTTTTGTATTTTAGGCAACGTGGTTGGTTAGATTCAGTCTTACACTGTACCTTTGCAGATTGCTGGGTGGAACCTGATGAGAGGCCTAGTTGTCTGCAAGTTCTATTGCGCTTACTTGAACTTGAGCATAGCGTTTGCTAATTGATTCTTATATGAGTGGGGGAATAGCAGAGTGAACCTATCTAAGGAGTTTGTAAATATCACAAGGGCGTCAAATGTTAAGATTTTGTTGTCTTTTTAATAGTTTGTTTGCAATTACGTTGATTCATCATCTTAGATTATATACAGTATAAACGTTATTAGAATTCTTTCATCCCTGCTCTCTGAGTGTAAAATGACAAAGTAGCACATATAATTCCTTTATAATAGCACATGTATGTAAGTGTGTGCATATATATAGGGTGCAGATCAAATAAAAAGAGATCTTAATGTGTGAAAAGTGCTAAATGCACTTATGCAGCACTATGGTGCACTTTTATGTTTATGTACTGCACTTTTTCATTTATAAAAAGTTCACTTGTTTGCAAAGTTCACTTGTATTTACAAAAAGTGCATTTTTTACAATTGCTTCAAGTGGAGTAGCTTACAAAAAGTGCACTTTTCACATGTTAAGAGAAATATATAAGCACTATCTAAAAGTGCAACCGAGGTGTTTTTCAACCTATATATAATTAGGATCGACGCAATCTTAAGAGAGAAATGAGAATGAAATTAGAGTATTGAATTTGAGAAAGTACGAAACAGAAACACACACTATTATGAATTAGGAAATACAGTAGCATTTTTATAAATGGATTTATTTTTGTATGCACAATTGAATCTTTTACATTATCATAATCATAAAAGTGCACCTCAACGAGCCATTATATGCATCTTTTGAGACCATTCTAATTTCTCACTGGATGGTTCAAAATAGGGATGGATTCGGTTTGGGCCACCCGGCCCGTGACCCGGCCCGGCCTGCTACTGTGCGGGCCCGGGACCGGCCCGGTCGGGTGGTCCGGGACCGGGTCTGGGCCCGAACCGGGGGGAAGGGGCGGGGCGGGCTCGGTTCAGCATTTTTGTGATCCGGCCCGGGTCCGGTTCGATCAATTTTTTTTTAAATTTTTTTTTTTGGGTTGGGCTCCTACTAGCCGGTGGGGCTGGGGACAACCCAAACGGCTATATAGCCGTTGGGTGGGTTATAGGGGGGGTCCGGCGGGTTGGGTGGTGGTGGGGGGGTGGTGGGGGGGTAAAAAAATCTATAAATACTCCTAATCTTAAACACTTTTTCATATCTCTTCTCCAATTCTTCCTAAATCCTATTCTTAACTCTCTAATTCTCTCATTCTCCATTCTCCAATATATTATATTTATTATTTATAGTTTATATTAATTATCTACTTATATAAACTATAAATAGATATAAATAGTATTATACTATTATATTACTTATATTTGTTATCTAATTATATATTACTTATATATTTATTATATCTATTAATATAGTTGGAATTATATCTAATTAATTTGAAGTCATTCTATTACTCCCATCCGAAAGACCGAAAGTCCGAAAGAGGTACGAAATTATTCTATTATTTACACTTGTTTAATTACTAGTTAATTAGTATAGTTGGAATTACGATTTTTTATTAATATAGTTGGAATTACAATTTTTTATTAATTGCTACATTTGACTCTAGTTTAAAAAATATGTTGTACACAAAAGTACAAAACTAGTTAATTCACTAATTAATTTGCTATAACTCGAATTAATAGTTAGATAAATAGTTAATTAGTTTTTTACAATTTTTTATTAATTGCTACATTTGACTCTAGTTTAAAAAATATGTTGTACACAAAACTAGTTAATTCACTAATTAATTTGCTATAACTCGAATTAATAGTTAGATAAATAGTTAATTAGTTTTTTACAATTCTTTATTAATTGCTACATTTGACTCTAGTTTAAAAAATATGTTGTACACAAAACTAGTTAATTCACTAATTAATTTGCTATAACTCGAATTAATAGTTAGATAAATATTGAATTAGTTTTTTACAATTTTTTATTAATTGCTACATTTGACTCTAGTTTAAAAAATATGTTGTACACAAAACTAGTTAATTCACTAATTAATTTGCTATAACTCGAATTAATAGTTAGATAAATATTGAATTAGTTTTTTACAATTTTTTATTAATTGCTACATTTTTTAGATGGATCGTCCTAGATATTCGGTTGATATGGGTAACCTCGAGCGCAACCGAACGAACGAGCTTGCGAGGAAGAGATCCCGCAAAGGTAAATCACATCTCGGCTCTTCATCTCAAAGTCAAGATGATTTTGATACGGGTTACGTAAGGAGGGATGGGGATGCGATGACCGACGAACAACTAGAACAACAATTGCACCGACATAATTCCCGCTTTTTTCAAGACCAACCGAGGACCATTGACGAAGAAGAGCTCGAGGACGAGGACGACGATGTGGAGGAAGCAATTCCGGAGAGCCACGACGACGAGGAGGAGGAGGGTGGCGGCAGCCATGACGCCGACCAAGCAGCCTCATCCCAAACAGGTACAAAAAAAAGTAAATCTGAATTAATGGCTAATAATTTTTCTAAGTGGAAGGACCCGAACACCGGGAATTGGACCGCAACTTGCAATTGGTGCAAGAAAAACTATAGCTTGGGGATTTCCGGCGGATACGGATCCGCCGCAAGACACCTTAAGTCCAAACACCCGGTGGAGTATGCAAAATTAGGCGGCGGAACGGGGAAACAAACGCAAATATCGAGGTTTGCAAATAACCAACAAGCTTTTGGTAATTTCTCATACAATGATGCACAAAATTTGACAGGTATGGCTAACTTACTTGTTGAAGAAAATTTGCCTTATTTGTTTTCTGAAAGTCTTGCTTTTCGTGATTATGCACAAACTTGTTTAAATCCGCAATATAGAGGTTATAGTCGCAAAACGGTTAAGAAAGAAATTTCAAGGCTTTATGGTGCGGAAAAGGTAAGGTTACAAAATTATTTTGCAAACTTTGATGGACGTGTTACTGTATGTTCTGACATATGAGAGGATACTTATCATAATTTACATTATTTGGGTCTGACTGTACATTATATTGATAATGATTGACATATGCATAAACGTGTTCTTGCTTTCCGTGAATTTAATGATCGTCACACCGCTGAACATATTTATATTTTGATTGAACGTATTTTAATTGAGTATAATTTAATTGATAAGGTGTTTGCTATTGGTTTTGATAATGCTACTAATAATACTGCTGCTATTCCTAGATTGCGTGAATTGTGTGGTTCTACTTCTTTGATGGGTAGATTTTTTCATCAACGATGTGCATGTCATGTTCTAAATTTGTGTGTGCAAGATGGTCTAAAAGCGTTGGGAGCATCGTTGGAGGTAGTCAAGGGGGGGATTAGACGTATTTGGGGTAATGGACACCTTAGGAAAAAATGGCATGATTATTTGATAGAAAGAGGTGAGAGATATGTGGCTTTTCCAAAAGATTTGTCTATTCGTTGGAATAGTACCTATAAGTTAATTGGAGTTCTTCTTAGATATAAACAACATTTTCCTGCTTTTATGAAACAATATGATAACTATATTATAAACTCGGCTGAGATCGACACCTGTGAAAAAATTTGTAATGCTTTGATATATTTTAATAATGCAACTGAAACTTTTAGTCATGTTTATAAACCTACCTCAAACCAATTTATTCGTGAAGCTGTTAATCTCGCCGGTGCTTTTTCAAATTTTGAGAATGCTGATTATGTGAATTATTTTGCTGGTTTTATGAAGGAAAAGTTTTTAAAATATTATTCACATATTCCGCATATTTATGGTATTGCATTTGTTCTCGATCCTCGTTTTAGACTTGGTTCTTTAGAAGAATGTTTGAATTATTATTATGCTGCTTTTTTTGGTCCATTGCCAATGTATGAGGACAACCCAATTGATCCGAAAAAAGAATACAACGAGGTTAGTGATATATTTTATGCATTATTCAATGAGTTTCATGCACAATATGGCAATGCGCCCCCTCCCCCGACACAAACATCATCTAAAGGAAAATCAATTTTCAAATCTACGTTTGCCAATCTTATTAAAAAAACAAAATCAACTCCCGCTACACAACAAAGCACAATTAATGAGATTTCTTTGTATTTAACTTATGATGTTGATTTTGAAGAAGATGATGATTTTGACGTACTAAACTGGTGGAAGGGAAAAGAAAGAATGTTCCCGGTTTTAGCAAAGATGGCTAAGCAAGTGCTATCAATGCCGGTTTCAACGGTTGCCGTGGAACAAGAATTTAGTTCGGCCGGCAATGTTCTAACACAAACCAGAACGAGGTTGAGCGCTGAATCTCTTGAGATGCTTATATGCTACCACGATTGGTTGAAAGCAGCACGTAGAGCTCAAGAAATTGACATTACTCCATCCCAACACTTTATGGATGAATCTACAGAGGGTGGTTCTACTTATGCCGGAGATTCCGATTAAAAACAATTATAGTTCCTATTTAATTTTCAAATGTAGTTCTTATTTCATTTCAAATAAATGCACTTGAAGTTTGTTTTTTAATACTTGTATAAAACTATAAAGTATAAAATATAAATTTAAAAAAAAAAATTACCCGGCCCGAACCCGGCCCGGCCCGGCGGGTGGCCCGACCCGTGACCCGGCTGGGTGGCCCGGCCCGAACCGGACCCGTCCAACCCTCGGGCCGGTCCCGAGCCCACTATTCTAGAACCGGCGGCCCGACCGGGCCCGACCCGGCCCGAATCCATCCCTAGTTCAAAATGCTCTTGCAAAAATAACAAAAATGCAAATAATCAAGAAATAAATCAAGGACTAGTTGAAAGGGTTGATGAAGCTTGGAAACTTCAACGTGATAACACAGAAAGTTGTTGACTTTAAAATATTAAGACATGCAACTCGTATAATGTTTTTTTGTCTTAATAATTTAAGCCTTTAAGGTCAACAAAGGTACTTTTGCGGCTTTTAGGAATTTAGGCCTTGACTACTCAATTTTGAGTAGCTATAAGTCAAAAGTTGAAAGCACCAATAGGGGCACCACGTATATTATACATCTGACTGTACGGTGAGCACCGTACAGCTAGCCCAACAAGGAACAAAATAATAGGCAGCGAAATAGGTCCATAATAAGTCTATAAGTAACAGGCTCAAGGAAAAAATAGCAAAACAATTGGGTGACATTTTTGTAATTAATGTGAAAATCACGGTTTTTGCTAAATGAACATCAGTGTACTGTTAATGAGCAATAGTCCAATATTAATGAGCATCGTGTTATTACAAGAAAGCTGATATCACAACAAAAAACGATGACATTTTCGTGATTCACTTTTTTTTTCTTATTTTTTATAATAACTTATTAAATTATATCTATAATCAACTTCTATAAACTTCAATACGCGAAATTCATGTAATGTGGTATTTCTGAAATATGCATTGATATGTCATTTTTAAAAAAAATGAGCATAATATCAGTATCACATGAGCATACACAACTTTCAAAATGTGCATAAGTTTGAAAATCGTAAGGTTTATTAGTTGGACGTCACGATATTTTCATTGAGCATCAAACCTCCTATATTGAGATGAAAATAACACTTTCTGTTAAATGAGCTGATGGAGTATATGACCCAGGAACCCTCGGTCCATAGACTCCCACTATTCTAATACAGGCCCAACAGGCCCAGGAAGCACAGCATGCCCAAATCACAGTGCCCCAAGTGACAGGAGGCCCACGCTGCCCATGCAGCAGCCTTCGGTCCCCTGGCCGAAGGCCCCAAATTCTCACAGAACAATTGTTTTAGGCTTACGAAGTTGCTGGGAGAAAACAGCGATATCAGTAGCCTTCGGCACCTAGAGCCCTCGGCACTGAGAGGCCCCCGACATGAAGAGCCGTCGGCTAGTCATCTGCAGACGAGGGCACCTTCCTCGACAGAATCTCCTCTCCACATGCGCCCAGATCGTCGTACCAAGTACAACGTCACATCCAACCGCCGCATTTAATGCGGCCACATGCAATTGCCAGTGCCACCCCGATTGACGTGACCCTCGGCCGTCGGATGCTTGACACGTGTCCTCGTCTCGTATTTATTGCTGCTATAAATAGCCCCCCTTTTCCCCATTGTAAACCACGCTCAATACGCTGAATTCATACTGAATACTCACTCTCTCTTACTTATTTGCTCTGACTTCTCTCAAAATTACTCCCTGCAGTAACCCCTCGGATAAGCTACCCCCTGGTACACCTATCCATCATTTGGTGCTCTCGTTGAGAGGTCGAACAATCAAGTAAGAAACCCTCCCCTTCACACAAAACACCTACCAAGATGGGAAGAACCACCCGTGCCCAGTCCAAGAACCTTGAGGACAACAACCTGGTCCTCGGTGAAGTCAACACCCCCGGAGCCTCTAACAAGGCTCCCGAGGGCGGGGTCATCACTGAGTTGGAACATGCTGCTGTTGACCTGTGCCTTCAGCTCCAGCAAAACGCTCTCGATGCCCGCCTTAGTATTGAAACCCGAAGGAGGGACCGGAGCGAGAATCAAGTGAGCCCTCCGGTTCTCACCATCGACGTGCAGTCGACATTCTTTGCCTTCATCCAAACACTCACTCAAAACCCAGGTGCCTTCAGCACTCTGGTGCCCCTTCAACCGCAAATCGGGGAGAACACTGTTCTTCTCCCACGACCACCCCCCTTCGTGAACCTTACCCCTCGGGTGGGGAACGACGAAGGGGTCGTAGCTCAAGACACCGCCTCCCAGGAGGTCCAATCCCGGGACCAACGCGGTGCGAACAAAGAGAGGCCTCAGCCCTCAGCCCTCGAGAGGCTCGGAGGAGCGCAAGACCGCCTAGGGGTCCAAGACCGCCTCGGTGGAAAGGCGTCCCAAAGACCCCAAGAGAGCGGGGGATCCGTCTCAAGGGCAGACGAGAGGCGTCCCCATCAGGATAAAGGCAATGCACCACTTCATGCCGATGACACAAGACATCAAATCAACCAGGCTCACTCGGCCCGTGTTCGTTCGCAGGGGGCGGAGGCCCTCCCGAAGGATCATAGGGACGAGATTATTGCGGCCCTCCAGCACCGTCATGATGAAATGGAGGCCCATCGAGCGCATACCGCCGTCGCCACCCCTCATGCAGATCCCAAATATGAGGCCATGATGGCCAAAATGGAGGAGATGCAAAAGAGAATAGCCGAGGGCTCCGGGGAACCCGTCATCCAACTCCAGACTAGGACGCCATTTACCCCAAGGGTATTAGCGGCCCGAATTCCGGAAAAATACCGGGGACAACCCATCAGGCCCTATGAGGGAAAAACAGACCCCCAGGAGTATTACAGCCGATATCAAAACAATATGATGATGGTGGGGGCATCGGATGAATATTTGTGCTGTTGGTTCCTCTCCACCTTAGAGGGACCAGCGTACGAATGGTTCAACCGATTGCCCGAAAGCTGCATCGATTCATGGCAAGAACTCTCCCAACGCTTCTTGACGCAGTTTGCAGGGAGGCGCCGGTCAAGGAAACACTTCTCCCACTTGCTGACGGTGAGACAAAGGAAAGAGGACACCCTTCGGGACTTCTTGGAACGCTGGAGAATGGAGGCTGATAAAGTCGACGACGCCGACGATGGGACCCTCCTTGCTCTACTCCAAACAGTCTTCCCCCCGGGAACTTTTCAAGGAGCCTCATCATCGAACCTCCCCGCGATTACATAAGGGCCCTACAGCGGGGGGACCGGTACGCCGAGGCCGAGGAGGTGGAAAAATGCCATCACAACCCTGATCAGCAACGCCCTCGGCCAGATGACAAAGGAAACCGGGGGCCGGAGGCTCCTCCAAATCAATCCAAAGGTTCGGCACCCCCCAGTGATCGCCCTCGGCATGGCCAAGCCAAACCCGGGGGAGGTTACAAGGGAAACCCGAAGGTTTGGGCCCAACCCATTCTCTTGGAGCACCCTCGGACGCCCTTGACACACCTCATCAGTGTCATCCTAGACTTCACCGAGGAGAGGGGCCTAGTGGAGCGCGACTCTCGCGCACCCCTAGAGGTATATGCCATCAACCCCAATTATCTTTACTGTCGGTTCCATCGCAACCAAAGGCACAGTACCGACGATTGCCATCAGCTAAAGACGGCCATTGAGAGGTTAATACAGACAGACCACCTGTCTCAGTTCATCAGAGGCCCTCCTCCTCAAGTGACCCCTCACTACCAGGGCCCCCCTAAGAAAGCAAACGCTGAGGTCAACCCAAACACCATCCCTCTCGGCAACCCGAAGGGTAAGAAAAGGGAGATTGGAAACCTCGATGAGGAGGAGGAGTACAACCAGTACCAGGAGAAGAAGCGCCACATCCATATGATCACGGGAGGTAACACAAGGGGGGACTCCACCAGCCAGCGGAAGAAGTGGGCTCAATCGATATACGTGGGGGAAGTCACTCATCTTCCCCTGGTAAAGCGGCTGAGGGAGGAGCCCATCACATTCACAAACGCCGATTTCCCCCTACTTCCTCTCCTCACAGGGATGCTTTGGTGATCCAAAGCGAAATAAACAACACCATCATTCATCGAACCTACATTGACACGTGCAACTCCGTCAATGTAATGTACCTCATCACATTCAGAGAGCTGCATCTGGAGAGGGGTTCCCTTCGGCCCATAAAGACCCCTCTTGCCGACTTCATCGGAGACACCATTGATTCTGAGGGGGTCATAACCCTCCTGGTACTATTCGGCGATGGGCTCCATAGAGCCAAGCTCGAAGTGGAGTTCGTCGTCGTCAACATCGACTGCGCCCACAATATCATCCTCGGCAAACCGGCCCTTGAGGACCTCGAAGCCATCATTTCCATGAGGCATCTGTGCCTCAAGTTCCCTGCCGAAGGAGGCATCAGTTACTCAAGGGGGAATAAAAAACTTGCCCGCGCTTGCTACCTTCAAGTGATGAAGAAGGTTAGTAAGACCGAGTTCCGTGTTGACACCATAACCGGAACTGTGGAGGAAGAAGAAAAGAGGCCGAGGTCTGAACCCGCCGAGGAAGTAGAAGACTTCGCGCTCCATCCGGCCAAGCCGGAGAGAGTCGTGAAGATTGGAGCCAAGCTCCCCGAAGATTTGAAGACCAGCATCATAGATGCCCTCCGCACCTATTCCGTTGTTTTTGCATGGGGGCCGGAGGACATGCCCGGGATCAGCCGAAGGATCATCACCCACCGCCTCTCGGTGGACCCTTCGGTCAAACCTGTACAACAGCGAAGAAGGTCCCTCTCGGACGAGAGGAGGGATTTTGTGAAGGAGGTTGCCATGCTCCTCTCCATCAAGCACATCAAGGAGGTGAAATACACCTCATGGCTGGCGAACGTAGTCCTCGCACAGAAGCCACCCACCTTCCGCATGTGCGTGGACTACAGGATCTCAATAAAGCGTGCCCTATGGATCCTTTCCCTCTGCCGAACATCGATCAACTAGTGGATGAGACCGTAGGGTGCGAAATCATGTCATTCCTCGACGCATTCCGCGGATATCACCAAATGTTTATGCATGAGGAAGACGCAGAAAAAACAGCCTTCATGACTCCCGAGGGCATATTCTGCTATCTTGTCATGGCCTTCGGCCTGAAGAACTCAGGCGCCACTTACACCCAGATGGTGTCCAGAGTCTTTCAGGCCGTCCTAGGGCGCACCATGGAGGCCTATGTTGACGACATGATCGTCAAAAGCAAACAATCATCAAGCCATGCTGGCGACCTCCGGGAGATCTTCGCCATCATGCAGAAATTCAACCTTTGGCTGAACCCGAAGAAGTGCACCTTCGGTGTGCAAGGAGGCAAGTTCCTAGGCTACATGGTGAGCCGAAGGGGTATCGAAGCCAACCCTGAGAAAATCCAGGCCATCGTCAACATGGAGCCCCCACGCAACGTAAAGGAGGTCCAGCGGCTGACGGGTCGCCTAACAGCCCTCAACCGCTTCCTATCCAAGTTAGCGGAGAAGTCCTTACCCTTCTTCCAGATCATGAGGAAGACCGCCAGCTTCCAATGGACTTCAGAATGCCAGGAGGCCTTCGACGAGCTAAAACGGTATTTATCTTCACCTCATGTGCTCTCCAAACCCAAGGTAGGGGAAATTCTATACCTTTACCTTGGAGTCAGCCCGGTTGCCATCATCTCAGTGCTCATCCGGGAGGAAGATGGCGTCCAACATGCCATCTTCTATGTTAGCAAGACCCTCAGGGAGGCCGAACTCAGGTACTCCCCCATGGAGAAAACAGTACTAGCCATTGTTTGGACTGTGAAGAAGCTTGGACACTACTTTCAGGCCCATCCGGTCCAGATCCTCACTCTTCAAATGCATCTCTCTGAATGTGCTGAGGTATATTACATTGACGGAGCTGCCCGTGTCAATGTAGGTTCGATGAATGATGGTGTTGTTTATTTCGCTTTGGATCACCAAAGCATCCCTGTGAGGAGAGGAAGTAGGGGGGAGATCGGCGTTTGTGAATGTGATGAGCTCCTCCCTCAGCCGCTTTACCGGGGGCATATGAGTGACTTCCCCCACATATAGCGATTGAGCCCACTTCTTCCGCTAGCTGGTGGAGTCTCCCCTGTATTGCCACCGGTGATCATGAGGATGTGACGCTTCTTCTCTTGGTAATGAGGGTACTCCTCCTCCTCGTCAAGGTTCCCAATCTCCCTTTTCTTACCCTTCGGGTCGCTGAGGGGGATGGTGTTTGGGTTGACCCAAGCATTTTCTTTCTTAGGGGGCCCCTTGTAGTGAGGGGTCCCCTGAGGCGGAGGGCCTCTGATGAATTGGGACAGGTGGTCTGCCTGTATTAACCTCTCAATGGCCGTCTTCAGCTGATGACAGTCGTCGGTGCTGTGCCCTTGGTTGCGATGGAACCGACAGTAAGAATAATTGGGGTTGATGGCATATACCTCGAGGGGTGTGCGAGAGTCGTGCTCCACAAGGCCCCTCTCCTCAGCGAAGTCTAGGATGACACTGACGGGGTGTGTCAAGGGCGTCCGAGGGTACTCCAAGAGAATGGGCTGGGCCCAAGCCTTCAGGTTTCCCTTGTAACCTCCCCTGGGTTTGGCTTGGCCATGCCGGGGGCGATCACTGGGGGGTGCCGAACCTTTGGATTGATTTGGGGGAGCCCCCGGCACCCGGTTGCCTTTGTCATCTGGCCGAGGGCATTGCTGATCAGGGTTGTGATGGCATTTTCCCACCTCCTCGGCCTCGGCGTACCGGTCCCCCCGCTGTAGGGCCTTTATGTAATCGCGGGGAGGTTCAATGATAAGGCTCCTTGAAAAGTTCCCGGGGCGAAGGACTGTTTGAAGGAGGGCCAGGAGGGTCCCATCGTCAGCGCCATCAACTTTATCCGCCTCCGTCCTCTGGCGTTCCAAGAAGTCCCGAAGGGTCTCCTCTTTCCTTTGCCTCACCGTCTCCAAGTGGGAGAAGTGTTTTCTTGAGCGGCGCCTCCCTGCAAACTGCGTCAAGAAGCGTTGGGCTAGTTCTTGCCATGAATCGATGCAGCCTTTGAGCAATCGGTTGAACCATTCGTACGCTGGTCCCTCTAAGGTGGAGAGGAACCAACGTCACAAATATTCGTCCGATGCCCCCACCATCATCATACTGTTCTGATATCGGCTGTAATGCTCCTGGGGATCTGTCTTTCCTTCATAGGGCCTGATGGGTTGCCCCCAGTAATTTTTCGGAATTCAGGCCGCCAATACCCTTGGGGTAAGTGGCGTCCTAGTCCGGAGTTGGATGATGGGTTCCCCGGAGCCTTCGGCTATTTTCTTTTGCATTTCCTCCATTTTGGCCATCATGGCCTCATATTTGGGATCTGCATGAGGGGTGGCGACGGCGGTATGTGCTCGATGGGCCTCCATCTCATCAAGCTGGTGTTGGAGGGCCGCAATAATCTCATCCCGGTGATCCTTCGGGAGGGCCTCCGCCCCCTGCGAACGAACACGGGCCAGTTGATTTGGTGCCTGGCGTCTTCGGCGTGGAGTGGTGCCTTGCCTTTGTCCTGAGGAGGACGTCTTTCGTCTGCCCTGGAGACAGATCCGCCACTTTCCTGAGGTCTTTGGAACGCCTTCCCCCTGAGGTGGTCTTGGACCCCTCGGCGGTCTGGCGCCCCTCCGAGCCTCTCGAGGGTGGAGGTCCGGGGCCTTTCTTTGTTTGTGCCATGGCGGTCCCGGGATTCGACCTCTTTAGAGGCGGTGTCCTGGGCCATGACCCCCTCATCGTTCCCCATCCGAAGGATAGGTTTCGTGAGGGGGAGTGGTGGTGGGAGCGGTATGGCGTTCTCCCCGACCTGTGGTTGAAGGGGCACTTGAGTGCCGAAGGCACCCGAGTTCTGAGTGAGTGTCTGGATGAAGGCGGAGAACGCCGATTGCACATCAATAGTAAGGACTGAAGGGCTCACTTGGTTTTCGCTCCGGTCCTTTTTCCTGATCTCGATAGCAAGGCGGGCATCGGGGGCATTTTGTTGGAGTTGAAGGCGTAGGTCGACAGCCGTCTGGTCCAACCCGGCGATGACGCCGCCCTCGGGATCCCTGTTAGAGGCTTCGGGGACGTCGACTTCGCCGAGGGCCAGGTTCCTATCCTCGTGAGTCTTGGACTGGGCACGGGTGTTTCTTCCCATTTTGATAGGTGTTTTTAGCCGAAGGGGAGGGTTTCTTACTTGATTGTTCGAACTCTCAACGAGAGCACCAAATGATGGATAAGTGTACCCGGGGGGTATCTATCCGAGGGGTTACTGCGGGGAGTAACTAGAGAGGAGTCAGAGCAAACAAGTAAGAGAGAGAGTTAAATGTATTAAATGAACTCAGCGTATTGAGCCTGGTTTACAAATGGGGAAAATGGTGCTATTTATAGCAGCAATAAATGCTAGATAGGGACACGTGTCATCATTCTGGTGATCGAGGGGTCACCTCAACAGGGTGGCACTAGCACTCGCATGTGGCCGCATTAAATGCGGTGGTTGGATGTGACGTTTGTACTCAGTACGTTGATCCAACGCATGTGGGTGGGAGATTCTGTCGAGGAGATGCCTTCGGCCGTAGATGATTAGCCGAAGGCTCTTCATCCTGGGGGCCTCTAGGTGCCGAGGGCTCTAGGTGCCGAGGGCTACTGTTTTCGCCGTTTTCTCCCAGCAGCTTCGTAAGCCTAAAACAGTTGTTCTATGAGATTTTGGGGCCTTCGTCCAGGGGACCGAAGGCGGCAGCGTGGGCAGCGTGAGCCTCCTGTCTCTTGGTGCGCAGTGACTTGGGCCTGTTGTGCTTCCTGGGCCTGTTGGGCCTATATGAGATTAGTGTGAGTCTATGGACCGGGGGTTCCCGGGCCATATACTCCATCAAAGTCGTTACAATAGATCTAAGGCAACGACAGCGAATGTAACGCCAACAAACTATTACAAATAATGTAATGTAACAATATTTTCAATTAAACGTAACAATTTTGAATGTTGCAATAGACACTTAAATGTAGTAGTGAAATAGCTAGTTTATACACTTTTATATTTATTATTACTTTTATACTGAATTCATCGTCCTTAATATCCGAAGTTTATGTTGGGCTTCCGGATCTACGAGACTAAAACGCCAACAAATTGAATAAAAAATAAAGTAAAAGATTGTTGAAGAAAAAATTAAGAAAAGAAAAACAACAAGTAAATTAAAGGGGGGTTTACTTAAATAGGAGTAAATAAAAGGATAATTGCAACAATAGGAGTTTAAAGTTTAAATTCCCAAAGCCGGCTTCCTTACTTTCTCTCTCTAGGGTTGCCGTCTCAGACAACGCCTAGCTTGTTTTGTCCGACGGTGTTCGCTCAGGCGAGTACGACGCCGAGAAGGTTGTTATTATCGGAAGAATGAGGGGATCACAAGGAGGATTTTGGCAAGGTTCTCGCAAAAGGTTAAAGCAACAGGTTTATATGGACAGTTTCGTGAAAAAATACAAGAAGATGACGATTGGGGCAGAGGAAGAAGAACTAGATCTAGATGAAGCTGATGTTGAGATTGTGGCGGATAAGCGGCGAGCGCGTCCCCCTCCTGAGTCGCCGCCATGGAGAGCAAGTAAATCTAGGGTTTGGAAGAAGTCTTATCTTATTTATTTTGTTTATTTTTCCAGTAATGTTTATGTCTGTTTTGTTATTTGCTTTTTCTTTATTGTTCCAGTTTGTAAGACGTTGATTTTGGATGTGGGTGACAACGGAATTGGGGTAACCGTTTTTGGCTCATTTGTGCCCATTAATGGATCAGCAAGTTATATTGCTTTGGATGAGGTGATTAACTCTGAGTCTGGTTCGCGGGACAACGGTTGTCAGGATTCTGTTTGTCGGATTACCCATTATCTGAATGTTGGAATTTCAATTTAAGTCAAATTCTTC
Source organism: Cuscuta europaea (assembly GCA_945859875.1). Lineage (NCBI taxonomy): Eukaryota > Viridiplantae > Streptophyta > Magnoliopsida > Solanales > Convolvulaceae > Cuscuta > Cuscuta europaea. The sequence goes on along the minus strand of CAMAPE010000011.1, from coordinate 958,390 downwards.
CAAAAAAAAAAGTTTAAATTCCCAAAATAGGACTAACTCTTCCTATTCTACCCTTTCTTTTGTCCTTGATAATAGAATTTTTAAACAATCATTATAAAATATAAAAAAATCAAAATAAAAAAAATAAAAATCGTAAAAAATAATTAAAAAATATATAGACCCCAACCACCACCTTAGCCACCTTCCGGCACCGCCACCTCCGGTCGCCGGAAAAGATTGCCAAGTTGGGGAAAAAGTGTCATCATGATGGCAATTTTGAAGAGAAACCAAGAGAAAACTGGATATTTTTAAAGAGTAAAAATGTCATCTTTATGACATTTTCAGAGAAATGTGACATTTTCTACATAAGATGGCATTTTTTTCTGGCGACCGGAGTCGGTGGTGTTGGGAGGTAGAGGACGCGTTGGCAGTAACCTACATATTTTTTAAATTTTTTAGGTATTTTATTTTATTTTTTGGACATTTTCAAAAAAAATTAAAAAAATATTTTTTTTTAGTTTTTTTATTTTTTATTTTATTTTTTCACGTTTTCATTCTTATTTTATAAATATTTTATTATTTTTTATATTTTTATTATAAATAAAACTATGATTTTCTTATTAATAAAATAAATATATTGGAAATGATAGGAAATGGGTAGAATGGGAAGAAGAGACATATATTAGTCCTATTTTAGGAATAAAAGGATTGTACTCCTATTGTTGAATTTTGGGCTTATTTTACTTCTACTAAAGGTTAATACTCGTAAATTAAAGAAAAAGAAAGGAGGGAAGCAACAATTCAAACGAAAAAACAAAAGAAAAAAGGAGAAAAGAAAAAAAGTAAAGCAACAAGCAATCGCAGGAGTAGTGCCGACGGAAGAAAAAGAAAAGCAGCCGGACGAAGAAAAACAAAAACGACAGGAAACACTAAGCTTACTGATGCCCTGAGAGTTGAAATAAATTACAAAAAGACCCGACTATGCCATGCTCTAGGTTAGGGGTGGGCAAAAATACCGGAAAATCGGTATACCGCACTCACCGTACCGAAAAATACCGAAAAATACCGGAATATTGGTATACCGTCATTTTCGGTACGGTATCATACCGTACCGATTTATTTCGGTACGGTAACGGTAAATGTTTTCAAATACCGCGATATACCGGTATAATACCGTACCGACTCCCTACCCAACAATTATTACTTTTAATTCTAGAGTATTGTAAAACTCCATTACAATTATGAAGCCCAAAATTAATACTTACATTGGTTACAAATCTCCAATGACTAATTAGTAATGTACTAATGTCCAAAAACAAGTTCATCTTGTTCCAAGAGCTTGCGAGTTGCGATGACTGAGTTGCTGAGTAGCTGATGAGTGGAGAGAGGTACACTTATGTGACATGTGTATCTACATAGGGATTCCACGCGAGTCGATGCACACAACTTTGTCCGAATGTCTTATTCATTTTTTTAAAAAAATATAAAAAATGACTAAATGCACAATATCATACTACCTCTATCCCAAAATGATTAGTCAAATCCAAAACTTTAATGATTAATACTCCCTCCGTCCCTAATAACTTTGCCAAGTTTGACCGGCACGGAGATTAATAAAGTAAAAGCTGTGTGGTTGAGGTTTGTGCAGAGGAGAGAGAATTAACTGAAACCACAAATTCTTTACTTAAAAGGGAAAGTGGCAAAGTTAATGGGACATCCAAAAAAGGAAAGTTGACAAAGTTATAAGGGACGGAGGAAGTATATATTTATTGGAAATTATTTATAATATAAAAATTATATGAAAATGTTCTTTGTTAAAAGTACTTTCATAAAAGTATAAAATTTATAACCTTCATAATATTATACTAATCAAAATCATGGTCCAAATTTTGAGATTTGGCTAAACATTTTGGGACAGATGTAGTATTAGGAATAAATGATTTTATTTCCATGTTGTTTGAATAAATTTATTTATTATTGTTAGAGATCACTATTGATTTAATTATATCTATATCGCTCAAGTTATTTTAGGAGAATGTGTTGTTTTTTAATATGTGGCATGTTGAACTGCTTAAATATACTAATAATAATTATTGTTCAATATTGAGTATGACATCAATAGAGTATTAATTATATTTGTAAAATTTTAATAATGAAATAATTGTCACTAGTAACACCGATTTAGCATATTTCGTTAGTCTATGATAATTTGTTGTATTGAGAGACATGCATGGTAATTTACCGATACCGTACCGTTACCGAACCGAAACTTCGGTATACCGAAATGCTGACAAATTTCAATTCAAGACTAAGCTATTTTTCTGTCGATAAGGACTCGAGGTTGTTGCATCCCCATCAAGAGTATTCCTCCTCTTGCTTGGGTTCAGGGGCAGCTCTGTGGGGAGGGGGGGGGGGGGGGGGGGGGGGAGGGGATGTACGAGACTAGTTATAGGAAAAGTTTTGGGGGCCGCCGGCCGGTCCATAGTTTCTGGCGGAAGGGGTGTAAGTTGCAAGCAAAGTCTTGAGGACATGGACGATCGGGTGAGGCTGTTTTTTTTTATAATTAGGAGGACGTCCCGTTCGTTGGCCAGCCAAAAAAGACCACTCAGGGCCGATCGGGCCAACTGCGAAGGCCCAAAATGCAATAACCCAAAGTATGGGTGGACTCGGGCCGGGTGGCCCGACCCGGAACTAGCCCAGGACTGGTACTGTTCCGGCCCAGCCCGAACCGCTGGCCCGGCCAGGGACCGGTCCGGGTAGGCCCGGCCCGGTGGTTTTACGGTGCGGGCTCGGGTCCCCCAAATAATGAACCGGCTGGGCCCGGTTCCGAGACTTTTTTTTTTTTTTTCTTTTTTCAATTTTTTTATTTTTCTGGGTTGGGCTGGGTGTTTTGGGCCATTTGGGGTGGTTTGGGGGTGGGGGTGAGGGGGGATTAGGGGATTAACTAGAAAAAAAAAAGGAAGTGGCCCGAGGTCTGGACCGGCCTGACCCGGACCCGCCGGCCACCTGGACCGATTCCGCTTCACACATTTTCAAATAAAAGCCCGGACGGGCCCAGGCCCGAACCAGAACCGGCCCGAGTCCACCCATAACCCAAAGAGATATTACCCAAAATAAGACTAAAAACGTTTGTATATTCCAAAATAGGACTATCATGTTTTTACTTTCAAAATAGGACTAATTACTGCCATGTTTTGGCAGTACCAGACTTTAAACATGGTAGTATTTTCCAAACTTGCAGTAATTACTCCTATTTTAGGAATAAAAACATGACAGTCCTATTTAGGAATTTTCGTACTTTTTTACTCCTATTTCGGGAATTTTCCCTAACCCAAAGCCTGAAAGCCCCAAACTAGTGAAACAAACCAAAGCAGCGGACCACAGTCAACGCAATCGGCAATAGCTCCCAGCATCTCGCAGTGGGCCATGACGCAGCAGAGGCACCTGCTCTAGTGCCAATTACGTAGTATAAATACGGATGTGCACCCCAAAGGGGGTGAATTATGGCCCTCTTCAACGTTTGTGTCTTTAAAATCTTTTCATGAATTACCTATTGGTAAATCGATAAAGAAAAAAGTCGAAACCCTTGGTTTATACTTTTCATTAAGATTGAAGGATTCAGCCTTCACATATGCTCGTTTGAGTAATAGAATTTGAGATGGAAAGTTTAAAGATCTAGTGCAGTGTGTGGATTATTATATTTAACATTTAAGCACAAATAAATAGTGGTGTAAAAAATAACGCAGTGAAGAGATGACATTGTGACTTATACTAGTTCAGGAACCTCCATCTCCAGTACCTAAAGGCATATCCTTTACGATTCCATGAGCCACTAATCTTATTGTCTTGTCAAACCAGATCAAAAGCACTGCAAGGAACGCCTTGGCAAACACACACTTTCTTATGGGTAGGGATTCTTCAACTCATCTCCTCAAATGTATGAGGATTTGACAACAGATCTCCTTGACCGTAATGATTTCTCAACGCATCTCCTCCATGATATAGAAATGAGATATACAAAGGGGTGTGTACTGAATGTTGAAGCACAATTACTTCTTCAGCCTGGATGTAGTGGTGGACTCGGGCCGGGCCAACCGGCCCGGAACCGGACCGGCCCGCTACTGTGCGGGCCCGGACCGGCCCGGTTTGTTGGTTAGGTCACGGTTCGGGCCACCCGGCCCGGTCATGTAGCGGTTCGGGCCCGGGCTTATAATTTGGTGAACCGGCCCGGGCCTCAACGGTCACAAAAAAAAAAAAATTTTTAAAAATTTGAAGGCTCTACTAGCCGTTGGGAGACCTCCCAAACGGCTCTATAGCCGTTGGGAGCATAGGAGGGGGGGTCTGGGGGGTTAGGGGGGGTGGGGTGGGGGTGGGGGTGGGGTATACAAAAAAAACCTATTTATACTCCTATTTTCTATACATTTTTTACACCTCTTCTTCTACAACTCTTTCTACTCTCTAAAATCTAAATTCTCTATTCTCTTAATCTCTCATATTCAATCATCTTCATTCTTCATCTTCTCCAAATTCTTTCTACATATATATAATTTATATAATTATTATATCTACTTATATATTATAATATTAATTATCTACTTATAAATATATACATATACACATTCATATTATAATTCTTTACGCATTATATTATATACTATATATTGTTATACATATATATTATATATTACTTATAATATATTTACACATTATATATTTATATATACTATATATAGTTATACATTATATTATATATTACTTAGAATATAGAAAAATTTAAATAGGCCCGGCCCGGCCCGTGAACCGGGCGGGTGACCCGAACCGAACCGGACCCGGGGTTATCCGGGCCGGTTCCGGGCCTGCCTTCCTAGAACCGAGGCCCGGCCGGGCCCAGGCCCGAACCGGGCCCGAACCGGCCCGAGTCCATTCCTACCTGGATGGATACAAAGAACGTAGAGAATGAGTGTAGAAGAACGTCTAGTATACTCTAAGCACGTGCTTACTTCGCTGCTAAAGTCACAATTAGTTTAGTAAGACAGATGAAGTAAACACGCAGGCTACTTAAAAAGTCGCTTGCTAACCGAAAGAGGCGTTTAAAATGTTGTTTACTAAGCATACCACTCCTCCATGTTGATTAAGCCGCACTTTAAGTTTTTTCAGTTTCCGAATTTACCCCTTATTGTTACCCATACCCTACCCCTAACCATCCCCCTACCTTACCTCAACTCCACCCCTATCCCTACCCTACCTTATGAGGTAGGGGGTAAGGGGTTAGGGGTACATGGGCTGAGGATACAGGTAGAGATAAGGGGGTATGGGGCAGGGGGTATGGGTACACTAATAAGAGGTCGTGGTAGGGGTAGGGAAGGGGTAGGGGTCAAGGGGCGGGGTGTGGAATTGGGGGTAGGGGTGTTGGGGCTGGGGTACGTGTAGGGGTTAGGGGTAGGACATGGATAGGCGCAGGAGGTTGCCCCCACGTATTATATTATATACTTGTGTACATGAATGTTTGTGTATCTATATATGTAGGGTTATTTTGAACATTTAAATGTTAAACGGTGTTTTAAATCATTTGAAGTAAACATGAGCTTACAATACTTAGTTTATGTGCCGCTTACTAACGCGAATCTTAATAAGCACTTTTTAATAACCTTTGAAGTAAACATGTCCTAATAATAATAAGGATCAGAAATCTAGAGATGTACAAGTATATTAGAGTTTAAGTAAAGCTTGACAATGATGCGCAGTACCTCTTATGCAGCTAGATGTGAAAGTGATGAACATGTGTTTTGCTTAATCTACCTATTTAATTTCGTATCTCAACACTTACGGAAAGAGTGTAATAAGTGACTAATGTAGAGCTTAATGGAAATTAGTATTGAATATTAAAGTGAACTTTCAAAGTCTTGCATAGTTATTGAAGTATAAAAGGGTGATGAGTATTTACGGTATTTGAAACCTTTAATTAAGGTAGATATTATTTCATATTGATTAGAGCATGATAGATAGTTTAATTCCCACTGATAGATAGGTTTATTAACACTACAAAGGTCTTAAATATAATATCAACTATCTGTTCAAATTCAAATTTGCATAAACCTCTCTCTATGTACAAATTTGTATAGTGGTGTAGTGAACGGCCCACGTGTCAGGCGTTCAATAGATCGTTGCGGCCAATGATCATTCATCCAAACATGGCAAGACCGTGGTCAACACGTAATTAAGTTGATCCCCAATTTATTTACATTAAGCCCAAAACAGTTTATCAAATGGCCCATGAGCATAAGTTGGTATGTGGGTTGATGGATATATATTATCCAGGACCGGGGTACTCAAGATGATGTATTTCTTGTATTGGGCCTAGCCCGTTCTTTGTATCGGCCAGGTGGCATATCACACGCCCAAAGGTCCCGTTTATTATTTGTGTATTCCTTGTATTGGATCTAGCCCACTATTTCCTAGGTTAGCCCGTTTTTCCTATAAATAGGCTCTAGGCCTATCTTGTAAGGGGGATTCATAATTTTACACTCTACACGATCTCTATAGCATGTTCTTTCTCTCCTTCTTCTTCTAGATCTAGGCAATATAGATCATCATGGGTCATTTTCTGAAATATGAACGGCAATTGAAGTCCAAGTTCAACTTGAAAATCACGCAAGTCTGAAATAGACCGTGATAGGCCCATGGGCTTCCATTTAGTGGACCACTCGACTAAAAATTACTTATTCTAAAATTCTGTTTAAAATATGTTTAGAGCGCATAAGTGGAGTACTAGTACTTAATTGTGCGATTATTCTGAACATGGCTCAAATCAAAGGAATTACTTATCGGGTTGAGTTGTGTTTAACAGTCCGAGCCAATTACTTTGGGTTCATAGGATTTTAAAAACATTATCCCAAACAAAATTAGTATGTTGAGCTGACCAATGGCCCACAAGCAAAGATGGGTCATTTGGCCCACCGCCCATAGGAGGGCCGAAGGATTGATCCGCTTGTGGACCATAATGATGATGCATCATCAACAAGACAACAATAGGTCTAGAAAGAGTGTTTACTGTGAATGTGATATACTCAAAAGTTTAGGAAAAATTCTAAAGGTACACACTTTTTGGTGTACACGCTTTTTACACATGTCCGTGTAAGGTTTTTTTTATGTCTGTGCAGACAGAAAAAAAATCTTACACAGACATGTGTAAAAAGTGTGTACATCAAAAATGTGTACCCCAAGTCCAACTCAAAGTTTAGAGGCTACATTCACTGCTATATCTTTATTGGATATTGTAAATTAATTGGCATGACACACTGATCATTACAGTATTTTCCGCATGACCTATACAATTATGTCTATAGGTATGTATCATCCAATCAAAGATGAAATGTGAAATCTTACTTCCTCCTTACATGGGAAGGTGAAAGCAACTGCATTATTTTCTCAGTATATCACTTCCTTTCGTACTCATTGATTGTATCGCAAACAACAAATAAAGCATACCCCCTCCTCAAAACCAATAAAAAACAGAGGACTTCTCTTCTCTTGTCCTTCATCAAGAAGCTCTAGGATCCATTCCATGCTGCCAAACATAAACAAGCTCGTCCCAACCCGTGCTTGCCAAAAGCCCTTCCACGAGAACACTCATATCCACCCCAACCGCAAACTCAGTGTGATGATCATACCTTCCAATAAGAGCATCTTCCACCATATAGTCCCACATACAAACCGTCATGTCATAAGAACAAGACAAAAGAACACTTCCTCTATGTGGTGAGAAGCGCACTTTCCTAACTGCATACCCGTGCCCATTAAGCACAGATATCGGCACCCTGTAGCTCCTCACATCCCAAACTTTTATTGACTTGTCGACCGATGCAGTTGCTATGATACATTCATCGTACTTGTTCCAATCACATGAGAGGATTTCATGCGCATGTGCAGGCAGAATCATGGTTGAACCTGTAAAAAAGATCATGAACTACTTATCTACCAAGACCAACCCAAGTTAGTTGTAAGAGAGACATAGCTTCTGAGATGTAGAATGCAAGATTTCCATCCAGCAATCAAAAAATAAATAGCTTTCAAACATATAAGTGAAGTTTCACTTCCATTTTCAGCTATAGAAAGCAGTTTGTGTGATTAACTTAACTCATATAACTCCACAGCTTTTGAGCTTCCAAGTAATGAACTTTTCAAGACCTATCAAGCACTTCCCCTCTTTTAGTTACTATTTAGTGGTCAAAACAAGTCTTCTTTTTTATTTGTTCAATTTCTGTAACAATTTTTTCCCATAACTTTTAGATTCACTTTTGTGTGATTTAAAATTCATTTTTATTTAGTTCCCAAATGTATAAGTTTGATTCACTGATACTATAACAAAATATAACTCCCCATTTTCCAAAATAAAGTTCCTAGTTTGACTTGGGCGCTTATTCAGAATTGCAAAATAGTGTGTTTGAAATTTAATTTTACAGCAAAATATAATCAACCACACAACTATTTCACCAAAAAGAAGCAAGAACCTTGTTTCGGGACAGACAGAAAAGAATGACATAAACCATATGCCGGGATGGAGAATTGATTATGCCCGTCTTGCGTCCTCATTCATGAATCATGAGTAGGAAACATAAAATACCACTCAGGTAGTAAGTATTTAACTGCAACTTTCCCAGTAAAACTATCATTTCCACCCCCCACGCATAGAGAGAAGACTGTTCTAAAAACCCATGTCTTGTTCCACCTAGGTGCTTTCTGATTTCTTATCTTGGACCCATCCAAGCAACCAAATTTCAAAAGCGCCCCATTTGTAACCAATTTATTTCTTAGGGCCAGTTTCAAAGTAACCAAAGCATCCTCTACTACTATACACATTTTCAGCTCTAAGCAGATTAACTGTTGTTTTAATTTGTTGCATTTGAAACTATATACTTCGTCTATTACTCAGTAGGATGCTACTGAAACGAAAATGACTACATCCCAAACGAAGAAAAAACTGGAAATAGAAAAACAAAGGCAAAAACCTGGTTCCCGGACATCCCAAATACGGGCACTGCAATCGCCGGAAGCTGAAGCAAACACATCCGCGTGTCTCGGGTTCCATGTGGCAGAGTACACGCAGTAAGCGTGCTCCTTGAAAGTCCTTACGCTGGCATTCCTATCAACGGTCCAGAGCTTCACCGTATCATCCCAAGAAGCCGACAAGAACGAGTCTTTCCGGACTGTGTTGTAGTCAACGGCGTGGACTTCTCTGGTGTGCTCTTGGAACGATCGTATGGGGTTGTTCGTGGGCGGCAAAGCGAGGTCGTAGAGCTTGATTGAGCCGTCACCCACGGCTGCGATGATTAGGGAATCGTGGGCCTCCGACCAGCACACGTCGTACACGCTGTCGGCGGTGTCGAAAGCGGCAATTTGGGAGATTGGCCCGTTTGGGTTGAGCTGGAGGACGTGGACCCGGCCGTTACCCAAGATGCCGAAATTCTGGGCCGTGCCGACGGCTAGTTGGTTCTCATAAAACGGGCTGAATTTCACAGAGTAGCCATTGAAGGGTGTCTTGAAAACCGGCATTTCCTTTCTGCGGTTAGCTCCTGGCCTTGCGGGTGATAGTGGTGGATTTGTGAATTTTATCAGGACCTTTTCCCCTGTTTCAGCCTTTCAGATGCAGTAGCCGCATTCTCAATTTTTGACCTTTGGTTTTGTTTAAATAAAAAAATAAACATGGGGAAAAAGTGCAAAAAAATATAATTGTGGTTTTATTTTCTTACAATAAATACTTCTTCCGTTCCGTTGGAATGTTCCCGGTTTGACCTATACACATATTAAGGAAATAAACTTACCAGGTGGTAAATTTTACCGTTTTAATACTTTTTCGAAACTGTTTGGCACTGTTTCGACACTATTTGACACTGTTTTGCACTGTTTGACCCTGTTTTGATGTAGGATAACTTTCCATTTAGGGAAATGAGAACTTTCCAACGGGACATCCAAAAAACGAAAGCGGGAACATTCCAACGAGACGGAGGGAGCAATAAATAATGGAAAAGTACGAATAGGAGTTTGAGATTCATTTTCTCACAAAGTATGAAATGTGTTTTTAATTCGTTAGCACGCATGAAGCCTATGTCTAAACTCTGTAAAAAAGAAGGTGACACGTGATTTTTTTATACATTCATGTCATCTTCTCTTTTTTACGGCGTTTATACGGAGACCCCTACTTTGAAAACACCTTCATCATTTTGTGAAAATATGAATATCAAACTCGTTTTTTTAAGGAATTTTATCAATTCATGACTCGAAAGATAGATGAATTATAATACTGAGACCCGAAAGATGATATGTATCGGTATAGAACCCGAATGATGGAAAACAATCAATATAAGACCTAACATTTCATAGGTTATGGTTTATTTAATTTTTTATTAATTCCATTGCTAGTTTTTTATAACTTGTCTTTACAAAACTTTATTAGTTTATTAAAACTAAATGATATTTAAAATTTTCAAAATTAAAAAATTAATACAATTTATGACAACTTAGGCCCTAGATCGATAATTTTAAATCATTTAGGTCCTATAATGATATTTTTTCATCATTCAGGTCCTATATCGATACATTTCATCTTTTAAGTCCCATATTGATAATTCATCTATCTTTCGGATCCTAAATTGATAAAATTCCTTTTTTAAAATGCGGACAAACATAAGTATCTTTTTTGTACCTATTTCAATAAATAAATTGGAGAAAAGATGGTGACAACACTTCTCCGTCCCACTATCCTTTTAGAAATAATGACCTCAATACTAGTAATAGTCTTTTGATTTCCAAAAATATGACTCTGTGGGAATTTTCCATAAAAGTGATTTATCACTATTTATGAATTGCCCTTATCTCTTTATCCCATCCGCAGACCAATTTCATCCCATTTGTCTCGCACCATCATCGACCCCTCACGTACTCCACTAGGCAACAACGAAACATCAGCCGTGTCACGCCCCGGACCTATCCGCACACGTCAACAACCCGCCGTACAGTACGAATAGTCAACCGCAGTCCAACACATTCATACTATACAAGGCGTCTGGAATATCATTCAACACATAGTATATCCATAAACAAACATAATGTAAAAACATTCATTAAAGCAGCGGAAACAATATTACAAGTGTTCAAGCCACACTTGGCAAAACTAGGCATACAAGCCTCCAAATGATTGTTCAGAAAATAATATCCATGAGCATTATTATAATTGTTTTTGAAATAGAAACGAAGGAAGCACGAACCACGTTTTCTCTCCTAGATCTTCCCGAATTCACGGGCCTTGGTAGCAAGCTCAGCTCCTACCTGAAACTGTGAGGTGGCCTCCCCCGTAAAGGGAGGTCAGTACTTGGAAGCATTTGACAAGTACAATGACAACTATACTAAGTATAATCAATGTTTCAATTTCTAAGACCCTCAATCTAGGGTGATATATATAGGTCATAACCCTCGGTTACCCCTTTTAAAATAATATACTTACTTTATATAAAGTCAAGTAGTCGGCCCATGGGCTCATATTCATTTAGAATTCACCATTTTAATTCCCCGTGACTACAAGTCACGACAAACCCATAGGGTTCCCTCGAGCCCCGATTGTATAGCAAGGGCTCGGCCCAACTACATTTCTATACAACCCTTCAACTCAATTTAACACATTAAAATTGTATGGCAAGGGCTCGGCCCAACTACGTTTCCATACTAACCATAACTTCGTGGCAAGGGCTCGGCCCAACTACGTTTCCACGAAGATCACAAATACATGGCAAGGGCTCGGCCCAACTACATTTCCATGCGATCCTAGAGTCCGACTCTAATTTATTTTCATAGTTCAATTCTCAAGCAAATCCTATGCATAGAATCAATTCACTTGGGTAGCCTTTAGGCCTACCCCTAACACACCTTAGTGTTCATACAATTCGACCCTAAAGTATCTCTTAAGACTACTTAAGGCATCTCTATGCACAATCCTATCTCTTAGGATTAATTCCATCATTTATTTATATTACTCCCCCGACTAGTATTTCAATACTAGTCGGATAATCTTAGAACAACCAAGTTCTTAATTCATAGCCAAATAATTCATCTCAATTGATTTTCAAATCCAAATATGATTTAATCTCAATATCAAAAATATCACTTTTATCCATTCATGAATTCCTTACATGAAGTAAAAGTACATTTTATCACAATATTTTCATAGTTAACTCCGTTTTCATGTCATTCCTTTCATATCACATAATCATACACAATTTCTTCCAAATTTGTATATCATGCTTCACTTCTCATATCCATAGTATTTTCATTTTGGCATTATTAATCATTAATAATCCATGAAAATCACATTTAATTACCTTAGGTAATCTTATGAAATTAACTCACTAATTATAAGCAATATAGTCTGCCATCCTCACCTTACGATGTGCTCAACTAGCTGCCTTAGTGAAACCCTCGATCCGTCCTCATTCCAGGCTGATCGGAAATGGAAAATCTGGACAGTGGGTGAAAGCCGGGTGGCTTTCGTGAAAGCTGGGCGGCTTTCGGGCCTGCAGCTCGAAAACAGTCCCCAACAATGGCGGTTTTCCGGCGGTTTCGACTCCTATCGATTCCACAACTCCTCTAAGTTAAATACCACCATTTTATATCAATATTCTACACTTTTAAACGTGTAGAACATCACGTTTAATCCATTATATGATTTCTTAAAAATCATACACAATTAAACTAATTAAGGAATGTTTATTGAGTTCTTACCTCAAACACTACCCTTTTCTCCTTGGATTTCCCCTCTTCTTGCTTCCTTCAAGCTTGAGCTTTGTGAGAGTATCCTAGAGTTCTCTTTCCCTCTTGGTTTGGGAGGTTCGAATGACTCCAATGATAGGAGGCAACTCCTCTCAATCAAATGGGCAAATGTCAATGGGTAGGACATGGGGTATGGGTGTTTGTCCCCAAGAGACTTCCCCCCTTGTTCTCATCCGCACACCCCCCTCCCTTCTTGACTTACTCCCCATTATTTGGGTCTAATTAGTGTGTAGAATACCCCAAGTGGGTGTAGGGAGTCCCTCCCAATTATTCCTGCTATTTCTGGCAGGTTGGGTCAAAATAGCACTCGGGTTGCCCAATCATTTTCCTCAACTTTAGTTGGCATTTTATTGAGCTCCTGTAATTATTATGATGACCCAACTAAATATTTGGTAGCCCATTCTCAATATTATGGACCCGACAAATAATTTAATTAATCATTCATTAATTAAATATATCATTCTTTTACGTGAAATCATTCGCTAGAAAAATTCAAATACATACTGAATTTTAAATTCAAGTACATCCGGGTGCGGTGTCACAAGTTCACCCCCCCCCCCCTTAACGGGAATTTCGTCCCCGAAATTCACAATGCTCATTCAAACAGAAATGCATAATGTTCCTTCATCGAGGCTTCAGTTTCCCACGTTTCTTCTTCAACTCGGTCACTCTTCCAAAGCATTTTAACCATTGGAACTTTCTTGCTTCTTAGCTTCTTTACTTGTCTATCAAGTATTCCCAGAATACTTAACAAACAACAAATATAGCAGTTAAAGAAGAAGCAGATAGAAAGAAATCGACAAGTTTATACCCAAATCTGGTATACCGTATGAAAACCGGCCGCTGCTCTCCCTGGAGAAGGAGAGCAGCGGCAAACCTAAACTCTCTCTATCTTTACGCCTCTGAACTCTAAGCCTTTTACGATCGTTAGGGTTCCCGTAAGTTAGCCTCCTTTTATAGGAGAAGTTGGCTAACTTACGGGTTACAAGGAAGCCCACGGGCTGATACACATTTGTGGCCCGTATTACACGATTAATTAATAACTACACAAATACAAAGATAACTAACTAGATTGAACACCATAAAATATTCCCAACAATCTCCCCCTTGGTGATCAATCGTGTTGAATCAGCATTGCAGCGCAGATATCTTTGTCTTTGTTGTTATTGAGCTTCCTTTGTCTTTGAACTTGACTTCTGAGGAAGGCTATCTGAAGAAATCCTTGCAATCTCCCCTTTGATGTCTTCTTGACAATTTGATCTTTGATGCCGGGGGTTGAGGGTCCTTCAGTATCTTGCATGTAGTCCTTGCCTTCCAGAAGTTGCTCTTGATCAGCTTGGATGAAGTCCGGTGACACCTCTAGAATGAATATTCTTTGGAGAAACAGGAGACGCCCATGGAATTCATCTTCAGGACACGAGTATTTGACCTCTGTCTCCTCCACAATTTAGTCTTTTTGACTATTTGGAATGAATGCATTTGAAGAGAACTTGTCGGTGGCACAGCGGAACATAATGATTGTTGATTTGTGAGTGTAGCTGACCATTTGATTTGAGTTGTAGAGATAGCAGAGAAGGTGTTGATTTTTGTGATGGAGGAGTGAAGTGTCCCAGAATGATTTGTTCAGTGTTAACAGCATGTGGACCACTCTCCCCCTCATGACGATCCGATGAATCGGGACGTCATGCTTTTATTCTTTTATTCTGCGGAAATAAAAACATGAAAAACAAGCAGAATCTAAAAAAAAGTTAACGTAGCCCCCCGGGGTCGTGAAGACGCCCGCTATCATCACTATAGAGATAAACTCTTAAGCAATGGCCTGAAAATGTTGGTGATTCTTATGTTGCAACAGCAGGACTTCCTTCCAATCATTAGTCTACATCTGCAATAGATTAGACCTATGGAAGTTCTCGCGGGTCATGTAGACCTGCAACTGACTCTAAAAGTGCGTCTGTGTCCTAGAAAATTTCAAAACATTTGGGAGTGAGTAACTAGACACGACGTGATCAATGAAAGTTCAGTGGCATGGGGCTGAGGCCACTGTAGTCAGTATTACTTGCCTCGGAAGGAGACAGTAATGAGAGATGCGGTTCCCCGTGAACTATGATTAAACACCTATCTGTTGGGAGACAAGTGAGTGGTCTAGGGTAGGGTTGTGCATGCGCCGTTTGGACAAAATGCAGCGACTTCTACCCGGGATCTGAATAAATTCAGTCCTGAACCTATGGGGATAGTCCAGAGTATTTTAGTGGCTAGGAGCAAATGGTCAATTCATAGCAGGCAATTGAGGTAGCAGACTCATCATTGATAATTGTTTCCTTCTCACTCGAGCCTTCTGCTTCCTAATGCTCATAATGTTCACTCACTCACTCGCTCACTTACGCACTTACGCTCGGCTTTGTCCCTTGGGTAGGCTTAGTTGGGTTTACTAAGCCATAGGGACATGTTCTCTCATTACTTTCTCATTTTCTCTCTGTACTCCCCCTCAACTGGAGCACTCGGTATGCTTTGTCATTGTTAGGCACCGGGGAGGATAACATTGAACACTCCCCCTAAAATGTTGCATCCTTTGAGAGATTCCTTGCTTTGTCGGTGTAAGGCGCCAGGAGGAGAAAACTGAAACTCCCCCTCAGAATGTGCAAGGTTTGATTGCTCACAGCTTGTTATACCCGCCATGTGTGTGGAGCAATCTGAACATGTACCACACATGACGGTTTCCTTGAGCTCACCATGTAGAATTTCAGCATATTGAAGATGACATAATGTTGATGAGTCAGGGGAGGCTTCAGCAGTTGATTGTTGATTGTTGTAAGATGACCGTTGACGCGAGGTTGATTGAATTATCTACGATTTTCAGACCTTTACATTGAAGTTTAGAAAATGTTTGACCTCAGGGTTGACTTTGAAAGAATTTGAACAGATTTGCCTAAGTTTTGACCTGGACATCGGTGATTTACAATGTTTGTCGGAAAACTCACGTTTTGACCCTCAAAGACTGCGAGTGAGGGTGCGTGAGAATGGGTTCTGGGGCGTAGCCCGAGAATTAATGTAGATCTTTGCGTTAGCTTTCCAACAAAAAAAAGTTTGCTCAA